>CM062274.1:5258751-6553230 GCA_031216635.1 Dissostichus eleginoides | reverse complement strand
CAATCGTAGGCCTCTCAACTTCTACGTAGGTTTTGTTGGCTTTGTCCCAGCGTTGAATGTTCTGCACAGGGTCTGGTCCAGCAAAGGATGAGACAAGTGTGACCGCTCTGCTGTCTTACCATTTGACAGCACAGATGTTGTGGTTGGTCTCCACTCGGATGTCAAAGCTTCCTCTCCCTTTTTTCTTCAAGCTCTTATCCTCTTCAAGGTTACAGTTGGGTAAGCGCACCTGCCTGGCTGTTCCCACATAATGAATCCCGTGATCAAGGAGCTTCACTACCAATGGGACACAGGCGAAGTAGTTGTCTGCGTAGATCTTGTAGTTCTGACCTTCTGGAAGCGTGGAGGCAAGCTTCATCACGACATCACCCGACAATCCAAGTTCAGACTTGACTCGTATCCCATTGACACTGCCTTGGTATACATCAAAGTCACAGATCATTCCAGAGATTCCAGTTCTCACCCACACTTTGAACCCCCATGGGTGTGGCTTGCCTCGCATGTATTGCTTGATGCTGCTGAATTTCCCCTTGAAAGGAATCATCATCTCATCCACAGAGTTTTGTTCTTCTGGTACCACCTGCAGGCATTTATCTCTGAATGTATCAAGCCAGGGTCTGAGTTTCCAGAGTTTGTCTTTCTTTTCCATCTCTGACACTGTCAAGTTGTTTACAAAATGTAATGATGTCAACAGATATTGGAATCTGTTGCGTGCCATCACATCAGAAACAGGGGGGTACTGTGTGTCTGTCTCCCAATACATACGGACTCCAGCCATTTCTGGCTTAGCCTATTATCATAATAAAAGGAATACCTACACCCACTAGGGATGCCAGCGATTATTCGATTATTCGAATATTCGTTACAGTCTCCATAATCGAAAATTATTTTTAAAAATCGATTTTATTTATATTTTTATTTATTATTTTTTTTTTCTTTATTTTTTTTCCTGGCTTAGTTTCAACCAAAATATAGACTAATGCTAATAATAGTAATAGTATTAATAATTGTAAATGGCCATTGGTCAAACCACTAGTTTGTTTTACTGTAAACTTGGAGGAAGCCAGCAGCGCAGAGTGCAGAGTGCAGACTGCTGCTGCCTGCTACACACCGACTCCGCCCCCCCCCCCCCCTCTCCGTCACACGTGCGATTGATTTATTGGCGATATACAGAACAGTGAGAACAGCACAACTAAAGATGAGCAAAGCGGCACGTTCAAAGAAGAGTTCCTCGTGGAACTACTTCGAACTGACAAGTGCAAATGAAGTAAAATGCAAGCTCTGCGAAAAGACTTTGGTCTACCACAGCTCAACATCAAAAATGCGTTCGCATTTGAGTGCGAAGCATGCCAAAGAAGTGCCTACAGAGAAAGACGCAGCACAGCCGGCCATTACTAACTTCACTTCAAGGCCATGTCGTTGTGATGACAGGCGTGCAGGTGACATAACTGACTAATCACCAATATGATAGTGAAGGACATGCTGCCAATAAGTTTCGTGGAAGGAGGGGGTTTCCTTGAGCTTATGGCAAGCGTGGAACCAGATTACAGGGTCCCGGGCCGTACTACAATGACCAAACGAATTGAAAAGCTGTACAAAGATAAGGCAGAAGATCTGCGCAGAAGCTTATCAACTATCTCAAAGGTGTCGATAACCACCGACGGGTGGACGGCACTCACAACTGAATCCTATGTTACCATAACCTGCCATTATATCGATAGTGAATGGGAGATGAAGAGTGCGGTTCTACAGACCCGTGCAACGCCCGAACGGCACACGGCAGAGAATTTAGCTGAGGGGCTCCGCAGTGCTACCGAGTCCTGGGGGATACTGGAGAAAGTGACTGCGTGTGTGCATGACAACGCGAGCAATGTTACTCTCGCCAACAATGAGTACTTGGATTGGGATTCAAGTCCATGTTATGCCCATACACTCCAACTTGCAATAAATGATGGATTCAAGCTGAAGCCCATACATCATATTGTCGCCGGTGCCAGTCGACTTGTGTCACATTTCCACCACAGCACAGTAGCAACACAGGCGCTTTGTCAGAAACAGGTTTGTTTGTTTCTTTGCACCCCCCTTTATTTTTGCTTCTTTTCTTTTACTTATGTAAACCTGTGATGTGACAATAAAGCTAATTATGATTATGATTATGATTCAGGTTGATCAAACACTGCCAGATCACCGCCTGATACAGTACTGTCGTACGAGGTGGAATTCCATCTACGACATGTTTGATCGCCTGCTGGAGCAGCGCTGGGCTGTTGCTGCGGTTCTTTCGGACCGAAGTGTCACAACTCTGTCAGACGCTAGGACCCTTGACCTGGCCGATGACAGCTGGATCGTGATGGAAGAGATGCTGCCGGTGTTGCGCTCCCTGAAATGCGCTACTACTGCCCTGTGTGGAGAGTCAGGGGTTTCCAGCTCTATGATTTATCCTGTCACAGCAACTTTGCTGACCAAACACCTGCCTGCAGCTCCAGAAGAGTCTAAAAAGGTTGCGGAGTACAAGCAAACCGTGTCTGTGTCACTGAAACGGCGACTGAAACCCGACGAAGTGGAGAGTGCCAAGAAAGTTCCGTTCATCGCATCGTTTCTTGACCCGCGGCATAAACATCTAAAGTTTGCTAACGATGCGCTCAGGGATGCTGTCAAGGCCAGAGTCAAGGAGCTGCTTTCAGCCTTAGCTGTAGGAGCAGACGCCAAACCAGAGATCACCGAGGAGGACTCCTCTGAGTCTGAATCAGCGGGGGGGTCTTCAGCGGGGGGGTCTGCAGCGGCCAAGAGACCACGATACGACAACAAGTCTGCAATGCTAACATTGTTTGGCGAAGAATACCACGCGGAGACACCTGTAACGCCTGAAATGGAATTAAGCCACTACTGTGATGAAAAGTGCATCGCTCCCCATTTGGATCCCCTCGATTGGTGGAGAGTAAATGAGACGAAGTACGAAAGGTTGGCACAACTTGCGAGGTCATATTTGTGTGTGCCAGCCACGTCTGTGCCCTCGGAAAGGGTTTTTTCGGCGGCAGGACTAATCCTTAACCGGCTGCGCTCTCGCCTACACCCTGACCACGTCGACCAGCTCATCTTTTTGAACAAGAACTAAATAGTAAGACGTTTTGTTGTTGCAAGTGAAGCTGATTTAATTTGTATTATTTGGAGCCTAATTTTCAATCTATAGCCTAAAAGACTCACTCGGTACTGTTTATTTATAGACTATAATGCAATTTAGATTTATTATTTTATGCATAAGCAAGTGATGCTATTGTTTTTGTTGACTGATTACTGCAGTATTATTTTATTCGGCCTATTGTTCTAAAGCGCCTGCCATTGCCTTTATTTGAAGATGCGCGATGCACGTACACACATAAAGTAGGCTATTTATTGAATTTATTGCAATGCTGCCATTATTAATACAGGCTACATGATGGTGGTTTATTTTTTGCTATTGCTTTGTACTGTTCTACCTGAACGGAATTCCATTTGTCTGTGTTTTCTTTTTTTCTCTCCCGCGGGGGGGGGGGGGGGGGGGGGTTAGGGGGGGGGGGTGGCGGCTGGCGGCTGGCGAATAATCGATTAATATTCGCCAGGGCTGTCCGATTTTCGATTTTGATCATGGTCAGTTTCTGGCATCCCTAACACCCACACATGCAGGTAAACCAGTTCAACAAGTCACACAATGCTGTCTGGCTCATGATAACAGGCTGTTGTACTTATCATACTAAAAGGGATACATCCAAGTGTCCCAACATATTTCAGAAAGAACTGTTTCTGACAGAACCAGAGAAGAGTTAAATGAATTGTTGTAACTAATTAACTGATAAGATACAAGTAGAGTTTAAAATATTGCTAGAGATATAATTTCACATACCTTTATCAGAAATAATGTATTCATTTATTCAATTCTGGTCTTAATTCAAAATCTTAACAGAGGACACATTTAGAACTTAGTTATAGTGAATTATCAAAGACATTATATTTATACATATAAGAAGGGCAATCTCCATGACAAGTGCTTATGCTATTTTGACTACCACACTGACCCAGTGTTGTAATATTACAACAAAGACATAAGCTGCTCAAAATCAAATTTGATGAATGTATTCCACAAAAAGTAAATATGTACATGTTCTAGACATTGTAATAATCACAAAAAAAAAATTTGATGCATTTTACTTACTTGAATCTGACAAATCCAGTCCAATAAAACAAAGAGATGTTGCTCGTTTGAAGATTCGGAAGTTTTGTGAGTGTATGGCCAGAGGGCAGGACCTATAAACACATTTACTACCCAATAGCATTGTGAGGCTGAACAAAAGGACCTTTTGACTATGTAAATGTAGTCTTTAAAAAAACAAAAATGTTACTGACTTTTTTAGGATAGCTTAAAGTAATGTTGTAAAATTACAACAGTGGGCCTTACAGGGTTAAAAGAGGATTTGAAGGTTCCTCCCATTGAGTTCCATGTTAAAAAAAGAGTTTAAAAAGCTGAATATTTCAAAAAGTATAAAATATTTTGAAAAAGTTGAAAGTTTCCCATCATGTGCTGAAAAGGCTGACTAGTTTGATATTTGAATGGTTTCTGTAGCTGAAAGTAGGCTGAAGTTATTGAGAGCCAAAGTATTGGTTGAAATAATAATAATAATAAGATTAAAGATTTGAAGAACTATAGTGGAATGCTGTGGCACAGCATTCACACTAATAAAGTTGAGTTGAGTAAAATGCATTGAATTAGAAAGTGGAAGGTTTCAGGGTAGTTTTATCTTCATGGCATCACCATTGATAATGTAAATATCTTTATAAATCAGTCAATATAAAGCTAGTAAGGTGCCAGACCTATCTTCACCGGCCTGTCAGCACTGGGTTAAAGTCTGGCTGCCCGTATTATCATTCTGATTGGGGGGGTGGATGATCTTGCTTGTTTGTATTTCAGTATACCAAACAAAATTGTCTTGAGCCTCTCTAAGCAGAGGACTGTGACCTTGCAAAACGGTAACACGCAGATTAAATTAATGTGGAAGGTCATGGAAATACCTTGGGAAATAAGCGGCCAATAGCAGGCCTCTTCCCACAGTCTACATCCAGTGATTCAGACTGGTAAATTGCTAATTGCTATGAAATATGTATAATGAGGCTTGCTTAATGTTTCCTTCAAATGTTATACAATACAGCACTAAAACCTAAGAGCAGTGACATTCGGGAATGGGATGAAATGTCACATCCTGTATTCTTAGAAGTTCCCTTGGTGCAAGAAATCTCCTGAGGATGTGTGGCAGAATGAGTGGCTTTGAGTCCAGACAGGGGCTTTGGTTGCATGTCAACGCCCTCTCTGTCACCATGGCAGCTGATAAAAGCACCACAGGGAACATGTGGATCATAAGAGATGAATCTATCCTTTTAAAAATAAAACAAATACAATTTTGTGGGTGGGAGGCGCCAGTGAAATGCCATGACACAGTATAAGATTGAGGAGATTGTAAATGATATGATCTAGTCATTTACTTTTGAATTACAATTTTATTAAAACATGTAAAGCATTTAAACAGGAATTTAGCATAACATGAGTATCCACTTTATACATTTCTCAGCATGCAGTGATCGTTTACAGTGTTTGTACATTCACTAACAAGGACCACGCCACAACAAATGTCAGTTACAAATTGAATTATGGGAAGTATTGGATGTCAGGCATTGATGAATGTAAGTGGAAGGGTTGAAGAAGGGTGAGGGGTGACATCTGTCAAGCTGGTATGGAGGTCGTTCTTAAGTCAAGGCAATGGGAGACTCATGTTGGGGGTTCCGTCTCAACCTAAAGAAGAACCACCAGACAACACCTAAGATTAGACTAAAGTATGCATCAGATTGAATAGAAATAGATAAGTGGACACATGAAAAGAGAAGATGTACGGAAGTAGACATATGGTAATGAAAGGGATGACTGGATGAAGGGATTTAGGGAGGAAAGGATGAGGAATTGTATAGAGGAAGGGAGGAAGATAAAAGAGGTAGAAGGGCTGTAGTGAGGGAGGGATGAATGTGATGTAGTGTCGAAGGGATGAGGGGATAAATGGATGAAGGGTCAATGGGATATAAGGAGGAAGGGGTTAGAGCAGGGGTTTTCAAAGTGTGGGAAGGTGAGCCTCCCCTCAGAGAACATAAGAACAGCCGCGCCCCCCCTCCCAATTATTATTGCTATTATTATTAGTATTATTATTATTGTTGTTGTTGCTATAATGCAGGGGTATTATTATCCAGTGGAATGCCCTTACCTACTGGCCTAGTTAAATCAAAGTGGTTACTTTTTTTTGGCTGGGCAGTGTAGTTTTACACACCGTCTTATTTGACTTTCTCAACACTTAAAACTGTTTTTTGGGGGCAGACCCCCACAAAGAAAAAAATATATTTACACACGTAAGGTCATCATCTTAACAGTTGTTTATGCTCATCGAGTCATCCGTGAGCAGAGCATCAAGTTGGCATGCGTATTACAGCTGAATGCGGCGATTACCATTTTGTTCAGCAAAATGCCTCACAAACTTATTAAGATCTAAAGCTTTAGTGCGTTTTGATTCAATGCTGAGTACAGCCAAACTGACAGTCTCTTCTCTGTCATTGTAGACCGCAAATACCTAATTCCTTACGTCTACTTGGGTCCGAATGCTTCTCGTTTTGCGCCGTCCCGTTCAAATGAAATCGCCGCCAATCACATTTCCACGCTCGCGCCAGGGCCGGGGGAGGGGTTACAAGGCTCGCGTCTTGTGCTGCATTCACTTGCACTCGGACATTAGGGATTTTCTCTCATACATGTCCGATGAGCCACAACTTTGATTTAAAAACAAACCTGCCAACTGGGGTGGCAGCAGGGGTGGCAAGGCTATTTTTAGGGTGGCAGTTGCCACCCCATGCCACCCCGGTAGATCCGCCCCTGCTTGACCGGTACTTGCTTTTGATCAAACTCAATGCGGAAAACCCGCACTCACACAGGTAGGCAGAGGTGAAGGGAATGAGCACTTTTACAGCCTTTTTGGCGAGGTGGGGGAACTCGGTCTCCACAGACAGCCAAAAGTGTGCAAGTGACGTTTTCTGCCAGACGCTGTCTCCTCTCTCAATTAGGTAACTTCACTAAAAATCGATCCATGTTGCCGCTCGCATAAAGTTAGCTGAAGTTAACTATCTGAAATTCTCGTAATTTTTTTCTCACGCTGCGCCTCCTCTGAAGCTCTCTAGCGCCCCCCCGGGGAGGCGCGCCTCAAACTTTGAAAACCGCTGGGTTAGACTATGCAGGGGGGAAGGATGTAGGTAGGGATGTAGGGATAATAGACAAACAAGGGCCATATTTGGTGACCAGGTAAAAGAAGATTAGCAGGTGAATAGTGTTGTAGATAAGGCGGTGCCCTGCTCCCAGACCTAGGTTAACTGATTGGTGTGCTTGGTTACCATCCAACAGTTGCCCATATCGTCCTCATTTCACCCATTATAACTCTGTCTCTTCTGTCCCTTCTCCTGCAGGTTATGCCACCCCAAAGGCTTCCTGGATCCCCAACCGTGAAAGAGAAGGGCTGATCCCTGTCCTCCCCCAGTTTCCTGCTGTTTTGCACCCCATCTTCCCCTTCACCTTTCACCTGCTTATTCCATTCTCCCAACCGCATTAACCCCACCAGACTCCTACACCTGATCCTGTCGCCCTTTACCTCTTGAATCGTTTGTGTAGTCGTATCTTTCCCCAAGTAATCCTTACCATTAGCACTCCATACCATCGCAACAATCTTTTATTTTAGCCCCCTGCCCTCAAAATAGAGCTATTCTTCTCCAACTGGCTGCACGCCTGGCCCCATGGCTACAGGAGGTCATGCGCAAGAGATAGATGTGTTGATCAACCTACAACAGGTAAGAATAACTTTAAGGTGTTTCTTACGTTAACCTTAAATTCAGAAGATATGAATAATTGAAACACAAGTCAAGCAAACATACACAAAAACATCTTCAAAGCGCAAGTGGAGAGTGAAAACCTCTGCCAAGGCTATTTGAAAGATGATGAGTGTTTTTCCTATGTGATTCGGAACTGCTCCAATATCTAATGTGTTGTGCCTTGGCCTTCGCTATGTTCTTGCATCAAGTTTCATCAGGGCATTCATTTTTCAGTAATCCTGCTGACAGACCGTGGCAGAAACACAACCTCCTTAGCAGATCAAATTAAACCGTACAGTACTTTGGTGTCTGGCATTATGAAGTGTTACAAAATGAACCTTTTTTCAGTTATAACTTCATCACATCTGTAACCACCAACATTTGTAACATCAAATTATCTTTAACCTTTAAATGTTAGATGCTAAGGCAATCCAAAAGCTCCTCCATTTTGTTTAACACAGAGATTGTCAGTTCTGAGCTAGAAATAATCCCTAGCATTTGTCCAGAATCCCTCCAGCTGGACATTTTGGGTACTATGCTTATATATTAGCAAAAAACTAAAATGGAAAGAAGGGGAAACATCTGGTTATTTTCAATGTTCATTTATTATATTTTCAAATAAATTGTAATGTTCTTGGAACATAAATTCAAGAAGAATTGAGATGCATTTGTGAGACTGGATTCTTACTGCAAGACCATTTACGATATGCAAATCCACTGAATGCAATCAAAATTATATAATTTGTCCATTTTATCTAGCAGTGTTGGTTTGCATTATAGATATAGGGAAGGGAAGTAAAGTGAGGAGGGTAAATAGATCATTTTTGGGAAGTTAGAGGTGTCATATAAAAATGTAAATGCATATTGCTGTGGATTGGAGGAGAGTTTGACTTTGCATGAGAAAAACTACTGTAAAAAAAAAGTGAAGACAGAGAATTGGACATAATTGTGTAGCAGATGTCCACATTACTATGTCAGCCTGTACAATGGAGTCTCAGTGAGCCAGTAAAAGAGTCCTTTATATTAAGAGTAGGTGGCCTTTCAGTCGGGACATTAATGCTGGCAGTGTGTCTGGAAGCTTGAGATTGAGAAGTGGAGTGAGAAAAATAACTTCATAAGCCTAGTTGACCGATAGCTTTGTGCCTGTGATATTTATTAGCTGAAAAATCTCTAACACCAATTTCACATTTTCACACCAATCAGCTGCCAATTAGCTTGTCTATTAAAGGCCAGTGAGCAAGAATGTATTTGAAGGAACAAAACATATTGGTTGGATGTGGCGTTTCCTGTTTCCCTATTTTAGCATTTTCCCATCTGGATTTGATATTTCTAAAAGAGTAATTTCGCTGTAACTGTTGTCTAACCCTCAGGCCATTGCTGCCCTTTGAACTGTTTGTGTATCCTGAATGTCAAACAACGGGCCTGCTGCAGTTCGCTGTAAATGGCACGTTTATAATACTGGTGAAAGACTGTAAACAAAACACAGATTGAGCAAAAGTAAGCTCTGTCTTTGTTTTAGCATTATTCTGACATCGATCGACAATGGGAAATAGAGTTTTCTAAGAAAGTTTTAAACCAACTATGCAACACATTCTCCTCCCTTCTACCAACCAATGGGTTGTTTGCAATGACTCCCAAAACAACATTTATGAGCGTTGGAGAATACCAACATGTCATGAAACTGTCACAGTTTTTAAACATGAGTTTATCGTTGATTTGATTGATTGATTGATTGAACTTTGTGAATTTAAACAACACTATCTGAAAAGGTAATTCTTTGAAATGAACGAAGTATGTATGTCTTTTCACTTAGGTAACGAAATAAGTGAAATACATTTCGTATGTGACGTAAGTTAAATATAAGATAATTTAAGCACATAGGTCAAAATAAGTGGACTTTTGGCTTTACAGGGGACATACTGGTCAGCAGGGGGAAAGTCCTCTGTCTGTTTCTTCCATTTATCCAACCTGCTCTCTTCCTTATACTTTTGCTGTTTATACGACATCACCTACCTTCTTCCTTTGCTTTTGTTGTAACAGTACTAAAACTAGAGGTTGACTCCTAACATTTAAGAGCATTTTAAGGGATTTACTGGCATCCAGTGGTGAGATGGCAGATTGCAACCAACTGGATATTGCTTGGCTCACCACTCCTGTCACAAGCGTTTAAAGAACCTTATTGTGGCCTTCAGCGAATTGTAAAATCATGAAGGGTCTTCTTGAAAGTCAGTTTGGCTTTTTTGTTCATTGCTATTGTAGAACATGGATGTGCAACATGGTGGACTCTATGGAAGAGGACCCACTATATATCTAAATCCTGCACATGGTCCTGCAATCTGCAAACTATCTGCCTGTTTTTTTCTTTTAAAAGGACCATCTACAACTATTGCAAGTGCCACAACACAATGGATCCATGTGATAAATATGTAACTGCTAACATGCTAGCCAGCTAGGCACATGCTAGTATTTGTCAGTTACCGTACACTCAGACCTTGCTTGTCATTTAAAAATCGAATTAGCTTGGTCGCTAAGGAAACAATCAGTTGACACGCTACTCAAGAGAAGTGTTTCTCGTGTTAATGTTTCCAAATGAAGTATAATAAGTATCTTCAATAAAACAAGCGCTAACATGCCATCAAGACTGAATTGGTTCTCCACCATCTCAACAGGGATGAGTCACAGATTGCTCGATGGAAATTGCTTGGGTCCTGCACACCAGAATGCTTTCTAGCTGTTGTTCAAGTGAAACAGATTAGCCTGTGTTCTTATGGAGAAATAGCTCTACCGACTGAGTAGGTGTCATTATGCTCAGTGGGGACCATGCCATTTAGTGTGTGCATAGCATATTGTGGTGCTGGATTCAACAAAATAATAGGCTGAATGCTTGGCTATATAAGTGGATCCTTAGATTTCCTACCTGCAATTACTTGGGCACTTTGTACATAATCCGTTGAAAGAGACAGAAAATCTTATTTGCCTCATTAACTTTTATAGCTGATCCATGTCCCTCTAAATCGATGTCCCCAACTTGTGGTTTGGGGGGGTGTGTGTGTGTGTGTGTGTGTGTGTGGGTCTTGTGTTTGCCTTGTTTGTGAGGATCAAATGCTCTTACAGTAGCGATCAGTGATGAACCGTATTTAAGGATTTATCTATAAGACTAAAGATGTGTCAGGATGGGTATGGGGATTAAATGCAATGATTTTATGTACTGTGTACCAATTCCATTATCGATTCCTCTTATCAGTCAGAATCTTGATCCATTCCCTTATTTACTCCTGTTGACTGGAAAAACAGAACATACAGCTAAGGCTTTTTACTTCATTTCTACTTTTTTGTATTATTTTGTGTGGTTATTGGCCATTCAACACATAATTCAAATGAAGAGTAAATCAATTATTTTATTTTATTGAAAAATACTAATGCCAATATTTTTTTCACCGCAAATATTTAAAGTAGCAAAACCCTCCATCATTGATCTATATACATTTCTGAATATCAAATCATAATTCCCACAACTGGGATACATTTGTATGTAAATACTGGGCAGGACAATTAGAACATTACCTGATCTGACAGTGCGAGTGTCATCAAAATATATCATTGGCATTGTATACAATACAAAATATCAAATACGAAATATCATCATTTGTTCCTATTTCCCCCTTTTCCTTACAATGCAATACATACACTATACACTTCCTTTTTACTCGAAAGTCTGAACTAAGATAGAAGAGAGTTTCACATTTTGTTGCAATGTCACATTTTGTTGCAATGTCACCATTCATTTAGTTAGTTTTGGTTTTGCAGAGCAATGATGCAAACACACTACATGACATTCCTACATCCTCTAGTCTAGTCATCACCTCAATGAAGTTGTGTCTCCAAATTCTTGACATATATGTTTTCACACTCATCAAATCATATCTCTTTATTGTAAGTACAGTATGACAGGGTTCTTACAATACTGAAATTGAAATTTAGGATGAAAAGATTATGTAATCAGTGTGTTTGCCTCTGCAGATTTCACTGCTTTCAGTTGCTTCCTGCTCTTTATTTGGCAGTTCTTAAAATCGCTTCCCACTCGCTTCATCTCAGCCTTTTTTGACTGAAGGAGCTGGCATGCTTCCCAGACAAATTCCAACTAACATATACATCAGCATCTTTCACTGAACAGATGATGCTTATGAGCAATTATTTTAACATGTTTGCCTTATTAGTAAAAGTCATTTTGCCTATATCTAAGCTGGAATACAGCACATTTACCAATTTTCACACTTCAAGGTTTTTTATTTTATATGAATTACTCTAATGCAAATTTTAATATTTAACCATCAAACCATCAACATACAATACCTACTGTATAGTTTCAAATAAAGCACATCTTCTTCTTAAGACAGGCAAGCGAGAATCAAATCCACCACCACCCATGAGAGGATCTCTTCAAAAACATCAGCTGTTTCTGTGGCAACCCAGACTCAGCTGGGCCACATTAGTTTGCTTTAATATCACACACACACACACACACACACACACACACACACACACACACACACACACACACACACACACACACACACACACACACACACACACACACACACACACACACACACACACACACACACACACTCCATCATATGAGTCAGCAGCTGATGAATATTTCAATACTGCTCTCTGGCTCAGCATTCCATTAAATATGGAATATTGCTGTGGCTTTAGAAATTGGGCTGTTCATGATAAAAGGTTGGGCAGCATGTTTTAACCCAACAGTGGCTCAGAATGATCACTCTGTTTTAATTGAAGCCTCCACTCCTCATAATTGATAAGTGGCCACAGTAATTGAGCTGTTACGCATTAAATATCATTGTGTTTGATGGTAACCCACAGTGCTAACACTCACAGTAAACATAGTGAGAGGAGAGCTCTTATCCAGCATTCATTATGACAATATTAATATATTATTTGTGGCATTCAACACATCAGACTGAAAATGTATTATATAAATGTTTTGTTTACCAATTGGTTTATATATCATGCCAAGAGATCCACTCATTTAGAAGGATGAAAATATGTCAGAGAGAGTGCCAGGTGAGGTCACCCCATGCCGTTTTGTCCAACCAATACTTAAACATTTAGTGTATTATTGAAAAAATGAAGTAAACAAATATTATTATTACTAATAATAACAGCTAATATTCATATTTGAGGAGTAGAAACCAGTAAATGTGTTGCTTTTGTGGTTAAAATAGCTTTTAAGGATAAATACGTTCTTAACATAGCTGCAATTCACTTTCTGTGGAACGACTATTCATACAAAAACAGCAAAGCTGTTCCAACTGCCGACCCACAGCCTGGGACAACACAGCCTCTCCGCTGTTTCTCGGTCATCACTCAGCAGAGGTTGAGGGCATCGTCAGGAGGATGAAGCCTTCCACCTGTGTCCTGGACCCCCTTCCGTCAGCTCTGGTGAAATCCTACATCAGTACCATGAGCCCCATGATCACTAAGATCGTAAACCTCTCTCTCCAGGCTGGCCATGTCCCCTCTGCCCTCAAAACCTCTGTCATCTAACCTCGTCTCAAAAAACCCTCCCTTGACCCGGGAGTCCTGGCCAACTACAGACCAATTTCAAACCTCCCATTTCTATCAAAGGTACTGGAAAAACTAGTTGCAGGACAGCTCGAGGACCATCTAAACTCAAATAACATATTCGAGAAGTTCCAGTCTGGTTTCCGCTCAGGCCACAGCACAGAAACTGCCCTGGTCAGGGTCACCAACGACCTGCTGATGACGGCTGATGCTGGCTCTCCCTCTCTCCTCATCCTCCTCGATCTCACTGCAGCTTTCGACACCGTCGATCACGGCATCCTCCTCCACCGTCTCCACTCCACCATCGGACGCTCTGACTCTCCCCTTGACTGGTTCAGATCTTACCTCACCGGGACAGAGTAAGTCTCCTTGGGTGAGGCAGAGTCGGGTATACATGATGTCCCCTGTGTTGTCCCTCAAGGATCATTTCACGGCCCCACTCTATTCACACTCTACATCACATGTGTCAAACTCAAGGCCCGGGGGCCAAATCAGGCCCGTGGTGGATTTAATTTCGGCCCACAGGATAATGTTTAATTACTATTAGATCTGGCCCGCCGGTATATTGCACGCACACCTTCACTCAATCCTGAGGGTTTCCTCAGCTCAGAGCCTGACCCCAAACCTTGATGAACTTGCACCCAAGATGAGATGCCAAGTATCTGGCTTGAACTAGCACCACAGAGCAGCACACTGAGTTTACATGGATGTTTCCTTCTGCACTTTCTTGCGACAACAGGGCATGTTTGGTTTTTCTTTGAGGGAAATCGTTTTTTTTAAGCTGTTGTTGGCCTGTGGAAAAATTTAAATTTAAAATGTAATAATAGAGCCATAAGAAATGAATGCAACTGATTATTTAATGTTTAATGTTGTTTTTATAGGCAATAATTTAAGCTTTGTTAGTTCCAGGTTTAATATGTGCAATAAGTTCATTTCAATAAGTTCTGCAATAAACATTGAACCAGTCCGGCCCTCGACTAGTACCAATTTTTTTATTTTGGCCCACTGTGTATTTGAGTTTGACACCCCTGCTCTACATGCTCCCTCTTGGCTCTATCATCAGCCGACATGGAGTATCATTCCATTGTTACGCTGATGACACCCAACTGTACCTCAGGATCAACCCTACCTCCTCTGTAGCCCTGCCTTCACCCACACTTACTGCCTGCCTGGAGGAAATACAGGCGTGGATTAAGCAAAACTTCCTGAAACTGAACAGCTCCAAGACAGAAGCCATTATAGTTGGCACCCCACACCAGGTTCGGTCATCCACCATCACCACCATCACCTTCTCCAGTCAGGACATTACCCTCTCCTCAACAGTCACCAACCTGGGTGACCTTTGAGGCCCATATTAAACAGCTGTGCAAGAACTCCTTCTATCACCTCAGGAACATCGCCAAACTCCGCCCCACACTCACTCTATCTGACGCCGAAAAGCTAGTCCACGCCTTTGTCTCCTCCAGGCTGGACTACTGCAATGCACTCCTCATCGGGATCCCTAACAAAAGCATCCAGAAGCTCCAGTACATTCAAAACAGCGCTGCTAGGATCCTGATGAGGGTCCATCCTTAAAACACTACACTGGCTCCCCGTAGAACTGAGGATTGAATACAAGGTCTCCCTCCTCACCCACCAGTGTATCCATGGAACTGCCCCCCCCTACCTCAAGGAACTCCTCACCCCTCATACTTCCGCAATACCAACCTCCTCAAAACCCCCAGCACCAAGCTCCGTACTATGGGAGACCGGGCTTTCTGCTCGGCTGCTCCCAGACTGTGGAATGCTCTCCCCGAGCACATGAGAGCACCACAGACCGTGGAGGCTTTTAAAAAAGGCCTCAAAACCCATCTGTTCAATAGAGCCTTTTCCTAGACCTTTTATCTTATTCATTACTACCCTTTTATTTATTTATTTTTTGGTTTGTTTTTTACTGCTTTTTATTCATTCTACCGTGGTGTGTACTGTTTTTATTTTGTTCCATGCTAAATGCTTGTAGCATTTCGGGATCTGAACTCAGATATGAAGTGCGTTATAAATTAAACCCATTATTATTATTATTAAAGCAGATTTTGACAGTAGTCAATATTTCCATGTTTAATACAACTATTATATTTGCAATATAAATTGTTTGAGTTGCTTGAATAGCCCAAGGCTTGATTTAGGGGTAATGTTCCTATGCGTAACACAAACGTTAGTTAAAAGTAGACTGTAGTCATCGGGACATCACCGTAACCCTGTTACAAAAGTGCTAATTCTGGGTCTGGCCCTCATGTTGCCGAGCTGCTGCTGGCCACGCCCCTTCGGGGAGTCCGTCCGCATGCAAGCAGTGAGCTCTGTGAAGAGAAGAGTGTCTGCTCTGCCCACTCAGCTAAATGCTGCCGTGATTAAACCCCATATTATGTTCCAAACCACATCAAGCATTAATTCTGAAACAGTTTGGAGCTCTAACGCTTTCTCTCTCATGGGTTTACCACAAGGACAGTACCTTTTATATCCGGATTCTTTACACATACTCTCTCCAGTACAGGTTAGCTCTGAGTGTTAGTGATGCTTGCTAATGTAAACACAGACCATATTATTTCCCAAACAGGTTGCGCATTGTTTCTGATACAGCACATAGCGTGACATGTTCTTTATTCAGTGTTTATAGCGAGAACAGTTCCATGCGGTAGTGGTCGTCTAATGGATAGTGAGGTGGGCTGAAGATCGGAAGGTTGTGAGTTCAAATCCCACCTGGAACACCACCACTAGTGTGCCCTTGAGTAAGGCACTTAGCCCTTAGTTACTCCAGGGAGAATGTCCCTGTAATTGGTAATTGTAAGTCGCTTTGGATAAAAGCGTCAGCTAAATGAAATGTAATGTAATTATATATATATAACAACTTTACTCTAAGTCCCTCCCTTAGACATCCTGCTGAATAGACAGAAACACAGCTGAGGACGGGGATTCAGCTAGCGACTGTACATGGGGACGATAGGTTGGGACGTGGGTGGAATGTTGCCAGAAGTTCAATGTAGAGCCAGCCCACATTTTAGTGATGTCGTCATGATTGCAGCAAATCTGGATCAGCTCAGTTGTATCCCCGTTTTTAGAGATGTGGGTAAGGAGGAAAAGAGAGAGGGTTGTATTTTCTGAAACTTTGTGAGTCTCCTTACACACTGGGACACTGACACATATAAGACATCAACAAGTGCATTTTGCATAATAGGTGACCTTTAATGTCTACTATACTGTAATTGGACCATCATTTACAAAATCAACATCATGCTGTATTGAAAAAGTCCGGAGCAATTGAGACCATAAACTCGTCAGGTAAAAGTTAACTGAGAGATTAACCCCCCAACAATTCACAAGGTGGCTTTAAAAACACTGTGAAGCAGAAAATAAAATTATTTCTCCTCTGTTAACTCATCTTATAAGGGAATGAGTCCAATCAATTTGAGGAAGTGGGCTGACGACATGGGGTTTCAACATGTACTCTCTGGTGTTTAAACCAAAGGCAGCGCTGAAAAAGACCCTGTTTGAATTAGGTTGATACACAAAGAAACAAAAACATTATCAGAATACTTTATTTATCCCAGGGGAAATTCGATTTTTTTAGCAACCAAACCGTGTTACCATAGATAAATATCGTATTTCCTTTTGCTGCTACTATAGATAACTGTACTATATTTGAATCGTTGTTTTCCCATTGTCCATCCTCCTAATCTTACTGACACAGTACCTCGGCCACCTGGGCTTGGGTTGACCTCCTCCTGTGTCCCTGCACCCCCGCTGACTTCAAAGCAGACATGAAAGAGTCATTTGCACCAATAGAGCTAGTGAAAACCAAAAGCAGGTTTAGAACAAATCCCTTGACTGTAATACCTGCCACAGCTCACAGAAATATTCCCTCATGCATTACATTAGGACTATTAAATTCATAGTCTTACACTGAAACACAGGGATTACCAGAGCAAAGTAATGTGGGGAGGATGTTAAGAGATGTTGAAATTAAACTGGATCTCGGGAATATAGAACACCTTCAGCAAAATTGAGCTGTCTGTCGAGTGAAAACAAGGCTTTTACTGCTCACTCAATTTAAAATTCTCCCTTTTGTATTCTGTCTGGCTTCATCTGCCTCGGCTTTGTGTGGATAGGTAGCTCCGATCATTAAACGCATCCTGTCCCTTCATCCCACTGGTAATTAGGGGGTAATGGAGCCCTGGCTCAGAGAAATCGGACACCACAGAGCCAGAGCGCTTACCTTGCCAGCACCAATCTGAAGCAGAGGGAGAGGCCTGTCCCGCTGATTTGACCTATCAGAAGCCCCAAGCGGCTCTTGAAGGACCCTCCCTCCTCTTCAGCCTCCATAGTCTCCAGGGCCTGTCAAGTGCATTAGCTATTTGCTGCTTAGCACTTTGTTGTATTGATTTATTGTCCTCTATACATGAAGTGAAGGATGTACAAACACTATGTGCCTGTTGTGCTGAAACAGAATTACTGCACAATACAGTTTTGAGGTTTTTCTATGAGAAACAAAAGCAAAAAACAGGATCGTGGCCATCTGTGTTGGGTTGTGGCACAATACGGGCACCCGTTTAGTGTTTTTGCCATCCCAAATCCACAATTTTAACTACTTGCGTGCAGTGTATTTCAAATAATACAAACATATTGTAGAATAACGGCCCGTCCACACAGCGGCGTGCATTGAAGCTTCAACCCATCTGCCCATTCACTTTGAATGGGGTGACGTCACGCTTCGCCGAACTGCATTGTGGGAGCGTTGCTTCGCTTTGCTCGCGTTGCTTCGCTTTGCTCGCGTTGCTCGCTTCAAAAGCTGAGCAATGTTCAACTTTTGAAGCTTCGGCGGAAGCGTCAGCCAATCGAATCCTATGCCAGTACAAGCTCTAGCCAATCAAACCGCGTGCTTGTGTGTCCGGGGCGGGAGATTCATGTGATTGGTTGTTGGTCGAGTTTCAGCCCCCCCCGCCGGCAAGCTTCAACGCACGCCGCTGTGTGGATGGGCGATGGAAGTGATGGAACTCCCCTCATTTGTTTGTTTTATATTCATCTTGATTAGTACTACTGTACCTTCAAAGCACTCTCTTCAAATAATTCACCTTTTAAAGGCGACATATTACGCTCATGTTCAGGTTCATATTAGTATTTAGTGTCTCTCCTGTGACATGTCTCCATGCTTTAATGTTCAAAAAGCTCTTTGTTTTTCTCATACTGCCTGTGCTGCAGCACCTCTTTTCACCCTCTGTCTAGAGGCCAGTCTGCTCTGATTGGTTAGCTGGCCGTCTCTGTTGTGATTGGTCAACCACTTAGAGATATCCCCCCCTTAGCCTATCACATACAAGGTGTTGGAGCGCTACCAAATATAAGTCAAAGTGTTATATAGTGTTGTCACTATGTTACAGATGTAAACAAACGAGTTAAATGGAGCCATTTCAGTCGGGGGGAGTGTGTGGGAGAGAAACTCCCTCTGGAGGGAACACAGAGATTGTAGCCTTTGCAGACCATTTACATGCACAGATTAGAAACCTATATAACACACTACAGGAAAGGGAAAAAACACATAAAGCATGGTAGGGCCCCTTTAATAGACTTCACCTTTTACTCTTATAATTCTTCCTGTATTCTTGTCTTCCTTTTTTAGCTGTATTTTTCTCTTTGTCTCCATCCTCCAGGTGAAGGTGGAGGTGCAAGATGATGAAGGATCAGTGGAGGAACTGGAGGAAGAGGAGGAGGAGAACTGGGAGAAAGCTCTGTCTGTGGAGCGCTTTGCAGACATCCTCAGTGACTCTGCTTCCACCAGCGGAGAAAGGATGGGCCGGAACTACACCGAGAAAGACTTTGAATGTAAGCAGAGCTACCATGTACTGTGTACAAATACTATATACTCATTATACCTACAACTTCACAATAACTCATCAAGTGCTCTGTAACCCAGTGATGAGTATTAATCCACATTACAATCAGAAAGCAAGCTACCTGCGTAAGAATGATTTTCTTCCAATATATTTGTTATTAATATTTGCCCTCACATTTTTTATATTGTATAATTATTTTATATTTCATATTTTTTATAAATGTTTCAGCCTGTTTACATCTCATATCCACAGGGTTTGGTGGAAAACCAGTAGATGAGTGACAGGCTGTGAGATAAAGCTCAGAATAATAACCTCCTGATAATGCTGCTGTCATCCTCAGGAGAGATCATTACTATTTGCTGTGTCAACTGTGTTTCATATCAGAAGCACAAAAAAAAAATTATGTGCCGGCTGTTCATAGAAATATATACTATATACTTCTCCCATACTTTGTTCAGCTAGATGTCACATGCATTAAAAAGCAAAACACTAACGCAGTCTAACTCCCATCTCATAAAATACTTGTATTTTCTAAATAAACCTCTGTGTTGAAAAACCTGGTGTGGTTAAGGCAACATAACAACATAAACCTCCTAGGGTTAGGCAAAGATTATGATTTGGTTTAAAATTAGTATATGTTTTTTATGTGGTTAAGCTCATTATGTTCGAAAATGTTTTGCTCCAAAATCAAGTAAAATAATAATAAAATCAAGATGTTCTGCTTGTAATAGCTGTGTAGTGAACACTTGCTGAGTACGATCTTTTTAAATAATATGGGATATTTAGATAAATGAGATCTTGTAATTAGCTTGGAAAACATATTTTGAACTATATTTACCAGAATCAGGAAATGTTGTTACAAAATAAAAATAAGATTAATACAATTTATTTCTTAGAACAAAATGATCCATCTTTTACAAATATCCCAGCAGCTTAAAAAAATTGTTTTATCTGAGATACAACTAAGATGTTTTGAAGAGTCTTGAAGATACTTAAGATGCATTGTCTAAAAACAAGACCGTATATCTCACTGCATTGTTACTTCTTAAGTTATTATGTCTTATATCAATTGTAAAGACATATTCTGACTAGATATTAGACAGATATACTATACAGTTCTACTTAGTTCAAGTTATGCACAAAACTATACACAACTTGACTATTGGTTTCACATGAGACGTAAACTCCGGTCTCCTGGGTGTAAGTTATTTTCTTTTGTTACATCCAGACCAGCGGTTGGAGAAGTACTCAGATCTTGTACTTGAGTAAAAGAAGAAGTACCAGAGTGTAGGAATACTCTGTTACAAGTAAAAGCCCAGCATTCAAAATGTTACTCAAGTAAAAGTGCAAAGGTATTAGCATCAAAATATACTCAAAGTACCAAAAGTAAAAGTAGTCATTCTGCAGATTGGTTCATTTCAGAATAATATGTATGATATGTTTTGATTACAATTATTGATGCATTGATTTTTATCAATTTGTTTTTTGTTGATTCTATTTCCCATCCTTAATCCAGATCTGCAAAGTTACTAAAGGTATTCAATATATGTAGTGGAGTAAAGGTACACCATTTACCTCTGAATTGTAGTGGAGTAGAAGAAGCAAAACATTGAAATACTCAAGCAAAGTACAAGTACCTCTACAAATTCAGTAGACTTAACATTTACTGTAATGTATTTGTATCTGATTCTTAATTTTGACAGATCACAGACACACATTTCCCCATACGCACCACCCCTTATCCACCCACCTACCCCTGGCCCAGCGTTTACGCAAGAGGGTGCACAGCTTGGAAAGACGGCACAAAAAGAAACGGAAAAAAAGAAGGACCTCTCTCCCCCCCTCCGAAGAAACGCCCACCATCCAAGAGGTAGATGAGGAAGAGGCCGATTCTGAGACGGACATACAGGCAGGGTCCGCCTCCAAAGAGAGACCGGATATCCAACCACAGGTAAAATAGGACTGAGGAACCATGGGACCTGTACAATGTAAAGTTTGTCAACTCCCCGGTTGAACTAGGTATGTCCAAGCACGTTCCTCCCCTCTCACTGATCTTCCTCTTCCTCTCAGTTTAGTTTGGGGAGCCAAGATGACTTGGAGGAACCCCATCCGCCCAATACCTTCCACACAGAAAATGAAGAAAATCCATTATCAAGGAAAGCTGCCCCTGCTGTGATTAAGGGGGAGGTTCATAATGGAGGAATTACTGTTGAACAGAAGGAGGAGGTGCATGGAGAGGAAGGAGCTCGCAACAGGTATGGCTGTTATACAATCAGGTTCTGTTTGTTCTGAAAACTGTTGTCTGCATGGGCTCATGATCACAGTAAAGGTACCAAGTGGGAACCTGATCAATTAAGCTAATGCGGGAATGTCTTAAAGCTGCATTCTTTTTAATGGCCAGCTTTTTAATGGCCACTCAACTTGTTGCTAATTCTAAATTGTTTAGAAGTCAATGAAAAAAATGACCCGACTTCTTGATTTATAACCTCAGTAATAATCGTCCTTCTTTTTAACCTGACTTTTGCTTTCCAAATTAATATCACAGTTAAAAATTGAAAAGACATACACATGAACATTGCTAACCTAGCTAGCATTTGATGGTAACTTAGCATTATGCTACTAGAGAGCAAGATATTGGATTCGGTGGAGCAGAGCTGAAGATGAATACTAATGTAAATTCTGAATGTATACAGTAATTAGGCAGTTATTTGTTATAGCTTTTGTCGGAAGAATTTTCTAACATGATCATTTGTCAGTTTTCTGCTGCTACCGTGTTGTATACGTTGTTATATGTTCATCCAATATGTGGCTCATTCGCAGCCCATTGGTGCACTTTGTTCAAAAGCTATTAGCTAACTTTGTCTATCGTTCCTCTGGGGTTGGGTTAGCAGCGTACAGTAGGTTCATCAGGCCATTTTCCCTGTGAACAGCTGCTAGCTGTGGCTGGAAACAAGTTGAGTAGAGAAATGAGAATGAAATGAAACTGTGGGCCATAAAACTAAAACAATTAAGCTTGAAGATGCCAAAACGCTCCGTAGAGTTGGGTTTTAATTATCTGTTGGTTTGTTACTGAGCACAGTAAACACCGTCTTTGAATCCATTGTTATTGGTTGATATAAAACTATAATTATGCAGCTTTAAAGGTTTGTTGTTAGTTTACCCTTTTATTACTCTACGTCCATTTCGCCAGGGAGTGTTTACTGGTTTCGTAGCATGAATTGCAAATTACTCTGCAGTATGTTACTATGGTTACCTGCAGTTTAATATACCTGGTGGACTGGTTTACTGTTGACTAGTTAAACTACCACACAGACGTTTGTGTTGTACCACTTTCCAACTGCCAGGCATGAAATGAGCATATTGCTGGTCATATAATAGAGGACACCAGCTGGATTAAAATGATTTAATTAATATTCAAATGTTTCTAAATTTGGAGCTGACCCCTTGCATCAAATGTATCTGTAACACTTTTAACATGGACGGAGCTTCTTTGAAAACAGAATACAGCAGACAGGAAGAGTTGTTTCTGCTCTAAATTAACTTTACATTAGTATCTTGTTCGAGACATTAAATAAAATCAACCCTAAGACCCATATATACAGTTCTTAAGGCGTTGATGGTTAACTAATAGCTGAATCATAGATATTAGAAGACCATCTTGCCTGCAATAAGCATAACCATCAAAGTGTGAATTAATTCACGATTACAAATTAATATGGATTGGGCTGCTGGAGGTCAGGGGCCCCATGCTGATTCAGGTGTTGTCTCTGCCTGTTTATATGAAAGCACAGAGACCCCACCATGCCTGTGCCATGTGAGAGAGTGTTGCTCTGAGAGGGGATGACTCAGAGGGTTAGTGAATAGAGCCCTATGCTCCTAACGCTGTGTTGTGAAGCCCTCTGCTGGTGAAGAGACCACAATGCAACCCAAATACTATAAGCATGTCAGTCAGCAGCACTGTTGAATTTATAGTGAGTTATTTATATTTCAATATCCACATTTGAAAGCATTGTACCTCATTATTTTTGTATTTCATTCAATAAGTATGTCATTCTTTGGAGGTACATTTGTGTCAAAGTGATTTGTATGAACAGATCATCAATCCGTGTCTGAATGTGTAATTTGTGCATCACAAACAATCAACTGAATGGGTTAGGGTTAGTTCAGGTTGGCAGTAATCATAGACTTTAAAAATAGTGACCAGACTGCATGCTCTCATTTTGAAATAAGAAAACCATGTCAAAGGGAGGCCATCGTGGGCTTTTGAAAAATGGCCGCAATTCTTTTTATTTTTTTTCGTTGAGATCCGTTTTATATTTGCAAAATCATTATACATGTAAGCATCCATATATTTTTTGCATTTGTGGAAGGTGTCTTAGATTCAAAGATTTCAGTTTTGGTCTGTTCATAAAAATATTAAAAGGATAACCTACCTCTATATAATTATGGCAACATTTGATCATCTTTAATCAACGTTTTTCTTTGTGTCAGTGCTCGCTCAGGATCAGACCCCTCAAGTTCAACCAAAAATCGTGCCTGGTTCCGTAGGAGGCCCATCCACCATCGGCTGGCCGGCGCCCAGCGGAGCAACTATGACCTGCGGGAGCGGATCTGCATCGGCAGCATGACCACTCTAGATACCGCTGTCTACCAGCAGGTGCCCACTGACGAGGCCGAGGCCCAGATGTTGGCCAGCGCCGACCTGGATGACATGAAAAGTAAGAAGCATCATAAATGAAGGCTTTAATTTAAGCTATACTGTCTTTTTGTACTACTCACATTAGCATATAGTTGGATAAATAGCCAAATCACCAAGACAATTATGTGCTTTGTGTCACAGACTGGTATTTATATCAAGTTTCAGTGCATCATAGCATGACATCTTCCCATTGAACATTGACTTCGAGATGAGCAAACCAGAAGTGCCGAAATGCTAACTAATTTCCGGGTTGTATAACTCCTTTCTGCACCGCTTTATTGGTGGTGTATTTGACAAACAAATATGTTGTTTTTCAGGGATTTACTGTATGATAGTCTGCAAATATAATGTAGGATTACATCTGAGTCAGTTGCTATGTGGAAGTACATTTAATTCTGACTATCTGGGCCACTTTACTGTTACCAGTTTACTGAAAAACTACCTTTTTATTTTCTTATTGCTATCAAGAAATCAAGGCTTTTGAGTGTGGAAGTGGAAGGTGATTTCAACTCATGTTAAATGTACTTTCTGAGATGACTAGTTCTACTTTTCACCCACGCCACGACAACTGTGTGGGGGAAGTTTGCAAGGTACCTTTTTCTAGCGCCACTGTGCTCTTCCTCTTCCATCAGACCTTCGTGATCACACCTGCTGTTGCTGCTAGGGTATTTATGATATAATTACCAAGTCCCTATAGCAGTTTAAGAAGTCATTCATTAAACATTCTCAATGTTCTCATTGTGTTAAGCCAGCCTACTGTTGATTTACTTTCCCACATCTCATTGGCTCACATCCTGTTTCTCTAAGTATTTGTGTTATTCATTAATTGGTCCTTAATTGAATGGGTTGGCTAGTCTGTAAGTATTTCTCTTGGTTAATGCTACACTGAAATTAGGATACCATTTTAAAGGGAGAATGGCAAATATTAAAATAAATGGAGATTAGCTTTATATGTAAGTAGGTAAATGAGTAAATGTGAGGTATGAATAAAATAAATTGTGTTTTATGTATCTTCTGACGAAGAAAGAAAGAAAGGACCTAGCAATTTGAGTTGGCATTGACCTGAATATAAATGACTTCACACTTTTGGCTCTTTGGATCCACTGACAGCACAGAAAGTACTTTGTCGGTCTACCTAACAGAGAGAGTGCCATAATCTTGACTTTTTATTGTGGAAGACAGAATCCCGCTGCTTTGATTACAATATAAATGCTTAGTTACAGTCTTATTTTTCCGTCATAGCAACAACATCACACAGTCTCTCTCAGAATATTGCAGTTTGGTTTTAAGGCTGGATTCATGATTTTTATAAAGCGTTCAGCAGCCTCTACTGGCAGCAAAAAATACGTCTGCCTGTAGAACACATTCATAGTTTTTTATAAATTCTGGCTGATTTAATGTAACAGTTTAAACGTTTGTCTTTTTAAATATCAGTCAATGAAACATGAATATTGGTAAATGTATTTTTAAAAATACATAGTTGGAGTTTTTGGTTAATCCTTTTCCATGACTGATTATGACTCAGCATCTTTGTCTCCAAAACAGGAAATAGCTTTAGCTGGTAGAAACATTTTTTTCCTTAATTAAGAACTTATAAAAACAGGCTTTTAAAGTTTGCTTGTGTTATTTGTGCATACTGTGCATTATCTATTCCAATGTCTTAAACAGGACATTATTAACACAAAACACTTTCTCGTACAATGGGTAACACAAAGTTAATACAACAAACCTTACCAGAGCTAAAGTAGGTAATTTGCATTTATTAACCCTTCTCTTGCGTTCGGTCATACCCCCTTCCCATACTATTTTCGGTCAAAATTGACCGGTGTGTTTTGCACAGTGATATCTCTGGAACCCCTTGTCCAATTTTGATGGTTGACATCTAATTTGAACAGTCAAAGCAAGTAGAATCAAGGGGTGACAGACAGAATGACACCAGGGGTGAATTTCATGTTATAATTATGCAGTAAGTTCAAAGATAGTGCTTACTGTACATTACTGTATAAAAATGCTTGCCATGTAAGCTGTGTTAGTCGGAAATGCTTTAGTTAGTGTTGTAGCTGGGATTCTTCCCGTTCCAAGGATGTATGGGTTGTATTGATTTGATACAAGCAAGTCAGTGTTTCATTGTGTACTTTCAACTACAGTATATGGTCCAGACCCACCGATGGGCCCATCAAGTTCAGCATTCACTGCATTCACTGTGATGAATATAAAATAAGACACTGATACTGTTTTCCTCAATGAACATTTAGAGAAAAATAAATATTCAGGGCTCCTGTCCCTCAGTGGCCTCTCCCTCAGGGGCTCTCTCTCAGGGGCCTCTCCCTCAGGGGCCTCTCCGTCAGGGGCCTCTCCCTCAGGGGCCTCTTCCTGGTCTGTTGACTGTTGGTCAGGCTCATAGTCTGGATCACTGTTGTTTTTCCATTTCTGAGACACCGTCCTCTATCTCTGGTTCAATCTCCTCTTCATCTGGTTCAAAACATTTGTCCAGAGCCTCTCTGACAGAAAATCGCCTAATCGGTCGCCTACTCATTGTGTCACTGAGTCAAATGTGAGCAAGGCACAAATATAACTGCATGAGAGACAGTAAGGGAGGGGCATTTAGCGCAAGAACGTGAGAGGTTTTTCTTTCTCGAGGGGCACAGAGCTCGCACCTGTGAGAAGGTATAATACATTGTATCATACAGCGCGAGAAAGTGAGAGGTTCCCGTAACTTAGAGTAAATTGATTTGCCTGGAAGGTGTGGGGGTACTTAAGCACAAGAAGTGTGTGTGCATGTGCATGTGCATGTGTGTGTGTATATGTGTATATATGTGTGTGTGTGTGTGTGTGTGTGTGTGTGTGAGAGTGTGTGTGTGTGACGTGTGTGTATGTGTGTGTATAACGCAAGAGAAGGAAATGTAAACATCTGAAAAAAACCCTGTGTTCACATTATTATTCAAAATCAGTGGCGAGCCCCCCCCCCCCCTTCCCTCGAGAAAAAAAGAAGAGTTATTACGTCACAGCGTATACTTCAGCGGAATATCAAAACATCGGGCCAGGGTGCAAAACGCATCAATGACAGCGACCCTCTACCACACAAAACAACACCATTTATCTAAAGGCACCCACAGCAAGTAACAATTCAAAATGAATTAAGTCGGCACGGCGGCCCACATTGAAAATGACTTAGGCCTACCTTTGATGATCAAATCACTTAAACACAAAGTCCATCCTCCTGTCCTTTTGGATGAAGCACTTGATGGCGGGGTCTTGCAGCTGATCCTTTGCCACTCCAATTTATCATTGTAACTCAATCTTGAAAATGACTCGGTTAATAATTTTGCAACGATGTCATCACTATCACTGACATGAGCCATCATGAACGAACTTATGCTAATCAGAAATCTATCGATCATAAATCTATCCATTAGATTTATGATTCGAAAATTATAAAAGTAGGGTAGACATGTGGATATTATCCGGCCGAACAAAACGTGCATTTATCTAACAGGTTAGTTTTCCACAGACCTTATTTCGAGCTATTTTCCAAAACCCTACAGAGAAATCCCATTGTTTTGTTGTCGAGGGAACCCGAGCGCAGCTTACTTCCGGGTTTTAGGACGCGTCACTGCACCACGTGCATAGACTTCACAGCGGGCGGAACTTGTCATAAAGTCCAAGAAAATAAAGCCCACCCATTTAGAAGGAGGATATGATTGGTCAATTGTACTGTCATTTGACATTACTCTCTGGTTGAGTTACTATAGCGGGCCCTCTGAATGTACAGAGGGACCAACAAGCTCTCCCGTCTTCACATAACTCGCAGAGACGGCATTTAACCCTTCACATTCCAACAGAAACTGAACAGGCAGATTCGAAGGATTTATATATTATGTTATTTTAAATACAATTAGATCAAGTTATTTAGGTAAAACTAATGAAAAATAAAACTAAAAAAATGTTGTTTTTTTTATGTTTTCAAATATTATTTTTTAGAATATCTTAGGCCCTCAGACGGCTCGCCACTGTTCAAAATATCCTTTATCTGGATTTTGACAAAAAGTGTGTACTCTAGAATAGGTTTACCTAAAAGCCTGTTTTATTCAGGATTCTGGTATAGAAACATTGGCTTGCCTGTTTGAAATAGTGGATCCTGTAAAGCCTGTATTGCCTCCCCTGCTGATCTGGTGCTGACCAGTGACATGTTTCTCACTGCTGCCTGTAACCTACACAGCCCCCACATGCACTGATAGCAACAAGCATCCAACCAAATAACACAAAAGATGGAAGACAGAGAAGTCTCGATATATACTCTGATTCTCTGTGAATAATCATACTTACAATGACAGTAATAGCTATCGAAAATGTCCCACACCTCTCACGTATCCAGCGCAGAATCCTCTCTTCCAGCGTCCAGGGCATTGACTCCCATCGATTCCCCTTCAGCTGCCACCCTGCCTCTGGCCTTTCCTGCTTCACCACAGCAGAGTAATCATTGACTGCTCACAAACCTGGAAACAGCAAATGGGGCAGGGGCACCCAGAGTCATTCAAAATCAGCTATTGGATTTGTAGAGAGCGATGCCTTGCCTTGACAGGCCATGTTTAACACAGCTGTATTTCAGAGAGGACCACTTAATACAAAAACAATATTTTCATTGCAGTAAGTAATGTTTGCCGGTACGGATCTGTTCCGGGAAATGCGTAGAGAGCACCAGAAGCCCCCCCCCTGACAACAAAAATTACATTTGATAAGTCAGATACAGCATGAAAAAAGGCCGAGCAGGGGTGAATGTGGGTGTTAGGGATAGCAGAGGAAGAAGCAGTGGTAGGCATGCTAAAAAGCCTACATATGCACCCTTATGTTTGATCAGATGCAGAGTGTGAATCGGCAGCTTTGCACATTATAATTTGTGTTTAATCCAATCCCATTATGTGTCTGTTTATTTCTATATATTCCATTAGCCTAGTGAGACTGTTTATTGATATTTGAATTTGTATATACTTGCTGCTAATGTTATTATTATTTTTTTTATGACATTTTTTTTTTGTGTGTCTTTTAAATATTTCTACTTGTGTAATGCTTGACACTGCAGCTTGAAGAAAAATTATTTCCCAACTTTGGGATAAATAAATTATCTACCTATCTATCTTTTAATAATAAGCTGGAAATAAGAGAAGAGTTTGACTGCCAAACTTGAATCCGTGGCCTGCCTGAACTAACGCTATGCTCAATGTCTTTAATCCTCAGTTCCCCTTACAGTTAAAAAGTGTTTAGCCAACATTTTAGTTAGTTATACCGATGACATTGTTTTCTCTCTGTCTATGTCTCAGTCCTAATCTTATCTCAGTGAAATCCTTTTTTTTTTAAGAGAAATCCTGTATTGTAAGGATGATAAAAAGTACAGTTTATGATTTATCTAAAAAGGCCTGCAGTGTAGAGATTCGCTTAGTTAATAAACCTGCTGATTGAATCCCATCGTTTTAGGCATTTTAGTATTTAGCAGGTGAGTGTCAGATGAGTTGGAGATACGGTATGAAGAGCATCTTTATTAGGGATGGAAATTATGTGAGTAATATTGATGTGTAAGCACATCTCCAGTCACTTTCCAGGGCGAGTCTGTTATGCCAGAAACAAAGTTTGGGAATGTTATTAAATGTAATGCTATGGTGTTTTATATTCTACAGAACTACACAAAGTTATATTTGGTGGAAATCTAATGCCATGCCAGGGTGTATGGATAGTCAATTGCTATATAATACTATAATGGTAATCAGAGAATGCAGACTTCTGTCAGGATTTTTAAAATTGTCCATTACAAGATACAGATTCACTCAAAATGTATGGTCATTAACACCACAATATCTCACTAAGCAGAGTCCTGGATTTGATTCCTAGGTGTTCTATTATTATCATTTACTCTAGGTTATGCCTATTCAGATAAATGCAATGTTGGTGAAAAGGCCAACGTTCAAAACTTGACCTTTCTGCACATCACATGGTTCGAAAGTGACAACACGATGGAAACAAAAGGCATCAACCCTTTTACTCAGATGTTGGTTTTCCAACAGCCATCAAGATCAATGAGCAGTGGACATCATTCAAAAAGGGCGGCACTACTATTCAGTCCCACAAAGTAGACCATCCCTTATCAATACTTCCTTTTGGAGTTGAAGCTAAGTGAAAGTTGCTACCATTTACGCAACTATCATCGTGGATACAGCACGGGGTCCAATGCAAAGGAAATAATTGTGATTTCTATTTTCTGGATGGAAGAGTAACTATTTTGACTGACTGACACATTTTTGTGCTTGTTTTTTTTCCTTCATAAGAGTACTTTTCAGAATTTTGACTCCATGAACACAGGCTATTTTTTCTTGGTTGCTTGAGGGAAAGTCTTTAAAAATCATCAGATTTTGTAGTTGGTTTGCAAAGTTAACCATTACGTTGTTTTGCAATACAACAGAGGTAGGCTAGTGGTCGCTGATACCCAGGCTCATCAGATCAGCGACCCAGTACAAACCACGGCGTTCAAGAGTCGAGAGCCCTGGATGAGCAGTGTGTCCACTAGGAGAGAGGAGGATAGGGGGAGGTACCGGCCGTGGAGATGACAGATATGGAGGAACAGAAGAACCAGGGGCATGAGACCTCTGATAACAAACTTGTCTCCGTCCACAAAGAACCAGAACGTCGGTGCAGTGTCCTAAAGGGCTTCGGCGTCCCAAACGTGGAAGGGGACTTTGAAGAGTTTGTTTTGGATTTTGATGACTATGACTTGCTTGAGTCAATCCACACTCATCTGGGGTCATCGCCCGAGACTCCACGTAAGTTGTATGCATTCATGTTTTACCGTTCAACAAAGAGCTATATTTAATTTAAAGGGGACCTATCATGCAAAATGCACTTTGTGATGTCTTTTATACATACATATGTGTCCCCGGTGTTCCAGGGAACTCACAAAGTGTCAGAAAACACAACCCTCTCTCTTTTCCTCCATACCCAAATCTCTAAAAACGGGGCTGCAACGGATTTGATACGGGTGGATTTTTTATTTGCACCTTTTTGACGTAATGTAGGTGCACTCCGCCTGATTGGTCAACTCTCCACCATTCGGGAATGAGAGGTTGGGCCACGGCCACGGCCATTGCCCAACCTGTAATTCGCATATAGGCTGTCGGCAGGCTACATTTCCCCAGTCACATCTGTGGTTTTGCCTGCTCTTGCCAGGATGTCTAATAGAGATAGATATTGCGCTGTTGTTGGCTGCAATAATCGTGACAAGGACAAAATACTGCATGCACTGCCGCCTCTGGAAAAAGCAAAGAATCTGTGGCTAGAGTTCATTTTCCAGGGAAATGTGCCAGAAGACTCCAGCAGATTTCTGCGTGTGTCTCCCTATATAAATATATATATGTACCGCTGTTTTTGCGTTACAAACTCTGTTACAAACTGTACACATAACATTCTTGCTAATTAGCCAAAACGGAATAAGTAGCAAGCATCGTAACAAAGAGTTAGCGTAAAATAAATAGGGACAACAGCTTGTCAACTAACCATTCAGAAACGTCCTGCTGCAACCGAGATGTTTGCACCTCCACCAAAACCTCCGCTTCTTCAGGGTCAGATTCTGGATCAAATTGGTAATATGCTTGAACACATGCATTGCTCTGAGAAAACATGTTGACTCTCCACTCGTAATCACAGCAAGCATGATAACATGACGCTCGTGCCGGGGCCGTGTCACGCCCCCCTCTTCCGCATGGGGTCGTGGTCAGCTGAATCAGACCTTGCAAAGACAGAGCTGGAGTGAGGCAAAATGAGGCATGGCTAAAATGCATGATCTGTTTCGTATTTTGAAAATTAAAACGTATTAATATACCTTATATATATATATATATATACCTTATATATGATTTAAATATAGCATGATAGGTCCCCTTTAAATTTGATAGAAGTGAGAGTTACGTCAAGCTTCTGACCAAAGAAAATCTGGTGCAATCATAACGCAGTGAGATATTCACATGGATGAGCATGATGACGGGATCTCACTCGTTTACATTGATTATGTAGCATGCCGATTGCTTAATTAATGGCAATATGAAGCTTATTCATGCCCACACACAGAACAGAGTTGTCCAAGGTATTGAGCGAATCGACTAGTGTTGGACTACTGCTGTTTCCTGCTCTCTTATTGATCCACTGGCACCCATTTGCCTCAGCTAGAGCGGAAAGACATTTCATTGACCAGCAACGTGTTCTCTATTTTTATCATTATTTGGATCATGACAAGTTCTGTGATGGAGCTAGTTTCCAACTCGTACAAATGTTATGAAGTTGATCTGCCTGCAATTCTTTAGTGAATGTAGTATATGCATTGAAGGTTCAATTATAGCTGGAAAAAACTAGCACATTTTTGAAGGCATTTTTTGTATTAACCACTGGTGATTACTGTGCCTTACAAATGCCATTGCAATTTACATTTAAAAAGGGAACATTGAGCCTGTGTCTCACTGTCTTCACCCCGAATCCATTTTGAAAATGGTTTCCATTGGAATTGATTGTGAATCTATTTTTAATGGCAAAATGGATGGCAATGTTGGTCAGTCGCTATGGAAATATTTCAACAACTATTTGATGGATAGCCATGACATTCATGATCCCCAGAGGATGAATTGTAATGACTGTAGTGATCCTCTGATATTTCAACAAGCGCTGTCATTAGGTTATTATGTAGATCATAATGAAGTAGCTATTAAACTAAAGACATATCCAATTGCTCAAGATTCAAAGGTTTATTGTCATTTACACAACTACATTGTAATTTTGTAATGTATGAACAACTTAGATTGCAGGTTCCTCAACAGTGCAATTTACAAGACATAGAAAAATAAATATTAAAAAAACAACAATACAAATTAAAATAGTGCAAGCTCAGGTGTTTAACAGTCGTATGGCCTGTGGGATGAAACTGTCCCTGAGTCTGGTGGTTTTATTCCTGATGCTGCGGTACCACCTGCCAGACGGCAGCAGACAGAACAGTTTGTGGCTGGGGTGATGGGGGTCTTTTGTAATCCTGAGGGCTTTCTTCCTGAGCTGCTAGGAGTAGAGGTCCTCCATGGATGGCAGCTCCGTCCTGGTGATGTGCTGTGCAGTTTTCACCACCCTCTGTAAAGCCTTACGATTGAGGGCGGTGCAACTGCCATATCGTCAGCCCTAAACTAAAATACTGCATGTTATTATTTGCATTCTGTATTCACTACTGTGACTGTAGAACCATAGTCGTGTTTATCCACAGCAAGCTCTGTGCAATTATCCGATAGTCACCTGTTTTGGGTGTTTGTTGGCCAGGAAGCCACACCCTTTATTGACTTTGTTTCACCAACAGTAAAATGATCGTCAAAGTGAGAGCAGGGGAATTAAGGCCATGTTTTTAAAAACGTTGAAGTCTTGTATCAAAAGGGTAAGTTCATAGTTCTAACAAATGTAAATCTCTTCTGAAAAAATAACCATTGTTTCTTCAAAAGGATATTCCAATAGAACTAAACTACATGTGAAAAAGATGAATGCAACGCTACTTCGTTATGTTTAGGATACAAAATGACTTGGTTTAGGATTAGGGTTTTGGTCGGAGTTCCAAGTTTGTAGACCCAACTGCTCCAAGGTTCCCTAAATGTGGACTTTGATAAGAACCACATTTTATGTCTTTTCATTTGAGGCTGAATTGACAATGTAGTTTCTTCGTATTGGACCGATCATTAAGCTATGAGAAAAAACCGGTATGAAGCCTTAAGTGTCTTGATATGGAGATGAGCCAAGGTTGATAAATTGACTCAAGTGATGCTTACTTGGCCAGTTGGGTCTGAGGACCACAAGAATGAAAAATAAAACACTGTAGGTTAGGAGTTAGAAATAAGTGAGCTTATCTGACCTCTGCTAATATCTGCTTCAAGCTAGCTTCTCAAGGCTACTTCATTCATTACAAATAAAAGCCCATCCCTGCTCTGTGTTAAGCAAGCGTAAACAAATGTAAATAAAAAACGTAAACCAGATGAAAACACTCATAAACCAGTCAAAGGTGTTACTTTAAATAATAATAACTTCCTTATAAGAAACAAACATTTTAGAGGGAAATTCACATTGAAAGAGCATGTTATCTGCAGCTTTGGAGACTATGTGACATTTTTAAAAGACTAATGATTTACTGTCTAAACTGGATGTCCTGGTCAGATCCCAGCCCAAGCTAGATTTTGGTTTATTTGATTACAAATATGTTGCAAATTAGATTTGAACACTAATTTGATTTAATCAAGCCATGGAAAACAAAAAATCAGATCCTAGGACAACATAGTACCTGGCAAGCAAATTAATTCTGCTTTGAGGTTTTTAATTCTTGGGATTTGGTAATTCTTGGGATTTGCCTGATTTAAAAATGCATATCCATCAGTTTTATCACAATGAGGTGGTTGGTTACACGGGATGGCTTGTATTCATCCAAATCAAAATGATCTACAACATGTGTGTCTTTATATCGAGTTAACAATCAAGACCAATGAAGAGAATGCTCATATTGACCATGTTAAGTCCCATCACGGAGCACAGTCAAAGTGTTTTTTTTCAGCTCATTGGAAAAGAAAAAGATATTCATCTATGAATGTGACAAGCTCTACGGTCAGATATATTAAAGAAAAACATGTGACAATTCTGGTTAGATTTGACGGTAACTTTTAAAGGCTGTATCTATGACAGCAACCTCAAATCAGTTATTCCCTTCTATCTAGGGGGCCAATTGCTGCACAGAAATGAAAATAATACAAAAACAACCTCTTAATTCCACACATCAGGAAAGTAGAATAGACAGTATATTATTGACCAATTTATTCAAATAAAAAAACCCAAGAAGAAACAAACTACGTGCTTTGCATTTGGCTTTATCCGATTCACTTTGTGCTTGTTTACCTACAAGTATGTCTTTATAAAATAAGGTTCTGATGCCAACAGAACAGGCAATAGCTAATTTTACGGTTCAACGATAATTCAATTTTTTATTTCCATAATTTCCAGATGAAATACCAAAATCTAGCAGTAAAAAAATATTAGGAAAATGTGTACTAGAAGAAATCGTGTACCATTCAAAATACAGTGCCACTCCTAGAGTTAGTTGTGACCTTCTCAACACGTAAATGTTAGGGAGGCAGCAGTGCATGTGAAGGCAGAAATGCAGGTTAGCCAAGCAGATGTGGAAAACGCCTAATTGATGCTCTTTCTTTTGGCTACTGATCCAAATTGTCCGAAACTGTTCACACTGCAGACATTTTTAAACATTTTATGGGGTGCTGGATTATAACGATGAAAGTAATAAGGTTCTATGAGGCTCTTCTTGGTTTTTTAAGCATGGATTGCTTAATATTAAAGGCCCTGGTCAGATACCAGCTCCAGAGGAAATAATAATAGGTCCTTTTCAACTAGAGTAATTTGCCCTGTCCTTGCCCTGCTCTACGTTGAGAAACACAGCTCATCCAAATCAGCTTGTTAAGTACACAGAGCAGGTGTGGACCCTACTGGCAACAGGAACTTTCAACATAAAGATTTTTAATTTAAGGTATAACCAGGCAAAACAGAAAAGAAGAGCATGCCACAAACAAGAATCGGACTTACCAGAACCCCAGGACTTAAAGTGCCAGTGAAGTGCATTTTTTTGCGCCAAAGTGAAATGGCAGTTTCATTTCTTACATATAATTGTACCTGTTCATGGCTAAAATATTTTTTTAGGAAGTGCGAGGGACGAGATAAACATCGCAAATTTTTCAGAGTCTGAGCATACCGCTGCTGCAGACGATAGCGGCTGTGACGTCACAAGATGGGCCCAGTTGTGATTGTAAACATGGCGGAGCCTTCGGAAAGTGATACTGGTGCGAGAGAAATGAGTGATTTTGACAGCTTTTCGGACAGGATAGATGAGGAAAGTGGCCATGGAAGTCAATTTAGTTGAGGACAATATTTTGTCATAGATCTAGAGTAGATCTACACACAGGATTGGCCATCACCTGATCATACATTCATCTGTTCATAGCATGATGCAACATTCATGTTCACATGCAGTGTTGTGCTAGTTACTGAAAACCAGTAAGTAGTTACAATTACTAGTTACTTCACTACTTACACCAAAAAGTAATGCGTTACTGTGAAAAGTAACTTCTTAGTTACTTAGAAAAGGGCACCCATTAATGCCCTTATACTGTAGCCTTCATTTCAGTACTGTTATTGCATCGGAGAATAATACAACCTGTTGATCAACTTGACATGCATTTGCATCACTGAACTCTGCTAAGCAATGTGGTCTATACAAACACAAACACAAAGATATGTTTCAAAGTGCCAATCCAGCCGCTGTTGCTTAGGTGGAGGTGGAATGGCGTCGGATGAGTCTGGGTCTGTGGTCTTAGCTACTAGCTTCGCTACTAGCTTCGTCCCAGCATGTTTTTTCTGCAGATGTTTCAACAGATTTTAATTGCTGTTTTGGGCAGTCGATAGGATCTTTGACCCGCCAAGACACAACTTACATTTAACTAAAACGTTCTTTTCTTTGTGCTCGACAAAAGTGAAATAGTGAGAATATCTCCAGGCGGAGAAACTCGACTTGAGCTCTGCCGCCGCCATGACAGTCTTGTTAGTTAACACAAACACAGTGGCGTTTATTTTTCATAAACAATCTACGAATCTACGAAACAATGACACCAGCCACTCACCTTCATCTTTTGGGAACAGAAACATCAACACAGTGGCGTTTATTTTTCATAAACAATCTACGAATCTACGAAACAATGACACCAGCCACTCACCTTCATCTTTTGGGAACAGAAACATCGCCACTTCGGCAGACTTCACATTACCACAGCCAGCGGCAATGCATCGCTTCCCGTGTGTTTTTCCTCCCTTTTTCGTCACTGTCGCCTCCATTGTCAGCTTTTCTCGATTGGCAATCACTTCCAGTCGACTGCGAAACACTTTCCAATCAAATACTCGCTCAAAAACGTTGGTAAATTCGACTTTGAAATAGAGACAAAATGAATGGTGGTGAATGTAAACACTTCGGCTTGGCCCATCTTCTGACGTCACGCAGTAGATCGCAAGCCACGCCCACGAAGGCGGAGGTCGACTGCGAATTTCCCAGCGGAAAATTCAAACTCGTCAAATTCGTTGCTATTCCAACATCTTTGATATGGGTTCCAATGGACAATTTTGGTCATTACTATACGTATTAGCATAAAAGATCATGCACCGTCGCACACTTCAGTGGGTCTTTAAATAGAGTCTGAACTGAGGGGATGGGTGCAGGTGTTCAGGAGGTCAGGTGGTTGCAGGGCTGATGGGGAACAGGTGCAACCAATTAGTCCAGGAGAGAAAGGAAGTTCAATGAGACATGACACAGGGCCGATGTGTTTACAAAATAAAACAGGAAACATAAAAGAACAAAAATCTAAACCATGACACAGCTGCAGCAGGTCAAACAAGGACAGCCGTCAGAGCTTTCCCTCAGGAGACTACAAGCTGAAATACAGCCTAACTTCATCTTGATTTCCATTTCTTTGTGTTTCCCTGAGGAAGGCATGACGCAGGAGAATGGAACACTGACTGCAGTTTTTTAAACACACACTCTCTCACCTCCACTTCAATTACCTACAGCTGCTCATGTAAACCATTAGATATTGTGTTTTCTTAGTAATAAAATACATACAGAGGTTTGTTCCAAACTGGACGCAAATGTTGGTTTCTAAACTGTCCCCCAGATGTTTACCATGACCTTAAATACACCAAACCCATGTCGAAACGTAACCCTATATAACCCAGGGGCAAAATGTTCTGCTCAGTTTCCCATGTCCTACATAGATTCTCTCTTACCAATGGAGCTTTGCCTTCTGTCATTGGATATCCTTCTGTCCGCTGGAAACGTAAACAAACAAATTAGATTTAGGTTTTTCCAGCATGGAGCACATTTTTTGATAGAGAAAAGGTTTTTTCTTTGGTTCACAGCCCTCAAAAAAGGGCATTGCAGGCTACAGAATGCAGTTCCTCCTCGTGAAATTGACGCATCATGACTTAGCCATGCTGACCTATTTGCATTTTGACTTGAGAACACTTTATGTGTGTACAGGTCACAGATTTGAGGACAACCCCGGGGTGAGGCGCCACCTGGTGAAGAAGTCCTCACGATGTCTGGTGACACGAAACAGCAGCGGCTCCACGCCACTGAGCAGCCTGAAGAAGAAAAGAGCAGCAGATAAGAAAACACATGAGGTTTGAGGACTCCCCATGCTACATGAAACACTTCAATATGCACGCAACATATAACCATAAATGGTCAGTTATTCGAATTATCTTTAAAGCAGTATTAAGAGGAGACTCTACAGGTGAATAGGCACAAATATTTAACTTGTAGTTATCACCATGTAACTTTCCCAGTTGATTACATACACTAAGCCAATTTGTTGTATTAACATTTATATTAAATGTCATGGTTAAATATACAAATTTAAGCATTATCTAATGCTAAATTTAGGTGAATTGAGGAGAAATACATAAACATAAATCGTCAGAGGAAAACAAAACACCGAAATGTATATTTCAATGTTTTCTTTCCACCAGTCTGAATGAAGACAACCAAAACAATGAGCTGAAATAGGTTAAACTGTTCGAAACACTGAGTTGTATGATAATCATTTATGTGTGTATCACAACATATATATAGCCTCTATATAAATAAATATAGATATTAGCACATTCCTATGTCATTACCTAAAGAAACTTGAACATGCTCCTTGTGTTTCGTTTCCATTTTACAGCAGAAATGTCACAAAAACACACACACTAACCCAAATGAACCATTGAAAAACATGGTTTTGCCTGTAGTGTTTTGTTTAAGACCAAAACATTAGCTAAAAGTCAAAATAGTTTGAAACACTTTTGTTGGAGGAAAAAAAAAAGTGCTATCAATATATGTAGGCCTTCATATCACAAAGTCACTTCCATTGTCGATATACACGTATACAAACTTGTTGTTAAGTATGACTCCATATAGATAGTTCTCATAAAGGCCAAGTCTCCTGGAGTCCAATCTCAGTTTCACATTCACATACAGTGACCTGATGAGACCTGAACTTGTGTTCGACCTCAATTTGACAGCAAAAAAGGTCACAAACACACAAATCAAACGAGTGTTTATTTGTGTTGCTCTGAAAACACTTTTCTAAAAATGAATTATATGATAGAATGTGAATAAATGTCTCTCCAAAGCATTTGGTTATCCTCTGAGTCCAAACCACTCTCGGCTGGATCCAAACCACTTAGTTAGGTTGCTCCCCATAATGTTGTGTGTGCGCTGTATCATCGGATTAGCTGTCTTTGAATTTATGTTGTTTTGATTTGAAAAAATATGCAAGAAAGGGGCAGCCAAACGGTTGTTCTGCTGTTTTTTAAACTAAAATAGTTAGTATAGGTGTTAACCTTTTTAAACCTAGTTCGACTGTAGAATATTAAAAGTGAAAGATGTAATTTTCACAGTTTTTATATGTTCGCTCTACTCCGTCTCCAGCTGTTTGTGGAGCTCAACGAGCTGATCGTGAAGGACCATGAAATGCGTTGGAAGGAGCGCGCCCGCTGGATCAAGTTTGAGGAGGATGTGGAGGAGGAGACGGACCGCTGGGGCAAACCTCACGTGGCCTCGCTGTCCTTCCGCAGCTTGCTGGAGCTCCGCCGCACCATCACACACGGTGAACAGCTCCTGAAGGCACCCAGCGGTTTTAAGGTCTAATGGTTTCATGTGCAGCTGAAAATACTCACACAAAGATGAGTGGGACTTACAAAAAGAAGAAGAACTCATCCAGTGTGCTTGGCTTAATATCTCAAATAACGAGATAGATTTGCATACATTTACCATGTTAACATTTAAAGTACTCAATGTGCATAATACAAAAGGCAGGAGGAAAGAAAAAGACAATTCTGGTGATTCATTTTTTAAGCCTATTCCAAAAGTAAATCTCCAGAAGTACAAAGCTAACGTAAGGCTATAAACAAACTCCATCACATCAGTGGCGGTTCTAGACCAATTTGACTGGGGGGGCCAGGCTGGGGCCAGTTATTTTCTGAGGGGGGCACAATAAATGCAGGACGAAAAAGACAAAGACAGTATGAAGTAATTGCGCATAAGAAAACAATGCAATACAGTTATTGGTATTTGTTTCATTACACATTATTATATCCTTACCTTTAACCTTTGTGTGCTGTTTGGGTCTGTGGGACCCGTTTTCAGTGTTTACTAAAAGAACATGTATGCAATTTAATTATTTTAACCTGCTTTATTTGGGGGTGGACCTCACCTCCTCTAGGGGGGTCCTCACCTCCTCCAGGGGGGACCTCACATCCTCTAGGGGGTCCCCGGGAAGATGTTTTTTTAAATGTTGAAGTTAAATGCATCAATCTGGTGCACAAAATGAATTGATGGATACAGCTCTCAACACTCATATGAAAGGGAGCTGTATACTTTTCAATAATCCAAACATCTTTATGATCACAACCAATAACAAATCATTTAAACTTGTTTATTCTTATCTTATGTTACCTAGTTAGCATTCTTTCTTTCTATTTATGCATATTTTAGTGGGGGCTATTGAGGGCTTGCGAGATACCGGTAGCTCGTTATCGACGTGCTGGAGACCCCTGCTCTAATGGGTCCGACTAGAATGACAAATATCGTTAGTTCCACCTATTCCGTCAGCCAAGAAATCGTTTAATCATAAACTTATTTTTTCTTTTTTTTTCATTTTCAGGGGGGCCACAGGGGGGTCCAAAGTCAGTGTTAGGGGGGCACTGCCCCCCCCCCCCTAGAACCGCCCCTGCATCACATGGCTGGGCATATCCAGCGCTAAGCTAAAGGCGGCTAATGTTCAGCGTGATGACATGCAGGGCTGCCAACCCTCACGCATTGAGCGTGAGAGTCACACAATTAACACATATCTCACGCACTCACGCCACTCACGCCTTTCCTCACGCTAAGTTTTCGTCCAAAATAAATGTATACAAATATAAAAATAAAGTGAAGGAACAGCAAACCGAGCGGTCTACGAAATGAGACGGTCTGGTTTACGGAGGACTTCCTGTTTGCGTCACCTGACACCCGCAGCCCCTAGCACTGTCGCCTAGCAACCTCGACAGCGACACCCTGTTGTTCATGTTTTACAGGTGACAGGTGTGGGCCGGTTTTATAGACTCTCCACCAGGGTTGGAGTTATGTGGGAGCCAATGGGAGCTGAGCTCCCATAAGGAGGGATCTGAGCACCAATGAAAGTTATTTAGGCTACGTTAACGAGGTAATTCGGCTAAAAGAAAAACATGTTTTCCAAAAGTATGCATCATATTCTCTCTTGAATGACAATATGCCTGCACTCAGGGATGTAGTGCTGCCGCCGGAGAGCACCGGGACGCCGCACCGGGATGCCGCTCCGAGCGAGAAAGAGAGAGAGCGCACAGTACCTGGCATTGTTGTTGTTATCTCAGTGGGTCTCAAACGGTTTGGTCACAATTTATGTAAACAGTTATTTCCGAGGCACACCTTCATATGATCATTATAGTTATAAAACAATAAGAGAATACATGAAAAACAGTTATGAAATACTATATGACAGTAAAACAAGAATACAGTTTAAAAGGGGAGTGATTTGTAAAATATCCATAAAGAAAAAGTACATCTGTTTACAGTTCTTTTTCATATGGGTGTTGAGAGATGTATCCATAGATCTCTTCATTTTGCTCTCAAAGTGCACCAGATTGATGCTTTTAACTTCAATATTTAAAAAAAAAAATCTTCCCGGACCCCCCCTAGAGGATGTTTGGTCCACCCCCCACTTAGAAAAAATTGCACTTTACTCCTGCTTACACCTATATGTGAGCTGATTATCGAGCCTTCATTGTAAGAGTCGCGGGTACACTGTGTATGTGCGTATTCCACTGTAGCCCGGTACATTAATAAGAAACCCTAAATGTTTGAGCACCCTCTGAAACGTCAAGCTACCCCACAGCACCCCCAAAACTAAATATCTGGCGCCGCCACTGGTTTATGGAAGCGACCTCTAATTTATTAGAGTTAATCCCTGTCAAGTTATGTTTGTCCATTTTTTATGTAAAGTTAGTTTGTACATGTTCAATACATTTGTAACACTGGACACATGAAAGTTTCTTTTTTTTGTTCTACTAAACTACTAATTCCTGCAAGCCTATATAACTGAAGCACATGTTCTTTATACTTCTCGTGGCCTCTTTTGGCTAAAACTATTTGTACAAAGAACTGACAAAAATATACTGCGAGAACTTTTTCTATACCTGTGCTCATGGTCGAGATGTGCACGAGACTACAGGTGACATAATCACATCAAACAAAACTATTTAGATCAGACAGAGATACATTAGAATAGTTATTAAACAATCTGGTGTTAGCATTCTGTTTGGATCCTGATCTCCCTGTTTCTTCCTCCCCCAGGGGCCATCCTGCTGGACCTGGAGCAGAACACTCTGCCCGGCATCGCCCACCTGGTGGTGGAGACCATGATCATCTCCGATCAGATCAGAGCTGAGGACAGATCCAGTGTCCTCCGGGCTCTGCTCCTCAAACACAGGTCAGTCACCAGGCTAACAGCAACCAGTGTCATAAAGCTGGTCAAACTATAAAGTGAATATTGCAAAAGTTCAAAATGCATCAATATAACGTCATGGAGATAATTGATAATCTCCATGACTCCAAAGAAATTAGGCATTCACTAATTAGACTATATTCGATTTTTCAACAGGCTACACTGGTTCAGGAATGCTGTTATAGAGTTTTAGCACAATTATAAATGTTGCTTTGATTCATTATTAATACTGGCAACTATTGTTTAGTTGACACATTTCTAGTGAACAATAGCACTGCATTTCCTGCTATTACTTCATAAGTCTATTCATCCTTAGCCAGTAAAGTGCTCTAAATTGTGAAGCTGCAGCAGTTGAAAATGTCCAGTGTGTATTAGCAGTTACTACATACAGCGAGTCCCAGTTCAAACTTAAAATATACAAATACCGCAATATGTTTATTAGCTGGGAACAATCACTATTGTTTAACCTTACTCAACAATAGTGAGTGACTTAACATTTAACTTGAAGATTATTATTTTAATATTAATAAGCACATTTAACGTGCCATTACTTGTCAGCTTAATGTAGGACTCTTATTCTGTCTTGTATAGGTTTGATCTAAATGCCTGAACCAGCACTTCTAATTGCAGGGTTTGTTTGTAGTGTTAGTTACCATGGCAACATATCTGGATTTCATCCCATTTAATACCAAAGTTAGATGACTTCAGGTGATTCTTTATCCGTGTATGTACCGACCTGTCAGTGTCTTGTAGTCAGGATGCAGCTGTGTTAACTATTTCAATGTGCTGTAGGTATGGCAGCATGATAAATCAAATCTTCCTCTCCTCCTCCTCTTCCTCCACCTCCTCCTCAGTACTCATCTTCCAGCTGTGTAGTTATAAAAAAAAAAGAGGCAGGCTAAGGGAAACTGAACAGGGAATTTCCAAATGGTGACATTTAACAACAGTTGGCTAATCGTCAGTGTACTTCCCCGGGGTTGACTAAAGTTGCAAATGTTGAGACTGTGCTGTAGCTGCACTGAGCCGTAAAGTCTTCAGATTAAAAGTTTGAGTCTCTTGCGTGTGAGCAATCCTGGCCCTTTAATACAGGTGTTAAACACATAGTATCTGTAAAAATATGTGACCTGCTCTATCGAAATCAGTCACATTGACCCGAAGACACATTTTGAGTTGTATTCACTGTTGGAAAGAGGAGATTCCTAGCTTTCTAATGATATCAGGATTGTTTTTGTACTCCAAATATTAAGCCAAATATGTCACATTATATAATGACTGTCACCGAGTCATCATTTTGAGAAAAAGGCCTTCAAAGTTTCCTCTTCTCTGGAATCCATCGATCTGATTGATTATTAGCAGAGCAAATGATCAAAATACTACGGAGGGAAGATATTTTCGTTTGGATTACTGGTCTGGGGGAAGCTCGCGAGTGTGTGTGTGTATGTGTTTACCTTTGTGTGTGTGTTTGTGTAATTTTGCATTTGTGTGTATTGTGTTTGTTTCCCGGGGAAAACACTCACGAGAAACACCGGCTGTTGTTATGCCTGCTGTGACGTTCAAGTTACTCCGTTCTCCGCTTGTAATTATGCCGTTACAAGCTTCAACGTTGTATTTATCATCTGAATTTGCCGAAACAAGTTTAATATTCTGAAAGCTAAGACTTTGTTTGTTTGAAATCAGATGAAAACAAACTGTAACGGACCCTGCCGTGTTATCTATGATTACTATACGCCTTGCATTCATAATGTCAGCCGGAGGGAGGGGGAGCAGCGCTGCGGAACAGCAGAGTGCGAGTGAGAGCTGACATCTTCCCTTTACAAGCTTCAAAAATGTATTTATCGTGTGATTTTGGAAATAAAAGTGTCATATTCTGAAAGCCAAGACTTTGTTTGTTTAAAATCAAACAAAACACCCGAACCCCGAAAAACTAGTTTTTTACACAAATCCACGTTTATTTTTTAAATGAGCCGTTGCGACTTCCGACTGATTTCGATAGAGCGGGTCACATATTTGCTTTCTCTAATAGATTTACTTCTATTTCAAAAACAAAAAATTGTGGTTTCAATCTGATGGTAATAATTATGATGGACAGGTTGATCATCCCGAAAAATAATTTCAACCCCTTCAAAATCACTATTAATCGTCAATTATAGCAGATGTTTTTATAAAAGAAACTAACAAATTGGCACCAGTAGTTTAAAAAATGTATAATAAGCTGCTGAAAAATAGTTTTATGTAGTTAAACATGTCATAAATCCCCATTTTAATATCTATTTCATATTGCTCTAAAAACATTACTTTAAACAGCTGTATTTGTCTTAAGTCTTTTGCCAAAAACTAAACTTACAAGATTTATTTGACCAAATAACAATAACGTTATCATTTACCTTCTTCAAATACAAATGTTCACTGAATAAAGCTTGAATGCATCATACTGTAACTCAATGGAACCAAGCAGGACAGTACTTCCCACCAGTTGCTAACTGCTAATGCTAGCTAGCGCTCCTTCTGCGGATTTGTTGTTAACATGTAACGGCCTGTTCATTACTACAGACCAAGAATAAAAAACACAGTGATATAAGCGTGTAAAACATCTTAACTAGCATGAAACCACCCTTTTAACGATTGTTTTACTTTTCATAAATCTTGAATCAGTATGTGTTTGGTTTGAAGTCAGACAGACTTAAAACACAGGATTTAGGATGAAAGCAAATAAAGCTGTCAGCAGAACTTTTTATTTTAGCCTTTAAGGTATTTTCTCGATTTGTGGTTTCTGCCTGAGCTGTTTTTTTTCAGCTAACCGTGTTAGACACTGTTGTTATCAAGTTCGGTGTGTTGTTGGGAATTATTGGGTGTGATGATGTAAAAAGAGCAGTAGGCTATTGCTTGGTAGTAGAGTTGCATAGGGACTGGATATCAAGGCACCCGACAACTTGTTTTTAAGGTGTCAGGACCTTAATATGAGAATGAAATTAGTAAGCACACACAACTTCTTTGAGGATATTATCGTTCAAAGCAAGTGTTCGTAAATACCAGAGGGGATAGTTAGATCACATCCTGCACGCTGCTAAATTTAACATCAACATGACATGTCATCTCAACCCAGTCTCACAGCATTTCGTGTTATAGTCACAACATTTAATCTATTGACTCGTGTTCACCAACACGCTCTTCCCCTTTTTTTCGTGTCACACAGAATGATTTTAAAAGCAATGTATTTCTATTGGTAGTGTGTTTCGTGCCTGCAACACGTCTTTTTGTCCGGTCGGGTCTCGGAAGCTGTGGGGTTCATGAAAACATCTCCTTACTAAATATCAAGCCACGATTATTGTTTTTATTTTAAATCGTATAATGTCGGACTTTTTTTGCCGTCTGTGAGGAAAAGAAATGGGCTCAGAGCCTCAAAATACTGAAATCTGTATTATTTTAAATCTTTTTTTTCTTCTAATTTGTTATTCTTTTCTAAATAACACACTGTTATTTACTCAACAATAACACACAATTATCCTTGTTTTTATTTATTTATTTAATTTTTTAGCCGTTCCTCAGGAACTGAATTTCAAAATAAAAATAACCAGAAACAGACGTAGGCCTATAAGGGACATTTCGAGAATCATTGCGATTCACAGCCACTGAACTGATTACCCAAGATCCTCAGCTATGGTTTAAGCTCGTTGATTGGATGTTTTAGCCGCAATGCACGCTGGTATATGGTGTTTATGCGATATGAAATCCGAAAAACATTTTCTTTTAAAAGAAAATAATACTTTATTCCGAGTGTGCTTGCTTTTCTCTTTGGAAGTCATCACATAACGGCATTGTAATACACGGTTCGGCTGCAATACATATTACACATCTGCCGTAGTTCTTTATTTATAGAGCCCTGATTAGAAGACTTCTGGAAAAACTGGAAGAAATGCCGCCGAAACTGAATACTTGACTTGGATCATAAATCTATCGGCAATTAAACAACATCTTCAATTTCTCTTCACACAATACGTCTCCTTGCAGTATCAACACTAATTCGGCTGACTTTTACATTTGATCTAATTCGTAGATAGGTTATATTTACACCATAACGGTGCACAGCTGATAGAAAAGGACTTGTAGTTCTTGAAGATATTACTGATTTTCTTTGTCTGAAATAATATAGCAATATGCTGTAAAAATTATGTGAAAACATGAACATCTTCAGATGTTATACAGACATAAGTGTCCAACACTAATAATAAAAAGTTATTATGGCTGTGTGTACCTTGTGTGCACCGCCTAGTGGTTAAAGCACGTTATTGAATTATTGTTTTTATGTGTTATATTTGATGAAAAACATATTAAGAGTACATACTTTCATAGGGGGAAAGTAGAAGGTCAATGATAGAAATATAGAATATAAAAAACCAAGAAGATACTGTAAGTGATCTCTACAATAAAACAGTTTAGTGCCGGATGTACAAAGATATTAATAGGAGGATGTACAAAACAGACAAACTAATTAACCTTTATTTAAACATTAAATAATACTTTAGATTAAGGTCTTCTTTTAAATATTAACGTCTAATATATTGCTTTCCTGCAATGTTAACTATGTTGAAGCACTTATTTTAACTGATATTATACATATGAATTATACTCTTATGTATGTAGATAGAATAAGAAATGTGCAGAATATGACAGTTTAATGGTGGAGGTATACACACATATTGATAGATGTCTTGTAATGCACTGTTGAGGAACCTGCAACCCAAGTTTTTCATTCATTGCATAACTACACCGTAGTTGTGTATATGATATGTCAATAAACCTTAGAAAATCTTGAAATCTTGAAAGGGATGTGCAAAATAGCAATTATATACAGTCTTTAATAACTATTAGAGAATAACGAGTATGAATATACTTTATAGGATCTGCAGATAAATGTTTAGTCTTCTCAAGCACCAACTATCAAATATCTCGCCTGATTTTTGGCACTTGACAATCACCTTCCCGGAATTTTACTCAGGTGTAACTAAAGTCTGCTTTAAGGGTTGTTTATATTTCACATCATTAATCAGAATCTGCAAAGTAACTAAAATAAATGTAGTGGAGTAAAAATACCAGGTCAACCTCTGAATTGTAGTGGAGTAGAATTACAAAGTAACAATGAGCTGTCATGTGGGTATATATTAATGCTGCCCATCCAATCCCAGAGCTTGAAGATTAATCACGGAGACTGTAGTCCTAAACGATAGCTGGGGATTATGGGTAGTGTAGTGTCTTCGGCCATCCTAAACTCGATGATGCTCGAAATGTCCCATATAGGCCTACGTCTGTTTCCGGTTATTTTTATTTTGAAATTCAGTTCCTGACGGACGCCAAAAAAGCCCGAGATTATGGAATTAAACAAATAAATAAAAACAAGGATAATTGTGTGTTATTGTTGAGTAAATAACAGTGTGTTATTTAGAAAAGAATAACAAATTAGAAGGAAAAAAAGATTTAAAAATACAGATTTCAGTATTCTGAGGCTCTGAGCCCATTTCTTTTCCTCACAGACGACAAAAAAAGTACATTATACGATTTAAAATGAAAACAATAATCGTGGCTTGATATTGAGTAAGAAGATGTTTTTATGAATCCCACAGCTTCCGGTCTTCCAAGACCCGAACGGACAAAAAGACGTGGTGCAGGCACGAAACATACTACCAATAGAAATACGTTGCTTTTAAAATCGTTCTGTGTGACACGAAAAAAAGGGGAAAATCGCGTTGGTGAACACGAATCAATAGATTAAATGTCGTGACTATAACACGAAATGCCGTGAGACTGGGTTGATCATCTCCACTCTACAGCTCTCTCAAATGGTTCCCACTTATTGATCGGCAATTGCATTGACATGACAGCTAAACTGACCTGACAATTACGGTCAATGGAACATGCGAGTAGTGCTTTATAGATTTTTCTCTGTTATATAACCAAAAAAAACAAGTGAAGTAAATGTAGGCTGTCAAATTGAATTAACAGAGGAAAGTTAAGCCAGGCCTGTCAGGAATACAGATGTTGTTTTCATGCTCACTCATTCCCCAGTTTGTATCTTGTGTTCAGGGATCGCTTTAAATCATATTCCGTATTTAATGGTCATTCAAAACAGATCATTTGCAATGCATGCCTGGACAAGGATTCATTTTTAAACCCAATTGAATTATAGTTGATTATTTAGCACAACACTTTATACACCCAAAAATTAAGAAAGATAACATTAAAGCTTTGATTTAAAAATCAGTTTAGTTTTTACTGTAAAGTTACATTAAAATGTACATCTGGCGCACCAAAACAACAAAGATAATGTGATTCAGTTTTAACTTTAAAGTTCAACTAGGAGGTTTACCTTTCAAAATGGCTGCCAGAGTGAGACGGATTGAGCAAAATAACCAAGTTAAGGGATAGACTCAATCCGATCAGGTTATTTGGATGTTGCTGAATTTTCTCAAGATACTTGTTTAAAAAGGACATTTGATCTTTGATTATATCCAACCCAGTCTCACGGCATTTCGTGTTATAGTCACGAAATGTAATCTATTGATTCGTGTTCACCAACACAATTTTCCCCTTTTTTTTGTGTCACACAGAACAATTTTAAAAGCAATGTATTTCAATTGGTAGTATGTTTCGTGCCTGCAACACGTCTTTTTGTCCGGTCGGGTCTTGGAAGACCGGAAGCTGTGTGGTTCATAAAAACATTTTCTTACTCAATATCAAGCCACGATTATTGTTTTTATTTTAAATTGTATAATGTCGGACTTTTTTTGCCGTCCCTGAGGAAAAGAAATGGGGCTCAGAATACTGAAATATGTATTTTTAAAAAAAAATGTCCTTCTAATTTGTTGTTCTTTTCTAAATAACACTGTTATTTACAATTATCCTTGTTTTTATTTATTTGTTTAATTCTATAGTCTCGGGCTTTTTTGCCGTCTGTCAGGAACTGAATTTCAAAATAAAGTAATTAATAGTATTATGTATGAAATTATTTGTCTATTAACTAGGGCGCCGGGTCATGTTATGACTATCTTTTCTATGTTGCTGTGGGGTTTTTCCATCAGTTTGGGGTTTAAAATATAAAAAAAGTAATAAGTAATAAGCCAATATGTAATAAGCCTTATCAGCCATAACTATCAACAGAATTGTGTTGCCAGGCAACAGCTTGGGGTGAAAACGAGGGGTTCCGTATGGTAACCCTTGTTATATAAGCACAGGCGGAGCCCTCTACTGGACTCTATGGGTACTACCCTTTGATCATATCATGCAAGCATTCATCCACTGAGACTTCTATAAACGTAGCCGGCCCCAGGGCGGGCCTACTTGAATGCGCGCGCATCTCATCGTATAAAAGGAGGCCTCGCCTCCTGACTGTCATCCTACACTTCTCTTCAGCGAGCGGCATAGGACCGACAGGGCCCCGAGTAGAGGGCTCCGCCTGTGCTTATATAACAAGGGTTACCATACGTAACCCCTCGTTATATCTCTCACAGGCTACGCCCTCTACTGGACTCTATGGGTACAGTGGGCGGAGCCCCGTGGTATACACGCGATGTCGTCCAACAACACCGTTCCACCCCACTGCCCCTGACCAGCTTTCTGGTTAGCAGCCGCTGCACCGCACCCTCCTTTACCTCGGTTGTGACCGTGGAGAAGTCTGGGCCGCGGCTGACAGAGCACACTCCAACGCGCTTACCTCGCGAAAAGTGTGCTTGGAAAACAGTGCTGAGGGCTCCCCCCCACCCCCCATAGGCAGACGGAGAGAGTCCCCAGCCCTGTATGGGCTCACTGTGCACCACCTCTCCCGAGTCCTTAAGGAGCATGGGGAGAGCGCAAGTTCCCCATGTCCCCCACACTCAGACACTGACCCTGTGCAGAGTGTGTGGACTATAGTGTGGAGGGCTCTCCCCTCCTGCCCCTAGGCAGGCGAGGAGAGCCTTCTGTGTGGGCCTTCTGTGTGTGCGTGCGTGCATGTTAGTGTGTGTGTGTGTATGTGTGAGACTTTTGTGTTTCTGCCCCTGCCATTCCAGCACAAGGTTGCAACATTGTTGATGAATTCAAGCACCGACACCTGTCTGCTCTCACATTCCCGCATTATGTTTTGCGGGAACCAATCTTTATTTTTTTCACACTCTATCCAAGTTGCAAATTTGGGGCAAGACACAATAAATAAAGCTTTGCCAGTTTGGGTCCTTATCACAACTGATCAAGATGGCCAAAAGATTCTCTGCTCAGATGGAAGAGAGAGAACCATTTGATGATGATGTAGAGGAAGAGGAAGATGTTTCAGAATGTGAGGATCACATTTCTGAGAATTCTGAGTCTGACAGTGACTTTGAAGAAGAGGATGAGATTGAGCATCAGCTAGTTATGAAAAAAAAACGAGCCACAGGACCAGCTGGTCGGTGGGCAAAAAAACAAGTAGCACTTTAATTCATTAATGTGATCTAACAAATGTAAAATATATATGCCGTTTATATTGCTTGTAATTGAGATGAAGTGAACATCTGTTGAGTATTTCAACATAAAATAGTTTGATTGTGTTGAATTGAAGCCCAAAAAGGCAGCGGGTCCACCAGACCCACGAACACTGGCTGAGTAACAAAAATATGGACACCATACAAGGGTTAAAATCGTTCTGTGTGACACGAAAAAAAGGGGAAAATCGTGTTGGTGAACACGAATCAATAGATTACATTTCGTGACTATAACACGAAATGCCGTGAGACTGGGTTGTTATATCGGCACAAAAGGGGGTAAGGACATTTATAGCCATTTTAACCATGAATCTTAATGACTTTGGTTATAAAAACCAGCACAAAGGATTAACAAACTACATTCTCATTAGCCTTAGCTTGTCCTAATTAGCAGATGATAGCATGCTTACACGCTGAACTAAGTTAGGGGACATAAACATTATACCTGCTAATCATCAGATGGTTAAATTGTCATTGTGAGCATGTTAGCATGCTGACATTAGAATGTAGCATGTCTATCATGTAGACTCTAAGCCTCACATAAAGGTTGCTGTTAATTCCCACTTGCAAACATTTATACATTTTTCAAAATAAGTTTTTGTTATCATTATTTATCAGCAGTTCTGGAGCTTTTGATATTCAGATGAGATTTGTACCTCAAATGTTTCCTTTTAGAAGAATGAGTTTGACCATTTGTCGTATACTTGTGGGTGTTCAAACGTATTTATTCCGTGAACTTTTCAGACTTCTTGTCAATGATGCCTTAAAAGTAATTTTATCAAATGCTATGATTGAAGGAACAGCGACTAAAATAACTAAATGGAGTGTGATCCTTTTGAAACACTTTCAGTAATATATATTTTAGTTTTCCAAGGAATTTATTCTATCGCTATGTCTCTGTATACAGCTCTCCCAAGCCACTGGTCCAGCATTCTCTCTCTGGCCCCCCCTCTTTTATGCCAGAATGGTACAGCCTGGGTTTGATCAGTAACAGATATCTTGCATGGACAATGTTTCAGTGTGATACAACTTCAAAAGTTTGAGTTATGCCAGTAGATGAAAGCCAATAATCAAATATCACTTACACTGTGGTGACGAATGTGTTGTTTCACTAAAACCTAATGGATGTATTTTGACCTCACAAAGCGAAACAACAGATGCACACAGAATAAGCTGTCCAGCCTTAACAGCATGCTATCATGGGTTTTTTCCATCTTTCACAGCCTTTCCACATAAAGACCAGCATGTCACTGGCTGCTTCCACAAGCGAGTAAGAAACACTGTCATTAGAGTCATCACCAGATATCAGATTTATGACGTGGAGAGGCACACATTGAGGTGATGCTAAGATTTAGCTCATCGCTTACTCAGACCACTTTAAAGATCCTCTGGAAACGTCTCGAGCACAATTCACTACAGTGTCACACCTCGTTCTTTTGTCTTTGGGTGCTGTCACGTCCAAATTTGGCCAACGTCTTATTGGTCCTTGTGGGCCTAATGAGGTGATGTCACAATTGGAGTGATGTAATGTGTTAAAAAGACCTGACTGGAGTGACACATTAAATACTTCTCTGTTTGAGGGAGAGAAATGTGCTACACAGATTGGGCTCTGGCTTTTTTATTGATGCTCTAATGCAAATATCACATTTAAAAAAAATGAATGTGTCAACTCAGATTGACTCTTTAGAGATTTCTTAATATTGCATTAAAAGGTGGTTTTATTTGGAAGGATTTTTGTGGAGGACTTTTTTTAAATGTATGAGCTGCATTGGAAATGCATGAGGTAAAGCTCTTGGAGGTACATTTGGTAAAAAAGGAATCCCAGCTGTACTGTCATTCATAGTATATAAATGATTCTGCAGCCCTATTAATTAATCATCTTAATATTGTTTTTTAATTATTTCAAATGGGGAACAGTAGCCTACCATAATAATCCAAATTATTCGAAATGAAAAGACATACAACTCTTGTTGATGGCGGCCATAAATACTTAAATGGACCTTATGTTTAGAAGAATTTGTCGAGCATCCTGTGTTTAATATGTAATGATATATCTATGAAGGAAAATTAAGTACAAGGATGTAGAATTGACTGAAGCTATAGTAATGTCTACATGGATGCCTTGAGGTCAGATACTACTGTAGGTCCTTTAAGACTAATGATCTATTATATCACATAAAATGCTGCTTTGATTTGTGTGAGTTCCCTATGAGGTTTTAAGTAAGTCCCAACTTGATTTGTATAAATCTAGCATATTTTCAACAAATACATGCTCAATCAACATGGCAATGGAGTAGTATCTTTAACTCAACCCTATTCAACTTTTTGTGTGAACGGTAAAGAAGTTCAAATAATCATGGTTCAATGTATTACCTTGGTGACTTGTGACTTGGTGCAATCTTCAGGTTAACATCTTAGTACTTAATCTACTTTGCTTGATTAACTGAACAAAATCAGCTGCTGATTGATTTGAGCAAATGTAACATCAGTGGGTTAGCTAGTAACTGTGTGAGCATTAAGTATTAGCATGCCAGTGTTAGCATTTAGCTCTTACTCATGTATTTCCTTCTCTCTTCTGCAGCCATCCAAGTGACATGAAACATCGTTTCCACCGCCACCAGTCGACCAGCAGTCTCCATGGCAGCTTCAATCACAACCACGACACCAGTCTGCCGCTGGTGGCCGAAGAGCCGGAGGAGCACCAGGATAACAAAGGGCCGGTATACGACCCAAAGCAGGACGTGTTTGTCAGCCTCTTTGTAAGTTTCCTTACTTCATTTGTCCTTCCCTCTAAAGCCTGGAAACTCATTTTATATAGCCTACTAGAACTTGCAAATAATATAATTTATGTCGCTTTACAGAAGTGCGGTGTCTGAAAAACTACATATTGCACAATGCCTCTGGATTTTGTTACCTGCACACTGAAGCTTCCTAATATTAGCCATCTGAGTGGAAGAACTTTGGCCGAGTTATGGGGTTGTAAAAAATGATGTAATGGTATCAAATGGTCTGAAAAAAGAAAGTTCATGCACAGGGAAGGCAATTAAATGAGAGAAGGAAAGCAAATAAATTGTTTCGCTTGATTGAGAGAAGCCCTTATGTCTTCTTTGCTAGGAGGTCTTGGCAATGTCCAAGGAATACAATACCAAACACGGAGCCAACTCTGCTAACCTAAGCCACCAAAAAAAGCATTAACAAGCCCAAGAATTAAAAAGCCTACATTCTCAACAGAACACGTGATACGCTCTATCAAAATCAGTTGAATGTCAATGGCTCATTTCAGAATAAAATGGATTTATGTCAAAAATGTTAACCAAAACCTTTAAAAAGGCAACCATAAAGCTGATGTGTCCAAGGCTGAAATTGAGTTTGACATCCCTACTCTAAATCATTCCTTATTCTCTACAACTTAACTATTTGTGTCAATTTGAGAATCTGGTGACAAATATGAGTTCTGGTTGTTGATAGACTTTAACCTAGCTGAAACCAAAAAGTTAATATGATTCACCACAGCCGAAGTAAGCGATTAAACAGCTTTGACAAGAATCCACAAGCATAATAGAACTCAGCTATCTAAATGGACAGAGATAAAAGCTGCGTTGAGCTGTCATTTTCTAGTTTATGGTTTGAATTAAGTTCTAACAGTCAGCAGTAAGCATACGTTTAAGCGTGATTACACCATATGCCTGATGTGAGGCCTGTGGCTCTTGCATGGTGCTTTGAAACACCCCTCCATGAGGTCAGAAGTCATAGGTAGTTCTTGAAGTCAGAGCGAGCACGCCTCTGAGCGCCACATGTCGAATGATGTTCTTGGTCGGCTTACAGGTGCTTCTAGTTAAAGCTTTTTGATGCATTAACTGTGAAAACGTAATGCTCCCCGCGGCTTAAAATGTTGGCAAATTTAAAGCAGCCTATTAAAGACATTTCGTTCAAACATAAAGAACCAGAGGTCCAGTTGTGCTGGGTTTAAAATGAATTCTGCAGGGCCATAAGAATGTTATTATGCAGACATACAGGGCCGTTCCCACATTGAGTTCCCATTATTGGTCCCACGCATTGTTACGGTGTCACATCACGTTGGTTCGGAGCAAAAATGTGGATAATCTGCATTCTGTTCTTTCTCCAAGAAATCTCTCCACCCTCTGCCTCCCGAGTCCCATCCAGCTGCAGCCAGATCCATGAAGCTCCTCGCCAAGATTCCCAAAGATGCCGAAGCTGTCATTGTTTTAGTTGGTGAGCTCTGTGACTTTCGACAAAGTAGATTAGTTAGAGGAATGTCTTTCTTTCCTCCTGTTTTTAGAGATTCATCGACTTGTTTTACATTTTCCATAAGGCTTTGCCTCAAATACAGAGAAGGGCCATTATACAATCAGTAAAACACCAGAATCATGTCATACTCTACGCTGCTGTTAATGTAAAGTCAACACTGCAGCTGCATTGCTACACCCTGAGGACTGTAAAGCTGCAGGATGTCTTAATTTAGACAACAGCAAATAAGCACTACTAGAGGATGTTAATGACGTGGAAAGTCGTTGTATTGATCCATTTATATTTACATTTGAAACAAAAGAAAAAGGTTGAATGTTGGTAAAGAACGAATCTAAGCCGGTCGTGGAGGGGTCTTGGTCACCCTGTCGGAGTTCCCTTCACTAGGTAAACAATTTGAAACAAAATATTGAAGGAAACATGATTTGATCAACTTAAAAATAATTGTATTGCTTCCACAAAGGAAAAAAGTCAGTTCTACAGCGTAGCAACGGTTGGAACTGCAGCAGCAGCAACGTAACTTAAAGAGACGGCAGCACTGATTGATTTTCTGCCTCTATCCAAGTCTGTTCACATTTTCTTTTCCATTAACTAGATACTGCCAGAGCCCTTACCGTGTTCCCGTTAGTGTTTACTTCCTGTCTGTCCTCCAGCTCTCTGACACTTTTAAAATCTTTCCTTCTCTTGCTCTGTTTTCTTGTTCTTTTCTTTACTGGGGACAGTTTAGCCGTTATGAATTCAAAGTTTGGTGCTATCCACGAATAAAACTATGAATATTCAGAAAGTAATCCATGCGGTTTTCTGGTAAAGAAACGGACATGTGTTTTTTGGGCCACAGTTGAAAAATTGTTAAATTGATCTTTCTGCGGATCAATATGAATTCACATTCTCCCTTGATCAGATCATAGCAACAATTTACAATCAGGAAAGAGAAGACTATCAAATTTCGAAACTGACCAATCATAATCGAGTATTCAACTTACCTGTGTAATATAAAAGCACAATCCGAGATTCTGTTACCGGTAAAGTACCTAAACCCAGGGTTTTGTCTAAACTGGGTAATAGGTAACTGATACAAAAATCCCCTTAAAATGTTAAAATGATGCCAGAAAACAGTATTTATGTTCTTCAATTACGGTATAATTACTCCAAAAATATGAAAATCGTGTCAAATAGACCGTCAGATGGCCTAAACAGCTTTGTTGTTAAGGAGCTCTGATGTCGTGTTGTTGTTTACGGGGGTCATGTTCTTGTGAAAATGTATATATATATATTATATACAAGATCAGCGCCACAGTATTGCTCTCTCGAAAAACCCCTACTAAACTCCTTCCTGCAGAGATGTGAAAAATCTGAAAAATCACTGCATTTGTTATTGTCATTTATTTCCTTTCAGGCAACGCTGAGTTCCTGGAGCAGCCGGCCATGGCCTTCGTGCGGCTGAACGAGGCGGTCCTCCTGGAGTCCGTGCTGGAGGTCCCTGTCCCTGTGCGCTTCCTCTTCGTCCTGCTGGGCCCCAGTCAGGCCAACGTGGACTATCATGAGATCGGACGCTCCTTCTCAACCCTCATGTCAGATAAGGTAGATATAAAACTAAGCATAGATGTTATACCATGTCAATCAGATTCAGTCACAAAAGTCAAAAATGTGATTTATAATTGATTGAAAAAAGCTAAACATTAGAATAGGATAAAGTAGAAAATGGCTTAACAAAGACATTAAATCAACTTATTTTATTATATTTTTATATAAACTAATAACTTAAGTTGACTATAATGGCCTAATGTTTAAAGCAATAATTATATTACTGTATTTATTTAAGTGATTGATTTTCCCCATCTTGTTTTTCTCTTTTTGTTAAAGTCTTTTTAGTCGGTTGGCACGAATGTATCACTGCTGTTTATCTGTAATATATTAAAAAAAAGCCTTAAAAAAGAAGTACAAAATAAAGAGGCTATGTTCTTCCAGGACATATGTTTGTAGTTATTCAGTGTTTTGGTAGACATCTAAGACATAATACTTCGTTTTTCTAACCAACTTGACAAAAAGGTCTTGCAAGGAGGACAGCCTAGAAAATGGTGCCAGAATATAAAAGTCGAGAGAACACGCCAAAAGAAAAGCTGCCCATTGTGCCTGTCAAAATAATTTATGTAACAGCCCTTTGGAAGTCTTTGATTTGCCTGTTATTCATTCTGGTGATGACAATGGATTGTGTTTCCTTGCAGAGCTTCCATGAGGTGGCCTATTTCGCTGACGACAGACAGGACCTCCTGAACGGTATCAACGAGTTCTTGGACTGCAGCATTGTAATCCCCCCCTCAGACGTGGAGGGCAAAGACCTCCTGAAGACGGTGGCTGACTTCCAGAAGCAGATGCTGCGCAAGAGGAAGGAGAGGGAACTCAAGAGGCACCACTCCTCCGCTGGAATGGAGCCCAACAACAAAGGTACTCTGTCAAGTCCCTGAAGAGCTTCAATTACTCACACCAATGTTAGTCCTGCAATGGAACACAGATCCATTGGTTAAAGTCAAACTTATTTTAAAGGTCTCCTATCATGCAAAATGCACTTTTTTATGTCTTTTATACATAAATGTGTCCCCAGTGTGTCAGGGAACTCACAAAGTGTCAGAAAATAAAATCCTCTCTCTTTTCCTCCGTGCGCAAATCTCTAAAAACGGGGGAACAACGGAGCTGATCCAGATTTGCTGCCGATATGACGTAATATCGGAAATGTGGACCCACAGCACTATCAGAAAGTTGCTATCAGAAACAATGCCCGACGTGTTTTGGACGTAATATGGTCTTTGTTTACATTAGCAAGCATCACTAACACTCAGAGCTAACATGTGGAGAGTGTATGTGTAAAAAAGCAGGAAATAAAAAAAGGAACTCACCTTGTGGTAAACCTGCAAGAGAAAAAGCGTTTGAGCTCCATGCTGTTTCAGAAATAATCCTTGTGGTTTGGAACATAATATTGCATTTAATCACAGCAGCATTTAGCTGTATCTTGTACATATCTCGTATCTTTTTTTCAAGCTAAGGACCCCGAACCTGCAGTTCTCTAACAGGGTTGAAACAGAAGGATATGAGGATTCTAAATGCATGATCGTTTGGTTGTTTTGAGCAAAACACATCATAGACATGTTTTTTATATATTTTTATATATCTGAGACCCATAATATATGCCTAAAAATAGCATAATAGGAAACCTTTAAGTTGTGTGCAGACCACCGACTTGTTAAAAATATAGATTTGAAACATTTAACAGCTACAAATGAACTAAACACTGAGAAATTCCCACCATCTTAGTAAACCAAAACAATAGATCTGTAGGTAAGATTGGTTGTATTTCCAAATTATATATCTTATATAAATTGTATATATTTTGTCATGGTTTGGGATTGTGGTTTTCATTTTCCATTTTATTTTAAAATGTTTTCCTCCTTGTGTCTTGTCTGGTCCTTCTTCCTGTGTTGCTTCCTGTCTCTGTTTTCCCTCCTACCTGATTTACCTGATTGTGTTCACCTTGTGCCCCTGTGTTTTCTCCTCCCTCCTCACCTGTGTCTTGTTTGTGTGATTAGTCTTGTGTGCATTTAAGTTCTGGTTTTTCTGTCTGTCATCTGTCGTTAGATCCTTGTTAGTCTTTGACTGTGTTCACGGTGAGGAATTCTGTATGTTCTGTTTTGAGCCTTGGATTAAAGGTATTTTCTGTAGAATCTGCGTTTGGGTCCTGCCTGCTTTGCTCAACCGTGACATATTTTAAAAAATCTATTCACGTTTTCTAGAATCTGAAGCTTTTTCAAGCTACTACATTTGAATTAGCCATTTCATTTAGTCAAGTTTCACATCCCTTTGTATTTTATCAGGAAAAACATTTCCCTTAAAATGTACAGTCTGTCTAATACTTTAAAGCTGCCAGCCGCATAGTTAAAAGGCCAATCAGTTTTGTAACAATATTAATTTGATAAATTAATATAAATAGATAACATGAAAACTTATTTGAGATGAATTATTGATAAGAAATTCACATTTTGTGTTTCTTAAAAATCGTTTTTGATACAAACACCAGTGGTCGCCAAAGGAAGACCTTGTCATTGTACACATGGGCTCATTATTCATTATTTCTCGTATTATCAACTAAAATTATATTTCCTAATATGTCAGCCCCCAGCCTTCCAACCAAAGTGGTAAATCTAAAACAAAACAGGTCCTACAAATATTTTCTAAAATGTTCAATCATTCCCTAGGCACTTAAGTTTTTTTAAATGCCACTCAAACAGGAATACAAAGTTAATTTGTTGTGGACTATTTTCAGCCAAGGATTAATACACATTTATTGATCTTGTGAGTATTTAAGGTAGCCTTCACTATGATGAGTTCAGTACCTGTGTTCATAGTAATAAAGGAACATGGTCCAGCAACAGTGTGGCTCAGGCCTTTGATAAATTGACAAGTCTTGTACTTGACTTCTTCTCATAGGAATTTATCAAAATAATAAGAAATAGAGTTGATAGCCAGGTGGGGCCTTTGTCCACATTTTTCTGGCATAAAGCCGCTAGCAGGGTGCTGATTTGTTTGACGTTGAACTTTCACCATTACAACCAACTGAAAGACTATTGATCTCACATTTTGTATAAATAGCCTTCAATCTGCCAGCCGTAGGGTGATGAGAGCGGTCCGCGGTCCGCGCCAAAAGTACACTCAAAACACCCACTAGCAACATTGAGGGTCCGCCTGTCGATCTGCTCAAACAAACAAGCTTTTTGTCTTTGTTATGATAGTTTCGGTCTCAAGACAGGCCCAAAAACAGTCTTCTCCTTCAATTTCCACAGTGACAACGTTTTACTGAAAAGTTGAAATAGTTCCAACTTGTAGCACTCGGAGCGACTGCACAAGAACGTTGGACTTTGGAAAAATAATGCTGGGGGCACCCTTTTGTATTATTGCAGTTGCATGCAATGGCATCTGCTCTCTCCTAATTGGAAACAATCGAAAAATAATGCTGGCGTTTAGAAATAGGCTATGTGGACACAGGCCCTTGGCTCTTACCTTTAGGATCTTGTTCGTGTTCACATTACCGGTTCAGATTGTGCCTTTAATTTCCATGTTGTCTAGTGTCCTGACCTGTATACTTGTTTGCTACCGACCCCCCAGAGGTGAGTCCAGAGGAGGAGGAGGAGGAGGGGGACCAGGATGTGGACCCGTTGAAGCGCTCTGGGATCCCGTTTGGAGGCCTGATCCACGACATCCGCCGGCGATACCCTCACTACGTCAGCGACCTGAAGGACTCCGTGGACATGCAGTGCCTCGCCGCCGTCATCTTCATCTACTTTGCTGCACTGTCGCCCACCATCACCTTCGGAGGCCTGCTGGGTAAACACACACTACCAGAAACAAGACATTTGGATACCATGCCGTTTATATACCTGTTCTGAAGGTGTGTTTGTGGTTGTTTTCACATACAGGTGAAAAAACAGAAGGCCTGATGGGAGTGACTGAGCTTATTGTGTCAACTGCAACTCTGGGAGTTATATTCTCACTGCTTGCTGGTCAGCCCCTCCTCATCATAGGGTTCTCTGGTCCGTTACTGGTGTTTGAAGAAGCCTACTACAAGGTAATATACATTTGATACACAGTAACTAATCCATTGTGTATCACATACTCCAGTTTTTGTGTAATTTCTTATTTTGTTTTGACCGAATATAACTAAGGAAGCTCTGTGAGGAGAATTCTAGCGATCTAATTTCCAAGTCTGATCAAAATAGTTTTCTCTTCTGTGTTTATGAATAAAGTATAGTTGGTATAATGGGGTTTTGCCAGGATAATCTTCCAAGCTATTTACATGATTTCCTTTTTTTAATCTGTTAACCAGGTGGACAAAGAGTTGTTTGGATACATTTGTGTTGTTGTAATACTCATTTTGACCACAAGAGGTAGAAGTGCACCAACACACGTTATTCTAAATACAATTAAACCATTCATGTTTTCTTCTTGGTGAGTTTACATTTCTTGCACTTAACAGAAGGAATCCATGCTGCACGTTAGCAAGTTGTCATTTATTTATTTTTGTTGGAAAACATGAATGCTTTTCGTCTTAATTAGAACACGGGTTGGTGGAGCACAAACCATTTTTCCCAACTGTTTTCATAGTAAAGTAACTTGGATAAATGACCGGTTCTGCAGATTTTTTAAAGACCATAAAAATATTATTCCGCCAAAACCTTTTTTCACCTGTTGCATAAACACAGGAGAGAAAACCATATATTTATTTTAAATGTATTTTATTTAAACTTTTTATTCATGCCATACAATGTTATACTCATGGATTTATCAACAGTCTCTGAAATAAGGAACTTATAAAAGAGGACAATGAAAATACACAAAACTATTTCAATAAACCTATTATAACTGACAAGATAGGGAAAATAAGTCAAAGCAATTCTTTTTTAACGCCTTTACAGTATTCAATTTCTGCTGCATTTTAGCTGTGAATCTGTCATGAAACACCTCATTCACCTTTTGTTGCCATTGATTTATGTTCGGTGGTTATGGCTGTAACCTGATCGAAACAATATAGATCACACTGGAAAATGGACCAGCAGATTTTTGTAGTTTTGCCTCTCAGGACTTCCGTATGTAAATAACATGTCTTTGTCTTTTCACTCAGTTCTGTCAGGCCCACAACTTTGAGTATCTGACGGGTCGTGTGTGGATTGGTTTCTGGCTCATCTTCATCGTCCTGGTGATGGTAGCAGCGGAGGGAAGCTTCCTCGTTCGCTTCATCTCACCCTTTACCCAGGAGATCTTTGCTTTCCTCATCTCTCTCATCTTCATCTATGAGACCTTCTCTAAGCTCTTCAAGGTAACAACGCCAGATGTCACACAGCACACTGAGTTAGAGAATAATTTGGACAATAAAGGAAAGCTTTTTATGCAAATTAAAATCCTTATAAGTTTCAGTCCTTCTATTATCATATCTGGAAAGAGCCACTGCAAATAAGTAAGACTGTCTTTTTGTTTCCAGGTGTTCATGGAACATCCACTGATGGCTGAATACTCAAGTGACCCAAACTCAGCTGAAGAAGTTCATGACCACCTCCTCAACCAGCCCAACACGGCTCTCCTGTCTTTTGTCCTCATGATTGGCACATTCTTCGTGGCGTTCTTCCTCAGGAAGCTCCGAAACAGTCGTTTTTTAGGTGGCAAGGTACCCTGCTTTACTCAGTATATTAACCCTCTGAGACCCACATAGGACATTTCCGTTTTTGTATATCTTTGTGTTTTGCCTTATAAATTGTCATTTCTTTGCAGTATAATCAAGTTTTACACATCCCAGAAATCAGCACAACCTCAGCTAATGATATATGTCACTCATTAGAGACTTATATACACTATAAAAGGGGATATCTGCCCATAAATACAAAATAAATAAAAAACGGAGCTTGAATTATTTACTTATTTCATTAAAAATAACTGCTAACCATAACATTGAAAGAAACATTCAACACAGAGGATTGCACACATTATTATCATTGTATCAGAACTGATTAGAAGATTCTAACTTATTCTGTTGATTAGTTATGCCCATTCTTTTGGGCATTGTCCATGGGCGTTTTTTGCGAGGAATTGTCATTTTTTGTCCTGCCAATTTTAAAGAGTACACATGATCAATCATCTCCACAATCACACATGGCATGCTGAGCTGATTCGTCTGAATTTTCATCAATATCGTCACCTTGAAAAATCAGCTCCAAAGCCTCAGTAGTAAACTTCCTTGCCATACCTCAGTTTACTTTCAAAACACTAAAAGAACGTATTCCAACTTTTATTTTGTTTTCGCGCGTGGAATTATACCGGCTCTCATTTCAGTACACATAACAACGGAACTGACAGGCAACCCTCTGAATCAGACTCCGATTGGCTGTGACCAGGGGCGGATCTATACAAATATTCATGGGGTGGCAAGAGGGTGGCAGGAGATTTTGAGGGGTGGCATCCCCTGGCAGAAGTATATGCTGATTTAATCGCAGTCATATCAATCAATGTTAACTTGGAAAGCCACAATATTAATATTTTAACTCAATAACATTAGGTGACATTATTGTGGCACGTCAGTAAAGCCTTACATATAAATATATAAGGTGGCAGACATAATTTAATGAATTTTAACTGAACAATAACTGAATGAGTTTGTTTCACTCTTAGACCAGCAGGGGTACCAAATCTATGAAGACTGCTGCAATAAGTACATTAATTAACTGTCTCGTCGATGTTTGTCTGAATGAATATGATACTATTAACAATCATATTATTCCTATCAGCTGTCAATCACTGTTATGAATTACATATTCATTTATTATTGAATAAATTATATTTTTTGGAGGAATTAATGATGAATGTTCCTCAAATGCTTGCTCACCCTCCTTCAAATTTGAAAGACAAGTAATTATATCATGTATCAAAATTCAAAAGATGCAAAGGAACAGTTCAGCGCCCCGAGACTTTACTGCAAAGTTACAACCTGGACTTTACATCAGAAAGAACAAACATTAAAGAAGTGACTAACTGCATCAGTTAGGGTTAAAAAACGTGTATTCAGCTAAAACATATACATCGCTGCAGTTATTATCCAGTGGAAAGTCCTTACCTACTGGCCTAGTTAAATCAAAGTGGTTACTTTTTTTTGGCTGGGCAGTGTAGTTTTACGTCTTATTTGACTTTCTCAGGACTTAAAACTGTTTTTTGGGGGCAGACCCCCACAAAGAAAAAAAATATACACACACATACAAGGTCATCATCTTAACAGTTTTTTATGCTCATCGAGTCATCTGTGAGCAGAGCATCAAGTTGGCATGTCTATTACAGCTGAATGTGGCGATTACCATTCTGTTCAGCAAACGCCTCACAAACCTATTAAGATCTAAAGCAGGGAACACCAACTATTTGTCCCAACAGACACTTTCGCGGGCCTGCGATTTTTATATAGCCCAGAATTTTGAAGTTGTTGACAGTCTCTTCTCTGTCATTGTAGACCGCAAATACCTCATTCCTTCCGTCTACTTGGGTCCGAATGCTTCTCGTTTTGCGCCGTCCCCCCGTTCAAATGAAATCACCGCCAATCATATTTCCAAGCTCGTGCCAGGGCCGGGGGAGGGGTTACAAGACTCGCGTCTTGTGCTGCATTCACTTGCACTCGGACATTAGGGATTTTCTCTCATAAATGTCAGATGAGCCACAACTTTTATTTCAAAACAAAGATGCCAAGTGGGGTGGCAGCAGGGGTGGCAAGGCTATTTTTTAGGGTGGCAGTTGCCACCCCATGCCACCCCGGTAGATCCGCCCCTGGCTGTGACTGCATCCACTCAGAGTGTCCGTTCAGAAACGTGACTCTTACACTCTTTACGTCACAAACAAAGATGGTGGATGAGAATAGATCTATAAAACAGAAAACGAGAAGCTCAGACAACTCAGACATGAATGAGGTGGAAGGTTTGGGGGGGCGGTAAATGAGGACAACCTGCTGCTTTGAGGGAAGGCAACCTTTCTACAATTATACTCTCTGAATATCTGTTCACTTTAAGTCAATCTCAAAGGTTTGATCAGCAAAGCTAAATGTCATCTAATATTCTGTTAGCATAGCAACAAAACACTAAAATGAAATGCTTCAATGTTGTCCTGCTTTTATTAAAAACCAAAAAAAAGTGTATCATTTGGTGTTAGGGTCTGGGAAGACCCAGCAGCATTGTTGTGGGTGACTCGGGGTCAAATTTGGCCCAATCAAGATTAATCTTTAGCCGCTTTCACAGCAAGTACTTCGCCGTACTTAGTTCCCAGCACTTAGTTCCCCCATGGAACAAAGAGCGGATCGCGTTCACACCGGATTAAGTCCCTGAGGGAAGATTACGCAAATGAGCCGCTGACGTCACTTATTCTTCTTCTGCTTTGGGTTTACTGGCAGGCCGCAAACAACTTCATGGCGTATACTGCCACCCGAAGTCCCCGGCCGGAAGTCCCCGGAGTTGGGGACTGGCTTCAGTAGAAGCTGCTGGGACTCCCAGCAGCTTCTACTGGAGCCTTCCGAGTAAATCCCCAGAACGCCGACACCTCCTCATCACTCCACCGCTCCCATGTTTTTTTTTGTGTTGTCATAAGTTAGTTTCTCTCCGTTGGTGCGCTGGGCTAATGCTAATGCTAATAATGCTAATGCCAGCAAATGGCGGCTTCACAAAACTTTTCAGAGTTTTACGGGGCGTGGTTTGCAATTCGCCCAGCCAATCAGAAATTGGAACTTGTTTCTCCCCAGGAAAGTACCTGCTCTCTAGCAGGGACTGAAAAGGGGGTGAACTAAGTTCTAACTCATGAACCAAGTTCTCTTTTTGGTGTGAACGCAAAATCCCAGGAACTATCGGAACTAAAAGCGAAAAGTACGGGGAAAAGTACTCCGGTGTGAAAGCGCCTTTTGACTTTAGACACCCCACCCCCACCCCCTGCATCCACTGTAACAATAATTTTTTCGCAACATGCACCTGGTCTCCCATCCCTCTGGCGCCCCTCCCCCTACGGGAACTCAACCTTTCACAAAGAATATGTACACTAACACTTGAACGTGAACACACACATACACGTGTGCAATACGTGGTGTAATGTGTTTTGGGGCCATAAAATAAAATAATAACAGGATTGTACGGTTATGAATGCATTATAAGTTAGTTATGATGTAGTTAAAACAATATTGGATGTTAGTCATTCTTTTTGAGTGTTTTGGACTGAGATAAATCATGGGTCAAAATCTACCCGCGAACACCATGAACGGTAACAACTTTCGAACACAACACAAGGGTTAAAATGTACGCTAAGGATTACATATTACTATTTATGTGATAAGATCTTTGACAAGGGTTGACTTGATTTGATCCATGTTTGGTTTCTCTTTATTCCCAGGCTAGAAGAATCATTGGTGACTTTGGCATCCCCATCTCAATTTTAGTTTCAGTGCTGGTGGATTACTCCATTTCCGACACTTACACACAGGTAATTGTCCGAATTTTAATTGCATTTCAAACAAATCTGGGAAATTTGTTCTCAGTAGTTTATTATTCTTATTTTCCTCATTGTAGAAACTCAATGTGCCGTCGGGCTTCTCCGTCACCTCCCCTGACAAGAGAGGCTGGCTCATCAGCCCCTTTGGTGACAAGCAGCCCTTTCCTGCCTGGATGATGGGAGCCTCTATTGTTCCTGCCATCCTTGTCTTCATCCTCATTTTCATGGAAACTCAGATCACATCGTACGTACAGTATACATTTTTATGGTTATGTTTTGTGTACAGAATCTGTGTTTAAAAGAAAGGTTTACTGACTTTTCTAATGTTTCCTCCAATCCATCAGATTGATAGTCAGTAAGAAGGAGCGTCACCTGGTTAAGGGTTCTGGGTTCCACTTGGATCTCCTGCTCATCGTCACTCTGGGAGCCTTCTGTCCTCTCTTCGGCCTGCCGTGGCTCACCGCTGCCACCGTGCGCTCCGTCACTCACGTCAACGCCCTCACCGTCATGAGCAAAGCCACGGCGCCTGGCGAGAAGCCCATGATCCAGGAGGTGAAGGAACAGAGGCTGACCGGCCTCGCTGTGGCTGTGCTCGTTGGTAAGGGGAAAGAGAAAGTTGGGAACAGAGATTTTACAATTACAGTTTAGCAACTATAGGCACGCAGGCATATCAAGCTTTAGATTTCTATATGCTGAAAACTGATGTATGGGGCAGTAGTACTGTAGGAGTGGTACTTATCATCTCAAGAGCTTGAAGGGCTGGTATCTTTATTTAGCCTTTAAAGAACCAAAATCATAAGAATATATATGAAAGGAATGCATTAAACGTGTGTTTATCTTTAGCTGCAAATGCCTGGTCTACTAGCCTGCTAACTAGCGCTTAGCATTATTTCCAAAGCAAAGGCATTAGCCACTTCATTATTTTTTTGTGTTACCTGTTATGTCATAATAATTCCTTTAACATAAAGTACAAGTTGCAAACTTCCATGGGAGAGCATTTAACCTGCAATGTTTCTGATTGTCAGCAGGAGGGACTGCACCTCTTTAAAAAACAACTCAGATTGTAAAGAAGTCTATGAAAGAAATCCCCCCTATTCTGACTTGATTTTAACCTCAGTAAAGATGCCCAAGATGCTAGTATATCAGAGAAAATTCAGCTTGAGACAGGAGTTTTCAACCGATTTATAGCTATAGTGTTATTGTTAGCTTACAGGAGCTACAGTTGGAAAACTGCCAGCGACAGTTGGGATTTCCGCCAAAATCAACCAGAGTTGGGTAGGAACTAAAAGCCTTCTCTACAACAGTAGTAAACTGGAGACCCATTACTTCTACAAAACAGAGAATTTAGCAGAGTAAATCCACGACCATTAGCTAGAACATAAAGCTTGACAGGCAAAGCAAAGCTAACCAAGGGATGAGGCCTAGCAAATGGGTTAGGGTTAGTCGTTTGTGGAATGCTCCTTTTGAGTACAATGTGAATATTAGTTTGATTGTAAATGCAATTATAGACCTAAGAAATAATCAAGAAAAGCTTTTAATTCCACAAAATCTCATAAGAAGTCGCAATAAACACATCTTTTCAACACACAACAGTGCATCTGTAAGGAGCTGGAGGAGAAGAGGGATCTGAACTACTGAACACTTCCCGAGCAATTATTCTATTTTATTATCTGTCTGTTGGGGTTGTATTTTTCTTATTGCAGTGCTGGACTTTCCAGGCAATTTGTCTTGAAAGAAAACATAAGCTCTAAAGGTACAGAGTGCCACTTCTGCAGCTCCTGCATGTCTAGACATTCTTGGAGTATCAATCAGCCGTAGCAAAAGCTATCAAGGATTTTACATTCTGGTTACGAATTGTCCTCAATATGAATCAAAAACGATTTTTGAAAAACTTAAAAAAGTAATGTCCGACGACATGGCATCTCCGTGTTCATCCACAGAATAACCATTTTGCCAACAAAATATCTAAGTATTTGATCCTGTTTGGGTATACGACCATAATGAGTCATCATGATTGTTGAGCTTTTGTTTGATTGAAATGCTGTTGGGATTAGGAGAAAGATTTTAAGGATTAGCTCAAAGAGCGTTTCAACCAAGGCAGACGAATAGTGAATATGGTTCAAATAAACGCTTTTGACTGTGTTTGTCATGAAGGATGTTTGCTTGTTCAATAAATAGTTCTCTCAACTGTTGCAAATTATTCTGAAGTTTGCAGTTTATCCAAACCTAACCCTAACCCTAATTCCCCTTGAACCCCTGTCTACCCGTCAGGTTTGTCCATAGTGATGACTGACGTGCTGCGCCTCATCCCTCTGGCGGTGCTCTTTGGTATCTTCCTGTACATGGGGGTCACCTCTCTGACAGGCATCCAGCTGTACGAACGCATCACACTCATGGTCACACCCGCCAAGCATCATCCCGACCACATCTATGTTACCAAGGTAAAACACGCAATATGAATGTTGACATGGCCAAGTATTTTATAGTTTGTGGTGAGAACGAGAAGACAAACCCAGCTGAGTGGTTACTGCAGCAGAGACCTGGTGTTTTTTTTCTTGGGTTATAGCTTGATTCGACCGAGAGACCTGAGTATATAGTGGTGCAGCCATTACATATTGGTTAGGCTGACCTGGAAGTTAGCATCCCTCGACAAAAAGCAAGTGATTTGTCCATTGTCGAAAAATGCAGGATATTCTCCACATATTAACACCACTTATATGATGTTTGAAGCATACATGCAATCGGCAGAAGTAAAAAGCTAATGTTAGACTATAAATTAACAAAATCACAGTCACATGGCTGCATGTCACCACCACTTAGCTAAAGGCGGCTAATATTGGCCGTATTTCAACCATCAAAATACGCTCAAGAAAACATTGAGTCTGAGACAGGGATTGAAATGTTAACTAATTACCGGGTGGAGGACTCAGCTGTAAATTGATTTGATTTACAGCTGTGACAGTTTTGGACTTCTCCATGACAAGCAAATCTGTGTCGAACTCACTTTTGATAAAGAAATTACAGAGTAGGGATTTCAACTGCTTCCAAGATGCCTGGAGAAGGGAACGTTCTGCTGCTCGAATTTAGACCCCAGAGTTATAAGGGGGGCTGTGAAAGTGAGGATGTACTTTTTGTGTTATTGACTTATGATGGGTAAGGTGGGAAATGGGTTTTGAAATAATATTCTTTCTATGATCTGGAAACAAAATGTAAAATGTGAACACAGGTTAAAAAATAAGTTTCCCTCGCCAACATTTCACTTTTCTCCCCTTGTTTTCACATAAATAAAAAAAAAAGTAATTCAGATCCTTATCCTGCCAAAAAAACGTTTTATTTCACATGGCAAAATATTTTCCTACTTGTTTCACAGATGAAACCAAACAAAGTTATACACACAGGAGAGAAAACTATTTGGATCAGACTTAGGAAATGGATCACCTGAATATTTGTTTCTCACTTACCTGTCAAGGCTTCTTTATTTACAAGCGAGATGGATTCTTCTTCTGCTATCCACAGCATGATCAACATGTTGCCATGGAATACATTGTAGTGGACAGTAAGGATCGTATCACCCAATAATGTAAAAATATCTTGAAAATGTGAAATCATTTGTACATGATCTAAGATGTAATAAATATTAATAATAACTTGACCAATAATGTCATAAGATGTTGTGACTGATAATGTAATAACATAGTTAATAAGAATAATCTTTCTTCATTTCAAGTTACATTTGAAACCCTTTTGGAAAATTCACAAGATCCAGCTTGGAGACCCTTTCATTAGTATACAGACCACCTTATTGTTAAACCAAAATATTTCTTTTTTAGAACGGACTTATCTGTTATCAATATAGTTGGCAGTTATTTTGAAGTTGACAATTTAATAAGGTTTGTTGCTTTACTAAATCAAATTTAATTTTTGGGGTCGATGCTTGAAAATAAGTAGAATCTAAACCAAAGAAACATAACATTATATATTTTTTGGTTTCAGTTTTGGTATGGAACTTGGCAATTCTGGTCCTGATATACTTAGTATCAGATTTAAACTGGAAAAGTTTACAGAATATAAAATTTGTCTCATATTGATCACACATAATTCCACTAGATGGAGCCAGTTAGTGTTTAATGTATCACTGTGTGTGTCTGTACTGTGGTGTATGGCCTTCTGGTTTCCAACCCATTAACCGTCCCACGTGTCTTCAGGTGAAGACGTGGCGTATGAACATGTTCACCCTCATCCAGCTGGGGTGCATCGTGGCTCTGTGGGTAGTGAAGTCCACGGAGGCTTCGCTGGCGTTCCCCTTCGTCCTCATCATGACGGTGCCGCTGCGCCGCCTCATCCTCTCCCGGATCTTCGAGGAACGAGAGCTCCAGGCGGTAGGTTTGGTAACTCTAGGAATGTTTGAACCTTTGCCACTATAATCTGATCCCACACCGCCTCAGGATGCTTATTTTCCAGCAGATTTAATTTGAGATGGATCTTGGCATGTATTCATATCTGTCTAACCTCACTCCTACAGATGAACAACCAATGATTTTCTCCTCTGAGATCACGGACAGCTTTCTCCTCCAAATATTTTTAGATGATTATGCAAATATTTATTTTTGCCGTGTGTTCAGACCACAGAAAGACTCACAGTTCATCCTGAAACCTGGCTCCATGTTTTCTTGGTTAGATCCCCTAAACCCATACATGTCAACACTGTCAGATTAAAACCTTCCGTGTCCAAAATGTCCACTTTTTCAGGAGCTTGAATAAATAGCTTTGTTCTTAACTTAACCACCATCCTTGGTGTGTTCAGCCAAAGGTCTCACGAACCCGGGGCACTGTAGAATCACACTAGAGCAGGCCTTAAAATAAAGTTAAAACACGAAAACTACCAAAATTGGACCTCTATGATGTCAGATCTCTAAACTTTCCCCTATATAAACCAGAAAACTCTGTGTAGGTTATTTTGTTATTCTTTACTTTGTTCTTCTTGTCAAGGAGTGGGTGAGGGATCCAGAACCCAAACAAAGGACAAAAGAGGGATGCAGGTATAAATCAGACGTAGCCAGAAAACAAGGAACTATGAAAGACCGAACCACACCGGGGAAACATTGATGACAAACCGACAGAGAACACTAGGGAAGACAGGGATAAATACACACAGGACTAATAAAACTGACATGACACAGCTGGAAAGCGTAGCCAAAAAAAAAGGTTGGGGGAAGATAATAACAAAAAAATAAGAAATCCCAAAGACAAGACACAAGGGGAATTTACATTTCAAAATAAAACACGAAACAAAAGTTCATGACACTTCTCTATCAAACTAATGTAGGTACCAAATATTTCTTTATCTTTCACAATTTGTTTGAGGGGAGCAAAATGTATATTGTTGACTTTTCATTATATGTTTAAACTTTTACATTTTTACAAATAGCTGTGTAGGCTAAATTAGCTAGCTGCTGGTTGTAGCTTTACACTTAAAGACTTCAACGTTTGAGAGAAGTATCAATCATTTCATCTAACCCTGTCTTTCAAAATTAGCAGTTTAGCTGTTTATTTATGCTAAAGTCCACTCTCATGAAATCCACCTTTCGTATACCAAAACCCACCTTTCGTATGGTCTCAGTCCGATGGTTCAAACTGACAGCTCTCAAACCAGCCCAATGCGCATCTGAGTTCGTTTAAACAGCACACAGCAGGTTAGGTGTGAAAGCATCTTAAGATGCATCATTTTGACCTTTGAGCATGTCTTGAATATAAATCACTGAAGAGAAATGATCTTTTCACAGCTGGATTGCGACGAAGATTCTCCCAACTTTGACGAAGATGGACGAGATGAGTACGACGAGATCCACATGCTTGTGTAAATTTAAATTGGACCCAGCCAGTAGGAATTCCTCCGCCCTCAAGCTCCGTCCAATCGGAGCCTCTTCGGAAACCTCAGTGTCTCTGGGTAGCGGGGACAAAGAAGCTATAGCTGGATAATGACTTCTTCTTACCTTTGTTTATTCCAGTTTTGTAAAAGGGCACACCTGATGTTAGATCTCTGTGGTGGGGGTGGCGTGTTAAACATCATGAGGTCAGAAAAAAACCCTACCTGAAGTGCTAATCTAGCAAAAAACTTAACGGCGATAAACATTTTATCCAACTTTTTATCCTATGGATCCCTTTATTTACCTTGGGCATAAGTGCAATGATGATGGTAACCTACTACATTATTTTGGTCCTGAAAACAAAAAAATAGAGTCAATCTGCTTTATTTCAGCAAGCAGATTTTCATCGAAATTCATAATCGTTACGGTGAATATTATCTTTACGCTGAATCTCAAACCACTGCCTGTGTATTTTAGCTGCCTTTTTTTCCTTTCTACTACTGCCATTGCCTATAGGTTGCAATGATGTGCAAACAAGGAGTTAAGTAGTCCTTTTCCTTTCTGTACAGACTTTTAGTAATGAGCACTTTGACTGGGCAAAAGTTCACGTTTGTCGCTGCCAACCGAACTCCCTGGCACAACGCCTCCTCTCTTAATGTAGTCTCCCCTCCAAGCCAAAATCTCTAAGGAGACTGTGCAAGCCTCTTTAAGGGGTGTTACTGCACTTTGTTAGGTGTTTAATGCCCAAAATGCCAGTCCACTGACCCCATTATAGTGACCTTGGATGTATAAGTAAATAGCTAACCTTATTTTTCTACTGTGTTGTATCTATTTATTTATTCTATGACTTTTGAATTAATGCCATCCCAGATTTTGAGTGAGGTTCTAACCTCCAAATAATTCAAACTGCTGTTAGAGTTAGTACAAAACAAAAAGAACATTGTGTAGGTTGACACATTCAGTCATTATTCATGCGTTCTTTCATCTTCTCTGCGATATTTCCACGCCGTGGTGCATTTTTCAGAGATGTCATGAATAAAATAAGAACCCACTTGACTGGAAAAGTATAGGAACTAAGCAAACACACAAGCACTGAGAACGCCGGGGAACAGTTGAGTCTTGGCAGGATTGTATGAATGATGCATTGTAAAGTAAGACTGTGAGCTTGGAACTACAATGTACCATCTGTGTGCAGAGCTGTTTCGAAAATACCCAGAGATTTAGTTTTCACCTACTATATTGCAAGCCCACTGTAGATTTTTTAAATAACCGTTCAGTCACGACACCTGTAATCAGAAACCTTCTTCTGCGACACAGAAACGCCATCTGTTAGACCTACTGTACATAGCAAATACACACATTTTCTTAAGATACTTAACCTATTAGAAGCCATTTATGCCCAGACTTGTGATACTCTTAATTAACAAAAATAAAAATAAATCCATGTGATTTAACTAAAAGGCCTTTCACTCAAAATACTTCATTTTTTAGCGTTCTATTAATGTTGTAGTAGAGATGACATTCTAAAAGGTGTGAGGTACAAAGGATGAAGACATTTAAAGTAGAAGAACGTTTCTTCACACCGTCATATTCCCAAATTCAATATTTCCTTTTTTATAAATGACATGTTGGGAGTGAATAGTATGCAGAATCCCTTTATCTTTTATTTGTATACCTCCTCATTTTGCGTTTTCACCTCGACAATGTATCTGCTGCAAAATATAACAACATGTAAAATAGAATCAGTAAAGAAACATGTGTGGCAGCTGAATCCGTGTATCTACGTCCATTTGTTTTTCTTTATTAAACAAGTAAACGTCTGAGAGGCCTTTTTGCTTTTTGCTTTTTACCTCACTAAATGGTCTAATGGTCATTGGAGCGAGGGGCGGGGCGAAACTCACGGAAGTGATTTCAAAACAAAAGCACTCGTTTGCTTGGAACTGTGATAATATTATAAACAAGGTGAATTTAGCGATCACAACGAAAACAGCCAAAACACACATTGAGCCCGAAACGAATGTTATTAAGGGCTGTAAATATAATAAGCCTATGTCTAAAATGGACAACATTGTTAGGAGATTTAAACTATACAGCGATTCTGCACTGCGGTCAACTCAGCCGTCTCTCGCGTTAGTTTTTTCAAATCAGTAGCTCTTCATTTTTTTTCCTGCTATATGAGTGATACAAATATTCTTTACCACAAGTTCTTAATAAAACTGACACTTTTGGACTCGGTACTAGTTTGACTGCTACCAGAAAAAAGTACTTTTACTGTGTACGTTGTGAGTAATCCTCTGTCAGAGTCCCCTCCATAGTACATAATGCATGTTTTTCTGCTATCTTTGATGAGTGATAAAAATACAATTGTACCATTAGTTCTTAATGAAATGTATACTGTTTGACTTTGTATTAGTTAGCCTACTACTAACAATACATTGAAGTACTTTTACTGTGTATTTTTTGAGAAATACTCTGTCAAAGTCCCCTGCTGAGAACAAAATCAAGCCACTTCTGCTAAGTTTGATGAGGGAATTCTTTGTTGTTGCCATTAGTTCTTTGTGAGATTGATCCTGTTGGACTCAGTAGTGAAACTACCCACACAAGTACTATGAAGTACTTACTGTGTACGTTTCCAGTAATCCTCTGTCAATGTCCCCTCCTGAGTACAAGAATGCATGTTTTTCTTTTAATAAGCATTAAAAAACATTTCTTCCTGAGACTGATATTGTTGGACAGAGTATTTTAAGAGGATATGGTAGACATGATATCAGCAATACTTCCAGTCATTACTCCAGCAGCAGCATTTTTACACCTTTGAAAGTCTTTAGAGTCTGGCCTGGATAGCTGGTCACAACTATCCTTCAGCAAAGTGACACACTCTGTCACTCTGGTTGGCCTCTTATGATGCTGCTGTCTTTTAATATATGATTATTTCTCAGCCGCTAGTTCGTTCCTCGCAGATTCTTCAGTCTCATCAGCTCATCCTTCCATCAGTCCCAGTCAACTCCTCCAGCACACTTCCAGTGTCTGACTCCATATTAGATTGTCCTGATGCTGATGCCCCATGATCACAAAATGACCCCTCTAGAGTCTGAGCGCCAAGGACCTCATGTCTGTCATAACAATTTACCTTCCTTCTCTTAACTTTAAAGTCCTTTTCCTGCACCATTTTAAGGCTTCAAAACAGGCATACTTACTGTAGGTGTTTGGAGAAATAACACAATCAATGGCCCAGAATTGTACTTTATAAACTATGAATCTTGTGGTGCTTGAAAAAATACACACTGGCTAAGCCGGCAGGATATATATATATATATATGCCTTTTTTGGAGCCCTTTTTTGCAATATTTATTAAAATGTCGCTAGTTATTTGAACAAACCACTATCTGAGGATAATACAAGCAACCATAAAACGCCCTTTATCTAGAGAGCCATTGAAGCCCATGAAGAATTTATCCTTCCACAAATCTTTTCATCTGCTGTATTAATAAAGTTGCCACGTGTTTTCAAATTCAAGTTAAGGCACTATCTGTGCAGAACATTACAAATATTCTTCATTTGCAGTATTTTATTTTAAAAGTGTTCAGAAAGACTGCATCAATGATATGCTATATATTTATATATAATATCAATATTGTTATTAACTTCAACCAAAGTCAATTTAAATTGCGGGCAAAAATGGGTTAATTGCCATGGATGTGGTGTTTGATATAGTTTACGTTCAATTTCAACTATTTTAGGCAGAAAAACGTATATTGACTAAATCCTTTTTAATAATTTACTATCATTTAGAAAGGTTTTTGTGAGAAATAATTTCAAAAGTAAACTTTTTTTCCTTTTGTATTTAAATTTGAAATGTTTGCACACAACATTATTAATGTATACATTTTTATCAATTTTTTTAAATTATGAATCCATTTATTTTTATTGTATTTCCTTGAGGCTGGGGAAGATATATCAGCATGTAGTTCAACATGCAAATCTTCTAATACAAGTAAGTATAACATGGAAAAGGAAATAAAATACGTTTAGTAGGAGGATGTGGATTTATTTTCTCTCACCTTGTAATCACACAATCAAACAATCTATAATTTAGCTCTGGCCTTCACTCACAAAAACACATTTTGTTGAATTGGACACATTTTTCGAAAGCTCTATTGACTGACATGCAATGACTGGGACTGATGGAAGAATCTGCGAGGAATGAACTAGGAGCAGAGAAATAATCATATTTTAAAAGACAGCAGCTTCATAAGAGGCCAACAAGAGTCACAAGGGTTTGTCACTTTGCTGAAGGATAGTTGTGACCAGCTATCCAGGCCAGACTCTAAAGACTTTCCAAGGGGTAAAAATGCTGCTGCTGGAGTAATGACTGGAAGTATTGCTGATATCATGTCTACCATTTCCTCTTAAAATACTCTGTCCAACAATATAAGTCTCATGAAGAAAGGTGTTTTAACGCTTATTCAAAATAGCAAAGAAACATGCATTATTGTACTCAGGAGGGGACATTGACAGAGGATTACTCAAAAAGTACACAGTAAAAGTACTTCATAGTACTCGTGGGAGTTGATTCACTAGTAGCCTACTGAGTCCAACAGTGTCAATCTCAAGAAGAACTAATGGCAGAAAAAATAATAACAAACTCGAGAGACGGCTGAGTTGACCGCAGTGCAGAATCGCTGCATAGTTTAAATCTCCTAACAATGTTGTCCATTTTAGACATAGGCTTATTATATTTACAGCCCTTAATAACATTCATTTTCTGGGCTCAATGTGTGTCTTGGCTGTTGTCGTTGTGATCGCTAAATTCACCTTGTTTATAATATTATCACAGTTCCAAGCAAACGAGTGCTTTTGTTTTGAAATCACTTCCGTGAGTTTCGCGCCCCCCCCCCCCCTCCAATGACCATTAGACCATTTAGTAAGGTAAAAAGCAAAAAGGCCTCTCAGACGCTCTTCTGTTTACTTGTTTAATAAAGAAAAACAAATAGACGGTAGATACACGGATTCAGCTGAAGAGATTTCTGTAAATAACTTTTAAATATGAAATTATAAGAAAAATAAATGTTTAATTCTATTCACCTGATCATTATTATTACTCTTGCAGGCATACATCAAGTAAAAACAACTCTAAAAAGTGAAGCACACATGACATTCAAAGACAATTTAAAAACGTTTAATGGTCAACAGTGTAGTCTAGTTTTTGTATGCTAACCACTGGTTTGATTATAACCATGTCCCACATTACGAGCCATGCAATCATTCTGTCTCAGGGGAAACTGACCTTCGATCTGTAAATATCACTTCCCAGCCTTTAGTTTGTCTCTTGTGTGTACATAAAGCAGCCAAGGCAATCCAACACTTGCAATGTAAAAATATTTAGCTTAGTTTTTGTGTTACACAAAGGAGAAATGGAGGCCAAGTGAAGAGAATAATGTGTTTACTCCAATGAAGTGACTGTAAATTAATCCTCCATTGTTCCACTCTTGAAGCCAGACTTCGATGTGAAGCACACACCTGCTGTGGTCTCTATTTAATCCTGCGGCACCCCAAGGTAATGAGTTACTAAATGTGCTTTATATTAGGACTCTATAAAGGTTTATTTAGAATATTCTCAATGGACCTTTTCAACCATGTGTTTATGTTTCAGCGTTTAAAATATCTGGAAGGGAAACTGAGGTCAATGACACTGATAAGTTATCTCCATTATACTTGGCCCCAGTTTGTTCCTGACGTTACTGAATGTAAATGTTTGGCTGCCTGTGTTTCCTGGCACATGATTGGGCGTGTGTTATTTAGTAAAGCTGATTCCGATTTATGGAAGTCAACTCACGACAACGCTATTGAGAGGTTCAGTGATTAAGTATTTGTGTAGGCAGACCTGGAAATTAGCATTGCAAGGGCTCCCGCGACTGAAAACAATAGGATTTTTCCGTTGGATTTCGTAGTGTTGCAGAAAAAGAATGGCAAACACACGTTTATGATACTTAAACCTTCTGTTCAGGAGGATAATCTCCACATTTTAAATCAGTTTTTACGATTTTTGAAGCGTAAATGCAATCACCAGTAATACATAGTTAATATTATACTATAAAGAAATTAATCACGGACTGGTGTTCGACGTGATGTCGTTAGTCGACTTACTTATTAGTAGATTTGTCTTTTATGACACATAGAAGCTTCTGACTTTTACAAAAGTTATCACACAAGAAGGTTTATGTTTTAGATTTTACTTTTAGAAATATAATACATTTAATTGACCAAATATATTTAAAAAGCATTTAAAATGCTGTATTATCATTTTCTTAAAATTTTGTTTTCTGAATGCAGTTCTGATCAATCTGGGTAAAATGGTATGCTGACATTGTTGCTGCTTTATCAACACTAGAAATAACTATATCTAAATAAGGCAAGTATGGCAATGACATTATTGCAAGGAAATCTAATATCTAGTTTTGATTTAAAAATAATCACTGGCAGGTCACCACAGACCTGTTTAAACAATGTTTCACTCAAAACTTTTGCTCGATAAATAGCTTTGTCATTTTTTAACTTCCATAGCTCACCAGCACACAGAATGTACAAGTGGCCAAAATCTTGTGTTTTGTTCCCGGCTTAATCTTCATTTGGGCATGATTAAAGATTAAACTGGGAATGAAACCGCTATTCAATCAAGATTATAATCATTGTGCAGGCATACAATTTTGTACTTTCAAATACTTAATATTTTTCTTAACATACTTTTGACCAGTGTTCTTTTGGCCCAAGTAGTTGGAATCTGCCATCTGAATCCAGTGGAACTAAACATTTAGTGTGCTGGTTGACCCTTAGTGGTAAGTGTTGGGGAAATATTTTCCAAGGCCCATAACTTTGACCCAGTTTATCAGCTCATACTGTCCTGACTGAGCACACACAGCTGTAACCTTGGCTGCTGTGCTCTCAGTGTTTTGTCTCCCTGTTCCTGCCTGTTGGCGTCAGCTGATAGAGGTGTTATAATTCTATCTTGTTATGCACAATGTTGATTATTCTCTCTGAACTAGCTAAATACATGGGTCTGGGGTAGAGCTCTTCAGAATTGACGTGGCAACTCTACCGTGAAGTCAGAACCTCTGGCTCTTGGACTTGTTTTGTGAATCCTCCGGCCGAAGCTCCTAAATAAACCATCAGTGTTTGACATCTAAGCTCCAGCTCTCCCCTTGTCTCCTTCCTGAGTCGGTGACTCCCACTGCATTGCTAGACAGAAGTTTCCCCCACAGTAAGATAGTAACACATGTCAATAGAGTGGTGGAGTAATGGCCTATTTTTGTCGGTCTATCTGGAAGTTAGCATCTCAATGGTCCCCACGACAAAAAAGCAATGGGATTTTTCCATTAAATTTAGGAATATAGCAGAAAATAAGATCTGTGGCAAACACACATTTATGATACTCACACGTTTTGTTCAGCAGGATCATTTTCAAATGTTTACACTTAACACTTGTATGATTTATGGAGTGTAAATGCAATCGCCACAAGTAAAAAGCTAACATTAGGGCTATAGTGTATACGAAGGACACCCCGGTCCGACACCATCACTAAGCTAAAGACAGACTCTTGTTTGGCGTGCTGACGTTTACTGGAGTTATTTAGTCACTTGTTAGCAACTGCCGATTTAAGACACTAAGAGGCTTCGGAAATTCACCAGTTGGGTATTTCATATGGTATTTTATGTCGTAGAATAAAACGTGAAAATCTCATAACTTTGTGTTTCAGGCATCTTACCTTTCAAAATAACTCATTTCTGCATCACTCTATGTCTTTTGTTGTCTGACAGTACAAGTCTGCTCAACAAATCCACGTGCTTATGTTATGGCAAAAACTGTTCTGTCTGAGTATGTGTGGAGCTGTGTAAGTCATAGGCTAGACAGAGCCAGCGAGCATACACTTAGCAAAACATCCTTTCAGTGTTTTCACAAGAGAAAAAGTGGACTTGTGGGTATTATTTAAGATAATAAAAGGTGCGGTGCTGCCACTCTGTCCCGTCTGGGCGCGAGATGTTGAAACACGCGAGATGAAAAGAAAAATAGTGTTTTTGACCCTTTAAAAAGTCCTGCCATGTCAATGTTCTGAGTGCACCACATTTAGTCGCCTTATACCACCATGGTAGCAGGGCAGACCACCCACCCAAATCTAAGACTTGGCTCTGTTATTCTTGAACCTCTTTTAATTCAACATCTTTGGTTTGAGTAAAGACGTCTGGCCATGTTGGAGCATATGGAATAGTGTGTTAGGTTCAACCATTATTTTACTATAAATCTGATACGTGTGAAACCAGATCCACTTTTATAAGGAAGGCTATTGACCCATATATAAGAGCACAGAATTATAGTACCTTTTGGATACCTAGGAATGGCATTGATTTGTATTTAATTACACTGCATACCAAAGGATTAGTTCCACAACAGGATTAGTTTCTAATTTAGGTCTTCATTTTCACACTCAATTTTGTACGTTGTAAATGAATGACTAATCCTTGAGAGTCAATGGAATGCTGTCATTAGCATGTATTTCATTGTTGCGCCAGGCATTCAGAAGCAGCTATGATTTTTACAACCCTTATTTTAAGCCCTAATTTCCATAAAATGTCAGTATTTATCTCAAAGCACTGTTAAAGCCATTAACCTTTTTATTTTTTACCAGAGCAATTAAAGCGACTTAACAACCAGCTCACAATAATATGTTACACATCCAGCAGAAAGATGGCAAGATGGCAATTCCATTGGATTGCTATATGCTCTTTTCCATTTCCTCTGTTACTTCATGTCTGTGCTATGCTGTGCAGAGATTGGACTGTTGATTCTAAGTTTGTGAACTAACCTCAATTTCACATTTACAGAGTCCTTATATTCAAGGTTGAGGTTGAAAACATTGCTTAATGGAGCTTTGCATTGATTAAATGACACACAGTCGGTCTTCATGAGGTCTGCACAACAATCCTTGGATGTATTTTGATCAGATGATACATTCAGTATGCATTCGTACCAGAGACTAGATCTTAGTTTGTGTGGATACTTGTATAGCAGGGCCATCTTATTGTAAAAATATGTTCAAACAACTGTAAAACATTATTTTTTGTTTGAAATAAATATTTATTATGTGTTTCAAATACAAACGGAATCATTCTTCTTTTGTCATCTTAAAAATGTACAGAGTATTGCATAGACTTCTGGAGTGGAGTTGGTGAGAAAGAGTGCAGTAAATCATCAAAGCTTTGTTTTCCTCTAGGTGCCAGAAGGGTGGGGTTCACCATATATGACAGAATAATGAGTTCCAGAAAGTTCAGACAGTCAAGTGTAAATGTCTGCCTACAGAATGTATGACATGCTTAATGCATACTGATTTACAGAACTTCATGACACACCCAGCCATTGAGAGATATAGAACATTTGACAGTTAAGAGGGGGAAAACATATTACAACAATAAATGTCCTGACGGCTACTTTGGAAGAAACATTCAAAATAGCTATTTAGGTGCAGCTTTGATATCATCTACATTTGAATTAAAGTAAGAAGGATCATATAGAAAATTGGTCGAAAACATTGTCTATATTAGAAGTGTGCAGGAATGAGTTCTTAAACCCCGAAATAAGTTAGCATTATACCACTTCTGGTTCCCTTGTTTTTGGTTAAATGGCTTAATTAAGACGTGTGGTTAACACAAGCTTAAGACATTTGTACGCTTTGTTCTACAATAGAATACGTCAGTAAATACAAAGGTCTCAATGAAACTACTTAACGTCATCACACGGAATACTAGCCGCTTTAGCTAAGCGGTGGTGGCAGACATGCAAACTTGAGGTAGTTTGTTAATAGACTAAAGTTAGTATTTTACTTCTGCCGATGCATTTACACTATCAAATCATAAAAGTGGTGTTCATTTGTTGGATTATCAGGCTGAACAAAATGTGTAAGTATCATCGTGTTTGTCAAAGAATATTCCAAAATTGAATTAAAGAATCATCTTGCTTTTTTTGTCAAGGGAGTCCTGGCAATGCTGACTTCAGGGTTAGCCTACAGCAGTGGTTCTCAAACTTTTTCTGTCAGGCCCCCCCTTTGGAGAAAAAAAAAAGTCGGGTCCCCCCAACACAAATAGTCACGTAATGGGCCAAGTTAACATTTATTAAAATACATCAATATGAACGTGAGCATTCCTTTGCTAGAACAGTGATAATAAAACAATGCTCCATAAAGGTCTCTACACACCAACCTGAGACCAAAGAACGCGTACCGAAGGCGTCCCGACTTTTACGTCAGCTACGTCGGGCTTCGTTGGCTTCGTCGGATAAAGCCGCCCGCCTACGAACACACCGCAAATACTTCAGCCGACGAGTGGCAATAACTCTCCTTACCAGCAGGCGGCGGTAGTGTGTATTCGTCATTCAAAAGAGGCAACAACCGGAAGACAGACTGCGTTTTATACACCGAGAGAAGAAGAACAGACTTAGTAATATAAGCAGTTGATCAGTTGGTCTTCACTTTCTTCATTCCATGCCGTCATGATAAAAAAGAAACTCTTGCGTCCGGGTGAGATGAAAATGAGGAAGATTAGCCGTCTGTGTGTGCCTTCTTATCGTTTGTTTTGGTCCCTCACTTCCGCTTCACTTCTGATGCACTGATTCGCTAAGCTGAACAGCCAATCAGAGTGATTGATTTGTCCCGACGTTCTTTGGCCTCCCGCGGCCGATTCAACATGTTGAATCGGCGGCGGGAGGAGGCGGGAGGGTTGAAAATGTGCCGTAAAGAGACGACACACCAACCTGAGTAGTGCGACGCGAATGCCCGACTGCCTCTGACGGCTTCGGACGGCCTCTGACTCCCAAAGTCGGGCCGGTGTGAAGAGGCCTTAAGTCTGTGTGGTGAAAAAAAATACAAAATACAATTGTGCAATCCCTTTGCTAGAACAATAAGTTATAATACTTTGCCACTTTGCAATCTGTGCAACAAAATGAAAAGGAAGAAAATGCTGATATTTGCTGTCTTATCACAGCATTAGTGGCTGCAATGAGCCTGTGTTGCACTGCACATTTCTTCAAAACGGGGTTGCAGGCTCAGTGGCGGCGCCAGAGATTTCTTTTGGGGGTGCTGTGGGGTAGCTTGACGTTTCATAGAGGGTGCTCAAACATTTAGGGTTTCCCATTAAGGTACCGGTCGCTACAGTGGAATTTTCTACTGCAACAATCCCCACGCAGATACACAGTGTACTGTGGACTGTTACAATGAAGGCTCGATTATCAGCTCACGGCATATAGGTGTAAGCAGGGGTAAAGTGCTATTTTTATAGGTGGTGTGTGGACCTAACATCCTCTAGGGGGGTCCGGGGGCATGCTCCCCCGGGAAGATTTGTTTTTTAAATATTGAAGTTAAAAGCATCAATCTGGTGCACTTTGAGAGCAAAATGAAGAGATCTATGGATACATCTCTCAACACCCATTTGAAACAGAACTGTAAACAGATTTACTATTTCTTTATGGATATTTTACAAATCACTCCCCTTTTAAACTTTATTCTTTTTTTACTGTCATATAGTATTTCATACCTGTTTTTAATTTATTCTCTTATTTTTTTATAACTATAATGATCATATAAACGTGTGCCTCGGAAATAATTGTTTACATTAATGGTGACCAAAACGTTTGAGACCCACTGAGATAACTTAGACTAAAGTTAACTATCTAAACACTGAGAGAGTCCTTTAGTTCACTGAGTCTCTCAGTCTGACAGCAGAGGACTCTCCTCCACCTTGTTGTTGAAAAAGCTCCTTATATCCATTAGCGTAGCTCGCTAGCACCAGAAGCTAACGACAACGATCTCCGGTACCGGTGCGCTCTCTCTCTCTCTCTCTCTCTCGCTCGCACACAAAATGGCTCGTTCTACACACACACAGAGCCGAGCTTGAATGAAACACAGAGACCCAGACGTACTTGTACTGTACTGTATCATATTATTTTCGAATCAATCATTTTCCAAATTGTAATTTTTTATAATTTTTTTTCATATCCATATTTCCTCCTGGTCTCTCGCACCCCCCCTGTCATGCCTCTGCGCCCCCCAGGGGGGGCGCGCCCCCCACTTTGAGAAGCAATGGCCTACAGAAACACATTATTACTGCACGACTCCATTGGACATTTTTTAACGATTCCATATATCAAATGTTTACTTGTTAATTGTAACAGACTTTGATTGCGGATTGTTGTTTTTCTATGTAATTGTACGTATGTGTGCATGTATGTCTTACTTTAAGGAAAACTGCAGTCGTTTTTAACCCTAAGCCCTATGTTCTTTTGTATGTTTTACTATGGGTCATGCCCACTTTGCACTTGTTATCTCCGTAGAAATTTGGGGAAGGTTAAAAAGGGTTAAATAGATTTAGCCTTTAGTTTTACATAAATCTTTTCAAATGCTTATCCATGATTCTGGCGAAAAGTAAATACCGAAACTAGTCAGATGGATAGCCAACTGTTCATAACTAACTTAAATTTAAGGATAGTTAAAAGGCTTATTTTGCAAGAGTCCATATTTTCAAGATATCCATTTGCCCACAGTTGGCAAGTGCAAAGTTAGCATGACCCACTGTCAGAATGGACTGAAAGATGAGGATAAGTCCCAGGCTGTCGACTCTGCCCAATCAGAACCCAAAAGTGCTCGCCATCTTTGTTTCGCAGGTGGTGATACCGACACAGAGAATTGGCAGGAAGAGTGTGGTAATGATAGGAGGAGCTATTAACATAATGAGAATGAAGAGTGGGGGATCATGGACCTGTCCACACAGGTTAAAGTACATCTCATGAACCTCCAATAAGACAGTGTCAACCAGATGTCTGTATCCCTTACACCAAGACACCCTCGCACTACTGTCCACGCAAATGTTCAGTTCGTTGTAGATGCTGCAAAAGAGAGAGCAAGGCAGAGCACAGCATTAGGTGATGTTAAAAACAAAAAACAGCAGTCCAGAGGATTTCACTACTAACAATGTGAGGTTTTAAGACTTATATTATTATAGAGGTAAAAACAGTATATGATTTAAGTAAGTTGACCTTTTAAATGGATTGAATACTTGTTATGTTACAGTTGCAATATTTAATATGATTAAATAGTATTATCACAGTTGACTTGAACTATGGATGCACTTTGCGAACCTAGCCAGCTAGCACTATAGCGTTAGCTGCTAGTTAGCCGGGTCTTGCTAGCTCCAAAAAACCGAGATGGAAACAGAATACATACCAGACCTAGGATTTAAAACAGTTTATTAATTTAACCCTTTAACTGCCAGCGCCACCATTTGGTAGAGCACATTTTGTGTCTCGATAGCTTGTTGGAAAAAAAATAAAAAAGTTTAACTCCATCTGATTCAGCCAGCTCTACCCTTTGGTTGACATGTTATGCACAATACAACCTCTAGATGTCACTGTGGTTCGAACAGAAAGCCCTTCAGCTGGCTTCCACTGAGAAAGTTGGCAATGCTAAAAATCACTGCTGAAGAAATCACTCTTTTTAGTCAACTTTTGTAAGGTAACCATATCATTTTTGACATATTTTAGTGTCAGAGTACTGACTGAACATAATTAGATAACTTGATGCACAAAAAAAGTTTTAACAAGGGTGTAATTTTTTTTTTTAAATATGCTCAACCAACCGGTCGAATTGGCCTTTTATGGTAAACTAGCAATATGACTTTTTCAGAGTTTCAGAGATGTTTTCCAATAAAATATGGTAAATAAATGGCTAGATTCATGGTAATATTACTAAATCTAGTACTGCCTTATGAGTCTCAGAGTGAAAGAGTGATAATAATTTATATAGCACCTTTCATGCATGGCATTCAGCCCAAAGTTGCACACAGATGAGCAAGTTAGGCCAACACAGGAGGATATAGACATTTGCTGTTAGGCCAGTGGTTTCCTGTTAGGCCAATTCAGCATATACAGTAAGATGAGCAAGTCTTTTTTTTATTATGAAAAACACTTTACATTACTTTTTTCCATTTTTTTTTTTTACAATTATAATTTATTATCTTTTATGAATATATTCAACAAATTACATGAGATATAAAATGCAACGCAAAATAATAAGCAGTATATCATTGTTACTTATTTAATTTGACTAATACGATTAAAACCCCCATTTTCAATTTCCAACTTAATATTTACTGATCACTATTACTAACTTTTTATCCTACAATATTAAGATATTTGCCTATGTGCATTGAAACTTTAAACTTAACTGCTGACCTATGTATGCCCTGTCAATGTCAATAAAATAGTTGATCACTAACAGCACAAATTAATTTGACAAAAAATACAGTACATGCATGTTTGTTATGTTGTACAACTCTAACATCTCTGTAGTTTTTATTGATACTGAACATGAATGAAAAATATATCTTCAAATCATAAAACCCTTTTAAAATAGTTCCAGCTGGGGCTCCTGAAGTAGCTGCTGTAACACCCCAGTATTTGGAAAGTGATCACAAATGTACCAATATGATTTGAAGAAAAAAAGAAGCTGGCATGGTCTTTTGAAGCAGAAACTTTAAAATTCAGACAGATCCAAAGACAGTAAGCTTTTACCATTTTACAGTTTTTATAAATGCAAAAATCCCTGCTAGTGTTTTAGAGGCGGCTTGAATTTCACTTTTATTTTTTGAGGTGTAACGTCTTCTTGGTGGAGAAGCGACCAAAGCCTCACTAAACCAACCATAAATGGCTTGAGCAGTTGTCAAGTACAAGATTTTAGTGTGGAAAACGTCAAATGAGATTTAAGTGAGCCTGACAGCTGGAACACTGATCAACAAGTCGGTCTCCTTGTGATGATAGACGATCTTTCCTAACACACTGTATTCAAACCCTGTTAACAGTAATATATGGATTATTACAGCCATATTCAAAGTCTACTGCAGTTCTAACACAAGCCAAAGTCTCCACAAACAACTTCTGTCTGGAAATGTGAGCCCAGGAGCAACAGTCTAGCACTTTTTCATCAAAAGTTGAGTAATCAGTTAAACGTTTGACAAGCACCAAAAGAATCCAGGAAACGGGAAGGTCTCTGACTTTCCCATGACTAAAGGTCATATCTTTTTACTGAAATGTGCTACTTTATCCAGTTTTACTCTCTGGGCTCAGAAAATATTAAATTAAGGAATGGCTCTCTTTCTAAAGGCTAGCAAAAAAAATGGCCTGTTGTATGGTATTCTAGGAGATAATTAACCTACTCCTCACTTGATTCATAACCTCATTAAGCATTTTCCTAATTACTTGATGGTTTCAATCACTATTTTCATATCGTCTTTAATACAGTATGATTTTCATTTTGCTAATTAATCACATTGAGATTAAATATATGATAAAGCAGGATATGCATTAGTACATTTGTCTGGCTTGGATTCAACAGTTCATGTTTATACGCGTGTTTATTTTCAGTGGAGATATGCAGCAGGAAATGGAAAGTCCTAAGGGACACATAGAAGGTTTCTAATTTCTCTAAATCCCCTCCTCGACTCCCCTCCTCGACTCCTATCCTCGTGTCTCAGTCCCGCCCACAGGAGATGCGAGTGGAGGAGTCGAGGAGGGGAACCGACTAACCGAGGAGAGAGGAGGGGAAGCAGCAGGCGGTTAGAGAAATGAGAACTCCTCTCCTCTGAGCGGTCATTTTAAAGAGACGTCCATTAATGATGACAGGAGGCACAACAGCACTCTGTCTGATGGGCAGATGTGTTCATGATGACTTCTATATTTACTTTTAATTCATTCACAGTGCGGTATAATGAGACAATAACAGTCTACAGATCCGGACATATACACACATATATATTTATATAATTATATACAATTTCAGAATCAAACAAGTATGAGAGCACTCTCATAATAACGTAACACAATCAGAGACTGGATATATCCCCCTCCCCCTCTCTGGTCGCTGAAATGGGGAATTGAAATTACGGGCCAAAAGTTTTATTTACAAGTATTAAAAGTAAGCATAGGACACCAAACCAACTGAGACCTGTCTGTCCGCCGCATCTACACACTGTACAACACGCACCTACACACTGTACAAAACGCACCTAGACACTGTACAACACGCACCTACACACTGTACCACACAGGGCCGTCCCTCCCTACAGGAAGATCACGCAGACTGCGTGGGGCCTCACCTTGCGGAGGGGGCCTCATCTTGCGGAGGGAGCCTCAACTGAGCCGAAAATGCGGCGCACCTATGCGCTTATTCGGCGCAATGAGTGTGGCACGGCACGGTTTCGCCGCTGCGAGGCTCCACTAGCACCCCCCCCCCCGACGCTCGCGAAACAGAGGGCCTCATCATATAACTTTGCGTGGGGCCTCAAGTTGGGCAGGGACGGCCCTGCACCTACACACTGTACAACACACCTACAGCTCCTAAAGCATATAATCAGGCTACAGCCGTTGTGTATTTTATTATGAAGCACTAAATGGTTTTAGAAAAATATCGACTCTTTGTAGATATCTACTAAACTAAAGCATACAAATACAGAGAGTAATGTAGGCCTGATATACTGAGTGATATATATTATACACACTGCTCTGCTTTCTGCACGGACCTCACAGCTGTTCTCACTGGAAACATTGCGTCGCCGTTCAAGCAGTTACTAAAATAATATCCAGGGGATGCATGCAGAGCTGTCATTGGCTGAGATAAGTCCGGCCGTGCGTCACAACTCTTTGAAACATCACTGTTGCCGGAAATACATCCGCGGCGGAACCGCGGAGGAACCATCAGTGTATCCTCGGTTATAGCTCCTCCAGAGAGCCTCCTCGATGCTCGACGCTCGATGCTCGATCCTCGGTCCTCGATGTGCATTTAGAGAAATTAGATGTCCTTCAACATGGCGCGCTGAAATCCATTTCCGGGTCACTACCGGAGGACCGAGGATTCGAGGAGTCGAGGAGGGGAAATTAGAGAAATTAGAAACCTTCATAGTTGAAGGAGAAGGAAAGGGAGACAGAGAAAAAGGAGTGGGCGAGCAGCAGGGCCAGCAAAGAAATGGAAGAACTCTGCGGTCTATCCTCGACTCATTGGTTCCCCCAAGAGATACAAGCAGTACCATGGGGCATGGGTTCCACACACAATAATGGCGCATTTCTACTGCAGGGCCTCGCACGGCTTAGTACGGTATAGTTAGGCCTTGGTAGGCCAGGCTCACTTTATGCTGCGTTTCCATTACAGTTTAGTACCTGGGGCAGTAACTATAGTAACGCAGTGTAGCGGAGCCGTGACGTCATCTTCAATGCGAACCACAAAACCAAACATCAACCGTTAGCTGTTAGCACTCAGAGCTCACAGCTCCTCATATCTGTTCAGAAACTAGACAAAAGTTAAACAAGTACAAACCACAGACTGTCTGTGTCATGGTGAATACAGTCGCTGGTTTATTTATGTCTGTATAGACCGTTATTGCGAGTGTGGACGGTCGGAGCATATACTGCGTTAGCTTAGCCGATCTCCATTCAGAAACACGCATTTTAAAAGGTTTTTCGCCTGCCGTCTGTCTGCAGACTTGTCAAAGCATTAATTCATGGTTTTTACTAACCGGTATCAGTATGTTGTTACTTCAGCATCATTTTGAAACGTGTATTACAATTAAATCACGGTAAAATATGTTCACTCTGTTGTAGTTGTAGCCACTCACGTCACTAGTTTAGCATATTCAGCCCGGTTGTTGGTCCGGAAAGAACCACTCATTTTAGAGGGCCAGAAAAACTGTGAACGAGTACCCGTTAGCTGGAACTACCCCTAGTGGAAACGCAACAAAAAACGGGCCTGGTTTGGCACGCACGCTTGAACCGTGCTACGCGCTGCAGTGGAAATGCGCCATAAGTTGGCTGTGAACGTACATGTTACTGTTTTTCACCGGCAAAATTAGCATCCAATTTATTCAAAGATTTAAAGGTTTTATAGTCTTATGCACAATAGCTACTAGAGGGTAGTTTTGGCATTAAACATTTTAAGTTCCTTGCATGTCCAACAATGCAACATAAATGTATGTAAGACTGACTGGTGGTACAATTAAATATAAAATAATTTAAATGTAATTGTGAAAAAATGTCTATAGAAAATAAAATGTTTTATTTAAATAATTTAAATGTAATGATTTAAATGTATTATAAGAACAATTAATATCACAGTTGATGTGAACTTTTGAGGCCCCTTGCTAACCATGTCTTCTGGCTAGCACTAGCGTTAGCTGGTAACTTAGTTAGCCGGGTCTCGCTCCTCCACATCTCACCTCTCTTGTCTATCCACCTCTCATATCAACAATTCCAAACTCAAGCGTCCTTTTTCTTTGAATACCCGGTCTGATATGATACTTATATATAATTAATTCCACAACTTACTTCATGCATATACTGGAGATGCTGAAATAAAGACATTTTAAAATTATAAATGTTCTGTTCAAGTACCCTGCATTTGTGATGACTTAAAAAATAAACGTTATGTACCGTTTCACAGTAGGCCATGGGCACATGTGTTGATAGCCAGATGTCTCCATGCTCTTGTTGAAGTCTGACAAGCAGTTTTGAACACCACTATCAAACATGTGATGGTCACATGGTGGAACAACAGATGTAGCTGCCATTCCTGGAGAAAAGATAAAATACACAGAACAACAGTCCAAATTCTCCTACAACTCAAAACAAACAGATGGAAACATAGACACAGATATAGTTGTTTAGTGCGTGCTAGGTTGCCAAATTCTACACTTGAAGGCTAAGTTGGAAAATGTAGTTTCCATGTATTTTAGTATAGACTGTGTCCACACTGAAATACCTGGAAAATAACCTCTTCTATTTCGTGTCTTTAAGTCAACCTGCAGAAACCTGTGTATCACAGCCCTGTTACTGTTGAGTCTAAGCTGGTTACATTTAGAATTTAGTTGTGTATTTTTACAGTATGTTCCTGCTTTTGATAACTAATAAGCAAATAACAGTTATTTGATTTGAATCTAATGGGTCAAATTGAAAACTACCCAGCATTGCGAGCATAGATTTTCAGATCAAATTTTGATTAATTTTGTTGAATGGCACATCAGAAATATTACATTTTATATCATATCATGATGATAATGCTTATTCAAAACTACTTGAGGATTTCTCTTCTTATGCATATATTTACTGATCTTTTGCAAGCACGCTGGCTATAGTAAAATGTGCTTTTATTCTTTCATTACCTGTCCAGATGAAGATAAGTGCCAGCAAGTATGCAGTCAACAGCATCTATTTAAGAAAAAAAAACATCATAAAATGTAACTTAAGTGTTTCATGTTTGGCCAGCTTTTAAAAAAAAAAAATTGCACATAAAGTGATCAACATTTGTAATACACATGTACATAATAATGATTAGGTAATTGCAGTGATTGACGAGTTCTCTACCTCCTCTGTACAAAAAACAAAATGTAAAAAGGAAAAAAGGGATGCTGTCTCAATTTGTGAAATCTGTCATGTCCAGGAACACAGAGACACTTTCTCCAGCTGGAAAATCAATTTTCTCCATTTCCTCTCCCACACTTGTGTGATAATGTACAAGAGAGTACTTCGATTAAATGCATGACCAAATCACAAAGGAAACATCAGTTTCTTCTTGGATGCAATGCATACATTTAAATATCCACCCTTACATTGATTAAAATGTATGCCTTCCTAAGCAGGATTTTGAAAAAGTCCAGCTACACGTCTTGCACAGAAAAAAACCAATACGTTCCGTATGAAACAGACGTGGTGGCCATCTGCTTCCTGGACATTCCCACAAATTAATGAACTTATCTCGTGGGAGGCAGACACTGAAAACAGATGTTACCAGGGAATGCACCAAGAGGAAGATGTTCCTCGTTTTTACACACATGTTGTAAGTACACATTTCTGTCAGTGCTTGTATACATGGGACAAATACTCGATGATAATATGCTGTGTTCAAATTCTTAAATTTGCTAGTAACTTACAGGTCCATATGGGAAATTAAAGACTGATAATAAGGCATCAAGTATTATGGTATTATTTATTTTAAATCAGCATCAGTGTTTGTTTTCAACACTTATAAATTACATAAAGCAGTTTCCAAAATATTAAAAGCCAAACATTTTAAGATAAAAAGCTCAATAAGCACATACCCCAGCTTTTATGTTGCTGTTCTAAGCAGAATTCTTCTTATGGATCCTTGGTAAACGCCTCGATTAGAACCTGTACTGAGGATGCATCAAATGGTTTTCCAGCCAACCTAAAGATCGACAACTGGTCACAGAAAAAGCCTCTGTGTTATCTGATCCAGTTTTTTCTATTTGTGCAACTCGAAACTAATTGGATTGTGCAATGGACAGCCTGCTTCCTTTCCCAGACTGAGCCTGGCTGTTCCCATGCTACCCAAAGGTCTTCCACATCCAGCCCCCCCAGGGACACTTGAACTAAAAGGCCTCAATGTCAACAAGCTTGTACAGTGGTATCTAAGAGATATATTTAAAGACAAGGTTTATGTTTTGTTGACAGCCTTTACACAGGGCCTTGACCAATAAATGACAAAATAAGGTTAATATTAGCAAATCTTTTGCATCAAAACTATTATTACCCGCAGCGAAGCAAATGTGTGACAGTTGCAACAATAAAAGGTTTGAATATATTTGGCCTATTAGCAAAGAGTGGATTTGACTTCCCTGTGGTAAACAGTATCGCAGTGAATATGTCTTGGGCTTTACTATAAAAGGTAAGAATGTAAAGAGCGTGTCTGGAATACACTGCTTTACCAAGGTGAGTGAAAGGGGTGATAGAGTTGGCCGTCTTGGTTGGGGCTACTTTGATGTTCACGTGATTGGTAAATGACTTTATTCGTAGTCTGAAAGCACTGAAAAAATGACATTATTCCAGATCAAAATATATTGCCTCAAAAAACAAGTTTCTAAAAAAGATGTATAATTGTGCAAATTCATGTGTGTAAATGCTTGTTGGGGTTAGATATAACTTGACTACATTCTACCAATCCAGCATGCACTGAGAAAACATGTGAACATGTTGCAAGGCTGTTACTGCGGGATTAGTAAACACACAAACAGAGAGTCAAACATTCACAACCTGAGGCAGTTTACAGTTTCCATTTCATTCGATGTCCCCTAATGACTGTGGACTGTAAGAAGTAGCCAGAAAACGTAATGTGCCCTTCCCTATCAGCATTTTTAGAACCGGCTATACATGCAAAAGTGAACCTGTACACATAAATATCAACATTGCATTCTAGGAAACTTAGTTACATCATTAGTTGGACGTTTTTCCTGACCTATATTTAGGGAAATAATTTAACCATGCTGAATGCAGCGTATTAAACCAAGCAGGGAACACAAGGTTTTTCCATAGATGCTACTGCATTGCTGCTACGTCCAAAAATAATAAACACTCAAATAATACTGTACACAAAACTTCCACTGCCATAAGGTGTGTCGCCAAGAAAAAATGGTTGAATTAATGTTTTTTGGGAATTACCAAATGTGACAAGGGGATTGGCACAACTATTACTATGTTATTAAGTCAATACATCCTTATGACTTTAAAAAAGCATGTTCTCTGTATAACGTTTTTTTGTGTAGCTTTGAGCTCCACATGTCCAGGGCCATTCAGTCCCATTATATCAGAGAGAAGGCATACATCTCTACTGTTGATACCTCCAACACTCAGTGACCCTCGCAAAAACAAACTGTTAAATAGCATTACAAGTAAAAAGGAAAATATGTGTTTTAGTGTAGGGTTAAAATGTGTTTTTAATATCTGCATCTATTAGATCAATGCATTTAAATGTTACTGTGTGGCTTTAAAAAGTGGTGGCAGCATTGTAGCACCGGAGTGGAAAGAGCCTGGTACTCACAGAGATAACGGTGATGGCAAACGATGTATTACATACTGGTTAAAGTAAGCACTAAATACTTACTAACATTCAGTCCCAGTTCTTCATGTACAGCAGCTATATTAAATAAATGCTGGACAGAGATCCAGGGCGGTTTTTGGGGTCTCTGGCTTAATAACACAATTATCTGCTTCCAACAATCTGCTACTGAGACTGCTTCCCCAAGCACATTACTTGTTTCTTTGTACTTTTGTAAGTGAAATATGTGTCATTTAATATATTAGATAGTACACATTCTCCTGTGTGGAGAGTTTTTATTTATTTTTTGAATATATGTTTTGGGCCATCGATTGCCTTTATTGGACAGGCAGATTTGAAAAGGGGAGATAAACGGGGGATATTGCCTGAAATGTTTGGAGTCAACTCGAACCTGCTTACTTGGCAGCAGACACTGCATATGGGCCACCAGCTCTAACCACTGAGCTGTCCCTGTAGCCCGTGTGGAGAGTTTAAATGAGTATTTTCTAATTCAATAAATGAAAAATGCAACAAAAAAAACTTCATGTATAAATCCTTCTATTTTATAAATTCATTCTGAAAACTTTTTTTCTCTTATTTAGTGCTGGGTATCAGAATCCTCCCAAATATAGGCCTCCTTTTCACTCCGCTCCTTTGAATTATATCCATGAATGAGGAAATCGACTGACTACGGAAAATGTGACCACCTTTCTGTGGTATTCCATTTGTCTCGACTAAATGTCTCTCTGAAAGACGGATCTTTCAGGAGCCCAGTTAAAATATCTCTCATCACGGCACTATCAGGTCGTTACGCATAAGTGTAAAATTAAATGTTCCAACATTGTTCAACAATTGCAAACTAATTTGGAGTTACTAAGCAACACGTACACATAATAAAAGAATAATGCATTCATGAGTGGAGAAATGCAGAGGAGTGGTCATAAGAAAACATTTCAATCACGCTAAATTGAAGGCATAATGGTGCCAGTGACAGAGCAAACAGCAGATAGACAAGGTCTGGTAAATGCTCTGTACCTGTGAAAGACAACACACATGCGGTTTGGAATGTGTCTCATTTAAAGTCATGGAAAATATTTTGTCAGGTAGGAACAAGAGTAGAACAAAGAGGCCATGTAATGTATACTTGATGTTTGACATATAAGAAGATGGGGAATACACAAACCCTTTTTTTTATTTCAATGTCTCTTCACCTTGTTAAAAAAAGGTTAAATATGTAAATAAACTTAATGGAGAACAGTGTGCAGTGAAATGTATGAGCTAAAATACTTTGGTATAAAAAGAGTTGTTAGTATACACACTATACTCTCCGTCTTGTCTGGTATCCGCTCAATATTTCCAGAGCAGTAAAAAAGTCCACATAAACATTTCGGAAATGAGCAAGTCAGAGAAAAGGACAATGTAACAGATGATAATGATGCAACGTGATAGCCTGTAAGGAAATGCCTATGAAAATTCGTTTTTTATAAGTAGGCTTAAAAACATTAGCTTGTTAGCTAATACCTAATACAACCGTATTTTGTCTGAAGGACAGCCTAGGCATAAACATCTGGCTTGTCCAGGTGCATTTGGTAACAAAGCACAACATGTTGATGTTACGACTGGGGCACACACAAAAAGGATAGGACCCAAATGCACAACTGGCTGACAAGTAACACAAGGATCGAAACGATCTGGCACTTGGCACAGAGAAAACACAGAATAAATACACACACAAGGGACTCTACAGGTGCAAACAATAAGGGCGGGGCAAGTAATCAGGTCAGTGGACACACTGACAGGGTAGGAGTCGAACTACCTGAAATGAGAGAAGAGATTAACAAAGTAAAACAGGAAATGACAGACAACAAAAAAGGATATGCAGACGCGGACTTGACGATATTAACTAAACAGAGAAATAATACCAACAAATCTGACGAGACACAACAGTACCCCCCCCTCTACGGCCGACTCCGGACGGCCCAGAGTCCTGGATTTAGCCTGAAAAAGTCATTTATCAGCCTCTGATCCACAATGAAGCTTGCTGGTACCCACGACCGATGTTCTGGACTGTATAATTTCCAGTCTACAAGGAACTGTCGGCCACGTCCTCTCTTCCTGACTGCTAGCAGTTTCTTGACGTCGTAGATCAGACCGCCGTCTAACATACGGGGGGGAGGAGGGGGCTTGGATGGAGGGACCAAACGACTCTCACGAACCGGTTTGATTTTGGCGACATGAAAGGTAGGATGAACTCTCAGGGACCTGGGCAGGCGCAGGCGAACAGCCACCGGGTTAATAACTTTAGTTATGGGAAACGGACCCACAAACCTCGGAGCCAGCTTCCTGGAGGCCACACATAGGGGTAGATCTCTTGTAGACAGCCAAACCTTCTGCCCGGGTCTGTAGACAGGTGCAGGACGACGATGTCGATCTGCTGCCTTCTTCATGCGAGCAGCACTCCTCAGGAGAACCTGGCGAGCTCCTGCCCAGAGTCTGCGACACCGCCTCACCAGGGCATGTGCTGATGGTACAGTCACTTCCTTCTCTACTTCTGGAAAAAGAGGAGGTTGGTAACCATAGGCGCAGTGAAAAGGGGAGAGGCTCGTGGCAGATGTATGTTGGGTGTTGTGGGCATACTCGATTTACCTTAGCCTCAATTGGCCATGTCACCCCTCCTATCACCCGAGTGGGTGGTAGAATGGACTCTGTCTCCTTGGAAAGGGCCTCTGGGTCAAAAAGCCTGGATAACGCATCTGGTTTGGTGTTCTGTGAGCCAGGACGGTAGGAGAGAGTGAAGTTAAACCTATTGAAAAATAAGGTCCATCGTGCTTGTCTGGAGTTTAACCTCTTAGCCTTGCGTATGTACTCCAAATTTTTGTGGTCTGTCCACACAATAAATGGTTGTTCTGCCCCTTCTAGCCAGTGCCTCAACTCATCCAGCGCTACCTTCACGGCTAATAACTCTCTATTGCCTACATCATAGTTTCTTTCAGCAGCAGTCAACTTACGTGAAAGGTAGGCACATGGATGGAGCTTACTGTCTTTCTCTGCCCTCTGTGAGAGGACCGCCCCGATGCCCTCGTTGGAGGCATCCACCTCCACCGTGAAATGCCGTTGAGGATCCGGGATGGTAAGTATTGGAGCTGTTGTGAACACCTTTTTTAACTTCTGGAAAGCTTGGTCTGCCTGTGGATTCCACACAAACTGAACAGAAGGAGAGGTGAGTACATGCATAGGTGCGGCAATAGAACTGAAATTCCTAACAAACTTCCTGTTTGCAAATCCAAGGAACTGTTGGACTTTTTTCCTGGAAGAGGGTGTGGGCCAATCAGCCACAGTGCTCACTTTAGCAGGATCCATCATTATCTGGTCAGGACCCAGGATGAAACCCAGAAATGAAGTGGAACTGACGTGGAACTCACATTTTTCAGCCTTTACATAAAGTTGATTGTCCAACAACTTTCTTAATACTTGGCGAAAATGCGGAACGTTTGAATCCTCATCACGGGAAAAAATCAAAATATCATCAAGATAGACAAAAACAAAATGATTCAAAAACTCCCTCAACACATCATTTATGAGAGCCTGAAAAACTGCAGGTGCATTTGTTAGACCAAAAGGCATTACCAAATATTCATAATGTCCGCTTGGAGTGTTAAAACCAGTTTTCCACTCGTCCCCCTCCTATCCTTACCAAGTGGTAAGCGTTACGCAGGTCAAGTTTTGAAAAAACTCTAGCACCTTTCAAAAGTTCAAACGCTGAGGCCATAAGCGGGAGGGGGTACCTGTTTTTGATGGTTATGTCGTTTAGGGGGCTGTAGTCGATGCAGGGTTTCAGGGACCCATCTTTCTTCTCGACGAAGAAAAAAACAGCTCCGGCGGGAGATGACGAGGGACGGATGAGGCCCGTTTTGAGAGAGCCGTCTATGTACTCCCTCATAGACTCTCTCTCTGGAGCAGAGAGAGAGTACAGTCTTCCCTTGGGCAAGGGGGACCCAGGCAGGAGATCGATGGCGCAGTCATAGGTGCGATGAGGAGGAAGGGATGTCGCTTTAGTCTTATTGAACACCTCCTTGAGATCTCGGTAGCAGCTGGGCACGTTCGAAAGGTCGGGGAAGTCTGAGTCTTGGTTATTTTCATCTTCCATGTCAGTGTCTATAATGGGCTCTCTAGCAGTTTTTCTCCTGAAACACGAATGAGAACAGTCGCTTCCCCACCCCAAAACTTTACCAGTCCGCCAATCAATGTGAGGGTTATGTCTGCACAACCAGGGATAGCCCAGAATCACTGCATGTTGTGCAGAATCAAACAGATGGAAAGTCATATGCTCTGTGTGTTCATGATCAATAGTTATTTTAAGAGGCATGGTTCTATGAGTCACTTTGCACATGGAAATTAGCGTCAGCCCCTGAATCTAAAGTGCTTTCAAACATATGCTGTGCTCATTATTACTAACCTCTGCTTGGGTCATGGAACGTGAAGGAAAATCTGCGGTTGTCATTTGGCTCACCAGCACCCTCCGTCTTACTGGTGAGCCCCGTCTTTTAACGGGCAGGCTCCCAGGAAATGTCCCTGCTTCCCACAGTAGAAACATAAACGGTCCCGGAGACGCCGCTGCTTTTCCTCCGGAGACAGCCTGGCCCTTCCGAGCTGCATGGGTTCCTCTTCTGTGGTCCACGAAGCAGGTTTCACGGTAGAGGAGGGATGGTGGGTACGAAATCCGGGTCGTTGTGGAGATCGTGCAGGAGATGAGCTTCCTCGTTTAGCTAGCGGGGGTGACGCTTTCCTGGCTTTCTCCCTCCGTCGCTCTTGCAGCCGAGTGTCTGTGCGTATAGCCAAGGCGATCATACTGTCCAAATCCGGCGGAAGATCAAGAGGAACAAGAAGATCCTGCACACAGTCACTGAGTCCGCTGAAAAACATATCATATAGTGCGTCTTCATTCCAACCACTGTCCGTGGCCAAAGTACGAAAATCAATGGCGTAGTCAGACACACTCTGATTCTGCTGGGAGATCTGTGTCAGGGCTCTGGCAGCTTCTCTCCCCGGTGTGGTTCGGTAAAAGATTTTTTTTATAGTCTCAGTGAAATTGTAGTGATTTACACACCGGAGAATTCCGTGCCCACTCCGCCGTAGCCCAGGCTTCCGCTCTTCCCGTGAGGTGGGACACAATGAACGCCACCTTGGCTGGATCGCTGGGGAAAGCAGCAGGCTGGCAGGTAAAATGCAGGTCACACTGCGTTAGGAAAGGACTGCAATTACCAGACTCGCCTGAAAACTTCGCAGGAGGAGCAAGACGAATCATGGAAGTTGGCATGGGAACATCAGCTGTACTCTCTGGGGCTGGGGCAGCCACGTCGGAAGGAGTGGCGGGCACACTATCCAAACGTGTGAGTATATTATGGAACTGTTCAGCCAGGTGATTGATCTGCGTCGTAAACGCGCACCGAAACTCACTCTGGCAGTCAGTCAGAGCCTTCAATCCTTGGTGTATGGCCTTCATGTCCTCCTCCTGCTGCCGCAGGCGTGTAGCCTGAGAGCAGAGCGCTGCTCTCAGGGTTTGAAAGTCGGCTGAGTCCATTTTTGGCCAGATCGTAATGTTACGACTGGGGCACACACAAAAATGATAGGACTCAAATGCACGACTCCAGACAAAAGATGATTCAAAAAAAGGATTTACTTGTGGTGATAAGCAAGGTAACAAAAACTCTCAAATGACTTCACAAAAAACTAACTTAGAATCACTGTAGCTCAGAAAACTGGCTGACAAGTAACACAAGGGTCGAAACGATCTGGCACTTGGCACAGAGAAAACACAGAATAAATACACACACAAGGGACTCTACAGGTGCAAACAATAAGGGCGGGGCAAGTAATCAGGTCAGTGGACACACTGACAGGGTAGGAGTCGAGCTACCTGAAATGAGAGAAGATATTAACAAAGTAAAACAGGAAATGACAGACAACAAAAAAGGATATGCAGACGTGGACTTGACGATATTAACTAAACAGAGAAATAATACCAACAAATCTGATGAGACACAACAGTTGACTACCACCACTAGGGAAAATAATAATTCTTCATAGAAATTCGGAGTAATTAAGCCCCCCTCTATTTTTAAAACTTACATGTAATGTATCATTATCTGCACAAATAAATCAAACAAAAATCAATCATCGCAGGATATAGACTTTGGTTTTATTTGAACTCTTCTTGTTTAGTCAGGCAGTAATATGACAGCAGATAGGACCCTGTCACTGGCATCCAATATTTACCCACACACAGTTGACCCTCAGGGTCCTGTGTATCTGGTTATCTTCCAACGTTCATTTAGGCCTTTCAGTAGTCACTTATAAACCCAACAAACGTTAGAATGGTGATATATTTTACTTACGGGTTGCTGTTTGCGTACTTTTTATTGCCTGGAATCTTACTTGGGGATTTAGCTTTCCGATGTCCGAGTTGTACTGCGGACCAAATAGCTTCATGTCCCGAAGTCACAGTTGCATGCACAGAGATAGTGAGGGAGCCGGGCTGTGGCTGCTGTCCAGTGTGTGCCAAGCTGGAGGGGGACCTCTGCGGGGTCTATACCACAAGATGCTCCACTGGGCTGAGGTGCTATCCCAGCGCAGACTCTGAAACACCTTTGGAACACCTCATTGACGGTTTAGGACAATGTGGACGAAAAGTAGACATGGATGAAACAAGTCTGTACCACCAGGCTAAAAATGGTACGTATTTATTTTGTTTTAAGTTGTAAAAACTGCAGTACTCAATAATTGTTACATTAACAATGGATTAAATAATTTATTTAGCACAAACTTCTATTTTGACTCTACAGCTCCAGTCTACAGCATTTTAGCCTGTTTCAGTTCATTTACAGTAGTTTACACAGCCTCCCTAACTATTTTGGTTAAGTCTCAGATCCAACCACTGAATGCTATCATCAAAGCTAACGAGTAAAACGTTCTCATAGTTCTTGAAAGTAGTTATTGTGTTTGCAACGTAATAACTCATTTTTCTAAGAACACTTTTTTGAGGGACTATTTTTAAGCTTTCAATTCAGAATACTCTTCCAGAAAATAATTGATTTAAGTATACAGTGATTTGTCTGACAAATATGCCAAAACAGCAACCAGTTACTTTTATTTCTTTTTTAAATGTGTTAACCTGTGAGGAGAAACAACACAAATCATAGCCAAATCACTGAAATTGGAAAAAAGTACTTAATAGATGTTTTTTTTTGTAACATTGGGAAATGGAACCGAGTTGTTTATTTATTATCATAATATTAAAAAGCTCTACGCTGTTTTAAATCACTCCAAAGTTATCTAGAGTGGTACATAAATGAGTTAGGATTTTAGGACGTCTGGTTCCGTTATCCTAAAGTAGATGGGTGTTTGAATTGGTTTTATGGTTAGTAGCCTAAAACACTTCTACAAAATATGTCAGTAAATACCCTACTCATGAATTGATTAACTTTATTTGTCTTAAAAACGATGATTGCTAACAATTGGCAAGATGAAAACACTTATTGTCGTCATGCCAACATGAATCCGCCTAGTTACGTTGTTGAAGTAAAGTCATGCAACCAGGATGTAGTTTGTATACTTCCGTTTGTACCTCTGTCAATTGCATTATGCTTCAAAAAGTGGTTGGGTTTATCCTGCTGAAAAAAGTGTGTAAGTATTTTACGTTTGTTTGCCAGAGCTTATTTTCTGCAATACTCCAAAGTCCAATGGATAAACCATTTGCTTTTTGACAAGGAACCAGTTGATCAACTACCTTGTCGACCTACAAAAATACTTAATCTTTGAACCACTCTTTTCAAAAACAAAAAAGCCCTTCTGTCGTTTCTCAGAAGGGAAACAAGTTTGCAATTCCGTTTTGTCAATACCGAATGATCATAGCATACTTTAAGATGCTGTATTTTCAGCTTGTTGTACTGTTTTAGGTAGGGTAAGTAAATCAATGAATGCGGCTTAAGGTCTGTTAGTTGGTTGTAAAAAAAAAAGTTGGGTGCAGTAATCCAGAGTTCTTCATTAACGTTTAGTTATAACATGCATAATGAGGGTATACAGTGCCTCACAATTTATTATACTCTTTCCAGTGCAACAGTAGACTTTGGATGCATATTATACATTTAAAACTTACATCTACTCATACAGTATGCTTAAGAACATAATCTGTTTTTCTGACCAAGATCAGTTGGCAAGTAGTACGTCATTGTGGTTTTTCAGAGGATCCTGTGTCTAAATGGGAAATAATTTTTTATTAGAAAACTCAAAATAAAATGTAGCGAAGAGATTAAAATTAGATTTCAACTCAAAACTAGTAATGACTATCAGGTTCTGTTAGACCAAAAGAAACAATGAAACTGGTTTCAATTAGCTTATAAGATGCTTAAATCCTTTGATGAAATCACACCAAAGGGCTAAGTAAGCAAAACACTCACATCCTGTGGCTTTATTTTGGGAATTACAACAATTGATACATTCTGAGACATGTAGCTCATGTTTCTGGTAAATGTTACTTTATTAGGGGCATCATTTATGCATTATGATACAGTACTCTATTAAAAAGCCTTCAAGTATTCATCACGGAATGTCACACATTTAATATTCTGCATGTGTACAAGCATTACTAAGCAAGCTAATTTTGACTTAATCATCAAACCTTGGCATGATATTGAATCAGTTACCTTAAAATAAAGTCAAAGAGGCTGTACATTGACTCAACACAACATTTACCGCAAGAAAAAAAATGGAAAATGTCAGTAAAACCACATCAAACGTATCTGAAGTCCTGCGTGGACGTAGACATGTTGTGATTTGTTCTCCCACATTAAAGTTATTAAGGACAAAAGTTCACTATTGATTCCTGAAAATGAATGTTGACATATGCTGTATGTTTGTCAGGCAGTGACAGGCCCACATCTGTGAGTGCAAATAAGCAGTACCCCGTGCATGAACCCCTACATATCCTCAAAGCTATCCTATTGGGAGTCTTTTTTTGATAGGATGTTGTAGCTGCAATTTAATACACATTTAAAGAAACAGATTGCATTGCAAATTGTATTTTGGAACTTGTAACATGCTGTTAATATTGAATACATACACCATAGATATCTTTCAGAATGTTTTCCATGATAAATTGTATTGGTAGCTCACATAAGATTCGGTTATCCGATTTGATAAAAAACAAGTCCTGCTTCACAATGGATACCGGTTCAATAGGGATGCACATTTTGCTCCAGTCCACTGTGTTCAATTAAAATGGAAATGGCAAATGATGATGTAAAAGCAGAGTAAAGTTTGTATTAGGGAGTTATAAAAAGTCATATTAACTGATTTGGGTATTGCAAACACACAAAGACAAATGTAAGAGAAAAGAGTTAACATTTATTTAGGTTTATTGTGCTTGTATAAGCATTTTTCTCAAACATTTAAGAAACATTTTTCTCTATTTTTTTCAATTCTTGGTGACTTCAAATTATATCAAAAAAAGGTTAGAAATGCTGCCTGTTGCATGAATGCAATACATACATAAAATAATATATTGTACGCAAAATAATTAGTAAAAAAAAATGTAATTTTTTTCGTGTGACTTTAATTGGCCGTGACTTCAACAATATCTATGGAAGCAAACAAGAGATTTTATTGATTTGATTTGAATTTTATCAGACACCGAATTTATAGCATTGAAAATAATTACTTTGAAAATCATGTATCTGAATTTTTTTTGCTCCGAATTTACCTATGTGAAATACAAATCTGAAATATCTTGATACGCAACTTCAAAAGCTGAATTTCAATGTATTTGTTTCAGTGTTCACAAATTCAGATCTAAAAACTAATTTGAATGGTCAAATTCGGTGCTTAAAATTCGATGTCAACATTTTCGAGGGAGCATCATCCGGGCTACCCAGACAGGATAAGCAATTGAGGCTGAATGCAATCGAACCGACTTCTGGCCTATTATGGCGCATTTCCACTTCAGCGCGGAGCTCGCTTTAAGCGTGCCGAGCCGTGCGGGGCCCGTTTTTGGTTGCGTTTCCACTTAGCATAGTACCGGCTAGCGGGTACTATTTCACAGTTTTTCTGGCCCCATAAAATCGAGGTTCTTTCCGGGCCAACAACCAGGCTGAGTCGGGCTGAGTATGCTAAACTAGAGAGAGAATCGCTGGCAAGGGGGCTACAACTACAACAAAATGAACATGTTTGACCGTGATTTAATTGTAATACACGTTTCAAAATGATGCCGAAGTAACAACATACTGATACCGGTTAGCAAAAACCATGAATTAATGCTTTGACAAGTCTGCAGACAGACGGCAGGCGAAAAACCTTTTAAAATGCGTGTTTTATAAATGGAGATTGGCTAAGCTAACGTTGTATATGCTCCGACCGTCCACACTCACAACTAGGGTGGCCATTTCCATAACACCAAAAAGGAGGACACTTTGGGATTATCTTTTAGTTTTTATCCTGGCTTCACTGAATCCTTCACACTCAAAACACAATAAGACTAGTGTACTAACCACAAGTTGAATGTCTATTTTCGATACTTTTGCCCTTTCCTGGCTGCTTCCAATAGTTTTTTGTTTGTAAGGAGTCTCTGGTACATGTCTGTGCACTCAAATGTGAAGTTGACACAAATTTGCAGCTCTGCCTTGACACTGTCCACATCCAGACAATTTCTCTCATTTCTCCATGCTGAGGTCATCATTGAGAACACACGTTCTGTATGGGCATTGCTACATGGGATGGAGAAGATGTAGGCGCTGACCTTCCTCAGATTCACAATTGGGACTTCTGCTTTGGAAAACAGTTTCAGATACCGCTCCTCACTGTGGCATCCTTCCATTTCTGAAGAGCTGAGAATAGCTTCCACCATGCCATATTCCTCATAGAGTCCATCCATGTCAATGTCTTTCAGGCTGCAGGCTTGGACTGCATCACTGTATTCTCCATAGGACACAGCAGTTGTGAGGCCAAGCTTTGACACTTTACTATGAAAGCTGTTCTCAGAGAAGTCATACCTTTCACTCACGTATTTCTTGGCTCTTTCATAGAAAACAAGAAAATCAGCCTCACATTTCAGATCAGGGGTTAGCTGCTTGAGTTTGTTGTTCACAGCAAAGCCAAAAAATGTGTCCTTTAACCTTCTCTCAAGTTTCCCTTTCAGTTCAGTCATTACCTTAAACACAGAGGTTATGCTGAATGATTTGGCCTCAAGTGCTTCAATGCAGTCTTAAAACACTTTCAGAATGTGACTGAGGAAGAGAAAATACATCTCAGATACTTTGTTGCCATCCTCTCCAAAGCATTTCCACAAAATCTTGGAGCATTCCTCCTCACCTAGACAATGAAAGTAGCTGGTCAGGGGTCTCCAACACTTCAGGATTAACATCAGTAATAAACATGTTTCTAGCCTGGATCCAAAAAAACATATTCTGTATAGATTCCCCCTTCATGACAACGGGACTGCTCCTCCTAGCTCCTCTGTCTCTCTGCTAGCTCCGTTAGCTCCATTAGCTCCGTGATGCTACAGGGGCTCAGCCAAACCCCCAGGAAGTGCGCCGGACTCTGAGGAAAATATTCGTTGTGGCCAAACGGCAGTACTACACTTCCGTATCAGTCGCTGGGCCCGGAAAGACTTTTCCCCATTGACTAACATTGGGAAAGATGTTAAAAACATTCGGTCCTCAAGTTGTAAAATGTGCTAATAACGTGATTCTGAGAGTTATTTTCCTCGGCATTATGAACGCGGATCTAACCCACAGGACCGCGCCGCCCTGCACGTTCATATGAGGGGCGTACAGGCCATAATTCATACTGGTCCTCTCATACACATACATTCTCCTTTTACATACATATATTTTCACTCTTACACACATACATTCTCCTTTTACATACATATATGTTCACTCTTACACACATACATTCTCCTTTTACATACATACTCTCACACACATGTATATTTACACTCACACATTCATACATGTTGCTCTCATATTATCATATTTCAATGCACACATTCATACATTGTCACTCACATATTTATACATTTTTCACTTACACATATATACATTATGCTCTCATATTCATATATTTTAACACTCATATTTATACATTTTGCTCTCATGCACATTCAATCAATGTTTACATTTAATATTATAAATAATATATGCATGTCTGAAGACAATATATGTATGCAAGAGAAGAATGTATGTATGTCTGAAGACAATATATGTATACAAGAGAAGAATGCATGTATGTGTGAAGACAATATATGTATGCAAGAGAAGAATGTATGTATGTCTGAAGACAATATATGTATGCAAGAGAAGAATGTATGTATGTCTGAAGACAATATATGTATGCAAGAGAAGAATGTATGTATGTCTGAAGACAATATATGTATACAAGAGAAGAATGCATGTATGTGTGAGAGAAAGTATAGTGGAAACGGAAGGCAGGTCATTATCGCGCTGTGATTGGCTCAGAACTTCAGAGTCAGATGGTCAGGCGGGCTCATGTTCAAAACTTCGGATTTCAAATCAACATAACATGATGGAGGGAGATGAGTCGCGTAGATTGCAGCAAGCACTAGGGGTTTTAAGGAACATTTTGTCAACCCCTGAAAACTGTCACATCCCTGTCATCGTCCCTTGAGCGGCAGAGGACAGGCTCACAGGCACAGGAGCAGCACGTTACTAATAACGTTTCTCACAGCGCGGTGGAGAGTGAGCTAAGAGAACGTTTCAGACCTGCCAACCTAACAAACTGCATAATTTATTGATTTCACGTTCAGATGATGTATTTATTTCCCTCAAACCCTGTCCTCGCACTCAAATAGTGCCTGCTTGCACTTAGATGTGCTCTGCTTCTGCTCAAACTGTACGCTTGCACTCAGATATATTGCTGCTTGCACAGATTTCCTGTGTTCCAGTTTAAAACCTTCTCCTCGCACTCAGGCTGTTTCTGTGCGCTCGTCAAATGTCTGCTCTCAGATTTCTGCTCTGCGCTTGGATTATTTGTGCAACAACCCTGTCAAAATCCCTCAACCAATAGGAGGCCAGGTGTCCTTGCGGGTGCGTTAGCTTTACTTATTAGAGCGTCCCGTAAGGGCGGTTACTCTTTGGTTTATAAACTCCCGCCCTCCAAGGCTTTATTACATGTACTTCACTTGTTTCATTTACAACTTTTGGGGTAAAAAAGCACAGTTTATATATATATTAGGGCTGTCAATCGATTAAAAAAAATTAACTAATTAATCGCACAAATTTCTGTAATTAATCGCGATTAATCTATCAATAAATTAATTGCATTTTTCTACTTAAGACTGAAGCTTATAATGAATATTTATTTATGTAAAATCATCAAATTTATGTAGAATAAACACAGAGAAAGTATATTTAAATTCCAAGACCATTTGAATGGCTTAAGGTGCACATATGCTCAGTGCAAATACAAAAAATAATTCAGAACATTGAACATTGAACATTTTTCACTTCATAGACATAATTGACTTAGTCCTTCTTTACATTCAGCCAGTTACTGAGGCAGACCAGTTTGTTTACGTTATCAGGGGACAAAGAAGCTCGCTTCTTTTGAATGATGTGGCCTGAGAGTGAGAACAACCTCTCACAAGGCACTGTGGTTGCAGGGGTTGACAGGTACTTGCGTGCAATGGGTGCCAGCCTGGCATGTGCTCCCTCTCTCTTTGACCACCATTGTAGTGGACACCCCTCTATGTTCATTTTTGGCTCTGCTTTGTAGCGATCCAGACAATGCTCTATGGACTCCTCCTCGTCATCTGTATCTGAATCAGAAGAACACAGCAAGATGGACATCCTCCTCCTCTTCTTTGGTGACGGCTCCTCTGTTGTCTCAGCAGGTGGTTGTTGTGCAGGTGTCTCTCTCATCATCAGGTCACGTACTGAAGCCCACACCTCACTCCTTTCATCTTTTGGAAGGCACTTAAGGTCTTTAAACCTAGGGTCAAGGGCAGTAGTGATCTTCAGCCATTTGAGGTTGGTGCTATCCTTCCGTTGAGCTAGGTCTGTGGTAAAGGCCTTCTTGAACCTCAGAACATAAACTGGATCATCGTCTGAGGGCTCCATAACTCTGAACAAGTGGCGTAAGGCTGGCAAGACCACTGAACAGGAGACATACTGCTCTCCCCCCAGCAGTTCAGTCACATATCTGCAATGGAAAGCACAAGGTGTTAAACATTTCAGTAAATCTTTATTAACAACACAGAGAACCAGTGCACGCACACACACACACACAGGTGAAAGAGAGAGAGAGAACAGCATACACATACACACACACAGGTGAAAGAGAGAGGGAGAGAGAGAGAGAACAGCATACACATACACACACACAGGTGAAAGAGAGAGGGAGAGAGAGAAAACAACATACACACACACGAGATGGAGAGAGAGGGAGAGAGAGAAAACGGTACACAGGAGATAGGGAGAAAGAAAGAGAGGGAGGAGAAACAAGAAATAAATAACTTACCTGCAGGGTTCAAGTAGTTCCTCCAGCTTTTGCAGTTTGGCAAGCTCCTGGTCAGTCAACATGGCAACCTTGCTCTTTTGCTGCGCCAGGGTAGTGGTCAGTGGAGATTTGTTTCTCTGCATCCTCTTTACCATCTCCAGCGTAGAATTCCATCTTGTTGCAACGTCCTGAGCAAGTGATTCTTGCTTAAGTCCGTGTGCAACTTGCTCTTCGTTTAATTCCTGAGCGTTAGATGGACTATGTTTAAAGTGCCCGACAATCTTGCGACATTTGGCCAGAACACTTTCAAATCCACTGTCTTTAAGTGAGACTGTGACCGTTCTTTGCAGACAGTGGGCCATGCAAGGCAGGTGTTCAAATGGAAGTAGCCTCGCGGCAGCTACCATGTTACGAGCGCTGTCAGTGCCGAGTGTGGTCAACTTTTCCTTGATTTCCCATTCGTTTGCAATATCCAGAAAATGGTTAGCACATGCCTCGGCATAATGTCGCTCCTCGGTTTTACTCACAGTAAGTGCAAATGACTGCAGAGTCCAGTCTTGATCAATGAAATGCGCTGTGACGCCCAAATAATTATCGTTGTTGACAGACGTCCAGTGGTCACCTGTGACAGCGATGTGCTTTGCTTGCTCAAGCATGTTCGTCCGCTGTGCCCTCTCATCCTCATACAACGTGTGTATTCTTGACATAATGGTTCCTCTCGAGGGTAAATTATAAGAGGTATCTCCCGATGCAACACGAATTACTTGTCTCAGTCCATCATCCTCTACTGTGCTAACTGGGCGGCAGTTTTTAACTATCCAAGTAACCAAGGAATTGGTTAACTTTTCACTTACAGGTTTCGTTATTCGCCCCCACGAGTGCCACACTCCTGTTGTGTAGACTGGCGAGGTCCCGTGGAGGTAATTTCAGCAGGGTGTTTTGCTTTGAGGTGATACGCTAAAGACGTGTTACTTCTGTGGTAATTAAATTCGGCTTTGCAAACTGTGCAAATTGCCTTAGTTTTGTCCAACGAGCCGTCGGGCAACTTTTTAAAATGAAACTTTCCCCCTAAAAGTCCGTCCTTATCCATCTTTCCGCCATAGACTCTCCTTTAGTTAGGATAGATGTTTTCCCAGGTTGCCCGCGCACGTGACCAAAGGTTATGGGTCAGCCGCCACCGGAAGTAAACAAAACCACGTTAATTGCGTTAAAAAATGTTAATGCATTAAATGTTTAAAATTAATCGCCAAAATTAACGCGTTAACTTTGACAGCACTAATATATATATATATATATATATATATATGTATATATATATATATAATATATATATACCAGCACAATCCGTGTATATCTACGGATCATTTGTTTTTCTTTATTAAACAAGTAAACGGAAGAGCGTCTGAGAGGCGTTTTTGCTTTTTACCTTACTAAATGGTCTCGTCAAAAGCACTCCATTTATTTTATTGTATATCCTTGAGGCTAGGGAAGATATATCAGCATGTAGTTCAACATGCAAATGTTCTAATACTGTACAAGTAAGTATAAGTATAACATGGAAAAGGAAATAAAATAAGTTTCATAGGAGGATGTGGATTTATTTTCTCTCACCTTGTAATTACACAATCAAACAATCTATAATTTAGCTCTGGCCTTCACTCACAAAAAAACATTTAGTTGAATTGGACGAAGCTCTATTGACTTACATGCAATGACTGGGACTGATGGAAGAATCTGCGAGGAATGAACTAGGAGCAGAGAAATAATCATATTTTAAAAGACAGCAGCTTCATAAGAGGCCAACAAGAGTCACAAGGTGTGTCAGTTTGCTGAAGGATAGTTGTGACCAGCTATCCAGGCCAGACTCTAAAGACTTTCCATGGTGTAAAATGTTGCTGCCGGAGTACTGACAGGAAGTATTGCTGATATCAAGTCCACCATCCTCTTAAAGTACTCTGTCCAACAATATAAGTCTCATGAAGAAAGGTGTTTTAACGCTTATTCAAAAATAGTAGAGAAACATGCATTCTTGTACTCAGGAGGGGACATTGACAGAGGATTACTAAAAAAGAACACAGTAAAAGTACTTCATAGTATTTGTGGGAGTAGTTTCACTAGTCCAACAGTGTCAATCTCACGAAGAACTAATGACAAAAAAATCATTTTTTCCCTCATCAAACTTAGCAGAAGTGGCTTGATTTTGTTCTCAGGAGGGGACTTTGACAGAGTATTTCAACAACAACAAAAAACACACTAGAAGTAGGCTACTTCATTGTGGTAGTAGGTGTAAGACTACTGAGTCCAGCACTATCAATATCATTAAGAACTAATGGTAAAATTGTCTTTTTATCACTCATCAAAGACAGCAGAAAACATGCATTATGTAGGCTACTATGGAGGGGACTTTGACAGAGGATTACTCACAAAGTACACAGTAAAAGTACTTCAATGTATTGTTAGTAGCAGTCAAACTAGTACCGAGTCCAACAGTGTCAGTTTTATTAAGAACTTTTGGTAAAAAATATTTGTAAAAAGAAAATGAAGAGCAGCTGATTTGAAAAAACAAAGTGGAGAGACGGCTGAGTTGACCGCAGTGCAGAACCGCTGTATAGTAAAAAATCTCCTAACAATGTTGTCCATTTTAGACATAGGCTTATTATATTTACAGCCCTTAATAACATTCATTTTCTGGGCTCAATGTGTGTCTTGGCCGTTTTCGTTTTGATCGCTAAATTCACCTTGTTTCCCCTTGTTTATAATATTATCACCGTTCCAAGCAAACGAGTGCTTTTGTTTTGAAATCACTTCCGCGAGTTTCGGCCCCCCCCCCCTAGCTACAATGACCATTAGACCATTTAGTAAGGTAAAAAGCAAAAACGCCTCGCAGACACTCTTTCGTTTACTTGTTTAATAAAGAAAAACAAATGGTCCGTAGATACCATAGATTGTGGTAGATACACGGATTCATCTCCCTCCATCATGTTGATTTGAATCCGAAGTTCTGAACATGAGCCCGCCCCGCTCGACCTTCTGAGCCAATCACAGCGCGATAATGACCTGCCTTCCGTTTCAACTATACTCCTTCCGTTTCCACTATACTTTCTCTCATACATACATGCATTCTTCTCTTGCATACATATTGTCTTCTTCTCTTGCATACATATATTGTCTTCAGACATACATACATTATTTATAATATTAAATGTAAACATTGATTGAATGTGCATGAGAGCAAAATGTATAAATATGAGCGTTAAAATATATGAATATGAGAGTGAAGTAAGTGAAAAATGTATAAATATGTGTGACAATATATGAATGTGTGCATTGAAATAGGATAATATGAGAGCAACATGTATGAATGTGTGAGTGTAAATATACATGTGTGTAAGAGTGAACATATATGTATGTAAAAGGAGAATGTATGTTTGTGAGTGAAAATATATGAATGTAAAAGGAGAATGTATGTGTGTGAGAGTGAAAATATATGTATGTAAAAGGAGAATGTAAGTGTGTGAGAGGACCAGTATGAATTATGGCCTGTACGGCCCCTCATACGTTCATGTGACGTGTTCAGTACTACATGAGTTTTACCTTTACCCATGGATGCACAATAAGAACGGATTATATGATTATATGAATACTTTCGTTACGTTTCGCCCTCTCAAAAGTTGGGCCATTTTGTCTTCATGCGCCAATGAGCAACTCTCATAGGAATGAACGAGGCCCCGCCTCCCACGCTGTATCCAGTTCTTATTATACATCCATGGGCTCAGCTCATCCGGAGAACACTACTTGAACTCGGCCGTGTTTGTTTTGTTGGTTCCTGGTGGACTATTCGTCATGCAAATATAGGACTTATCTGTGGTTAGAACAGACTGTCCATGAATGCAGTTTCTTCGGTAAGTCAACCCTGCATACTTTATGTTATGTTACTGGTGTTTTTATTAAGCTAACGTTAATGAATGTTCAGAGTTGGGTTAGCATTTGAGCAATCGGTAGCTACATCTGAGCTAACGATGCTATGCGTAGCATCCAAGTTAAAACGTAATAGTGTATACCAAAGGGCTTCTGTGTGAGGTTGTTAAAATAAGGACATCTTATTTGGACCCCAACCTCCAGCCTCTCCGGTTGAAATTCTGGGCTCCCTCAATAAAAACATCCTCCCCTCTGTCATGAACCTTGGAGTGACCTTCAATAGCGCTTTTAAATTTGATAAGCAGGTCAGCACCGTAGTCAAGACCTGCTTTTTTAAAATACGACTATTGGCCAAGACCAAGTAGTTTTTGTCTTTTAAAGACCTAGAAAGGGTTATTAACGCCTTTGTTACCTCGAGACTGGATTACTGCAACGCTCTGTATGTGGGTATGGACCAGGCATCAATTAGACGCCTGCTGCTAGTCCAAAACGCAGCTGCACGTCTTCTCACTGGCCATAAAAAGCGTGACCACATCACCCCAATTTTGGCCTCACTGCACTGGCTTCCAATTCGGATCCAAATTGATTTTAAACTCCTTTTATTTGTTTTTAAAGCCCTAAATGGGCTGGCTCCGGCTTATTTAGCAGAACTCCTCCATCGCTACATCCCAGCCAGAGCTTTAAGGTCGGCTGACCGGCTGCTGCTGGTAGTGCCCAAGACCAGGCTCAAAACCCGAGGGCACCGAGCCTTCGCAGCAGCTGGCCCTAGGCTCTGGAACACTCTGCCCCTCCATGTGAGGTCGGCCCAGACCCTAGGGGTTTTTAAATCTACACTTAAGACTCACTTCTTCTCTCTGGCCTTCTAGTCAGAGCGGAGCACGACTCTTGACATTTCCCTGTGTGTGATTTTTTATTTTTGCTGTTATATTTGTTGTAAAGTGTTTTTATTGTAAAGTGTTTTTATTGTATGTACAGCACTTTGGCTCGACCAAAAATCGTTTTAAAAATGTGTTATATAAATAAAACTTGATTTGATTTGATTTATGAGATTTAAGAGCAGTACAGGACATTCACTAAGAGACACTTATATTGTAACACAAAGACCTGCACGCTGAATAGTTTTGTCGTCTAACAGGAACTTAATATTTGTGTTGTGTTGTGTTTTACGTTGCACCTCAGAGACAGTGTGATTATTGTCAGGCCTATAAAGTTTGGCAAAAAAAAAGTCAGCTGATCAAATGCATTTGCCTCACTTTATGAGCTTCACAATACTTGTGCCTTGTACCGCAGAGTTTGCAACGTCACAAAAAATGGTGTCAATCTTCAGTCAGATGTGAAAGTGTAATTTTACATTTTCAGTAAGAATAACGGACAAAAGGAGTACAAATACAAATACAATTTATTGAAATTTGAACTAAAAGTTATCAAGGATGAACCATCTCAATTTTTTTAAATAAAAACGAAATAATATACATAAGTTACACTAAATGTTAACCTGTTAATTGATTAAGTAAACACATTTTGTCAAATAAAGTGACAGACTAGGCCTGTGCAGGTGGTAACAGCTATGCCCAGCATGGGCTAAGTTCTGTAGGTGCAGCTGGTGCAGGTCCTCCTCCCTCAGGCCTGGTCCTCCTCCCTCAGGCCTGGTCCTCCTCGCAGGGAAAGACCCTCAGCTCTCTCTGGCCAAACCAACAGACAGGACGTTCATAAAGCTGAGGTTTCCCCCAAAGTCTCTAATCATCCATACTGTGAATATGAGAGGGGGAAAAATATTGTAATAGATGCTTTGGACAATAAGAAATGTAAAGTTAACTGTTGAGTTGCTCAGTTTTTTTAGATTGACAATGCTACTACTGTATTACTAATATCTCACATCTGAGGGTTTAATATAAAAGAAAAGAAAAAAAGAGGCACCCTAAAATAAAGATTGGTCTTTCAATAAATTGTGTTGATTTTGTTTTTTTAATTGTTTGTCTAAAGTCAAGTAGCTAGAACTGGGTACTTATAGTTTGAATGATACAGTCTGGTTATAATGTTTGGAAGAGGCATCACAGGTAAGAGCACTAACTAGCTACCATCACAGGTCAGAGCACTAACTAGCTACCATCACAGGTCAGAGCACTAACTAGCTAGCATCACAGGTAAGGGCACTAACTAGCTAGCATCACAGGTAAGAGCACCATTTGTTGTGTTCCATCCACAACAAATGCACACAGATTGATGTGTGTGTATTTATTTATCTACTATTTCTTGAATCATTACTGTCAGTCCAAAACAAGAGATTTTGTTTTAGTAACATGTTTTTAAAACATTATCTCTTTTCCACTACACTATCTTGAATATTTTAGTTTTTACATCACTACATTTATCTAACAGCTTTAACATTGTAAAGGTGTCACTTCGGACTCTGGGTAATTATGACAGCATGTCCTACTATTTTGAGTTTGAAAAAACCAGACCTTCATCTATTAATGTAGAAAATAATCAGCACATTAAACCATTATGAAAAGTAATCATTAGTTAGCTCATTGTTCAAAATGAGCTCCAACTACAACAGTTAAGTCAACTCTTGCATGGGTAATAATAATCATAATAAAAAAACTAATTATATAATATAATAGTATAACTTGTGTCTACTTTAAATAATTTAACAACACTTTCCTGATTATACTAGCATACTTTTACTAAAGTAACATTAACATGTTTAAATGTAGGGCTTTTGTAAGAGAGTATAGTGTAGCATGGTCTACTTTTAGTAAGTAAATTATCTGAAAACTACATTCACCACGATTACTTCTAACAACTTATGGATATTCTTACACCACCTTTAACCAAGTCAATTTGACTTATCTAACCGAAGTGAAACGTTATATACCGTAACGTTACTTTGAAAACCGTCAGGCGGCTCATTGACTGCACCCCCTGAATTTGACCATTCAAATTTTTTTAACTTGAATTTTTAGATCTGAATTTGTGAACACTGAAACAAATACATTGAAATTCAGCTTTTGAAATTGATATTTCGGATATTTCCGATTTTTATTTCACACAAAAAAATTCAGATACATGATTTTCAAAGTAATTATTTTCAATGCAAAAAATTCGGTGTCTGATAAAATTCTAATCATTCTGTCTCTTGTTTGCTTCCATATTATCGGAGCTCTCTGCTTTGATTTACTGGCTTTGGTGTTCAAGCCGGTTAGAACCCATGAAGAAAAAGCTGAAAATGACCATGAGCTCAGACTGCAGTTTTCTTTCAGTTCACTGTGTTATGTTTGGCTTTCAAGCATGAGCAACTGCTGGCTATCAGATGTCAACATCTGTCTCCTTTGTCCCCATTAAATAGCACATTTTGGGGCGTTTCCTGTAGTTGGATGAGATTAAATTCTCACTCCTAAATAACCACACTGCTGTTCACTTGAAAGAAAACAGACACTTGGAAGGTTTCTAATTTCTCTAATTCCCCTCCTCGACTCCCCTCCTCGACTCCTATCCTCGTGTCTTAGTCCCGCCCAGTGGCGTCGCCTGGCCTGGGCATTCGGGACTTTAGCCCCGAATGTTTTTTCAGTAGCCCCGGACAATTCTCCCTCAATAATATAATACATTAACCGTGCTTTACGTGAACCTCATCATGACACAAGAGAGGACGGCAGGACTGTAATTTCCCGTGTTCAGTGAATGCAACAGAGGCAAGACACCAGACCAATCAGAGAGTTGCATGGAAATAAACGTGTGCTTGTGTCATTCAAGCTGGGCTCTGTGTGTGTGATGAGAGAGAGAGAGAGAGAGAGAGAGAGAGAGAGGAGAGAGAGAGAGAAGAGAGAGAGAGAGAGAGAAGAGAGAGGAGAGAGAGAGAGAGAAGAGAGAGAGAGAGGAGAGAGAGAGAGAGAGAGAGAGAGAGAGAGAAGAGAGAGAGAGAGAGAGAGGAGAGAGAGAGAGAGGAGAGAGAGAGAGGAGAGAGAGAGAGGAGAGGAGAGAGAGAGAGAGAGAGAGAGAGAGAGGGAGAGGGGGGGAGAGGGGGACCGGTGCCAGCAGGGACCGTGTTGTTAGCATCTGGTTAGCTAGCTAAGGAGCCACAACAAGCTGGAGGAGAGTCCTCTCCTGACAGAATGAGAGGCTCAGGTGAGCTAAATGACTCTCTGAGTGTTCAGATAGTTCACTTTAGTCTAAGTTATCTAAATGGGTCTCAAACGGTTTGGTCACAAATTATTCAAAAGATTATTTCCGCGGCACACCTTCATATGATCATTATAGTTATAAAAAAATAAGAGAATAAAGGAAAAACAGTTATGAAATACTATATGACAGTAAAACAAGAATAGAGTTTAAAAGGGGAGTGATTTGTAAAATATCCATAAAGAAAAATAAAATCTGTTTACAGTTCTGTTTCATATGGGTGTTGAGAGAAGTATCCATAGATCTCTTAATGTTGCTCTCAAAGTGCACCAGATTGATGCCTTTAACTTCAATATTTAAAAAAAAATCTTCCCGGGGGGGAGCATCCCCCCGGACCCCCCTAGAGGAGGTGAGGTCCCCCCCCCACTCATAAAAAATAGCACTTTACCCCTGCCTATATGCCGTGAACTGATTATCGAGCCTTCATTGTAACAGTCGCGGGTGTACTGTGTGTGTGCGTGTGGGGAGTGTTGCAATAGAAAATTCCACTGTAGCGCCGCGGCCGCCGCCACTGTGGGCTAAGCCCCGAATGTTTTCAGGTCCAGGCGACGCCCCTGGTCCCGCCCACAGGAGATGCGAGCGGAGGAGTCGAGGAGGGGAACCGAGGAGAGAGGAGCAGAAGCAGCAGGCGGTTAGAGAAATGAGAAATCCTCTCCTCTGAGCGGTCATTTTAAAGAGACGTCCATTAATGATGACAGGAGGCACAGCAGCCCTCTGTCTGATGGGCAGAACTGTGTTCATGATGACTTCTATATTTACTTTTAATTCATTCACAGTGCGGTATAATGAGACAATAACAGTCTACAGATGCGGACATATATACACACACACATATATATTTATATATATATTTATATAAATATATACAATTTCAGAATCAAACAAGTATGAGAGCACTCTCATAATAACGTAACACTATCAGAGACTGGATATATCCCCCCCCCCCCCTCTCTGTTCGCTACAATGGGGAAATGAAATTACGGGCCAAAAGTTTTATTTACAAGTGTTGACAGAGTCACATGTATAGCAATAAACTGGTCATGACGACGAGGTCTTCTTTAGCCTTAACTGGCGTGGTTTATTTTCATATGTGCATTGCACCACTTGACCTGCTCTCCATGAGAGCTAGAGAGAGAGAGATAGAAGGGGAGGGAACAATCCCTTATACCTGATAACTGACGTCAGCTACAATAGCTGCGCCTTCTTACGCCTATAGCGCCCTCTTACTGTGGAACAGTTATAGTGCAGTTACATGCAGACATATTAATACTTACACTTAACACTCCCACTTATGAATGACGTGTATACTGTACAACTTTTCCAAGAAAAATAACAGTTCAAAACATCAAAAGAACATGGCAGTCAATATTACATAATAGGCAATATTTTACACACCGAACATGACCCCTGCAAATTTGTTCAATTTCAGTTTGGAGACAGGCTTGGTCATAGCGTCTGCAACCATGTCATCTGTAGGACAGTAAACCAGTGTCATCTTTTCTTCTCTGATGACAGATCTAATGAAGTGATATTTTATATCCACATGTTTACACCTCTGTCGGCACACAGGGTTTCTGGCAAGTGCAATGGTTCCCTGGTTGTCTTCATAAACAACAGTTTTCTTATATACATAGGTATCCATTCCTTCGAGCAGTTGTTCCAGATAAATACATTCCTGTATTGTCAAGGCTAGAGCCATATATTCGGCTTCACAAGTTGATAGTGCCACTGTGGGCTGTTTCTTTGTTTTCCATGAAACCAGTGAGCTGTCTGTACCCATACTCACACAATACCCTGTGGTACTTCTCCTGTCTGTGGCGTCTGCCGCCCAATCTGCGTCACTATAGGCTTGAAGCCCTAAGCCCTCGCTGCTCTTTCTGAAACAAAGCTGTTTATCTGCTGTACCTTTAAGATAACGGAAAACATGTTTTGCTGTAATCCAGTGCTCTTCTGTGGGATCAGCAAAATGCTGTGATAACTTACTCACTACAAAACATAGGTCAGGGCGAGTACATGTTGTCAAATAAATGAGGCTGCCTACAGCTTCTCTATACATTTTTACATCCGTCAATTTTTGTGCATCCTCATTGTAGTCTAGCTTTTGATCACATGGTGTTTCCCTAGTTCTACACTCCTGCATGTCAAAACGATTCAGGATCTTTTCCACATATCTCTTCTGGGATATTTTTACACAACTGGCAGACTGTTCGAAGTCCATGCCTAGAAAATGTTTTAACCTGCCCAGGTCCTTCATCTTGAATCTGGTGGAGAGCATACCTTTCACCTGCTCTAGGTTTCTAGTGTTGTCTGCTGCGATGATCAAATCATCCACCCAAATCACAATTATCACTTTCCCTGACTCTTTTGACTCCTTTGTGTAAACACAGGGGTCTACTGGGTTCTGTATGAAGTGGTCTTCAATTAGACATGTATGAAGCATCTCGTTCCAATTTCGCCCAGACTGTTTCAGGCCGTAAATGGATTTTTCTAGCTTGCACACTAGCTTCTCTCCTTTCTTCTCGTAACCTTCAGGTTGTTCCATATATATGTCCCTATCAATGGGTGCGTGCAGGTAGGCTGTCTTCACATCCATCTGGTGTAAAATCAAGTCGTCTTCGGCTGCCTTCTGCATAACTACCCGTACACTGGTCAGATTAGCTGTAGGGGAGAATGTCTCACCGTAGTCTATTCCTTCCCTCTGACTGTAGCCTTTAGCTACAAACCTGGCCTTGTACCTGTCGTGCCCTTCAATACCCTCCTTGATTGAGTACACCCACTTGCCTCCCACTGTCTGTCTACCCTCGGGTAACTTTGTTAGAGTAAAAGTATGATTGTCCTCCAGGGACCTCATCTCCTCATCCATCGCTCTCTCCCATTTTCCTGACTCAGGGGATATCATGGCCTCTTTAAAGGTCTGAGGTACACCACTCACTACTCTGTAGCAGTAATCTATGCTGGTAAGTGTACTGTCATCCTCGTCACTTTCTCTCTGGGCATAGTCTTTCAGATACTTTGGGGGTTTATGTTCCCGGGGGGGATATCTCCCACTGCATGAGGCACGTGACGTCACCCTAGGGTGCTTCTCGCCATCATCCTCCGGTGGCTGTTGACCGTCTGTCTGCATGTCTGTGCTCAGTACACTAGGCTGTGGCGTCTCTCTTTTCTCACACCCTACTCTGGAGTCCAGCTCTGGCTCCTGTGTCTGTGTCTCGTTCTCACATGTTGTCTTTGTGACAAACTTTACTAACCTGTGCTTTTGCACTTTCCCCTTACCGGGATAATAGACTAGAAAAGCGGGGCTGCCCTTGTCATGCCCTACAAAAAGTCCTTTCTCACACCTGGACTCGAGTTTTCCTCTGTCCTGTTGGTAAGCATAACACACTGACCCAAACTTGTGCATCCTGGCTAGATCACACCTTTTTCCTGTCAGTGCTGTATATGGGGTGGTGCCCGTGTGCTTGTTAAAACACCGATTTCTGGTGTAAGCTGCTTCTTGGACCGCATAATGCCATAGACTCTTAGGTAAGTTACCGTCTATTAGCTTACACCTAGCCATTTCGAAAAGAGTGCGCGCTTCCCTCTCAGCTATCCCGTTCTGGTGCGGGGAGTAAGGACAGGACGTCTCGTGTCTGATCTTGTTCCTTCTCAGCAGTGACTGAAACTCTCTATTTGTAAACTCTGTTCCGTTGTCGGACCTCAGGCATTTTACGCTGCCATACGGAGCTACATCTGCAAGGAATTTCTCTGTGGCCTGAAGTGCGTCACTCTTTGCTTTGAGAAAGTAAACAAACACTTCCCCTGTACACACATCTGTGAAAGACTGCATATATTTAAAGCCACCTATGGACTCATTATTTACTGGACCGGCTAGAGCTGTGTTAACTAGCTCAAGTGGTGTCTTTACTTTTTCTGTGGGACCTCTGTTCCTTGTTTGAGTGAACTTTCCCTTTATACACACATCACATTCTTTTTAGGTCTATGCTTTTCACCGTTAATGTGCATGCCTACTGTTACCGCCTGCAGCTTCAGTATATCCTCGTAATTACAATGACCCATGATCTCATGCCATGTCTGAATATCATGACTGACATTACACACATCATTTTCATTACATTCTGTTTGTAGATAATACATTCTCTTGTACACCTCAATGTTAAATCTCGTACCGTCAGGCTCCAAGAAACATCGTTACCTTCATTGAAGAACACCTTGGCACCATTTGCAGTAGCAGATTTTACAGAAAATAGTTCTTGGGGGAACGAGGGTATGTAGAGGGCGTTCTTCAACGTCACTGTACACCGGCGCCCCTCACTGTCTATGAGGCATACCTGTGCGTCTCCTCTCCCGTGCGCCAACCCGAAAGTGCGCTTCCCGTCTGCCAGCTCCATGCTGTGTCTTTCCGGCTCGAAGGTGCTGTCAAAGTTCTTGAATCGGTTCCTGTCGTTGATAATGTGGGACGACGCACCTGTGTCCACTAGAGATGGGTGAGTCCTGATTCATCCGGATCATTAACCCGGATCCTAGTAATGAGCTGGTCGTGACGAGTCTCCCCTCTCGATTAACCCGAGTCCTTTGAGTCCTACACCTGGTGACGTACAAATTAAAACTATAAATTGCGTCACTCGCTACCCTCCTTATAACATGTAAAATCACATTACAACGTACCCCAGTCCATCTGCCTAGCCTTTAGCAAGTAGGATAGCTGCCAGAAGTTATCGTTTGGCTCAGGGGAGTGGACGCGGATCAGTGAAACTTCCTGCAGACTCGTGCAGACTCAGAGCCGTAACCGTTGCAGATCCAGAGATCCAGATATCCAGGCAGACTCATCATGCACGAGTCAACAGCAGACTCAGATTCGCAAATCCTGACTCACTGAATCATGGGAACTTCCTTCACTTCCTGCAGACTCGTGAGTCGTGGGGACTCAGAGCCGTAACCGTATAGCAGATCCAGAGATCCAGACTCGTCATGCACGAGCATAGCCGCGGGAACTGGGAAGTCATTTTACTTAGGGGGTGCGGACAAAAGTGGGGAGAGATTTCAACAACAGTAACATGAAGTTTTTCAAATGTACACCACTCGCAGCCCCACCTCCAGCACCCCTACTTCCCGCGGCTATTGTGCACGAGTCAACAGCAGACTCAGATTCGCCAAATCGCAAAATAACCCTTTTTTTTGGTGATCAACATTTTTTATTAAAGCAAAAGACACTGTGTAGCGGAGGTTAATGTAAATTTGGTTTAATATGCTTGTGAAATCCAACAACTTTTTGGTTTCACCGGTATGATTTCTACGCTCTTGGTGATGCTGACTCATATGACTCAAAGGACTCGTATGATCCGGATCTCTTCAATGACTGACTCAGAAGACTCTGAGTCTGTAAAAGGATCCGGATTTTCCATCTCTAGTGTCCACGATCAGTCCCTTCCTTTGGGCCTGCTGCTGCTGCGCTGACCGGCTGGCGTATGCTGTCTGCGCCCCGAAGGTGAAGTCCTCTCTTCCCACTGCTCTCCGGGCGTCGTCTCGACTCGCCTCACGTTCCACCGCTGCCGCCATCTTGTCCACAGCCGCCATCTTGCAGGCGCGCGTACCGAGTGCTCTGTTCGCGCTTCTTTCTACACACTCTGTCTGCGTGTCCCGAAGTTTTACAGAAACTACACCACAACAGTTTTTGTGCAATTATCTTTTCGGTGACCCTTTTCTCCACATCGCCAACACGCCATCTCCGTCGGGGGTCTGGTCTTTTTCTTTGGCGCTGCCCGGGCCTTCATTACCCTTTCTCCCGCCTCCTCGGCGACCGGGTCTGAGTCTTCTGAGGCCTCGAAGTTCCGCAACTTGGCCTTGAACTCCCCCAGCGACATGTCCGCTGAACCGTGCGTCACCAACAGTGTGAACGGTTTATACATCTCCGGTAGTCCCCTCATAATCATCGCCATCATTAGTCCATCGCTCGGTGCTTCTCCTGCACTTTTGAGCGCCGTGATGATCTGCTCCGCCCTGATGACGTATTCAGTCACAGTCTCTGTGTTAGCTTTCTTCAGCGCGGTCAATGTTATATACAGGGACACAATCCGGGGCCTACCTCTGCCGATGTAGTGTTCTCTTAACACTTTTAGACTCTCTCGGCCTTTGTCCTTTGTGTCCCGGAATATCAGCCCCAAGCTCGTGTTGTCTAGGAGTGGTGCTAGCTCGCAGTATGCGTCGGCGTTCAGCTTAGTATCCAGGGCTCGCGCAGCCTCCGTTATTTCTCCCGTGGGGCCCGTCAAAATTGTCTTTTTCAGCCCCACTCCGTGCATACAGCACAACATCCGCTCTTCCCAGAGCTCGTATTCTTCTGCCCTTCCGTCAAACGTGGGCCACTTGCTTCTGTCTCTGGTCGCCATCTTTTGATTGTAGCTTAGCTTAGCTGCCCGTTAGCTTAGCTTTAGCGTCCCGCGGTTTTCCCGCCGCTAAACTAGCCTAAACTTTTCAGCTAACTAGCTATCGTTATTTCGCTCTTCGGTGATCTGGGCCCATAACCTGTTGACAGAGTCACATGTATAGCAATAAACTGGTCATGACGACGAGGTCTTCTTTAGCCTTAACTGGCGTGGTTTATTCTCATATGTGCATTGCACCACTTGACCTGCTCTCCATGAGAGCTAGAGAGAGAGAGATAGAAGGGGAGGGAACAATCCCTTATACCTGATAACTGACGTCAGCTACAATAGCTGCGCCTTCTTACGCCTATAGCGCCCTCTTACTGTGGAACAGTTATAGTGCAGTTACATGCAGACATATTAATACTTACACTTAACAAAAAGTATTAAAAGTAAGCAGAGGACACCAAACCAACTGAGACCTGTCTGTCCGCCGCATCTACGCACACACATACACACACACACACACACACACACGCGATTCAAGCAGTTAATAAAATAATATCCAGGGGATGCATGCAGAGCTGTCATTGGCTGAGATAAGTCTGGCCGTGCGTCACGACTCTTTTAAACATCACTTTTGCCGGAAATACATCCACGGAGGATCCGCGGAGGATCCATCAGTGTATCCTCGGTTATAGCTCCTCCAGAGAGCCTCCTCGATGCTCGATCCTCGGTCCTCGATGTGCATTTAGAGAAATGAGATGTCCTTCAACATGGCGCGCTGAAATCCATTTCCGGGTCACTACCGGAGGACCGAGGATTTGAGGAGTCGAGGAGGGGAAATTAGAGAAATGAGAAACCTTCTTGGGCTTTTAAGCCTTTCATTGTGATTGATTCGCGCTGGTTCAAATGTCCCTTTTGTCACCTGCCTGTGGTTGCTTTTTGTGTTTCAATGTTAAATGACATTTTGATATTTGCTTGTATTTTTCCTATCATTGTTTTTTTTAAATATATTTTAATATTTCACATGCTATTGTTGTGTGCTGTTCATCTTCAACAGCACTCAGTGAAACTCCAGTTTCTTTAAATGTGCAATATAAATCAACTTGACGTGGCTGAACTTAACTGAAGTAACCAGAATGACAGCTTGAGTAAACAGTCCATAGTTCAAATCCACCTCTCCAGCTTTGTCTGATGTGACCCTCCAGTGTTGAAGCACATGTCCTAAAACCCTGGATCCTCTTCCCTTCTTTATAAATGCATGAAATAAGAGTGGTGTAGTGATGATGTCATTTTGTAGACCGACCCGGAGGTTAGCATTGCAAAAGGCAATGGGATTTCCCTATTGGAATTTAGTATATTGCAGAAATTAAACTTTGTGGCCAACACATGTTTATGATACTTAATACGCTTTGTTCAGCAGCATAATCTCCAAATATTAACCCCAGTTTGGCTTTTTTTAGCAGCATAATTGCAATCGCAAGAAGTAAAAAGCTAACATCAGACTATAAATCATCTACATCACGGTCACATGGCTGTGCATCACGGGTGCTTAGCTAAAGTCTGACTTGTCTCGGAATGATGACGTAAGTAGTTAATTTAGTTAAACAATAGGAGTCAGGGCTCAAAGAGAGACACGATGGAGAGCTGGAGCTTTGATGTCAAACTGATGGTTTATTTGGAGCTTCGGCCGGAGAATTCACAAGACAAGTCATAGGGCCACGGTGGTCTGACCACACGGATGAGATGCCACAATCCATTCTGAAGAACCCTCCTGTAGCTCGAGGTTTTAACTTCAGAGTGTAATAATCAACATTCTTCAATAGATAGACTAAACAGCTGAGGACACTGAATCACATTTGTTGTTGCTTATGGCTCGAGGTCATCTACACCCCGAGAAGGATGTGTTTGAGGTGTCCCACAACAATAACTATCTCTGACCGACAGTTGCCCGGTCACAAACTGGTAACAACAACAACTTGCTAGGGCAGCCCCTCCTTAAGGGAGATAACGGCTGCTCAAGGTTGGAGCATCTGTGTCAGAAGGTGAAAGAGGACACTAGGGCAAATTATTCCCTAACATTATACGCCAATGTAATGTCATTCCCCAAAACGTGAAATAAGATTGTGTTTTGTGCGGGTTGACTTTAAAATATTCTCTCAGTCATGGTCCACAAAAGGTAAAAGAGTGTGTGTATGGGCTTTGATCTCCAACTGAATCAAATCATAATTGCTATCCGTCCCAGGTGTCTGTACATCATACCAAAATGGACACAACTTTGTAAAGCATATTATTTTTAAATAGTATATCCCGTCACACCCAAAAAACATTCAGGAATCATACAAGAATCAAAACATGACCAACCGAAAAAACAGACATGACAGACAGATTGAGAAGACTTCAAATTAAAACAGGAACTAAAAACAAGTCATATGACAGTGGCATTTTATCCAATTGTGTGTCTCTCTGCATAAGTCCAACTCACCCATATGCTGCATTCAAAATAAATTAGATGTTCTTTTTAATCTCAACTGCACAGATTGTAAATCGTTTTTTGCACTTTCTATATCTGTCTTCTCTCTCTCCTTTCTTTATTTAATTTGTCGGTGGTCCAAGACTGCCCTTGTTGCCCTGAAGGTGATCCTCTGCTGAGACTTGCTCATTCTATTTCACTTGCACTGTCAGGTCTTTAATTAGCTATGTAAATGTGTGTGCACACAAACTGTGTGTCAGCACAGATTCGCAGGAAAAGATGAAGCCGTGAGACATCACTTAGTGTAGAGGCTGCATGTTGGCTCCTTCAATTCCAGAGAAATCTCCCCCCGAGGTGTTAATAAAAAGCCTGTTGCCATGGTGCTTATGTTAAAACAGTTCACGCTGAACAGTTACATGTTGCATTTTATGATTACAACATAATGAGCTAGATTTTATTACACAACAAGAAAGGTGCATTTACTTAAGTACTCTAAAGTCCCTTACACACCAAGCCGATTTCGGCTGTCGATAGATGTCGGGCCGTCGATGAGCGTCGTGTCGCCCTACTCAGATTGGTGTGTCTTGGTGTGTCCCGCACCGTCGTGTCTTTTCGGCCGTGCCGACACTTCCGCTGCCGATTCGACATGTTGAATCGGGATTCTGTCGGCTAAAGGCCGTCGGCCAAAGAAATGATTGGCTGTTCAGCTAGCGAATCAGTGCATGAGAAGCAAAATGGAAGTGAGGGACCCAAACAAACTTTTAAGAAGGCAAATCTGAGATTTCATTTAACTCCAGCTCTCGACACAGGTTCGGGAAAGCCCAATGAGCTTCTCGCTGTAGAGTGAAAATGGAACGCACACGCTATTTGTTGATTGTTTATATCATGCAGTCTGTTCTTCTTCTCTCGGTGTGTCACGCAGTCTGTCTTCCGGTTGTTGCCTCTTTTGAATGACGAATACACACTACCGCCACCTGCTGGTAAGGAGAGTTATTGCCACTCACGCATGCGCAGTTCGTACGTGCTACTTGGCCGTCGGCTGAAGTCTTTGCAGTGAGTTCCAGTGCGAAACATGGCCAAGACGCAGGAGACGTGAGGCGACATGAGGCGACATGAGGCGACATGAGGCGACATGAGGCGACATGAGGCGACATGAGGCGACGTTCCGTCGGGACGTGTTCTTTGGTGTCAGTTTGGTGTGTAAGGACCTTAATAATTACAATGTTGAGGCACTGGTATGCTATTTTATAGTCCATTTCAGGGTTGTTAAAACATTATTATGATCAACTTATCTATTTTATAGATGACTAGCCAACAGTAAAGACAATTAGCTCCTTCGAGACCAACGTGGCCCATTCAGAAAGTGGGACAAGACCATCATACACACCAAATTTGGGGCTGCATCAATTACAGTTCCAAAGTTATAAGTTATCACAAGTGATTGATTTTATAATCCCTGTATCCAGACTTTAAAAACTAAACGGTGTGTGATGGAGACAGGTATGTTTCCCCCTAGACAGTCAGTGCATTGACTCTTTGTGTGAAAATGACTGGGTTGTAATGGCTGCTGCTAATAGTTTTGGAGCCACAGCATGGATAGCCCATAATGGCATTCTAACCCTGAATTGGCTCATACTCTTTCCTGAACTTCTAAGGAATTTTAGACTGAAAAATTACCCATTAGTTTGATAGTGAAAAGGGATTCTAAAAAAGAAATATTTCAATTAGAAATATTGGTAATTTACAAAGCAATGAGCCTCCTTGGGACATAGGGCACCAAAATCTATTAATTCTGTGCCAAAGCATAACTACGCCATGTAATCCGGTGAATTGTTGTTGGTATATTAATGCTCTGAATGTCGTTTCTAGAACCTTCACAAAAAAGACACTCCGCCTTGGCCCGATAACCAGGTGGCAAGACCACAGACATGAACATTAACTTGACATGTTATATTCAAGTCAACATCGATTGGAAACAAATGTATGTAATCATATTCAACATTTACAACATGTTCGATATTCCATCGAAATGTGTTGAGAAACAGGATTTTCACTGCCGTCACATCAGATTTTGCTCTCACGCAACAAAAGAAAGTAAATTGGTTGCCTAAAGTAAGCCCGCCTTAGATCTGTGTTATAGGTTGCACACTGATGTTGATGGTTAAATGCATACATTTGTAAGAGAAAACCACATTGACCTTATAGTGCAACTATTTTCTTTAAGGTCTGACAAACACTGTAGTGAGCAACAATTGGTAACAGTTTCCCCTTAAAACTACAAAGGCAGCTTGATTTGGTTTGGATGACACACATATGGCCACATGTACGCATAGCAACATCAAGAGTTGAAAGAACTAGCTAACCGTAAAAGGTTTGAAGGGGATCTCTGGCTAGGCAAACCTTCATTATTCAATTGCTTTTTGTCTGTTGGCCAGACGTTAAGTGTTTGAAGTGGCCGAGCCTTGAGAGGATCCATTTGCACTGACAATAGTTTGAAGTAATGTAAGGCCACTTTTTTGGCTTGTTGAAGCACCGTTAAGTTTTCGAGACACAGCTTCACTGTATACATTAACAAATACACAGATACATTAATGCTAAGCAACTCTGGAAAGACATTACTCATTCTGTGCTGAGAGAACTGTGAAAGCATTGCTTAAAGGCAACACCCAAAGCCAACAGCTCGAGACAGGTAGTTTCTATGGCACTGAAGACAGAATCAACAACACAGTGTTTACATGACAGCTGTTGGCTAAAGACGTGTTTTAGTTTTTTCTTTCCTTGAAACATGCTGTCATGAGTTCCTATGTATCAAACTATAGAAAAAAGTTGGGATTTTAACACCTTTTAAAACTTCGTCTGTATAGTTGCAAGTCTTTTTTAACAGTCTTGCTCCAGTGTAGCCTCTTGAAACATAAGTGTCAGTGCAGTGTACTAACAACTACCAGGGGAAAAGAAAGATATATCACTTTTTACTCTGTACATTTTATTTTGAGAGCAACAGACTTAGATTAAAACCGTAAATCATGCTCCATTGAATATGTATAATGTGTTCTGCAGAAGCTCTCACTACATGTGGGAGCTTATTCCACTGTTTGTGAACTAGCTGGAGGTTTGAATTTATGTTGGCTGTTACTGCAGTGAATATAATTAAACTTCTTCATAAGTTAAGGTCTTGTTTGTGGCCACACAGTTTTAACTGGAAGTGTTGCCTCCCTAATTTGATAATCAGAATGCAAAGTGTTCCCTATGTAGCTTGACTGACATAAAAACATAAAAGGTTAATTTAATCTACGGGTAATTTCAAACTCAAAGGAGTGAGATATGTTGTACGATTTTGGATGGATTTCATTGAATTTGGCAAAAAACATTCTTGTTCCTCAGAGGAGTTCCTCAAATATCACTCCAGTACAAGTGAACGTTTTTTTTACGGGTAGTGAAGCAGGGTGGACCCAAATGCAGGAAGCAGAAACATTAGTTTAATTCAAAGGCTTGGTCCAGAAAGGCAAAAGAACAAACTAAACTACATTGCAGGACACACAAGGATCCAACAAAGACTAACAGAAAACCAAGGCTTGAATACAAGCTGAAACTAATGAGGGGATGAAGTGCAGGTGTACAGGAGGTCAGGTGATGATGGGGAACAATTGCAACGAAATAGGCCAGGACAGACCATCAAAGATGCAGGAAGACACAGGAATTAAAAACAGACCGATACAGACATTTCAAAATAAAACAGGCAATCAGAAACTAAAAACTAGGATCGTGACAGTAAGTGTTAAAAAGTCAAAAGTTGTATAACTGTCAATGTATAAATGTATTGTTACTTTATGCATTTACAGAACAAATGACTGAAAAGCCTGGGAAATCTCAAACGTAGACTTCAGATATGCTGTGGTGGTTAGGAATCATCTTCTTTATCTGCAGTAGCGATCATTACCACCGCCAAGTTGAAAGAGTAGTTAAAAAAAAGGAACAAGCACTTTGAACTTGACAGGCCTAGGAGGTGCAATTTACCATGATTGATTTTTCTCCTGTGACAAACACAACAAATAAGAAAAATCATCCACTGACTTCAAATCTGTACTTCAAATTTAAGTCAAAGGTAAAAGATTGTTACCGGAGGTAGTTGAGTAAAAAAAATTACTTTTCACAAAAATAATATATACACTTAAAATAAGGACATTTAAGAAAAAAATCTTAAAGGAGCTCTTTTATGCTCATTTTGATGTTTCATATTTGTATTATGTGCCAATACTGTAATATGTTTACATGCTTTAATGTTCAAAAAGGTTGACCTTTTAAGCCTCTGTCTGAAACCAGAGCCCCTTCTGCTCTGATTGGGTAGCTGGCCACCATCCCGCCCCTTAGCTTATCATGTACAATGTGTTTAACCGTTGGCTAATAGAAGCGCAAGTGTTACATGGTGATGTCCTTATGCTATGGAAGTAAACAAAGAAGTCCAATGGAGGCCTTATAAGCAGGGGGGGGGGGGGGGGGGGGGGGGGGGAGTGCATTATGGGCCTTTTTAAGTTCAGTAAGTATGTGTTTTGTTACTGTCCACCAATGGTTCCTAAAGCTCCCTTTGACGCATTTCTAAAAATATCTGTATTAATATCATATCAAGAGAAAAGTGTGTTGCAATGTAGAAGCCTTACTCACGTTCACAGCTGGCAGAGTGTGCACACTGCACAGACACGTGTGAACATGCACAGAAACATTGCAGGAGGTATCAGCATGTGTGAGGAGCGCTGAAGCAGTTTTCCACTCGGCCATGATTTACAATCCTAGAGTTCTGCTCCTGGTTTATAGTGCTAATTGCAGACACACACACACACACACACACACACACACACACACACACACACACACACACACACACACAGCCTCTGGCAGGTAGATTAGGCTCCTGAAAAAGTCCTTAGTCAGCAAGTAAAGCCTTAATCAGAAAGGCTTCCTCACAGGTCTGGACTCACCACCAATGACTAGCAGACGAGCCCGGCTCTTTAATTCAGCCACCGCTTTCTTGTTAAAATGTGTTAGACAATCTCACATCATTATGTCTGTGATGACTCTGCTGATTTACAGTGTTCACCTCTCTTTGTTTTTGTGTTTTACCATCAATGGTATCTCATTTGTTGGACTTGCATTCGGTATTCATTTGCTTTCTTACTTTGTGTCTGTTCTGAATTACCTTGTTAGCTTGTTGTTTGTGTTTTGTCTCTCCCATCTCCAACAAATGACGAACATACTTTTGGTATAACAACATCAGGAAACACACTCAGAGTGACCCCGACTGCTGAGAGAGCTGTGCAAACTGTATAATAGACCCCATGTTATAAGCCTAAATGGGCTGGATGTAACACTGTACTATTTCAAAGGTCTTAGCGGGCCTATTCACACTGTCGGCATAATAATTATAGCCATTGCAATGCCTGACTGTCCAGTATAGAATTAGTAACATGAGGTATGAAGGACACAGGATGCCTTCAGGACACAGAATGACTTTGTCTTCTAATTCCAGGATTAAGATGACTTGTAGAGGGGCCTGTTATTAGAAAGCTTTTAATAACAGCTTGTGATTAAAGAATGGATACATGTAGATAATGTGAGTATTTTAGAAAGCAGCAGAGATGGTGTGTTTCTAACATCTGTCCATTAACCACATACCTAAAAGACAAGACACTTTCATGCACAAAGCGTTGATTCAGTAAGTGTTTCTGGGAACCTCCAAAGTATTGAATGTTACCCTGGGATTATGACCAGAAAGTACACCGAAAGGTTGAATTAGCTTTTGAGTAAAACGTGAAGTCTGATTTAAAGAAGGCAGACTTTATGTACAGATGCTTCAGATTAACTGTATGTCTGAGAAGGTTTTTGTTTGTTTTGTTGCAGAGGTACATGGGACAGAGAATCCACTCGCCAAAAGACCTTCCCTAGACCCTTGGATTTGGCTGGAGTCGGCCAGGAAACAACACCTGAATGAGCTCAAAACCAGGATGAAGATCAATCAACTAGAATACCCCCAAACCCTGAAAGAACTAAAGGTCAGAGTTCAACCTTGAAACTATGTTTAAATGACAATTCAGGATTCATTATTACCTCAGACAAGGAGGTTCTGTTTTTGACTTAAAAGGTTATTGGCGGATTTCCATGAACTTTGGTGGAAGGGTGTATCAGGGGCCAACGAAGAACCTATAAAAAATCAGAGAGGATCTAAATCACAGGGTGGATACACACATTATTTTTCACTTATGAAACAGCCTTGGCGGGGGTCTCCACAAACTTGTAAAGCGAATATCATACCATGATTTGATTTAATCATGTGGGCTTTTTTTAAAAAACATTTCAAGGGCAAAAAGAGATTGAAGCCAGTACATTTATTTGAAAATGCAGGGTCTTACACATGAAGATTTATCTACTGGAACTACATTAAATAAAAGTTGTCTTCCCTTATGCTAAAAAGAAATATACCATAACACCATAAAATGCTTTGTGTGGAACCATTACAAATACCACTTCAGTTAGTATGAGCTGAAGGTCTCAACTCTATGCTATACCTTATTTTCTTGTTGTAGAGAAACAGTAGCCAATACTGTATGACATTCTAACCAAACTAAATCTGAGTGTGGTTTAATTCTGCATGAACTTCCTCCCTAAAAATCTGAGTTAGCATTAGAATCCGGTGTATTGCCAAGTAGGTTAACACATGTGAGGAATTAACATTGGTGTAAATGGGCATGCATAATGGGAAATAAGGAGCAAACATAAATACTATAATACAATTATTTAAAAAACCATTATAGCAAATTAAAAATGAAAGAAAAAAAGGGCACAAAATGCAAATACAAAAAACAAGTAAGTAAGTACAAATATGACAAATGCTTCCCTTTTTCCAACAGCACCTTCCAAGCTTAGATTGTGTTAGTAGTCTTAGTTGTGTAGTTCATAGTGCAATGACATGTATGCCTATCAAAAGACAAACGGTCAACAATGTGCTGTAAGGGTAAAACATTGTCTGGTACAGTGGTGCCCTCCTCTGGGCGCTCTTTCACTCTAACAAACACATGCATGTGCACCGACACACTTTTTATCTTACATTCATTCTTAGGGTGAAAGGCCGTAACCTAATCATAACAACCACATTCATCATAACACAACTCTTTCCCCAAATGAACCCTCACTTTAACAGAAAAACGAGTTTCAACACTTTGCCTTACCTGGTGGAGCAGGTCTGTGTTCCCATCAATCAGATAAATACCTGTAGCATGGCTGTGTAAACACATTTGTGACCACAACCTCCTTTAATCAAGATTTCGTAGAACTGTGAGAATGGATCTGTTTGTATTCCAAGAATTTCCTAGTGTGGTAACTTCGATTACTCTGAGATAAGGAAACAGCATACACAAAAGCTGATAATATGCTAATAATCGTGTCATTTTAAATGACATTTAAGTTGATGTCTTGTGAGCAGTTAGCATACAGCATGTCTTTATTATATAAGTGGAGGCCTTGTGGTTCAAACTGACTAACTCATTTGGTGATGCCTCTCTAATTACTACTCTTAAGAATACTTTTAGCACTACCTCATGCATTTGTTCCATGTATTGATGCATTAACAATTATGTATGAAGTGAATACAAGCCACATTAGCTGCATTGAGAAAAACAGATAATAATTGCCCATAATGAGCATCTTCAATATGAAAAGTAATATTGTTTGGCTGTCTACAGTGGAATGTGTGTTGGCAGTTTAACCAATTCAACAGATTAGAACCCCCCACCCCATAATTTTTTTTAACACTCACTTAACATTTCACAGTCTTAAATGCAGCTCTGCGAAAAAATAAAAACAGTTCCCAGAAAAAGCCTTAATGGGGTGGTGTACAAACAAAGATATATTCTTTCTGTTTCATGCAAATTAGTAAAGCCCTCGGGGGGGCTACGCTTGCGGAGGCCCATATATGTCTGAACATGGCAAACAATTATGTGCATTTGCTAATTTTCTCCCTCACTTAACTCACTCGTAGCTGCAAAACAAAATAAAACAAAAAAATCATAAGTGGAAGGGTACAAAACATTGTGGCGATCATTAGAAGCAACAAAAGAGAGAATGCGGTAAAGGAGAGGTGCAGCTGGGCGGGGGAGGACCTGCAGACAGCTGGTGTCAGGCATGGATGCACTCCACTGTGTTTGTTCTTGTGAGGTCAGATACTGTACACAAAACACATGCCTCGCTGTCAGCCGGGCTCGTGTCACATGTGCCCCTTTGTCCCTTGTACACATTTGTTTTCGTTAATTAAAAGACTCCCCTTTATCACATTCATATGATTGTTCCCTCATAAAGAACCTGTTATACCATTTGTCTTGATGTTTCATTCTAAATATGTTGCCTCATTAAACCTGTTATGATCTATTTTAGGTACGTATGCTCATTGAGCATTACAGTACCTAGATATTTTACTTTTAACTTTGTCCATGGAAAGCAAATTATGGAGATAAAATGACGATTTTACTGTGAGACATTCTCGTTGGACAGATAACCTTAAAGGGGTTGACACAATTTATTTTAAGTCTGTTTAGCAGTCTTATGGAGTAAATTATATCTGAATAAACTTAAACAAAGCCTTTTGTAGCTCTAGACAAAATCTGAAAATATAAATCTGGGTAAGAATTGCGTATCAGATTGCTGTAGCCTGCTCCTCATTTCTACTTAAGGCTACTTTAACCTCCACTAACAACACACCAACATTTTTAACAATACTCTCAGTTTTCAAGTTAATTGTGGACAATAAAGTAAAATATAAAGATAGCGTGGATAAAATAGAATTCTGACTATGCAAAATAAATGGAAGGTTTCAGTAAAAGAGAAAGGACTTGATGTAGCTTAACAATACTCACAATGAATCCTATCTCCATTAACATCAATACATTTGAAGACCTACATGTCTTTCCACTGCGCCTTGGCCAAAAAGCAATAATACAAATGTAATTCCCCCTTTTTATACGCACAACTTAGAAATGTGGCTTATTTGAAGCCAATGCAGTAGCACTTACAGTGGTTTAGCTTATTGAAAGATGATGTACTTGCAGGATTCTTGCTCTTCTTGAGTTTATATCTTCATGGTTGAATGGACTTATTTTAAGTCACTTTGGATAAAAGCATCAGCTAAATGAAATTGTATTGTCATTTCTACATTTAAATTAATATTGGTGACTAAAATCAGTGTTCTTCTCCATACTGGCCATGAAGCAATCCCGTACTTATGCTGCGCAGTCAGACCAGATTTCACTGCTAATTCATTTCAAGAAAAAAGACAAGACGTATCTATTGCTAGCCCCGATTGAATTCCACCAGCAGTGAGTGCAAGGTTAATGACATTGGTTAATGGCAATGTTGTTAAGTGTTTGACAAACGTTCGGTTAGAAGAATGCTGTTGCTAGCCTAGGAGGCATGCTAGCATGTTTATGCTAATAACCAAACCCATGCTGTTTGAAGTCCCAGCTGCATTTTCTGTGCACATTTCAGCACACAGTCTAAAAACTGGACATCTGCACTGTAGGCACTATCACGGCCCGTCCACACAGCAGCGTGCGTGGAAGCTTCAACGCTTCTGCCCATTCACTTTGAATGGGGTGACGACACGCTTTGCCGAACTGCATTGTGGTTCTGTCGCTTCGCGTTGCTCGCTTCAAAAGTTGAGCAATGTTCAACTTTTCAAGCTTCGACTGAAGCGTCAGCCAATCAATTCATATGCCAGTACAAGTTCTAGCCAATCAAACCGCGTGCTTGTGTGTCCGGGGCGGGAGATTCATGTGATTGGTTGTTGGTCGAGTTTCAGACACGCACGCCGCCGTGTGGACGCTGTGTAAGACCAGACTTCTCCAGGTTAACTTCACCTGCGTAGCGTGGCAAACCAAAGGCAGTTAAGGTAGTTCAGACCAGGTTAGTATTATAAACAGCAGTCTGACTTAAATAAATATACATACCTAAACCAGGCAGTGTAAACCTCACAATATTACTGAACACTGATTTCTGTCAAACTTTCATTAAAAGTTATTCAATATAACTGCAATTAAGATAAGAAGGTAGCAACAGAATGAAGGCTATATTGGCCAAGAACAGTTCTTACCGAAAATAATATGTTTTGACCAACGATTTGGTAATCACCAACCTTTTAGATTAGTAACTGTCATTCAAAAGGTTTTTTTTCTCAGTAAATGTAACTCATTTTAAATACATTCATTTTGTAATTTCATTGCGTTTCTCCATAACATGTAGCTATTTGCACCCCTTAACTCTATTTAGTTAAGAGTTGAACTTTGTGACAGGATTGTTTATCTGCATTACTTATGCCCATTGCATTTACGCTTATAAAATCATAAAAGTAATGTTAATTTGTTGAGATTATCCTGCTGAACAAATGCCACAGATCGTTTTTTTTGCATTAATCGAAAATCCGGCTAACTTCCTGTTCAGACAACGAAAATACACTCTCTGCACTACTACACAGTTTGACGTAAAATGACCTTAACCTGTACTTCAATATATGACTGCAGGGAGACATAGGGTGCATTCACTGAGGTGTGGATTTATTTTATGTCTTCATTTTAAGGGAGAAAAAAACAGAGTCAAAGACTCAAGGAAGAAAGTGTAAAAGAAAGAGCCAGAAAGAAAGAAAGAGAACTTTTCATCCATATGTTTAGACGTCTGATAAGGGGGGCTCCTGCCCTGCTCTCTCATCTTCAGCCAACTAATCATAAGACCGGACCCCTTTGATCCCAGTGGCAGCCTGATACACTCTGTGTTTTACAGCAAAGTGTGTGTGTGTGTGTGTGTGTGTGTGTGTGTGTGTGTGTGTGTGGGTGTGGGTGTGGGCGCGGCCACCTGCTGAGCGGGCCAGTCTAGCCGCTCATGTTCCCCTCAACCAGCCTGGCATCAATAATATTGGCTGAACTTTGTGCTTGCCTAACTGTGCACCTCGTAAAAATTGTTAGTTATTAATGTGTGTATTTGTGACATTTTTAAAGACACACCGACATGTTTATGTTTGCGATCCTTTTTCTTGGACAGAGCATATTCTTTGGCCTCCAACTTAAGTCTCACTTATTGCTTCAGTTCAATTGACTTAAAGTAGTCTTGCTCCTGTAAATGTATTTTCATGTATGCCTTGTGCTTGTGCTAAATTGTTTTAAGAATGAATAATGTTCTCTTGTCCTTTCAGAGCGTTTGTGAGCAGGAGCTGGAACAAGTCTTAGAGGAGATCTCCAAAATGACCTCTGAGGATAACAGAGGCCCGCTGGAGAACCTGTACGGGCTCAAGTTTCCAAACTGTGATAGACAGGGACTGTACAACCTCAAACAGGTGAGCCAAGGACAGCGCACTGGGCCACTATATGCCATTTCACCTCAACAATCACTCTGTTTAGATATAACACTGACTGGTAGATTCCAGAGTGTCACACCAACGTACGCAAATTCATCTTCACATATGAACAAACGTCTTTGCGAGTGTTAGGACATTCGAAGCTACAAAGTAAGGCAGGGAAGCTTCATCATTAAAAAACTTGGTAGGAATAACAAAGAGCAAAGCGTACAGACACAATACTAATGACATCATCTTACAGTATGACATGGTCAAATAATTCTGCAACAAACTTTAGTTAACAAAAATAAATATATATGTTAAAAAATATATGCAATTAGTATTGTTACAGATTGATCCACCAAACAAGACTTTTTCAACTACCAAATAGTGAGTACATAACAAACAACCTATAGCTTGTATGAAAGGACAGCTGGTGAGGTTGACAAAAGTGTGGTTATATCAAGAATGTCTTCGGAGATAGGGTCTTGAGGAAAGGAATCGTGAAATGTTAACGTTTAAAATCACATCCTAATTTAAACCCCTCGACCTTCTCAGTGGTTTACCTACGTGCACTTACATTAATGCTGAGACTTTTTCTATAACAAGTATCTGCAGGACATGGTCCATAAACTGTCAGCACTTTTGTGCCTACAGTATATATACTTATGCATACCTTGCCTTTAGCCTTTTGTCTATAGAGAAATTGTGGCATGTAGGAAACTTGCCCTCACCACATGTTGAGGCCCTGTCTTGGAGAGAGTCCCTGGGAGTAAATCTAGTTCTAATGGTGGCACAGTGCCAACAGTGGCACAGCAGCTCCCTTTGCCTCAGGACCTTTAGTTGGTGGCCATGCCCATTACGGTGTGACTTTTCCTTTAATGAAGCTGCTGATCCAATATGGCCTACATGTACAGTAGGGGAGGATGTACACGCAAGCATTGTTCTGTAATGATCCATTGTTTATTGTGTAAGGCAAGAATGTGTACAATACTGTCCCTAATATATATCGACTTCCAAATGAGTATTGATATAATAGTCTAAATGCTGATTACAGGTGCTTCAACTTTATGGTACTGTTAGACCATTTTAGTTCATACAAGCATCATTTAAACATATACTGATAAGCTTCTAGATATACATGATAGAGTACTTTAGTAAGAATATAGTTAAAATGTCTACAGTATAGTGACGCAAACTAAAAATATATATCATCTCTTCAGCAATAGTTCGAGTTTCTTTTAAACTGAATCTTATACTTTGTTTTGCCCTACTTTGCTTATCATTCATTCAATTTCCATTGCTCATTACTATTTCATATCTACGGAGCCCTGGAGGGTTCATAGAGAGAAAAATAAATAAAACGAGGCCACGTTTTATTAATTTGTGCGCACGAGATGTAATTTGTGGCCTCAATTTAAATAAAACGAGGCCACGTTTTATTAATTTGTGCGCACGAGATACTTTCTTATGTTTAGACACATCAAACTGCCCGATTATTACGCCATATTATTAGTTTTATGTGTGTGTATGTTTGTGTGTGTGTTTGTGTGTTTGTGTGGTGTGTGTGTGTGTGGTGTGTGTCAAGAGTGTGTGTCACACAGAGCTGAGCGGAGCACAAACACACACACATCATGTAGCATGTCACGTTTCCATAGCAACAACAACTTCCTGTCAACAGGGTAAACTCACCTTCAAAATAAAAGCATCTAAATAAAACAGGAAGTTAACCTAAATTACATTTAAGACATATACAACTGCAACAAAAGTAACAAAAACAATGTCATATCCTTTTCAGTTTCACAGAACACAAATTGGGTTATTTACACATCATGCGCCCTGTTGACCGGACATCTCCTTCATAAAACGAGTAATAGGGGGAATAATCGGGCAGTTCGATGTGTGTAGAGGTGTGTGTTGTGTGGTGTGTGTGTGTGTGTGTGTGTGGGCGCGGCCACCTGCTGAGCGGGCCAGTCTAGCTGCTCATGTTGTGTGTGTGTGGCTAAAACGTAGCAGCCTCGATCTCTATTCAGCTGTTCTAATGAAGGTAAACACAGTGAAGGCGCTGCGTAAAAGACACATCTCTCTGCGTGCAGATAGCAGATACTGTGAGAGTCACGGACATGAATTCATAGATCAAAGCAGACTGGTTCACAGACTCTCCTGTTTTGCCAATCCGGTGCTTAAACAAATAGCTCTACCCCTCTGGCCGAAATGTCCCTAAAATGAAGTCTGAGTTTGAAATATATCTCAAATAATGTATGCACTGCCATTTCCCCAATTAAACATAACAGTCTGCAATGAAACGGTTGTCTCCTGTGCGCTCCACTTCCTACTTGGCGCACCGGTAACTTTCTCGTGCGAACGAGAAAGTATATCGTGTGCACAAATTAATAAAGCGTGGCCTCGTTTTATTGAAATTGAGGCCACGAATTACATCTCGTGCGCACAAATTACATCTCGTGCGCACGAATTAAAAAAACGTGGCCTCGTTTTATTTATTTTTCTCTCTATGAACCCTCCAGGGCTCCGTACATATCAGTGAGGAAATGTATCATATTTAAATTAGCTTTCAATTGGAATGAGCGCTAAAACTCATGAAACTAATAAAAAGTTAGCTTTATACAACTTCCGGTTAGTTCGTCTGAACGTTTCCTGAATGTGTTTTTGGTTAGAAGCCTGAAAGAAGGTCTGTGGTTTACACAAGTTTAAGATATTTTCACATTTTGTTCTATGACTTTAAAATACATCAGGAAAAACCCTCTTTAGTTTATGACACACAGCTTCTATGTGTCATTAACACAGCAGTTGCTAACAAGTAGCTGAATGAGACTACTAAACATCATCATGGCAACACATTAGTGGTGTAGTTCCTTTAAAGCCTATTATTAGCGTTGCAATTATGTTTTCAAAATCATATAAGTGTTGTAATTATGTGGAGATTATGTTGTATGTTCTCTGCAATATTCCAAACACCATTAAATCCCCATTGGATTTTTGTACAGGGAGCCCTTGCAATGCTAACTTCCGGGTCATCTCACAAAAATACGACATCACTGCACCACTCTATAGGGTGGCATGTCACAACACCGGCCATGTGTCCGTCAGTGATGTCACAGCAGGTGTTTTCCATCTGCTGTCAAAGGTGACCCACCTGCTGTGACATCACTCAGTGGTTTTGGCCAGCAGCAGGGAGCTACTGTTTCATGGGGAGCACACAAGCTCAGACTGCAGTGACTGCAAATGTCGTCAGGTTTAGAATTTGGCTAGAGGTCGTTGTATAATACACTGACTTTGATCATGGAAAAAAAAGCCTCAATTGTAATCCGAACTGTATGTGAGCTTTGTTTTTAGTTTTGTTATGTTCTCCCTGTGTTCTCCTTTTACCTCCTTAAAATCCCACAAACACACACACACACATACACACACACACACACTACACACACACACACACACACACACACACACACATACACACACACACACACACACACACACACACACACACACACACACACACACACACTCTTGTATCAGCCTGGTTAAATCACCCTGGCAAAAATATGTCCTCCCCCTCACTCCCACCTGCCACCACTCACAACACAACCCCCCCGTCCCCCCATTTCTTTTAATAATGTCACACACACCCTCCTTTTCCTTAACACTTTGCCCTTATGCACGCACGCACACATACACACACATACGTGTGGAAATGTTGTCTCCATGAATGAGGCAACAGCTTCTGAGCTCAAGGTTACAAGGTAATAAAACAGTTTGGCGTACTTCATGGGAAGACTTTTGTTTAGCCGAGGAACGAAACCACGCTTCCGACCGGGGGCTTGAATTTGAATTCTGCTCGTCCATAGAAATCAGGCACCAGAGGACAAACAAGGTCACATATCCAGTGTTTTCTTACGAGGATAGTAGAGCAGAAAAGAAGATTTGAATAGGCGCCACCGTTTCCTAAAGCAGGGCTCTCAACCACTCAGCCAATTTTCATCACTGGTCACAAACAACAGCATTGTTTCGGACCGGAGTCCCCGGTTCCCAGGGAGGAACACTGTACCTCCTCAACACTCGGCTCCCTTTGGAGTTGTCCCTCCTTGTCGCGGGGTAATTACTGTAACTGTCACTTTTTTTGTTCTTTCTCATCGAAGGAAGAAAATGGAAAGTCTTTTCTTTCCCCCAGAGCTCTTCATTCTTTTGGCCGTCCCCTCCGCTGCCGCCCCGCGTGCGCGGCGTAAACTGTGTCCACTTCAATTACGACCTCATTTCTGAGTGGAGGGGGGCTCTGCGGGGGGGCCGGTCTACTGGCATGCTGCTGCGTGTGTGTGTGTCTGTGATGGCATGTGTGGCTGTGCATGTGTTGTGAGTTGGGGGCATGACCTGAGGATGGGCTGTTATTGGGTGAGTGTCGTCCCGCCCGGACCATAGCCCTCTCTCTCATCCAGTGGCCCCCCGCCATCAGAAGATACACGAGTACACAAACACACATCTCGAGCCTCCGTACACCATGCTTCATTAACGCACCCCCTGCTTCCCACTGTGCATCCTTACCCCTCCCTCTGGTTTCTAGTGTTTTCGAACTTGTCTAGTTTGTGTTTTTCTTCCTCCAGTGCAACATGTCCAACCACGGCCAGCGGGGCGAGTGCTGGTGTGTTGACCCCTACACCGGGGTCCAGATCCCAGCAACGCCTCGAGTCAGAGGGGATCCCAACTGCTACCAGTTTCAGGAGGACCCCACCGAGGCAGATTCATCCTAGAAGTGTTTGTGTTTTCTTTAAAATAAAAAATCTCTGAGGATTTTTCCATGAATAGAGTTATTATGTGTATGTATGTAAAGAAAGTCCCTATGTTTAAAGACTAAGAAGACACACTTAAGAACTTAAAGGAGATTACAGCCCTGCCAAGGCCAAATAGCTTATCTCACAATGTTAACAATAGAGGACAATAATTCATGTTACTGACCTAAGAGATTTAAGACTCTAAAGACTATACCATTTAAAGGGTTTATTCCGAGGCCCGTGCTTCAACCTTCATCCTATTTCAAGAATAATGGTCCATTATTTTTTCCTTAATCCTGCCAACAATCACCAAACCAAAATGAAAACATAACTTTCTTGGCCTGAGGTTATGGGACTCGGACTTTAGCCCATGTATTCCTACTATGATTTAATCTGGAGAAAAAGTAGAATTATGTATTTTTTTAAACGTAATGTGCTAGAACATCTGGCCACAGTATCCTTTGTTTACTTCCAAGACATAGTGACATCACTACGTAACACTCATGCTTGTATTGGCTAGTGCTCCAACACATTGTACGCGAAATCCTCTGACATATCAGAGACATGTGTGCACAATCTCATTTCAGTGAGTTGTATCTGTCGTACTTTTCACTGATTGCATCTTGTAATATCTCCCTGTTGATGATCCGACCTCGCTTCCTACATCATTTTCAGTAAAGTAATTGAATTCAACTCTGTTTTGACAATCTTAACTAAAGATGTAAGAATGCTTCTATGAATCCCCACCCATGTGTTAGCAGCAGAGAAAAGTTGTTGTTTGTGAGCAGATTTCCCATCAGTACTTGTCAACTCCAAATAAATGTCGCTTGAGAAAAATGGCACTTGTGGTAATAATAACAATAACGTGTGTGTGTGTATGTGTGTGTTGTGTGTGTGTGTGTGTGTGTGTGTGTGTGTGTGTGTGTGTGTGTGTGTGTAAAACAACACGCGTACATCATTATTTGCACCAGCAACATGGCTGAATATCAAGCACTTCGGCCATGGTCGGCATGTAATCTACAGTACATTCATCTGGCACTCCTGGCAGACTCTCTCCAACACAAAAAAGGGACACAAATGAAAAAAGGAGAATATCGGGCTATTGGCTCTGCTGTGTCTCTTGCTCTCGGGAGATATCCACCCGTGTCCGGGTCCTGGCGTCGTTTCCATCGACCTGACAGCTGGCGGCCCGGCCGCTGAGCTCCACACGCCGCCGGCCCTCTGCGGTCTCGCGCTGACGGCTGCCGACCTAGCAGCAGGACCTCTACCCACTAGGGATGGGAATTTGAAAGCAAATGTATATTCGAATATTCGACCCCCAAAAAAACGGTTAACCGATTAACCGAAATGTACATATCCTATAAAAAAAAAAAAAAATGTGGGAAAGAATTTCAAAAATTTCAAAAAAAAAAGAAATTTAATTTTGAAAAATAAATAAATACATGTTCAAATAAGTATCGAAACCAAGTCGAATTTGTCAAATGTATTGAACTGGTGATCGCAGTTTGAACAGTTGACAGCTATAGGCCTACAGCTTTCATGCTTAAAACATAACTTGGTTTTTAAATTAAAGAGGGATCATACACGATTAGGGTAGCGTAACCCTATTTCAACAGAGATCAACAACCTATAACTTGGCCTATGCACAGAATGCAGCTATTCAATACTCATACTTGTTTAAGAATATGAGCATGTCTACTCAGGGGAGAGGCGGGTGCGGACGCGATTCACAATCAGGCCAGCTGTAGAGAAGACCCTCTCAGCTGGAATTTGGGCATAAGATGAGGTTTGAGTCTGCGTGATCTGCGTGTAGGGAGGGGCAGCAGCCATATCATTAGCTAGAACTAGCTAGATCTGATGGATTTGGACATAAACGCGAGTGAAGTATAACCGGACGCGAGAGAGAGATCAGTACCTGCAGCTCTGCCCACTGTGAGGGACCGGTGAGCGGAGCAAAACACACCTTTAGACCTAACACATTTAGCTATGGCACTGTCGTATACATTGAATTATTCCATTTGATAATATGTAATCAACTTAGGCACCCTCCCAAAAAAAAAAAAAATGCAATAAAAGTATTCATAACTCATATTCTCATATTCGAATACCTGAATAATTTTGAATATTCGAATATTCGATTAATCGTTCCCATCCCTACTACCCACACCGTCGGAAGACTGCGGGTCCGCGCCGAGGCTGGTAGCCGAGTAGCAGAGGGGGCTAGCGGCCTAGCAGCGGAGATTCACGCATCACCGGCTGGCTTCAGACGAGGCAAGCTAGCTAAACAGCTAGCTCTGCCGACGGGTCTCTGTGGTCTCGCACTGACGGCTACTGGCCTAGCAGCAGGATTCATCTCCACACCATCGAAGGACTGGGGGGCCGCACCGAAGGCTAGAGGCATAGCAGCGGAGATCCTCGCATCGCCGGCTGGCTTCAGACGAGGCAAGCTAGGTGAACAGCTAGCTCTGCCGAAGGACTGTGGGTCCGCGCCGATGGCTAGCAGCCTAGCAACAGAGAACCACAAACCAACAGCTAGCTCTGTCTGTTCCACTGTCAACAACTGCACCGAGGTAAAGCCTAGAAATCTGGTATTTAAAAAACACCGTTACACAAAAATGTTTCAAACAGTGAATCAAGCAAAAATAGTGTGGGATCCTCAGTACAAGCCGAAGGGACTATTCAGTGGACATTTACATTTCCGCAGCATTTGCAATAAACATGAATCACTAGAATCTCCTCGAGTCCAATATTGACTGTTTGGGAATATCTGAAACTTGGCTAAAACAGTCGTCACCATCCACTATTGTATCTATGTCAGGATATAATGTGTTTAGGAAGGACAGACTGAAGGGAAAAGGAGGGGGTGTGTTACTTTATGTGAGGAATACCATCACTTGTAGGGAGATTGCTCTTCCAGATAATATTGAGTTTGATTGTGTTGGTGTGGAAATCACACTATCTGAGGAAATGTCCCTCACCATGATTTGCCTATATCGACAACCCACCGCTAAGGTGGATTTCTATGATCAGGTAAAACTCATGCTGAATTCCTGTAACTCCAACAAAGAGCTAATCATTTTAGGAGACTTTAACATAAACTGGACTGACAAACAAAATAGAAAGAACTTAAAACGGATCACGGATAAACACAACTTAATACAACTAATGGATCAACCGACTAGAATAACCAAAGCCTCTAAGACTATGATAGATTTATTATTTATTAACAAAGCTGACAGAATAGTTAAAACCTACAACTTCCTGACTGGTCTTTCTGACCATAATCTTATTATTTTTACCAGGAAACTCACAAAAAAAAGGTTCATGGCCACACCTAAAACCCCTGCCTCGCTTCATCCCCAAAAATCTGCAACAACGTTTTATGGATGCTGTGAAAATGATAGATTGGGGGGACACTCTGTCCTCTGAAGATATTGGTGAAAACAGTGATCTGTTTATATCTAAAATTAATGATACAATGTTTTCCTTCTCAAGGAGAGGGTGCCTTAGGGACAGGAAGGAACATCATCTTCCCTGGTTAAATCTACAATGCAGGAATTTAATGAAATCTAGAGACCAACTATTAAAGCAGAGCTTGAAATCCGTGCTCACCTCTCCACTGAGACAGCTAACTGTGTCTTTGTGGAAAAGGTTAAATGTATGTTGGACACGAGCCCATATGTAGGTGCTGTCTTCCTTGATCTCAGGAAGGCTTTTGACACTGTTGACCACCAAGTGCTCCTTACAAAGCTGACTCATTTCAATTTTTCGGCAGTTTCTATACATTGGTTTAAGTCTTACTTATCTAACAGAAAACAGTGTGTTTTGGTCAACGGTGCCAAATCGCCCTACCTTGTCAACCCTGTTGGGGTTCCACAAGGTTCCATTCTTGGACCATTACTGTTTTCTCTGTATATAAATGACTTGCCTAATGTTTGTCCTGAGTTGAATGTGCAAATGTATGCCGATGATGCGGTCATCTTTGTACACGGGAAGAACACTGAAATGATCTCATCTCTCAAAAGCTTTGGACAAGGTTCAACACTGGCTGAACAACATTTGCTTACAGTTAAACGTTAAAAAAAACGTATGCATGATGTTCAGTAAACGACCAGTCAAAATCGAAGGATCCAACGTGTTTTTAAACGGAGCAGAAATAGAACTAGTCTCCCAGTTCAAGTATCTTGGAGTCATATTGGACTCGAACTTGACTTTTAAGAAACATACCAAGAAAGTATCCAATACCATTAAATTCAACTTGCACAATTTTAAACAAATTAGACCTTTCTCAACTGTCAATGCTGCAAAGTCATACCTCCACTGTATGATTCTATCCCATATTGAATACTGTTTTACAAACTGGTCATTTGCTTGTGCCACAAACCTGAAACCAATAGAACAGCTGTACAAGAGAGCTATCAAGGTGTTTGACGGAAAGCCAAATTCATACCACCACTGTACCATCCTTGATAAACACAATTCCTTAAGTTTTGACAATTTTAAGTCTTTTAAAAGTATGTGTTTTTTTTATAAATGTTTACATGGACTGGCCCCCCCCTCCCTCAGGGGAATTCATCCACAAAAAACACACTGGACGCTGCACTAGGTCAGAAACCAGAGGAGACTGTGAGGTCCACAGTAGACGGACCACTTTTGGACAAAATGTCCTCTCCATTAAAGGCAGCTCATTGTGGAAGAGCCTCCCAACTGAGATACGGGATTGTCCCACTCTCAATAGTTTTAAAGGTCATCTCAAAGAATGGTTGAGAAACAAACAGACGTGCAATCACCGCTAAATGCACTTTAACACAGGGGTATCTCCTCTTGCACTTTAGGTAGCTCTTGTATCTTCTGTTGCACTTTATATGTCGTTGCTGCTATATTGTATTACCATGTCATAAATACTTGTGTATGCTGCTCTTGCTCTTTTAGCACTTTTTCATATCATGTATTTTATTTTTGCTATGTTTGTAAAATGTAATTTTCTTAAATGTTTTATGTGAGGGACTGTGGATGGAAATGAGCTCAAAGCTAAATCTGGCACTGTTACGCTTGACACATTTTAATGTTTTAAGTGTTCATTACTGTGCATTGTCCCTGCCAAATAAACGATTAAATTAAATGAAAAATGCCCCTGACAGTTCTAGGTATTGGGAACATCGTGACAATGTGTCTAAGTGTTGTCTCACTTTACAGGCTGGAACAATCCCTGCCATCCGTGGGCTGTAAGCAATCCACTGTTATTGTCCCTGAGACAGTCATCCATCATCATGAGCAATGCCTGACATGGAATGTTTTTATCTCATTTCAAAACCTATAATCCATTGCAGCCACTGTAAGATAAATAAAACACACACACACACACACACACACACACCAACACACACACACACAAGTTGATTATCCAGCAGAATAATCAGAACAGTTTTCTTCTGTATTTATGCTGAGATTATTGCTTCTGATTTAGAACAATGGATACTTGGTGGCATGATGATCCTCTAAACCGCTAAGGGATTTAAAATTAGCCTAGAGCACATGTGTCAAACTCAAGGCTCGGGGGCCAAATCAGGCCCTTGGTGGATTTAATTTCGGCCCGCAGGATAATTTCTAATGACTATTAGATCTGGCCCCCCAGTATATTGCACGCACACCTTCACTGAATCCTGAGGATTTCCTCAGCTCAGAGCCTGAGCCCAAACATTGATGAGCTTGCACCCAAGACGAGATGCCAAGTATCTGGCTTGAACTAGCATCACAGCAGCAAACTGAGTTTCAATGGATGTTTCCTTCTGCACTTTTTTTCTTGTGACAACAGGGCATGTTTGGTTTTTTCTTTGAGGGAAATAGTTTTTTTGAAGCTGTTGTTGGCCTGTGGAAAAATGTAATCATAAGAAATGACTCCGGGAAAGCTGCAGATAGAGCCATAAGAAATTAATGCAACTGATTATTTAATGTTTAATGTTGTTTTTATAGGCAATCATTAAGCTTTGTTAGTTCCAGGTTTAATATGTGCAATAAGTTCATTTCAATAAGTTTTGCAATAAACATTGAACCAGTCCGGCCCTCGACTAGTACCCATTTTTTTTATTTTGGCCCACTGTGTATTTGAGTTTGACACCCCTGGCCTAGAGTAAATGAATCTTGGAATTTCAATACCAGTATTATACTCTGATAATAAAAAGCTGTCATATTAATATCATGTTAGTAATACACATACACATGATATCGTATCATTTTTACCACCTTTCTTCCTTTCATTTCCCCCCCAAAAAATGACAACAACAAAAGATGATTGTTACTTATTTATTTCAACATATTTCACTGTTTTTTTTTTTTATGGGAATTATTTTGGCTAATAATCATGTAATCATATCCTGATATTGTAACAGCCCTAAATGAAACAAAGTAATACTCTTAGGTCCAACTGACTGACAGCTGGGATTTTCTCAAGTCAAATTGAATGCAGTACTCACATGCCAGATGTCTGTATTGTAAATAGTTATTGGTCCCTTCAGTCATTCCTTCCTTTCACACTGAATTGACCTTCGCAGCTAAACTAAACTGTAAATAATAGACATATTTCAAGATACTAAAACATTTAAAGATACCTTCTTTATCATTCTAATAAAGCCAATATGAGGCTTCAGTTGTTTGTCCCTAACCCTAATTAAATCAAGAGTATACTGTATATTCCAAATGTAAGGTCCTTTTGGTGCCAAATTTCCTCTGTGTTTTTAGTATTTTACTGTTGATCTAGCAGAGAGATTCTTCCCATGTTTCACATGATGCAAGTAAACAACACCAACAATAAAGCTCCATCCATCCATCCACGCTGGAAAATTGTAGATACCCACGAAAAGTTGAACGAAAATGTGTTTTTGCAAAGAACCCTCGTCTTTTACTGTGTATTTTTGCACAGAACAAGCCCCCCCCACCACCCACATATTTTACTGTGTGGTCGCACTAGGGAGGGATTGACCCATAGCTCTTTAAATGTTCCTATAGCATGAGTATTGTATTAAGTCAGACTTTTAAAAATCTAATAAAGAATTACTTAAATCAGTCTCCATCCATGTAGAAACGATAGTGTCTGATCGACTTTACACAAACTAATCGAGGTATAATATTGTACAGGCAACATTGACGACATATGTTAAGCTTTTATGTGTTCTACAGCCCAAGCAGATTTGACTTTCAAAAGTCCCCAAACAAAAGTCACCATTGATTAGCGATTGATTCAAGACTTGGGTGTAAAGAAAGACCTCTTTGAAGTTCTGGCCAAAAAGTGTATCATATGAGACCACTCCTGACTGGCTTTGGCCTGGTAACCCTATACTGTGCCAGTGTGCCAGTTAGCCGAGCACTAGTCCCAGAAACTCTCTTTCAACTCCAGCTTTACAGCTTTGCTCATTTTTTGTGACACAATGGATCTTTTTTTGTTCCTAATTTCTTTTTATTTTATCTTATTAATGCTGGGTTTTTTTGGCAACCAGTTTGCATAAGAAATGTGACAGCTTGGCTCCGTGTCACCCATGAATCTCAGGCGTCCTCGGGGTTGTTCAGCACTTTTAATGGTAGTTTAAGGCTGGCCTTTTCTGAAAACAAATCAAAACAAGTGTCTTTTGTTTTGGGTTTGATAGATCCGGCACAATGGGCTGAGTAGGGTAGTTTAGCAGTGGGAATAAGAGTGGGGGGGGTGAGTATGTGTGTGCTTGTGTTTGAGTGTGTGTTTGTGCAAAAGCACATGTGCGTGTATTGGGCTGGAGAGCCTAAGATCTGCCCTACTTTCAGGCTAGTATTTCTTTTGTTAGCATTCAACAACTTCCCTTGATATGTTGATGGTGGGTCTGCGTCTAAGACTCGCGGAAGCTGTACTTGTTGAATGTTAACAAAATAATTGTTGTTATTTCTTTGCTAAAATGACATGGTGCTCCGATGTTAGCAGGAAGTACAACAGCAGAGACATTTAGCTGTGAGTATGGACTAAGAGGCCTGGTGTTATTTTTCAGCTTGGAAGTCTGATTTAAAAAAATATATCTATGCAAAGATATGCAGTGTATTTTAGGGATGTGGAATCTGGAGGTATGAAAAGACTTCAGCCCTGGATGGTTTGGAACTCTTCAAAAACTGTTGCTACAGTATGCACTTTTGATTCACACTGTGCAAAAGGGGCAGAAATATAAAAAATATGTGATATAGGACTCAAACTTGGATTATTGTTATTGTTTATTATTCTGCCAATTATTTTCAAGATTATTGATTTGATCTATGAAATGTAAAAAAATTGGAGTTCATTACCATCCAAGTTTCATGTTAAAAAAAATTGATGTCTTGTCATACAAAAACAAAGTATATTATTTTAAAATGACACTACAGGGAAAAGCAGGAAATCTTCATATTTTGAGTATTAATAATTGGAATAATTGGCGATAATTTTTTCTGACAATTGCTGACTAGTTGCATCCCTAAATTAATATCTTTAACCTACTATGTTTCAATCTAGCCTAGATCAATGACCAGCCAAAAAAACTCAAAAATGTCAAAGGAAACATTTAAACAGAAAGTTGTTCAGTAATCTGGGGTTGGTTTGTAATTTAAAAATAACTTTTTTAACCTAAGGGTTATTTACGATCTGTCTAACCACTAGTGTTTCTTACCCAGAAGGACTATTTCTAGCAATGTAGCTGTATTTTGGGATTTCAGCAAATACTTAAGTGAGTACAAAGCTAACAAAACCAATGGCCAGAATTGCACAAATGGCAAATGCTGGTTTGGATTACCTCAACCTTTCATGACATGTTAAGTTTAATTCTTACTTTTTTTCTCCAGCATGTTTTATGGCTAGACAGGTGTAATACAGAATAATGGACTGTACCCTTTTCTGAGATACTGCAAGGCATAACATTACGTTTCAAAGCTGTGACTGTAAACTATGAAGGTCCGTGTAGGCCAAAATTCAAACTCACCTTGCACACACACTACTGAAAACATCTGGCCTTGCACAAACACTACTGAAATACTCTCACATTCACTACTGAACACCTCACACACACACTACTGAAAACATCTGGCCTTGCACACACACAACTGAAATACTCTCACATTCACTACTGAACACCTCGCACACACACTGCTGAAAATTAACCTCACACACACACTATTGAAACCTTCTTATATTCACTACTGAACACCTCACACACACACAACTGAAAATTAACCTCACACACACAACTGAAAATTAACCTCACACACACTATTGAAATACTCTCACAATCACTAGTGAACACCTCGCATACACAACTGAAGATTAAACTTCACACATGCAACTATAAATTAACGTCACACACATACTACTGAAATACTCTCATATTCACTACTGAAAACCTCACACACACACTCCTGAAAAACATTTTACTGAAAGTGTCTCAGTAGGGAATGTGCATGTGTTTCACCTATGTGTGTGAGGGGGATTCTTGCTGTAACGGAAGTCATTGTAATGAAACGGAAGTACCAAACTGCTAGTGGTCTCTCTGCTAGCTCCGTTAGCTTCATTAGCTCCAGGCTCAGGCTGCTACAGGGGGCTCAGCTGATACAGAGAACACAACTTGAACTCGGACGTGTTTGTTGTGTTGATGCCTGATGGAGTATTCTTCATTGAAATATCGCACTTATCTTATGGCTCTGCGGTTCAAACAGACCGTCCATGAATGCAGTTTCTTCGGTAAGTGAAATTCAAGCACTTTATTTCTTACTGGTCTTTTATTCAGCTCACGAGATGAAGCTACATCTGTGCTAACGATGCTATCCGTAGCATATAAGTTAAAACATAATAGAGATGTGTAAAACATTAAGAAGGATTATACTGTAGAACAAAAGGCTTCTCGGTGAGGTTGTTAAAATAAGGTCATGCTTGTACATTAGTTAGTTTGCTAGTTAGGTAACTGTATGCATTGTTATTGTTAATTTAAAATAGCTCTGCTCGACGATGCAGACAGCTAGCGTCACAGTAGTGTTGAAGACCAGTGTACTGTATATTAGATTAACCTCACTATAAGATCTGTGTATCTGAAAAATATGAATCTCACATTTCCAGTTGGTTCCAGAAATAACGTTAGCGTACAGGGCTGCAAACTTGTCACCTTTCGGCGAAATTTGCCGTTTTGAAACCAAAATAGGTAGTTTGTGTGGTTCGTGTAGATCTGCAATAAAAATATTTGGGGGGGGGGTCATCTGCGACTGCGAGTTTGGGTCTTGAGATGGATTGAGATTAATGACAGCTCCCGGGCGCAGATGACACTTCTCCCGGGAGCTGTCATCTCAATCCATCATGACAGCTAGCGCGCGCGAGTCTTCCTGTCGGCTTTCTAGGAACTACGCTTCTCGGACTTCACTGCGCCGGAGTCGATAGCCGTATAACCTAGCTACAGGAAGCTACCTACGAGCCTACATTCCTGTCGCAGAACGTGGAACACGCTCTCAAGGTAAGCTATCTGTTATTTCAGTTATTATGAGTTAGTTAAGGTTAGCTGCTGATGTGTTTTTTAGCTTACCAAGGGAGCTAGCGAAGCTATTGTTAGCCAAGGGCTTAGTGACTACACCTGTAGCTACCAGATGTGAACATATTTTCTTTCGTTCTTTTTTAATTAAAAAAAAAAAAAAAATCCATCTTGAAATAACATCATATAATATATCAAAAATGTATATATTATATATGTACATAATATAAGATATTTTCGCGCCATAGGTAAAGTAAAATATTTTCTTTTGTTCTTTTTTAATTAAAAAATAAATGTTCCATCTTCAAATAACATAATATAATATCAACAGGGAACTGCTGCTAACAAATTGTTTCTATTTTCCCTTTAGAAATCATCTCGATGAAAAAGGAAGGTGTGCCGCAAGAAGTGTCAGAGTCACTGTCTTCTGCCTTTCTCTTTACTTTTACCTTTACAGAATAGTAAAACTGTCTTTACCCTTGAAATGAGAACTACGTGTGAGGAAGTGAATGTTACCGAGCACTTTTTGACCCAGACAGAGGGAAATTATTATTGTGTTGCTGCAAGCTGTGAAGGGCACAGTAGCATCGGTCACATTTCAGTCCCAATCCAACATGTGCAAGGCCTGTTTTTCTATTATTTCATGAAGCAACGATTCAACAAGTATGATTGTGCAGTCACGTTAATGCTGATTCCTCTCAGAGAGGACATGGCACTCTTTCAAAGTAGAGCACAAGCAGTAAAGTGTGCTGCTGATGTTCTCTGTAAAATTGGCTAAATTAGACAATTATAGTGTTGAAAAAAGGCTACCGCTAACTGAGTTTACACCGTCCAATGATATTTTCTGCAACACATTGAATTATTCCTCCTGACACACTCATTGCAAGACCACTTTGTCTTCTCACTCTTAATATTGTTGTGTTTCAGTGCAGAGGTTCAAAATGCTCCCCTTTCTTAAATGAAAAAGTGAATTCTTGGCAGAAAGAAGAATTTCCCTTTCTGTTTGTGGCACTAAAAAAGTTAGCACCTGTGATATGACTCAACTCTATAGTTGCAAATTGTGTTAGATAGTGGTACGGCTCTACAAAATAAATGCATTGTTATATTACAAATGGAAATTCTGTGTTTTTCTTATTATTACCACTGCTTGTTTTGTTGTTCTGATTGCTAAAATTGCCTGTAAATCCACATTTTAAAGCTGATAATTCAAAAAAATCTTCAGGGGGAGCTGACCCCCGGACCCCCAGGGGGTTCGAACCTTGTCACCTTTTTTATCCATGATGAGTTTGCACCCCTGAGCGTAGATATTGCAATATGGTTTGTTGAGCTGGAGTTGATTATTGAAGCTTACTGGTTAACGTTCATCATAATAAATGAACAAACCCAAACCTTGTCGTTTTTATTAATATTATTACCAATACTCACTTAGCATTTTATTATCATTACACTGGAGAACCCAACTTATTGTGGCAGCAGAACTTGAACATGTAACTTAATGCCTGCATTTAAGGACGAAAAATAGCGTAGTCAATGCTTTAGTGACAAGGAAATGATTTGTTTAAATATTAGATATGACGTTATGTGTGCTTCTGTGACAATTAAGCGTATTCATTGCATTACATTTGTTAAAGATGTTTGTCTTTTACCCTTACGTGTGTTACAAATGAATGTGAATATGGCATAGGACCAATATATAAAATTGACTGTCTCATGAAAAACGATTCCAAAATAAAAAGGACCCCAACTATACAATAATACACAATCCAACTGATAAGATACAGTAAGGGCTGTGATATCCAGCACTTTTTTTAAGGATAACAAAAAGATTATCACATGACGTTTGCATGTTAAAAAGTCTGTGACCAACACATGTTAGTTTACATATATATCTGTTTGTTTAAAGTTTCCAGGTGATGCAGACGGACCAGAGGAAGCTGAACACGAGAGACAGACCGAGATTCCTGACATCAGTGAACTTCAGCATGGACTCAAAGGTACACAGACCCCTTTCATACTGTACAAAGAATCGAGAAATGTTCTGGTTTAAAGTGGACCTATCATGCTATATTTGAAAAATATATTGTAGGGCCATACCTATACAAAACATGTCTGTGAAGTTTTTTTTTCAAAATACCAAACAGTTCACCCATTGTAGCCATCCCTCATACTGCTCAAACCCCTCTTTTGAAGCCTTGCTAGAGAAACGCGGATCTTGGGTCCTTAGCTTGAGAAAAAGAAAGAAGAGGAGGCGGAGCTAATGCCTGATCAGAATTCTACCGGAGATAAAGTTAAATTCTGCTGTGATAAAACGCCATCCTGTTTAAACCACGTCAAGGATTATTTCTGAAACAGTATGGAGCTCAAATGCTTTTTCTCTTGCAGGTTTATCACAAGCTGAGTTCTTTTTTATTTCCTGCTTTTTAAACACATGTGCTCTACAGTACAGGTTAGCTCTAAGTGTTAGCGAGGCTTGCTAATGTAAACAAAGACGAGATTACGTCCAAAACACGTCAGGCATTGTTTCTGATAGCAACTTTCTGTGGGTCCACTGTCGATTTGACGTCAGTTCGGATCGGGTTCGGATGGAATCTGTATCCGCTCATTGTACACCCGTTTTTAAAAGATTTGGGTACGGAGGAAAAGAGAGAGGGTTTTATTTTCTGACGCTGCGTGAGTTCCCCGACGCACCGGGGACACGTATGTATAAAATACATCACAAAGTGCATTTTGCATGATAGGTCCCCTTTAAATAGATAAAGTAACAACTATAATACACTGATATACATGCCATTAAACATGACTAAATACTGACATCAGGGAAGTTGACTGTTCCTTCCTTGCAAAAAGTTACATTTCGATTTTACCAAGCAACATGATTTTTTGGCCAGCTTTCACATTTCAATGTATTTACGGCAATTGTTATTTTACATTGTGAGAATTGCTACCATTTGTCTCTACATATTGTCTGTAAAAACGTGGTAAAAGTGGTTCTTGCAGTGAGACAACCGAACAGCAGGATTCTACATTTACACTAAGTTCTGATAACAGTTGAATATTATTTAATAATGACATATTTTAATGTTGATTAACTGCAGACTGTTCATTCATAATCTGATTATCTTTGTAGTACAAAGTGATGAATTTAAAAAACATTTAAAATAAAAAAATATATTATTTCTACAGCCGCTTAATAAACAGACACACCTCTTTCATAAATAACACACTTGCTCTACAATAATGTCATATGTTTGATGTTTCTTGTCATTTCTGTTAGGAAAGTACATACCTGAAGGACACAACTGCCTCACCGTTTTCTCCGAGGGGCCAGAAGAAAATGAAAAGCTGATTTGAGATTAAAGACCAATACAGGACATTCACTAAGAAACTACACCTTTATTGTGAACAGAAAGATCTGCGCACTGAATAGTGTGTATTCAAACAGGACCATCATTTGTTTGTGACAGCTGTGCCCAGTATGGGCTCACAGATGCAGTTAGGTGGTTTCTTCATCAGGCCTGGTCCTCCTCCATCAGGCCTGGTCCTCCTCCCAGGGAAAGACCGCTCCACCTCAGTCCTCTCCAGCCAAACCCACAGACAGGACATCCGTCACACTGAGGTTTCTCCCAAAGTCTCTGCAGCTCTCTGGACACCACGCTGTCTCAATTGATCCACACTGTGAATATGAGAGGGGAAAATGTGTGTAATAAATGCTTTAGACAAAAATAAATATGAAGTTAACTGTAAGGAGTGGCTCAGTTTTTTTTAATATCTCACGTCTGAAAGTTTAATTTAAAAGAAGAGGCCCCAAGAATAAAGATTTGTATATCAATAAATGTAGTTGATTTTGTCCAAAAGTCTGAAAGCGAAAAAAAAAGATCTGAAAGCGAAAAACGATCTGAAGGCGAAAAAATAATTGAAACCTGAAAAAAAAAGATTTGAAACTGAAAAAATAATTGTTTTGAATCTGAAAACGTAAAATATGAAACTGAAAAAAATAAGTATTCAAAATATGTATAAAAGTGAAATATGAGAATAAATATTTTATTCAAAAAAATTGCTGAACTGAATCAAAATAATATTCAACCTGAAAATTATTTCAAATACTTTTTTTTTTTTTTTAATACAACATTGTATTTTTCAAAGTTCAGGATGAAAACTTGGACTTTCAAATAAATTGTATTTTTTTGAATGATCAAAACTTATGACCCTGAAATAGCTCCATACCTCTCAGCCTGAAATATCAATCACTTCAATAAATGGTAAAACAAAAAAGGAAAGGTTCTGGCTCAATTTCGGTTTAGTTAGCTTGTTAGCTTGTTAGCTTATTGCAGCTGTGCATGTTGCTAGCGGGTTGCAGGTGATGTAAACAAGAACACCTCCATAGACCAGACCGTCTCAGTTTGTAGACTGCTCGGTCCAGGCTCCAGCCTACGGCTGCGGTGCTGTTTCTCTATAAATCCATGCTGAATTGTAGTGATGTTACGTATTGCGCCGAGGCTTCGGAGCGTGTGTCGAGTAATCCCCAAAGCTTTTTGTGAGGCTTGTATCGTTTTGGGCCAGTGACGTCATCGATGACAAACGAAGCCTCGCTGCCTGTCGATACCACGTGACTGCTTCAGGAAGCGATTCAGATCGGTTGAACCACAACGCTCATATTACCCATGGATGTATAATGAACCATATTACCCCTCCTGTACCCGGTCCCGGTGACACGATGGAACTAAGAGAGCTCAGACCCTCACTTATATAGAGGTCGGAACATGTCATAAGTATAAATAAATAAAAGCATAAATAAATGTAGGAATAAAAACATGAATGAATAAATAAATGAATAAATACGGGAATAAATAGGTTACAGTGTTTTCAGGTAAATTCAGTGTGTGGGCTGTGGCTCAGCTGGAAAGCAGTTGACTCACAACCGCAGGGTCCCTGGTTCAACGACTCGTCAATACTTCTTTTTTATGTTTATAAAAGCTACAGCTAAATGAGATAATGCAGTTAATAAATGTAGTCTTTGATATGGTTTAGCCTTTCTCAGGCAACAACATGGTTGAGTTTACGAATATTATTAAGGAATACAAATCCCTCTTTGCAATGTTTACCAGCCTCCTTAGGCTTTTCAATCACAATCGTTAAACTGGAATAAAAACAATATTGTTAACATGAAAATATGATTTTATGTTTGTTGTTTAGTTATTCTAAGGCTTTACTCATTGGGAACTCGGTAGGAGATAGAGCACACTGTTGAGATGTCTGCCTGTTTTACACACTTTGACCAACAGGGGGGTTTGTGTTCAAATGAAGCCCATGATGAAGCCTCATGAGATGAACCCTTTTGCGAACCAATTGGCTGGAAAGCTTCAAAGCTTCATAAGGCTTCATCTTGCCATCACTACTGAATTGGACCTTCTGTTTCATTCTTCTTCTTTAACGGCGACTTCCAAACAGAGTAGACGAGAATTATCGCCACCTACTGTATCACTGCAGCATTGTTCTTTGTTACTTCCGTTTCATTACAATGACTTCCGTTTCATTACAATGACTTCAGTTTCATTACAATGACTTCCGTTACAGCAAGAATCCCCCTCACACACATAGGTGAAACACATGCACATTCCCTACTGAGAACCTTTCAGTAAAATGTTTTCAGTTGCGTGTGTGTGAGGTTAATTTTCAGTAGTGTGTGTGCGAGGTGTTCAGTAGTGAATGTGAGAGTATTTCAGTTGTTTGTGTGCAAGGCCAGATGTTTTCAGTAGTGTGTGTGCGAGGTGTTCAGTAGTGAATGTGAGAGTATTTCAGTAATGTGTGCGCAAGGCCAGATGTTTTCAGTAGTGTGTGTGTGAGTGTTCAGTAGTGAATGTGAGAGGATTTCAATAGTGTGTGTGCAAGGCCAGATGTTTTCAGTAGTGTGTGTGTGAGGTGTTCAGTAGTGAATGTGAGAGGATTTCAATAGTGTGTGTGCAAGGCCAGATGTTTTCAGTAGTGTGTGTGTGAGGTGTTCAGTAGTGAATGTGAGAGGATTTCAATAGTGTGTGTGTGAGGTTAATTTTCAGTTGCGTGTGTGTGAGGTTAATTTTCAGTGGTATGTGTGAGGCTTAATTTTCAGTTGTGTGTGTGAGGTGTTCAGTAGTGAATGTGAGAGTATTTCAGTAGTGTGTGTGCAAGGCCAGATGTTTTCAGTAGTGTGTGTGAGGTGTTTAGTAGTGAATGTGAGAGTATTTCAGTAGTGTGTGTGCAAGGCCAGATGTTTTCAGTAGTGTTTTCATATCATTCTCTCTACCCCTTTCCAAACATCACAAACTAATCTCTTTTAATTCTGCACCTCTCCGCCGTAACCTTCGTTCCCTCTCCCCCTCTACTCTTACCTCATCGGTGCTCTCATCCCTTCCTTCGTCTCACTCGTTCCAACTCCTGCCTCCAAACTCTGCTGCAGAAACTCTCCTCTCGACTCTTTCATCCTCTCTGGACTCTCTCTGTCCTCTCACATCTCGGCAGGCTCGTCAGTCCCCTCCTGCTCCCTGGCTAAATGACGCACTGCGTGCTAATAGAACCATCCTCCGGGCAGCTCAGCGGAAATGGTGGAAATCCAAACACCCTGACAACCTCCTACTCTATCAATCTCTCCTCTCCTCTTTCTCATCTTCGATCTCTCAGGCAAAAAGCACTTTCTTTCAAGATAAGATCCATTCTTCCTATTCCAATCCCAAAAAACTATTTTCTATCTTCTCCACCCTCCTCGAACCCCCCAGAGCCCATTCCCCCTCCTCCCTTCTTCCAAGCGACTTTGTTAACTACTTTGAAAAAAAGGTTGATGATATTCGCTCTTCTTTTTCCGACTCACCATTACTCACCACTGGGTCACCAGTCCCACCGTTCACCCACACACTAACCTCCTTTTCCCCTCTCTCTCCAAGTGAGGTTCTTACCCTCATTACCTCTGCCCGTCCTACCACCTGTCCTCTGGACCCTATCCCCTCAAACCTCCTTCAGACTATCGCTCCTGATATTCTACCGTTTCTCACCCATTTCATCAATACTTCTCTAACTTCTGGTCACTTTCCAAACAGTCTCAAGGAGGCAAGAGTAAACCCTCTCCTAAAGAAACCCACTCTCAACCCGTCCGATGTTATAAACTACAGGCCTGTCTCTCTCCTCCCGATTCCTGTCTAAAACACTTGAACGCGCTGTCTTTAAACAACTCTCCTGTTATCTCCATCAGAACAACCTTCTTGATCCGCACCAGTCTGGTTTCAAGGCAGGTCACTCCACAGAAACTGCTCTCCTTGCTGTCTCTGAGGAACTGCACACTGCTAAAGCAGCCTCCCTCTCCTCTGTCATCATCCTTTTGGTCTGCTGCATTCGACACGGTGAACCATCAGATCCTCCTTCGCACTCTCCAAGAACTTGGAGTTTCAGGCTCTGCACTTTCCCTCCTCACCTCATACCTCGAAGACCGCACCTACAGGGTAACTTGGAGAGGGTCCGAGTCCGACCCTTGTCAATTAACTACAGGGGTCCCTCAGGGCTCTGTCCTTGGTCCCCTCCTCTTCTCTCTGTACACAAACTCGCTCGGATCAGTCATTAGCCCGCATGGTTTTTCATACCACTGCTACGCTGACGACACCCAATTAATTCTGTTTTTCCCCGTTCAAACCCAGGTCGTCGCACGCATCTCTGCTTGTCTAGCAGACATCTCTCAGTGGATGTCTGCTCACCACCTCAAGCTCAACCTTGACAAGACTGAACTGCTTTTTCTTCCGGGAAAAGAGTGTCCCACCCTTGACCTAACAATCAACATCGGCCCCTCTGTTGTTTCCCCTACTCAGACTGCAAGGAATCTGGGTGTGACCCTAGATAACAACCTGTCCTTCACTGCAAACATCGCTGCTACAACCCGCTGCTGCAGATACACTCTTTACACCATCAGGAGGATACGTCCCCTCCTGACCCAGAAAGCGACGCAACTTCTGGTCCAGGCTCTCGTCATCTCACGCCTAGACTACTGCAACTCCCTCCTGGCTGGTCTACCTGCATGTGCCATCCGATCTCTGCAGCTCATCCAGAATGCAGCGGGTCGTCTGGTCTTCAACCTTCCAAAATTTGCCCACACCACACCGCTCCTCCGCTCCCTTCACTGGCTTCCAGTAACTGCTAGAATCCACTTCAAGACACTGGTACTTGCATACCATGCTGTGAATGGATCTGGCCCTTCCTACATCCAGGACATGGTTAAACCATACACCCCAGCACGTGCACTCCACTCGGCATCAGCCAAACGGCTCGCTGCACCCGCACTGCGAGGGGTACCCAAGTTCCCATCAGCAAAAACACGTCGGTTTGCTATCCTAGCTCCAAAATGGTGGAATGAGCTCCCCATTGACCTCAGGACAGTAGAAAGCCTACACATCTTCCGGCGCAGACTAAAAACTCATCTCTTTCTACTCCACTTCGAGCAATAAAATGACTAACAAAGCACTTATATACTAATAAAGGACTGGCTTATCTAAAGCCAGTTGAGTAGCACTTGAAATGTTTTGGCTCTATAAAATGCACTTATTGTAAGTCGCTTTGGATAAAAGCGTCAGCTAAATGCAATGTAATGTAATGTAATGTAGTGTGTGTGCGAGGTTAGTTTGAATTTTGGCCTACACGGGCCCTCATAGTAAACGCTCCTTTTATGTTTGTAGACAGCCCCACCTAGTGTCAGCAGAAAGTAATGCAAATAATAATTCAAAAAATATGCAAAAAATATATATGTTAAAATATATTTTAAGATCATGTTTAGTCATCTGATTCGTCTGTACATTCCTGTTATAGTCTGCATTCTTCCAATTAGTGTCCACAGTGTGCCTATTGAGCCGTGTTGAGCGATGTGGGGCAAGCCCCTCTCTCTGCTGTAGAAATGAATGGTTGCTGTAAAAACTACACTGCGCATGCTCAGAGTATTTTTCTATTCAATGTGTGCGGCAAAAAAATAATCACCAGTGGGGCATAGTGCTGGCATACCTACCAAACGTCATCTCATAATTCAGAGAGCTGATTGGCTGTAAGTATGTGTGCCGCGAAAAGTGTAGTTTTCACCCAGTGGTAAATAGGAGACGAGAGAGAGCAGCGTATAGCGATTAAAATCAGTAAAACGGAAAGAAAATGAATGAAGTAGACCATCTACTTCAGCTTTGGTAAGTTCATTTTATGTCATATCTTTTGTTGATCCCCCCCCCCCCCCTCTCTCTATCGGAACCATGGATAGCCTACAGCTATTTGTTTACGTGTTTAAAAAAGCATCAGAAGCTTATATAGGCTATACACATCTAAGTTGTTCGTGCCCCACCACTTTTGTACATATAAAAACGCCACTGAGAATGTCAAATCTTAATCTCCAAGTTGGTTTACTTAACATGCAGTTGTGGTTCTCACAGTCACATCCGATCCACGCTGAAGAACCCTCCATTTGGGATCCGGGTCTAAGTCCATCTTTGATGAAAGGGCTTGGATGAAACCTAGCAGCCACTTGTCTGCTGTCTACTACCACCGGCATCGGAGGATTCCAGCGCTAAGTCATGTGATTTACTCCGGAGCGCTGTACATTCTTTCGAATCTCCTTTCATCTCCATCCCAGTGATGAAATGAGCAACCATTACCCCTGTAAGAGATAGTATAAAACACAAGCAGTGATTTACAAAGATCCCAATTATGCAGTGTAAACATCTGCATGCCATTTGTACACTGATGTCTTAAACGCATTGTTACTAAAAGTCACATTTAATGATATGGGCCACGGACAAATCGATGCGCAAGCAAATTAAACAATCTACAAATCTGATGCATGTGATTTTTACAGACTGAGCATTTGTTTATTCACATATTTACAGAAATTCTGAGGGGAGAGAAAAGTTGAGGTCTGCGTGGCACAAACACGCTCCATGCGGCATTTGGACTGGGGTTTTGACGGAGTGAGGTGCGTGAGTCGATGTCAGATGGAGCCATCCGACGTTGTTGGCCTAATTATGTAATAAAAGGGGCATAAATGCTTTGAAGTCCTAAGTGCAGTTGTCAGTTTCTTTGAAGGCAAATAGTAATTGTCATGTTCACTGCCTCGCAAATCAAATCTTCTACACATGTTTCCTCCTCCCCCGAAGTCAAAGTCTGTGCCCTCCCTTCTGCACGTACGCACACCACAACAACCTTTACGGCAGCCTTGATCTGCTCGCTGCTCAGGGTCTGCCGGCCCCTCCACCCTTTCATGCCCCGCTGCACTCACCCACATCTGGAGTTGGTCAAAGTCCTGGGCTCCCCAGGGAAAGACTTTAGTGGCCCCCCAAAAAGAAAAGTCCAACTCTGTCACTTCCTGGAATCCATACGGGAATGAAAAATTACCAGACATCCCCCTGTGGAGATGCACACAAAGATTCCTAGATCCCTTCCAAATGTTATCCTTAGGGTTAGAGTGTCTATGCATGCTGAAGGAATTTAAAATAGATAGCTGATATCCTTTGTGTATATTGTACATTACATGCGACATGTTTTTTTAAATGGATATTTGGACAATATGTAAAACAGATATATAGAGTAATACATTTTTTGGTGCTTTTTTAAAGAAACAAAAGTGGGGGGATAACTTTCAGAGTCTAAATTCAATTCTTATAACTTGTATATTTTCATAGATTAAAATAAGTAAAAACGACGAAACTTTTCTGATATCAAAGTCATAACATTTGTGTATTTCTCTCAAGGAAACAATCTTCACCAGAATCCTTGAGAATATTAGATTTGTTTTCTCTAAAATGTGTGAGTTTTTTATAAAAATATGAAACCCTTCCCCCAGATCTGCAATTATTCTTCTCCAAGCCTACAATGGCCTTAATGCACTGTTGCAAACATATGGCTTTGTGAGTGGGTTTACCTTAGCCTTACCATATCATCAATAGCTATATTACCAGACATTCTACAGCTTTTCTGCCTCCACACCTTGTGTCTATGTATGCACTTTAGGCTTTAGTGCATGTCTTTATGAATGGACGTGCCTCAGAGGAGTCCATTCTGCCTTTAAGTTGTAATAAAGGTTTTCCATAACATGATGAATTCCCCCCAGAGCTACAAATCCCTTCTTCCTAGTCATTTGAATAGTGAGCTGGTCCCAGTAGATGTTATCCCCCCCCCTTGAAGTTCAAACTCATCTTAAATGACTTCCTTGTTCCTGTGCAATCTTTTCTGACTATGGTGTTGAAAACCAGGTGACTTGCCCTCGGGCGAGGCTTTATAAAGTCACATCCTGCATGCTGCATGAGATCCTTGTGGGCTAGCCTGGGTGTCTCAGACTTATGTCTAAGAGGTTTATCAGCTCGTGCCTCAGAGATTAGTCAGTGCTTACTAGCAGGATAATTGTACTCCAAACTGTACTTTTCAAGCCATTTCAGTGGCCCGTCATGAAAAAAAGCCACCAACAGAAATAAGAAACCTCACCAGAGTTCTTAAATGAATACATAACTTTATTTAAATAAATGCTTTGTCATAACAAAGACAAAGGTTAAAGGAGTACATAAATTACAAGTTGAATAAATATTACACAGTGATATTCACTTTAATAATTTGAGATCTTTTTCCTCTTTTTTTTTTCTTATTCGTTTTATGTAGTTCCAAATACTGACCATTTTTATTTCCCACTGTCCTCCTGCCACCGATGGGTCCGTTTCACAAGCCAGTGATCACCAAATTATGAAAACCAATTGTATTGACTCATTACATCCAGAAAGTGTTATGTACTCAGAAAAAAGCTGTATTGTATTGTTGTTACTGTACTACAGAAGTATGAAATATGAGTTTAAACCAAGTAGGAAATGAGAAACCTGAGGAAGTCACTACTCACAAACAGGCGTGGGGAACAGGAAGTCACTATTAGACTTTTTTAACCCTGAACCTCCACCTGCAATCCAAACAACAGATTAAAGAAACACATGGAACACTGAAGTATTCACACAGATGATTGATCCGGACAGTGAACGGTCCCAGATATTTCCTTGTTTTTCGCTCAAGAGTATCAAAGTGCTCCTAGTTAAAGTATTGTATTCCCCAGATTTCCGTGGTTCCTGTCAACTGTCCTGCTAACTGTATCTAATGTCATGCAATTGGTGACCCCATATCGGGGAAGTGGCTAGGCCCATGGTGCTCACTCTTCTTCTTCCCTTTCCCCTCCGTCTCTTTTATCTCAACTCTCTGTGCAATTGGCCATGAGAATATCTCTAGCTGCGTGTTACTTTAAATCTATTTTTCCCTAAAGGATTTTGCTGTATTGGAGGTCCCAGGCATGGGCTGCACAGCCCCTGTCGACACAAATCACCTCAAAGCACCACCTTTAAAGGTAAGCACAAGATAACACAACATTTAGCTTTTGTGGCTGTTTTTTTTAAAGTTTTTTCCGTTCCACCAACTTCATGATACCACATCTAAAGACATCGTTGTGTGTCAATATCAATAATGAGTAACTGAAATAAGTGCAAGCTGCTTTTTTTTTCTTTTTTCGAAAGTGGTAGTGGGGATTTGGTGTTGGAAGTGGGGCAAAGAACCTTGATAATATATTCACAACCGGAAACCATTGAGGATGTACATAGCATTTCTGAAATACTTGATTTAACATCCATTGGCTTCCCCTCTCTGGCAATCATATACATTGGCATTTACATGAAAAAAGCAAGAATCATAGCTTATTGGTTGTCAAAGAAAGAGTTAAGGGAGGCTAACTGAGTATGCTAACACAGCATCTCCCCAAACATCCTTCTTATCCAGAATTGCCCCGAGGTACAGAGATTACTAATGGATTTGCTATGTGTTGCTGACGCCATTTACAGGACATTCATTGTTCTTCTCCTAACCAGAACTAAAACCTAGACCTCTTGATCGCTGTATCAGCCCTGGCACAGGCTGGCTGTCCTAAAGAGGAAATTGCCCCGTTTGATATCCTAGTCACTTTCACGTCACTATTTAAATGTATTTGCATCAAGGAAGGCACTGTGACTTGCACACAGAGAGAGAACAACTCTACTTAATGACCCTGTTATAACCTGTAACCTTTTTACTTAAATCATGCTCCCTTTAGATATATAGCCTTAGCATGGAAGCATGTTAGCAAAGGGTTGCAGAGTGTTAGCTTGTTTGACCGCCCTGTAGTCTAAAGACTCTGGGTCATTCTCCTGACAAGGCTACAAGGACCTATTCAAATTCTTTACAGGCTAAAATATTTGTTGTTCCAAGCACATTGTTGTCATACTATGTTTCTACAGGAAAAAAAACAACATTCAATAACTATATTTAAAAGTAATACACCATGGTTACACTGTAGAAGCAGTACTGAGGGGAAACCACTTGATAAGGAACATGGCTCAAAAGTGGGCGGTCTTTACTTCACTGAAGGCAAAGAAAACAGCACAAACAAAAACCATACAAAACTACACTTCACAAAACTGGATCAGAGAAGCAACTGGCCCGACTCTGAGCTCTGTGTCGCCCTGCATGGCAGTGTCTGTTTCAATAGGCACAGTTGGCATATCAGGCTAGCTACATTGTCGAAGAGCCACTTAACATAGGTTCATCTGTGACGATCTGCTTTACTCTTTTGTTTCCACCAATCACTGTCCCCGAGACAAACTTTACATCGGTTAAAGAGAAGGCCAGCCCCGAGACCACTTCAAGCGCTAGCAATACTTGTTGTGACAAAATCAAACAAAAGAGAAAGAAAAAAAAGGACATTCTTTTCATAGTAGGCTCACTCCATCATTCACCAACACAGGCGGATACATACCACACGCACGCACTGTACACATCCACGCATTCATGCACGCATCATTTTGTGAAGTTACACATATCTAAGCAGGTTCCCCTATTCATAAGTGCTCTGACAGAACCACATACCCAGATAGAGTCAACTGTTACAGCATATCCCTATCTATTATTTGTTCCTTTTCAAATAAAACCCAATTACTCTGCCAATTTTCAGTTCCACAGTGGCATCATGTTGCACAGCCTAAAACTGATCTGTTTTCAACCAATGTGCCTGATACATTTTTTTTCTTCACAATGATTTTGCGATAATTTTACATCATACAAGTATTGAAACCCCCAGCTTCCATAAAAATATATCCGTAATGTGCATATATTTTCATTGATCTGCAGCCAGGGGACCCGCCTCAGACAAAGGGGTCCCATGGGCAAGAGTCAAGGGATCGAGTAAATCTTCTGGGACTGTTCCGCTCATTCAGAGATGAGTACTTGGTCAACACAAGAATATAAAAGAAAACAAATACAGGTGTCTTTTTTTCAGCCTGTTCTTTCGTTTGGATTTTTTTCTTCCTTTTTTTTTTTCAACTTGAAAAAATCTTGAAGTGAATGGAGGGCGGAGCATACAGATGTGATACAGAGGGGAGGCGTGGGCCCTGGGTCACGTGGTGGTTAGGGTTCGGGGGGGTGGGGGTCAAGGGTGGTCCTCCCCTTTTTCACTCGTTGTTGTTGTTGCTGTTCTCCAGGTCTTTACATTGAATGTCCCCGCCGCTGTAGTCTGTGCCGGGGAGCTGAACGCCGTACTTGTCCACACACCAGCAGATGCCTCGTTTGCGTCCGCGGGATGGCTTGCACTGTAGGACAGAAAACAAAATTATAGTTGTGATGTAGTGAGGTGAAAATGTTAGAAAACGTGCAAAGGGTAAAGATCTAGAAAATGGTGCAGCAAAGTTTATTTGCACATCTTTGCTAGTAGCTTTGTAGCATATATGGCGTTTCCACTGAATGGTTTTTGCTTCGCTCGACTCAACTCACTTTTTGTGCCAGGTCCTTTTTTCTATTGGGGATTATGTCCTTATTGCTACTGCTGTACTCCTGCTATAGCTATGCTCCATGAAAACTGCCTTTAATAGATCTTCAATCCAATCACTATTGATGGTAACTTGGCTATTCAGAACTGGCGAGTTTTGGCCCTGGTTGAGCCAGTGAAGTTTCACTTGGTGGTCTGCAGTCTTTAAACTTCACCATCTGGCATCCACAAAGCTTGCTTGGAGACTGGACTGAGATGGTAGCAAAGAAGTCATAGGGAGTATACACAACGTTTGCTTATGGTGAACCATGTAGCTAGTGGAGTTAAGTTAAGCTAAGTCGTATCATGCAGTGGAAATGTGGCTTTAGTTACTTCCTGAATTGCTAGTTTTTAAACGTTTGTACCTAACAGGCTAATGCTTAACATGCTAGCCAGCTAACCAACATGTTTGCACTAGTTAGTCACAATGGCGGCCACAAAAGCTCTTTAAATCTAGCTTGCTAGCAAACTATCAGTCAGCTAACAGGTCAATGACCAACATTTAATAGAACAAACAATTTAGATAATTTACTTTGCCAATGCAAGCAAACTAACTGACATTTTTTTTAAATGCAGTTTTTAAATGCTGGTGTGACCTTTTAGGTACAGTACTTGGAAAGAGGGTGAAACAAAGACAACAATGTTTGTAAATACAAATATCGATGCAAAATCCCAAACTATTTTGGAAAACCTTCTAAGTGTAAAGACTTTTCTGAAGCAAACCCACCTGCTTGCGCTTGAAGAAACCTTTTCTGTCACAGTTGGGAAGGTACAAAGACAGGGCCATTACACGAGAAGTGTCCTTCATTCCCTGAATGATCCCATCCAGTTTTCTCCGGCATGGACCCTTTGAGGAAAGACAGATTTGGGTTACAAATACTGAGCAAAGGGGATGAAACAAACCCTTAGTAATTCAAAACTCAAATTAAAAGCACTTATAGATATAACAATGAAGGCGTTCATTGCTAAGATACTACTATTAGGAGTCTGCAAAGTAGTTCAACCTACACCATTATGATAAAGGCTCAAACTGACAATGAAAACTTACAAATTCAGGCTCATGCTTGTCGATGGGCAGAGGGGAGTAGTCCATGGGGGAGCCAATGGAGCGCTGCTTGCCGAGCTTCCTCCTCTGCTCCTTGCGCAGCGCGAGGACTTTTTTGCTGTTCACAATGTCTTTGGGAAGGAGTGGCACTTTAGCAGGCTGCAGCTCCTCTGTAATCTCTGTGGTAATGGTGTCCTCATGCTCCCGAGACTCACGATCTGCAGCGGAGCAAATAAAAAACGGTCAATTAATGTCACAGTTTTAAACCCACAACCAAGCTTCAGCTTTACATTAATGCATTTGCGTTAATATGTGTATAAAACATAATATGAAAAGTGTTTCCCACTGGCTGGCTTGTTGTGCCTGCCCTCTTTTGGAAATTAAAAAGGGGTTTGAATGGATTTAATAAACTGCCTCACGTTAATCTCCATAAGCTGTAAACACAACATTGACAAAATGTAAGTTTGTAATTGACTAGACCCATGAAAATGGTTAACACCAGTTTAAACCCTTAAATCTATATTTAAAATGGAGCTGTTCCCCACTTTGCTGGGAATTTCCCCTGTGTTCGTTTATTTAATCCCTAGCGTCATTATTTCATGATGAAACAAGTCTTACAATTTTATTTGAACAAGAACATAACATTCAGGAATGAAAAATGTCTCTGGAAAGGGTAATGTCTTAACTAATTATAGTCATCATAGACCTGTAATTAAGTATTACGAGGAACCAGTAGAATGTTGATGTAGGATTTATGTTTACAATGTTTAACAGTCACTTAAAAAAAATGTTATCTGCATAATTTAGAAAAGGTTCTGCAGCTAGTTGGTCCTCTACCATAAATCTCAGGTGCTTTTCCCAGGGTCTGTGCCACCAACTGTTGCTTGCTATTTGTTTATAGAGGAGGGGAAATTGACAGCTGATGAACTCCTAAAGCTCACACAAGAGTTCTACCTCCCAATCTCCTTACTCTACCTCTTAAAACATCTGAAAAGTCATGCTAAACTTCCCTCCATGTAAGACCACTCAGCGCTGGTCTGCATCCATAAAAACTAGAGATTTCCTTTTGGTCTTAAAGTCAGTTAAGGTCGCACATAAACACAGATATACCAAATATTTGTAAGCATACATATCTCTACAACTATGAGGCTGTGGCTCAGTGGCTAGTGTGCTGGACTTCGAATCAGGGGATAGCAAGTTTGAGTCCCACTGCAGTCAGCATGTCGTTGTGTCCCTGGGCAAGACACTTCACCCCAAATTGCTCCTGTGGGGATTGTCCACAGAACTGAATGTATGTAAGTCGCTTTGGATAAAAGTGTCTAACAAATGACATGTCATGTAACTTTGGAAAACTGCATCATATGTTGCATTGGAATATCTGGAAGATTAGCTAACACGTTATCTGGAACACTGCAACAGGGACTTAGGCCTCGGAGTGTCGTAACTTTGCAGCGACGTGGCCCACATTAAACTGATTCAAATGTCAAGCTGAGGAAAATCCAGTTGCTCCGTGGACTCATATAAATGCTTTCACATTTCTGTCCCATTTATGCGCCTCTTAGACGTAATATCAGCTCCCCCAGGGGACACTATAGTCTCTTGATAGGATGTTCACAGGTTGAGGTCCTTTATCCTTTACATAGCCCCCCCCCCCCCCTACTCCTATGTTTGGGGCTCAGCCTCTTAATCTTGGACCCCCAGCCAGAGGTTCTTTGAGGGCACAGAAAGAAGCCCTGAGCTCCCCCCCCTCCCCCTTGGCTTAGCTGTACCATAAGTACAGAGTTATTGTGGGGACTCTGCCAGGCCCCAACTGGCTGAAGCCACGGTGCCAGTGGATGACCCTGGTTATTTTTATCTGACAAGGAAACCCGCCGTGGTGCACACGGCCAGACGCACTGAACCAGAGAGGAATGTTGGCTACCGACTATAGGCCAACTGCTGCTGAAAGACAAATCAATTTCCATACTTGTATACGGACGAGAAAGAGAAACACGGGTAATAAGATTGTTGCCATTACTTTGCTGACTGGCCTGTTAGTACACAGCCACCATAGAGAAAGGCACTGAGACGTAACAAGGACACGGGCTCCGAGAAACTGATGTTCAAAGAGCCTGACACAGCATGAGCGTCTGGAGTCTGTGGGAGGGGAAGAGGGGAAGAGGGGAAGAGGGGAAGAGGGGAAGAGGGGAAGAGGGGGGGCAGGGTGATTACCAGAATTGGGTCTTTGGCTTCTGCGCTGAACTGCCGTCTCTTTGAAATTAATCGCACAACTCATGACTTGGCAGGCCTTGGTTTGTGTTTAGATATGTCCTTGTGTCTCCCCCGCTCAGACTACGAGGCTATTACTCGCTATAAATAAATACGTCAAACAAGCATTCCGATGCACGCCGGGGCTGTGACCACTGTGGAAAAACTCTTCATTTCAGCCGTCCAGTCCAATAACTGCTTGATTAAAATGCCACATATTTGGCTGTCGAAAAATATGTGCGGCGTTATTTTTTTACATGCATTCTTGCTTCATTTGTAATCTAATTTGAGCATATAAATGGCCAGACTAATAAAGGTCCAGCCGTGCCACATCAGTTTTATCCACCTTACCTCACAGGATATATTTTACTTTTAATTAAAAAAAACTGCAAACTATTTTCTTATGTATAAAGTACACTATTTTTATATGTTTAGTAGATTGGTATATTCGAGAGTATTCTCATAATCTGTATATTTTATAGTGTTTAGATAGTCTTCTGAATATATGAGTTTTTAAGAAATTTCTGTAATTCTTGTACATTAACTGTCAAAATGCTGCTCTGACAAAACAATTTCCCAACTTGGGATTAATAATGTCTGTATCTATCTATTTCTCTATCATATTACAAGTCACTCACTTTGAGAATGGTGTAAGGACAGAAAAAGGGTTTTTGTCTCGATTTTTAAAAACAAAGCAGCTTTTCTGAAGACAATGGTGTTTGACTTTTTTTCTCCTCCACTCACAAAATCACCAAATTCATCTTTTCTGAAGTGGGCTCTCCGGCGCAGCCACCAAAACTCAGTTTTTCCATGCTCAGGGTACCCAGCTTGTAAAGGAGGCTTAGAGGGTCTGTGTTTAACTCCTGAAACTCAGCCAAGACGCTGGACAGGAGCCAAGTGAGCCGAGTCATGTGCAGCTCTGCCATTCAGCTGAGCCCAAAGCTGAGCGGCTATCTCTCTCCCCTCTCTGCTCAGGCCAAACATTTCATTAGGACGAGAGGAGCAGAGTAGCCAAAGGAGGTGCACCTGATACTTCTCTGTTTAAAAATTAACATCTGCACACAATTATGCTTCATGAATATCCCAAGTTTCTTACCGGCAACAGTCCAGGCATGAAAGATAAGTTACCTCGTCTTTAGATTTTCCTCTCCTCCATATCCTAACAATACAGCAAAAAAAGCATTACCAGACAATAGATTATCCCACCTTTCATTAGAGTTCCAAACATTACAACACTTGTTGTTATACCCTGCCTTTGATTAAGTGCGCTTGCATCTGATATTACATCTTTACAAGACGTAAGAGACGGTTGAATAGATGTGCCGTTTAATCTCAACAGGGGGTAAGACAAGATAATGTAGGAACAAATGAGCCTGTGGGCCTATGTCACTTGAAGCATGAGTAAACCATCCTTCAGCCTCCGCTACTTAATATTTGAAAGCAAGGTCATGGCCTGATAGCCCTGCAGTTTCTAGAGCAGAAAGGGAGGTGTGAACAAACCAGAAGAGTTGTGCAAGTCACAGAGGATGCATTCACAGCTGCACAAAAGTCAAGTCCCAATGACCAAAGGAATATAGGTCCTAGAGTCTTTTTAAACATGGCGTAAAAGTAACCTTTGCTAAAACTCTTCAGTAGCAGAATAATTTGCAGATACAATGACAAGGACAGTAACAATTCTGGAGTCCCAGCATGGATGGCCAGTTGCATTTTCATGACAGATAAGATACACCCTGTGCACATCTGACAACAGTGCACAAAGCCTGGTTACATGAGAAGACAGACTCTATTCCAAACCAGTTGGAGATGTAGGAAAATATGGGCTTTATCAAATGCTGTGTCCATGAGTTGCATCTTTGATCACCCCCGACTGTAAGGGACTTATGTTTTTGACCCTCATGTACTTTTGTTGCAATGGAATCTCAGTTGTTGGACCCAGTGCGTGGTCTCCGGCAGCTTCTGAAAAATGCAGGAAATAACTCTTCCCATGGTATTGTGCACACATAATATGTTCGTTGCAATCAAAAAGTTTCCTGCTTTTCTGAATGCACGGTATAAATAGCAACAAGAACAATTCAAGGATTGTAAATCACAAAACAGGACTTATGAGAGGATGCAAAATCTTTCCAAGAGGGAAATGCTGATGTAGGTAAGCAAACTTTCTGACCTGTTTACAGCTTCCGCTGATAAAAGCTTGGTTCATGTTGCAACCCGGTCATGTGAAAATCACATAATCAGGGAGAGGTGCATATTTCTTCTACTGTACATTCCTAGCAATGTTTTTTTTTTTTAAAGTAACATGGATGGACACAACCTCTTTTTGGGTCAACTTCACCACAACACAATTGCTGGGTGCAACAATGTTCTATCCCTCCAGTGGCATAACAAATATATTTTGGCGAGAGTTTAGAACTTCTCGTTGTAATTTACAAAAACGTTTAGGTCTTGCCTTCAATCCTGCCTTGCCTCAATATGGAGACTTATACCACGGTTGCCCTTCATACCAACAGTGTTGGATATGGCGAACGTTAGCTTGATGAATCTGTGTCATCTGAGTGGACCAAGGTGGAATTACAATACTGCATATCATGTAGTAGTTCAAATATGGCCTAGATTAGAGTCCAGGAAACAACTGTGTTCTCTTTTCAACAACTGACGCCTGGCCTGGACTGGTTTCTACAAAGTTCTTCTCAAGCGTGCATATTAATGACCAAGAGCATGTTTGCCATCTTTGGACTTTGGCAAACGGATGGTTTCTAGGGGTCACTCTGGGCACTTAGATGAGAAAGATCTGGCAAGCTAAACAAGAGAATGCTTGATTTAAAGCTTTGTACCCGGTGCTTGTGGTGCTGTTTGCCATGCGAAGGGAGACTATAGCTTCAAAGTTGGCAAAATTGTGAATGAATCATGAATCAATTAGTAGCAAGCATCGGACCAAGCTCTGACCTTGAGATACTTTGGACATGTGGTTGATGAGAGATAAGATACACCCTGCTGAAATGGAACCTGGAGTCTTTCGATAATGATAATGCACCCGTCATCCTCATGCCTTCTGATCAGATATTTGTACCCAGATGAACAATCATCAGTGTAGTCCTGGTTTGCAGGGATTAGTCTATTGATACTTTGTTTAAAGTTTAAAGTATAGGTGCTGAAGAATATGCATTAGCACCAGGGGCGGAGCTTCAGGGGGGGCTGTAGGGGCAGGGCTCCCCGGGCCCGGAACGGTCGGGACCCAATGGGGGCCCGTCGCCGAGGCAGCAGGCTCCGCCCCCGAGATATTCGCCGGCGGGCCCTGCTGCCTCGCGCCACTGAGTGCACTGACGTTCGTGGTCATATTAGGTATAAAGCATTGTAGCCTATAATATGAGTTGAACTTGTGCTGCTATTTTCACACTCACATTTAACATTAAAACATGAAAAATTGCAAGTGAATCCCTTCTATTGTCTCCAAATGTATTTTGGGTAAATTCGTCATAAACAGCCGTCCATCAACATCATACGTAAATGAACGTCAACGTCATCATCAATCACTTGTCATTCAACAGAGCACTGCTTAAGCATGAGCAGTTATAAACATAAAAGTGGAGCTACAAAACGCAAAGAAAAAGATAAAAAGGACCAAGGAAAAGCCAAATTGTCCAAGCTAGATGGATATTTTTTTCGCCCTACTCCTCCTCCTGCGGGAGATGAACCTGAAGTTGTTGCCACTGCCAGCCGTGTTTCATCCCCGAACGACTCTGTTAAAAATGTCCCTGGAGTGAAGCATTCTATGACACTGTAGAGACGCTCTACAACTTTTTTGGTCACAGTATCAAACGATGGGCATTGCAGTGAGTTAATGACGCCAGAGAGCAGAACTATCAATCAATCAATCAATCAATCAATCAATGTTTATTTATATAGCCCAATATCACAAATGTTACATTTGTCTCAGTGGACTTCACAGTTTGTACAGAATATCAGTAGACAATACGACACCCTCTGTCCTTAGACCCTCACATCGTACAAGGAAAAACTTCCAGACTTTTTAACTACCACATTAAAACGCTTATGTCCCACTCGCTGGTCATCTCGCCATGATGCGCTTGTTGCGTTAAGGCACAGATATGGAGACATTATAAAAGCCCTCGTCAAAATATCCCTTACCAGTGACAAAAAGGATGAGCGCAATGAAGCAAGTGCACTCAAGAATGCCATAAGCAAATTTCGCTTTCTATTTTTGGTCAACATGCAGACCAAGATTTTGGAAAGCATAAATTGTGCTTCACAGTTACTGCAAGCAAAAGACGCGGATATTCTCAAAGCATCTACTCTACTGCAAAATGCCATCAGTGTTTTGGTGGAGTATAGGGGACAATTTGATGAGGCGAAGTCCGCCACTCTTGCCCTGGCTACTAAATGGGGAAGTCAAACACAGTTTGAAACAACCAGGGCCAGGAAAGTTAAGAGACACTTTGATGAACTTTCTGAAGACAGCCGCCTCACTGACGCAGAGAGCAACTTTCGGGTGACCGTTTTCAATGCATGTCTCGATATAATCATCCAGCAACTGTCCCAAAGATTCACCAGCTTAAATGCAACTATGAACATGTTTGAGGCAATTCACCCCAACACACTACTGCAAGCAAAGGATGAGGATTTACACCAAGCTGCCCAGCGGCTTATAGAGCACTACAGTCGGGACATCGCCGCCAGCTTCCCTGGCCAGCTGCTTTCTTTCAGAACCTGTTTCAGGGACCAAATACAAAAACTAAAATCTGTCGCGGATCTGGTAAAAATGCTCATTGTTTACAACCCAGCAGTATCTACATTCAGTGAGGTTTGCACAGCCTTCATCTTATTTCTGACTCTTCCTGTCACCGTGGCAACCGCCGAGCGCTCTTTCTCCAAATTAAAACTCATCAAAAACTATTTGAGGAGCACGATGGGACAGGAGAGACTGAGTGGACTGGCCTTGCTGTCCATCGAAAGTGACCGAGCCAAGAAATTGGACATACAGCGGATTGTGGACGAGTTCGCGGAGCGCAAGGCTCGCCGAGTACCCTTCAAGTAGTGGTGAGTACACTTCAAATTTAATTTGTACAGTAGCCTACTTGTACGTGAATGTATGGGCCGCCGTGCCAATTTTACACTGCTCTGCTCTCATGGTGGCTGCTGGCTGTCCATGGTGAATGGTGTGTCAGAAATGTAGTCATTTTATTAGGCTTTGTTTTCGTTGTCCTTGTGGTTTGTTGGACTTTATGTCATGTTATATCATTATTATCTCTGATATATATTTCGTTTCTATACCCTTTGTAGAATCGAAATCTTAAATATTACACCTTTTCTTTAGTTACTTTTCTTTCAAACATTGTTTTAAATTGTAATCTTACTGACTGAGCGACTTTTTACGCACGAGCGTCAGATTACCACCCCGGACTCCCGATATTTTTGTCAAGCTTTATTGGGTTTAAAGGGCCCGGTCATGTGGCCCCGACCCCCGGCCCGGGTCTGATATGTGCCGCCAGTGATTAGCACGTTAGAAATGAACGAGAGGCAATGAGGGACAATCAAGTGGTAAAATAATGATCAGCCTGCCATATTTTTACTTTATAGTTTTAAATCGAAAGTAGATAGCAATCAGGATCGAAGAACCAACGATCCTAGCTCCCAATATCTCTGATAAGAGTTTTAGGTTTTTGCGAGCTAGCTAAGGCAAAGAAAGCCTGGCTTTTGGAACTAGTTTTGTAGAACAGCCCTTAAGATGTTGGTTGCGGGGTTACAATACTCAGGTCAGGTTAACACGTGAGCCCAGCATGAGGCCATCCCTGTGCTTATTGAATCACATGCTCCTATAGCGTAGAAAGACTACAGTGAGTGCTGATTCTTCCACAGCTGGTGCCACCAGCAGGCTAGGTGTCAGTGACCAATAAGCTGTACAAATACCACTGTAAAGTTTTACAGGGAGAAATCAGGCAAGTGTGCCAAAAAGGTTATGCGCTTGCCAGCGACAGCTCTACTGCTGTACACCCTATGGCCATGCCTCTAAATGCTATGTGCAGACAAAAGCAGTTCTACAATGGTATCAATGTCACATCTAAGGAACCAGGTCCTCTTTATTTTCTTGGCGTCGCATTTTCCACCAATTGCATGCTTCTTTTCTATATTGAAGTCCTCGACAAAGTGACCTTTTTAATAATTCTCCCAAGCACCTGCAACAGATCAGTTGCAGCATGCTAAGCTTTCACTGCGCTATCTCAGATGTTCAAGGTGAGACGGATGGAAAGCCACATACAGTCCTTTCGCATGAGCCCGTCATGAAGCTGTCAGGCAGCTGGGGCCACACGTGACCTGGCTATATCTAATGTGGCATGTCTGTATGAGCACGCAACGTCCACAGGGGCCGGAGCACGGTGGCTGGTTGTCATTAGCCCGAGTGTACGGTCGGAGAAAATCAGCGTTTTACCACTGGCTTCGGTTTCTCGGCTGCGACGCAATAACCAGCTGCGTCGGTGAGGCTGCAGACATGGAAAAAGCAGATGGCGGTTCTAAATGTTAAAGAGCTTTCTAAACTAAAGTGATGACAAGCGATTCTGTATGCTGCTTAGATATGACAAGGCAGTGTGGCCATACATATGTACAGTTCTCTTGAAAAGTCTGCAGTCGCTTGATGTACTCGATTGATTGTAAATACCAATGGAAATGTGTCTGAAAACTGTCTGGCAACAAGTTTAAAATGCACATGTAAAGAGCCGAGACAAATGTAAAGTATTAAAGCTGTCAGTTAAGGCACCAGGTTTCCGGTTGCTATGCTAATAAGGGGCATAGTATTTCTGTGTGTGGAGTATTCTTGAGTTGGAACCACTCCCTAATCATCTTTTGTTTCTTGGCACAGAGCAATCCGTTAAAACATAGGGCCCTTTCAGAAGCTTGAAGGACGAGGGGCCTGCTGCTATGAAGTCATATCTGTTGGCAAGCTTTCCCGGGTCTGATTCACCCGTAGGGGGCTAACAAAGTCTGAGTGCCCCCACAGCACACACCACCTCCTGAGCCTTACAATCCAAGCAACCCCTGGGCTCATAGTCCAAGAGCAAAACGTGAATTAATGCACTGCTGGGACACAGAGAAATGGCCTGGGCTCTTTTTTCTTACAAGTGAAGAAGGGAGGGGGGTTGGGGCTGTAGGATAGCAAAGATTCCTCTCTCCCATTGTTTGGCTGCCCCAGTCAATATTTAGTAGACTGCGGACACTTGAGCTCCTCCTCCCTGTGTTTGGCTTTGCTCAGCTGGTAAAGCACACAGAGACAGCTGCAACCCCACACCACAGGAAACCAGAAGCTCACCTCACCAGTACCCGTCGGGCGGAGCTGCTTGACAGAAGGCCCTAGAGGGAAGACAGAGAGAGCCAGAGGCATTCTGCTGAATCACTGCGTTGTGACTGAGCGCCCATGCAATGAATGCAGCGCCAGAGGCAGGAAAAGATGCTCTGATTACCTCTGAGGGCCAACAAAGAAGTCAGATTCTGTGTGTGTGTGTGCAAAGCAGGAGTGATACAAAACTGCCCGAGGTGTCATCATTCACAACAATCACACACAATGCACACCCACACAGCCCCGCCCAAGCACACACACACACTACTGGGAATGATCCGTTTTTTGAGCTTTGCTAGCTCCCATTTGTATTTTTCCAAGCAATTGGAAGAATGGCAGTCCCAGACAAACATCATTGTGCTGTAATGTCATTACAAGGAGAGGTGTTCGGCTCACTGGGTGCAAATGGCCTAATGACTCTGTCAACAGCCAAAATGAGCCCAGTGGCAGCCCATTTTATAGAATGAGGCATGTAGCCAAACCCTTTGTGGTTACCACCTACTTATCTACTTGTTGACAAGCTGCTAAAAGTCTGAGTGACAGTGAAGCTCTCCGCTACACCGAGAAATACCTTAAATCATTCAAAGCTGCTACCTCCACTCTCTTTCTGTCTGAACATCTCCATGTCTTTCTCCCGCGTCTCTCTCACGCATACAGATTTAGAGGTAATCCGACTCTGAGGGTAGCCTGCAGACCTAAATCTGATCTGAATTCAGCTTCAACTACGCAGAGGCACCTCTTTCTTTCCAATGTTAATCTACTCACTCTTTATTCTTCTCGTGCCTCTGTAGACTTCATTACTCAAGGTGCGAATGATATTTGAAAGGCGAGAAATGAAAGATATAAAAAAACCTAATGCGCTCTGGCGCGGGGATGGAAAATAGTGAGGTTTGACAGACACTTGTTACACGAGTGGATATTAAAAAGGCGACAATTTGCATAATGAGCTCTACTTTAGGGGTTCCAACAATTTCCCCTTTAATATCCTTTATATAAATACACTATCACACCTTTTCATTAAGTGTTTAGACCTTTTTTTGGCGTCAGGATAACAAACCTCTTGAGAAAAATGCGTGTAATGATCGGCTCTGCCTTAAAATGGAAATATTTTCTGGATCATTGTCAGCTACGATCTCCTGGGTCTCTGTAGACCGCAGTTTGACAGCCGCCGCCCCGCACCAAAGGCTCAAATCAGCCGGGACACCTCATGCGTTTTACCCGCAGCGGGGCGAGCAGCCGCCCGCAACAGATTAACCACAAACACCGCGCGCACACCCGGACTATTTATCCACTTTGTGTGTTTCTAATGTGATGATTCATAACCGACAACCAAATCAACAGGGTTACACCTTGATGATGAATCTGAGGTGCATTTTCTGAGGCGGAATAAGCTCCTGCAGCCAGTTTAATCAATGGATAAAAGTTAATCATATGGCACCTCAAACCATCTGTCAAACACGCGCTCTGACAGACAGCATGGAGAAAGAAGGGAACCACATGACAACAAATGTAATATCTGCAAAATAATAACGTTTTAAGATGAAAAAAAACTAGATTGTGGCATTATTTATCCCATAATATGATGCACTTTTACGCTGCACAAGTTGATCCGGAGCATGCATGGAGACGGTGGTCCGGTGCGCTCTTACCTATGGGCGGGTGCGCAGGTTTGTATCCTTTCTCGTTGGTGCACACTCCCCTGCCGTGGAGCAGCGCGTGCAGGGGCTTCTCCTCCCCGCTCCTGGGCAGGCAGCGGAGCCCCTGAGTGCACGTCCCGGTGTACACGCCGCACGCCTGCCCCTCAGACAGGGCGCATGTGAGGCAGCAGCCGCAGCCCGGCTCCTTCACCAGCTGGCAGCCGACGGGCACCGGAGGGCACATGGACAGCGCCTTCTGGTCACACGGCTCGCACGGCACGTATGAGCCCAAGCACCCGGACAGCCCCAAGATAAATGTCACCAAGAGGCAGAAACTCAGAAACATTGTTCTTCAGTTTTAGCATAAAACCTCAAATGCGAAGAGGATGGGGGAAAAGTAGACTAATGAGCACAATGCCTCTGTCAGATAATCCGATTTTTTTTTTTTTTAAAGCTAAAGCCAAGAGTCTTTATCCAAGAAGAGTGTTGCTATCTGTTTCAAAAACATTAATTACAGGCTCTGCAGTGCACCCTGCAAAAAAGTCAAATATGTGCTTTTTTTTTTCTTCTCCAAGGTGTTGTCCTCTGCAGGATAAGGGATACTCTTCACAAAATCTCTCTCCTCTTCAGGTTTTGGACTCCAGTACTTTCTCCAGCAGAAGTTTCCTGAGCAGACTGATCAACTGAAGCGCTGCCTTGCCTTTATAAAAACAGCCGAGCCCAAACCCCTAACTATGAATACGCTAAACAGCAGGGAAGGGAGGCACTTGTTTCTTTGGCAGGCGGCCAGCACTTTTTTTTCAGCAGCAGGAGGATCGCTCTTTCACCCTGAAGGCTGAACTGATGCCGAGGTGCAAGAGGCAACTGTAAAAAAAAGTATCGTGAACACATCTCAGCATAGAGACCCATCTGCAGGCTTCCACTGTCTGTAGATTCATATTATTCAAGAAGAGCTTTAAAGTGCGTCACACTGCAAGAAATTATATTTTCAACAAGTCAAACACATGCTTATTTCTACACAAGGGGGATGATTCTCCTGGAGAAGCAGCTTAAATAATGAGTATAATGATCACAATTACTTCTCAAATTTATAATAATTTGACCATTTCCCAATTTTTCTTTTCACAAGTAAAAGGTAAAATGCATAAGAGATAACAAGTAGCCCCTGCCTGTCAGAAAATATCCCAAAAATATCCTTATCCATTCATGGTTGGAGAAAAAGAAGAACCGGAATGACCATATGTGTATTCATTATTGAATCACTCTCTTACAAAGCTGGAACATGGATTTGCAAATTATTTATTTGTTTACACTTTCCATGCTTTTTGCTTGGTTAACACTCACAGGGATGCCTGCTCAGGGCTATAAGTCACCTTTAAATCCTGCACCTGTTGCTTCCATTGGACATAATTTGTTTTACAAATGTAGTGAGAAGGGAACTCCACCAACATGTCTCTCTGTCTCTCTCTCAAACATATACAGAGAGAGCCAGAAGAAAGAGAGAAAGAAAGGGGGGGAGAAACATGTCACGAACTTTGAGATTTGAAGCAGCAGCCTGACAACTTAAGTGCAACTGGGCTCTATTATTTTATAGCCTGCATGCAGAATAATGCCTGATTGCTTCAGCGTGTGCTCTAACTTGCACCACATATGCACTCTAAATCAGCGCTGGTTGGGAGCTGTTATTCCCGTCTCTTCAGCTTTTTCAGGGCAGATTTTTCTTCCTCAAGTTAAAGCGCAGTGTCAGGAAACTGTATCGGTTGTCCACTCACGGCTTGATAAACGGCCACACGGTCATTCCCTGAAAGTCATCATTTTGTCTAACCATGCTGAGGCTGAGGATCCACAGAGAGAGGATTTACTGCAGTGGACGACCACTAGAAGGCACTGTTAGCAATGATAAGCTGCAGAGGAGCTGACTCACATGTCCTCTTTGTATACTTAGGAACACACACTAACTGATATATTAGGAACACACACTAACTGATATACGAAGGACACATTCCGAGGTGAAAAAAGTTTGCAGATCTTCTACTTAAGTAAAAAAAAAAAAGTACCAGTGTAGAGATACTCAATTACAAGTAAAAGTCCTGCATTCAAAATGTTACTCAAGTAAAAGTATTAGCATCAACATTTAATTCAAGTAGGCCTACCAAAAGTAGTCATTTTACAGATTGGCCTTTTTCAGAATAATATATATGATATGTTTTATAATTATTGATCATTAAAGTGTTATCAAAGCTGGTAAAGGTGCAGCTAGTTTTAATGATTTTGTATACTGCAGGGCAGAGGTCGCGTTAACCGAATATTTTCCGTCTATGACGGATATTTTTTAACAATGACGGAAAAATCTGAAAGCAGTCCATCATTTTTGAGAGATTAGAACAAACTCAGAACAGCGCCAAAGCTTCCCCGCAGCGAGGCTCCGGTGTTATGCATGCCCGCCAAAAAGGAAATGATATCGTTTCCAAACCTAACTTTGCCGTACAAATCATTGATATGTCTGTGAGTTTTTGCTTTACACTGTGGCGTGCTCCCGCGAGGTGCAGTGGGCATGCACAACACGGCATAACACCGGCGCTAACAGTTCACGAGCGTCCCCGCCGTTGACAGTTCACGAGCGTGCTCTCTCTTTCTCCCCCCAGAAATAATGCTTGAAGTGGTTGGGAACATAATATGGCATTTAATCACGGCAGCGTTTAGCTGAGTTTCTCCCGGTAGAAAACTCTCTTACCCCTAGATTCCACCGGGAGCGTCTGCGCTGCGTTACGGCTACGCCACGCCACGCTGCGGCGTTTTTAGCGATCGCGGTCACTCTAGTCAATGGGTGCTATTCCACCAGACCCGCTGCGCCACGAAGCGCCACGGCGCAAGGAATTTCAAAAATATAGGATGAATCCTATTTTTGACGCGGCGCAGCGCGGCGCAGCCGTAGCGCAGGCAGGAAGTGGAACGTTCATCCGGCCCAGGCCCATCCCCCAAATAAATGTCCAGGAAATATGCCCAAATCAACAACAACTGCGAGCCTGCACACACGACGCTCCGCTTCCGCAACGTTTTGAAACGCGCCCGGTGGGTTATGACGCAGCAGGAGGTCGCAGCGTGGCGTGGCGTAGCCGTAATGCAGCGCAGACGCTCCCGGTGGAATCTAGGGGTTACCCCTCGATTCCACCGGGTCCGTCTGCGTCGCGTTACGGCCGCGTTACGGCTGCATAGCGGCGTTCGCAAAGATCGCGGCCATTCTAGTCAATTGGTGCTATTCCACCAGACGCGCCGCGTTACGGCTCAGAAGCGTCCCAGAAGCGTCTCGGCGCTGGGCTCCGCTCAAAATAGGATTCAAGTCTATTTTTCGACGCGACGTGAGGCGTTGCAGAGGCGCCGGGGAGGAAGTGGACCGGTCAGAGCATCCGGCCCATTCCCAAAATAAACACATTTTGCAGACCCTATCCCTCCGTAGTCTTTCAAGTAGGAGGAGAAATGCCAGCGTTCTCCTCCGGTTTACTGGCACTGTGTAAATTATATATATAGAATAATTATGATGATGAATGCATTTTTTTACCACTAAAGTACAGCAACACATCTTTGATTAATGTCGTTTATAACTGGGATATTACAATTATTATTAACTTTGTCTGTATAAAGTAGCCTGTCCAGGAAATATGCCCAAATCAACAAAAACTGCGAGCCGGCAGGCAAGACGCTCCGCTTCTGAAATGCTTCTGAAACGCGCCCGGTAGGGTATGACGCCGGAGGAGGCCGGACCAAAACCGCGGCGCAGCCGTGACGCGACGCAGACGGACCCGGTGGAATTGAGGGGTTAGCAGGGGAAAGCTGCGTGACGCTACAAAGGGGTGCGGCTAGCAGCAACAGCTGTTCCATTTAAAGCTACGGTCACAAAATCAGCCTGTTTGGAACAGGGCTGGAATAGAGGGGTATAAGCAGTATGAGGCATGGCTACAATGGCTGATCTGTTTGGTATTTTAAGCAAAAAACTTCACAGACATGTTTTGTATAGGTATGGCCCTACAATATATTTTTCAAATATAGCATAATAGGTCCACTTTAAGTACAAGATCTGAGTACTTCTTAAATGAGTAAATGATATAGCGGTAATAGCATAATATAGCACTGTGTTGATTTTGTCTAAAAATAGAGCTTCTTGAAGGATTTTATTCCAAAAAATGTTCTCTTTGGAATTAGTGAGTGGATAATTACATACTGTCACTTTCATGAAATGTAATTCACATGGGCGTTTTTAATTTCTTTGGAGTTACTTGCAGAAATGTGATTTGTTTTCACCACAATTTTAATATGGCACGTGTTGAGCGGTTCCGGTACACCATGATTGTTTAAAACTCGGTTTGCAGAGGATGTCGAAGGGGTTCCATAACCACCATTTACATATCTGGACTGTCTTTTTTTTCCAAGGCTTTTCCTTTTGGTTTCCCTTGCATGCCTTCATCACTTCCCATCTTTTGCATTCAGCCATTAACATCTGGAGAGGACACTCTTTTTTCACACTAAAGGGGACAGATCCTGAGAAAAAAAAACGAGGTCACGAATTAATCCAGCAGCCGCAGAGAGTGCCCTGAGTGATGGTTAAACTCCAGGCCGAAATTACTTGTGGTGAGTCAGTGTTCCCTCCAAAACCAACAGGAGCGGCAGAACCCGGCGTCAGCGAAACTAAGACATAAAGCCAAGCTACTTTGGCTGAACCTGGGCAGCGATAATGAACGGGATTAAGGCGTTGAAGCAGCGTGGATTAATGATGCATCCTCTAGCTGGGCATGAGACGGTGGATGAGGATGACAAATTACAAGGAAACTATCCACCCGGTTCAAGCTCCAGTTGAGGATGTACAGTATGGAATGCCATTTAAGCCAAAATTAAATAAATACATAAATAATTAAATAAATACATATAGCCTATATATAAATATGCCTATGAAATAAATTCTGAAATAAATAAATGAGGCAATAAATATGTATACATGCACATTTAAATACACATTTATTTATTTATTTCATGGGACTTTTATTTCATAATGACACATTTATTTATTTCAAGAGACTTTTATTTCATAATGACACGTTTATTTATTTCAGGGGACTTGTATTTCATAATGACACATTTATTTATTTCAGGGGACTTGTATTTCATAATGCCACATTTATTTATTTCAGGAGACTTGTATTTCATAATGACACATTTCCATTCCTTATCTGCAAATGAACGGGGCGTGGTTAGCTCACAGATCCAGACCAAAGCAACAGCACCACAACACTGACTCAATAGCTCTTGTTTCACACTCCAGTACTCTTAAGTGGTTTGCAAACTGCCAATAAACCAAACCGGTTCCGGTTCAAGAACCGTTCTTGTGCTTTTCTGGTGCTTAACTGGTTCTTCTCTGGTTCTGCCCCTTTTCCACCAAACCGGTTCCAAAGCCAGTTTCGGGCTAGCCTGATTTAGTTCCGGTTCTTCCTGTTTCGGCCGCAGCGCAGTCGGCGGCTCTAAACACCGAAAACCGGTTCTTAGCTGACCCACTTGGTTGCCCGGCAAGAACCAAGAACCAAGAACCACGCTCACGTCCGAAGGGGGCGAGATTAACCTGAGCCATAATAACAGTTTATGGCGAGTACGGAAAATGAAAGTTGTAACAAGCAGTAGCGCTGAGCAAAGTGACTAGAACGCAACCACACACTTATACAAAAATAACACACTTTATAAAGTCAGGCAACACTAACCAGGCTTCGTGTGATTCTGTTTATTTGTACCTTACTTTTACCATCCGTTCACTGTTATTGATCATTGTGGAGAGCAGGCAGAAGTTTTGTTTTGTATTATAGCAGTTATCAGATGGAATCAATACATGGGCTGCACAGGTTGTCATGTCCGACTATCACAGGTAGAATCATAATGAAAAGGTAAAATGTGCCTGTAGAAAACGGCTTATGCCACAATAGGATAGCAACAAGTAGTCAAGATAGTCAGATTAGCTTCGGTTGCTGTTGCATAACTGCGGTCAACTCAGCCGTCTCTCGCGTTCGCTTGGTCAAATCAGCAGCTATTAATTTTTGAGTGCGCAATTAATAGGCTAGCGCCTTTACGGTAATCGCTGTACAGGAGTAAAATAATGCATGTTTTTTTCTGCTTTATTTGCAATACAAGTCATTTGTACCATAAGTTCTTAATAAAACTGAAACTGTTTGACTCAGTCCTAGTTTGACTGCTACAATAAAATGAAGTAGGCTACTTTCACTGTGTACTTTTTGGGTAATACTCTCTCAAAGTCCCCTCCTGAGAACAAAATCATGCCACTTCTGCTATATTTGATGAGATAAAATTATTTTTAGCAATAAGTTCTTAATAAAATTGGTACTGTTGGACTCAGTACTTGTTAGACTACTACCACAAATACAATGAAGTACTTTTATTGAGTACTTTTTGAGTAATACTCTGTCAAACTCCCTTCCCGAGTACAATAATGCATGTTTTTAGCTATCTTTGATGAGAGATAAAATGATATTTTGCCAAAAGTTCTTAGTTAAATTGATACTGTTGGACTCAGTACTACTTGGACTACTACCACAAGTACAATCAAGTACTTTTACTGTGTACTTTTCGAGTAATATTAGGTCAAACTCCTGTCCTGAGTACATTCTTTCATGTATTCTGCTATCTTTGATAAGAGATAAAAATCTATATTTCAGATATTTATTTAAATAAGAAGTGAGCTTTGAATAAATATTGCAAAACAAAGCCTATATCACCTGCAGGCTTAGCCAGTGTGTATTTCTTCCTGCACTACAAGATTTCGATGTGTATAAATCTGGGCCATTTATTGTGTCATTTCTCCAAACACATACAGCACAAATGCCTGTATTGGAGTCTTAAAAAGGTGCAGTAGAAGAACTTTAGCAGCATCATAAGAGGCCAACAAGAGTGACAGGGGTGTGTCACTGTCCTGAAGGAAAGTTGTGAACAGCTATCCAGGCCAGTCTCTAAAGACTTTCCAAGGGGTAACAATGCTGCTGCTGGAGTACTGATCTAGTGGATCTAGTGTTGATGTCATCTGTCTACCATATCCTCTTAAAATACTCTGTCTAACATTATCTGTACATTACATTACATGTCATTTGTTAGACACTTTTATCCAAAGCGACTTACATACATTCAGTACTGTGGACAATCCCCACAGGAGCAATTTGGGGTGAAGTGTCCTCCCATGATTCGAAGTCCAGCACACTATCCACTTAGCCACAGCCTCCCAGTATTGTGAACACTTTTAACGCTTATTAAATATAGCAAAAAACATGCATTATTCTACTCAGGAGGGGAGTTGGACAGGGGATTACTCAAACACTTGATTGTACTTTTGGGAGTAGTCCAAGTAGTACTGGGTCCAACAGTATCAATTTCATGTAGAACTTGTTGCAAAAAATCATTTTATCCCTCATCAAATATAGCAGAATACATGAATTATTGTACTCAGGAGGGGAGTTTGACAAAGGATTACTCAAGAAGTACACAGTAAAAGTACTTCATTGTATTGGTGGTATAGTTTAACAAGTACTGAGTCCAACAGTACCAATTTTATTAAGAACTTATGGATACAAATCATTTTATCTCATCAAATATAACAGTAGTGGCATGATTTTGTTCTCAGGAGGGGACTTTGAGAGAGTATTACCCAAAAAGTACACAGTGAAAGTAGCCTACTTCATTTTATTGTAGCAGTCAAACTAGGATTGAGTCAAACAGTGTCAGTTTTATTAAGAACTTATGGTACAAATGACTTGTATTGCAAATAAAGCAGAAAAAAACATGCATTATTTTACTCTTGTACAGCGATTACCGTAAAGGCGCTATTAATTGCGCACTCAAAAATGAATAGCTGCTGATTTGACCAAGCGAACGCGAGAGACGGCTGAGTTGACCGCAGTTATGCAACAGCAACCGAAGCTAAACTGACTATCTTGACTACTTGTTGCTATCCTATTGTGGAATAAGCCGTTTTCTACAGGCACATTTTACCTTTTCATTATGATTGTACTTGTGATAGTCGGACATGACAACCTGTGCAGCCCATGTATTGATTCCATCTGATAACTGCTATAATACAAAACAAAACTTCTGCCTGCTCTCCACAATGATCAATAACAGTGAACGGATGGTAAAAGTAAGGTACAAATAAACAGAATCACACGAAGCCTGGTTAGTGTTGCCTGACTTTATAAAGTGTGTTATTTTTGTATAAGTGTGTGGTTGCGTTCTAGTCACTTTGCTCAGCGCTACTGCTTGTTACAACTTTCATTTTCCGTACTCGCCATAAACTGTTATTATGGCTCAGGTTAATCTCGCCCCCTTCGGACGTGAGCGTGGTTCTATATCGTATAAAGCTTCGCCCTCTAAAGCTATCGCTATTGGGTAATCCCCCTGCGCATGCGCAGCACTGACAGACTTAATCCACGCCCACCTATGACGTGGGCCCCACCGACGGACTCACTTCCGTATAAATAGGAAGTAGGCCCTACAATCTGCTCCCACTTTTCTTCAGCACTCCGTTGCAGAAGCACTGTCAGGCACAAGTTCTTTTCAGAGCTGTTTACTAAAGAGCAAACATTCCTCCTAAAAGCTTTGTGTTTAGTAATAAAATGGAGACTGGGCAGGTAAATCAAGGCTTCGTTAGGGATTGCCTTTCATGCGGGTCGGGCTACATTATGAGCTTTGACAGGCACTTACAGTGTGAGTCCTGCCTGGGAGTAGAGCATGCGAATGCGGCTCTCTCTCCCGGGGTGTCATGCTCACATTGTGCCCGTCTCCCTCTGGCCCTCAGACAGCAGAGAGCGGACGCTCTCGCTGCTGCTGCGGCCGAGGATGATTGGCCCGTCCAGGGGTCTTACTCCGTGGACGAAGCCCTTGATTTCCTGGATCCAGATGGCGGGCATGAGTCGGATGACTTCGTTCCCTCCATTCATGGATCACCAGGTGGTTCCCCCATCATCTCTCCCCTCCGGACGGAGGAGACAGATATGGGTCACGGCGTCGGTCCGGCGTACGAACCAGTGGTCCCTCTCTCCGTGCCTCCTTTAAAGCCGAACCTCACTGCGTTCTTTGGGCTAAGCAGGCCACCACGGTTGCCGGACGGCGACCCATGTTGGCTGCCCCCAAAGATCAGTTTGTCGCCCGACAGACTGACCGTATACATCAGTGTGCGTTCCAGGCGTCAGCGGCGGCAAACAACATAGCGTTGCTGTCCAATGCCATGGTGGAAATGTCCGAGCAGTCTAAAACCATGTCCTCAGGGGAGGCTGAGGAGATTGGTAAGGCGGCCAGCACTGCACTTACCCTGTGCGCGTCAGTCGCAGTCTCGCAGGCGCGGATTGCGGCGTGGGCGACGCAGGTCCACCGGTACCTCTGGCTACAGCAGGGGTCTATACCGGAAGGTGCAGGGAAAGATTTAATAGAGGCTCCAATCAGTCCGGACGGACTGTTCGGTCCCCAGTTCCACACCATGGTGGAGGCTATGAAGTCTGCGTCAGAACAGGCAGACGACATAAGACGTCACGTCGGCTGGCTTCAGGACAAACGTCCCCAGCAACAGCAGCGACAGCAGCGACAGCAACGACAGCAACGAAAGCACCCGCAGCAGTCTCAGCGGGGGCAACGCGGGCAGCGGCGAGATCAGCAACGGCGTCAGAATCGCCCTTCAGCAGCTGCAGGGGCACCCTCCCAATTCTCCGCTCCTCCGCCACAGAGACAGGACCTGCAGGTGACGAGTCGGAGGGGAACGAAGAACCCCCGCTCCTGGTCTGCTCCTCCGAGAGAGCCTCCGAGGAAGCAGAACCGAAGATGACTTTTTGGGGGGGTTATGTGGGAAGAAAGAATTAAAAATGATTCAAATTCCAACAGTGTGTCTGTAGCAACTGTTTCTCACATGTCCCCCACACTAGTCAGGCCGGCTGCCGTTAATCTATCGGTTAATAGGCAGCAGGACTTGTTGCATAACCCAGCTGTGTTTAACTTGTCAGTTAACAGACAGAGGGGCTCGCCGTTTGAGCCGGCTGTTTCTAATCTGTCGATTAGCAGGCAGCAAGACTCGCTGTATAAGCCGGCTGTACTTAACCAGTCGGTTAATAGAATGGCAGTTCAGCTGTTTTGCGACCTAACCCGGCTTTTATGCCAAAGGCGATCACAAGCTCGTTTAGATCGAGAGTGATAACTTTGGATGGCTTCTTTCCTCCTCCTCACACATCAGAGGAAGAAGCCACATCTCATCTCCTCTGTCCCGTGCGCGCACTGTCATGCTATATTGCACACACGGCTGCTTTACGCAGTTCCCAGCGTCTGTTTGTGCATTACAGAGAGCGCTCATTAGGGCAGCCTCTGTCTGCACAACGCCTGTCACACTGGCTGTGTGAGGCTGTGTCACAGGCGTATGTCTCCTCTGGGTTGGATCCCCCGGAGAACATCAAAGCGCACAGCACCAGAGGAATTTCAACCTCTACGGCGTTGCACGGAGGAATGACAGTGGAAGACATTTGCACTGCTGCATCTTGGTCTTCCCCCTGTTCTTTATTCGTTTCTATTTGAGGGATGTCTCCCGTTCCTCTCTGACACACTCAGTACTGAGTGTCCTGTCAGAGTGAGTAATTCGGGGACTCAACTACGGGCCCTCTCTCCTGCCGGTCGGCACTTAGAGAGCTGCCTTTTTCCCTCTTTGATAGTTTTAACAAGTGGGACTTTGGTCTCTACTTTTTAACGACAGGTAGCCTATTTAGCCTACCTTCATTCACGTATGGAGAATATTCATTTTTAATGCTATTTTTCCTGGGAATGTGATGCTCCATTACGCATGGCGAAATGGACATGGGTTATTAATTGAGTAGGTGTGGTTTTGGGCTTCTGGTAACGGATGGACCAGTGGGGCGTAGACTACATCCTGCTTCACCCTTAACCCAATAGCGATAGCCTTAGAGGGCGAAGCCTTATACGATATAGAACTGGGGTTACGTACTGTTTCCGTACAGAAACCCAGTTTCTATGAGTATAGGCGCAGCCCTCTAAGGTTTGGGCCCCACTGGCTCCGCGAATAGCTGAAGAAAAGCTGTGAGTCCGTAGGTGGGGCCCACGTCATAGGTGGGCGTGGATTAAGTCTGTCAGTGCTGCGCATGCGCAGGGGGATTACCCAATAGCGATAGCCTTAGAGGGCTGCGCCTATACTCATAGAAACTGGGTTACAGTACGTAACCCCAGTTCTTGGTTCTTGCCGGGCAACCAAGTGGGTCAGCTAAGAACCGGTTTTCGGTGTTTAGAGCCGCCGGCTCCGCTGCGGCCGAAACAGGAAGAACCAGAACTAAATCAGGCTAGCCCGGAACTGGCTCTGGAACCGGTTTGGTGGAAAAGGGGCAGAACCAGAGAAGAACCAGTTAAGCACCAGAAAAGCACAAGAACGGTTCTTGAACCGGAACCGGTTTGGTTTATTGGAAGTTTGCAAACCACTTAAGAGTACTGGAGTGTGAAACAAGAGCTATTGAGTCAGTGTTGTGGTGCTGTTGCTTTGGTCTGGATCTGTGAGCTAACCACGCCCCGTTCATTTGCATATAAGGAATGGAAATGTGTCATTATGAAATGAAAGTCCCCTGAAATAAATAAATGTGTCATTATGAAATACAAGTCCCCTGAAATAAATAAATGTGTCATTATGAAATACAAGTCCCCTGAAATAAATAAATGTGTCATTATGAAATACAAGTCCCCTGAAATAAATAAATGTTGCATTATGAAATACAAGTCTCTTGAAATAAATAAATGTGTCATTATGAAATAAAAGTCCCATGAAATAAATAAATGTGTATTTAAATGTACACGTATACATATTTATTGCCTCATTTATTTATTTCAGAATTTATTTCATATGCATATTTATATATATATGTATTTATTTAATTATTTATGTATTTATTTATTTATTTAATTTTGGCTTAAATGGCATTCCATAGTACAGTACTCATCGTGTAATCATCACTTAGAGGACACGGTGTTCATTTCCTGACTCTTCTCTTTATTTGCACAATGAGAAATCTTAATTCCCCAAAAATCTGTGCACGCATTAATCCATCCGCCCATCCCTCGGTTTTATTCTGTCATCATAGGAAAAGTGCAAATTCTTGATGATTAAATGACTACTAATGAGAGTGATGAGGAGAGAGATATTTGTGAATGAATCACAGTGGAGGGGATTTCTGATTGAACTTCCCCCATGCTTAATTAGTTACATCATAATGTTATGGTGCATTTCCATTGCAGGGCCTCGCTCGGCTTAGTAAGGTATAGTTAGGCCTTGTTAGGCCAGGCTCACTTTATGCTGCGTTTCCATTACAGTTTAGTAGCTGGGGCAGTAACTATAGTAACGCAGTGTAGGCGGAGCCGTGACGTCATCTTCAATGCGAACCACAGAAAAATAACATCAGCCGTTAGCTGTTAGCCCTCAGAGCTCACAGCTCCTCATATCTGTTCAGAAACTAGACAAAAGTTAAACAAGTACAAACCACAGACTGTGTGTGTCATGGCGAATACAGTCGCTGGTTTATTTATGTCTGTATAGGCCGTTGTTGTGAGTGTGGACGGTCGGAGCATATACAACGTTAGCTTAGCCAATCTCCATTTAGAAAACACGCATTTTAAAAGGTTTTTCGCCTGCCGTCTGTCTGCAGACTTGTCAAAGCATTCATTCATGGTTTTTACTAACCGGTATCAGTATGTTGTTACTTCGGCATCATTTTGAAACGTGTATTACAATTAAATCACGGTCAGATATGTTCATTTTGTTGTAGTTGTAGCCCCCCTGCCAGCGATTCTCTCTCTCTCTAGTTTAGCATACTCAGCCCGACTCAGCCTGGTTGTTGGCCCGCTAAGAACCTCGATTTTATGGGGCCAGAAAAGCTGTGAAATAGTACCCGCTAGCTGGTACTACGCCTAGTGGAAACGCAACCAAAAATGGGCCGTGCACGGCACGCTTAAACCGCGCTGTAGTGGAAATGCGCCATTAGTGGACTCTCTTGGATATACTAGAGGTCTTTGACACTAAGGTCTTTGACTTCTAAAATGACTGATGAAGTTGTTCTTATCGGGAGGACATTTTCCAAAACAGCAAGCTCTTACTTGTTCTTGTCTAGATGAAAACCCTCAATTTACGAAACTCTTGCTATGTTGGTAAAAGTTGAGCATTGGCATCAAACGGTCAATTAATAAGTCATGGGGAAACGAGTCTCACAAGTGTTTCCATAAAGTTTGTTCAAATCCAGGGTTACCGTTTAGACTAACTTTCAATCTTGCAACATTATAAGATAAATAAAACATAATAATAAGATATGGTATACTTTATTGATTCCAATTTGGGAATTAATTCCGTCACAGCAACATGTAAACAAGGCATTACACACAATGTGAAAATGAAAAAAAGTACGAAAAAACCGACATTAACATAACCTCTAAAGATCTCAAAATAGAAAATAAAACAGTGTCAAATATATACATATTGACAGTGAAAAATATACTTCTGAATACTATCTACGCTATGAAGGGCCAATCTAACAATAAGAAGGATAATATTAACATTGAGTGTGCAAGAAATAGCCGATTAAATTACATATCAATGTACAAGGTATAGTGTGAAGACAATGGACACATTATAGTTTTTGGGCACTTTACGCCCTGCATTGACACTTGTGAGGAGCAAAAGACAACATAAAACCTTTGTGGCTCAGTTTTCTGACCCGCAACATATTTGAGATGCCAAACCCGAGAGACTGTTTACAAAATACTCTTATTTATGATAACATTTAAATCAAAGTAAATCAAACTATGCAAGCCTGGAGGACTGGCCAAAAAGATAAGGGAAGCCTGGGCCAGCCAAACCAGGGGGAGTTAAGGTCCTTACACACCGAGCCGATTTTCGATGTCGATAGATGTAGGGCCGTCGATGAGCGTCGTGTCGCCCTACTCAGATTGGTGTGTACTGCAGCGTTGTGTCTTTTCGGCCGTGCCGACACCTTCCGCCGCCGATTCGACATGTTGAATCGGTAGGCAGTCGGCCAAATCACTCTGATTGGCTGTTCAGCTTAGCGAATCAGTGCATGACAAGCAAAACGGAAGTGAGGGACCCAAACAAACTATTAAGAAGGCAAATCTGAGATTTAATTTAACTCCAGCTCTCGACACAGGTTCGGGAAAGCCCCATGAGCTTCTCGTTGTAGAGTGAAAATGGAACGCACACGCTATTTGTTGTTTGTTTATATCACGCAGTCTGTTCTTCTTCTCTCGGTGTATCACGCAGTCTGTCTTCCGGTTGTTGCCTCTTTTGAATGACGAATACACACTACCGCCGCCTGCTGGTAAGGAGAGTTATTGCCACTCACGCATGCACAGTTCGTACGTGCAACTTGGCCGTCAGCTGAAGTCTTTGCGGTGTGTTCCAGTGCGAAACATGGCCAAGACGCAGAAGACGTGAGGCAACGTGAGGCGACGTGAGGCGACGTGAGGCGACGTGAGGCGACGTTCCGTTGGGACGTGTTCTTTGGTGTTCTTTGGTGTTCTTTGGTGTCAGTTTGGTGTGTAAGGAGCTTAAGAGCCAGAGCTCCCCCTGCGTAAACTAAACAGAAACAGTTCAAAAACTAAACAACGTAACAAAGCTGTGAAAACTGGAATACCAGCCCCTCCAGCCCCGAAAGAAGCAACAAAAAGAAATAAGGGCAAATTAAACTACTAAAGAGCAGCCAACAGCACTAAATGTTGGCTCTTGACATCAATTATCTACGAAATCGCAAACATATTATTGTAATTCTTAGGATACGCTGCTGTTTGTAATATAAAACTTGCTTGGTATGGTTGAATACTCTGATTGCTTGGTAAATGAATCCTTGAGAGTTGAGCAGCCATGTTAGTTGTCTCATGTTAACAAATATAGACCACAATTCATTAGGTAATACAACAGAAGTATCGGATTGGTTTGTTTTTTGTGTGCATACAATTCTTCCAATTATGGGTTTTTCCAGAACGTCAGAGTGGACACAATCATGTTCAACTCTTTGTGAGGATATTGCTGATTCTAATTAGTTTTAGGCTTCGTAAAAATAATGAATGAAAACAAATTAAATACCCAAACCCTAACCCTTTTCTTTTTTTGAGTATTATGTAGTGGTTTAATAGGTGCGTAATAAACAGGAAAATGTACAGGAAGTTCATCACTGCAGAAGTAAATGCACCTCAGCCTTTACTTTTAGTTATGACATTTTCCCCTGAAATTACAGAAGAAGGAAAAGACTGGAAGGGCACTCTTTAAACTTCACCAAGGCCATTTCCATAAGTGAAAAATAATGCGTGTATCCGCCCCGTGATTCGGATCTGCTCCAGAATTTAATGGGTTCTCCCTTGGCCCATGCTATACCCTCCAAACAAGCTTTATGGAATTCTGGCCGTAGTTTTTTCCATAATCCTGCTGACAAACAAACCACCGAAACAAAGACATAACCATCCTTTACAGAGGTAATAAAGGCAGCAGGCTGGTTGACCTGGATGTAAATACCTAAGCAGTTGTAATGTAAGGTCTCTTCTGTTTTGAATTTTCCTAACCCTATACCCATTTTTATTTGGAAAGCTAAAGGCCTCTATTTTGTGCATCTCTTATCATTTAAGGTACACATGGCATACAGTCAGTATTGTTGGACACTATCTGTATATTGTTTAGCTAAATGCTAACAAGTATTGTTTGCACATTGCTTAGAGAACACATACAATACTGATTTTATCATTTAAACAATTGATCATTTATCAATTTAAACAATCTGCCAAACATGCAAAGATCTCATATGTGCCATGTTGTGTAGCTGTGTCATGTACACTACTTGTGGGTGTGTTGCATATTAAAGATGGCACTTAGTGCTACAAATTGTGTATGTCTGCGTGGGCATGAGTCTTATGTCCTTGCATTCCGCATAGATGGAAAATAACAAACACCAGAGAATGCGGCTTGTAATTTTTCTTGTTCCACTTTGTCAAGTCGTCATTCTACATACACAAGAGGAGTGCGCGATACACAAACACTCCCAGGCACACAAACAGTGCCTTTCCCAAGGACACACACAGAAAGGTGTTGTTGTGTATATCTGTTGAGACCAGACAGCATGGCTCCAGGAACGAACCTGTTAGCACTCCGCTGTCATTTAAACTGTGTGGAGTCAATAATGTGCATGAGAAAGATACAAGAAAGTTTAAATGGGAGTGAGCAAGTAAAGAAAGGAAGGAAGAGATTTATATAATACACCAAGCTTATAAAGAGCTTTGAGTTAGAGAAATAATGGACGAGGTCGGTTTTATTCTGTAAATCAGTGGATGTATCTGCTGTATACAGAAAACCTGAAATCATTTCATTTATTTGGGGTTCAATGGAGCAATTTGAAATAGCATGCATACCATAATAAGATTTTACAGTCTTTTATTCTCAGTCAGAAATAAAAACATTTACTTTTTCTGGTACGAACGTCCGCTGAACCTTATTAAAAATCACTACAAGGAATGAGCCATTGACATCTCCAATACCAAAGGATTCTGAATCAGCCTTGAAACATTAAAAATCCATATTACTTGACAAAAAATAATTTCATTATAAGCTTGAATGGTCAGTCCGTGGTTTTATCTGTATATGAGCTCAATAAAAGCAATTGCAATTCTGAAAGACAAGAAATTAATGTTGTGGTCATTTGGAAGCAAGCACAAAGTTTTGAATTCCCCAAATAGTGAGAAATATCCTACTTGCTTCCACTTGGATTGCACCCCCGTACAGTTGACAGTGTTGCTATAGAGGCATTAACAACAGCACAGTGAACTTTGTGGTGACGAGCGCCCTGCGGGCTTCCATTAACGCGGGATCGCCTCAATATGACCATGAGAAGACCTGCAGGATCTTGTAACGCGAGGCGGAGCGGAGGCTTATCTGAGCGCTGCGATGGAAACTCTGCAGATGAAGATAAGCTGGCCGCTAAGTGTAAAACCTTACACAAGTGCTGGTCTTTTTATAGTCTATTAATGTATGGTTGGCTAAAGGCATTTCCAAAACAAAGCCCATTCAAACATCTGCATGAAACCGTAGAGATGAGGGGTGTGTAAGCAATGCACCATGGGATGGTTTTTGCTTTGTGGCATGGTCCCAGGCCAAACCCTTTAGCTTAAATGGCTAACGTTGGGGTTTGTTAAAAGGTGATGTATTTGTGGTTTCTCCTCCCCGCTGTTTCACTCTTACAACGCCACAGATGATTTACTTTGGGCTACATTTTCTCTTCCCCATCTTATTCCTCATGCTTGTTATTGGCAGGCCACTTAACGCAATACATCTGACTAAAGAAATGTCTTTTTATAAGGGTGTGTAGGTGTGAATGTGAGCCTGGGGGCAGGTCAAAAGGGAGTAATCATACTTACAAATATTTGAATTTCCACATCAAGTACTCCTTGAGTATTCTTTAAACACTTCCAAACAATGTCCCCAATTTGTCAGTTTAGGCATTTAGCTAATGCTCTTATCTATAATGTCTTACACTAAGATCAACATTAAAATTCCTCTACTATAAATTAAACTAAATTCCTCTACTGGCAATATTCCAAGAGAGCATGAAGGCCAAAAGCTACACACACAGTAAAACAAAACAATCCTCACTAATCGGCAGTAGGCTATATATAATATATATATAATATGAGAAGTGCTAAGCTAACATTAAGATCTAAAAATAGCTAACAGCTAATGTCAAGGTGGAAATTGAGAGAAAGCAGTCAATTGCATTTATAAAAAATATGTTTTAATGTAATAACATGTCTACAGTCTAGAGAAAACAATATACTGTAGGGTTCCTGTCATTCCTTGTTGAGGCTAAAGCTAGCTTGTTACTTCAATCCAGGCCATGCTAACATGTGCCAGGTGCTGCATGGTACCTAGCAGATTTCGGGGTAAATGCTTTGATTCGGGGTATGTGCCAACCTTTGGGTTTGAACGGCATTTTGGATGGTGGGAGACAAGCTGGCAGAGAGGAGAACCTTTGAACCAGGACTCAGCTGGAGAGCAGAACAAACAGATTAACATATGAGCGTGATCTGCCAGGCTCAGTCTGTATGCTTGTAGGCGAGTTAGAGCTGAGCAGGAGGATAGTAAATCTGCTGATGTTTAGCAGGTATGATGTTAACCTTGTTACCCATCTTAGGTGCTGTTTACACGGGAACGAAACGGGTTGTATCCGCTACTCTTCTCTTTCGTATAGCCCGTTCGTTCACACGAGGCCGTAACGGAACCGCGGAAACGGACCCCTAAAACGATAACGTGTCCCAAGGTGGATAGATCTGCGGACGGAACGCTCTGGGGGTCCAAACGGCTCCGTGTGTACGTCCTATACGATCATTTTCCTGATAACGATGAAGCCATAGCCCCGCCTCTCCCCACCTCTGCTGCTCAGAGGTGGGGTAGCATGGTCAGTAGCTACTGCTACTGACCATGCTACAGATGTTAGTGCAAAAATCTACAGCTCCTCTACCACAACCATCAGCAACAAGTGGACATGGAGAACTACATGAACTACATGTTAATAAATCCACCGTGGAGAATAAACAGAAGGGCAACCAGGCAACCATGGCAACCATGCTCCGGGGTCTTCTTCGCTGCTTTTGGTGTATTTTGTGGCGGAAGTACAGCGCCACTTACAGGCCCGGCATATGTACTACAGCGTTTCCAGCGGGTCGAGCGGTCTTGTGTGAAGGGACACGTTTATTGAGCCGTATCCGTGTGGACGGAAGACTTTTTTTATATCGAACTCGGTTTGTTTGCATTTCGTTTGCGTTCCCGTGTAAATGGGGCCTTAGATTAATTTGTCATCGCACTTACATTTTCTTGAGAGTCATGCTGCGTTCCATTCCAAACCAGAGGTCAGATTCTCCTCTTCGAAATGTCCAACATCCAAGCGTTCCTGGAGCACAATTTCAAATGTTAACAAAAAACATGGCTGACACACAATTGCACCACAGAAACCCCTGTCCTTGGTTAATTAAAAAGATAGCTTTTTTATTGAAAGTGAGAGAAATGAATATATGTTACTGTGTTTCCAACTAGCAACATAAGCAAACCTATGCAAATGTTATCAGGTACATATATATAGGATGTTAGAGGGGCAGGACCAGAAATGTATCAAGTGCATGCCGGCAATTTCTTTCGTTACTAATGAAATACATTATGTCTTGAATGACTACTTTTGTGACAGTGTTAAAGGGATTTTAAAATGTAACTTTAAAAAAAAAAATAACATGAATGAGACAGTTCAAATACTGCTACATGAGTTAGTGTCTAAGTGCCTTAGCCAATTAGAAATGCAGGTCATACAGCACCATAGGCTGGCTAGTTACGGGGGTAAAAGGGCAGGTGCTCAAGCACCCTTTGAGATCTATCTGCTATCTGAAAGTTATACATTTTTTATTAAACACTGGCAAATAACAGATTTGAATTGATAGTTTGTGTCACATCATACAGCTTCTTAAAGTTGGATTTCCTGAGTTTACAAGGTAGCCTAACTTTGACTGGCGTTCCATTGGAATTTTTTCTCGGAGGTTCGACATTACTGATCTTGCCATAAGGCTTGGAGCGTGAATTAAAGCTGGGCATAAAGCGAATCGATATAACACTATTGTGCCTACATGGTAACGTTTAGCAGGTATGATGTTTACCATTTTCTCCATTTGAGTCGACAGTCATGCTGTGTTCCAGTCCAAATTAGTTTGGATTTTTTTTTTTTTTTTTCAAGAGCATGACGATAAACGTTAACAAAAAACATGGGTGACCATGAGAAAATGATCTTCGTGTACAGGAATTATGTCATTGGTGACTTTCTTTTTTTTAATTACGTTATAACGAAAGACATTGGTGACACTTTGACATCAATTTACATGCAGAGCAGTTTTTACGATACAATATTTTGAAAAATAGACTTTACATTGCTTTTAAGTTGATGGTTTACCATTATAAACAATGCCTCCTCTGCTGTGTGACATCACAAAGCTGCTTCCCCTTGAATTCAGGGTAGATGGATTTGCTCCCACTTTCAAAAGCTGGAACTGGGAGCTTGAGTGGCGTTTAATTGTACTTTGTTTTTATAAGGGGTCAGAAATGTTACATTGGACTGACATTGCCCTCCACAGAGCAATGCTGCTAGCAGGACAGCTTTCAGAACCATAACAAGATTTCATGGACATGCAATTATACACAAAGGAAAATATGCATCAAACTCACCCTGCTGCAAACATTTTCTGAAACATCTTTGACTCATTTTCCCATTTTGTTGAGGGAGCGGCAATCTGTTGGGTGTTATTTTGTAGTTTCTGACATCATTCATAGGCATTTTACTTAGCCAGCTGAAAAGATGATATATGGGGTTACAGTGACATCACAGAAGAAGCAATGTGGCAATCACAAGAGTTATCAAAGAGGTTTGCAGGTTGACCACTTTTATTTCCCCATTAATGTGATTTAAGACGTCTTAAATCATCTTTATCTGCACTGTCTAAAAGTATCAAATGCATTCTGTATGAGCATGTTCCAGCTCTTCATTGTACTCTTTATGTGTTGCTATATTATCTGCATTAATTTATTCACATTGTCTCCAAATCCAGCCAAAAAATTAAGTTGGTTTGGTTTGGCTTCACAGCACGTGTGTAATGATTGACCCACCAGCAGGTCAAGAGGTCACAGCTGTCCAGTTTTATCAGAACCACCTATCTGCCAGCCAAAATTGAGGTGAATGTATAACTGAGAGGTGCTGTAACTGTGTGCTCCCCACCATGGCAGGTGTTATACAATCGGTCAAAGTAGAATCAGCTGCGAGAAACAACAAGTTAATAATTGTAACATTCACTATGCTTAGCTGGCGGGAGCTGCAGGCCAGGTGCAACTCCAATGAAGCAGTGCATACAGTGCAGAGTGGGGGGGGGGACTGGGGGGACGGTCAATCAATCAATCAATCAATCAATCAATCAATGTTTATTTATATAGCCCAATATCACAAATGTTACATTTGTCTCAGTGGACTTCACAGTTTGTACAGAATATCAGTATGACAATACGACACCCTCTGTCCTTAGACCCTCACATCGTACAAGGAAAAACTTAAAAAAAAGGAAAAACCCCACAGTTTAAAGGGGAAAATGGGAGAAACCTCAGGGAGAGCAACAGAGGAGGGATCCCTCTCCCAGGACGGACAGACGTGCAATAGATGCCGTGTGTAAATCGAAAAGATAATACATTTACAACATAGGTAGACCAAATGTTTGGAAATGAATGTGTCTATAATAAGAAGATGAATCCACGAGGATGTCAACAATCCTGTGGGAGCCATCAGGGAAGTAGTATGATGAGAGTCAGGCAGGACCACAGTGACAGGTTAAGCCACGACTCGAAATCCAGGACTCAGATCAGGACTCAGGATCAGCCACAACTCAGGATCCCAGCGTAGATAGACACCAAAAATAAATTTGGGGGAAGCTGGGTTATTCGGAACATGAGAGTACACAGGTACAGACAGAGAGAAGGAAGAAGTAAGGTGTCCCCCGACAGTCTAAGCCTATAGCAGCAAAACTAGGGGCTGAATCTAATCAGGCCTAACTATAAGCTTTATCAAAAAGGAAGGTCTTAAGCGCACTCTTAAAAATGGATAGGGTGTCTGCCGCCCGAACACAAACTGGAAGCTGATTCCACAAAAGTGGAGCTTTTGTCAGTAGGTTATTTACTACTAAACGGTTACCCTCTTATCTGCCTGACCTGTAGGAAACAGTAGGCTATTTTACTCACATCCAGTTGCTAAATCTTATATTTCATTAATATTTATTGATACAATGTTCAGACTTGTACCACACCATTGTTGAAGATATAATCACTGTTATGTGCTATATACACTTTTCTACAATTTATTATTTTGTATTGCTGACTGCTTCTTCAATACTCTCTTCACTTATTTATTTTTATATGATGCTACTCTTTTTTCCCATGAATGTGTACTTGTTTCTTTTCAATGTATTGTTTGCCGTTTTAAAAAAATATTTATACATATGTGTTTGTTTTTATTTAGTACAGGTAATAGACAGTGTTGTTGGGATGATGTTACAATCTCACAAAAAGTAAAAAGTAATATAGTGTAGTTAAGTTTGCTTGCACTGTAGACTATAAATTGTAATTTCTGAGTATGAGTTTTGTATTTTTTTAAATCCAAGACTACGTGTTTTCTGTGTTTATATATACAGTTTATGGTTTATTCACCTTGTTTACACAGGCACTGTTCTGAAAATGGTTAACCTCAGTTCTAACAGGTTTACACAGTGTACTGACAAATCAACAACAGACCTGATTTTCAACAGGCAAGTGATTCAGTGAGTGAAATTTAGATAATCCCAGAGTCTGATATATATTTAAGAATACATCCAGCATGTGTTAATCAACAGCAGTATCAATGGTGTGTTTGTGATTTTTGAACATGTGTAGTGAGGGTATGATTCAGAAAACTTGTGTTTAAAAACTAGTTATTGATGTATATAGAGTAGCTATGGAGTTACATGATTTTCCTACCGTGTTTTGTTATTTTTTGTTTTATAACATCCAGCAAAGGAAACTCTGTACCTGCTTGTGCAACACAGTCTCACTCCCTGAACGTCCAGGAGCGACGCTTGGTCAGGGTCCTATGGCGTGCAGTTGTGACGCGCCGAGTCTCCTTCAGCTTCATAAACGGACGCAAAGAGCTTTCAACTGATTGCAATGTATTCCCATCGGCGGCGGTATTTGACGCTCAGGGAAGCACCGCATCGGTCCATGTCGGCGGCATTTAAAGGCAATGTGAGCGTCCATTCCCATTGGATAACGGAGGATTTTACACCCGGAAGTAAGTATTCTCTTTACTGTCGATTGATTTTACAGTGATATCTGCACTACTCATCAACTCAAAAACATCAGATTATCCTTGTTAATTACACAACATTGATTGGTTTAAATTGTGTACAATGCTTTTGTATTTTTCCCCTTCGATTTGGAGAAACAAATATTTTTTCGGAGTTTAGGATGGCAGAAGACACTACACTACCCAGAATCCTCAGCTTTCGTTTGGGACTACAACATGTGCTTTGCTTCACAAACCCCGTGATTAGTCCTCAAGCTCTGTGATTGGATGTTGGAGTGGCTGTGCGCGAAGTTTACACGGAGCGTCAAACAGCACTTTGAAATGGAATGAATCCCATCGACGGCCCACTAACCCCCCCCCCCCCCCTTAGGTCACAGGCTCCTCCAACAGTGCAACACAATAAAACAGATACACAGAAAAAATAGTGCAAGTAAATACAAAAATAAAAATAGTAAAAAGTGAAATAGTGCAATAAGAGTCTATATACAAGTGATTGGAATATGATATATTTGACAAATAATTTCTAAGTAGCAGCCAGATGAATGTTATGGATGTTGTTTCAAAGTTCAGGTGTTTAATAGTCTTATGGCCTGTGGGATGAAGCTGTCCCTGAGTCTGGTGGTTTTATACACAACTACGGTGTAGTTATGCAATGATGACAAACTTGGGTCATAGGTTCCTCAACAAGACATCTATCAATATGTGTGTACCTCCACCATTAAACTGTCATATTCTGCACATTTCTTATTCTATCTACATACATCTTATAAGAGTATAATAAATATGTATAATATCGGTTAAAATAAGTGCTTCAACATAGTTAACATTGCAGGAATGTTGATTGTCAAGTCCCAAAACAAACCATGCAATATATTAAACGTTAAGTACTTTGTCAGGCTTAATATTTATCAGATACCCCCAAAGCTTTTTGCTTACATGTATTTAAAAGAAGACCTTAACCTAAAGTATTATTTAATGTTTAAATAAAGCCTAATTAGTTTGTCTGTTTTGCACATCCTCCTATTAATATCTTTGTACATCCGGCACTAAACTGTTTTATTCTAGATATCATTTACAGTATCTTCTTGATATTTTCTATTCTATATTTCTATCATTGACCTTCTACTTTCCTCCTATTTTGTATGTACTCTTAATATTTAAATGTTTTCATAAAATATAACACATTCAAAAGTGCTTTACAAAAATGAAAGACATTAAGAAAAAGGCATTTTAAACAGTCATTAAAAAGCAACACAATCTACCTGCATTGCGATTACTCTAAACGTGTAATAACGTGCTTTAACCAGTAGGTGGTTTGGGTTAAAAAGCTGTCAAGTTTACAGTGTTAACAAAATAAAATATACTGCTGTTTCCGGTTTAGTTTACGACGGATATATTTTGTTATTGTTTTGATATTTGTAACACAAAAGCGATGGAAAAAACCCACAGCAACACAGAAAAGATGGTCTTAACATGACCCAGCGGTCTAGTAGTTAATAAAAAACAATAATATCAAAACAAAATATTACTACTAACTTTATTGTGAAATTAAAACAGAACGGTAAAAGAATAGTTTCCGGTCTATTCTGAGGCCCGATCTCTGTAGATAAATAAAGAACTACGACAGATGTGTAATATTTAATGCAGCCGAACCATTTATTACAATGCATTCATGTGATGACTTTCAAAGAGTAAAGCAAGCACTGCTGAATAAAGTATGATTTTATCTTTTACGAAACGTTTTTTTTCATATGGAATGCAGTTGGAGCTCAACCAATCACAGAGCTTGAGGACTAATCACGGGGTTTGTGAAGCAAAGCACATGTTGTAGTCCCAAACGATAGCTGAGGATTCTGGGTAGTGTAGTGTCTTCTGCCATCCTAAACTCCGAAAAAATATTTGTTTCTCCGAATCGAAGGGGAAAAATACAAAAGCATTGTACACAATTTAAACCAATCAATGTTGTGTAATTAACAAGGATAATCTGGTGTTTTTGAGTTGATGAGTAGTGCAGATATCACTGTAAAATCAATCGACAGTAAAGAGAATACTTACTTCCGGGTGTAAAATCCTCCGTTATCCAATGGGAATGGACGCTCACATTGCCTTTAAAGGCCTCTACACACCGGCCCGACTTTGGGAGTCAGAGGCCGTCCGAAGCCGTCAGAGGCAGTCGGGCATTCGCGTCGCAGTACTCAGGTTGGTGTGTCGTCTCTTTACGGCACATTTTCAACCCTCCCGCCTCCTCCCGCCTCCTCCCGCCGCCGATTCAACATGTTGAATCGGCCGCGGGAGGCCAAAGAACGTCGGGACAAATCAATCACTCTTATTGGCTGTTCAGCTTAGCGAATCAGTGCATCAGAAGTGAAGCGGAAGTGAGGGACCAAAACAAACGATAAGAAGGCACACACAGACGGCTAATCTTCCTCATTTTCATCTCACCCGGACGCAAGAGTTTCTTTTTTATCATGACGGCATGGAATGAAGAAAGTGAAGACCAACTGATCAACTGCTTATATTACTAAGTCTGTTCTTCTTCTCTCGTTGTATAAAACGCAGTCTGTCTTCCGGTTGTTGCCTCTTTTGAATGACGAATACACACTACTGCCGCCTGCTGGTAAGGAGAGTTATTGCCACTCGTCGGCTGAAGTATTTGCGGTGTGTTTGTAGGCGGGCGGCTTTATCCAACGAAGCCAACGAAGCCCGACGTAGCTGACGTAAAAGTCGGGACGCCTTCGGTACGCGTTCTTTGGTCTCAGGTTGGTGTGTAGAGACCTTAAGTTCCGCCGACATGGACCGATGCGGTGCTTCCCTGAGCGTCAAATACCGCCGCCGATGGGAATACATTGCAATCAGTTGAAAGCTCTTTGTGTCCGTTTATGAAGCTGAAGGAGACTCGGCGCGTCACAACTGTACGCCAAAGGACCCTGACCAAGCGTCGCTCCTGGACGTTCAGGGAGTGAGACTGTGTTGGCTTGTGACACATTGCAGGGCTCAACGCTAGCTTTTAAAAGTGGTTGCCAGGCTGGCAACCAGGCATCAGCTTTTGGTTGCCAAAACTGAAAATACGGTTGCCATTTTTAGTTACCTTATATTTTAAATAATTAAGATACTATACAGTTATACATCAACTTAATAATGAAAATGTGACACAAAAGAATGTTCAAATGCTTTACAATAAGTAATTAACACAATTATTTGAAACTAAAGTGGTAGTAAACTTGTCCACCCTCAATTGCTGGTATACAAAATACCAGTAGTGCAGCTGTTGTCATGTTCTTCACAGATCCCTCACAAATGAATTGAGCAAGTCACTAGTTTCTTGGTCATCCGCTGTCTCCCTTTCAAATGTGGGTTGTCTTGACCTTTGTGCTGATCCCCACCATAGATCCATTGGCCCTTCAGCATTGAAGTCTTGGATTGGCCAGACTAAAACATTTCTAATGTTAAATAAATGAAAACCATTCACAGTTAAGAATTAGATATTAATTATTAATGCTGTAAATTACCTTTAATATGTCTAACTATATTTAAAATGTGTTACCTTTTTATAGAAGTGATTATATTTGAATGCCAATATGTTCCTATGGTAAAGTTTCGTTTTGCACTTTTATTTTGGTAGTAATAAGATCGGGACTCTTATTTTGAAGGAACTTTTACCGGAAGTGAATGAACAACGGAGCAGAATCTACATATATATTTCGCCTCCCAAGACTTTACACATTTCCTCTTTGCTTTTCGTTTGGGTTCACCTTGCGCTTTATCAGTTGAATCACTTTGAACATTCGTTTGAGATGTTGACGGGTTGGCCGAACTTTTTACCCCACAACTTAATTTGCTTCGCCATTTTTTATAAAACAAACACACGGCGCACCGCGCACGCGAGTAAACGTGCATCGCTTTCTGGCTCCGTAATCACACCAATGCACGTGCAACTTAAGTATTAGGTTCCGACTGGTCACAACAATAATTAAATATCACTCTTAATACAACAAATTATTAACATTTATCTTTTTTGGGGTGCACATTTTGCTGCTTGCTGTCCTTATTTCTTTATGTTAAAAACTGGTTGGCAACCAAAGGCCAAGAAGTGGTTGACATTTTTTCTGAATGGTTGCCAATGGCAAACTGGCAACCGTTACTGTCGAGCCCTGTCACATTATAAAAGTTGTTTGTGTTTTCCCAACTTTACAGCAGATGTCAAGTTGATTTGATAAAACTACATCAAATTGAAATGTGGAGGCCATTACGAACAGCTGGACTGCATTTCTGCATTTACAACTAAAGTATAGGATTCATTTTACCACTGAATATGGGAATATTATTCTATTAGTGACATGGGGTCAGGTGAGGAAGGGAAGGCAGAGCCTCAACTGTCAAACTGTCATTCAATAAAATAAATACTAAGATTTCCACTTAACTATGTTATCAATGTAATTTCTGTAAGATTCCAATCATATCTTACAGGCATAATTTAGCGTTATCGCAAAATGGAAAACATTATATCCAACCTTAAAAACGTCTCAAAATGTGATGTTCAATTAAACAGGAAATGATAAACATGGAAGACCAATGCCTGAGCTTAAGGACCTACTGCAAGCTAAAGGACAGCAAATAACATGGTTGTTTCACATGGAGTGGTAACTTACCTGTAGTTATTTGTGTGTTATAATCAATGTTGATATCAAATTTGAAACACATGGTCACCTAACCAATAGGCTGATCATTGTGCAACCTCCCAATTGAATGGTGCATTTAAGCTACCTCTATTGGGTTCAGATGTGTTTAAATCTGTTTCTGATAATAGCCTGTGCTTCCCCATCCACTGACCTCGCCATATATCACTCTCTTCTACTGCTTTAGGGTTATTTGAGACACGAGTCTTGGCTGTGCCTGTTGCTGTGGTCTTACCTGATGTTCACCTTGCTACTTCTTTGATGGATCCCACAGGATTGTTGACATCCACCTGGATTCATCTTACTATTTTTAGAAACATGCATTTTCAAGCATTTGGACAACCTATGTTGTAAATGTATTATCTTTTAATTTAAACACAACATCATTTGCACGTCTGTCCGTCCTGGGAGAGGGATCCCTCCTCTGTTGTTTGGTCTGAAGTTTTTCCATTTTCCTTGTCCGATTTGAGGGTCTAAGTACAGAGGGTGTCGTATTCATATTCTATGTCATCTGAGACAAATGTAACATGTGTGATATTGGGCTATATAAATAAACTGTGATTGATTGATTGATTGATTGAATGATCTTTCATCCACCTGACCAATAAGCATTCATTTTGATAGACCCTAGTTTTGATCGTGGTTAAACCTGTGTGACAAAGTCTGTATGGTTGACAGCAGTTATCCCGGTCTTAAATTCGCATGTGCTTCCCATCAGCCACAGAGATAACTCTACTGCAGCGTGCTGTCATTTCTCTCAGCGAACCCCTGCCAGCAGTAATAACGGGACATGTTTTCGCTAAAGTCCTTCTCAGACTGCAGCGTCTCAGCCGAGTGCTGTTGTGCAGGGCCTCGCATTAAAAACAAAAAAGGTTGGCAACGCTGCGAATCAGAAATTACACCCCAATTGTTGGTGTAAGGGTATTTAGCAAACTGCAGACATAAAGCTCTGCCTCTGGATGTGTGTTTTCCAGTTTTCTGATTAGAGAGTGGTTTTGAGTTTTGATTTGGTCAAGGCTCTGGTTATGAGTGCAGTGCTACGGAGAATCCCAAATGGGCCCGAGTGGACACAGAGGCTTTTGCAGAGTATGTAATTACATAGTAAATTATTCAGTGGGTCCAAACCAAAACATAAAGGCATTCATTTTCAAAACCAGCTTACAAGGAAGCCTCTGGCAGTGCACAGCGACACTGTTTAAAAAACCGACTTTCTACGTATGCATGTACCTGGAAGTGGTTTATTGTTTTTGTTAAGAATGAGCGTGGAGTTTTGCATTCTTTATCGACGTGGCTACGGTGAAACACTCAATTATGACAAAGTAAACATAAGTCACACTGTATTTGCAGGAGGGAACACTGAGTCCTATCTTGGAATAAAAGGGACTGCATAAATTCTACGATGACAGAAAGCAAGTGAGGGGAAGAGGGAGATATATTATGTGCGACTGATGGGATTGGCCATGACTTTGATTCGGTGTAAGCAGATTCAAGCAGAGTGTTTGTTCAGGCAGAAAGTATCCGTAATACGAGGCACAATTGACTGCTGCACTGAGTTCAGCATTCCTCTCCGAGTTGAACATCCTCTCCCTATCACAATAATTAGGGAAAGATGAATTTGTTGGGTTTTCCAGGACTGCCGAAATAATGACACAGGATTTAAGATTCATATCACATTAGAGACTTCTGGGTCTTTGGTTATAATTCTATTTACTGACCTTTAAAATGACCTCTGCTGCTCTATTCATTATTCCGCCTGTCTGATATTGCTTTTCTCAAATGTATCTGATAAAAAAATAATGGATTTCTGTTTGCGGAGGTTCCGCTCAATACAGTTCTAACATGGAAAGAAGCCATACTGGTTCTGAATGACTGACTTTTCTTGGGTTTTTAGCCTTTCTTTATAGAAAAAGACAACAGTTTATGTGCCAGGCTTAGAGGCGGATTGAAGGAGGAATCCCAGTACTGTTCCATTCTGTCCACACCAATTCAAACTAGGGTTAGGCTTAGGGTGAAATGAGTGGCCAGTCCCACCTTGACCTGATGTGTGTACAGTGGACGTCATAGTCATGTTTTGAACACATTTCATTTCATAAAACAGGAAACACTGAAAGATTCCAGATCCAGGACATGGTTAAATCATACACCTCAGCACGTGCACCTTGCTCTGCATCAGCCAATCGGCTCACTAGTCCCTCATTGAGAGTAAGGCCCAGATTCCAATAACAAAATCACACGTTTGCTATCATGGCTCCAAAATGGTGGAACTCTACACATCTTCAATCCAAGACTGAAAACCTTGGCTAATAAAACAAAACTCTTGTACGTAGCACTTAAGGTGTGTGAGGTCACCTGACGCGAATGGAAGATTTTGATCGCTTTATTCGCGCAAGTGCATTTTGCATTTGTGTTTACTTTTGTCGCTCAAACTAGAGCGCTGGCGAGGAGGCGGGGCTTATCTCCATGTTGATACCACCAACAACATTTCTATATTTTGCCATTATTTAATTGTAATACCTCTCAAAATGATGTCGAAATAACTACATACTGATACCGGCTCGTAAAATACATGAATTATTGCTTTGGCAAGTGTGCGTACAAGGTGGCAAAAAAAGTTTAAAGTGTGTCTTTCTGAGTGATGACATCAAATAATTGAGAGCAGGCTTTACCGGCTTTTATAAAATGAAAAGCTTTTACACACACAACACGAAAATGCTAAATGTTCACCATCAGAATTATTCATTATGGCAGGCATGGTAATTTTATATTGAAATGTAAGAATTGGGAAAGGAGTAATAATTTGTATTACGTTTTATAATCCATAATAACACTATAGTATATGTTAATATCTCCATTCTTCACAATGTGATTTGGTTTTTGCTTTTATTCATGTTGCGAAAGCTCTGAGAATTAAACCTTGTTGCAAAAAATGTCTTACTTCATTGGGAAAGAAAAGTTTCCGTGTGAATAATTTATTACAAAAACAACAACATCCCCGGTGAGTTTAGCCTTAAGAAAGTGCTAAACAAGGTTCTGAAGACTCTGCAAAATAAAACATGACTTGGTGTAGTAAGTCAGAGTTCCTGTTTGTTATGATTGTCTTGAGGCTATAGACATTGTGACTACAGAGTCCCATTACAAGTTTAACAGATTTCAGATTGTTTTGCGTGTCTATTTCCATTTGTCAATCGGATATGTGTTTGTTGGTTTGGAGTGGTGTCAACTACCAAGCTTTGCTGTTTATTTGTTTGTGGTTGTATTGGAACCGCCAATATTTTCTCCCAAGTTTCCAAAAACTGCTACAGAACATTAAAATATTTCTTCAGTAGCAGTTGCCTGAATGCTTATGCGACAAGTTGCACTGAAATCCCAAATCCTTCTCCGACTCCTCTACATTGACCCCTCCCCCCCTACGCTTAAAGTGAGTCCCACTCCGCTCTTAGCAATGCATGATATCACACTGCCATTAACTTTATGGTTAACTTGAGTATGTCCATGGATTTCATCTGGGTCAGCTTGGATTGATCTTTATTTTTTACAACAAAAATAAAAACTGGATGATTAAAAAAAGGGGCCAAAGAATGTGTACGGCTCTCTGTGGGCCACATGTTCCGATCTGTCAACATGTGTTACAGATACACACCTGCTTCTGGTTTTGAGTGGGAAAAAGTGCTCAAAGTTAAGTTATAGTACAAATTCCGCAGTGTGAACTTTACAGTGAAAAGTTTAGTCCAGTGGTAACAAACCTAGGGGTCAGGAACCTCCAAAGGGTCACCAGGTAAATCTAAGGGGTCGGGAAATTATTAATGGGCCAGGGGAAATGGGAAATGTCTCTTTGTTGGAACTGCTAACAACATCTGTAACGGGACAAGGGGGGTTTATGTAGTCACTGCTTTAAAGAAAACATCTTTTGCTCACTTTCAGGTTCATATTTGTACTTTGTGCCTCTATTGTGACATGTTTACATTACATGTCACTTGCCAGACGCTTTTTTCCAAAGTGACATACATACATTCAATACTGTGGGCAATCCCCACATGAGCAATTTGGAGTGAAGGGTCTTGCCCAGGGACACAACGACATGCTGACTGAAGTGGGACTCAAACTTGCTCTCCCCTGATCCGAAGATCGGCGCACTATCCCACTGAGCCACAGCCTTCCATGCTTTAGAGGGCTCCTATCATGCTATTTTTAGGCATATATTATAGGTCTCAGATATATAAAAATCATGTCTATGAAGTGTTTTGCTCAAAATACCAAACAGATCACCCATTCTAGCCATGCCTCATACCCTTCTATTTCATCCCTGTTAGAGAAGTGCTGATTCTGGGTCTAAAGCTTTAAAAAAAAAAAAAAAGAGCTTATGCTTGGTATTTTATCAGGAGAATTCTACCCAGATACAGCTAAATGCTGCCGTGATTAAACGCCATATCATGTTCAAAACCACATTATTCCGATTATTTCTGAAACAGTATGGAGCTGTTGGAGAGAAACTCCCTCTGGAGGGAACTTTGAGATTTTTGCCTTTGCAGACGATTTACATGCACAAAAACCTACACTAAAGGAAAGGGAAAACCCCAAAAAGATTAAAAGGCCCCTTTTCATTTTTTTTAAAGGTAACTACATCTGTCATATAAATATGTGAAAGAGTGAATACAGCAGCATAAAATAGAAGTAGGTCAAAAGTAAAATAAAAGTGCTTCTATTGAGCAAATTTTTTCTTACAAATTCATAAGATAATGAAAAAGAGAGGTTTAAATGATACCAACTTTCATTCCTGGTGAAATATTTCTGCCTGATCTTTGGGCACCTTAATAATCCTCCTCTCACGTGTTTCAACTCAGAGAAAGAAAGAGGGTGAAGTGGCCTCATAAGTCGAGATGTTGCAGTGTTGTCTGATGTTGTTATCATACATTTATGTGCTTTGTTACACAGAACGTTGTGGCAACTTTGGTTTTGAAAGCACTTCATAAATTACGACATTGACCGGACCCAACATCTAGGCTCCCTCTCCGCTATGAGAACGGCTGGAGATAAACTCGAGAAGGCGAAATCAGTCCAACAAATAAAGTGGCTCCATCTGGTTTTCTTAGGGCTCTGGTGTTGACATTATTAAGGCAGAAAAACCTCCAGTGTGGTGGGGCTATTTTGGACTCTCCACAGTGCATCTGCTCTGCTTCAGCCTTAACTCGACGCAATAGATTTGTCACCAGACACCAAACATTTGTCATACGTCATCTCAGAGTCCCTTATTAGTGGTGAGTATCATTCCGCCTTAATGAATGCATATGAGAGTTGAGAACCTTCAACCGAACAACCATTGCGAGTTGAGCCAAAACTGTAATTCAAACATTACATCGATTTTAATACAGTGGAAGCCAAATAGATGTCTCTAAAGGGAAATTATTATGGTCAGAAACAAGACCGGGGCCAAGTATGAAATGATCCAAAATGTCTCTTTGTTTGCAAAACATTGGTTGTAGAGCCTTCAATTCATTGGTGGTCAAATTACAGCGATGAAATGTTATACAGACTCGTGCTTGGAGCTGGTTAAGTATTCATCTTCTATTATTTACTAGTAAAGCATTCCCATTGTAAATCAAAGATGAACGAGATGTCGAAACTAGGCTCCTCACAATCTTGCTTGATTGGGTCCCCTAATTACCCAGAAGCCTCGGGGGGTTGTTATCCCAGCAGAGTCTCAGTCGCCACACGTCATGGAGCGGTGGGGGTCAGGGGGTCTTCATCAACATGTGGGCCTGCTTTCAGCATGTGACTGCTGACCCATGCATTGTATCACATTGCACTCATTTAAAAAGGTCAAGACTTGTGGAACCTGGTGCCTTTTGCCTAACCCGACCCTCGACCTGCTGTGGACACTTGCTCCGTTTTTTAATTCCCAACAAAAGGTTCCATTCAGGGAGCGGGGAAACCTGTAGAACATCTGTTTCTGTGTTCAGGAGCAGACCATAGATCAGCAGTGAGGGAGGGAGGCGACTGTAGGTGCTGCTTTATCACCAATAGGCAGCTTTTGCTTAGAAGGCTGACAGAAAACAGCCCAGAAGAGTTTAAACTGGAGGTGCAAAGAGTCGTAAATTATATCTGTTTAACTGTGATATATTACAATTCCTATCATTACTCCAACAATTTAAACCAGTTAAAATGTACAAAGTATTTATATAGAACATTTCATACACAGGGGAAAACACAAGTGTTATCTGCGTACTCAAAGCATGACAATCCTCTGTGCCATAGAACCTGTTGTCCAAAAACGTGTTCCTTTATTACAAAGAACACTGCACCAATTGTGAAATAATCCATGGCTGTAAATAGTCCCCAATAAATGCACTATTTAGTCCTGATTGAGTAACATTTTATAAAAAAGGACGTTGTTAGCCTTTAAGTTTAAGTAAGAAGTGATTGAATTATAGGCTACAACATTGTTGGTTTTGGTCTTTGATTGGGTTGTGTTGACAACATTGTGAAAGTCTTATCATTTACTCTTGCTACTATAGGTCCCAATGCCCCTCAATCTTATAATGGACAACTGATCTGTGATTTCATAATACACTTGAGACAATACCCTCTACGGTGTACAATAACAGCTAAATGCAATGTAATTTTAGGACATGAACATTTCTTTATTGTCTCTGTAATAATTAAAGACTATGTTTTTTCTCATGGTGCCTGGAATACACACCAAAAATCGTGATCCAATGTTTGCCACAATAAATGATGATATAGGTATAGGCAAGGCAGGTTTATTTATATAGCACCTTTCAACACAAGGCAATTCAAAAATGAAAGACATTAAGAAAATGGCATTTAAAAACAGTCAGTAAAAAGCAAAGATAATAAAATAAACATTAAAAGAAAAAAATACATGAATACAAGTTACAGTGCAGTTTAAGATGTGAATATATCAATTAAAAGCAGCGGCAAAAAGAAAAGTCTTCAGCCTTGATTTAAAAGTAGTCAGAGTTGCAGCGGACCTGCAGTTTTCTGGGAGTTTGTTCCAGATATTTGGAGCATAATAACTGAACGCTGCTTCTCCATGTTTAGTTCTGACTCTGGGTACAGAAAGCTGACCATTCCCAGAAGACCTGAGAGTTCTGGATGGTTCATAATTTAGCAGTAGGTCAGAAATGTATTTTGGGCCTAAACCATTCAATGCTTTATAAACCAGCAGCAGTATTTTGAAATCAATTATTTGACAGACAAGAAGCCCGTGTAAAGACCTCAGAACAGGAGTGATGTAATCCACTTTCTTAGTGTTAGTAAGGACAGCCCGGGGCAAAGCAGAAGCCGAGAAGGGGGACTCGGGCGGACGGCCCGGGGGCAAAGCAGAGGCCGATGAGGTGGTCTCGGGCGGACGGCCCAGGGGCAAAACAGAGGCCGAGGATTTGGTCTCGGGTGGACAGCCGGAGACAGGGGCGAAGGCCTCGACGGGGTAACTCAGGGGGGCGGGCATGAGGGCGAAGGCAGTTGCGGCGACTCTCAGGGGGACGGAGACAAAGGCGAAGGCTGCGGCTGGGCAACTCAGGAGGCCGGGCACAAGGACGGGCAAGAGGGCAGAGACGGGACAGCTCCGGAGGACGGGCAGGAAGGCAGCGCCGGGACAGCTCCAGAGGACGGGCAGGGAGACGGCGTAGGCCGCGATGGGGCCCCTCCGGGGTCAGCTGGATCACCAGAATAGGAGTACAGGGATCGGGAGCTCTGGGAGCTGGAGATTGCGGGACCTCCGGTGGGACAGGAACCGGTGTCGGCCGGACAGGAACCGGAGCCGTCGGGACAGGTGTAGACGGAACCCCCGACGGGACAGGCATAGACGGGACCCTGGACAGAACATGGGCTGGTGTCAGTGGGACCCCGGACTGAGCAAGGGCTGGTGTCGACTGGACCCCAGACGGAACAAGGGCTGGTGTCGACGGGACAGCCACCACGCCCCCAAGTATATTTCAGATCTGTGGGAAACACTGCAATGTATTCCCATTAGCGGCGGTATTTGACGCTCAGGGAAGCACCGCATCGGTCCATGTCGGCGGCACTTAAAGGCAATGTGAGCGTCCATTCCCATTGGATAACGGAGAATTTACACCCGGAAGTAAGTATTCTCTTTACTGTCGATTGATTTTACAGTGATATCTGCACTACTCATCAACTCAAAAACACCAGATTATCCTTGTTAATTACACAACATTGATTGGTTTAAATTGTGTACAATGCTTTTGTGTTTTTCCCCTTCGATTCTGAGAAACAAATATTTTTTTCTGAGTTTGGGATGGCAGAAGACACTACACTACCCAGAATCCTCAGCTATCGTTTGGGACGACGCCAGTCCGCTTTGCTCGACAAACCCCGTGATTAGTCCTCAAGCTCTGTGATTGGTTGACCTCCAACTGTATTCCAAATGAAAAAAACGTTTCGTAAAAGATAAAATCATACTTTATTCAGCAGTGCTTGCTTTACTCTTTCAAAGTCATCACATGAATGCATTGTAATAAATGGTTCGGCTGCATTAAATATTACACATCTGTCGTAGTTCTTTATTTATCTACAGAGATCGGGCCTCAGAATAGACCGGAAACTATTCTTTTACCGTTCTGTTTTAATTTCACAATAAAGTTAGTAGTAATATTTTGTTTTGATATTATTGTTTTTTATTAACTACTAGACCGCTGGGTCATGTTAAGACCATCTTTTCTGTGTTGCTTTGGGTTTCCATCGCTTTTGTGTTACATATATCAAAACAATATATGTGTGGATAACAAAATATATCAGTCGTAAACTAAACCGGAAACAGCAGTTTATTTTATAGTGTTAACACTTTAAACTTGACTGCTTTTTAACCCAAACCACCTACTGGTTAAAGCACGTTATTACATGTTTAGAGTAATCGCAATGCAGGTAGATTGTGTTGCTTTTTAATGACTGTTTTTAAATGCCTTTTTCTTAATGTCTTTCATTTTTGTAAAGCACTTTGAATTGCCTTGTGTTGAAAGGTAATAAGGTAATAAGGATAAATAAACTTGCCTTGCCTTGCCTAAGGTCTGCTGCATGTTTTGTTGAATGTGTTATATTTGATGAAAACATTTAAATATTAAGAGTACATACAAAATAGGGGGAAAGTAGAAGTTCAATGATAGAAATATAGAATAGAAAATATAAAGAAGATACTGTAAATGATATCTAGAATAAAACACTTTAGTGCCGGATGTACAAAGATATTAATAGGAGCATGTGCAAAACAGACAAACTAATTAACCTTTATTAAAACATTAAATAATACTTTAGGTTAAGATAGATGTCTTTTAATGCACTGTTGAGGAACCTGTGACCCAAGTTTTTCATTCATTGCATAACTACACCGTAGTTGTGTATATGATATGTCAATAAACCTTTGAAAATCCTGAAAGGGATGTGCAAAATAGCCATTATATAGTTTTTAATGAACGATTCGAGAATAACGAGTAATGAATATGCTTTATAGGGATCTGCAGATAAATGTTTAGTCTTCTCAAGCACCCACTATCAAATATCTCGCCTGATTGTTGGCACTTGACAATCACCTTCACTGAATTTTACTCAGGTGTAACTAAAGTCTGATTTAAGGGTTGTATATATTTCACATCATTAATCCAAATCTGTAAAGTAACTAAAATAAGTGGAGTAAAAATACCATGTTAACCTCTGAATTGTGGTGGAGTAGAAATACAAAGTAACAATAAATTGTATATTTGACATGCTGCTGTAACAAAAACATTTCCCAACTTGGGATCAATAAAGTATATCTTATCTTATCTTAAGATGATCGATGGCTACTGCCATATTTGCAAAATGTGCCTCTGAACCTTGACAAGTGCATGTTTCAAGGCTTATCAATTAACAACAGGAGGGGTCACAGACATAAGACCAGCTGTTAAATAAATATCTTCTGACTTGAGCTGTCATGTGGGTATATGAATGCTGTCCATTATGGACACAAGCAATTTTCTCCCATTTATTAATGATATTTTTAAAATGTGATAACACCAATGTGTTTCCCATCCCCTAAACCTCCAGGTATGTACACAGTTTAATACTGGCAACTTCTAATTATGATAAAATACGAAAACGTCTTTTAAAAGTACAATTCCCAGTAGAGACGTGCCATAGAACATGTTACGAAACACAGAAATAGCCAGCATGTGTAGTTCTGTGCCGTGGATGGGGTTCATTCCATTTCGAAGTGCTGTTTGACGCTCGGCGTAACCTTGGCACACTGGTGTCGTCCCAAACGATAGCTGAGGATTATGGGTAGTGTAGTGTCTTCGGCCATCCTAAACTCCGGTAAAACTATTTGTTTCTCAGAATCGAAGGGGAAAAACACAAAAGCATTGTACACAAGCATTAAACCAATCAATGTTGTGTAATTAACAAGGATAATCTGGTGATTTTGAGTTGATGAGTAGTGCAGATATCATTGTAAATCAATCGACAGTAAAGAGAATACTTACTTCCGGGTGTAAAATCCTCCGTTATCCAATGGGAATGGACGCTCACATTGCCTTTAAATGCCGCCGACATGGACCGATGCGGTGCTTCCCTGAGCGTCAAATACCGCCGCCGATGGGAATACATTGCAATCAGTTCAAAGCTCTTTGCGTCCGTTTATGAAGCTGAAGGAGACTCGGTTCGTCACAGCTGTACGCCAAATGACCCTGACCAAGCGTCGCTCTTGGACGATCAGGGAGTGAGACTGTGTTGGTTACAATGGTTCTGCCTCGTGTCATTCCTTTATATACCTCTGCCAAGGAGGTTATGTTTTTGGTTTGTTTGTCTGTTTTTCAGCAGAATAACAAAAAGTACTTGTCCAGTTTACATGAAACTTTGTTGAAGGGTGTAACAATAACCAGGGAATAGATAATTAAATTGAGTATCTGAATAACAGGGCGGAAAATAACTTTTGGCCTTGGTGATTTGATCTGCTCTTTCCGAGTGCCCTTCTACATTCAGAGTGGATCCCAATGCAACGTGCAGATCTTTATTAGCGCAATTCTAATTGGACGGGTTTTATTTGTCTTGAAATTAATGTGACTTTGGTGCATTTTGCTCCGTCAATTTCATCACTGGTAGTTAAGTTGCACATTGTGTGAGTCACCTTGATTATGCACATCTCAAAATTATCTTTTTATCTTTACTTATTCCTCCCCCCAAAAATACTGTGACCTTGCACTTTTTAAAAAGGGAAAACTGCTTATTTGTGATAAGCTTTTTATTTTATTGATATAAAGTTTCCTGTAAAGATGTTGAGCTCTAGTATCGCTATGAAGCAGTTTTCCTCAATGATAGTCCCATTTTTTGTTATCTCTTCCTTGGGCGCTACACTCTAATACTTTGACAGTACTTCACTGATAGCGTCGGCAGTAACATGCTGAATAGGTTTCACTGTGTCAGCATGTACTGGGTTAGCAAGTAATCATGGATGGAAACATGTTGGTTTTATAGAATACTTATGGAGTTCTTCTTTGCAATTTTTTAAGGAGAAAAGACAAGCATTCAATAGAGTGCTGCATGAAGTTAGCGTGGAGGAGTTAGCATTTTAGCACTACCAAACTCCCTTGTCCGGAATTCAATTATTTTTGTATGATATCTTGGTTAGATCCCGGATATAAGGTCTGTGGTTATTACAAGATAACATGGTTTGTGGCTGCTAACAAGTGGCTAGAGGAGCAGTGTTGGGCAAGTTACTTCCAAAATGTAATATATTACATATTACTTATTACTGTCTTTTTAAAGTAATAAGTTACATTACAATATTACTGTCTTTGAAATGTAATGAGTTACACTACTTTTTAGTTACTTTTGAGTTACTTTCACCAAAATAACTGCAAAAGAATGGCTAGGTATTTTAAATGCTAAAATGTAGTTTAGTGCAGCTCATTATACATCCAGTGAAGGGCAATGTGGTATAGCATAACAACTGTGTAGGCCATTAAGGCTACTAACAACTGTTATTACACGGCTTAGTTGAATACTCGATTCTGATTGTAAATTCTTAACATGTGACACGTTGTTAATACAGTACAGACCACTGTCAAGGACTATAATGAAGGTTGCTAAGGAGGATCAAGAAAGAGAAAGGAAAAGAGGTTAAAAGACGGAGCGCTGGACGTCAGATAAATCACCAGAAGAAGGCAGAGAGGAAGTAAACAATAACAGGAACACGGAATGGGGTCTGTATTTTGTTTAGTATATGGCCATGTACTGTACAGGCCCGGTTCCAGAACAAAATGACTTGGGGTGCATCTGAGATTACAGGGTGCAGCACTAGTAGGTTTACATGAGCAATAGTGGCCGGCAACAGCAATGAAAAATAGCATTGATGTTATGGTCCCCAATGAACAGATTATGGCATTTGTTATGTTTTGAAACCAAGCAAGTGAGAACATTTCAAGTGTGTTAAAAGTGCAATCCTGAAATATTTCATATAGTCCAAAGTGGACTATGGCAAGGAAAAGCACAAAAGCTTCAAAACTGTACTGATAAAACAAAGAAGAACATATTGTAAAATCAAGGCAAATATTATTTGAACCAGCTCATGGTTTGAAATGGCAAACATTGAAAAGCAAAAGTATTATTAAAACCATGTACTACATCATCACCTTGGTCCCATCATATACTCTGGGAAGAGAATATTTACTGTGCTTGAAAACTGGTATCACATCAGAGGTTGACTTTGTGACCTGGAGAACATTTCAGCTGCAACATTAGCTTGTTGATAAGCTTGGGATATGAGATCTTTTTGTAGCCATTCGTGGTGAAGGCATCTGTGCTATTGTATGCATTATTTTTTGACCCAACATTTCTACAGGCATGGCAGAATATGGCACTATTTTCACATGAATATTCTAGCCATTGTCTATTTTTATACCACGAGCTGCAAAATGACCGCCTTACCCCACTGTGCAGGCGGGTACTTGTTTAGATATACCTGGGCAGGCTCTGTTTTGCCGTGGTATCCTGGCACCTGCGGGCCGCAGAGGGGCGGCGTAGTTTCGGGTGACGAGACGAAGACTGATGCTCCGGGGGCGAGTCAGGCGGGAGTAAGCTAGTGTCCACGACAGAGGGTAACGTGATTTCCCCATCTGACCTGTTGCTATTGCCTGCAGTAGATGCAGTGTTGCTGGCGTTTAGTGATGGTTGCTTTAACCATTTTCGTATAAATGATTATCCACAGATGTGTGTCACTGCTGTGGAAGCACTTTGGAAATGATGCACGTGCAGCGGAGCAGGTCACGCGCATCTGACACAATTTGTTGTTTTTATTTTTCGCTCCGTTCTCTTTTTTGAATAGAGGGTGCATAACATTCAACTGGGGGTGCAATGCATGCCTATGCACCCCGAAGATCCCGACGCGAAGCCTAGAGGGTAAACACCAGGTTTACTAATCTACCCGCACAATTTTACTCTGGTGTCGGAATGTCTCGCTATGTTAGTAGCCTAGCCTACATTCTTAAAAAACAAAACACCATTTAATTTCGGGTTAAAATGTGTTGTAACTGCGTTACTGAGCATTGTAACGGGTAATATATTACCCAAATTGCATTAGTAATGCGTTACATTACTTCGTTACAGCAAAAAGTAATATATTACTGTAACTCCGTTACTTTTGTAACGCGTTACACCCAACACTGTAGAGGAGTCACCGCAAACACATTTAGCTTAGCATTGTTGAGATGGATTCATGCAACCATCTTGTAGATGGTGAATAGCATTATGCTAGCTATTTTCTGGCGATTGCATTTACACTATTATAAAAATTGTGTTTATATGTGGAGATTATCCTGCTGATGAAAACATGTAAGTATAATAAAAGTGTGTTTGTCAAATAAAAAATCCCCTTGCTTTTAGCCTAGGGATTCATGTTCTGCTATAAGTCATCAACAATACGTCATCTCTGCACCACTCAATTTCTGTGTATTACCTCATGGAAACAAAGCACTTGCTTACAAGAAAACCTTGCCTGAGTTTCATCCAGAGCCCTAAAACAAGTCAAAATAGGATGGTGCATTCATGTTTGTATCAAACTTCCTCAGGTGCTGGTAACAGCTGCTAAAGGTTCTGCGATACCAGAACATTTTTTATGTTTCAAGTTAGTGTCTTTAACATCCATTTCATTAAGCATTTAACAGCATGTCCAGGCTGAGGGTACCAGTCTGTCTCACATTATTTATCTCTTGCAGTGGCGTTTTCATTTGTCCGGTTATATGATGTGTCTACCAGTGACCGATGACCACCTAGACGCAAACGCCGTCATATGATGTTTTCCCAACTTTATGAGTGGATGAGGACTGCTGGAACGCACCGTTAAACAATTGTCTGGTTTGGGGAGGCAGACGGCCGCAAGATATATAGCAGCTGTGTCCTGTAAAGCTGCAAAACACTACTCAGCCAGCATTGTCAAGTAATGCTTTTTTTCTCCTTTGCTACACATTTATCTCAAGAATGACATTTATGGATTTGCTATCGACGCAATATTTAAACGAAGTCTTGAAAATGAACAGATTAATCTTAACCGTTTTTATATATGAACCAGATGTTCTTACTTGCCATGCTTAAGTAGATGCAGAGCTGTGGTCTACAAATCTTAGGAGTTGTCATAATATTTTACTAGATATTGGCATATATTTGGTTGTGGAGCCAGACACGCACAGCATAATGCACGAAATTCTGTTTATCTATTTAAGAATTTATCAATAAGTCAAAAATGTTTCCCCTCACATCAGTGGCGAGCCGTGACTTTTATACCTAGGCCCTCTGACCCCCACCCCTACCCTCGAAGAAAAAAAAAAAAAAAAGAGTTATCATGTCACAGCGTATACTTCAGCGGAATATCAAAACAACGGCCCGGGGAGCAAAACGCATCAATGACAGCGACCCTCTACCACACAAAACAACACCTGTAAATAACCCAATTTGTGTTCTTTGAAATTGAAAAGGATATTGCATTGTGTTTGTTACTTTCGTTGCAGTTGTATGTCTTAAGTGTAATTTGGCATGCTTTTATTTTGAAGGCGAGTTTATGCCGTTGACAGGAAGTTGTTGTTGCTATGGGAACAAGAAAAGCTTCACAGCAGGCGGAACTTGTCATAAAGTCCGCCATAATAAAACCCACCCATTTAGAGGGAAGATATGATTGGTCAATTGTACTGTCATTTGACATTACTCTCTCGTTCAGTTACTATAGTGGGCCCTCTGTGAATTTACAGCAGGACCACCAATCAGCTCCTATCTTCACATAACTTGCAGAGACGGCTAAAGGAGCTTCTTTCATTTAACCCTTCACATTCAAACAGAAACTGAATAGGCAGATTCGAAGGATTTATTTCTTTGGAAATGTTATTTTAAATACAATTAAATCAAGTTATTTTGGTAAAACTAATGAAAAATATAACAAAAACAATATTTTTAAAAAGAATGTTAAAAAAATATATATATATTTTTAATGTTTTTAAATATTATTTTTTAGAATATCTTAGGCCCTCAGAGAGGGCCTAGAGGGCCCTGACGGCTCGCCACTGCCTCGCATACACTTTACTTCTTTTTTTTGTGGTATTACTCATTTTTACAGAAAAATCTGTCCATACACATTCTCAAAAAAATAACACTCACACCCTGAATTAATAATCAATACCATACCTGCAAACACATGTTAAAGTGGACCTATTATGCTATATTTGAAAAATATATTTAGGACCATACCTATACAAAACATTTATGTGAAATATTTTGCTTAAAATACCAAACAGATCACCCATTGTAGCCATGCCTCATACTGCTCATACCCCTCTATTACAGCCCTGTTCCAAACAGGCTGATTCTGCTTTAAATGGAACGGCTGCTGCTAGCCACGCCCCTTTGTAGCGTCACGCAGCTTTCCCCTGCTAAGAGAGTTTTCTACCGGGAGAAACTCAGCTAAACGCTGCCGTGATTAAATGCCATATTATGTTCCCAACCACTTCAAGCATTATTTCTGAAACAGTATGGAGCTCAAACGTTTATCTCTCTCAGGGTTTACCGCAAGGACATTACGTTACACATATTCTCTCCAGTAGCCTACAGCGTTAGCTCTGAGTGTTAGCATGCTTGCTAATGTAAACACAGACCATATTACTCCCAAAACACGCCGCGCATTGTTTCTGATACAGCACATAGCTTGACATGTTCTTTCTTAAGTGTTTACCGCTAAAACAGTGCCATTATATGTATTATATATAACAACTTTACTCTAAGTGCCTCCTGTAGACATCCTGCTGAATACACAGACACACAGCTGCGAGAGGGGTTTCAGCTAGACGACTGTATACAGAGACGATAGGTTGGGACGTGTCACGTGTGCCGGAGACGATAGGTTGGGACGTTTCACGTGTGCCACATGTTGCCAATGACTTCATAGGAGCCAAAATCCTGGATCTGCTCGTTTGCTAGAATTAATGCTACATTTATTAGAATTAATAGGTGTTTGTCATGGTTCTATATGCTTTGTGTTCACCTGCTGAACCTGACAAAAAAGACATGCTCAAAAGTGATGACAAAAGGCAGTATTTTCTTATTCCCAAAAAAACATGCTGTTGCAGATTGATGTTCTTTTTTTTTACCCAGCAGCTGCAGCAAGACTTGCAGTCTCTGTCATGCAGAGTCACAGCAAACACATATAGCTTAGCGTTGTTGACATGAATTCATGCAACCATCATGTAGTTTTTGAATAGCATTACGTTAGCTATTTTCTGGCGATTGCATTTACGCTTTAACTATTATAAAAATTGTGTTTATGTTCATTGCCGACAACCTGAATTCATAATTCACACCTACAAACACATGTTAAGGCTAGAATTAACGCTACATTTATTAGAATTAATAGGTGTTTGTCATGGTTCTATATGCTTTGTGTTCACCTGCGGAACCTGATTAAAAATACATACTCAACAGTGAAGAAAAAAGGCAGTATTTTCTTATTCTCAACAAACATGCTGTTGCAGATTGATGTTCTTTTTTTCTATCAGCAGCAGCAAGACTTGCAGACTCTGTGCCATGCAGATCCAGTTACACATGGGAGCCGATGTGCTCCTCTCGTGACAGGCTTCTAGCACCTCAGGCTCTGCAATGTTGGCAAGCCACAACAAGATGTGATGAGCCACTCTAACAAAAAGTGCTGACACGCTTACTTTTCCCTGCCTCCCACAGCCGAGCTGAAGCAGTCTTTTTTTTTATTTTCAAGTTACTTTTTGGTTTTTCTCATATTTCTGTGGGTACTCGGATTCCTCTTGGGAAGATTTTCTTCTTTTTAAATGTGCAGTATTGGTTGAGTACTTGGCTGCTTCACCCATGCAAAGGGCATGACAAAAAGGGAATATATGTATTTCTCCTCAGCAATTACAGTAGAAAACCTTCAACCAGCTTTATTTTGTCTGTTTCCGTGCATTCGGAACCATGGCAAATCAAGCCATATGGGTCATAATCAAATGTCACGAATGATTTTTAGCATTGAGTTTCTTGTCAAACTTTATAACCATCGTATATATTTAGCGTGTTTCCATCCGTGTCAGTCTTTTTCAATTGTCCGATAAAAAAAACATTCCAATAAACTGGAGCAGCGAAGTAAAATGGTAAATTCACTGCATTTTATATAGTGCCTTTCTGGTGTTTACAACTCCTCACAGTGCTTTAGAAAGTCATTATTGACCCATTCAGCTCAAATCAATGCTAAATCTATGGTTTTAATAAAACTTATTTTTTAGACAGCTTTCTCAACATTATGTTCTCCATGGAAAACAAATGTCTAAATATGAATCCAAGAAGACAGTGCAAATGTGTGTCTTTTTAAGAAAGCATTCATGTTTTGTTTGCGTGTGAGAAAACCAGCATGAGGTAATACCAGTATTGCATGCCTGCTAACTATAAGCATATTCAAACGTCTGTGCTGTAAGATGTTCCATGTGTTGAGAGTTTCATAAAGCATTTCATAGAGTAAAATGATGCACAGGTACTCTGAGGTAATGACACAATGAGGCTAATCTGATTATGATCGCACCAAGAGAGGAGACATAGCGATGACGTGCTAACAGTACTTGCTGAGATTGCCTCATGATTGGTTTTTGCTCTGACTGAGATCGAGTTTTGATAAACGATATTTGTGAAGTTCGTACCAAGGGAGGGGTAAGTGCTTTATATTTCTTTCCCTTTTCAAAGAAACCAAAACTTTCATGGTTTTCTGGATATACTCAACATTCTTGCAAGGTCATTTTTGGATGATGTGATGCACGCAGTAAAAGTTTTACAAGGCTGATTCAAATTTTCCTGAATTAATCCAATAAAAATCTCAATGTACGGGGTTGCTGAGCAAGCATACTGCTTTCAACAGCATCCTGTTTTTTTTCACATTGATACAATTATATACATTCACACCTGGGAGTAATGCAGTAAAAAGCAGTTGCAATGCTGCATCTGGAGGTTAAAGACCTTTCAACAACCCGCATCACAAGTTATTAAAGAGGGTATTATCCATTTACTTCACTGCGATTAAACATATGGTGCCTCTTTAACTTTCCTATATTGTTCCTTTATTTATAATGACCACGCAATCTGAAATATCTTCATCTGGTGAACAGCAACTATGAAACCATTAATAAGGGTTTGGCAAGGTCAACATCAGTGCAACATTGATCACAAAACGGAATGTAAAGTAAACACGTAAGGCTAGAACAGCATCATGACCTCAATCAGTCTTTGATTGTTCCAAACTGTGAATTCCGAGCCTGTTAAATGGTCTTAGCCATAAGATTAAGAAAAAGAAGATTAATATTAAGATCACTTTATTGATTCCCAAAGGTAAACTCAGTTCTTCACTCTGGTGTTATTTACAATTAAACATATACCCGAAATACACAGGCACAAACAGGACCCATAGACTTGCACTAATGGAAAGGTGTTGCTGGTGTTTTTGCTAAATATATGCAAGCATCATGTTTGAGGGAAGAAAGAGGAAGCGTGACACTTTGAGTCAGTGGCGGATTTAGAAAGAAATTCAGGCCAGGAGTTGGACTCCATCCCAGGCCAACCTGTGTGGGCGGTACAACCCACCAGAACAACTGTTGAACAAGTACCAGTGTAGTTATACATCTGGCCACTATGTTCATCTGGGAGGAAAGTCTTCTTGGTGACATTACAAATATTTGGGAATGACCGACAACTAATAATTTTACAAAATGACAATATAGGATACACACACTTTTTCAAATATCCATTTGCTTGTAATCAAAGGTAATTGTCTATAAGGACTACGTCATCTGCAAAGAGAGAGATGCAGTCCTGAGGTGTCCAAACTGAACGCTCTCTACTCCTTGTTTCGTCAAAGGCAACAGACGACAAAACGTTGTGTTGTCTTTGTTTGACACTAGAATGAACTGTTAGACGTCATTGGACACGTAAAAATAATTAACCACACTTTGGAAAATCATTTTCTATGACTAAATGGACAGTTACCACGCATTCTCCTCTCATCTCTAGTGAAATGTAAAGAACAGGCTGAAACACGCTCTGGATACAATCTTTACTCCATGTTGTTAGGATAGAGTGATTGAGCCATGATGATAAGCCAACACATCTCTGAAAACACTGGCTGTGTCTTCTTCTCTGCTCTACAGTTAGCGGAGGGAACAGAAAGGAATGGGATGGTTGGAGGCTGTGAAGTTGATAGTTGGGGGGATGTGGGGGCCAGTGTGAAAGGGAACAGCTGGGGATGGATGGTAATCTAAATCTGATAATGCTCATGTACCGTGCAACTGAGCATGGAAAGGTAAAACACGATGCCACAGACCCCACTCCCTTTTTCCGTATCTGGGTTTCATTGCCTTCCCTCATTGTGTATGCTTCACTGAGATGGAGACTGCAGTCTTACTCAAATAAGCTGTTGGTTAAAAAAAAAGTGTTCTTATGAATAGCAGAGCTTTCAGTTGAATACAATACATTTGTCCATTTTCTGTCTCTTGTTCCTTTCACCAAGTCAGACATTCCAGGATTCTGTTTCTGCGTCTGAGGACGAATGTGTCTGTGCAAACCAATCTGTCTTTGTGTGATGCTAAATGTCACAATCATGCCACAAAAGGAGAGAACATGATACACATTGTATTAAGATAGGGAGAGCACAGCTTTGCAAAATGTGAGACAAAGGTTTTTCTTTCAGTTTTTTCCCCTCATTACAATTTGGTTATGATATAATGTCACATGGACAGATTTATGAACACTGATTCAGTGCTAAACAGTTGGCACTTTTATTACTAGCACAATCTTTATTACAATGATTACCAAAAGGTGTGGATAGTAAAAGGGATTACCCTGGCATAATATTTCAGGACTAATATCCTATGTTGAATATTTACAGTATATTATTTTATTCCATTAATACACGCAAGCATTAAAAGCTTATTGGGAAATCAAGAATTAATTGCATTTCAGTTTGCATCCAGGGTGAGAGTAGCAGCAGTATGCTGAAACATACTATTAACTAATAACATATTTTATTCAAAAAGCAATTTTAAACAAAATGGGTTTTAACCGCAACCACTTTTATTAAAAGGGGCCATGTTATGCGTTTTGGGGTTTTCCCTTTCCAGGAGCGTGTTATAAAGGTTTTTGGTACATAGGTATTTTTTCTCCACTAATCAATGTTGACTCCTAGATCTGCTGCTGCACTTTAATGACAGATGTATTGGTTTCATAAGGATGCAAATAAATCCAAAGTTTACAATACATTTAACACGTAAATGCATAGAATACATGAGCTATACAATGATTTCAAAGCAGGGCTTTTAGCTAGCCACTAACAATAAAAAAAAAACTGCTTTTATCCTCTTTTGAAACCTCTCCCTGATAAAAAATAGTCATCATTTGGTTATAGCCAAATGTCATATCACTGTTTTGGAAACTCGCACTGTACGGTAGATCCAAATATGTGCTTCTGGTTTAAGGAGGTCCTAGCCCCCAAGCAAAATGTAATGTTTGTTTAAAAGATAAATAATCAGTGAAAAACTTAAAAACAACAACCCAGCACATGACCCTTGATTTGTAACAGATTTAAACCGTAATGAAAGTCATATTCAAATTTAAGGATCAAGTGTATGACTATTTCAAAAGGGAGATTAGGGTTATCTTACCTAAAAGTAACCAAAACAGACTGTTCAAGGACATGTTGTGCTGTGACAAACCACACACACATGACACAGCAGAAAAAAACACAGCATCATGGTCCATGGCCTTGCTGTCCCACTACCCTGATGATGATAAGACTGGCGCTATTCTAGATTTTTGTTATTGTCAACAAATCCCATGGAAAGACCATGTTTAGACAACTCAAAAGAAAATTTTCCCACAAAGCTGTCTTTTAATGATTTCCAAAATTCCTCCACTGTCTGAAGCACTCAGCCCCAGCCTGTTGGTTCCTACTGAAGAGCTTAATCTTTAAAAACAGGTTAAAAAAGTTAATTACATTGTTTTTTTGTTTAAGATGTACTTACCTTTAGATGTCGGCAAAAGTTTCTGAAAAGTAGTAGTTCGGGGACTATTTTCAGCTGTGGATTAATACATATTTGATGTTGTAGTGAATGTTCCAGCAGGAGGTGTGGTGGGATTATAGACTGTGAAAAAAATTAAACGGTCATGTTAATTTGCTATATTTGACTTTGCAGTCAATGCATAATAGTAAAATCAAGTCATTGGTGACTTGCGACTTGTCTTTGGATTGGACTTATCCCTTAACAGCAGCTGCAATTGCAAGATTGCTTCTTTCTAAAGTTCTCACTTTGTTTGCAGTAGTTTGGCAAACAAAACATTTTCTGGAGGCACTCAACAAGGCACATATGACTGATGAAACTGTATCGTGTAAGTGACAGATGAGCGATTTCCAAATCAAATTAACTTTAAAACCCTTGAGGATGGTTACAATTTCTTGTAATGGAAATGCAGGAAAAACAGTGTCTTTCAATTTTAAGGTGATCCAAGGCCTTTCTCACTTTACAACAACAGTTCTCCAAAGGTCTCTTTTGTTTATGACTCCAAAGCTTTTGTTTCCTACTGACGGAAGCAGGATCCTCTAGGTTCAGGGAGAAGTTACACCTCAATGAGGTTAGAAGCCTGATACTCCCTGAGGGTACGATGAGATCAGGACGGGGCGATAGAGTGATAGAGTAAAAGAGAAAAAGATGTAGGCTGACAGGAATGGATGTTTGGACAACATGGAGACAGAGAAGCATGGAGATAAGGCCCTGTCGGTCACAGCCAATAAAATGACAACACTGACACCGATGAACCATTGTTAGTCATCAGAGGTAGTAATGGAAACAATGAGTGGAAATATGTACTCCAGCTTTCTCTGAAGAGACCTCAGCCATCAGAGCTCAGGAGAAAAAGCTGTGTTTTTCTTTATCACGGTAAATGAGGCTCCTGCTCACTGCTCCTCAGTATTGTTTTAGGAGAGCTCACGTCTGCATGCCGCCCAAGCGGGGCGAGAAACCATGTTGTCTTTCCTTGAAGTCAAGTTGGGCATTCTCATGTCTCCTCCTGCGAGGACACTTCTAGAAATAAATTAAACCAAGGCCCATCGTTTCCCGTTCGGAATTCATCAAAATGTGTTTCAGTTCAGCCTTCAGTAATCGCTTTTCATGAAGGAAAAAAACGTGGGTATATAAATTTTAAACGAATAAATCCTGGCAATAAAGAGGAGAAGACTTGTCATATCATGTCATTTTAGCCATTACTTCTCAAACGTTGGCAGGCACTTCAAATAGCTATATTCTCATGCAGAGCAGGCTGTGTCCAAGCATAAATATGAAGATTTGCAAGGAGATTTGATGAGAATCACAGTGTGTTCCTTTGACCAATAACAAAAGAGTTGCACATTAAAGATGATCCCTTCATTCAGCTTACTGTGATTTCAGGCCACGACATGGGTCACAAGTGCAAACATCTTAGCCCTAGTCTCTTTCTGCAGCCTTGTGCTGGTTCTAGGGATTTTCAACATCTGGTGACAAGACGACTTTGTAGAACTTTAGGTTTAGCACCATTCCATTCAATCAAAAAGGGTAGCTTCTGTGCAGTATTTTTAGTAATATAAAACTTGAGCCTTCAGTGAAACACATATCAACCGATATCAACTAGTGGTGTCAATCAATTAAAAATGTTATCGCATTACGATAATAATCTGTGATTGGTGTTGTAATAAAGACATGCATGGCAAATTGTTAAGAGAAATCCAAGGGGTTATAACTATTTTTGATTATTTCGGAATTATTGGCATGTAATCCGACAATTTTCCACAACTAAGAAGATCGCTGTGATCACCCTTTGTAAAAAGTTTGCTACACAGGGCCTATTATCTCTGCTACTATCATATTGCGAGCACTACCTGTTCCTACAGTGGTGACCCTGTCCACTATTTCCCACACCTGTACAACTTCAAGAAAATGGCGAATGCTTCAGCAAAATGCCTTTGCAGTGCAGTTTCCATTTGTCATGGATTAGGTGTGTCGTTAAACTGAGGTATTTATTTTTCTTACTGATGTCCATTAGTCTCCGGTCAGTCCAATATACAGTATGTAGCTTGTGCCAATTCCTCTGCTCCTCTGCTTTATCTGCATTTTGACTGCCATGTGCATGGTACAAAATCCAGGCTGAAATTAGGGGAGGAAGTGGTAACGTGATTATTTTTCATACAGTTTTTTGAAAGGTTTGTTAAGGTTTCCAGAATTAACCATTAAAGTTGACAGCCCAAATTGGTTTGGATACATTATATAGAGACTGCATGTTATTGAGTACATGTATGACCTACTTGTTCCTTTATTTCAGAGCGGGCTGCCTACATATACTGCAAGTCCTTGAAAAGAAGCCAAAGAGGCACGGCCATGTGTCATTAAAATAATAAGCAGTAAGTACGATTTAGAGCAGAGTGTAAATTAGTGTTGGCGCCCCCCAGATAGTGCCTACATCCTGATTTCCTGGCTCGCTGTGTGCATGATGCATAGCGCATACCAGACTGAAAGCAAATCAAGAGATGGAGAAAAAGATAAACAGGTGGAGACAAGATCGTCATTATCATGCAGTGACGAAGGATAGGGTGTACATTGGGGAGGGTGGCATTGTGATGAGCACAAATGGTAATGCAGACCTAATCTGAAGCGTCAGCTTTTGTTCACAAGTGAGCTGCCAAGGCCTGAATTCCTTGTACCCAAACAACGCCACGAAGGACAAGGAAAAGCCACAGTGATTCATAGGTTTACAGTTCTGGGGATGTGACTCAAAAAAGGCTATTGTTGGACATGTGTGCTCACCACAATGCGGCAACGGAGCCTGACAAAGCAACTGGCAAACGCCATGGCTACAATTTGACCGTTAAAGCAGCGTCACGGATGACAACACAAAAGACTAATGAACACAATGAAGTCTGGTTGTAAGATAATTTGTAAATGTTTAAAAGAAAACGTACCAGGCTGATCTATAGCAAACCAGCCCACACACAGACTTCCAAAAATGTCCCTTGGATTGAACAATGCTTTACTGTTTTTGTGTCGGACTGATGGTGTGGCAATGTGGAACCAGTCTGCAAGAATTAACAAGCTCTCAGCGAGGGAGGGGTTGTAGGACACAAAGCTCTGGGACAGCAGGGGAGCGACAAAGTCAAATGTTCTGGATGTCATTGACCATTGCTAACTGGAGACCATGTTAGGACTCACTGGACTCTTAAGGCTTTTTCCCCCCATTAGACTGCAGTGAAACATTTATGTGCAGTTACATTAAAGTCTGAATTGCTGTGGGGTGAGAGCATGGCTATAAAGGCCTTCTGATCCGCCCTTCTGCGTTAATATAAAGCTTCCCACTCATTTGGAATAAGACTTAGACACACATGGGAAACTTTCGAACATTGCCAGCTCAAGGAAAGTTCCCCGAATTCCTCCAATATGGCATCTGTGCCTGGCAAAAAGCAACCAGGAAACAGTCATATTCCCCATTAACACCTGAAATAAATGTGTGGTCAATTCAACAAACCTTGGAGTTGTCCACACAAATGTAGACAGCATTCAATTTCATTTGTGTTCTAGTTGTGTAGCCATCACAATTACACTGAGGTCAACATTTCCCCAATGTTTTTCTACGAAAAGACAACTTATTTCATCTCCTGTGTTGCTGGTTTGTTTTCATCCCCCCAATCCCAGATGTCCATGTAACATAACTCTGTCATAACAAAAAATACAGATGTGGCTCATTTTATTGTCTTTTTTTTCCTTTTTTCTTAGAATGAAGCACCCAAACTATATTTCCCAGAACTCTTGTAAAACACACTCTGCGTAGCATCAATCTCCATCTGTGATTCTTCCCATTTTGCATAATGTGTCAACAAGTAATCTTTAGGGCCCAGGCCACTTCCTTCCATAGGTGTCACATGATTGATCGCTGGGTTTTTGTGTGTGTTGAGTCATTTGACATAACATCAATGAGGGAGAGGACACGCTCATAAAACTTTTACTAGAAACAGACTGCAGCATTTTGTCCGTTTGTGCCGTTCACTCCCATCCATCATCGGATCCTTCAGAAAGGCCTGCTGAATGTGACGGAACACCAAGAGGGCGACTGACAGATTATTGGCAGCAAATGATAACAAATGATATTTAGTCTGTTAAGGATATGTCCCAAGTGGGTGAGAAATTAAATTAAATCAAAGTGAAAGAGACAGTTGATCTATTTTCCCCCAATGTTTCTTGAACCAAAGAAAATATAAAACAAAAAGGAACAACTTTTATGAAATATATTACACATTACGCATATTATCTCTCTGCTGGAGGCTCCACTGTTTCTGAATTCTTTACAGTGCTTTGGTCCAGAAACATCTATGCAGTGTCATGAGCCTCTGTGACCAGCTGCAAGCTAGATTAATTATGAGGAGATGTTTGTTAGGAGCCACAGAACAACTTTAAACTGCTCAAGCTAAATTTCATCCATCTTGTTAAGTGCAGAAAGACGACTGGGTTCCAAAGATACAAATAGAAATACATTATATATGGATTCTTCAGGCCAAGTTCATGACAGACCACAATTTGTGGTCTTTCACTGTCCCCTTTTTTTTTTGTTGCATTTAATATAATTGCCTCAACTGGCTTATCTAAAAGCCAAAGTTGCACAATTACTGTTATTCTTCTAGCTACCGGTGTCTGTACGGTAAAATAGGATTATTTTGTCAAAAATATATATTACATGGCTCCAAATGTGCATGATGATTTGAATAAACATTCAAACATTTGGGAAAATGTACGATGAAAATACAGCATCAGCTCAAATGAGAAAGACCTTAACAGTCAATTCTGGCACAGAAGATTATGTAAAACAATCACATAAAGGGAATAATCCTGTCATTTGAGTTTGTGACAAACTAACATTACACAGTTAAACCAGTGATTTGGGTTAGGACCCTCGGAGAGGGGCATGTTGTGCCTTTTTTATTTATCCTCTGACATAAGAATGATGCTCTTTGTCAAGTAGCTTGGCAAAACCATGTAGTGCTGCCTCCCCATTAAAAGAGCAGATGAGGTGGTTTGGCAGTAAACAGCTTAAAAAGGGATGCAGAAGAGGCATGTCAATAAGCAGGAATAATGAAAAAGAATACCAAAGTAATGAAAACCACAGCTTCACATCAAGCTGCACACTCCTATTTTCCCCTCAAGTGAAAGGCATTTACTTAAACCTAAATGGATCCTACCAAAAGCCCAGGTAAGTAAGGGTGAGCGAACCGAAGCAAGCATCCATTTCTCACAAGAAATTAAGATGTACCATCAATATTTAAATCTCTATGTTATTGTTGATATCTTAATATATCCATCTGCACCCATCCACTCCTAATGAGCACACAACATAATGCCATAAACTGAAGTACTATCTTACCCATCTCCTCTATGTTAGCATTGCCCAGCCCCTCCCTGCTGAGAGGACATCATTACACACCTGTTTGCACTTTCCATGACTATGAGGTCGTCCAGATAAAAGAAAAACCCTCATGCCATGGCCGCGAAGCGGCTGCAGCGCTGTGGCCACACATTTGCTGAACGTGCGTGGGGATAGGGAGTAGCCAAACGGCAGTCTGCTGTACTCGTAGGCTATCCCCTGGAAGGCAAAACGCAAATACTTTCTGTGCTCTGGAGCAATTTCGACATGAAAGTAAGCGTCCTTCAGGTCGATGGTTGTGAACCAATCGCCCGGCTGCACTAGGTCCAATAACTGTTTTACAGTTAACATATGGATTTTTTTGCAGGCAATGTGCTGATTCAGGCTGCGGAGATCTAGAATGGGTCTGAATTCCCCCGTCTTCTTGGGAACCAGGAAGTACGTGGAATAAAGACCCTGTTCTCTGTGCCGAGGGTGCACAACAGATACCGCCTGTTTTTGCACCAGGGCCTGAATCTCTGCCGAGAGGAAACCTATCCCCTCCTGGGAAGATAGCTTCGCCTCTCTTATGCCTTTGAATGGAGGAGGGACACTGCAAAACTGGAGTGAGTAACCCCGTTTCAGTGTCCTGTCCATCCACTTTGTTAATACACAGCTGAGTTTCCATTCCCCATAACACTGCGTTAGGGGACAGGCCATCAGCTGTGGAGCCACAGCTAGGAAGCTGTGGTACTCCCTGGTGACCCACTCCGCCGCAAAACTCTCCATAAAAAGGAAGTTCTGCCCATGGGGGGTCGACACAGAAAGGGCCGATTTTCTACTGAGGTCCCTGAACGCACCGCAACGCGCTCTCGTGGGAGCGCGCGCTCCGCCATAATGTTGCCTCTAAGACAGTGTTTCTCAAACTTTTTCATACCAAGAACCAATAAAAAAACACTCGCGGACCACCTAACTCCACAAATATCCAAAAACACATCGTTTTTCTAGAACAGATTACAAATCGCCTGAAAATGGTACAAACAGGTGGCAACATGTGTGACGAAGGTGTTGTGCGGGGCTATATCATGCAATCGAAAGTGAAACTTAAGCTCGATCCATTGCGGAGACATTCCCGCGAGAGTGCGGAAAACTTAAATTTATTTATTTCAAATGTGACATTTTACCAATATACTCACGGACCACTAGGGGGCGCTCACGGACCACCAGTGGTCCGCCGACCACACTTTGAGATGCACTGCTCTAAGACGATCAAATGTATTAATTGGAGTCTTTACACTAAGCGCGGTGTGTCTCCTAACAATCACACGCCGGCCATAACGCCCCTGTACTGTTGATTTGTGTTGATTCTCTCGCGTCCCAGGAGAGAAGTTAAAATAAAGAGACTAATGGAGTCTCTGAAAAGGTTCAATTTGGTACTTTAATTAAGTAGCGTGGTAATGAAACAAACAGAGGAGAAGTGGTGGAGACAGAGCAGCTGTTGTCTCGCAGTGGTTCCAGTGGGAAGCGTCTCCACAAAGCTCCGTCACCTCTATATATCTCATCATTTGACTCCTCCTCTTCAATGGCGGCCGGTGACGCAGGGGGTCCTCCCGCCCGCCTCGGTCTTCTATGTCCGATATCGCGTAAAACATGAGGATTTAGACGTTGTGTATTCATTGCATCACTTCACATGAATTTTCTCCTTATGCACTCTTTCATGACTTTTTATTTAATGCATTTTAACGGCTGTAATCGATGTAACGGATAAACCGGAATTGTTCCTTGTTGTCAATGGCAACGTCTTTCAATACAGCTTTTCAAAGTAAACTTTAACCGGAACTGTTTTCAGAATAAAACAGTTTTAAACTTACTGTGTGTTTAAGCTAAATTACGTCATTAAACATTGATTTTAATTTCTAACAGTACCCGCATAGCGCTTTGATAGCACTTCCTGCGATTTATCACTCTCACATGCGCATGTCCGCTAGCTGCTTCCTTTACTGGAGTTACAACTGGGGCAGCGAGTGGGGAATCTGTACAGTTAACATTATGTGGAAGTGTGGAATTGTGGAGACAAATGACACTCAGACTGGGATAAATGCAATTGTTTTTATTTGAAAACTTCACAATATTTGCATTATAGAGGGAGGAGGCGGGATTCGCCCTCGCGTCCTGGGTAGAGAGAGCCATTCTCTCCTCCGGGACGCTTCCTCCCACCGCCAGTCAGCTCCGGGAGGACGGTGCGCCCCATCCCGAAGCCCTCTGCTGAGGTGGGGCCTGCCGGGGTCGAGCAGCCCGGCCCCGCGAATGCCGGTATTGAGCCGGTTCCGCGGGGCGAGCCGAGGAGGCAGAGGGAGTGATATCCAAGTATTCCAGGATATCTCAGTCCCGAGACAGCGGGGGCAGAGGTTTTCTCCCTTCCGCCCAACCGGCTGCCTGAGGAAGCAGATGGGCCGCCAGGCTCTCATCAAGGGGGGGCACGCCGAGACACTCCGTGTCCGAGCGGCCCTGCACCCTCAGGATTCCTGATATACCTGCCACTGGAGCCTTCGTTTTGAGTGGCTGCCGCCACGTTGCCTCCACACATTGCCAGATATCCGGCAACGGGGGCAAAACGAAGGCCGGCTGTGCCGGACGCACCGGGTCGTAGAACCCCTGGCGAAGGCGGCTTATCGGCCTCGGTGGCAGTGGCGGGGGGAGCGGTAGGCCTACACGCTCTGCCGCCATGGTCATCACCGCAGGAAAGTCCTGACGTGCAGACCTGTGTGGCGGACCCTCCTCGATGCCGGAACCGGAAGCACCAGACAACGAGGCGTCCTCGTCGTCTTCCTCCTCGACGAACGGGGCCGCCCGACCCGCCGGAATGGCGAACACGAATGGCACCTCTCCCGCGACATCCTGTTCCTCCATTTCCACCAGCTCGAGATCTTGGTCCTCCGCCTCCTCCGGCGAGACGTAATACGCCTGGAAATGCTCCAGACGATGCCGGCGGCTGAGCCGTGGGAGCATGCGGCAGGCATTGTAGGTCGGAGACTGGGTCAGGCCATCCGCGGCGTGGTCAGGCCCCAGACAATCAAAACAGAGGCGGTGGGGATCAGCACCCGCGATTAAACCAGGGCACGAAGGACAGGGCCAGGGCTCAAGGAGTGGTGAGTCCATCTTTAATACTTTCTTTCTTTCTTTTCTCGAGTTTACGTTCTCAGTTGTTATCCTGCTCGCTGAAGAGAAAAGGATGACGGTCAGGAGGCGAGGATGACGGTCAGGAGGCGAGGCCGCCTTTTATACGGTGTGCTTGCGTGCGCATTCAGGTAGGCCTGCCCCGGGGGCCGGCTACGTTTATAGAAATCTCAGTAGGTGAATGCTTGCATGGCAAGGTAGTACCCATAGAGTCCAGTAGAGGGTCGGAGCCTGTGAGAGATATAACAGCTGATTATGCTGTCTAAAGACACCATAATCAGCCAATCAGCCCTTTTAAAGTAATTTAACATAATCCACACATCTAAAAACTAATGCTATGGAAAAGGAGCCAATATTGACTTGACTTTCACTCTTTTAGGCTACAATTATATAATATTTCTCCCAAAAATATATGTAAAACGATTGTACTTATTGGAGAAATGAAGGTCTGAAGGATTAATTTTTTCACGAGTTGTTCAGAATTGTTTGTAAATGATTTTGTAGCTTTCTTGGTTGGTCTTGTATACATTGTTGATATCTTGACCGCCCATGTCGGCGAGGCATAGTTATGTGCATGACATAATGATATCAAACTACTTTCATCATACTAGGTGCAACATTTTCATGATGGAATTAATCATTGCACCATTGGTCTTCGGATGCCTCTACAGTTTTATGATGCGGACGATCATTCATCCAAATGGGCAAAAGTTTGTTTTTATCATTATTATTTTAAAGAGACCACCTGGTGTATGTATTAAAGTGCTGCAAACCCTCATTTGACTTTCTCATGTTGTTCATATTAGGGAGGTGGTGTGCATGTGCATGAATGCCAAGTCAGTTTTAAACGGATGCTGTTTTTATGATGTTATGTCTTTGGCAAAATCAGCAGCAATTACTTATCTGGACGAGTCACATTTAACTGGCTCCTCAGCCCTCCCTTCAAGGCCTTGTAAACGATGTCCTATCCTTTTTTGGAATATCATGCGGTTTTGGTGCTATTAATAAGTTACTTCCTTATGCTTGTTATAGAAGGTTATGCCTCCAAAAGCAATGTTGATTGTTGGAGGTTTGAGAAAGTAGATATGACACTTTTATTTAAAAACCTCCCACATAGTGTATGACGTGGTGTTTCTCTTCCTTAACAGATATTTGTTGGTTAATTAGTCATGAGCTTAGACTGAGAAAAATACAGCTCTTTCTTTTTTCAAGATTGGGTGGTTAAGAAACATCAATGAACAGCCATGTAGAGAAATGTAAAGACAAGTAGCAAGTTGAGTGAATTGACAAGCTGTGTTCACTCGCAATTTATTTTAGAAGCTATTTTTGTTGTAGTTGTTGAAATGTTCTTTACACCTTGACAGCAATCATTAATCAAATGCTGCTAGGATTTCTTCAGTTGGATCATTTTAAAATGTAGCTCATGCTACATTCATGTGGTGTTGAAATAATAAAAAATAAAAAGGTTTCCTAAATGGAAAAATTCACATGAACAGTCCATAATTCGGAAAAACTCGAAAAGTTGGCCCATAATTCGTAACAACAACTCCGAAGGTTGGCGACAATGTTTGTACATTACATGCCGAGTTTAAGTGGTTACAATGTAAGAAAGTGAACGTCAGTTTAATGAAAGAGGACTTTTAATAATAATACGTTTTGTATGTTTAAATGTTTTGCTTTCTTGTAATTTGTGTAAAGTCATTAGTTGCAGTCTACGTTGAGAAACATGATCCATTTACTTTGCCATTGGTTGTCAAGCAAATACTGGATACAACTATCTACGTTGGTTAAAAGTTCTAAGCAATAAAATCCATGTTGTTTCCACATTACGAATTAAAGCTCAAAAACACATGGAATTCAGAAGAATAACCTCCAAACTCTGGAAACGGGACCATCCAAGGAGCATTTGAATGCACCATTACTCCCGCTGGTTTCCCCTGAAGTTGACTTGACCAGCTTTAATTTACTGCCAACTAACATACTGAATTGCCATTTTGTTTCAGATTATTTATTTCCATGGGAGGTGGGTATTTCCCCCCCCTGGATTTACAGTGATAGGCTATATATCGTCGTCGCTCCAGTGTTACTTTCAGTCAACACCTGTAGCTGTGTTACTCTCATCATAATACCAATGCACCATATCTGATGCCAGTGTCATTTTGGTCAGCAAGATACTCCTATGAACAAAAATCGGATTGGGAGATTATTTATGTTTTTCTTGAAATGAAAGACATGGGGGCAGTGATTAACATTGCTTTCCTTTTTTCCACCCTGTATATTTGCATATGGGCCCAAAGTATTATTGATCATTTCTACTACAAGGTTAGGCTTGACTTGTCTTATTTTTCTTAATTTTATTATTCACTGCCGAAGTGTAAACAGGATTCTGAATCGTCAGACATTACAACATCGCATTGAATTGCTATGACATCATCAACAAGGCACTGAATCATTTCATCTTCAACCAAACGAGTACGTTTGCATTTCTGCAAATCAAAGTGGAGTGATTGTAGTGTACGGTGTTGTTTTGCTTGCTACCATCTTTTAAAATGACAGTCGTCCCGGGTTGTGCTGATGCCAATATTCTGGTAACCATTGGCTCAGTTTGTTCAAAACCTCTATCAAAGTTGTCACAAAGAAATAACCGAGTTCTATCCCCATTTTCTGGCAAAGGAAAGCCTATGAATAGCAAGCCAAGTTGACAGATTCCTGTTTGCTCTCTGGACATAATGATGGCACTAAAGACAAAAACTAATCCGAGAATGTTCATTATATTCAGAAAAACCTATTTGGCCTTGTACATTAAGTACTTTTTAAATTTGAGTTTGGGAAAAGTGCTCTTTGGCCAGTTGGCGTCATGTGACCTGCAATTCCGACTGTGGCCACTACGGCGAAATTGACTCAAGGCAAAGCACTGTTTCTGGTGACTGGTATCTATGTGCATTGCAAAATAACTAGAGCCTTTTTCATCTATCATTTACAATTGATTTGATTTGGCAGAAGATTCACAGAGAGAAAGGTAATTGCTTTTGAAACCAGAATTTTGCCAAGAACACAGCGTTCCTTTTCTCTTGTGAGCTCTTAGCCTAATTTTAAACACATCTTTATTTGACATGTGATGGAATATTGCTCGATAGCTCCAATTTTTCCCAAGCAGGAGCTTAGTGCTGTGCTTGAAAAGAACCTGTTAGCGTGAACTCTATTCCATTTGGTCTCCAGGAACGCTCTATTTACGACGTTATAGATGTAGGCGTGGTTATGAGTCCCACTTGGAGCAGGATGCAATGAAACAGGCCTTTGAGTTCACATCCATGCATTCCCACATTAACTTTTTTATCGGGGATGTCCGAAGGTTGTTAGAAGATTACACAGGGGAGGCAAGGTCATGACATTTCTGTGCAAACACATGAGAAGAAGACTTATGCATTCACTTATGCATTCATCAGAGACACAAAATACTTTGTTTCCAGGCTGATGTTGCACAAGCAATAATTAATTTGCTGTCAGTGTTGTTGAAGTTCAGGGAGTATCTGAATGTGTGTTATATTTATTGAGCTGACCTCTCGATATGAATGTGGTTTGTCAGACAAAACAAAAGGCCCTCGAACAGTTGAAGTCATCCAGTTATTAGGCTCGTTTGAGATGAGCGAGACCAACGCAGACCTGCGCAATTGCGACCGCCGTCTTGCTAGTGCGTTGCATGATGGTTAGTCATTTTGTCCGACTTGCTCTGGAGGCTCGACTGCATGAGACGTTGAAATCTCGCGGGACAAAGACGCCGGCAGCCTTGAGAGCGAGGCGGAGCAGTTTCTCTCCACGAGCTGCAGAACCGAAATGCTTGATGGGAAACGACTCGCTGGTATATCGAGCTGAGCGCTCATTGGTGGTTTTTACCCCGTGCTGGTGATGAAACTCTCCAATTGGCTCCACAAAAGTGTTGTTGTTTTGTGTCAGTTTTACGTCGCCACTTCCATTCACATTTTTCATCATTGTTCCACAATGTTTATCATCATGAAATTAATATCTATATATTTTATACTATACTTGCACTCAGGGCTGGCCCTAGACTTTTGGGGGCCCTAAGCGAGCTTTGGCTTGGGGGTCCCCCTCACTCTAGCGCGTTCTCACTACACACAACACGAAACCAACTTTTGTCTTATGATGTTAGCATAAGCACACATATTGTATAAATAAGCATGTAAACACCGTGGACCTAACATCCTCTAGGGGGGTCCTCACCTCCTCTAGGGGGGTCCGGGGGCATGCTCCCCGGGGAAGATTTTTTTTTAAATATTGAAGTTAAAAGCATCAATCTGGTGCACTTTGAGAGCAAAATTAAGAGATCTATGGATACATCTCTCAACACCCATATGAAACAGAACTGTAAACAGATTTTTCTTTATGGATATTTTACAAATCACTCCCCTTTTAAACTGTATTCTTGTTTTGTCATATACTATTTCATAACTGTTTTTCATTTATTCTATCTGGCTGTCCATCTCATAATGTGCACATAGAAACTATCTGTCAATAGGAATATCATTCAGAAGAATTATAATTTCATGCAAAAATCTGTAAAAAAAAGAGGTTGCACATTTAAATTCAGGTGTTGTTATGGCAACGTCAGTGGCCAAACAGCCACATTTACTGCTAGTCAACATTTTCCAGAGAGCTTTCTTTGAAATCACCAGGTAACACTAAAAAACATTACATTTAGATTGTATGACAAAGTGTTTATTTAATATATCTGGCTAGCTATAGCTACTTGCTAACGGTTTAGCTTACCCCCGCGATTCAAAGTAACGTAAACGTAGCTGTAATTTATGCTTTGCTTACATGTTCGCATAACTTGGAAGTTTACTGACATTTACATACCTTGTTTACCTTGTTTATTTGAGTGGTGGCTCTGGGGTTGTTGTGTGAGCCACCACTTGAGAATTGTCGTCTTTTTTAAGAAAAAATGTTCTTATGTCCATCTTCAAAAACTCTGAGTCCGACTGACAGTTTATTTTAAACATTGTCACAGCTCACAGGATAGAGAGGCGAAGTCCCTCCCTTTCCGGGGGACCTCCATGGGACCTTATTTCGGAAAAATTATGTATTGAAGTCAATGGGGAGAGAAAGATTATCTTTCGATACCGTTTGAATTGTTCCACGAATTACACATGATGTTTGTCAATTTAAAAGATAATTTTGCCAGTCAAAAAAATTAAAATGTGTTGTAAAACTGTGAAGTAACACATCTCCCGTTTCGCACCACACACCAAGACGGCCGTCACGTTAGCACATTTCACTTCTTTCTTTCAGAATGAGGCGAAAAGTATTAAAAGAGGTGAAAATCACTACAAGTCTGGGCATGTTGAGAGCTGTACATACACAAAAGGGGAGTTAGTCGGTTCCGTAAGAGCCAGCATGCGGGACCGGGATTCTGGGATTTGTAGTCTTTCTAGTTGCGTATTTTTCATAGTCTTATATTTCAACAGTTCTACGACAAACTGTGACTTTTTTGACATGGAAATTATTTTTTAAGATTGCAGCATTGATTGATCTAAAGATAATCTTTCTCTCCCGAGTCCCCATTGACTTCAATACATAATTTTCCGAAATAAGGTCCTATGGGTCGGAAGTAGATGGGCGGGACTTCGCCTCTCAATAGGTACCAGTCAGCCAATAAAACAGATGTTTATTTCCATTCAACTCTCTGGTTGGTCTGGTGTCTTGCCTCTGTTGCATTCACTGAACACGGGAAATTACAATCTTGCCATCCTCTCTAGTGTCATGATGAGGTTCAGGTAAAGCACGGTTAATGTATTATATGATTGACTCAATAATATAATACATGACTTTGAGAGTAGGCAATCTAGACATATTAACAAAATTAATTAAACATACTTATCACGGCGACGGTGTACTGAGATTATTCTTTTTCTTTTCATTTTTCTTTTTTTCATTTTTTGGTAGGGGGCCCTTAGTGGCTGCGGGGCCCTAAGCGGCCGCTTATGTCGCTTAATGGGTCGGGCCGGCTCTGCTTGCACTGCTTACCGTTTTCATACTTTATATATCTTAGCATATTCATACACACTGTTAATACTGTTCATACTGCTCATAGGCTACCGTGTATATCTAGTATACCCCTCACTGTTTATTCATCTTCAATTCATTCTATATTTTATTCTGTAGATTGTGTACATTACTTTTCACTTTACTGCTTTTTGCACTCCTGGTTAGAAGCTAAACTGCATTTCGTTGTCTCAATACCTGTAATCTGTGCAATAACAATAAAGTTGAATCTAATCTTGAGCAGGAACAAATGTATTTACTTAGTACATATCTGACATTAACGATTAAACACATTTGTGCATTCTTTATAAATGCAAACCGAGTCAAGCCGACTCCGAGCTGTCCGACTTCAGGCGAGCTTTTTGAGACCTCCCCCGGCTGCAATCGGCTATTCTCGTCTACTTTCGAGGCGAGCCGCAGCTCATCTCAAACAAGCCTAACGTTGTCGGGGTCAGTTTCTGGCACACTCCACTTGAAAAATGATCAGGCATACCGCAAGAATAACCCAATGGGGTCAAATCAAGTTTTTTTTTTTAAAGCAGACATGCAGAACACATCATTCAAATATTTTTAACACTCAGTTAAGCACACAATGCAGATGGTTGCTTTGGTTTAACCATGACCCTTTATTGACTACACTATACCAGGAAACTCTGCATGTGGACAGGCAAACACATATTGTTCGAAGAAATTGTCCAGTGGTGCTTTTCAACATTCCATCCGACGCTTGGCATTGTGCTTGGTGATGTACGGCTTGATGCAGCTGCTCGGCCATGAAAACCCATGAAGCTTCCACAGTTTTGGTACTGATATTAATGCCAGAGCTGGTTTTTGAACTCTGCAGTTATTGAGTCAGCGGAGCTTTGGCCACTTTTACGCACTATGCGCCTCAGCACTCCCCCCCCCCCGCTCTGTAACTTTACGTGGTCTGCCACTTGTCTTTGTGGCTGAGTTGCTGTAGTTCCTAAACACCTGAATTCAATGATTAAGAGGAGTGTCCCATTATGTTTGTCTATAAAGTGTATTTGGCATGACAAGCTCTTTGCCCAGCTCCTTGCTGAAAAGCCGCCTTGCATTGGTCACACCACCCATGTAATCAGGGTGTTGTGCAGTAAAGACTGAGTAGGCATTGAAGGTGGCAACATCGAGCACATTGTGCCACCTTTGTGTTCTCCGCTTGCCTGTGTAGGTGCGAACCATCTGATCCATTGTGTCCACTCCTGATTTTGTTTTGTTATAGTACTGGATCATTGCTGGTTCCTTGTCTACACTGTTGTCATCCACTGCTCTGTCATCATGCATGGTGCTCAGGAGGACAACAGCTTTCCCTTTTTTCGGCACATAGCTCACCATGGTCATGTTGCATCTGAATCCAGATTCTGACCTATGCTTCTCCCTCAATTTGGATGGCTTCATGACAGGTGGTATGTCCGGCTTGTTCTGGCGAAGGGTCCCCACAATGTTCAGGCTCTTCTCAAGGAGCTTTTCTGCCAGAGGGATACTGGTGAAGAAGTTTTCCATTGTGATGTTGCGATATATAATAATTGTACACTAGCAGCATTTGGCCAGTTCCTCCTGTGTAATATGACATAGACATGAACTCTCTTCCTCACTAGTAATGGATGACAAGGTCAGGTAATGTTCAAATATTATGTACTGTTATCTTTGACAAGATATCAAATATCTTCTTAGGTAGAAGAAGTGTAAAATAAGACTTACATGAATCAGTCGTGCAAAAGCAGCCTGTTGAGTTGTGACAAGTTTGGCATGTGAAAGGTTTTCCACGGTAAACATGTTCCTAACTGCAATCGTTTACAAATAAAAGCTTCCTATTAAATTCCATAGTGAATATATGTTTGGTCCAATCACTGCTAAAATTATTATTTATACAGAAATTATTATTATAGTATGTCTTTTGCTCATTTTTATCACACTTGCATACATGGGTAATTTTTGACAAACTTGATGTAGAAATACAAAAACAGTTTTAGTTCCTAAATTAAGAAAGGGAGAACGAAAATTATGATGTGTGGTGATCAAAAACAAGACATTGAATTAATACTTGGAATATTAAATGATTAAATAAATAGATTTCCAAAAATATAGCTAAGAAACACTCACCCATGCATGAAATAACATTGTAGGTCAATACGGGTCATTTTTTACCCATGTTGTCCCTTAGAAGGGTAGTGATACAAAAATGTATTTTATTCAAAAATTAAGAAAGGAAAAATGAAAGTAAGAATTTGTGATGATCATGAACTAGTTAATTGAGGAATACCTGGAATTTTGGATTGTTAAAGTAATTTGTTGCAAAGATATTTACAATTAAAACTCCCTCGGGTCACTTTTGACCCATGTTGTGTATCAAAGGGTTAAAAAACAAATACAACAGAATTAGGCATTGTGCTATGGACTATTATTTAGCAGTGGTATGAAATGTGATAACTTTAAACACCACAGATCGTTATTGCAGTGGTCTTTAAGGGGGGATTGCCTCTGGTGTTAAAGAGCTGACAATTCTTTGGTGGTTTTGGGTTCTGGCTAGCATAGAGAACTTTTGGAATATTAGTGCCTTGACCCTGATTGTGTGCACAATTTTTGCCCCGTTCAGTAATTTTTGTTGGGTCACTGTTGTCATAAAGAGTTTGAAGCTGGTGGACCCAAAAGCAGGAGACTGAAGAAACGTGAAGACGTTACTTTTTATTCTGGGTCAGTGCAGCGGGAAAGGTAAGAGGAGAAGTATAAAGGGAGCATAGGTGTAGGAAATAAGGTTATTTTGCTTTTCAAGAAACAACTCAATTTAGTGTAGTCATTTTTCCAGTGGCACATGCGGTACTTTAGCTCAAAATCCCCCTGCAGCCTAAAAAGCATTTTCCATATAGACAATCTTGTAAAATAACTCGATAAAACCGTTGATAAAACACCTCAAACTGAAAAAAAGGTTAGTAATGACTCTTTCTATCATAAATATTCCATCCATCGAGGTTCTATATTTGTAAAACGTTAGCAAGAGAGGCGATATAAAGAGCTGCAATGTCAACCGAATGTAAAGGCTATGGGCCGAGTGGTAACTGGTGGACAAAGCCAGTGGGAGAAACAATACTGCACACCTACAGTGGGCCGAATACACAGGAAGTAACACCAGAACCTAGAAAACTTTTAAGGTGAGCAGTTATGATTGGGCTGAATAGGCGCCATCTTTGGGTCCAGTATCCAGTTATTATCATATATCTATGGTAAATACAAATTCAAACATTGGATTCTCTTCACTTAACGTGTCCATTTCCCCCTTGCTTATCTGTTTTGGTGTTCTTTGACCAGAGTATAAATTCTCTAACTTAAAATATTATGTGGTAAGAAACATGCAGGCGGTTAGCCTTGTTCAACACTAACAAAGACAAACATACATTTTTACAGGATTGTCTCGTGGCACATTCTTTTACCCACAGGCTGGGAATGTTAAAAAGAAACTGGCAGTGTCCTTGAAGTTCATAGTATTTCAAAAATCCTGGTGACAGCCTAAGAAAAGCAAATCGGTTTTATCCTGTTTTTTAACCACACATCAAAAAGTCATCCAGGTTTCAGCTGAAAAACCACTGTTCAATAATATCCTTAAAAAATTGTTTATGTCATAGAAAGTGAAGAGAGAAGAAAAAATGTAATGAAAATAAACAGCTCATATCAATCCAGAGGCTATCAGAGTTATTAAGAATAAAAACTCAACCCACATACACTACAGTGTTTATATGGAAAACACAATAACAGACTTGCTCTATTGTTAAAGATTTGTTTTTACATTTTTAAGCAATTCTTCTATTTTATAGATAAATAATCAATGTATTTCTTCAAATAAAATAATGTACCCTTCCGATGTCATTTGTCAAAATGTGATAGTAATGTATAGGACTAAACATTTAATACAGTGAAAGTCGGAAATGTAATTAATGTATAATTTCTTTTTACGTTTTCGGACTTGAATGGACGTTTCTAACCCTCTTTGTGAATTATTTTAAAAGTGAGGCACAAAGGTTAAAATACTGCCCTATGCTCAGAAAGCATTGTGTCATCATTGTGGAACTGATATCTCTTCCACAAAATAGCACCCCAAAATAATCCTTTTTTTTCTCAACAGCTCTGAGATGCCTAGATAAAATCCCTGGGCAAAGATCTGAGAAACATGGCCCACTTGGTTCAAACAGGCATGACATTGTAGCAGAGCCAGATAAGACCTGATTAGACTTGTCAGGTTTGCTGCCTTTGAGCACGTTCAGCAGCACCACCTGCATCTCCCAACTCCAACTGTCTAAGCCCTGGGAAAAGCTGAATGTGCACTTTCTCTCCTCACATCTGTGACCTCTGAATGCTGTTTCCTCGCTCTATCTCCATCATAAACACACACAGGCAAAGATACACAAGCATGCACATGCAGACACACATGTTTGCTTTGCCTCAAACACAGTTGCACACGCACACTCCTCAACCTCCAAATGTGGTATTTCCCTTCCCCCCCTCTACACCACTGTGGTTACAACATCAACCTGTTTCATATGTGGTGTAGGGGGTGTGTTCCAACTCCTTTCGAAGTCATGTCGTCCCGCTCCAGCATAGAATTCAACACGAGGATCGCTCATTAATGAAGTAAGATTTGGAAGTGAATTCCATCATCCGCCATGTGTTACGCTTCAATCTCCAATTTATGTGAGTTCTTATATGTTTGGTCAGGCACAGCATACATGCAATTACAGATCCAGAAATCCCCTCCCTTGTTTGGATGAGGTTCATAGCCGCAGTGTGTTTTCCACAACAGACATTAATCCAGATTGACCAAATATAAATCCTTAAATATACTAGCGTATCACATAAATGGCTATAAATAGCATCCTTATGCAAACAGATGCAGATGTTTCAACCATATTGTGGTTTGGCACAATTTGGCACCATAACACTTTTTCCAGGCATGCAAATGTAATGGGTCACAACCGTAAACGACCTGTTATCATTCAGGAAACGACAGCGAAGCATCTGGGGTGTTTTCTGGCATTTATTCTGAGAATGAACACAACATTCTCTTTACATCCGCGTTGCATGTCACATCTCCACATAACTGCTCACGTCACTGTCACTAGTATTTATTTATACATACTAGCTTATTTATACAATGAGAAATTATTAAATGACCAAGAAAATCTTATTTATAAATACAAACACAAACATACCTGAGAATGAACACAACATTCTCTTTACATCCGCGTTGCATGTCACATCTCTACAAAAACAGAAGACAGGAAACTCAGAAAAAATGTTGCCATGGTAGCAAACAAAATGGCGTGATCGTGTCTAAATCGCGCCAAAACTATGGTGATAATATAGTAATAAAGTGCTATTTCCTACGGTTAAAACTTATTACAAAAACGTATTAATATTGTACCCACAGTGTTACTAAACAATATATAATCACTGTCATTAACTTAAATAGCACATTTAACATACAAAATTATAATACATTGCAACACAGTTTCTAGCACAACTCACACACATAACTGCTCACGTCACTGTGAGGGGAGGGCGGAAGTTACATACAGGAAGTAGAAAATGATGTGCAACGGGAAAGTGTTCCTACTAGAAACATTACTCAAAAATATTAAAAGGAAACATCTCATAAAAATAAAATTCACAACCTATCATAAATCGTAATTTATAAACTAATAATTATTTATACACATTTTTAACTCTGTTACACAAACTCCACTTTAATTAGTCAGATATCAAACGTTGAACACTCATTTCCCCTTCTGATAGCAACTCGGTTAACATTCCTTCGACAAAGTATTCATGAATAATTACATCCACTGTTGGGAAATATAATCATCCGGTGCTGCATGATACTGCATCTAATTACTCAAGCAGATCTCCAAAAATCAGATCAGAAGTCATGGCTGCTGTACATGTGCCAAACGTCAAGTATTGGATGTTGAAAGAACCACAACACCACCGGAAGAGCTACAGCTGCCTGCAGCAAACTTATTTTTCCACTTTAGTTTTTAATGTATGTACATACAATGTAAAAATACCATACAGCAATTTTTACACACGCAAAAACAGAAATACAAAATCTAAATGCAGGTGATGGTTACATTCTCAGTAGTTGGTTTGTTGTAACAGTTCATGACTAAGGAAGTTGTCTGATCTGTATTTTTGTCGCTGGTTCAATTCCTTCTTCTTTCGTGTAACGTCAGAGGTCCAACTCGGTGTCGTGTAGCCATGCCCGCATCTCTGGTCCTAAGTCGAAGAGGCTGGCTTCCGAGGGTGGTCTATATAAAGGGCAGGTGGTTATTATATGTTCGGCAGTCTGTTCAGGGTCACCGCACTCGCATGCAGCACTGTCTGCCAGGCCCCACTTCTTCATTGATGTTTTGAAGCGACCGACCCCAGTTCGTAGACGGTTTAGTGTGGTCCATTGCCGGCGTGGTAGGTCGTCTCCTCCTATGGCGCCATCTCCTGGGTCCCAGATGTAGCGATGGATGCGGGAGGGCCCGGCTAGCTCCCACTCCTGCCTCCAAGCAGCCGCCAACCATGCATCTCTGGAGAGGTCCTCAGAGGTGGAATTGAGAATCTCTTGTGCTGCCTTGTTGAAGGGGAGGCGGGACTTGAGCCTACTTAGAGGCGCTGCTCTCGTTGTCGTGTTATGCAAGATGTGCCAGCCATGCTTTTGGGCTTTCCTGGCCAGGGCGAGGGTGGCAGCCTCCCGTCGGAGGCCGGCTGGAGCTATTCCCGCGAGGACTGGCAAGAGGGACACAGGGGTAGGCTTCAAGCATCCAGTTATAATCCTGAGGGCGTTGTTGATGACCACGTCAACCTTACTTGCGTGAGGGCTTCTGCTCCAGGCTGGGGCGCAGTATTCCGCTGCAGAGAAGACCAGGGCTTGGGTCGATAATCGCAGCGTCTTAGCGCAGGCTCCCCAGGTTGTTCCAGCGAGGCGGCGGATCAGCGCGACCCTTGATGTTACCTTGGCCTTGACTTCTTCAAGGTGTTGTTTGAAGGACAGTGTCCGATCCAGACGCACACCGAGGTACTTCGGGGCTTGCTGGACCTCCAGACATTTATTGTTGACACGCACCTCAAGTTCCCTCCTAGCTTCTCTGGTGCTAAGATGGTATGCCGCTGCTACTGTCTTTCCGATGTTGAGCTGTAGACACCACCTTTGAAAGTATGCTACCAGGGTGCCCATGTCGTCGTTAAGGCCATCTTCCATTGCCTTCCATGTTGGTCGTCTCAGCATGATGGCTAGATCGTCTGCATAGCCGTACTTTCTGGATGTTGTGTCAGGTAGGTCATGTACATAAATGTTGAACAGCATCGGCGAGAGAACCGACCCCTGCGGAACACCGTTCCTCAGTCTTCTGAGCCTGCTGCGTTGGCCATTGCTGGTCTGGAGGACAAAGCTGCGGTTGGTAAGCGTCTCCATGATGAAGTTAACCATATGCCGGTCTGGTATTGTCCTCAACAGCTTCAGGTGGAGTCCACGGTGCGGCAGTCAGGTCCAGGTACACTACCCCAGCTTTCTCATTATCCTGGAAGCTGTCTTCGATGTCCTGAGAGAGTAGCGTTACCTGGTCTACTGTTGACCTTCCACGTCGAAAACCAGCTTGTTCCCGTGGAAGCTGTGAGTCCACCCTGGCTCGATGCGGCTATGGATCATCCTCTCCAAAATCTTGAATGGGACACAGAGCAGCGAGATGGTTCTGTATGACTTGGGGTCTTCCGCAGGTTTATTTGGCTTCGGCAGAGCTATGACGGAGGCGCGGCGCCAGGTCTTTGGGAGCTTTGACCTCCGGTAGGTAGCACGACAAGAAGAATGCACAGAGCCAGCCAGATGTTGTTGTGCTCTGGTGGGTGACGAACTCCGGGTGGATGTTGTCGCGGCCCGGAGATTTACCCGGCTTGAGCTTAGTTATGGCCTCACTGAGTTCATCTGCTGTAAAGTCTCCCGAGAGGTTGGAGTCAACACTGTCCGCTCCCAAGATGGAAGACACCTCGCGCGATGTCAGTCGGGCGAAGTCTTTGTCTGCGTCTGGGAAGCGGCCATTCTTCAGGAGCTGGGATGCGATGGCATCTGCTGTGACTGGGCACCTGGGGGGCGTTGTATTTCTGCCTGTAAGCTGGTTGATGGTCTGCCACGCCTTAGGACTAGAGTGGGTGAAGTCGATTGATTCGACGACTTCTGTCCATCTGGTCCTGCGGGTGATGTCCAGCCTCTGGAGCAGTGCTTTTGCAGTCATGGCCACCTGTTCTCTGGAGCTAGCCCTCTGGTGGTCACACAGAAGACGGCTGCACTCCTCGTCCCAACCCGGGATGTAGCTCCTGTTATAGCCACGCGGAATGGTCTTCTTTGCCGCACCCAGGAGGACCCCGCAGTAGGCTGCGTAGGCCGCGTCCGCATCTGCTGCCTCTGGGTCTGGCAGACCAGCTGACCTTCTTGCCGTCTCCTCAACAAACGACTCCCAGTTGGCCTTTCGAAAGTTCCATCGTTTGACAGGCTTCCCTGGTACCGGTTGCACCAGTGCTGGAATTTTAATGATGGCCGTTCGGTGATGTGAGCGGGGAAACCTGACCAGGATGCTTCTCTCCGGTTTCGGGTCGTTACTGCGGCAGATGGCGAAGGCCAGGTCCGGGTTGGTGGAGGTGTTCCAGCGTGCAGAGAAGAAGGTTGCAGGCTCCTTGGGGTCGTACAGTAGCAGGGCATCAGTGTTGGAGGCCCATTCGCTCAGTGCCACTCCGTTAGGTGTTGTGTGTTTGTAACCCCAGTCTGTGTGCTGACAGTTGAAGTCCCCTGCATAGATGGCGGTTGCAGTTGCTGACGGGAGTGACGTCGCAGACAGCTCTGATGGTGGGGGCTTGTATACGTTGATGACTGATGTTTCCTGGATTTTAGTAACCAGCCACTCGATGTTAGAGCCTGGTGGGGATTGGCTACTGGTTGACCAGCTTATTTCAGTCCTGACGAAGGTTGCCACACCGTGTTGCTTGCTGTGGATGGACCCAGCGAGATGGAACCCAGGGATCTTAAGGAAGTTATCGGATGTGCAGTGTGTCTCCTGCAGGAGCACAGCTGCTGCCCCGTTGGAATCAGCCAGGTGACGCACGACCTCAAGTTTGGCGGTGGTTAGGCCCTCGACATTGAGTTGAAGCACTGCCAGGCCTCGGTTGTCGACGGTCGGGATGACTGCCCGTCCGCCGTTCCTAGGCCTACCAGCTCGACGTTTGGTTGCAACATTCTTTTCGCAAGTTGGTCTTGCACCATTTCTTGCTACTCACAGAGGAGGCCACGTGAAGGCTGTCGTCTTCTCCTCCGTTCAATTCCTGATTAATAACATATAACAAATATTGTTTGTAAAAAAACTGCAGTCATTTGTTGAAGTCAATAAATCGTTGCATAGCTGCAGCAACCTTCCAAATAAGCCCTTTTATGCTTTTTGGGGTTTTCCCTTTACTGTAGTGTGTTGTGCATATAAATGGTCTGCAAAGGCTTAAATCCCAAAGTTCAAGCCTTTGCAGACCTTTCTGGAGTGTGTGGGAGATTTAGCAAAATAAACCCACTTCTGGGGTCATTTGGGTAGATTTTCCATATCTCTGGCCCCCCTTGGTCGATTTTAATGATTGAAATCTCTTTATAACCGCTAGAGCCAATGGAATCGAGGGAAAGTTCCACATACACACACACGTTACCAAATAAGGAGTGAGAGTGACGCGTGGCCAAAACCGGAAGCTGCGATAACTCTGGTGGCTACCATTAGCAGCTAACTCTTTTTTCTCCGATTTTTACATACAAATGGAATTATGGATTATAAATAATTTTTTCAAAGTGACAGACACATTAATTGGACACTATGGATTAACCCTCAGCAGTGTTTTTATCGTTTTAATGCCATTGAACACGACTTTTGATCAGAATAACAGCTCAGGTGAGACGATGTCCCGTAAATGCTCCGTAAAGCTACGTGTTGTGATGTCTGTGTTTGCTTCCCCTGTCGCGAGTCCTGATCGCCCAGTGATGATACTATACCTATATAATCTGTGGAGTCTCAGCTTTAATCGGATATATTGTATGTGCAGTTACGATAAGTAATAAGGGTATCTTTATCTTGAGTTCTGTGCCAAAGTGAGTTAGCAATTTTTCGCTCAGGGGTCATTTAGACGCTTCTTATGAGACTTGTGTTTTGTTTTGGTAAAAATGGTTCGTATCGTCAGTTAGCTGAGATTCTTCCCGTTAATCTGGTGCGACACATTAATAGGTTTCATAAATGGTAAGAAGCCCTGAGACACAGTCTCGAAAAAAAACTTTCACTTGTGCCGATCGGGGGGGGGCGCTCGTCCTTAAGAGGTTAATGTATTAGCAGTTAAAACAGGACCGGTCAAATTTGACCGCGAACACCAAAGTAAGGGGGGGAAAACGAAGACAATAGGAGGGTTAAATGTCAAACAACATGCCTGCAGTTAATTTGAGTACTAATTAACTTTGAAAAGTACATCCTGTCCTTTGTACTGATGTAACACACATGATGGCATGACAAACAGAACACATATTCATTTGAAAAGAAAACTATTGGAGTAACAAAGTGATTTGGATATGTTTCTTACATCCCAAATTATGTTTTTGACTTTTTAATATTGAAATATTTTTTCTTTCAGGTCAGAACTTTCCCATGGAGCTCAGGCAGCTCACTTTCCAAAGATTTTTATTTCACTACCTCACATGCAGTATCTTGATCTACATCTTTGCGGCTGCCGGTTTTTATAGTTTTAATAGTCCTAAAGAATCCTATTAATAAGATATCTAAAAGAGACCAGAATGTCAACAATGACATCATTTAGTGCGAGCATGCTTCCGTTCTCGGTGGTGTAAGGCTCAAGGAACTCAAAATAATTTGATTAAAACTTAATTATAGACCCGACTGGCATATGGTTGAAGTATAATCTTTTAGATGTGTGATGAAAGAAGTTCAAACCTGGATAGTGATGTTGAAAGCAACGGCATACTTACCTCTTAAGCCCCACGGACCCTTCGGCGGGTCCAAAACCACAACATCTGCAAGCAACAGTGTCTGAGGGATTCTTAAGATTTAATACACTATGAATGTTTCATATCCATGTAACGGGAAGAAACTCAGCTAACTGATGATTTTTTTTTTTTGCAAAAAAAAACACAAGGCTAACGCTGAGCCTTTAAATTAGCCCTGAGCAAAAAAATGCTAATGCCGTTTGCACAGAAAACACGGTATAACACCCTTATTACTTATCGTAAATGCACATCCAACATATCAATTGGCATCGTGAGAATACACAGAATCGATAGGTATCTATATCATCACTCCATGATCAGAACTCGCGACATTATAAACAAAAACAGACATCACAACATGTGGCATTAGGTAGCAAACACGGCAATATGTCTTACCTTTGTCGTTGTCTGATCAAAAGTCATGTTCAATGGCATTAAAACAAGAAAAAAAGCAGCTGAAGGTTAATCCATAGGTTAATCCAATGTGTCTGTCACTTTGAAAAAATTATTGATAATCCATAACTCAATTTTTATGCAAAAATCGGAGAATACAAAATTGCTGCTAATGGTAGCCACCAGAGTGTGTCGCAGCTCCGGTTTTGGCTACGCGTTACTCTCACTCCTTATTTGGTAACCTGTGTGTGTATGTGGAACTTTCCCTCGATTCCATTGGCTCTAGCGGTTAAAAAGAGATGTCAACCATCAAAATCGACCAAGGGGGGCCAGAGATAGGCCAAATCCACCCAAATGACCCCACAAGTGGTTTTCTTTTGCTAAACCTCTCTAAAAAGGTCAAATGTCACTTGTTTTGCATCAATCTTGATACAGGGTACTTATTATATGTTGTACTTTGGATTCCTAAAGCTTTTAGTCTACCATCCCATATTTTTTTTTATATTGCCATATTTTATCCAATATGCTCCTTTAGATATCTTTTTACTTATTTTTCCTTATAGCTTTGTGAAGCACCTTGAGATGACATTGTCTTTAAAGTGTGCTATATAAATCAAATGTATTATTATTATTATTATAAGTAAAATAGAATTTTTGGACGGACACTATCATTTACAGTTTTTTACTATGTTCAATCTGAATTTTCTTTAAAATAAAAAACATCTATATTGATTCTGACTTTTCTACATCCAACTCACAGGTTTATCATTACTTTGAGAAAAAAGATTATTAATTTTCCCCTTTTAGAAGTGTAGTTATGGTCATTTGTTCTGGAAATGTCATTTTCGAGCCTGAGACCTGAAAAACAGGCTTGGGGCTTAACAGGTTTTAAAGTGAACAACATAGCAGGAAGTAAGTTTCTAGAAAATCCCATTTGTATTCTTAATACAACATTTTGTTTAATAGAGTGGTTGTCCTTCAATGGTTCAAACCATTGAAGTAACTTTAGTTTAACTCTTCAGTAAACATGCAGATGTTTTACTATTTATCCATAATATCATAGCCATCCAAGGCGGTTTTACCAAGAGCTATTAGATTCTGAAATGGGTTGCTCCTAGAGGCCACACGAGTATCATTTCAAACTTTTATCGAGAAAAACTACACTACTCACAAAAAGTGTGGCCGCAAAGGAAGTTACAATGGGACATTTATCGCTCCTGCAAAAGGCTAGTGAGGGTCATGTAAATAGAGAACTGGATACAGTCGGAAGTGGAGCTCTTTTTATTCCTATGAAAGTTACTCAGTGGTGCAGAAAGCCAAATGGCCTGATTCTAGTGAGCATAAAACCAAAGATCATCTGTCCTTCTAGGCTGGTCTTGGCTCAGTCAAATGTACGGAGATGGGTTTTAGTGCAATTTACAACCGTTTCGGACCAAATGATTAAATAAGGGCTCTTCAAATGTTAGTCCTGGCTGAATTACGTAAAAAAAACGATTATATACGCTGAAATATAGACAATATGGACACTTACATTGGGAAAGCGATGTGGTTGGGAAAAAGTATTTTTTGGCCAAAATTACATCACAGACTTACAAAGAAGCGTAGTACCACCGTTGGTACCCTGGGGGCTCAGTTAGGGTTAGTGTGGGCTCTATTGTCTGCTAACAATCAAACATGGGGACTCACATATTTTATAATATCTTCCTATAGTATGAACATGTAAGATCTCGTTTTTAAAACATTTTAGTCAACAAATGAAGTTGATGTCTTCATTTTAGATCTACAAAGGTTAATTAATAGGTTTTTTTGGGAGTTTCCAAAGACAGCCATTTGCCATTGGCAGTAGTTAATTGGTTTTGGGTTTTGTCATTCTTAAAATAGTCTTGAACCTTTTCCTTTTTTCCATTTCCCAAATTTTTTTTGGCTCTGTTTCAAATGTTTTAGGGTCAGGATTCACTCTGCAGTTGGTTGGCTTAGTTCCAGGCATAAAACTCTTTATATGAGGGTTTATTAAAAACGTCAATGAAGGGAACTAATCAAAAACTGACCGGAGCTATTAAAAATAATCAACAAAAGACAACATTCAGGATTAGTTCCCTTTTCTAGGGTCACCATGAAATATACACACAGCTTTGTAGCAGCTTCGCATTGTAATGAAACTCCAAGTTGATGTCATCTAACTATAGCTAAAATGTAAGTTAAACTCTTGACTCAATACCATCTGCAGCTTGGGAGTTCATTTCACAGGGGAGCGTTATCTCATTAGCTACTTCTTGCTACACTGACAGGGAAACACGATTTTGCCCTTCCTCTGGTAATATCCATGAGATCCCCGAAGTGGGAAACCAGAAATGTCTGTTGGCTGTTAAGCGTCCAACTGTAAAATTGTGTATTTGAAGAGGACAGCTTTCAGGTACCATGTGAATAGCTATATGGAATAAAAACACAAATTGATTAATCTGCTATCTGACATTGTACTTTTTATTAAAAAAGTGGTTGTCTAAACCAAGCTAAGTGGTTGTTTGGTTCTAAAAAACATATTTTTACGTTTTCAGCTTTGATCTCGAAGTTCTTTGAATGCAACTCTAAATCTCATCTCAATTCCGCTAAAACGAGAAATCCGAGAAGAAAACATCAGGAAGCACATTTGGTTTCAGAAGAGAGGTCATTTGGGGGATATAAATCGATATGCCTTTACAACCTGCCTTTTGTAGGCGCAAAGGAAAATCTGAGAGGTGGCCTTCTCTGTTCCAGACTCATATTGTCTGTGGACTCAGTTTGTCCTTGCCAGATTCCCCCTTCCTTATCCACCGACAGCACAATGCTACATAGCAGGGCAAAGCCCCAGAAAGTGATGTCATCCACTAAGAACCTAATCCATGACCAGGATGATGAAGGATCTCCCCCCTCCTCCTTCCTTTGCAATAGAACGAAAGGGCCATCACCGAAACCAACTTGAAGAAAAAGAGAGATTTTCTTCCGAACGGGATGAACTGAAATGAACTGCTTAAGAGTCCCTGACTCAAACTAAGGGCTGCATTCCATTTGTGCACACAAACAGAGCAATACGACCGAGCCACCCCACTCAAAGTTTGTTCAAACAATACAAGGTTATTGCTCACAAAGCACACTCTTCATCTTAACTTACATAAGCAATGCTCAGCTGCAATATTTCATGCGATGATGGAGTGGCATAAGGACTTCCAAGGGGCAAAGTCAACGAATACAAGTACTGTGGATGAAACATGAGGTTATAATGTAAACCAGGAATTACTGAGAAGCTTTTGTATGCAATTGGGCACAAGGGACTGGCTTTTTATGGAAGAACAGGGAATTGTGCGTTCCAAGAATACAACATACATGAGTGTATAGGCTTCTTAAAGCTTATTTTATCTAATGTAAATATTGCAATGTAATATTTGTCTTTTTAATTGTTATCTGTGAGCCTATGTTAAGACTGTTTGTTGTCATTATTTATATTAAGATCACCTTTTTTAATATCCGAGGGGAAATTCAGTTTTTCACCCTGGTGTTATTTTACAATTACACATATGTAAACACACATGAACAAACAGGAACTATAGACATGCACTGATGGAGAAGCCGTGTCAGAGCAAAGTGGCTGCTAGTATTCTGGCACCCTGGAGCAGTTGGGGTAAGGTGCCATGCTCAAGGACACCTCGGCTTTGCCCAGGAGGTGACCAGGCACCTATCCAGCTACCAGTCCACACTCCACATATTTGGTCCGATCGGGACTTGAACCAGCGGCCTTTCGGTTCCCAAGCCAAATTAGTACAAACTTCTCGCATTGAAAAGTATTACAAATAAGTCTTTGTTTCAAACTAGACTTTCAGGTTTTGTCATTTGAAGGGAAATGGGCCTGAAAAGTCGTTATTAAGATGTTACATTTGATTTCGAAAAAGATGGGAAACCCTGTAATACAAACATATTTTTTGGTTGGTTTACTTTAAAAACCCTAACGCCATCACATCTATCATTACTGGAGATAAAATATTCCTCAAAGTTTATTTTAATTGATTTGTAATTTTGTGCCTGATGATGTTTAAAATGGCAGTACAGTGAATGAAATATTTTGTGCTTAAGCTATATAAGATACTTATCGCAGCATTAGAGGTTATATAATCTCAGCTTTAACAGACCCATCTAATTTCTTATAGTGAAAACCACATTTCCCTAGATGGATGCTTGAATCACCCTATCTTATACACATCAAGTGCATTTTTTGACCCTGACCCAAACAGGAAACACAATCCGATTGCTTGACTCCATCCCCGCAGCAGTCTTGCCACATGTGAATGTTAACCTCAGATGCTCTGTATGCAGAGATGGGGTATTGTCTAGCAGCTTCCTGCCTTGGTGTGAGAGGGCTAAGAATACAGGTAGGTGAGACTAAAATAACAAAGCTATTAGGAAGGATTAGTGCGATGCATGTGTGCGGAAACAGGGGGCTTTATGATTCTGCACCCGGTTTGAGGATCTGTTGCTTGGCTGGAAGACCTTCCATAACCTCTATCAGTATATATTTGTGTAGGAAAACATCTCCCTTCCCTGGAGTTATTATTTTCCGCATGACATATTCCAAAACATTTTTATTAGATGCCTCGGTGTACTTACGCCTACTTATAGAACATATGACATCTACTTATAGGACATGTTTACCCACATTCTTTTTGGGAGGACTTCCAGTCTGTGTCTTCGGTTGAGGCTTGAGTGTCTCACTCTGTTTGCGTCTGTGTGTGTTTGTGCATGTAAAGAGAGAAGGTACGTAAATTAGAGATTATGCACAAGTTTTGTGGGGTTGTGGGGTTAACCTCTGATTAATTGCACAGCTCCAGTCGGTTGTGGTGAGTGCACGCTACTGTAATTTTGCAGCTGCTTGATTTCAGCATATGACACATGCAGTCCAATTGGCCTTCCGACCGCATACCAAAGCACTTAAAATAGTGTGTCGTTTCTCAGGGCTCTTTGCCGTCAACAAAACAATATGGGGAGTTATTAATAATGTTTTTTGCTCTCAAGTGGTACTATGCACTAACAATAAGAAAGCGCTCTAGGCTCCGGAGTTGTTAATCTTTTCCCTTTTTGTCTCCTGTTTTGTCTTTTCAAATGTTTTTTCCCTTTTTGCATGTTTAGACTTGATTTTATTTGTATGATTTTAAAGATGGGCGAGAGGGTGTGTGCATGTGTTTGTGTCTAGGATTAAATGGAAAAAAGTATTTGTGGCCAGTATCGATGACTCAGTCAGGCCTTAACCTGTTAAGCCCTGAGCCTGTTTTTCAGTTCTCAGGCTCGAAAATGACATTCACAGAACAAATTACCATATCTTCACTTCTAAAAGGGGTAAATTAATAATCTTTTTTGTCAAAGTAAGGTTACATCTGTGAGTTGGTTGTAGAAGTTTCAGAATCAATATAGATGTTTTTATTTTAAAGTAAATTCAGATTGAACATAGTAAAAAAATGTAAATTAAAGTGTCCGTCCAAAAGAAAAATTACTTATAGTGAAAACCACCCTTGAATGATGGAATAGTAGACTAAAAGCTTTAGGAATCCAAACTATAACATATCATAAGTACCCTGTATCAAGATTGATGCAAAACAAGTTAAATTTGACCTTTTTAGAGAGATAAAAAAAAACAACACTTCTGGGGTCATTTGGGTGCATTTTCCATATCTCTGGCCGAGATACCTCGTTCGATTTGATGATTGACATCTCTTTTTAACCGTTAGAGCCAATAGAATCGAGGGGAAGTTCCTCAAATCCATCTAAACATTACCCATTGGTGAATGAGTGATGCGCAGCCAGAATGCTCCGGAACCGGAAGCTGCGATACACTCTGGTGGCTATCATTAGCAGCTAATATGACATCTCCATTTTTGACATAAAAATGGAATGATGGATTATCAGTAATCATTTCAAAGTGACACAGACACATTGGATTAACCATTGGATTAACCTTCAGCAGCGTTTTTATCGTTTTAATGCCATTGAACACGACTTTTGATCAGAATAACAGCTAAGGTGAGACGATCTCCCGTGAATGCTCCGTAAAGCTACGTGTTGTGATGTCTGTGTTTGCTTCCCCTGTCCCGAGTTCTGATCGCTCAGTGATGATATTGATAACTATAGAATCTGTGGAATCTCAGTTTTAACTTTGTATGTGCAGTTACGATAAGTAATAAGGGTATTTTTACCTTGAATTCGGTGCTAAGTGCGTTAGCATTTTTTCGCTCAGGGCTCATTTAGACGCTTCTTGTGAGACTTGTGCTTTGTTTCGGTAAAAATGGTTCATATCTTCAGTTAGCTGAGTTTCTAACCGTTAAGTGAGTATGACACATTAATAGGTTTTTAAATATTAAGAAGCCCTGAGACACAGTTTCGTGAAGAAACTACCCGCCGGATCCGGATTAGGGTACTCTCGGGCTTAAGGCGAGACACGGCAGGCAAAAACATCATTTTTCATGCACTGGTCAATTTTGAGATTTTGTGCTATTTTGATTCCATAACATGTTTTCTTTCAGGCTTTTGGAAGGAAAACGTACAAAATACACATTTAAGTGTTTATTTTACTATAGTTTGTCTATTTGCGTCTGTAGATTTCTCCTAAATTCACCAAAAGTTAGCATTCTAACGTAACATAAAGTACCGCGACCGCTGTTTGCACCATGTCATCAGAGATATCGTTGGAAAGCTCCGTCTCTCCTGCACAATCTCATCGGGTCCAAATATGGTCATTTCCTTTGTATCAGCAACCAATCGTGAAAGTACAAAGGGGTCTTAAACCAAGAAACAAAATCTCATTGGCTGGTGTCAATTTCTGACAACGTGATTCGTTCAGATGCGTCACGTGGTGTGCTAAAACACTTCCTGGTTAGCTTTCCGCTAGAAATTGAAATCTCAAAATGGCAAAAGATCGGCGAAAAAAATGTTCACAGAGAAGACGACAACAATTGTCACTTGCACGGAGCAAGGTTATACAAAAAACAAATGACCCCGAACATGAAATACCTTCACGGAGTGCGTCGATGCGCAAGCTGTCATCCAAAGAAGAGGAGGGTTTAGCTAGCGCCACACTGCAATCTTTAAAGGTCGTTTTCTCAAAATGAGTTTTTTCTCCTACTCTGAGTCCGTAATTTCCACTTCAGTAGCGCGTACATACACCAAACCTTCCAGTTATATTCCTATCAATATTATGAAGGCTTTTACAGAAGGGTTTGTTCATATATCATTCATAGCCTGAATTATATAACATTGTATACCTAAAAACATGGCGAAAATTGATATTTTAGGGCTGTTGACAGTATTTTCTGATTTATGGAGTGATAAAAAGAGATATCCAAAATCCCTTCTGTAAAAGCCTTAGATACTAATATGACTACAAAATGAAACAAGAATTTTGAACCTGGCTTTATCCAAAGTTCAGATATCGGTTCCTGAAATGTGTTAAAATATGCGCATATTTAATGAGATAATGGAGAATTTGCATATTTAAACATGCTATTTCAGAAAACTTGTAATACAAAAAACAATTGCCTTATTGTAAGTAATTAACTGGAGAATTTCTAGCTGATATCTTTAAGTTAAAGAAATTACCCTATTCACCTGGGGTGTCTCGCCTTAACAGGTTAATCCTGCATCAATACAAGGTGTTTTCTTTTCATTTCTCTTATTTTCATACCGCCAGTACTATTGCAGTTTTGATAAAACCCTCAGCTCTCCTCCTACGTCAAACTGAATCAGAGGCATCCCTCTTGAGGTAATAAATCCTGTACCTAAGAATTTATTTTGTCACCGGGACATACAAAGACCAGACATTTATTCCTACGTTGCTGCATCTGCACAACTCTGCCCCAACTCAGACTCGTTTGCAAGATGTGTTTTATCACCTACAGATTCTACAAAGTTGGAAGACGAGGGGATGCATAAAACACAGCAGATTGAGATGTCTGTTTGAAGAAGTTTGATAGTAGACCGATATAGTGAAGCCCCGCAAGCCTGACTGACTGAACTGAATATGCTGCCTAATGACCATGGCGCCTTGACAGTAGCACTGCGGTAAAAATGTCAAGTTACATATCACATCATAAATCAACGTACAAGTTTCACTCCAACATTCTTCTTTAAGAGCCACATAATGTCCATCCAGCCAGAGGGAGCTCAGACAGTCTTGGCTTGCAAATGGAAAAATAGAAACTCAGAATGAGGATAAAATGGGATGCAAAACTGTCTCATAATCCGGAACTTTACACAGAGAAGGATGTCACGAAGAAAGATTTGTGTGAATCTCTCGAGGTGACCAAAGAGGAGGGTTAAGGGATAAAAACCTCCAGAAGGTTTTGATACTCTGCTTCTGGACTTCCTCAGAGTGCGTTTGACTTGTGAGATAATTAAAAATGAACTGGTTTGCAGGGAGCCACTGCAGGCATGGAGACAGGCTGTCAGGGGGCTGGAGAGCGGCCAAGGATCCCGACCCGCCACACGGCAAAGGCTCCGTGACGTGGCAAGACCCCTCCGTGCTAAGAGGTGCACAGTAATGGAAACCTAAGGCTGGTCTGTTCTTTTTCTTTCCTTGCTCTATCTTTCCATCTAGTTCTCTCCCACGTGTAAAACACAATCACAGGATGACAAATGTAGATGTTCACACACATGTCCACACCTGGATGGAATCACACATCTTCACCCATGTGTGACTGTTTTGACTTGAGGCATGCAGTCTGGATACTGAGGACTTGTTGAAAAGCTATGAAAATAGAACAAATTCACAGATTTTAAAAATTAAACGTAAAATATTGTACTTTTTGATAACATGACAATTTGAGTTGCATAATGGGTTATGGGTTGGTTGTGCCGATATGGAGAAAAAACATTTATTTGCAAAACTCTCGCAAGATGGTTAAGGTGAGGCATGGACTTCGAATGGTAAATGTTGGAATTGCCCTCCAATGGTTTGGGTCAGGTTATTCCTTCATTCATTCGCAGCATATCTCACAAGAGTTTATGCATAGATTAGATTTGGCACTTATGTCCAATGGTTTAGGTTAGCTGTTGACCTCAAATGGTTGAGATTATGAATGACCTTCCAATGGTTAAGCATGGACACTGGCTTCAAATGGTAAAGGTTAGGTACAGTATGCCTCCAATGGTTAAGATTCACCATTGACCTACAATGGTTACAATTAGGCGTTGACTTCCAATGGTTTAGCTAGGCATTGACTTCCAATCTTAAAGTAACCTCCAATGGTTAAGGTTAGGTATTGACCTTGAGTAGGTAAGGTTAGGCATTGTCCTTGAAAAGTTAGGGTTAGGCACTGATCCCCCTCAAATGGTTACGAAAGGTCAATGAGCAGCAAGTCTTGCAAACGTTTTGCCAGGATTAGAAAAGGCACCTTTGTCCAATGGTTTGGGTTAGGTATTGACCTTCAATGGTTAAGATAAGGTATTGACCTCAAATGGTTAAGGATAGTAGTCTAGCAGCAAGTCCTCAAAAAAGGCTTTAGTTTCCGAGATACCCCTACCCGAGGTAGAACAAAACAAAACAATGATTTTCCTTATCTTTAGGGCCTCCCATTAATGAAATTGATTGTTGTCAAATTTTATTTTGGGGGAAAACATTTTTTTTGGGTTGTTCTTTAGAACTACCCCTGAAAAAGAGCCAAATTAGACCAGGCCGAATATGGGAAAGGTGACAGAAAAGCCCATAACTTGAGAATGATCACTTTTTTCCTCTTCAGATTTGCTGAGGTATGAACCAGGTGGCTGTCCTACATCACCAAATAGTCAGACAATTATTTACCTAAAAGAATACTGAATTATAGTCCTGTAAACTTAGCTTTAGTTTAGACGGAAATTGTACTTTTTGGTGATAGGAACATAGGACTCAATCACTTTTCTCTCATTTATCAGAAAAACAGAAATCCCTAAAAAATATACCATTACTGAATTGTCTAGGTTGCTATTGAACACTAACCCGTAGTTGTATGGACATATCTGGTACAGTTCTATTGCAAATGAGATTTCTTTAGACATAGGCCTACCTCTTCTCTGATAGTCAAATTCCGAATGGGGGATAAGTGGCATAATAGGTTAATAAGTTAAGAATGCTCACTCTGATGGTCATCATATTTGGAGAGGGAAATACCAGGTGGCTGAACTACATCACCAAATAGTCAGAATAAGAGTAACCCAATAAAATAAAGTGTATTAGTTCTAAATTGCAAGCCTCTAAAGCATAGGTGTAATAGTACAGGTTTAATTGAAACTGGAACCTTAATTCAAAGTACAGATACTAGAATAGAATGTTAAATGTCAAGTTCCGCAGAAACGTTAGGGGACACATTTTGACATTGTGCACAGCAGGTGCAGAACTCCGTACAGGGAAGGCCAATAGAGAGGCACTGGCACTTTCCACTCTCTCCACACTTTGCATCTTTGCAGTACAAGTGAGTAATGTCTCTCACTTCTGTAGGTGCTGGGGGTTTTGTAAATAGCACTGGTTGAATGGCCCCATCTCTGACAATCCACCCCTTGCCAATAGGACTCCATAACAAGGGTTTGGGTTCGGGCTGTGACACCATATCGCTGTCTGAAACATTGCTCTTTGTACATGTTGTGGAAATGCATCCTCTGTTGGCGGCAGATTTTCAGAGGCTGCGTCTGTTGTTGATGCAATTATGAACCTCAGTTCATCCAAGTGTGTGCACATCAGTCCATTTTCCTTTTTTCCATATAGCAGAAGCGCAAATTCTTTTGCGACTGGCAAAGACTCTTCCAAGCTGGCAGAGTCCAAAATGGGCCAGATCTTTGAGCTCGCTGAGGGCTTTGAGTTTGGTGAATGCTGTTGTCTTTCCTATTCTGTACAAACTACTTGTTGTGCCACAGCCAGTGAGTGCATGACATGCTGGTAGATAGTTAGACATGTCTTTTCCAATTCTCTCACATATGGTGTTGATGGGGACGTATATCTCTCTCATTCCATGACCTGCATGCAAGTACACTAGAGATGAACCAAACATGTATTTGCTTGCATAATATATGAGCAGTACTTCCACATCTGTGTCATCAGACCTCACAATGATGCGGGGATATGACTCTGCAAGATGTATGGCATGGAACACCATCCTTGTGTTTGCCTCCTCCTGATCAGTGTACAGTGATGTCAAACTGCTGACTCCTGCTGTGCAGATACTATTCACCTCCTCCCCTTCGTCAAATCCACCTGCCAAGATGATGAAGTCACCTGAGTGTAGTCTCTGTGGGGCAGCAGTGACAATGTAGTTGATCACAAACATGCACAGTGCAGTCTTGTTTCCACTACTCCTCAAGTACTTCCTGTAGTTTGGGACATTTGTTTTGCTTTAGGTTATAACACTTCTTCAGAGCTGGGTCCTCATTACAGGTCTGCACTTTTTTAAATGCACCTGCATTGACACACCCGTTCACAAAATCATAGAGAGCATATTATGGTACCTCTTTACAATAAGACTACCCTTATAAAGGGTTTACGAATAGTTTTTAATTCATTTATTAATTAGGTTGTGAACACTTTATAAATCATTAATAAGCTTTCATAAGACATGAGATAAACAGGGCAGCTGTGACCGGTTGCTTGCCAAATAGTGAGCCCACATGTATCTGTACTGCTAAGCCTTATATTGGCTACTTAGCTTACTTCGTCTTCTTCATCAGCCAGCATCCTTGGTATCTGTTGTTCACTGAGTTGATTCTCGCTAAGTAGCCAATATAAGGCTTAGTCATCTTGCCAAATAGTGAGCCTGTGTTGATGTGTGAAAACTATGTTAGAACTGGTTTATAAATGGTTCTTAATGATTAATAAAGTGTTTACAACCTAATTCATAACCTAATTAGAAACCTTTATGAATCCTTTATAAGGGTAGTCTTATTGTAAAGTGGTACCCATATTATATATATATATATAAATTAGGGCTGTCAGTCGATTAAAATATTTAATCGCGATTAATCTCATGATTGTCCATAGTTAATCGCGATTAATCGCAAATTAATTGCACATTTTTTATCTGTTCTAAATGTACCTTAGAGGGATATTTTTCAAGTTTTTAATACTCTTATCAACATATGAGTGGACAAATATGCTTTATGCAAATGTTTGTTTATTATCATTTGAACAATGACAAATATTCTCAAGAATATTAAACACAACAACCTCTGAACATTACAAATATTCGCCTCAATTCAACCTGGAACCTCTCTCATACAATACAATAATACAATACAAAGTGTGTGTGTGTGTGTGGTGTGTGTGTGTGTGTGTGTGTGTGTGGAGAGACACTGTGATGGATCGTTGGAGCTATGTGCAACTCAATGCATATGCTCGAACGGGAGCTGCCTGGACGCTGTAATCATGTTGCGCGCACTATCCGTGCTGAGTGTGCTGACTTTTCGTACAATGTCCCACTGTCTGGCTACCTGCATAAAGTCAAGTGCTTGGCGCAGTTGTCGGCGAAATGTCGCTCCTCTGTTTTCATTGAAACAGCTCCTTATATCCGTTAGCGCAGCTAGCTAGCACCAGATGCTAACAACAACAATACACGTAAGGTGTGCGCATTCTCTCACACACCCTCCCGGTCCTCCCGATGGCCAGTCCGGTCCTGCCGGTGAGCGTGGAAGTGTGGTCTGCCGCAAGCGGGCGGCAGGAGCGGGGCTGTCAGCATCAGCTTGTAGATGGTATTTTAAACTCGATGCGCTCTGAAACTACGGGGCGTCCGAGGACAAAAAATACACATGCGTTAATCGCGTTAAAATAATTAGTGGCGTTATTTTTTTTTTGCGTTAACGCGTTAATAACGCGTTAACTTGACAGCCCTAATATATATATATATAGAAAACAAGAAATGAAATGTGTGGTCATGGTATTTGACAGGTATGATGGCCCACAGTCAATCAAAGACCTGGAGAGGCAAAGGAGAGGTGCAAGTGACATGTTATCACTGGCAAAACAAATGTCCCAAACTACAGGAAGTACTTGAGGAGTAGTGGAAACAAGACTGCACTGTGCATGTTTGTGAGCAACTACATTGTCACTGCTTCCCCACAGAGACTACACTCAGGATTTGAAAAAGGAAAATGGACTGATGTGCACAAACTTGGATGAACTGAGGTTCATAATTGCATCAACAACAGACGCAGCCTCTGAAAATCTGCCGCCAACAGAGGATGCATTTCAACAACATGTACAAAGAGCAATGTTTCAGACAGCGATATGGTGTCACAGCCCAAACCCAAACCCTTGTTATGGAGTCCTATTGGCAAGGGGTGGATTGTCAGAGATGGGGCCATTCAACCAGTGCTATTTACAAAACCCCCAGCACCTAGAGAAGTGAGAGACATTACTCACCTGTATTGCAAAGATGCAAAGTGTGGAGAGAGTGGAAAGTGCCAGTGCCTCTCTGTTGGCCTTCCCTGTACGGAGTTCTGCACCTGCTTTGCAGAATGTCAAAATGTGTCCCCTAACGTTTCTGAGGAACCTGACATTTAACATTCTATTCTAGTATCTATATACTTGACCTCTCACATAATTATTTGATTATTTGTATACTGTACTTTGAATTAAGGTTCCAGTTTCAATTAAACCTGTACTATTTACACCTATGTTTTAGAGGCTTGCAATTTAGAACTAATACACTTTATTTTATTGGGTTACTCTTATTCTGACTATTTGGTGATGTAGTTCAGCCACCTGGTATTTCCCTCTCCAAATATGATGACCATCAGAGTGAGCATTCTTAACTTATAGGCTATTATGCCACTTATCCCCCAATCGGAATTTGAATGTATCAGAGAAGAGGTAGGCCTATGTCTAAAGAAATCTCATTTGCAATAGAACTGTACCAGATATGTCCATACAACTACTGGTTAGTGTTCAATAGCAACCTAGACAATTCAGTAATGGGATATTTTTTAGGGATTACTGTTTTTCTGATAAATGAGAGAAAAGTGATTGAGTCCTATGTTCCTATCACCAAAAGTACAATTTCCGTCTAAACTAAAGCTAAGTTTACAGGACTATAATTCAGTATTCTTTTAGGTAAATAATTGTCTGACTATTTGGTGATGTAGGACAGCCACCTGGTTCATACCTCAGCAAATCCGAAGAGGAAAAGAGTAATCATACTCAAGTTATGGGCTTTTTGGTCACCTTTCCCATATTCGGCCTGGTCTAATTTGGCTCTTTTTCAGGGATTGGGGTAGTTCTAAAGAACAACCAAAAAAACATTTTTTCCCCCAAAATAAAATTTGACAACAATCAATTTCATTAATGGGAGACCCTAAAGATAAGAAAAATAATTGTTGTGTTTTGTTCTACCTCGGGTAGGGGTATCTTAAAATCTGAGGGCCCTTCCTGCTAGACTATAGGCACTGGCCTCAAATGGTAAAGGTTAGGTAGGCCTCCAATGGTTAAGATTAGGCATTGGCCAAAAGTAGTTAAAATAAGGAATTTACCTCCAAATGTTAGGGTTAGGCATAGACCTCCAATTGTTTAGTCTAGGCATTGGCGTAGAATGGTTACGATTAGGCATTGACCTCCAATGGTTAAGGTTAATCATTCACCTTACGTTGTTAAGGTTAGGCATTGACCTCAATTAGTTAAGCTTAGGAATTGACTTCTGATGGTGAGGGTGAACCACTGATGTACATTGGTTTGGGTAAGGAATTTACCTTGAATGGTTATCATTAGGTATTGACCTCCATTGGTTAACACTAGAACCGCCAACGGGTCAATTTTTCTGAGAATTTAATATTTTATTTTCCTGTTGTGACACCTGAATACCCCATAGAATTCAGAGGTCACAGGTGAAGGAATTGATTTCATGGCATCTCAACCATTCAGAGATTAGCCGTGCCACAAATTGTCTTCCGTGAGGCATCGTGGATCTGTTTTACAAATTCATCAAGGAGGCAAGGAGGGCACAGAGCTATTTTTGGCAACATTACCTCTCATCTCCCCTTATTCGCTCTCTTGGTATTCCCCTGTGGCGATTCATACCACCCAGAGCTTGATACAGAACATTAATGAGGTTCCCCCTGACATATCCAAAGTATCGGGGTTTGCCGAATGGTAGTGACATGTGAAGTGAGTCTAAAGCAGTGCCTGAACTTTTGAACCTGTCACCTCGCCTTTCTTCCCTGCAACTGCATGTGGACTCTGCCTTCCTTTGTGTTTCAAGCTGAAGATGGAATCAGGGAGGTTGGACTTTGTGTGAACTTTTCTCATTAACCTAATTCCCTCCTTAATACGCAAGCGTGCAAACATTCATACATTTAAATACCTCCCTTATGCAACACATGGCATAGATTTAATTCCGAATGGAATGTATAACATATTAATAAGAAACCCATGCTCTTGAATAACTGAATTGTTTTGAATTAATTAAATGTTTTAGTCCAATGCAATAATCAGGAAAGGGCACAGTGTTCGCTTTTGGCTTGCAGCTTTGTTTTTGCATATGTCGTCTGCACATTAATGAATTAATTATCTTATGTCATTAATCCCATTCATTATTCCATCCATTCCTTTCATTCCTTAATAAGATATGTGAAATGGTTGAGACACAAAATATGGTTTCAGCACAATCCTTTTTCAGATTTCTTATTAGAATTAAAAGATGAATTCAGGGGTCGCCAGCAGTAAGCCGGTTCGAATCCCAAGCCGGCGCTTTAAATAATGTAAACATATAGTCGTTTGTGCATAAACACACAATTTCTCTCTTACTGTCTGTCTGAATATACCTGTATTCAGGTAAGGCCAAAAGGGGGTATTACAGTTACGTTCCAGTCAGTGATATCATTCGGGCCCAAGAATACTTGTTTACATTGGAAAAGAGACGTCTTCAAATCAGCAATTTTTTTAAACTACCCATTACGAAAAATGTTATAGCCGTTATTGAAATCACTAGGGTTAAACGTTTTAAAATACACTAAAAGTGGAATCCAGAGTTTTTTTTTCCCTCTCCATTCATTTGACTGAGCCGAGATCAGGAGATTGGAGGCGTGGCTTAAGGGAACCTCAAGTGTGCAAGCTCTATGAGCCAAGATACGGGTACTTTTGAATCTACAGTCACTCCATTTTGGGCTTTATTCGCCACAGAGAAACTCTCATAGGAGTGAATGGGGCCCGCCTCCATATCCAGTTCTCTTTATACAGTGACAATGAGTTTTACTGCATATGACATAAGCTCTGTAAGAGGAAGACTGTACTATTCTTCTTTCTAAAGATGCACAGTCTCAATTCAGAGCTAGTATTACAATCAGTGTTGGGCAAGTTACTTCCAAAATGTAATATATTACATATTACTTATTACTCTCTCTTTTTAAAGTAATAAGTTACATTACAATATTACTGTCTCTGAAATGTAATGAGTTACACTACTTTTTAGTTACTTTTTTAGTTACTTTCACCAAAATAACCGCAAAAGAATGGCTAGGTATTTTAAATGCTAACATGTAGTTTAGTGCAGCTCATTATACATCCAGTGAAAGGCAATGTGGTATAGCATAACAACTGTGTAGGCCATTAAGGCTACTAACAACTGTTATTACACGGCTTAGTTAAATACTCGATTCTGATTGTAAATTCTTAACATGTGACACGTTGTTAATACAGTACAGACCACTGTCAAGGACTATAATGAAGGTTGCTAAGGAGGATCAAGAAAGAGAAAGGAAAAGAGGTTAAAAGACGGAGCGCTGGACGTCAGATAAATCACCAGAAGAAGGCAGAGAGGAAGTAAACAATAACAGGAACACGGAATGGGCTCTGTATTTTGTTTAGTATATGGCCATGTACTGTACAGGCCCGGTTCCAGAACAAAATGACTTGGGGTGCATCTGAGATTACAGGGTGCAGCACTAGTAGGTTTACATGAGCAATAGTGGCCGGCAACAGCAATGAAAAATAGCATTGATGTTATGGTCCCCAATGAACAGATTATGGCATTTGTTATGTTTTGAAACCAAGCAAGTGAGAACATTTCAAGTGTGTTAAAAGTGCAATCCTGAAATATTTCATATAGTCCAAAGTGGACTATGGCAAGGAAAAGCACAAAAGCTTCAAAACTGTACTGATAAAACAAAAGAGAACATATTGTAAATCAAGGCAAATATTATTTGAACCAGCTCATGGTTTGAAATGGCAAACATTGAAAAGCAAAAGTATTATTAAAACCATGTACTACATCATCACCTTGGTCATCATATACTCTGGGAAGAGAATATTTACTGTGCTTGAAAAGTGGTATCACATCATCATGTGAGGTTGACTTTGTGACCTGGAGAACATTTCAGCTGCAACATTAGCTTGTTGATAAGCTTGGGATATGAGATCTTTTTGTAGCCATTCGTGGTGAAGGCATCTGTGCTATTGTATGCATTATTTTTTGACCCAACATTTCTACAGGCATGGCAGAATATGGCACTATTTTCACATGAATATTCTAGCCATTGTCTATTTTTATACCACGAGCTGCAAAATGACCGCCTTACCCCACTGTGCAGGCGGGTACTTGTTTAGATATACCTGGGCAGGCTCTGTTTTGCCGTGGTATCCTGGCACCTGCGGGCCGCAGAGGGGCGGCGTAGTTTCGGGTGACGAAGACTGCTGCTCCGGGGCGAGGGCGGCGAGTCAGGGGGGTAAGCTAGTGTCCACAACAGAGGGTAACGTGATGTCCCCATCTGACCTGTTGCTATTGTCTGCAGTAGATGCAGTGTTGCTGGCGTTTAGTGATGGTTGCTTTAACAATTTTCGTATAAATGATTATCCATCTGTGTCACTGCTGTGGAAGCACTTTGGAAATGATGCACGTGCATCGGAGCAGGTCATGCGCACCTGACACAATTTGTTTTTTTTATTTTTCGCTCCGTTCTCTTTTTTGAATAGAGGGTGCATAACATTCAACTGGGGTGCAATGCATATGCACCCCCGAAGATCCCGACGCGAAGCCTGAAGAGTAAACACCAGGTTTACTAATCTACCCGCACAATTTTACTCTGGTGTCGGAATGTCTCGCTATTAGTACATTCTTAAAAAACAAAACACCATTTAATTTCGGGTTAAAATGTGTTGTAACTGCGTTACTGAGCATTGTAACGGGTAATATATTACCCAAATTTCATTAGTAATGCGTTACATTACTTCGTTACAGCAAAAAGTAATATATTACTGTAACTCCGTTACTTTTGTAACGCGTTACACCCAACACTGATTACAATTGACATGCAATGTACATGTGTCTCTCAAACACAGATATACGCACATATAATACTGTTTATCCTGCTACCCTAAGTACTTCACAATCAAAGAGAAATCAACACAAATATTATTATTATGAAACATTTCAAACACAATTATCTGAATGCAAAGAAAAGAAGAGAGTGTGCACTGTGTTGACATGTGGAATACATTTATGCAATTCAAAGACCACTTTGTCCATGTCAGCAAGAAAGACAGATATGGGGTAAGGAGCCTAATGGAGGGGTATACAGAGGGAAGATATGGGATTTGGGGTTGTGGAACAGTTAAACTGCAGGTCTTGGGTTTCAAATCTCGCCTGAACACCTGGGTCTGCATATTGCTTGATGGAAGCAGCTGGGGACGTTTTTGGCCCGGAGTCCAAAACCTGGCGCTTACTTGGCTGTGCTTTCAGCCTGCTCCTATCGCGCTGGAAAGTCCTATTCAGCTGGTGGAAACTGAGAGGGCCCCTCCAGCCCTGCAAGCCTCAATAAATAGTGTCAAATGACCTTGCATGCAGATTGGGGGATGTCTCAATTAAGCATTTGTTACACACTAGTCGCCCTATATAGAGTGTCTGATAGGACTTTCGTCAGGAAGGTAATCAGAATATTACCGTCTTAATACACACAATAGCCAAGGGAGTTTGGTATTAGTTTTTGTCTTCAGCAATTTTCTGGAATCAGCATGTGACTTCTGCACTTTGATCACAGTGCATTCCCTATGCTAACTCTAGATGAATAGTCGGGCAAAAACCAAAGAAAATAAGATAGTTCTGGCAACAAGCAACAGGGTGTATTCAGTTGTTTTTTGCTGTCTAACAAGTGTCTTATGTCTATCCGGAAATATATATTATTTTTTTTATCAGAAACTAAATCGAACAGGTCCTCAGATAGACCCACTGCCATTGCTTTTGCAGCAGACTTAAAGAGGCCCTATTATGTTTTTGGGGGTTTCCCTTTCCTGTAGTGTGTTATATAGGTTTGTGTGCATGTAAATGGTCTGCAAAGGCTAAAATCCAAAAGTTCCCTACAGAGGGAGTTTCTCTCCTGAAACGCCCCAATTAGACTCCTTTGTTGACTTCCTCAATATACAGACATTACTATGTGACACTTGCGCTGCTATTGGCTTGTACGTGATAGGCTAATGGGCGGGACATCTCAACCTCCAAACGGTTGACGATCACAACAGAGCCGTCCAGCTAACCACAGCACAGGCAGTATCAGAAAAATAAAGACTTTTTTGAATATTAAGCATGGAGACATGTCACAGAAGAGGCACAAAATACAAATATTAACCTAAATGTGGTGTTCAGAAATTTCTAAATTAATGCAAATGCAAATGCAATTCCTATGCCAAACTTGAGATGAATAGTAAGGACATTTTTCCTTTTTATTTTTCTTTGTTTTGCCTGACAACCAGCAACAGGTTGTCTTATCTTGGTCTTCTGTCTGTCAGGAAAGATAAACTATTTGCAAAATCAGCAACAAAATCCAATATTTCCACAGACAGAACCAACCTCTGCCATTGCTTATTCAGCAAACTTAACTTAGTTTCCAAGGAACAATAGCAGAAAAGTGCAGCAGAGTCTGCAGACATATAAAGCTTTGATTGTAACCCCAGGCAAACATGCTATCTATCTAGGCAGAAAGGAGACATCTGTAAGATAAGTGGCTGTATCTTTCCCTCAATTTATTGCTCCCTAGAGCGACTTTCATCTGTTGGGGTCGACTTTCAGTTTTCTTTGAACACGAAGCAAATTCTAGAAGCAAAACCAATGCATAGAATCCTGAGTACTTTGTCTTCTGCCAGGAATAAATGTGCCGGAGGTACACTTTACGTAAATGTCCCTGTCAAGTAAATGGTGGTTTACTTTCACTCCGGGGGGGGGGGGGGGGGGGGGTTACATTGTATGTACTTTATATGAACATTTAAACCAACAGAAAAGTGGGAAAAATTACATTTCAGTCTTTCCCCCACTTTCCCTGCTCCTTGGTTAACCATAAAACAATTAGACTCTTTGCTTGGTACAGGAGAACTAGGGCCAGAGATGGGGAGAGGGTTTTCCATCAAACCACCTCACAAATTGGTCTCCAGCGAGGGACTGGGATTAAGTTCCCTGTCCCAAACAGTTGCAGCCAGTAGTGACTGGGCTGCTTGGGTTGGACAGATGGGATAACTGGGCGGGTCAGCGGAAGCAGGACCAGCTCAGTCGGCTGCTGCTGCTGAAGCCATCTGGAAAAGTGGAACGGGATTCCAACTCCTGACGATGAGGTGAAGAAAAGTGCTTTCCCCTCTGGGCCTGCCGGGCCTAGCAGTGATTTGTACCAGAGCAAATAGGCGCTTGGTGAGGGGAGCTGCTCGTTCTCTCAAAGCAGCCGCCCTGAGCTTTCTTTAGCATTTGCCATTTCTCCTAGTCTCTTTCTTCACTCTGAACCATCCATCCCCTTTTTCCCTTTTTATATCTGGCTGTATTGTTTCATTGTTTTTTCCTTCTAATTATGTATTATTTTCTAAACCACACACTGTTATTTACTCAAAAACAATAAGACACAATTATCCTTGTGTTTATTTATTTGTTTGATTGTATAATGTCTGACTTTTGGAGTCCGTCAGAACCGAGGGTCGGAGCAGCTCATATAGTAGTTGCTTTAGAGAATTTTACACCCGGAAGTAAGTATTCTCTCCGCTTTGCTTGACAAACCCCGTGATTAGTCCTCAAGCTCTGTGATTGGATGTTGGAGTGGCAGTGCGCCAAGGTTACACCGAGCGTCAAACAGCACTTTGAAATGGAATGAAACCCAGCGGCACACTATCCAAAACAGCATTCGAACGAGTCCACGCGCACCCCCCATTTGTAAATATGCAGTAGTGTTTATTTGTAAATCATTTAGTATAATCACACAAATGCTGTGTTTTATATTTAATAATTCTGTGTTCTTCATTCATTGAATGTTCAATACCTGACAAGGTCGGAGATGAAAAAGGTCGGAGATGAAAAACTTGGGTCGCAGGTTCCTCAACAGTGTATTACAAGATATCTATCAATATGTATGTACCTCCACCATTAAACTGTCCTATTCTGCACATTTCTTATACTATCTACATACATCTTATAAGAGTATAATTAATATGTATAATATCAGTTAAAATAAGTGCTTCAACAACGTTAACATTGCAGGAAAGTTGATTGTCAAGTCCCAAAACAAACTATGCAATATATTAGACGTTAAGTACTTTGTAAGGCTTAATATTTATCAGATACCCCCCCCCTTATTTAAAAGAAGACCTTAACCTAAAGTATTCTTTAATGTTTAAATAAAGCCTAATTAGTTTGTCTGTTTTGCACATCCTCCTATTAATATCTTTGTACATCCGGCACTAAACTGTTTTATTGTAGAGATCACTTACAGTATCTTATTGATATTTTCTGTTCTATATTTCTATCATTGACCTTCTACTTTCCCCCTATTTTGTATGTACTCTTAATATTTTTATGTTTTCATCAAATATAACATATTCAATAAAACAATTCAATAACGTGCTTTAACCACTAGGTGGTGCGGGTTAAAAAACTGTCAAGTTTACAGTGTTAACACAATAGAATATACTGCTGTTTCCAGTTTAGTTTATGATGGATGTATTTTGTTATCCACACATATATTGTTTTGATATTTGTAACACCAAACCGACAGAAAAGATGGTCATAACATGACCCAATGCTCTAGTTAATAAAAAAAATATTATCAAACATAATATTAAAATTAACTCTTATTTTGAAAATACAGCTTCCTGTGTTCGAATGAGCTGTTCTTTACTGGAGGTGAGAAAGTTAACCAGACGTACATTTGCCAAATCAGCCAGTGATTCTACATCCTTAGTGTCTTTTCTTGTGAAATTGAACCTTTCCAGTACTGCATCTTCTTCACCCCAAACTGTAATGAGCTTATTCTTGTCCTATGAGACCGGTGGACAGAAAACATCAACTGGTACATAGGGATCAGTGAGAATGGCAGTTGAAGTGACTGATTTTCCATGAATGGCTTAAAGGTGCTACATTGATACTAATCCACTGTCAAAAACCTCATACAGAAGGTAGAAATAATGCTTTATCGGAAGAGTTTTTTGACAGTATTTGGGAATTTTACTGGACAAAAAACTTTATGGATGCTTACTATTTGGCAAAAGTATGGATGATCACCCCATGATGATTAGCAAACAGAAGGTTTTTTTGGGGAATCCCCCAAGTTTTACATTCATTAACTACTATGTACAGCATTTACTGAATGACGGTCTGGAGTTCTAGAACTATGACAAATTACAAAATGGGCAAAGCTATTTCCATCAAAATATCCGACTTTGTTTCAGCTCTGATTTTGTTTTCGTTTTGGTATCTGTTCCCTAAGAGTGTGAACTTTGATTGCTTTAATATGTTACAATATGGCATTTAATTACTACATCTCTTACAGGACTTCATTACAGGTGCAGCATTAGACTTCAGTGTAGATTAATACCTAACCGTTGATGTATAGGAGTGTACTCATATATTTACTTCAAGATGAGTCATTTTAATGTACGCTTTTTTAACTATGGACAGCATAAACAAGTTCCATAAAAAAACAGTTTTGGCTGCAATTGTAACCAACTTTATCTTAAGTATTTGGGACAAAGTAAGCCATGCAAAGAAGATTTTAAATGAGTGACCTCAGATCGGGTATGCCGGTAATTCCTAAGTAGGAGAAGGATGGGGGGGGGGTATTTGGGGGTATTTTTGGGAACAAAATGTACTGTACTTGTTTTTGGCCTGATGCTGAGCATTTAAAGGCTTTTTCATGGTTAGAAGCGCTTTAAGACTCCAATATCCCTATTCAAATGCTGTAGTCCAGCAGAGCTTCAGCCTGTTGCGGTTGTCTTCAGCTGTTTGGGGGCCATAATGTGAGAGCTCTGGGCTCCTATCAGCCTCCCTTTGTCTTGTCCCACAGAGAGGCTCCTGTTGATGACTTATTTTGGAAACCAGAAGCACGGGCCTCTCAGCACTCAGGACAAGATGGCGAGTGACGGGGCCTGGCTGGCTGGAGCTTAAGTGTGTGAAAACTGGGAGCCTGATAACAGTTTTTGGGACCACATCCAAAAAATGACTGTTATTGTGACAGTGTTTTTTTGTCTTCTTTTATTTTGATTTGTTTTGCTTTTCATGGTGGAACATGTTGTTGTCATGCTCAGTGGGGGATTTCCGATGATAAAACGGGGAACAAGGTTTTCTATTGAGTGCAGCCAATCACGGGGCTTCCTTTTATAAATGTGTTACTGTTGATGATGTGCTATTGTGTTCCTGTATTAGTCTCACTTGGCTGCATTCAGTTTGAGGTATCGCCTGTTGTCATTGTGGCTGAAAGGATGCTTGTGTGCGGCATGATGGGAAATGCTAATGTGGTACCAGCTTTGCATGAAACTAACTAATGCAATGCAACTGTAGTATGCAAATAAAGTATGCAAATTAAATTAACTTAGTGGTGTGTGTGTGTGCGTGCGTGTGCGTGCATGTGTGTGTGAGAAAGAGAGACTGAGTATCTAAATTAAATATTTACAGATATATCCTAAAATATTTTTGCACACGCCAATACATGAGTCATTTAAAGTTTTCTTCTTTTTTATTGTATTAGTTAAACATTTTTAATTTGGTTAGAAATATATTGCAAAACTTCTGTTAAAAGGGCCTTATTCGGCTCATTTTCAGGTTCATATTAGTATTTTGTGCCTCTATGTGACATGTTTACATGCATTGATGTTCAGAAAGGTCTTTATTTTGAGGAAAGCTGGCTGGCTCTGTTGTGATTGGTCAACTGCTCAGAGATGTCCTGCCCCTTAGCCTATGATGTAAAATGTGTCACATTATTTTTTTCTGAAAGTAATCAAAGGAGTCCAATTGAGGCGTTTCAGGCAGGGGGGGGGGTCGGCTTGGGAGAGAAACACAGGGATTTTGTAAGCCTTTGCAGACCATTTACATGCACAATACAGGAGAGACAACCCCGAAAATGATAATAGGGCCCCTTTAAAGCAACATGCTATATTTGGTGTGTGGTTGTTGACGCCACTTGATTGGAATATGAACAGATCACTGCGTTAAGTGTAGACAGTTTCGTACAAAGAAATACATTGTAATTATCCATGTCTTGCCAACTATGTGAAACTTTCATACTTTTAAATCCACCCCAATCCCTCGAAAGACTCCTCTGCTACAAATTACTTTTAATGATGTAAGATGGCAATCCTAGCAAAGGCCTTTTAATCACAAAAATTCAGACTCCGTCTAATTAGATTGGAGCAGGAACAGAGGTTTGTGTAACTAAACTAACGTGAAACACTGCCAGGTGCAGCACTGTGATCCTAACTGTGGCTGGGGAGCATTACAAGAGATCTTATCGTTTGAGTCAGATAACTTCCTATTTAGGTTTATTTGTGGAAATGATGCTTAATCAAACTGAAGTACACCTAAGTCCCAAGTGCTGGTATTGTCATGGTGAGTTTTTCTAATTTGAGAAAGACAAATAAATAGCTAAATGTAATGGCCTGTGACTTTATAAGGATAAAAGGCTTTATTTGTCTGATATAGACAATCTCTTATTGTCTATAAGAGATTCCTCTTTTCCTTTTTGATCCTTTTTTTTTAATTTCCCTGCACTCTAAACGCTGATTTTTATGTTCCATGTCCAATTTCTGTGTTGAACATGAAAAATGGTGTCATGTACACACTTCACATGGGGTCTGTGTACTCCGCAATTTAAAGACTTTTACTTGGCGACTCATTGCACTGACAACTGTGGATACCTGTCAGAATATGGGAGTAGACACTCTTCTGAAGATTTGTCAGAAGAGTGTCTGCAAATGTTCATTGGGTTCCTGACTTAAATGAAGATTCAAGATGGCGGCGAAGATAACCAAAACTAGGATTTGATTATCTCATATCGTGCCTTCAGTGAATCATAACTTATCAGTATTTAATTATTTAGCAGATGCTCTGATTCAAAATGAGACCAAACTTTTCTAAGCATGTTAGTTTTTGAGCAATGACAAAATAGCCTGCAATTGCTTAGGCAAGCCTTGGTCCAAAAAAATGCGCTTTGCTACTGAAACAGCTGTTGATCATTTTGAAGCCCAAACTGGAAAGTAAAAAAAAAAAATCTCCGCAACCACTAGTCCTTAAGCATATAGTCATAAATGGGCTAAAAAAAAAGTAGTCTGATGGGTTCAGTGGTGTGCAAGATTAGCTGCAGACAGACAGATACACACGACCAAAAACACATTTCCCCCTCTAAATCTGCCACTGCATACATTTAAATGTTATATCTATCCATTAAGAAGTAACGCCACTCTTCCTTCACCCATATAAATGCAGTAAATGTATTCCAAACTTCCAAGATGCTAATGCGAGTCTTAAAAAATAACTCTCCTTTCAGTACCAAATTCCCTGTTCGTGTTTTCCTAGAAAGCCTAGCCGACCACGACTCAGTAATATTTCCTGGAAGTCAAAGGCAGTTTTGTTGTCTGGAAACAACATCTGTGTTGGGTCAAAATCTGTTTCCCCACTCATGAGCTTTCCTCTAACCCAGGGGTCTGCAACCTTTTTGACCAAAAGAGCCATTTTGCCCCCTTTTCCACCAATTTCTTTTTGTCTGGAGCCGCAAAAGATATTTGATAGCTTGATAGCCTATAACGTTGTATATATTGTTATATCATAGACAAAAACTACAGTTTGTTTGCATGTATTATTTATTACATTATAGAAAACTGTTTACCTCTAATAATAAACAAAGAACTCGTATAAGGAGAATTAAAAAAAATACACAGGCCTACTTTAAAATAAATAAAACATATAGCTGCACCCTAAAAATAGTTGTGATTGAATTATGACTGAACATCATTAGCTGTCTTCCTCTCCCGTTTTTCTCCTCGATACGTAAAGGCTGCAGCACCTTTGACAACTTCTCTCTACATATCAAACATACCGGTAAACCAGCTTCGTTTGCTGTGAAAACATATAACTAACCACGCAGAATTAAATCCTGTGTTCCTCCGATACTTTTCTTTTCTTTGATTTATCCATAGTTCGCTCATCGAGCTGGGGGTCAGGTTATTCGCCTGCAAGAAAAAAGGCGCTGGTGCGGGACCGTAGCAGGATATGACCCATATTTTAGCTGACCTAATTAAAACCGTTTTTTTTTTTTTTTTTATGTGTCACAGTATCACCTCAAAATACAAGATACGAAACATTTTCAACGATGCAACAAAATATAAATAGTCCTACAAATATTGTATTTTATTTCCTTCTTATTTTTGTCTAAGCTCAAGGGAGCCAGAGTAGAGGGCTTAAAGAGCCGCATTCGGCTCCGGAGCTACAGGTTGCAGACCCCTGCTCTAACCCAACCTTAGCCCTACTAATTACCATTGCTACACCCAACTTTAGCAAAATCCGAGAGCTATGGGAAACATATGGGGAAGCGTTATTCGAAGGGGAAACTGGCTTCAACATGAGACCGGCAATAAAGCTTCGTAGCTGCTCCGGCTGACCTGTTGAATGCATTTTTGCTCGGAAGGAAGGAAGGAAGTAAGGAAGTTGGGACCAATCAGGTTGAGTTTTTTATGAGCAAATTGACATGGCCCATTACAAAGGTGACTGGGAACACACTTAATGTCATGAGCTTATAACAACGTGTATTACAGTGTGGCCTACTACACAGTATCTGTATATCCGTTGTACTGCAGACATTATGTGGTTGCTATGGTGACGGTGACCTGTGTACATGCGGCAGCCGGTAGCTCAAATCGACTTTGCTACATTTAATTGATGTCTTTTCATATTTTATAATTCTAAAAACAATTCAAACTTTTGTCCCAGACCTCGTATTTAGTTCTATATTCAACACATGCCTGTTTGAGTCCTGATGTCTTCAACAGAGCTTTTCTTATTCAGGATCTGATAAAGAAAAAAGGGAGTCAGCCCCACGAGTAAAAGGATCACATTTACTTATTTATTGCCTTAGGGGAGTTATGGGCCTTCATAATTTCAAAGTTAGGCACATGCTTCCTGATATAGCAACACATTTGTAAATATCTAAAAAATAGTAATAATGTTAACAGCTGGTTACTGTTCCAATGAGGTAACATTTCCTTTAATATATATAGGTCACCTGCATAACATAATAACATAATAAAAATAGATTAAAAGAAACAAAATATCATGTCAGTCCTCTACCAAGCAGCTCACTTGGAAAAAGTAATGATAAAAGTGTTCATAGGACTGAAAGCACACATCCAAAATTCCACCAGTGTACAGGATGCTAATTTTCCAAGAGTTTTCTAAGTAGGAGGTATTTCAAAATTATATAATTATTACGTTTAAGAAAGCCTATCTCAAAAAGTGAGCCCACCTATCTCCTGCTAATATACCCTTTATTTGTGTTATTAACAAAAGTCACATTTTATCTAAATAGAGCGAGAGTCACATTTAAAGTTACTGCAGAGTTCAGAAATCCATTAAAAGAAACATAAATATCATGTCCGTCCTCTGCTAAGCAGCACACTGGGGAAAATGAAATGATAAAAAAACACTTCTAAATCTAAGAGTGCAGGGCTGAGCTGAAAATGAGCACAGGTAAAAATTGAAGCCCTGCTGTGCTATTCCTTTTTCATTATTTATTGCACCTAGGTGGTGTTTCAAGCACAACTGCTCTCCATTAGACTTGATCATTTAATGATATCCATATTCTTAAGTGTCACTGGAATTCTCAACAGATGCACATCTAAAGAAAAACTTGTGATATATTCAGTGGAGTCCAGTTCATCACTTCCAAGATTCATTTCCATGGTATCACCCAGCTGCTCGCTTCATCACTACACCAGAGCGCTGCCCTGGATGTGGCTTTAATCAACCAATGTTCCACTCCTCATCCCGATACGTTCACCTGCCAAAGAAAAGTCAAAGCGATTGCTATGTGACTCTTCAGAGACTTGTTCATTTTATGTTTTCACGGGAAGGAACCGGGTTGTTGTCAAGACATCTCGGCTTCTGCAAAAGTCATTTTGCAGACTGCAGATATCCCAAGCAACCAATCAAAAAAAGGAAATTGTGTAAAAGGAAATATGTATTGTTAAGCCCGATTAATAGTGTGTTATGATAAGCAATTCCTTTATCAACACAAACAGCCAGTGGCTCCTAAATGTGCGTTGGTGCCACCGTGGCCTCCTGCTTAGCAGAGGTTGCTTCCTCTGCTTCTATAGCAACCAGTAAGCAAAGCCGTCTCTCCTTTCAGAGCTCCATTGTTTGGTTTCCTGTTTTAATCGAGAGACCTTCTGTGCCCCGCTCAATATAGTTTTAAATTCACTTTCAATGCCAGGCCAGTTATTTTGCTACCTACCGCTAATGCATTGCTATAATAAACCCGCAAATAGACTAGAAATACCACTCCATTTGATAACCAGTTTCCTTCATTGAGTCAATCGTATGTCTGGTATGTCTTTATCTCAGGTAAATTTGTGACTCAAGATACAATAATTAAAAATACTTTAGTTTTTCTGCTCAGCTGGACGCTAGGAATGGAAACCACCTGTGTTTATCTGACATTCCTTTGGCTCAACGATGCACGGTTGGTTTGTGTCCTGATTGCCTCGCGCTGTAAAGGATTATCTTGTCTGTTTATGAAATTATGAAATTGTTAAACAGCTTCACACCGCAGCTTCCTTTTCCAGTGATGTAAGCATCTCCCTCTCCTCTCCTCATCAAATTTCCTCCAGCTTCCTGCCCAAGTAGGGCAAGAGCAGATCTGTTGCACATGTGTACGCTCTGAACATGCAGCCTGCGTTTACTTGACAATAAGCAAGGAAATTATTTTACATAAATGACTTGATACTTAATTTTAAGGTGACTACCATAATTTGAGCAGCATATTGTCTTGCATTCATGCGGATCATAATGAATAAACCACAATGTTTGTACTTTTATAGTTAAAGAAAATCTAGCCCTATCACATAAACTGAGAAGGATAAAAGAGCCATTAAAAAGGCCCAAGAGGGGAACAAAAGGAATACAAATGCAACCAAAATCAATAAAATGTTTCACAGAAAAAGAAATTACGTACTTAATTCCGAAACCCTCTGAGTTAGCACCTCGTGACCCACTGTGAAAACTTGGTCAATTGGGTTCAAAATCTTTGAGTGCGGTGAAACTGAGAGACACTGCCCCCGAGGACCTCAGGGTTCTATTGGTGTTACAAAGGATCAGCAATTGGCTGATATAAGGTGGTGCCAAGTTGTATAAAGCCTGTTAGGTAATGAGAAGGGTTTTAGGTTCACTGCTAAATTTGACCCGAGGCCAGAGCATTGCAGCCAGGACAGGAGTAAGAGGGGATTGATGTGGAGTCTTGGTAATCTTACTGTGGAAATTTGGGGTTGAGCTACAACTTTTTCACTTCATCAAGAATACAGATTTTCAACAGTTTAGAGGAGAGAGAGGGTTCACCACTTTCCTCATAAATAAAATATCTTAGCAACTGTTTGACAGTTTGTCATGACATTTGTACACACATACATGGTGTGAAGATGTTGCATCTTAAATCAGTCTGATGATCCCTGACCTTTAATAATAATATGAAATGGAAACAAGAAGTGCAGGATGTTACGGTTAAGTGAAGCAGGCAGGACCCAAATGCAGATTCCAAAGAAAATCCTTTATTTCAAGGCAAGCTGGCAAAAAACAGAACACTACCCCGTGACACAGTCTAAGACAAACAATGAACCGACAGGGGAACACAGGGAAAGACAAGACTAAATACAGGAAGGGGTATCACGAGACGAGAAACAGCCGGGCAGGGAGGAGAAACACAAGGGCAACAGGTGAACACAATCAGACAATCAGACACACCAGGGAAACTAACGACGGAGGAAAACACAGGGAAGGACCAGACAAGAGACAGGGACACACAGGGAAGGACCAGACAAGAGACAGGGAGGAACACACAGGGAGAAGGACAGACAAGAGACAGGGAACAGAACAGCAAAATAAACCCCAAAACCTACACACAAAACCCAAATCATGACATAATCCCCCCCTCAAGGGACGGATTCCAGACGTCCCTACTGAAAATCCAACATTTCCAAAAAGGGTGGGTGGAGGGGGTCCGGAGGACGGGTTTGGGCTGACAGCCCGGAGGCACGGCAGAGGACCAGGAAAGGGTCTCGGGCGGACGACCCGGGGGCAAGGCAGAGGAACAGGAGGTGTTCTCGGGCGGACAACCCGGGGGCAAGGTAGAGGAACAGGAGGTGGTCTCGGGCGGACGGCCCGGGGGCAAGGCAGAGGTCAAAAAGGGGCGAAGGCCACAGCGGGCGAACTCAGGGGGCCGGGCATAAGGGAGAAGGCAGCGGCTGGAAGAGTCAGGGGGCCGGGCCCGAGGGCGAAGGCCGCGGCTGGAAGAGTCAGGAGGCCGGGCCCGAGGGCGAAGGCCGTGGCTGGGGGAGTCAGGGGGCCGGGCCCGAGGGCAAAGGCCGCGGCTGGGGGACTCAGGGGGCCGGGCTCGAGGGCGAACAAGAAGGTGGTGACGGGACAGCTCCGGAGGACGGGCAGGAAGGCGCTGCCGGGACAGCTCAGGAGGCCGGGCAGGACCCGGTGTCGGCCGGACAGGAACCGGAGCCGACGGGACAGGCGTAGACGGGATCCTGGACATGACATGGGCTGGTGTCAATGGGACCCCGGATGGAGCAAGGGCTGGTGTCGACTGGACCCCCAACGGAACAGGACACAGAGTTGGCAGGACCCCCAGTGGAACAGGTGTCGGCGGGACCTCCAACAGGACAGGACACAGAGTTGGCAGGACCCCCGGTGGAACAGGTGCTGGCGGAACCTCCAACAGGACAGGATCAAGTGTTGGCAGGAAATCCGGTGGAACCCCCAACGAAACAGGACATGGAATTGGCAGGACCCTCAGCGGAACCCCCAACGACACAGGACATAGGGTTGGCAGGACCCCCGGCAGAAGAGTAGTCGGCGGGGCCTCCCACGGCACAGGAGATAGGGTTGGCAGGACCCCCGGCAGAAGAGTAGTCGGCGGGACCTCCAACGGCACAGGACATAGGGTTGGCAGGATCCCCGGCAGAAGAGTAGTCGGCGGGACCTCCAACGGCACAGGGTTGGCAGGACCCCCGGCAGAAGAGTAGTCGGCGGGGCCTCCCACGGCACAGGAGATAGGGTTGGCAGGACCCCCGGCAGAAGAGTAGTCGGCGGGACCTCCAACGGCACAGGACATAGGGTTGGCAGGACCCCCGGCAGGAGAGTAGTCGGCGGGACCTCCAACGGCCCAGGACATAGGGTTGGCAGGACCCCCGGCAGAAGAGTAGTCGGCGGGACCCCCAACGGGACAGGACATGGAGTTGGCAGGAACCCCGGCAGAACAGTAGTCAGCGGGACCCCCAACAGAACAGGACATGGAGTTGGCAGGACCTCCGACAAAACAGGTGTCGGCTGTACCCCAACGGCAGAGGACATAGGGTTGGCAGGACCCCCGGCAGAAGAGTAGTCGGCGGGGCCTCCCACGGCACAGGAGATAGGGTTGGCAGGACCCCCGGCAGAAGAGTAGTCGGCGGGGCCTCCAACGGCACAGGACATAGGGTTGGCAGGATCCCCGGCAGAAGAGTAGTCGGCGGGACCTCCAACGGCACAGGACATAGGGTTGGCAGGACCCCCGGCAGAAGAGTAGTCGGCGGGACCTCCAACGGCACAGGACATAGGGTAGGGACTTGAGAGGGGACTCGAGAGGTGACTTGAAAGGGGACTTGAGACGGAACTCGAGAGGAAACTCGAGACGGAACTCGAGAGGAGACTCGAGAGGGAACTCGAGAGGAGACTTGAGAGGTGACTTGAGAGGGAACTCGAGAGGAGACTCGAGAGGGGACTGGAGAAGGAACTTGAGAGGGAACTCGAGAAGGGACTCGAGAAGGGACTTGAGAGGAGACTTGAGAAGGGACTTGGAAAGGGACTCGAGAGGGGGCTTGAGAGGGGACTTGAGAGGGGGCTTGAGAGGGGGCTCGAGAGGGGACTCGAGAGGGAACTTGGAAAGGGACTCGAGAGGGGACTTGAGAGGTGACTTGAGAGGGGACTCGAGAGGGAACTCGAGAGGGGACTCGAGAAGGGACTTGAGAAGGGACTAGAGTCTTGAGTCGGCGGCACCCCCGAGTCGGCGGGGCCCCCGATGAAGAAGGGACTTGAGTCGGCGGGACCCCCAACTGTGAAGGAGCTTGAGTCGGCAAGACCCCTGATGAAGAAGGGACTTGAGTCGGGCGGTATGCCGACAGGACACGAGGGGCTGGAGTCGGCTGGTACGCCGACAGGAGACGAGGTGCCGGAGTCGGCCGGTACGCCGACAGGACACAGGGAGCTGGCGTCGGCCGGAGAGCCAACAGGTGACGAGGAGCCGGAGTCGGGACCATGGCTGCTGGGTCGGGTAATTGAGCCGGAACCATGGCCGCTGGGGCCGAAACTGGGGCCGGAACCATGGCTGCTGGGGCCGGAACTGGGGCCGGAACCATGGCTGCTGGGGCCGGAACTGGGGCCGGAACCATGGCTGCTGGGGCCGGAACCATGGCTGCTGGGGCTGGTACTGGAATCCTGGCCTTGCATCTTCCAGTAAACTTCTGGAGGATCCGCGGACTTCCCAAGGCCAGGCCAGACCCCAGGAAAGGGTTATAGGCTTGCGACAAGCTTTCAGGGCTGCTCGTGAACATTTTCAGCCACTCAGGCAGCAAGCTCCTGAGCCAGGGCTTGCGAGCAACCTCCCGGCGCGCCTCCTTCAACGCAGCCTCCCTACCCCGTCTAGATGAGGCTTCCAACCAGGTATAAAAAATGTACTCTAGGGAGTACCCGAGACATTCCGCCTGGAGAGCCAACGAAGAAGAAACTGCTGAGTCCATTATGGTCGGTTCATTCTGTTACAGTTAAGTGAAGCAGGCAGGACCCAAATGCAGATTCCAAAGAAAATCCTTTATTTCAAGGCAAGCTGGCAAAAAACAGAACACTACCCCATGACACAGTCTAAGACAAACAATGAACCGACAGGGGAACACAGGGAAAGACAAGACTAAATACAGGAAGGGGTAATCACGAGAGGAGAAACAGCCGGGCAGGGGAGGAGAAACACAAGGGCAACAGGTGAACACAATCAGACACACCAGGGAAACTAACGACAGAGGAAAACACAGGGAGAAGGACCAGACAAGAGACAGGGAGAACAGAACAGCAAAATAAACCCCAAAACCTAACACACAAAACCCAAATCATGGCACAGGAAGTAAATATGTATATTTTTTGACATGATATTCTACATATATAGACATTAAAACTATAGAAATGTTGCTTGGGGTTATGTCAATATACTTTCAAAATATCATTCTCAATGTCTATCTTTGTTGTTAACAGCACGCAACACACAGAAAAAGAGCAAAACCTAAAATCTCTGAAAGGAGCGCCACTAAGCTGTGTCAGCTGCGCCTTTTCTCCGAGATTCCAGGCTGCTAACGTGGGCTTTTTTGCTTCTCTAACCTGTTAACTTGGGCACAAGAAATAAAAAGCAAGATATTACGCAATGCAGGCAAGCCGTGTGGCTCTGGACTTAATGATCCCCTAACTTTAAGCTGCTTTGGCCCCTGCAGCTATGAAGAATATCTTGTGTGACTGTAAGTTAGTAGACATGTGAGATGGGAAAAAACGGTTCAGTTTTAGTTACTTAGATGATTCCTTTGCCACCAGCTAACCCTAACCCTAACATTTCAGCAACCTCACTTTCTCATAGTGTTTAGGGCTAATAGTGCTAGCTTCTAAAGCTAATAAAGCTAGCATTATAAACTAAGATGCTGAATGTGGTAAACATTGCCTGAAAAACTTCAGCATGATAGCTTTGTCGTTCTGAGCCTGCTAAATGCTAAGTACAATAGCATTGCTGTAATCTAATCTTTACTAGAAAAAGACTCTGTTCACATTGTTTGTATTTTTAATAAGAGGATATAATACAAATTGTAATACATTATGTCTACATGTTGGATGGCTCTGGCTTAAGGAAAAATTGGCATTGGTATATTCATGGTATTGAAGTGTAGGTAAGTCGCTTTGGATAAATCCATCAGCTAAATGACTTGTAATGTAATATACTCTACATCCTGGTCGACCACGCAAGGATACATACAATGGAACACAGTCTTGAGGTGCTTCTACACCGGGCCCAGTTACAGGTGGAAGATATCACTGAAAATAACATAAAATGCTAAACACATTTCAAGGGCAGTGGGTTTGTTTAAATTCCAGCTTCCATGCACAAATTGGACAATCTCTTTCACATCAGGGATGGCAGAACATGCAGCATGTTGATTAGTTTTCAAGGTAATAAGCCGGACGTGTAATTGTACCGTTACGTTGTTTATGTGATGATTTAAACACACTTACAGTTAAGCCCCTAGCCTGTTTTTCAGGTCTCAGGCTCGAAAATGACATTCCCAGAACAAATGACTATCTTCACTTCTAAAAGGGGTAAATTAATCATCTTTTTTCTTAAAGCAATGATAAACCTGTGAGTTGGATGTAGAAAAGTCAGAATCAATATAGAATTTTTTTATTTTCAAATAAATTCAGATTGAACATAGTAAATAAATGTAAATTATAGTGTCCGTCCAAAAGAAACCATTACTTATAGTGAAAACCACCCTTGAATGATGGGATAGTAGACTAAAAGCTTTAGGAATCCAAACTATAACATATAATAAGTACCCTGTATCAAGAGACATTTGACCTTTTTAGAGAGATTAAGAAGAAAAAAAAACACTTCTGGGGTCATTTGGGTGCATTTTCCATATCTCTGGCCCCCCTCGGTCGATTTTGATGATTGACACCTCTTTTTAACCGTTAGAGCCAATAGAATCGAGGCGAAGTTCCTAAAATCAAACATTACCCATTGGTGAATGAGTGATGCGTAGCCAGAATGCCCAAACTGTCACACACTCTCGTAGCAGCTAATATGAAATCTCCGTTATTGACATAAACATGAAGATGGATTATCAGTAATCATTTAAAAGTGACACAGACACATTGGATTAACCTTCAGCAGCGTTTTATGCGTTTTAATGCCATTGAACACAATTTTTGATCAGAAAACAGCAACGGTAAGACTTATTTTCCGTTTTGGTCCCGTAAAGCTACGTCGTGTGTTGTCTGGGTTTGCTTCCCCTGCCACAAGTTTTGGTCGCTTAGTGATGATACTTATACCCCTAGAATCTGTGGAATCTCAGCTTGCTAGCTGATTGTTTGTGCAGATCCGATAAGTAATAAGGTATCTCTACCGTGAGTTCTGTGCTAAGTGCGTTAGCATTTCTTCACTCAGGGCTAATTCAGAGGCTTGGTATGACCCTTATGTTTAATTTAGCTAAAAATGGTTAATATTATCTGATAGCTGAGTTTCTTCCCGTTAAGTGGGTATGACACATTCATAGTTTGTTAAATGTTAAGAAGCCCTCAGACCAGAGTTCCCGTTAGAATATTTTTTTCCCGGTCAAAATGTCCGTTAAAGTTTAAATCTTCCGGACAAATTAGAAAAGTGCCGGTCAAAGGTCTTTTTTGTTATTTATTGACCTTTAAAACAAATTGATATGATTCGATATTAAACAAGCTAATTATAGTAGATTAACTACATCATTCAAAAGTGTACAGTAATTTACAATAACACAGGAATAATAAACAGAGCGCTCTCTCCTTCTCCTGACAGCCCGCCAGTATCATGCAGCTCGAGGATCCAGTAATGAGTGACCCTACAGTAAAACTAAACATATCTATAACTAGTTTAGGTAGTTTGAGAGGTAATTAAAATAGCTACGTGTGATATTCTAACCTGAAGTGTGTGTTTTGTTCCGCTCACCGCTGCAGGTGATCATGCAGAGCTGCGTGTCGACTCGTCAGCAGCAGCTGATCTCTCTCTCCCGTCAGATTAGACTTCGCTCGCGTTTATGTCCATATCGATCAGATCTAGCTAGTTCTAGCTAATGATATGACTACCTGCTTATTAAAAGACACCTAAACAATAAGCGTCACTATGCAACCGGGTGAGGCCACAAAGTATAGCGCAGCATTATGCATTTGTTTAAATGCCCACCGGAACCCCGAGGCATTACCAACATATCAACGCACAATCAACCCATACAGGACATCTCTTTCTCCACATTAAGTGTTAGACATTAGAATTGACTATTCTTGTCTGTCACATACTCTTTTGTCTGTCACATACTATTCTTGTCTGTCACATAAGTGGCGCAACTGATGCGGTATTGCGCTAAGGGGAAATTATTTTGACCGGACATTTTGACTGGAGAGATTTAGATTTGCCAGTCTTTAGCATATTTTACCGGTCATAGTCCGGTAATTACCGGCTAACAGGAACTCTGCCTCAGAAGCTGTTTCTTGCATGACGTTTTGCCCCCGGGGCATGGGGCTTAACTGGTTAAGGAAGCCATGTAGACGTGATGTGATTAACCACAGGGTGAAGGGTTTTTAATTCAGTCTGCCACCAATTTCCCTTTAAATATTTTATTATCTTCTTGATGACCAGTTTACAGTTGCACTTTAACGGCCATTGATGGCTTGTGTCACATTTGAAAGACAGTTTTTAAAAACTTAATTTGAATTGTAGGAGACATTTGGCATTTTACAGCTGCAGCACTTTTTTAGGTAATTTCCATTGTAACCGTTTAAATAACTTTTGACTCTCATTGACTCTACCATTACAGAGTACAGGTTAATTTAACTGACGTTTTCAGTTGCTTTAAAAGGAAGTTAAAGATAGATTCCAAGAAAATCCAGGCAACTTTTTCCTCCAGTCGAACCAAATAATAAGAGCCTTTGGGAACAAGCTCTCAAGGCTTTCCTGAAATGAGCCGGATTAATGGGGTGGGTTTGCTTCTCAATCCAGCAAATGAATGACATCTGAAATGAGAAACAGCAGGTGCCATTTCCAGCGAGGAAACACAGAAGCAAGGCCTTTGTTGCACCCCGTCTGATGGCCATCAGCACAACAAAGCAGCTGGAAAGGTTTCAAAGGGACTGTATCGGATCCATGCTGGTTTCATGTTCTCCCATCATCCTTGAGTGTGAGTGTTCTGACCACGCCTGCTGGTGAGACTCTTTAGCTTTACTGTAGCTGCCTCATTCAAATGCTATTTCAGATCTTTGTGATTTACATTGAACCATTAGTATTAGCTTGATCACACAATTGAGAGCAATGCACATTAAGCATATGGTCCTCAGTACCTAACACATTATGGTTTAAATAGCTTCACTGATAGATTATGGCTGTCTTTAATTTATGATTATTCTATTGGGTTTAACTTTCATTTTTTTTGTTGATATTTTCCATAAATATAAGTCACTGATTTCGAATGGAGCTCAGACAATGTTCCTTAGTCAGGCATGAAAATCACTCACCTTTCGGCGAAATTCGCCGTTTTGAAACCAAAATAGGTGACCTACGTGAATCGTGTAGATTCGATGAGAAAATATTTAAGGGGGGGGGGGGTAGGTTCAGAGGCCGTAATGGTACGCACCGTTGGGTGACGAGTGGAAGACGAGACCCAATAACTGCCGCTGAGAGAGTCTCTCAGCGGCAGTGATTGGGTCTCGTCTTCCACGGTGCGTACCGTTACGGCCTCTGAACCAGCCCCAGAGATTCAGTGAACTGCGAACAGGTGCGCGTGCCAAAAGGGACCTGATCATTGGTTTACAAGCAGTTCGCTTCGCTCGTGCTGACCAGAGCGGGATCCAGACCACCATCAGAAGCTGAAAGCACGCCTGGCCTCGGCGATTCCGCACAGCATGAATCGCTCCGACTCGGGGAGGTAGTGACGAATGTGTAATGTGAACACAGCAGGAGAGAACGCAACGTTAGACAGCTAGCACTAAAGCTCCGGTGGAAAATGATTAGCTAACGCTACCGTTAACGTTAGCCTAACATTAGCTAGATATCGTTACTAAAGTTAGATGCTAGCTTGTATAGCTTACGGTAAATCACAAAAAAGAAAAACTGGTTAATGTTAGTGCTACTTTCTAAAATCTCTACAACTCGTTTTTCCAGGACGTGTTGATGATTTTGAGGTGAGGGGACTGACAAGGCTGAAGGGTAAAGTGGTCCACCGTTCTATCAATAAGGCTAAACTAGAAGTTAGTGCTAACACTAATACAAACATTATTTTTGCAGAATGAGTGTGTTAGGGGAGAAGGATTCAGCCATTGTTAAACAGCTGGATGCTGGATTGAAATGCAGCTGGAACTGGTCGTGGCTAAAACTGGAAGGCAAGGTCTCAGTAAAAGAGCAAGAGGTGTCCTTTCATCTAGGAGATGTATTCATCAAAATCAACAGGCAGGGATTCGCCAGATGCATTCTCTGCCACAAAGAGATCAATTATGCTAACAAAGGCAGCCATGCTCTGCAGGCTCACTGCCAGACGGAAGTTCACAAGAAGGAGGTGCAGATGATAGCTTCCACTCATAGTGTTGCCAGCAGCTTCCTTCCAGCATCAGCTAGGGTGAATCCAGCAAGCCAGAGTCAAGCCAACCAGGGGTCAGAAACAATCAGGCAGCAGTGCCAGGGAAAGATCCCCGTACCAGTTATAAACCGCATAGCAAATGCAGAGGTAGGTTGTGTAGGCCTGTTAGTCAGCACAGGCAGCATAGACAGAGTACACTAGCACTTTGAGATTGTTATTTTTATTATAACAATAATAATAATAATACTAATCATTTATTATTATTATTATTCACAATCAGCTGTGGTCACTGGCAGCATCATCACCTAAACATGGAATACACTAGTTTTACATTAATTACATAATTTGTGTTCTAGGCAATGGTCCTTGGAACCTTGGCGGAGCATTCCATCCCGTTTTCTAAGGCTCCTGGAAACCACTGTATTGTGTGTTTTAGGCTATCTTTGCCAATAAAATGTATTAAAATCTGAATTACATAACATTGTATTGGCTGTCAGTCATGATGGAAGAGTAGACAAGTTACAGCATGTCCACCATCTGCATATGCATTAAGCCATTTGCATTAAGCCCTTACCGCATTGTGCCTCATATACTGTAAATGTTAGACCCAGTGACAGGCTGGCATGAAATGTCTTGCATAATACTTAGTAAGGAGGCCATAATATTTTTGACTCATGGCTGAAGTTAAGTTTCTCCAGCTCTCCCCAGGTTGGCAAAAAAATGCATCAGATTGATGCTTTAAAATATGGAATATTCAACATTTTCTTCCGGGGGAGCATGCCCCCGGACCCCCCTAGAGGGATAATATCCTTCTCAGCTTTTTCACCCCTGACCCGTTTTCATGCCTGCTCAGTACTGCACTATGAAACTGCTCTGCTTTCTATCATGTAGGGCTTTTTTTTTTTAGCATTAAGCTTAATTTTGTGGGTTAAATTGCAGGAAAATATTGAAGCCATTTTTAAAACGAATGAATAAACACTAGTTGCATTGATATTCCCTGGGTTGGACATAAAAAAAGCATGATTTAGAAGAGGAAATAGTTTATTCAGGAAAAAAATCTATGTGAAATACATGGATATAATTCAGTTTCATACGTACTCGCGTAGAACCACAGTTGCATCTATTACAAACTGAATAACCCTAATATGGAAGAAATGTTGGATTCTACAACTCCCATAATGCAACTCACTGCCGTATTTTTGTCACATCCTCCTGTCTGGTAAACACCATTGACTTAAAAAGCTCAAAACCTAATAATATTTAATATAATCACTTTTTGTTCCATCTCCATCCTTTTCACAGCATACCCTTTTGTTCCTTCCACAGTGCTTCTTGGTTACTTACTTCACTGTTTTCTTTCTAAGATTCCAACTTTAGCTTGAGATAATTTATACTAGGCCTGAAAGTAACCTTGTAAAGAGATCTGCAACATGCTGCAACTCTTTATTAGGACAAGGCAATTCTGTTACAGAGTAAAGGCTTCATTGCATTATACATGATTGTGAATACTTAAGAGGCATGGAAAACAGACAAATACAGCTCTGAAAAAAATTAAGAGACCACTCCAAATGTTTCTTAAATCTCAATCTCTAAGTCAGCCATTCCATTCCAGTGTCTGTTGAATTCCAACACAGACAAATGTTGTTAGTAGTTTATAGCAGTGGCGAACCGTCAGGGCCTTCAAGGTATTCAGAGAATACCCTGGAACACTCAGATAAAACAAACAAAAAATCGATTTAATTATATAAATAAAATGTTATAAAATGTATATAAAATGAATAAATGAGAATCGTATCTGTGTTGTTGATCTGTAATATTACAGTGTTACGTTGATTTGTTTGTCCTTCTCGGACCATGCACTACGCATTTCAGTGGTTTTGTGTTAGAAAAGAAAGCAACCAATCAGATCTTGTTCTGGGTCTCTGGGTAGAATATCCTTCAACCAAGGTATTCTATATCCTTGATAGAATGCCCTGGCTGTTGCACTGAATGAGAGCGTACGTTTGGACTGACAGTTTGATTAACCAATCATATATTGATTTGTAGCCAATGGGCGTATTCTTTCAGAGTTTCCCTCGGTTCCAGGGTACTCTCGAAGGCCCGGTAGTTAACTGGCTCGAGACAGAGGATCTAGATGAATGCGACGAAGCAATTCATGCCGTTTTATTGTTTTTAACGTTGAAATGGCAAGTGCAACAGGTGAAGATGAAGTTGTTGCGGAATTGTTGTGAGTACCCTTTTCAAGACGACAATTCAGTGAAAAGATGGACATTATAATGCCGGGGGGGGGGTTGGGTGTGTCTACAGAACGTCCAGTTGTGATAGACACGGTTCGCCACTGGTTTATAGAATACAAAAATTACATTTTACTCAAACACATACTTATAAATAGTCAAACTAGAGAAACTGATAATGCTGCAGTGGTTTCTTAATTTTTTTTCCAGAGCTGTATCTCCATCACCTCAAACTGATTTTATTGTTTAGGGCCTCTTGGCCCTGCTGGGATGTAAGAAAAAGTCCATCATTCATCACCACCCACACCCTCACTGCTGTTACCAACTCTAGGTATGAGCCAGCTGCTCATGATGTCATGTGCACTCCTACCCTGAGATAACGGAATTTCTTGGAAGACGAAGAAAATGGAAGAAGTTTCCTGGTATCGGTAGCACATTTTATTAACTGACGCTTGACACCTTCTTTGTGTAAGCACATCAGTGAGGCATGAGGGAACAAATCCAATTCCAAGATTCTTAGACCCCGTTTACACGAGGACAATACGGGTTGTATCCGCATAGTTTCTCTTGCGTATAGCCCTTTCATTTACACGAGGCCGTAAAAAAACGATAGAAACGGACCCCGCAAACGATAACGGGTCCCAAGGTGGATAGATCTGCAAACGGAACACTCTGGGGGGGCAAACGGCTCCGTGTGTACGCCCTATACGATCATTTTCTGATAACGATGAAACAGCCCCGCCTCCCTCTCCCCACGTCTCCCTCTCCCCACGTCTCCTGCTCAGAGATCAGCTGCTGGGCTGTCAGAAGAGGGGGAGGAAAAGAGAGGCTTCGTTTATTATTATTATTATATTATTATATAGAGTCGTTATCAATTTGTTTTAAAGCTCAATAAATAACAAAGAAGACCTCTGACCGGCACTTTTCTAATTTTGTCCGGAAGATTTAAACTTTAAAGGACATGTTGACCGGCGAAACATTTTTTTAACGGAAACTCTGCCGCATGGTCCCCTCGTCCCTTGGAAGAGGCGGGTGTTTTTCATCTGCTGGTGGACTACCGGAGAGATTTACAGCAGGAGCACACGCCGTCCACCGCGGAGAATAATAAGAAAGGCAACCATGGCAACCATGCTCCGGGGTCTTCTTCGCTGCTTTTGGTGTATTTTGTGGCGGCAGCAGCGCCACTTACAGGCCTGGCATATGTACTACAGCGTTTCCAGCGGTCTCGTGTGAACGGACACGTTAAATGAATCGAATGCGTGTGAACTAGGGATGTGCATCTCCATCACTGAGGCGATGCAATGCGCATCTCGATACGTTGCCAACGATATGATACACTAACGATACATTTGAAACACCGGGCGATGCGATACGATTCACCCCTGTTGCGATACAGTTCGATACGATTTGATTCAACATTATGCGATTCAACACGATGCAAAATAATGATACTTCAATATGGTACGACAGAGGATTTTTGTTTTATTCCTTATATGCAGCAAATCATAAATTAACAAAAAAGTGCTTTACATATTTGGTTCTCTCTACTAGTACTGCGCATCCCATCATGCTGTTTCTTTTTTACCTTAAAAAAGTCTCCAGAGTAGGCTACAGTACAATTGTATAACACCTCACAGTTAAACAATTTAAGGATGCATTGCCCATGATTAACAATGTGCAAATAACAACTACCATAGTGCAATGCCCATACAACTGCCAGCCTGATGTGCACACTCATTCATAGGCTAACTCACCAGTGAGCAGAAAGCAGTGGTTTCTATATGAACAATAACAAATACAAATAACCTTTCACAAACAGGTATTTCACAACTGCTTACAGTAAGGAAGACATTTAAACTATTATTGGCAGTCACAGGCTGTGTAAACTAAACACCACTCTCTCTGACATAATACCTCACTGAGTGATTGAACTCATATGTCTAACTTTCAGGTTTCTCTTTTCAGCCGCAGACCACATGTCGCCTCTTTATGTGCGTCGCTAAGTTCCTCGTACTACTTGTGTACTTTAAAGCGGCACGGCATCGTTTACAATTTGCGAGCGATTTTTCAAGTTGTCCATCTTTCTTGAAAATCCGAAGTGTTGCCAAACGTTTGATTTGTAGGTATTTTTCGGTGCGCTGTGTTTCTCTTTCTCCTCGACTACCATGTGTGTTGATAACTGAGACTCTCGGCCTCCGTAGTGCAAAGCAAAGATCAAAGATCGTCTCTGCTGAGTGCTGACAGGATGAGAGGATATTATATGAATGAATCGTTTTTTTTACCGATGCAAAGACGCTACAATCGATGCATGGCGAGTTCAACCCAAACTGTAGCCGATGTGCACTCTTTCAACCGGTGCACTCGCATCTTGAACGTTTATGCCGGTGCACCGATGCGAATCGGTGAATCTTAACATCCCTAGTGTGAACGGAATACTTTTTTGAAAACGCATACGGTGCGTAAACGCAAACGTTCCCGTGTAAATGGGGTCTTAGAAAGGGTTGAGGGTTTAGACATCAGTTCTGTTTTCCTAGTTCTTGGTGTACACACTTGAACTTGGGTTTACCCAGTATTGGTAAGATGTTAAGGCAGATACAACATTCATTTATGGATGGCTGCACTTTGTGATTACTGGGGGGGCATTGGGAGGGATAGGTAGGACAGTTATTTTCAGACCCATAAAGTCTGGAGTGCAGGTCTATGGAATAATCCTCCACCCCAAAGGCCTTGCTACCTCCAGCGCAATAACAGCCTGTCTCCAACCTTAAAAATAGCTGAACGCTGGAACTCTGATTATAACCATCCATCCCTGCAGTGGAAACATCTGATGGAGGGAGAGGGGAAAAAAAGTTTGTTTATAAACGAGGCACATTTGCCCTGCCAATATCTTTTAGGAAATGATTTCAGTAGTTAACATGTCCAAGTCACGATAAGTTCAGGATGCTGTGTAAGGCAACATGGAAACTAAATAGGAATTCAAAAGGGAGTTCAATTCAAATTAACCTGAATTACTTTTTATCCAGACTGTTCTGGTTTGTGTTGCCCAGTGTTGGCGATATCGGATGTAGAGTTGCTTGCGTTCTCTCCAATATAATGGAAGTAGATGGCACTTGGTTTGTTATGCTTGAAGAGACAAGTAATTACATTAAAAAAAACTCAGCAGCAATGTCTCTTTCAAAGTATAATGACCCAGTTACTCAAAATAATCCACCTTGACCTTGAATAACTATTTCCTTTCTACTGTACTTACCTGCCAACAAGTGGGCCATGAGAAGATGCTTCCTTGGCGCAGTGATATGGTTGGTGAGCTCAAAAGTTCCTTAATGAGAATCTAGAGTAACTGGTTCATGATTTCATCTAGATCCATTATAATGGATGGAAGAAAGACATACAGTATCTACAGCCAAAATCCAACTTAAACCAACAAAATCTGGATACATGGCAATACAAGTGAGTAAAAGTCAGTCGTTTATATTTTTGGTTGGACTGTCCCTTTAAATGTCTAGTTGTTATGAAAGGCATCTCTCTTAGGTGATTTTCACAGGTTTAGACGGTTGTATTCCATCGAGCCTGTACTCTTCCAAAAACGACCTAAAAGGTTGATTGTCCAAGCAGCTTATTAAAACCCATAGTCACGTTTTAAAGTTTTAGACCTCTGGTTTCGAGTAAGTAACAACAATCTGCTGTCTAAGGCAGGTCGTAAGTTATTATTGTCCTCACTGTATAAAAAGGACATATTTCCAAAACAAATGTTCATAAAATACATCCATTGTTTGTTCATACGCTTCTTGATCTCCCTAAAAATTCTGAAAGTCAAATATACACTCTCGCTAGAAATGTAATCAAAAAACATTATAATGGCCACTATACTACAATTTCGGATTTCCACTGGAAAAAGTTTGGTGTCCGCCATGTTTTTTAGTTTTCACTGACATGGGCAGACTGAGAAATGACTCGGCTGGTCGTATTAGAGGGTCGGAACAATCAACCTATTTGGTCGTATAAATTGGAGGACTTGTTGATTCCCTCATATCATTACAGCACATTTTATTCAAATGAGAGTTACACATAATATATATCTAATATTTGTATATGTGTATTTTACTTGTATATTAAAACAAACGAAATAGACTCATCAGGAAATAATTCTGAAGTAAAGCTTAAGTCGTAACAAAATGTATTTATGAAAGGTTTATCACAAATAATGTTAACATTTTACAGGATAGAAGAGAGAACTAATATTTTACATATTTGCATTTCCTTTAATGTGATAGGAAAAAGGCATTTTTCTAATACAGAGCCTGCAACTGATGTGCTGCACAGAGCAATCGCTAAATTTCAACCCTTGTTCCTTTGTTAGGATTATACTTTTTGCAACTCATATTTTGAATACAATTCGGATGAAGGCTCTCCCATTGAAACCATATATTTTTCACATCAAATAGCTCACAGTAAATCAGCCTTCACACTAATCTGCCGGGAGCTGTTCTAATCGGCTCAACCTCCGAGGGTCAGAAAAGAAAAAGGCAAAAAAAAGAGTTTGAGAGAGAGACGTGGAACCCTTACTGGGAGTTGGTGTGTGTAGGTGTTTGTGTGTGTGTGTACAAAGAGGGGTTGGTTGCTGAGAGGCGGCCCTAGGCTGAGTTCTGCTAAATTCACACCAGCTGTAGTGATGTCAGCAGGCAGTGTGTTGAATATTCCGGCTCAGAAGCTCCTGCCAGGCTTGTGTGTAAATCTGTGTATTCAGGTGCGTTATGTGAAATCATCTCGAGCGAAGCGGCCAAACAGGGAGGCTGCTGTTCCCAGAACAAAACCTTTCTTCTTCTATCATCCCAATTCACCCATCATTTCTTCTAACTATCTCAGCCTCTCCAATTTTTCTCTTCTTCTGTTTGAGTTGTTGTTCCTCATGCAGGTCTGACTCGTTCACTCTCGACTTACCGTCAGTCTCGCACACTCCTCTTGTCTGTCAATCTCATCATTTTGTTTTCCAGCTGTCATGGATGCCTCTCTAGCAGCAGAGTGAAATGAAGATGTTATCTCACTTGCAACTGTCATGAACCAGCTCAAAGTCTAGACAGAACAAGGTAGACCACACAGATAATTACAGATTAAAGTAAAGCTAAATGTATTTAACCCCTATTAAGTATATGAAAGGTGGAAACCAAATACAATCCAAATCACAAGCAACCGAAAACCCTGATAGCTGGGAGGACAGAGATTAATGACATGTCCAGCCCTCTTATATAGCAATCGGGAGGAGTTGATTCAGGTGTGGCTCATTAGTCTGACACACCTCTACGAAATTACCCAATCTCCATACTCACTGAATCCCAGTCAGGCCCGGACTGGCCATCGGGAGAACCGATGGCCTGGCCTGTTAAGTGGTCTGCTGGCCTGAGGATTTTTTTTGTTTTAATGTATTGTGAACGTAACACTGCGCAACTGTCTGTCTACATGATGTGGCCTGCCGACATGGCCACTGTCATACAGATCATACATCAAAGCCCTCGATTGGTCTCTGTGTGTCATTCAAGCTCGGGAGGGATTTGTGTATGTATGCGAGAGAGAGAGAGAGAGAGAGCGCGCACCGGTTACTTATATTGTTTTTGTTAGTATCTGGTGCTAGTTAGCTGCTCTAACGGATATAAGCAGCTGTTTTACAACAAGCACTCTCACAACACACTCACAACTATAAATGAACCAAAAATAAATAAATAAACAAGTTTCAATGTTTTTTCATATTGGATACAGTATGTTATTGGTTATGGCCATGTTCTTATGATTTTATGATTATTTAAATGTATACAGTTCTGATTCACATGGGTGTTTCCATAGATCTAGTCTCTTTATTTCCCCCTCAAAATGCACCAGAGGCCTGTACTACGAAGCCGGATTTTCGCTTAGCGAGGTATCTTCAGGGTAAACTCTGGGTTTCCAGCCCTACGACGATGGTTCTCTTCTTACCGGGGTAGATCTCCATGCTAAGTTGTGCTGAACGGCAAACCTACTCCGGAGCAGGTTTGGTTCCAGTTTCCGGTTTGACTCACAGACTCCCTTTTCGGCAGGCGGTGAGTCCCTTCTTTTTGGAGTTTTTTCCTCAACTGGCAGTGTTCTCGTTTGAACTGAATTACCTTTTTTTTGTGAAGTGACTTTGGACTTATATTTTTGCTTTCGTTTGGATTATTCAGCCTTAACAGGAAGACTGCATTTTAAGTTGGACATTGCTTGAGAATTACTCCAGATATAATTTGTGTTTGTACTTGTGTTGGAGGTGGTGAATGGGTTTGGGCTAATTAAACTGTCTTTGTGATGCCATACTGACTCTGTCTAGGATTTAGTTTGGGGGGATAACTTTATTATTTAGAGGACACATTTCATTTTCAGCCACTCTCTTTTCCTGGTTAAATTACCACAGTAGCTCCCGACCTTTTTTCAATGGTAACTAGGCTTAAAATATAAGCTGATTGTTACAATGTATCATATATTTCCTTATCTGAGTCAGCTTATTGAGCCGTATCTGGCCGTGCAACACTCACAGTGTCACATACTGTAGGCAGAAGTATTATTTTAAGCAACACATTAAGTTGATGAAACACTCGAGTCAAATGTAATTTAAAGTCAGATCCAATCGTGTCTTAGACGGGGCAGTGATATCATAAACCTGTTAACGTACGCATTCAAACACTTTTTCTTTACCAGCTGTTCTATATTCACCTTGCAGGTGCAACTATGTTGCTTTTATCCTGGATAAAGTGTTTAAGTCATGGATGTTTAAAGTTTAACTTCTTCATATTTGTCTAATATTATAGTTTTCTTTTCATTCAGGAAGTATGATGCTGCGCTGTCAGTACGCTTTTCCATGTTTGTGATTGGTCAAATGTTGCTAACCCCGCCCCTTTCATGTGAAAGCGCTCTCAGCTGGACGGAGAAACCCTGGCTTGAGTTACCGAGTTGATAACCAGCGTCGTAGGACCGCTTAGCGTGATCGCGTTTGTTTTGGGTTAGTTAAGCCAGATAACTCAAACATATCCAGGGTATGTTGAACTGGATTCGTAGTACAGGCCTCAGATTGATGCATTTAACGCTGTAAATATTGACAGATAAATCCAGCAAATTGGCACAAAACAACTGGTAGTGGCCTGGCTGGGTGTATAATTCCCGGCCTGACTTATTGTCCCAGCTCCCAGTGTTACCAGTCACGTTCCTTCAAAGTCTGTGACGGCTATTGATAAAAGTTGCAGTTTGATTGATGGATAGATGTCATTACATTATTGGTTGAAAACTGTGCATATTCTTATTTGATAGAGACAACTTAATAAAACATAGTTCCAATACAGAGCATGCAACTGATGTTCTGCACAGAGTTTATAGCTATAGATGAATTTGCACCGTTCGGCGTATAACTAAAGATACATTCATAATTATTGAAAAAAAACACAGGATTAGAGAATACACAATGAAAGGTAAGCAGATTTGTTGGCATTTTTCTGAAATGCACATACTGGGCAAGCAAATCATTTTCCTTTGTGTGTCTTTTGTCTCAGTAACATCAATCATAAGATACAACCTTCAGTCAGCATTATGTGATGTGTACTCACATGTTGTATGCCCCAGGTAAATACTGTCAACTTCTTGTTGCTGTTTTCCCCTGTACTGTATCAACAATAAAAAATACTCACACACACTTTCCTTTGGGGCGTTCACTATGCTGTCTTGCATGAACATAAACAGAGCAAGAGAGTAGCATCACTGAGGTAAATTCAAATATTTACTCCTTTGTTTACTTCAGTAACACTTTGTATCACTTGCGCTTCTATTGGCTAGCACTCCAACACATTGTACGTGATAGGCCAAGGGGCGGGACATCTCTAAGCGGTTGACCAATCATAACTGAGCCATGCCTCATACCCCTCTATTTCAGCCCTGTTAAAAACGTGCTGATTCTGGGTCTGAGTGCTGGCCACGCCCCTTCTGAGTCCGCATGCAAGCAGTGAGCTCTGTGAAGAGAAGGCTGTCTACTCTACCAGCAGAAACTCAGCTAAACGCTGCCGTGATTAAACACCATATTATGTTCCAAACCACATTAAGCTCAAACGCTCTCTCTCTCGCGGGTTTACCACAAGGACAGTACCTTTTATATCCGAGTGTTAGCGATGCTTGCTAATGTAAACACAGACCATATTACTTCCAAAACACGTCGCGCATGTTTCTGATAAAGCGCGTTGCTGATAGGGGACGACAGGTTGGGACGTGGGCGGAACGTTGCCAGGAGTTCAACGTAAAGCCAGCCCACATTTTCAGTAATGACCGCAGCAAATCTGGATCAGCTCCGTTTTATCCCCGTTTTTAGAGATGTGGGTACGGAGGAAAAGAGAGAGGGTTGTCTGACACTTTGTGAGTCTCCTTATACACCAGGGACACATATTTATGTATAAAAGACATCTAAAAGTGCATTTTGCATAATAGGTGACCTTTAAAGCATGGAGACATGTCACAGTAGAGGCACAAATACAAACATGATACCTGAAAATGTGCGTAATACCCTTTTAAAATGATAAAAGTGGCATTCATTTGTGATGATAATTGATGAACAAAATGTGAGACTATCCTGAATGTTTGTTTGCCACACAGCTTATTTTCTGCATTAATGCAATATCCAATGGAGGAAACCACTTCAATGTTACCTTCCTGGTTGTCCTACAAAAAAACCTAATCTATGCAACACTCTATGTTGCCAATCTGTTTCTCTGTACTGTAATTTTATTGTTATTTCTGTCTACTTGGATATGACTACCATTTCATTTCTGTAAATCCCCGTCCCCCCCAATTCTTAAGTGCTTTTTTGGGGAGTTTTTCCTCGTCCAAATGAAGGGTCTAGGTACAGAAGTTGTCAAAAGCTAAAACCCTTTGAGGCAAATTTGTGATTTGTGACTTTGGTCGCCATAAATAACACTGACTTGAGAACTGACATGAAGTTTTACAGGATTCATGTCAGTGCTTTTATGAAATATACGCAATTCTCAATAATTGCATGACTTCAAAGATGTCAGTGACGTTTTACAAGGTTCCATTTAGCCGTCCCACTAATAATAAAAACATCTTGTTTGGATGAGAATCTAGTGGTTTACCCCACTGCTCTGATTCGTGTGGTTATTCACGCCATCTGTATCTGAAGAGGATAGGGTTTCATAGAACAATACAGTTTCCCAATGTAATGCATATTCATGTAGTTATACACAGTAGGAGGCCTAAATGAACCGTGTTCCAATTATATGGTTTAAAAGCAAAACCAGATACAGTACATTTGTCCAACAGAAGTATCAAGAGCTTTCTTTTGGTGAAGGAAAATGAGCGTAGCATTTATGGGTGTTTCTGCCGCCCACAGTGGGAAACTGCTGAAATCACGAAAGACAAATCGAGTTAATTTTGTCATAGGACAGGAGCAGGAAGTGATTGTGTGTTCAGGATGTTTACATGAGCAGAGAAGGTGTGTATATGTGTGTGTGTGCACAGGGGTGGAGGGGTGAGGTGCACGCAAAGGTTGTCCACCACTGTAACAGATGAAAAGAAAATACCTCATGGTGTCGGGTTACAGTAAATCTAATTAGAGGATTACTGTTGTGATAAGGATTGGAAAGCTTGTTTAGCTGTTCGGCTTCAATTACACACTGGGTTGGTCTTGATGTAATGCAATATAATTACCTTGTAATTATACATTTGAGGATGTTTAGTAATGCAATATGGCATTTTGCAACTGCAGTGTTAAAAGGGAATGAGATATGTGCCAAAACTAAAATGGTGACTTCTGGATGTTATCCGTTTCTCTGCTTCAAGCAGTTCTGCTACTTATATTACAACCAATAGGGTAAACCAGAGTTTAAGTAGAATATTTCCGATGTATATCTCGCAGGGAAATAGGCTCCAAATTACCTCTTGAGATTCTGGAAAAAGAGCTAGGTAGAATAAAGGAATATTCTATTAATGTGACAATTGCTCATACAATGTAAAGCAATGCACCGTATAGCAAAGGTCAAGCTGCAAATCCACCCCTTCATCCCCACTAAATGTGACATGTGAGTGGAAAATGGGACCTTATGCCTCTTCTGGTCATGCTCCAAAATGCCACATTTCTAGGAGAGAATACATTTAGTTTTGGGTAGCATGTTCATTTTGGTTTTGCTACTGGACTGTTTTGAGTTGTGCTTTTAACTAGATATTTAACTGGCTCATGTTTGCATGGTTTTCGAGGGTTATGATGATGGGTTTTTTGATGTTGTTGGTTGCATGCCTTAAAAAAGTCAGTGTTTAACACATGCTGAATAGATGTTCAAATGTTGTTCTGCGACATTGCGAATGTCTGATGCTATTATGTGTGATAAAAACAGCGGTTGCTAACAAGTAACTAAATGAGACGAATCACGCCGAACACACGTTCAACTTTAGCTTAGCGATGATGACGTGAAGTCATTGACCGTTAAGTAGCTGGTTTATAGCCTAACGTTAACTTTTAACTTTAAGAATTGCCTTTACGCTACAAAAATCAAAACAGTTGTGTAAATATGTGGGGATTATCCTTCTGAACACAACCACTTACTACTAAAAGCCAATGGAAAAATCCCAATGCTTTTTGTCGTGGTTGCCATGGTTACTTCCGGGTTGACCTACAAAAATACCTCATCAGTGCACCATTCCATTAGAATACCTGTGTGGAAATGCACTAAATGTGTGGTAATATAACTTCAGTTCTAATGAATTCCTAATTTATTCATTCTTATTTTTATTTTTATCAAAAGGGGTGTAGAGGCTGAAAATAAGCTGTTTCAACTAATACCTCCAATAGCTTTTAATACCTCTCAAGAAAGAGGAACTAATAATGTGGCCACCACAGGGTTAAAAAAGGCCAAACCAGGATCAGCTGGGCCCTGTAGAGCTCAGATTTTCAAATCCATTTGTCTTTCAGAACAATGACGTCATACAGCAATTACACTGTGTCCATGTGAACAACCCTTCATTTGACTATTTTGATAAGACTCAAAGGTCACAAGGGGATATCCTGTGTTAGCGCAGGGGTGTTTGGGTAAACCCACTCATCCCATCCGCTGACGTATTTTCTGAATAGGCCTGTGGAGACAGGATGACAGAAAAAGCATATTATTCCTGTTTCGTATGACTCAGCTGAGATCAAGATCCGATCTGCTGACATACTGCACGTAATAAATAATAAAGGGTTGACAGGAGATCAAATAGATACCAACAGACCCCTGTGCTCTCTTTTAAATGTCTTCAGGGATGTGCTGCTTGTTGTAGAGATGCTTTTATGGGGAGCTCAGCAGTCTATTCATATTGGCAAGGTTCACAATTTTGTCACAATCAGCTGTTCTGTGGGTGGATGGGTAGAGTTGAATACTGGGAAATGACATCCCAGTTATTCCTGTGATTTTCCGCCGACAAACATCCGTGTGAATCTGGGGTTTTTCAATACGGATGTTCTTGTGAGAGCTTTTTAATCTTTCGAACATCAAATAACTGATAGCTCAACCTACAAATGCAAAATTATTAGCATAATGTAATTGTGTTGCATAAACATATTTTTTAGCAATTTCGTTCAACTTGCTTTATGGCTTGCTATAACTAAACCAGCTGCAGGGGGACCTAGTCTCTATCTCAGGTTGCCTATCCTACAATTGATTGATTAAATGTACCCAATAGTTGATACCAGTGGCGAGCCGTCAGGGCCCTCTAGGCCGTCTCTGAGGGCCTAAGACATTCTAAAAAATAATATTTGAAAACATTAAAAAAAAAACATTTTCTTTTAAATATTTTTTTTTAAATATTTTTTTAGTTATATTTTTCATTAGTTTTAACAAAATAACTTGATTTAATTGTATTTAAAATAACATTTCCAAAGAAATAAATCCTTCGAATCTGCCTGTTCAGTTTCTGTTGGAATGTGAAGGGTTAAATGAAAGAAGCTCCTTTAGCCGTCTCTGCGAGTGTGAAGACGGGAGAGCTTGTTGGTCCCTCTGTACATTCACAGAGGGCCAGCTATAGTAACTCAATGAGAGAGTAATGTTAAATGACAGTACAATTGACCAATCATATCTTCCCTCTAAATGGGTGGGCTTTATTTTCGCGGACTTTATGACAAGTTCCGCCCGCTGTGAGGTCTATGCAAGTGGTGCAGTGACGCGTCCTAAAACCCGGAAGTAAGCTGCGGGTTCCCTCGACAAAAAAGCAATGGGATTTCTCCATAGGGTTTTGGAAAATAGCTCGAAATAAGGTCTGTGGAAAACGAACCTGTTTGATAAATGCACGTTTTGTTCAGCCGGATAATATCCACATGTCTATCCTACTTTTATAATTTTCGAATCATAAATCTAATCGATAGATTTATGATCGATAGATTTATGATTAGCATAAGTTCGTTCATGATGGCTCATGTCAGTGATAGTGATGACATCGTTATTATTAACCGAGTCATTTTCAAGATTGAGTTACAATGATAAATTGGAGTGGCAAAGGATCAGCTGCATGACCCGCCATCAAGTGCTTCATCCAAAAGGACAGGAGGATGGACTTTGTGTTTCAGTGATTTGATCATCAAAGGTAGGCCTAAGTCATTTTCAATGTGGGACGCCGTGCCGACTTAATTCATTTTTAATTGTTACTTGACTGTGGGTGCCCTGTCATGATAGGTGTTTAGATAAATGGTGTTGTTTTGTGTGGTAGAGGGTCGCTGTCATTGATGCGTTTTGCACCCCGGGCCGCTGTTTTGATATTCCGCTGAAGTATACGCTGTGACGTAATAACTCTTCTTTTTTTCGAGGGAAGGGGAGGGGGTCAGAGGGCCTAGGTATAAAAGTCACGGCTCGCCACTGGTTGATACACAACCCTTTTGATAACCCCAGGTCAGAACGAGAGGTAGACCATATGTTCATTCAGATTGTTTCCTTTAGTTCAGTTAAAGGTTTGTAGTCACTGAGTGTGTTGATATTTCCCCAAAAAAAGCCATCGCAGTTTAACTAAACAATAGCAATAATCTCAGTAATGGATAGTGTCAGTGTTAGTAATGCAGAGTAGGCTATTGTAGTGGGTATAGTGTATAGTTAGCTGATATACACAGTTCTTTTCAGTAATGCTACGCCTATTCAAACACTGTTTATGTCAGTCTCTCAGTTAGCATGTACAGAAACAATATAATGTATATCATTGACAGCTAAATCCTGCTGAGTTGGCTAGTGAAGTTAATTAATTCAAGTCAGTTTTGAGCATTAGAGCATGAACTAAAAAGCTATAGTCAAAACTATCTCTTATACTGTGCTGGACCCTTACTAAGCTTGTATACAACACACTGAACTGATAAGAGGATATGGTGAAAAAAAGAGGAAAAATCCCTTCTTTGTGCTTTTTTCCTCCAGATAACAAAAACAGCTTACTTTAAAAGGTATTGGTGTTTTACAAATAAACCACCACACCACACAACCTTACACGTAACATAAACGTTAAATGTATACAGTTTTGATTTAAAATGATTGGTTATACAGTAGCAGCTTGAAGGGGAAAACCATCTCCCCTGTGGACATTTACTGTGATTGATTTAAGAGTAACTTTGAAGTCATTGCCCACACAATGAAACAAAAATATGAATACACTTGGACCAGACAGTTATGTGTATGCATGCCAACTTTTGTGAAAGTCTTGTGATACTGTTACACTGCTGGTGTAATCATAATCCCAGGAACTGACAGAGTAATTCATGTTTACAGCACCTCATGACGGACATGTCAGTCTTTGGCTTTGGCAGGCCATCCAATATATGATCAAGCAAGAGGCTAAGAGGTCACCCCCACCCCCAAGAGGCATATCTGTGTACATGCCTGGCGAGCTCTGCGGTGTGGAAACCTTCGCCGCCACCGAGGCTCCTTGGCACAACCATGCATTATTTTCTTGACCATCACCCTTGGATTCCTCAGGGGCACTGCCCTAAAACAGTATCCCGCTGTCCATCTTGCCACTGACTTAAATTCCTGCATGGTTTCCACCCTCCGCCCTATGGTCAAAAGACACATCCCTTTGCCAGTCCTTCAGTTGACTCTTCCCAGTGGTTATGAGGCAGTTTATCCGCGCTGGCACCAGCAATGCCAGCGTCCATGTTACTGCTGGTATTATATTACCATTGTCTCCAGACAGCGCCCTTTAAACATTAGCAGAGCCCTTTTTTTATTGAGTGTGTTGAGTTACGACTGATGTAGCGCTGGGATGGAGCAACTGTGCTGGCGTAGGGATTAACTCACACAAAGGGTGAAATTCTGCCCTGCTCTTACCCAGTGTTATCACACCAACCCATCTTTTCTGGGACTGAAAAAAGAAAAAGATTTTCCTTTTCATACAAGGCTACGAAAACAAACCAGCTGATGGGGTGCCAAAGAAAATTCTTACATGTCACTAATTGTCAAGAAAAGCTGGCTGCTGGACACGTCTATTTAATACGGACAGTATCCAAAACAAACACTGCCACTGCTGACATGGAGATATGAGCTGTCTGCGCTGAAGTGCCAACCTGACAAATAACCCAACCCACCCCTGCTCCAGAGCTCCCAGCTTAAGTTTCTTTCTCAGCTAATTTCATTGCACCCTTTAATGTAACATTATAAAACAATCCTTCAGCCGGCCCTTTCCAGGCTTGTCTCTCCGGACCCTTTTAACATTTGTCATTTCAAGTGCCTTGCAAGCAGAATTCATGTGTGAAAAGACACCCATTTATATTTAACCACATGTGTGTGTCCATTTGCTACATTGCAATCACTCGGTTTTTACAGGCTACATGCAATTTACAATCCAGTAATCTAGGCTACTTCTGTTCATATGGTGGAGGTAATGCACATGAAGCTGTTTGGCAAATACAAAATACAAAACCTATGCACTTACAGCATTGTGATTTTAGCAGAGCAACAAAATCAGTCAATTCAACATTAGTACAAAAGCATCATATCATAAGATAGAAGTCTAGAATGCTTTACATAAAAACGAAATAAAACGGCAAAAGTGTGCAAATAGACAGAGCCCCTTCAAAAATACACAATACAAAAATACAGCATGTATATTTAAAGGGGATCTATAATGTTAATTTACAGTTCATATTAGTATTTTGTACCTCTACTGTCTCCATGCTTTAATGTTCAAAAAGCTCTTTATTTGTCTCATACTGCCTGTGCTGTAGCACCTCTTTTCACCCTCCGTCTGAAACCAGAGCCCAGTCTGCTCTGATTGGTTAGCTGGCCGGCTCTGATGTGATTGGTCAACTGCATAGAAATGTGTTGGAAATGTCTCGCCCCAATGTGTTTGAGCACCATTGCAGACCATTTACATGCACAAATACCTATAGTGTACACACTACAGTAAAGTGAAATATTAAAAAGCACAATAGGGCCTAATGTTTTCAAGAAGGACCTTAGTTTGGATTTAAATTAGCAAAATGTCAGGGTAAGTGTTAGATCAGCTCTTTGGTTGCATAAATACCAAACACCCTTTCACCAGAGATCTCATTACATGTTACTTGTTAGTCGCTTTTATCCAAAGCGACTTACATACTCAATACTGTGGACAATCGCCACAGGAGCAATTTGGGGTGAAGTGTCTTGCCCAGGGACACAACGACATGCTGACTGCAGTGGGGTTTGAACCTGTGCTCCCCTGATCCGAACACCAACGCAGTAGTCCACTGCGTCACACACCTCCAGATTTAGAAAGTGTAAAGCACATGATGTAGATTTCCACTGTAAGACTGGCAAAGTTTGCAATGTACATTATAGCCATATTAGCATATGCTATGTAAACCAAAAAGAGGATTTTGAGTTCTATTTTGAAAGAAAAAGGTAACCAATAGAGGTTTTCTGAGGACTGGAGATTTATAATCTGATATTTTTGTCCCGGTAATAACTCGTGGGGCTTGTGAGCTCTAGATACATTTGTACTATATGGATTGTTTTGTTTGAAAGACCCAAGATCATTTTTCACAATCTGTCATTCATACCGCTCACTCACCCATAGAGATAACTGCTCTCCAACTCATGCAGATCATTCAGATCATTCCGATCAGGGATCAGATAATGCTCCAGCTCAATGTGCCTCTGTTTGATCAAACTGTATGTGTTGAAATCTCTGGAGCTGCATTTATCCCGTCTCTTTAACGAGTCAGGAAGAATGACAGCTAATTTTAGTTCAGTTATAGTGTAACTTTAGCTGCTGTTATCATAGGGGAAAGACCTTGTGGGTGTCTATTTATCACAGAGTGCTTACTGACTGGTAATATCACATATGGCGAAACTAGCCTTCTAGCCAGATGTTTAAGATGTCTAAATGCATTTCCAAATCTGGTTCCAGTTACAGAGATTTGAGAGCTATCCAATTAGAACTCATGAAATGTAAGGGAATTTAATATAACTCACCATGAGTTTAAGAAGAATTAGCAAACAAGTATTACAACAACATAAGTACAGAACTATGTACTAATATGTACTTCGCAGTTTTCCAACACTGTTAGCCTATATTAAATATTCCACTTACCCAACATTGCTGTAACATTTGCAGCATGATTTTCTAACGAAGGTGTAATTTTGTGTGGTCTGATAAACTGTAAATGTATCAAATTTCGTGGCCTATATAGTTTTTTTTCCCAACCTACAGTAGACGTGATATCATGCGTTGTTTTTTTCTATGGGGACGATGACGTTCTATTTATACATCCATGACGAAGTTGCGCTGAGCCCAACGATGCTTTTTTCATGCGGAAGTGCGAACGGTTAAATCTAAAATTGGAGAAACGATAGACGCAGCCGGGTTGGACAAATAAGAGAGGATGAGGAGTCTCTTTAATATTTAACTATCTAGTTTGAAAACTCTGGGAAGTCCCAGTTAAGTCTCTGAGAGTCAATATCAGCATGACAGTCCAGATCTCCGTTGACCCATGGTGGACCAGCCGCCAACACAGAAACTTTCAGGATGACGTGTCAGGCGTTGTCTCAGCCCTCGGCCAAGCACCACATCAGAGTTTTGAGGGGAGATGGAACACCCATGCAGTCATCCACATCTCCCAATCGCTTCCAACATCTCATTAATGTGTTAAGTGTCAGTGATATGAAAATGAAAAAGGTGATTGCCTAAAGTGAAATGGAGTTGCACTGCTAAAATGCATTTGCTCTTACACAGAGACAGGCAGGGGCATGCATTTTTAATCTTTCGCTGCTTCCAAGACTCCCAATGTCAGTTCCAAAAAATAAACCAGAACAAGCAGGGGCCGCGTGACAAAGCCCTCTAGCTTAATAGCAGACAGTGTCAGCGTGCAGACAGCAAAGAGCCTGCTTAACTTTTTTGATCCGTCAAAATCTTCAGCCCAAGGTGAGTGGAGGTTGGAGGCTTCTGGTGTCTCGTTGCTGAGGCACTTTACTCACTCAACATCAAGTCTTTATTCTTTCTGCAGCCAAGACCTTCAGCTGTGGAGATGGGGTTCATTGGCCAAGATTGGAAACCAAAACAAAACCAGCAACATGTGTTGAGGCTGATACACAAAACTGCAGTTTCCACAGTTACATCTGTAAAATAATATAAAATATGAAGTTGTTGCTGATGACATAACTCCTGCCCAATCATTGGCTTTGAACCTCATTTTCATAAATATTTGCTGGTCTTGATGCCAACCCAATTGAAACAGGGATAAACACTTCAGAAATAGATACAAAAAATGAGTACGCCAAGATATTATTCTACAGCTTCATGACCTGCTATGACTTGCTTATAAAGTCAACAGAGCAAATACATGGTTTTATATATTTAAGTTTACATTTAAAGCCACCCATGCGTTGCAGATATGGGCTCTTTCTCCCAATTCCTTGTGTTGGAGAAACACTGCCAATAAACCACAGTAAAGACTTGAAGAAATGTTATAGGCAGCCACAGAGAAGAGAAAAAAAAACACCCATTACTCAGAGGCAGTGACTTTGCACTTCATTCAAGAACTACATGTGTTACCAAGTGTTTATGAGTCCCTGTGACTGGCTTTGTGGGACGTGGGAGTGTAGGACAAGGGCACAACAAAAGGGAGCAGTCTGCTTTAATAGGTGTATGCTCCTAGTTACAAGCCAAGACAGGCCAGTGTGTCGTGTTGAAAAGTGAAATGGTGGCATTAATGGGGCAACCAGTGATTACTGTATGAGCATCAAACAAAGATACTCCTGGGGGTTAGTTAAGTACAGTTGCGTCATCATCTATGTGACATTTGTTGTTGCTACAGTGTAGAAAAGTGCACAAATGACAGGATTGAGCCCATACAATGGAGTTGACCTTTGCTTTAGGCGATTTTACATAAAACTACAGGCAGCTGTGGCTCAGGGAGTAGATGGTTGTCCAGAAACTTGTGGTTGGATCCCCAGCCCCTGCAGTCAGGTGTCCTTGGGCCAGATACTGAACTCCAAATGGCATGGCTAACAGTGTGCATGCCTGTTATTTCCTACTAAACAGGAGGCACTTCTTTATGAATGTGTGTCAATGGGTGAATCCTGGGTAAAGTACTTTGAATGGTCGTAAGGCTGGAAAAGCCTTATATAAAAGCAATTCATTTAGAAAAATGTTTAAACTCTGGAGTAAATGTCAAGAATGACCCTGCTCCTGTGGGAGGGTACCTGCGTGTTAAGAAGTGCAGTATGTGTACACCTTAGCAATAAAGCCGATTCTGATATGCTCAAATTTAAATAAACTCTACTCACGGAATCTCACCACCGAATGCTACTCCCAATGAATGCAGTCAACGATACAGTGGGTTTTCACAACTGATGCTAACCATACGCAATAACCCATAAACTTTATTGAGGACCACTTTTTATTTGTGGTCCCAGGCACGGATGGTCACACTGTGCTTGAGTACAGTTCTGAGTTTTCACTCCTAAATAAACAATATTGGGGAGTATTTGAATCCGGACCCAGGTCCCTGACCTGTAGATGCAATATGACGTGTCACATGCATAACTTAATGTCATCACTTTCTGTCAAACCTCAAAGTACATTTTCTGAAGTGAAGCTACTTTTTCCTTAGGTTCAGTGTTGTCAATTTCTCATCATTAAGGGCAGTCAGTCACACGGCAAAGTGACATTCACAGAAAAGAATAATGGGCTTCACAATGTAGTGACTTCACACGGGGCAAGTCGTTAGCTTAGCTTGGATGATAATGGGATAATGTATTTACACGAATTGTTCAAAAGATGGATTTGTAATGATTTATAACTGTATTTACTCTTTTGTTGAACAGTTTCTACTACTTCAGAGGATTATTGTATAGAAATACAAGAGCAACATGTAGGGAATATATTCATCTGCAATGGACATCGATGTTCATGATCCATAAGTCATAGACATATATAAACTCAGAACTAGCCTGACAAAGGTTACTTTTGGGTTTTTTGGTCTATACAGTCATGGAATGATACAGATTTATTTGTTGCTTTAGGAAAGCAAATATCTTATTCCGGATGAAGACTTAAAAGAACATCTAAATATTCAAAAATACTTTACATTAGATGTATTAACGTAGGTCTATGATTGTTATTATTGAAATTCATAATAGAAAAATATGAATACAATAGTAATAATAATAACAAATGATAAAATATTATTTTTAAATAGTATTATATTATTATTATTATAACATTTGTGTTATTTTAATGATTATTTTTAAATAATTGTAATATTTTTTGGTCATTTTTAAATTGATATTATTTTAATCACGGATATCTGTTCGTTGTTAAAATAATATATGCAACATTTTCTAGAAAAATAACACAGGATGTTCCAGTCTACAGCTTCAGTATGAAAACAAACAAATATGAATTGGAAAATTGTTCACATAATTCTTAAATGGTACCCAATAGGATTGAAAACAAATAATCAACATCTTTGTTTCTTGTTTTACAGTATGCAGAGTTTTTCACCCAAGCCAGTCGACCTCCTGACCTTTGGGGATCTGAGAGATGATGACCTACGTCATATCAACACAGGAAGAGAGAGCTGCACAGACACACAGCTAATAAACAATACAGACCAATGGCTGAGAAAGAGTATGGTAATGTGTTCAGTGAGCTGGTACAGTAAACTGTTGTTGCACCCTTATCCCAAATGAAGTACAGCAACACAGAGCCAAAAGAAGGATATGCTGTGTGTGGAGATATGTGACTGCCAATTCTGTATCAGAGAGTTGGCATCAACACCAGAGCTGTGAGTGTAAAATCAGTGATGGAGCAAGTAATTACATCCTCTACTTTATTTTAAGCACTTGTGCAAATTGTGAGAATATTCCAATACAAGCATAAATCCTGTATTAAAAATAGTATAAAGAACTCAGTGCAGATACGTCAATACAGCAGATTCAAATAATAAAAGGATAATCAGCAAATCCTCACATTTGAGAAGCTGGAACACTTACATTTTTGTAATTTTTTCATGAAATAATGAGTTAAACGATTAATAAAATTGTCGACTATCCAAATGCTTAACGCTGTACTTGAAGTTACTAACGCTGCTAAATGTGGAGAAAAGCTTGATGTTCAGACTGTCCTTATATGCCAGAGAAATTATATTTAGCTATATTTTGATTGTATCAAGTTTGGGCTTTATGGCGTTCTATTTTTGGTTGAGAGACTTAAGTTTGTCTTGCATAAAAAGCATTTAGAGAGTTGGTACCATACGAGTTGTAATTCACCCCCAAGTTAAACCCCAAATGTTCATCCACAAACCTCTATAGCAATTACTAAAATGTGCATCACCTCCCGACATTGTGTGAGAAAATAAATAAAACAGTCAACAGTAACACATTAACAAGCAGCAATTATGAAGTATGATGTATTATGTGGCGTTCTGCATTCCTTTAAATAGAACCCCAGATAACCATGTCTTGTACTTCTTTAATTAAGGCCCTTACGGTATGTTTAGGATTCCTTTCTCATGACACAACTGAGTTTTCAAAAGAGTGTCTAATGAAAGACTTATTACATTTCCATTATCATTAGCGTCATTATAATAACAAGCTAATGATCAGGTCTCGTGAGTTTTTCTCCCGTTTGCAGACACACCTTCGCAGACGGAGTCCCAGGGGCAATGTGTGGAAACATGCCCCCGACTATCTTGATCTCATGTGTGAACAGAGGTTTGGCTCCCCTCTGTTTGGGCTTGTATCACACGAAATCCTGAAGAGGAATGGTTCGAACATGACCTCATCAGGCAGAACAAAAGACAGAGCGAGGAAGAGGAGCAGAGCTGCCTCCAGGGAGCCACGGATAAACCTCTGCCGATGTTTTAGAGATTAGCATTTGGGAAGTAAATATCTCTAATTGGGAGGGGAAGGTAGGAAGGAAGGAAGGAAGGAAGGGAGGGAGGTAAGTAAGTAAGTGGGTGGGAGGGGAATTCACAGTGGAAGGAAGGTAGCAATATGAAGAAATGGCCAAATGAAAGCAGGTCAGACAATGCTTCAGCTGAGGATTAGTTGGCACTCATTAATTTGCCACTCGCTCTCTCTCTGTTAGTTTGTTTCTTGTATTCAGATATAATATCACATATAGAGAGGGAGATCTGATGATAGCCATTTTTTTGAGATTGGTGTGTTTGTCTTAACTTTTTGAAATGAAGATCCCAAAAGGCCTGACTTCATCATACAAAAGCAGAGTGCAGACCACTGTTAAGGCAGATGGTGCATTCACTTGCTCCTCGGATGTTCTTATCTCCTGTGTTGGGAAGTCGTTTTCCTGACTTTAGTTTGTTCATGAACTTTAAGTCATATGGAAACAACATGGTCGATCATTACATGTATTGTACTTTATTGCTCAGAGCAGTTGTTGTTCCAACTTGTTTGCATTTTGCCAGTTGGGAAATCACTTTTCCAATTATTTTGACACCAGGTGAATGCAGCATAAACAAGATTCAACATTCAAACAATAAATCCCCCATTTCATGTATTTATTTCTGTTGGGATGTCAAGAGAATTACAACAAATAACAAAAAAGGCTTCTAACATGAGTAGCCTAGCCTAGGTTTACCATACTAAAGCTTTTCAGTGTACCTCTCCAAGTCATCAAAAGTGAAAATGAAGGTCTGTATCTGCCCTGCAAATCTGCTCAAACATGTAATGGTTGCATCCTTGGCCCATGATACACCCTTCCAACGAGCTTAGTACAAATTGGGACAGTAGTTTTTTCTGTAAAGCCTACTGACATACAGTGAAACACACAGCCTGTCCTCCTCCAAAAAATGACCAATTAGGTCGATTGTTCAGCAGCTTATTACGACCTATAGTCAGGGGTGCACATAACTGGTACGCAGGTACGCATGCGCGGCAACAATCTGAAAAGCGTACTGTCACTTGTCACAAAGCGCATTTGCGTACCGACGTACTTGTGAAGCTTTTCCAGAAGGCGGTTAGATCACCGGACGACAGAGTCGGTCTCCGTGTGCACAGACAGGGCTGCTGTTAACGTCGGTCTGTTCAACGGAATTGTGCCAAAATTACGCCAACCGGCTGCGGAGGGAGACTCCCCCCCTTCACTGGAGAACTGTGCTAAAACAGCTGATCACAACGTTCACGCTCTTGCTCCCGTTGATTGCAAACGCTCCGGAGGGTCGTATATTCACAAATAACCCTCACTGGAAAATCCTAAATTGTAGAATATTTTGGCCATTAAAATGCTTTTTTATTTGATTTCTAGCGAGAAGTGTATATTGTACTTTTAGAATCCACGTCCAGTGGATGTGTAGGATCTATAGTTTGATAGATATTACGAAAATGATTTGAAGTCTCGCCAGGAGAACGTGTATACACTACGTCTTTCCCCTATTCATTTCTATTGACGGCAGCGTCCATATAAAGTTGGCTTCAACCCTCATGGGGTGAAAACAGTATTTCCGGTCTCGAAGTTTTCATAATAAAACCGGAAGTATTCCCCTCAATGTCAAATTATTTTATAGTGATATCTGCATTACTCATCCACTAAAAAACATCAGTTTATCCTTGTTAATGATACAAAATTGATCCGGTTTAAATTGTGTACAATGCTTTTGTGTTTTTAACCTTCGATTCGGAGAAACAAATAGTTTTTTCGGAGTTTAGGATGGCCGAAGACACTACACTACCCATAATCCTCAGCTATCGTTTGGGACTACAACATCCGCTTTGCTTGACAAACCCCGTGATTAGTCCTCAAGCTCTGTGATTGGATGTTGGAGTGGCAGTGCGCCAAGGTTACGCCGAGCGTCAAACAGCTCTATGAAATGGAATGAAACCACGGCAGACTATCCAAAACTGGATTCGAACGGGTCCAGCCCCCCCCCCAGAACTACACATGCTGGCTAATTTTGTTTAGCAACATGTTCTATGGCACGTCTCGACTGGAAATTGTAGTTTTAAAAGACGTTTTCGTATTTCCCATAATTAGAAGTTGCCAGTATTAAACTGTGTACATCCCTGGAGGGTTTTCCTTTCCCTGGCCAATCATTACATTTAAAATATTTATGTAAATCCTATTTTTCTCAACAACAATAACTACTGGTAAATATTATGAATCAGTTAATGTGACCTGGATCCATTTCAGTTTTGTCAAATCAAAAGATTTTGGCCAAAATGAATGCTTGTTCATTATTAGATTACTTACTACTGATGCTAGCAGTAACAACTATGTTCACCACAGCTATGATGGGGCTAAGTGAAACTCAGCATTATCCTGCTTGTTGCACCAGTCTCATTTGTATATGTGTAATGTCTCACAACCGCCTGCAGCTACAAAAAAAGTTACAACTGATATTACGCCAGCAGGAAAGAAAAATATTTGAGACCTTGGTAAATTAAACATAGGCTTCAGGTAACTGAATTCAATGCTTTTTTAAGATCTGCTGATACTCAAGGGTAACTGTCTTTCCCAAAATACAGGTTTTACAAGTTTGGCAAAAATCCATAGACTGCCTGGATGAAAAATCGAATAGGGTATAGCTTAGTCTTTGTAGTCCACCAGACTTTCCTTATGAATCCCCCCCACCCCCGATCCACTCTGCCTCAAGGACATGGTCTTGATAAATAAAGAGCTGAGCATTTCTAAACGCAAGGGTCAATGGCAAAGAAGTCACACAAGTACATCTATTTCTGCATCATCCTTTGTCAGTAATGCATTTAGTATCAAGTAACATATAGCTACACTTGATACACTTTGGTAATTATTTGTGGTAATTGACATTTAAAGTGAATACAAAATGCCACTTGGCAACCAACATGTAAGCATTCACTGACATGGTTCATGTGTTTGTTTTGAGTATAGTTTCCAGATGTTGTGGTTTCTGTCCCTGCACTACATAGCTGAGTTGTTGATATTAATTGAAGCTATTAAGTTTCTCCTTTAAAGGCCACAAAACAAATCCTGTGCCCTATTTCCTAGAGGGCTTTGGACACAGTGAGGAATTTTCAAAGATCTGGAGTTTAGAGAAGAAGGATGAATTATTTCTATAGATAGTAATACAACTCTGTGCATCACTGTAGATTATCGTAGACAAAAATTAGCCTTTAACAATTAGTTAGAGAGTTGCCAGCACTATATATTATTGGCAATTTTAAATGTATCAATATCATCCACTTAGAAATTCATATTTTTAACTTTATTGTTGTACAAAATATTAGCTTTTAAAGTCATTTATTAGAACTTGACCTCAATTTTCAAAGCCATTGTCTTCATAGTCTTATAGATCTTTTGTGTAAAGCATCCATATTACCATAATACCCCCGTACAATAGTCCTGGCTAATACATTGTCATCGTCATATAAAATTAGTAGAACTCATTTAAAAAAGTGTCTAGTATAGTATTTCTCATGCATAAATACAAAGTAGAAAGGATATTTGTTGGCTGTATTCACAACATAAGGTATTATGCTTCACTGTCTAATATTTGACTGTTGTTCAATCCTGCCATCTTTTTAAGAGAATATTAACTGTAAATAAAGAATTATTTTCTGGAATGTTTATTACCTAAAATGTCAGACCCAGGGGAAATAAGTGCAAGATGCACCAAACCTAAACCAACCTCAGATCTTCCCTCCTATTGCCCATTTTTAGAGTAATTAAATGGCTGTTTCGCATTGTTTTCACTACGATTACAATGCTTCAGAAGAGGCAAACTGCACCCACCAGTAGGCCAGCAGGTGCATATCCACAGTTGTGAAAGAGTCACAGTTTTGTTAGGTTGTCCTTTCAGTTACCTTAGGTTAAGCAAAACTACGCATTCATGTTTTTGTAAGTTATCATGGTTCCAATTCAAATACCTTTACCTACATGTTTTTACCTAAAGTTAATGATGTCAGTTACATGAATTCCCTTATGTAAGCAAAAACAGTTTAAACAACTTTACGTTAGCTAATTTAAAAAGTATTTATCCGGAAGGTCTCCGTTTTTACTTGTAAACTATAAATCCTCCATGCTAACCAGTCAGTCATGGAGTACCACAAGGTTCCGTACTTGGGCCTATTGTGTTCTTCTTTTATTTGGGCAATCTCAGAAGGAATCCCTCCAAAAACGTTCAGTTATACTGAAGATACACAAATGATATCTCTCTATAAAGCTAGATAAAACAAATTAATTAAACCGACTTCAAGAATGCCTTAAGGACAACAAAAACTTGGATGACCTGCAATTCCTAATGTTAAACACAGACAAAACTGAATTTATGGTACTTGGACCCAAACGGCTCAGGCTTCTCATGAACATTCTCCTGGGTCTGTTTAAAAAATATATATTTATCATTTTGTGATTTGGATTGTCTGTCTTGTACTTTTACTATAAGTAATGTTGTCATTTATGTTGTCTGGATCTGTAAAGACTGCAAAGCCTCCTGAGATCAATTTTAAGTTGACTTTTATTTGACCCATCCCCAAGAAGAAGACATTTAAGGCCTTACATAGGTTCAAGGTTCAAGGTTCATTATTTAGTCATACGAATATAGCTACAGTGTAGTTATGCCGATGACAATCTTAGGTCACAGGCTTCTCCAACAGTGCAACACAAAACACAGATAAACAGAAAAATATAGTGCAAGTAAATAGTGAATACAAAGAAAAATAGTTTAAAAAAGTGAAATAGTGCAATAAGAGTCTATATGCAAGTTATTGGAATATGATATATTAGGTAAATAGATAAATAATTTCAAAGTAGCAGCCAGAGGAATATTATGGATGTTGTTTCAACAGTTCAGGTGTTTAACAGATTTTGCTTCAACAGTTCAGGGGCCTCATTTATAAACGGTGCGTACGCTCAAAAGATGGCGTGCGCCAGTTTCTAAGCAATGTTTGCGATTTATAAAAAACAAACTTGACGGGAAAATGTGCGGTCCTCCACGCAAACTCTGACCCATGCGTACGCAATAAGCACAAAAACGGGAGAGACGAGAAACTGCGACACCAGCAGAAGGAAGAATGGAGAGAAATATGTGAAAATAATACCATAAATATAATGTTACCTCCTATGTATCATATATGAAGAATTAATTCGCAAAATTTGATTGAAGCCAATCTTAAAATGATTAAACAAACGCCTGTTTGAGACTCCTCAGTGCACACAAAAACGTAACATGGAGAAATAAATATACGGATATGTTATTGAAAACCACCTCGAATATGTTGTCTTAATGTTATGACATGTATTCTCATAAATGATGCGGTATGCAGGACAGAATTACGTCTAAACTGAGGCCGTTTTGCTTTTCTATAGGTTGTATGGATACGAGCATGGTTTTATCTACGATCATGTTTAATCATGTTTTATGCCGTTTGCTAAGACTTGATAAGTCGCTCATAAAACACAGGAGGTATGGAAACTAAGAACACCATATATTTGGGTTGAGACACACAGGCTGCAGTGGAGACGCTGCGCACAGCTGATTGACAGCTGGAACACAAACCACCAAATAAAAAAATAAACATTAATTGACTCCACTCGTCAGGGATCCACCGATACTTTCTTACAGTTTATCATCATGGGGGGGGGTCTCCTGTCCCCGGCACAAAGAGACTGACACACTGCCTGAGGAAGGTGTATTTTGTCATTAACTTTTTTCGGACCACTTATTTATTTATTTTGGTGACGATCCGACCTTCATGCTGCTACTCTGGTTCAAACTGCATCCACCAAACAATGTGATTTGTCTCCACCTTCCCAAAAGAACCAAAATCTGACACGGTGTGAAATTTCGTTTTTAGCTGTTCTGTCGTCATTTCCTGCGATCTTCTTTATGCAGTCAGTCAAAATGAATATTAATACGGGGCGTTTCTTTGACTATTTATAGGCAGTGTTGGGTGTAACGCGTTACACAGTGTTTTATAAATCGGAAAATGTCTGTGCGTATTTATGTGCTTTGTCCTACGTAAGCAACCTTTCCATGTGAATCCTACGCAAGGCTTTATAAATGAGGCCCCAGGTGTTTAACAGTCTTATTGCCTGTGGGATGAAACTGTCCCTGAGTCTGGTGGTTGTAGTCCGGATGCTGCGGTAACGCCTGCCAGACGGCAGCAGACAGAACAGTTTGTGGCTGTGGTGATGGGGGTGTTTTATAATCCGGAGGGCTTTCTTCCTGAGCCGCTGGGAGTAAAGGTCCTCCATGGATGGCAGCTCCGTCCTGGTGATGTTCTGTGCAGTTTTCACCACCCTCTGTAAAGCCTTGCGATTGAGGGCGGTGCAGCTGCCGTACCAGGCCGTGATGCAGCCAGTCAGGATACTAATTCATTTTATTTTTTTTAATGGATTTTTTAGGACCTGTTGAAGATGTCTGTGAACACCTCTGCCAGCTGAACTGCAAATACCCTGAGAACACGGCCAGGGATGCCATCAGGTCCAGGAGCCTTGTGTGATTTGCACACATCTGCCCTGTTTAAAACAAAAGGGCAGGGCTCCTGATCCTTCTCTGCACCCCCCGCCTGGCTGCTCTCGAAGCGAGCAAAAAACTGTTCAGCTCGTCTGGGAGAGATGCGCACGCAGACACTCCCGCAGCACCCCCCGCTGCTCCTTTGTAGTCTGTCATTGTTCTTAGTCCCGCCCACATGTTCCGGGTGTTACAGCCTTTGAAGTCAGATTCCACTTGTCTTTGTATTGTCTCTTTGCACTGCTGATAGCTCTCCAGAGTTCATACCTAGATTTCCTGTACTCCTCCAAATCTCGCACTTTCAGCTTGCCACGCACCTCGCCGTTTGTCCAGGGCTTTTGATTCGGGAATGTCCGTACAGAAATCTTCGGTACCACGTCATCAATGCATTTCCCAATGTAGCAGATGACCGTGTCCGTGTGTGTGTTGATGTTGTTGTCCTCAAACACACTCCACTCTGTAGATGCAAAGCAATCCTGCAGAGCTGAATCTGAGTCCTCACTCCATCGTTGTCGTGTCTTTGTTACCGGTCTGTCCCGTTTAAGTTTCTGCTTGTAAGCAGGCAGCAGCATCAGCAGTGAGATGTGGTCTGATTTGCCGAAGTGAGGGCGAGCCTTATATCCATGTTGAAAAGGGGAATAAACATGGTCAAGTATGTTTCCCCCGCGCGTCGGGCAGCTGATGTGTTGGTAGTACTTCGGCAGGACCTTCTTCATGTTAGTGGTGTTAAAATCCCCGGCCACAACGAACGCCGCCTCTGGCCGTGAAGTCTCGGTCTTGTCGATAATCTCGGTGAGAATGAACACGTTACAGTTCTTAATGTCGCGTGGAAAAGCAATCCAACTTCTGAGTTCATCTAGCTTATTTTCAATCGATTGAACATTAGCCAGAAGAATACTCTGAAGAGGGGGTCGGTTTTCTCGTTTTCTCAGTCTGACCAGCAGCCCGGTGCGGGACCCCCGCTTGGTCTTCCTCTTGCGTCTCTCAGGTAGGACAACAGGTAACCATGGCGAATCTCCATTGTCTGTCGGTGGGCTTTTGTCCACAAAGTTTCTGATGTGAAGAAGTTCCTCTCTGCTATATTGTATAGCAGAGTTGGTGCGGTCGGCTTGCATGTTGCGAACCATGTTAAAAGCAAAAAGTAAATAAACACTAAAAAAATACGAAAAAGGGCAAAGTTAGAGAGGAGCCAAAAGACAATGCGGCCATCTTCATCGGCGCATCTCATAATACATAGTAGCGAAGCGAGCAGAACAGTTTAGAAATCCCCTAACATTAACTTGTCCCTGTTTACACTTATATTCACCTAAAATGGACCTCATTTTAAGTAGGATTTGAAAAAGCTCTTTTGTTTTAATTATGTTGTTTCAGGACAAAGAACAATGTCTGTGTTTACCGTCATGTTGAGTAATGCTGACCAGTGCAGTCAGCAGTTTTTCAGACAATAGTAGAGGTCAGTCACCTCCAAGATATGAACTTTGTCTGGCACTGGATAGATTCAATGTAATTTGTAGAAGAAGAAATGCTATCAAATGTTGCAGCAATGTACTTTAACCATAGTTGTAAAAGCTAACATTATGGCCTATATTTCAGTTTTAGAGAATCTGATGTTCTGGTGTATATTTACACTGGAATATCAAATTAATCACTTATTTTGAATGTGTTTATCTTGCATATATTCAAACTATGATTGAACTTCTGTAAGGGTTGTTTTGTATTATGTTCTTGTGCTAACCATGGCTTTGTGTTTCTGAGGTTAGCATGAGAATACTTGAGGCGATTTAAGCTTTCAGCCTTGGTCATGGGAATAAAACTGTACAAGGAATGAAAATGCAGGGAATCATAAACACAAGGCTTTTCATTTTTAGTTGGCCATCTTCCGTTTCCTTGGCTGACACTAAAACCCATCACTGAAATATGTTATCAGCTGTAGTTAATAAATTAATTATACTAAATTTGTTCTGCCTGTGTCTGTAACCCAAAAGCCAAAAGATGCAGACCATGTTTTAAGAATTCAATGATGACAAAAATGGCAAGCTCATAAGTATTATGGAAAATATGGACTTGTCAGAGTTTGTTGTGTTGGAGGAAGAGAAGCTTTGAGTTATTTCAAAGATTTGCGATCTCATAGAAATGTTTCAAATGGAATACCTAGAGGTCTCAGGCTCGAAAATGACTTCCCAGAACAAATGACTATATCTTCACTTCTAAAAGGGATAAATTAATAATCTTTTTTCTCAAAGCAATGATAAACCTGTGAGTTGGATGTAGAGAAGTCAGAATCAATATAGAATTTTTTAATTTTAAAGTAAATTCAGATTGAACATAGTAAAAAATGTAAATTATAGTTTCCGTCCCAAAAAAACCCATACTTAGAGTGAAAACCACCCTTGAATGATGGGAGAGTAGACTAAAAGCTTTAGGAATCCAAACTATAACATATAATAAGTACCCTGTATCAAGATTGATGCAAAACAAGTGAAATTTGACCTTTTTATAGAGATTTAGAAGAAAAAACCCCACTTCTGGGGTCATTTGGGTGTATTTGCCATATCTCTGGAACCCATCGGTCGATTTTGAACCGTTAGAGCCAATAGAATCGAGGGGAGGTTCCTAAAATCCATCTAAACATTACCATTGGTGAATAGAGTGATGCGCAGCCAGAGTGCCCAAAACCGGAAGCTGGGATACAGCTCAAAGCAGCTATATATGAAAACTCAGTTTTTGACCTAAATCTTATGAAGGATTATCAGTAATCATTTCTAAGTGACACATACACATTGGATTAACCTTCAGCAGCGTTTTAATACGTTTTAATGCCATTGAACACAAGTTTTGATCAGAAAACAGCAAAAGTAAGACGTATTTGCCGTTTTGGCCCCGTAAGGCTAAGTTGTGTGTTGTCTGGTCTCGCCTTCGCAAAGTGATGATACTTATACCATTGAAATCTGTGGAATCTCAGCTTTCATATGATATCTTGTTTGTGCAGAATCGATGAAGTATAACATATTTCTACCGTGAGTTATGTGCTAAGTGCGTTAGCACTCTTTCGCTTAGTGCTAATTCAGAGGCTTGGCGTTAGAGTTGTGTTTTGTTTCGGTAAAAATGGTTCATACAGTAAGTTAGCTGAGTTTATTCCCGTTAAGTGGGTATGACACATTAATAGGTTGTTAAATGTTAAGAAGCCCTGAGACACAGTTTCGTGAAAAAAAAGCCTTTACAGAACAAGACTTCTTCTTGAGTTAAATTGGTTAGACACAACAACAAACAGATCAAAACAAGCTTAAGCTACAGAAAAACTTGTTTTCCCTCCCTTTTCATTGAAGTTGTAGAATTTCGATTACATTGTAGCCCATTTCTTGGATACTGTCTGCTCTTACTCAATATAGAAATCATTTCAACATTGCTTTCCTCTAAGAAACCAAAACATAGGAGTAAAATAGGGCTCAGGTTGAAAAATACAAAGTGAACCATTTTAATCTCAACTCCTTGTACTGTTTTTATCAAATGAGTCTCATTGCACACTGCAACTGTTTTTACAGCACTGTCCAACATTTGGAATACATATTTTGACATGACCATGGAAACTAACATGTGTTGTATTTAAACCTGTGCCAAAAGCTTGTAAACGCACAATAAAACTGCTGATGGTTCCAACCTTCATTCCAGTACATCAAATTAGAGATGATGGGCCTCAGGCTTCTTTTAACCACTTTTTATAAAACGTATGGCAACTCATAGTTCTGTTGTTGTAAAGAGACACTAAACAACACTGATGTACCGTGAAAAACTGTTAGCACTTTTTTTTTTATAGAACGATAATACATAAATGTTTAGTTGTTTTGTTTATTTATAACTGAGGCTCAATAAAGGTTTCACTACTGTGGGTCAACTGGATTCAGGCCAAAGGCATCATAGTGTATACTGTGTAATGCTATTTCAGTGTACTTGAGCTCCCCTGACCTCTTGCACTCAAAGACAGTGGAAGGAATGAGAAAATGACACCTTGGAAAACATTCCAGGAGGGGACCCTGCTCATGCTCGGGCTGGTGTCCCCGGCATTCCCTGCATGTCCGATGAAGCTGTACGAGCATATTAGCATTCTACTGACATGGGAAGGTAACAGGAATGCCTGTGGAGCTGCCAGAGATGGGTCTACATATATGTCTTTGGAGCCTCACTGGGGCAGTTGCGGTAAAGAAAACTGTCAGATCAGGATACTTTTTAAGTATTCAGTTGAGGGATGTACTATATATAAGAAATACTGTGGCATTTTCAATATCTGCTTTCTTGCCAATGCTTGAGAAGAGAAGGTAATAGCGCTCTGATATCTTTCAACAAAAATGGGGCCTTTGGAGTTTCATAGTAACAGAAAGACACCAGGAAATCATTGCACCCAAGGAGTAGTCCGTAACGTGACCCATACCATAAAATAGAAAAAAACGTTTGGAGATTAAATAAACAAAATCAAAAGAAATGGTTTAATTAATATAGTAAGATGAGACAACTAATACCAACCCCATGTCTGTACAGTAAATATATGGCTTCAATCAGGAGCCAGTTAGCCTAGCTTAGCGTAAAGACTGGAAATAGCTACCTTGTTTTTTTTTCGAAAATAAAAAATAAACTCTTTCTACCAGGCTATATGACTTTTTAACGTGTCCTCATGCCCGTACCAGCCCCTTCAGTGTAAAACTTGTTTGAGGAACAATATTTCTTGGTAAGGTTCAGGAAAAGATTTTCATTTTAGGCTATACAAACTATCTTGTCTGATTTTGTCTGGTTTTCTGTGCATTTATCATTTTGGCATTGTTTTTGGGAAGGGATGCACAATATTGGATTTTGTTTCCCAATATCCTATCTACAGTAATTTAAATAAACTTGTTACGCTTATAACAGACGCTGAAACTGATATTCACACGTTTTTTTCAAATAATTACAGAGAACATCAAGTCTCTTCTTAGTGGAAACATATTCTTATGCCGACTGTAATTTGGAAGCATACAATGCTTTTCAAAACACATTGACTTGGCAAATGAAGAAAACTACTTCAGCCTAGGTGTGCCTATGTAAAACATGCCACTTTTTAACAAGGAGATTCCCATCCTTAGTATTTAAAAAGGTATTTAGTCTATTGACTAATACAAATTCTACACACCTATGTTTGTTTTGAGCTATTTGAGTCACTTATGTCAATCCAAGGGTTGATTTTTCTCTAGCAGTATATTTAAAGCAGCCTCTTAAGTCTCTCAGGCTGTTGGACAATAGGCATAAAGAGCTAGAGTAACATATCTACTTTGTCAATTCTATATTTGTGTACTCAAGTTGTGCCATAAAGAATGTGCTCTGGTGTAGAAAAAAATTAAAACATGTGTTCAATGCCCAGCGCTGCAAAGTTCACCCGGGTCTTCCGAGTGCACGGCTCAGGCCTACAGTATATGCTTAACCTTATGTGCACTGTAAACGCATCACATTTTCCTCTCACATTTGGACCAGAGTGGAATGACTTTTTATAGCATAATAAGGGATGCACTCCAAAATTCCTGTGTGGTGAAGTTTGGGCCGTGATCCCGGGGCCCCTCATGTGACAGCTTTCTCATCTATCATTCCTGCATGCTCTAAAATTAAACGTTTAACTCATACACTTGCTGGCCTGCTGTCTCTTTGTGAAGAAACATGTTTGTTTTGGGCACTTTTTCATGGCTGATAGTGAAGCTGGAGATCTCCGAGTGACGGAAGGCGTGCTGGCTTTACTCAGCTGTATTATTGTTCTCCTAAAGCTCACGGTTTAAGTGGGATGGCCCTGTATGGGCTTAGATTTGTCTCATAAATATTTGTGTGAACATAAAAATAATCTGTGTGTAAATATGTGATTTGTAAATGTAAAACACCATCCACAAATGCATTTAAAAGATTTGCAAACTCACAAATAAATTTGCAAATGTAAAACGGATCTGCAAATACGCAAAAATATTTTCACAAATAAAAAAAAGATCTGTGAATACTATAATTAATTTACAAATAAACAAAAGGGATTTCTGAATATCTCTTTAACATTGACAACTTTCGATCAGGCATTTGTGAATCCATTTTGTACATGTCAACCAAAAATGCGCTTGTGGATCTCAAATCTCTGCTTGTGGATCGTCTTTTTACACACACAGTTTCGACCGAAATCTGCTCGTGTCACTCGGTTATTTTCGGAAACCACGTGATGGCCTGCTGATGACGACATTTCCACATTTCAAGGTTTCAAAGTAAGAGCATGATGGCTTCCCTCTGGAGTCGACGCTCGCAGCGCCATGTCGAAGCGCGCATATTCTACGTATTTAATCAGATCTTTTTGATTATAAGGAGTAAAAATATCATGCAGATAACCACCGAATCGCTGGAACTGTAGATTTCCAGCGGTACCTATTGTGAGACTTTACCCGACGACTCACAGCAGCCAATAAGGCCGCTCAAAGCAGCTTGACTTTGCGTTACACTGTGTGGGATTTGGTTGTATCGTATGTCGGTCAAGTAAATATTGGCCGGGGAAGCTGCAGCTATGTTGGTCTTAAATGACAAATGGACACTCAAGAAATCACTAAGGACCTACCGACCTAGAAAAAAACATGAACCATGTGTCTCCCATCAGTTAACATATGTGAGGAAACAAGAGAGAGACTGAGAAAATTGCTAAAAAAATACATAACAGTTACGGACGCGCTAGAGATTATTTTCGCTCGTGAAAATGGAGCATCAGAACCAGAAGCCTTCGACCCTTCTGAAGAAGAAGAATACAGGGACAACAAGGATCCATTTGGACACCGGTAAGTGTAAATATTACAGTAATAGTGTGCTTTTACTTTGTGTGGAATACTGCAAAAATGAACAATAGGTTTATTGAACTTTTTCTTGGGACAAAATAGACTCAAATAGTAAACTTGTACATAGTTTATATATATTATATATATATATATATATATATATATATATATATATATATGTGTGTGTGTGCGAGAGAGAGACTCCTGCCCCACCTCCTAAACTTTCTTTTTCGTTGTGCCTTGTTATTTGTGCTTAAGCAACATGCCACTTTAACTTTATTTCAATTAACTTAGTAGTAATTATTGTCCTACATTTTAATTTGTTTTAAAGAGAGGTTTCACAGCTGCCTGGGCCTAGCGGCCCAGAGGCGGGGTATATCCAGGAGTCAGAACCTCCAGCTGTGCCTGCCACCAGGTCAAGATACACTGTGGCTCAAGGGCCTTCACCACTACCATCACCACCAAGGACCAGCAGACCAGCATCACTACAGCTGCCTCCACCTCCATTTGTGCCTACCACCAGGTCAAGATACACCTCAGCACAAAGGCCTCCACCACAGCCACCACCATCAACCCAGCCAGCAAGGAGGTCTCGTAGAACACACGTACCCCCCACACAGCCACCACCATCAACCCGGCCAGCAAGGAGGTCTCGTAGAACACACGTACCCCCCACACAGCCACCACCATCAACCCGGCCAGCAAGGAGGTCTCGTAGAGCAGTCGTTCTCAACTGGTCAGGCCTCGGGACCCACTTTTTCCTTTGTCAATAAATCGCGACCCGAAATTTGAAACACTCAAATCTATTCAACAAAAAATCGTGCTGTAATATATACGCTTTTCAGCATACAATATTAATTAAAGTGAAGTACAGTGCATACATCTCTTGTATCCCTTCACAGAACTAAAGTATGCTTTAAAAAAAGGTTTAATGAGATGATGGAATCAAAGCTGAACTGTATCACATAAAAAGGCACACATGCTGAAATCCCAACCGCAGAAGGGGGGTCTGAGGGGATTCTCCCCCAGGAGATTTTTAGAAATACTAACATATAAACTACGCATTCTGGTACACTCTGAGAAGAAAATAAATAAATCTATTACTACCCGACATATTAATAATATTTTATGCCATTGTTTGTTTGTCACTTTGTTCTGACAGCTGAACCTGCTGCTCCTCACAGAGAGAAGAGCAAAGAGGAGATAGTCTGTGTGAATTACCTTAAATTGTGGGTAAGGGTAGATAGCCCCCATTGTTCTGTGATTCAGTCCCTGCTGTGGGGAAAGTAGATTGATAAACAACTATTTTACTCAAAATTCAAATTTAAACATTTTTTTAGACATGAATTACAAATGTATACAGTGTTAGTCATATATTATATTACTTTTGTGAACCTAAGACTTTGGTAAACCAAATCTAAAACACCAGAAAAATGGATGACATGAGTAAGTCTGTGTTTTCACAAGAGTTTTGAAGATTTCAAAAAAATCTTATCTCATCACACAGTGCTCTAAGGTGAGTGACTTTATACCGAGAACAGAGGCTGTCCTGAACATTTTTGATATGTAACACACGGGCTGCCATGTATAACAAGTACATTTAAAAGGTGATTTAAGGAGACATCAAAAAAAGAATCAGGAGGGTTATTGCCCCGTTTTTGTATTACTATAATGAACAGCAATACATTCTTTATCACCATCATGTTTTAGTGATACAGTTAGTTTGTGTTAGTTTATTTGTTCAATACAGCCTATATCGAGCACATACATTCGTATGCATTGATGTTGAAGTACTTAGGCTACGCCACTTTCGGGTCCCGGGGGGCTACAGCTGGCAGCGAAGTAGTCCCAGAGATAACTCTTTCTTCAAAATTGTTTGTGTATTCATTCAAGCGGGTCAAAGTTACAAAGCACTTCACATCTTATTAATCGGCCTAGTTTTACCTTACCCTAGTTTTACCTTACCAGTGCAGTGGTAAGGTTATCTGTAGAAAAGCACCGTATTTAGGTCAGCCTTCACAGTAAGGCTACATTAAATGTTGTAATATTCATTGTGTATACTGTGTATATACACTTCCTGTGTATTGCTTTTATTTGTATTTAATTGTATTATGTTTATACTTGTTTTCCACCTTTTCCCACACATTTCCCAATGGTTGGATCTCAAATCTCTGCTTGTGGATCGTCTTTTTACACACACAGAGTTTTGAGACACACTTTCCGCCGGTCTCGACCGAAATCTGCTCGTGTCACTCGGTTATTTTCGGAAACCACGTGATGGCCTGCTGATGATGACATTTCCGGATTTCAAGGTTTCAAAGTAAGAGCATGATGGTTTGTTTAATGCTCTGTTTTTGTATTGAAAAGCACCGTATTTAGGTTAGCCTTCACAGTAAGGCTACATTGAAGTGGACCTATCGTGCTATATTTGAATAATATATTGTTGGGCCATACCTATATAAAACATGCCTGTGAAGTCAAAATACCAAACGGATCATGCATTTTAGCCATGCCTCATTTCAATAAGGTTGATTCTAAATGTCTTTATAACATAAACAAGACATTTTGATCATAGATTCCGACCAAATAACGTCCCTTTGACTGATGACCTCATGCTTCAGAGATGTCTGCCGTCATTATGGGAGCTCCCCTTTCAGACGAGGAAATCCCTCCAGGTTTCTGATCAGGACTTGCCAGGTTTCGATAAAGAAGGTTCCATCCCCACCCCAAGTCTCCATAGAGATGGAGCTGACTAATAAAAATAGCTTGGCTGCTCTGTTTACCCTCTGTTTTCCCTCTCTCCATCTCTCACTCAGTCTCTTTGTTTAGGACATGGATCTGACTTGACTCCTTTTTTAACTGACTTGTATGTAGAGATGTTTGGGTACTATTGTGAAACCTAATCTTGGTTATTGGTCAATACGGGGGACTAATACCAAAACAATTAAAGGATGATTGACTTCATATGGGTATACATTATTATTTTTTGACTGCTGTTTACTACTTATTGTGTATGCATGTGATATTATTGTAGGATGGCCAGGCTCAGGTTAAAAGTTTGTAATACATACAGAGAATGACTCCCATTTTTTGATTATTTGCTTTAATAGTCAGCCATAATTGAAACATTTAAATAATGTATGTAAATAATAAATCTAGGAAGGGTTTTCAATTACTTTAATACATTATTTAATAGAAGCCAAAATGTATGAGAAAAAAGGCGAGTGCTCAGCTACTTCGTTAGCTGATGATTTGTAGCTAACGAATTAGCGATCTCGCCTTTCTCGTTGCGTTAAGGTTTTTTCGGAAGCCTTTTCGAATACCAGTATTGGAACTTTAATTTCAATTTTTTGTAAAATAATATTTGTAAAGTCAAGGTTAAACATCTTTGTCTGAAAGCTTTTAAAATCATCTGCCTTCCTTTATCTTATGTTTATGTACAGTCATGTGCACATTACATGAGAGCTCAGAGTATGCTGGTTAAACAGAGGGCTCCAAGCAGTAAGGAAATCAAAGCCAGATGGATGCCCCAAGTGTCCGGCTATGCTTTCAAAGTGAATGGGCCATAAACGTCATGATGGATCCATAAACATCAGGTTGAGGAGAAAAATAATAGCTGATGGGTGACATTAATGGAGGTGCATAATCCTTTTCCCATGGTAAAATGTATTTTAAAAGAGGACAGATGTATAGGGGTAGCTTTGCATTTCTAGCTTTCCCCTCTATTATCACACTATTAAACAGTTATGGTGACAGGTGAACATCCCTAATAACATGCCTCATATGTAGACAGAGATTGGTACAACAGCTTGACATTGACCTTTCTAAAATAAATTATTTTAAAGAGAAGTTTTTTGTAAAGCACAAAGTGAGATTCACAAGTTGACTGTTTTAAAAGGCCCATTGGTATCAAAGTTGTATTGTAGAAGTAAGACTAAATGATATGATGGTATGATGGGAAAGATGTCATACAAAGCCAATACTTACAATGTGTAGATTGTAACCATGTCCATTCAATTACATGTATTTGAAATGTCTCCTGATGTTCAAGTTGAAGCTAACAGGTAACACTTTTTAGAAATCTATGGGCATTGAAATACTCTGTTCATTCTTGACAAATGTGTATTACCCATTGACTATTGTAAAGGGAACACGTGAGTGGTTGTTGTATATCCAGCATCAAGCAGCTAGTTGACTGAAATCAACGGGGAAAAAACATACTTGACTCTGGCCTTGGTTATGCTCCCAATTCGATGCTAAACAGCTGTCAAGGGGTCAAAGGGCAGTAGGACCCAAACGGAGAACAAAATCAAAGCATGTCAAAATAACAGAAAGATGAGCATTATATAAGGTAAAGCTGTTACCAAAAAAAAGCACAAACTTGAGGGAGCGGGTTAAGGTGATAAAAAGGCAAAGCAGCAAATACAAAACGATGAACAAACAGGCAAGCCACGAAAAAACACAGTCAAAAAACGTAAAGGAAACACATAGACTAATCCCAGGAGGAAAAACAGTGAAGCATCAGGTACAAGAACCGGTGCTAGAACATTGACAAGCAGAACCACACCTCTGAAACATTGATGATGAACGGACAGAGAACACCGGGGAAGACAGGCATGTATACACACTGAAACTAATCACATTAACAAGACACAGCTGGAGAAGGCAGGCAAAAACACAAGGGTGGCAGGGTGATTACACACAGGTGGATAGATTCAGGGCGAGGCAATCACAAATCACAAAAGGCAGGATAACAAAAGACAGGAAGTAAAACCAGACAAGACACATCGAAGTGTTCTAACAAAATAAAACTGAAAATACAAAAAACCAAGAGCATGACACCTGGACTGCTGTACACATAGATCTGTTTTATGCTACTTTCTGGAGTTTGCTTGGAGGACATATTGGGTAGTGGATTTCTATGCAACCACTTGTAGAATACCCATGGATTGGGGTTGGTTACATTTCAAAGTGACGTCAAACACTCACGTATTCATTGTAACAAAAACGTTACTTTCAGGCCGCAGAACACTGACGTTCCGCTGCTGAATACTGATCTATCGCATGCTAACTTAACGTTCATTGATAGATAATGTTAAGAGAGAAAGTGCATCAAGTGTGAGGATGAAAAAAGTCTATTAGATTGAAACCACTTGAATAGAGTGAGCTAAGTTTCGTGTTATTACTTCATTCAGGGTTCATTTGTGGTACATTTGCTCACACCCACAGGGCTATGTATCAATGTTAGAGGCATAGCGAATTGCTAAGAGACACCCATAATCAATCCGCTCATACACCAACACTTACATGTTCATCTGTTTGATTTATCACTTGTCAGTGGGTGAGGTTGTGGCTACAACTAATAATACTGATCATCTTAAACTCCCTGGAGCTCTTTTCCCAGGTAGCGTGCAACACCTGCCCCGCCTGGCAGAACCACTGTCAGTACAAGGAATACTGATGGATTATTAGGTCATTATTTTCTCATAACAGAAAAAGTTTTCATAGCAACAAAAACTGAATATGTCTTGAATTATAGCCTTTGATGGAACATGATGATCAAAAAATATTTAGATGTTAAATAAAGTATATAATCTCAAGAATATTACATGTCACTTGTTAGACGCGTTAATCCAAAGGTACCTACGTACATTCTATACTGTCGGCAGCCCCCACAGGAGCAATTTGGGGTGAAGTGTCTTGCCCAAGGACATAGCGGCATGCTGAATGGAGCGGGATTTGAACCAGTGCCGCCCTGATGCGAGGATCAGCGTACAAACGCACGGAGCCACAGCTTCACAGCTTCCATCAACAACTAATTGAAATGCACTTCGTTATACAACAAAAAAACAAAATGTAACCCAAGTTAGTGCATAAAAAGCTGGTTCCAAACAGATAAAGGCTAAAATACTTTACATAGCCTAGGGCAGGGGTCAGCAACCTTTTTGATATGAAGTGCCATTTAAAAAAAAATCAGTCCACATTAAGATTATCATTAATTGCAATTATGACATCACATCAACATTTCCAACGGGCCTGTAATTGTATTACATCAAAGTGCATAGCAACATTTAAAAGAAAGCAGCCAACCTTATGAAAACATTCACATCTGAGTTGAAATCACTAATCACCAATGATGATTAAGTACCAATCTTCAGCAATAAACTTGCAATAACAGCAAATGTCAAAACGGGTGAATTAAATGTAACAAACAGAAACATGAGCACCAAGTATGCTCCCATCCATATGAAAACATCCACATCCGATTCACATTAACATTTAAGGTTGGTGAGCCATAAATTGCACTAACACTTATACTGTAATGTACAGTATCCTATTCTTTTCGATGGCGTTATTGACTGTATGATCAGTATGTCAGATGAACAGTTCTCCACTGGGCTTACAACTAAAGACACATCCACGCAAAAACTGCGGCATGTGTACAGCTGAGCTCCTTATGGGTACTGACATTTGTGAAGTGCAGGAAGTCGACTGGAGTTAAAGAGAGCGGGGCCTATAATTGTAATATTTTACCACTGGTAAATGCTATGTGTGCCACTGGTTATGATACCGCGTGTTGCCGACCCCTGGCCTAGGGCAAACTACAGAAAAACTACAAATAGTATTTTAGATCAGCATTATTGCCATGTGGCTGTTTCTTTTCAACGTTTTAATTGTGTTAATTTCAAAGCCTGTGCTCCTGGCTATTTGGGCACAATATCAAGGCTCATGCATGTTTGTGTTGACAGTTTACCTGTCTGCTTTGGTTAAAGGTGGGGTATGTAATTTATTTCAGAAACACTTTTTGTTATATTCCATGGAATGCTCTTAACATCCCGATAGCGATGAAATGCTTTGACAATAAATACATAAAAAAATGTCATCTGTGGAAGCTATGGTGCTGTAAAAAGCACGACCAATCATTTTAAGCGGCCCGGCTAAAATAACTGGATGGCCTACCTGCCTTCAGCCTTCCATCTGTGCACAAACTTATCTCGTGCCCTCATTGGTCATGTGCGCGTTCGTGTATGTTGGAGGAGGGGCTCTGTAAGAAAGTCTGAAGGAAGAGGCAGATATTTTCCGGTTGTGTATTTTCAAATTCTAGCGCACTCGAGCTGGTTTCTCCAAAATTACATACCCCACCTTTAAAGTATATATTGAATATGAATGATACTGGAGTGGCAGTACACTGCTGGCATCCAAACTTGTCATAGGATGTGTCCATAACCACTCCAGTGTTTCCCATTCAACACCCCCTTTATAATAAATGTTCATTACTTTAAACAATACTTCTTATTCAATTATTCCTCTTCCTCCATATGCAACAAGGCTTTTTTATTACTGCAGCCTTTTTTTATTCGTGATTCCAGCAAAAGCACAGGTGTTGTTAATAATATTAATGATGGCTCTGTGTTGTTTAAGTGTCCCAGTAAGCCACTTGCGTTTTTCCTGCAATGTCGAAATCTATGTATTAAAAGACATATGGATATTAGTTTCCCCATAGGTAGTTCAGAGGAGAGCATTTTGTTCTTGGACATTTTTATCATCTAGCCCCAAATGACCTGGAAAGAGCCAAAATAATGTGTGGAATTTTGCTGTATTCAACACAAAGGCTAGGTAAGAACTTTACAGGTGCTGCTCTGCACTTGTTTCCTGTCTTCACTGCCAGCAAAGCTATAGATTTTGAGCTTTTCTGAATCACTATCTTTATCAATGGAAACACAGGTGGACATAAATATAAAATACACAGTCTAGGAAACCCTGAACATATCCATATTGCAGTGAAATCGAGTGTTATTAATTAGGGCTGCAACTAACAACTATTTTGACAATCGATTAATCTGTTGATTATTTCTACGATTAATAGGATACAAAACGTGCCAAAAAAAACGTTTTCCATTATTTTATTCAGAAAACTGCATTTCCAAATTGACAAAATCAACAAACAAAAACAACCAAAATGCAGGATATAAAACATATGCAAAAGCTATATAACAGCTTGTTTTGAACAAAAAATATGTCTCTTTAGGTTGGTCGAACAAATGTTCTTTCAAATCATCAACAATGATAACTAACCTAACTGTTTTTTTTTTTTAAATGCTTTAATGGACCCGAGCTGTTATAAATAATAGTACATTGTACAAAATAAAAAATACAATTTTGAATTACAAACAAAAAGTGTTAACAGGCTTTGCTACAACAAATAGGTAGATTGTCTCTGCAGTTACACTTCCTTACACACACATAAATACAGCACACAGTGTCTCAACCCTACCTATTTTCTGCAAATTTGCAAACACTTTGAAATAGCTGAATCAATAAATTGGCATAGTTTAAATAAGTTAAAATGAGTCAAGTTAGTCGTTAGCTTGTTTAGTATTTGGCCGTGTAATAAGCGGGATAATGTGCAGCGAGCCGGTCAGTATTGAAAAAAAAACACTGACTTTATGATAACAGAGACCGACGCGGAGGTCCCGTGCCATGCAAGTTCGATTTGACACAGTTTGCAGGTAACACACTTTTTACTGTTGTTTAAAGTGAAGTGTTCCCACGCTGTTGAAGATTTTAGTCGGACCGTGCTTCTCTACGCCTCCGCCATTTTTCGAATGTTTTTTTTTCTTCGAGTGACGTAGCCCGCAAACAGAGAGTAACAACATAGACCCAACGAATCGACGACTGAATTAGTTGGCAACTAATTTGGTCATCTATTTTAATCGATTAAGTCGATTAGTTGTTACACCCCTATTATTAATGTTGATTTAAAAATGAATGTGTATAGTCCAATGAAAAAGCCATTCATATTGATACGCGCTTTAGATGAATGAGTAGGTTGATTGATAAATCTAAACAGCAGTCAAAATCATGGCCAGGTTTGAGTAAACATGACTTTATTACCTCTGCCATGCGGTAGCATGTGTAGGTTTGTGTACAAATGTCCAAAGCTAATCTTGCATTAGGCAATGGGCTAACATCAGGATAACAGGCTTTAGGTCAAATTTGAATTTTTTTTGGACTAGGATCCAGAACAATAAGCCTTCAGAACAATGACATGGCACCGGGGCCCCAAGAGACGAACAACTGCTTCAGTAGCATAGCCTAAAAGCAACATTGGTCACAACATAGGGCAAACTAATGCAGGACCTCAACCCTAAGATATATGTATAAATCAGATTTGACTTTGTTCAAGAAATTGCAATATTTGTTTGGCAAACTCGAATGACGCAGCTTATTCTAACAATATTGTTCTATTTTCCTGCAAGGCATGCAAAAAAAAAGAGTTTTGACTAGAATCCAATCAGTCATTCAAAGTTGGCGAGCCAAGAACCTTTCTGCGCTGGAACAACAGTCTTTCTTTAGGAGTGCAGGACCTTGTCATACTGTTTACATGCTGCGTCTCATGCTTGCTAAGTCGGGTTTTCAGCACACTGCAAATGTGCTCTCTTCTAGGCCAAATATTTTGTGTTGAGTTGTTATTGTTAGTGCATTCCTTTGCATTTTTTTGTTTTTATCTGCTCAATTCTTGCACATTTCATTAGAGTTCTGCCTCTGAGTATTGCTTTCTCAAAATAAATGCTGCTACAATAACTTATAGTCTCTTGTAATTTGAATATTACGGTGGCCGACATGTACAAACGCGTTACATCGCCCAAAAACATTTCCATTCAGAGTAACACGCTGCACTTTAAAAAAAAAATTCTAATATAAAAACACAAATGTGCCAAAACACATGCAAATGAAGAAAGATCTTCAGCAACTTGACAACAAGCGCTCCATACGCACAATGCTGCAAAAAACAGATGTTTGACGTACGGAGATTATAAAGTTGGCCAACTGTCACTGTAACTGGAAATTAATCTAAAATGTATGTGTATTGGTCTATTTAACAATGTGATCACATGACTATTTCAGTTCTGCTGTAAGCTAGCTAGCCAACCTAGTCACTTCAAATATACTGACAAAACTAAACACTTACGTAACCGACTAACTCTGCCAACAGTGACAGTCGGCCAACTTTATAAATCCCCGAATGCCAACAAGCACTATGTTCATCACCTTAAGTGTCCCCTGACTACCATTTTGTTTTGAGCTTCTTGCAGTGGTTTTTATTTGCAGCGCTTTTTGTAAATGCTGTGCATGTGTTGTCAAGATGGTGAATATGTTTCTTCATTTGCATGTGATTTAACACATTTGTGTTTTTATATTTGCTTGGTCTTTGAAACTGCAGCTCCTGATGAAAGTGTTTTGGGCCGTTGTAGCGTGTTTGCACCTGTCGGCCACTGTAGGATATTTGTGTGAAGAAGAGAAGAGAAAAACTAGTGCTCTTGCCTTTGTCAAAAAGAAAAAGTGTGGATGTGTTAAGCTGTGGAAAACATAGCTGAAATGCAGAATTCCTCAGGATCATTCTATATTAGGCAACTGCACAGCAAGGTACATTAACAACACGCACAGTGACTCAACCATTTTTCCAGATCAACATGAGAGCATGGGAAACACTCAGCAGTTTGTAATAGGGAGATGAACCACAAGAATTATATCATCAAATGTTCTCCATATCCCTTCATCTCTACCTGCCAATGATGATACAACCGAGTCAAACTTTGTTTGAGTTACTTTCCAAATTAACTGAAACTACCATTCAGGTTCTCTATCATCCATTGACTGGACAGGATGGTAGTGGTCAAGTTTTGTATTTCAAATAAACTGTCTTTTTTTAGTTTTCCCTTGTGAAATCTATATTTTAGGCATAGTGTAAGCCACAAGTGTCATCACTTGCAAAGCAGAACATGACTGTTATTTTAGTCTCCTCATATGTGACCTAGAGGGGTTATTTATAGAGTAAAAAGGAAGAATACTCAGTAAGGCATGCCAAACATGACATCAAGTAGATGGCAGTGAAGACATTGGTGTCAGTGAAGCATAATTAGCTAGAATTGACTAAATATGACCTCATGCCAAAACTTTAATTTTGGCCTTCAACATAAAAGAAACAGATGTTTAGAGTTTAATATGGTACAGTACAGTTGTTTATTTTCAAAAGCAGTACTAAGATTTGCCATTGACTCATCAAAATCACAAGGAATCTATTATTAAAGTGCCAGTGAAGTGCATTTTTTTGCACCAAAATGAAATGGCAGTTTCATTTCTTACATATAATTGTACCTGTTCATGGCTAAAATATTTTTTTAGGAAGTGCGAGGGACGAGATAAACATCGCAAATTTTTCATCCCGTGAACGGCCGTCTGAGCCTACCGCTGCTGCAGACGATAGCGGCTGTGACGTCACAAGATGGGCCCAGTTGTGATTGTAAACATGGCAGAGACTTCGGAAAGTGATACTGGTGCGAGAGAAATGAGTGATTTTGACAGCTTTTCGGACAGGATAGATGAGGAAAGTGGCCATGGAAGTCAATTTAGTTGAGGACAATATTTTGTCATAGATCTAGAGTAGATCTACACACAGGATTGGCCATCACCTGATCATACATTCATCTGTTCATAGCATGATGCAACATTCATGTTCACATGCAGTGTTGTGCTAGTTACTGAAAACCAGTAAGTAGTTACAATTACTAGTTACTTCACTACTTACACCAAAAAGTAATGCGTTACTGTGAAAAGTAACTTCTTAGTTACTTAGAAAAGGGCACCCATTAATGCCCTTATACTGTAGCCTTCATTTCAGTACTGTTATTGCATCGGAGAATAATACAACCTGTTGATCAACTTGACATGCATTTGCATCACTGAACTCTGCTAAGCAATGTGGTCTATACAAACACAAACACAAAGATATGTTTCAAAGTGCCAATCCAGCCGCTGTTGCTTAGGTGGAGGTGGAATGGCGTCGGATGAGTCTGGGTCTGTGGTCTTAGCTACTAGCTTCGCTACTAGCTTCGTCCCAGCATGTTTTTTCTGCAGATGTTTCAACAGATTTTAATTGCTGTTTTGGGCAGTCGATAGGATCTTTGACCCGCCAAGACACAACTTACATTTAACTAAAACGTTCTTTTCTTTGTGCTCGACAAAAGTGAAATAGTGAGAATATCTCCAGGCGGAGAAACTCGACTTGAGCTCTGCCGCCGCCATGACAGTCTTGTTAGTTAACACAAACACAGTGGCGTTTATTTTTCATAAACAATCTACGAATCTACGAAACAATGACACCAGCCACTCACCTTCATCTTTTGGGAACAGAAACATCAACACAGTGGCGTTTATTTTTCATAAACAATCTACGAATCTACGAAACAATGACACCAGCCACTCACCTTCATCTTTTGGGAACAGAAACATCGCCACTTCGGCAGACTTCACATTACCACAGCCAGCGGCAATGCATCGCTTCCCGTGTGTTTTTCCTCCCTTTTTCGTCACTGTCGCCTCCATTGTCAGCTTTTCTCGATTGGCAATCACTTCCAGTCGACTGCGAAACACTTTCCAATCAAATACTCGCTCAAAAACGTTGGTAAATTCGACTTTGAAATAGAGACAAAATGAATGGTGGTGAATGTAAACACTTCGGCTTGGCCCATCTTGTGACGTCACGCAGTAGATCGCAAGCCACGCCCACGAAGGCGGAGGTCGACTGCGAATTTCCCAGCGGAAAATTCAAACTCGTCAAATTCGTTGCTATTCCAACATCTTTGATATGGGTTCCAATGGACAATTTTGGTCATTACTATACGTATTAGCATAAAAGATCATGCACCGTCGCACACTTCAGTGGGTCTTTAAGCAAAGAATAAACTATTCTGGTTGTCAAAAACATTATTGTTAGTACCGGTTTCATGCAGAAGATGCTTTCATGCTTGGTCAACAATAAATATATTTCTTTATGTGCTGCTTTAAGCCTTCAGGAATCTGTAAGAAAATTGTATCAGATTGCTTTCTGGATCTAGTTGCTATGAAATTCCCAACAGCTCTTTACCATTCTGGCACTGTTTTTACCATATGGCATCACAGAACATTGCATATTCACCAATCAATGGATGGGGTATTGTTTCTTTTAACATTTTAACATACTCCATATTAGTTAGAAGAAGAATTGGGAGGGATGAAACCCCTCTTTAATGGTCACACATGCAGAGCACACAGCACACACAGTGAAATTTGGCGTCTGCATTTAACCCATCCTAGTACAGGAGTCTAGTACTAGGAGCAGTGGGCAGCTATTGTACAGCGCCCGGGGAGCAATGGGAGTGAGGGGGGAAGGGGGATGTCCGGTGCCTTGCTCAAGGGCACCACGGCAGGGCAGGAGGTGAACTGGGACCTCTCCAAGTAGCAGTCCACAATCCATATTTTAGGTCTGGTCAGGGACTTGAACCGGCAACCCTACAGCTCCCAGTCCAAGCCCCTACTGACTGAGCCACTGCCGGAGTTAATGCATGTTTTTATGTTTATGGACTCAAGTACACTAACCTCAATGGTAGTGGTTTCCTGTTTTGGTGGATTATTCTCGCTTTGGGAGCTTTTTGAGTTGGACTCTTGATGCATGGTCGGTTGAACTTGAAATGTTGTGTCAGGTGAAGGCAGAGCAGGCTCGACCCAAGTGTGGGACATGGACTTACTTTGCAGATAACATCTTTAACTGTAAGTAATCCAGGTAAAATAGAGCAGGGTATGGCAAAGAAAAAGACGAACAGATATCTTCATTGAACGACAAACAATTATCTGACAAACACAGACAGAAAACTACGACTTAATTACATGCAGAACTAATCACAAGGATGACACACAGCTGGGGAGGGCAGGAAAAACACAGGGGCAACAGGTAAATAAAATCATATAATCAAACAGGCGAGAAAATAGGACGTTTAAACAGACATAACAAAGGGTTACCACATTTCAAAATAAAATAGGAAACACTGACAGATCGTTAGATTCTTTCTTCCAGAGTTCTGGCAATGTTATCCAAAAAGGCAGTTTTTGGTTGTTGATCGCTGTTGGATATTGATTTATATCTAAAACAATGACAACCTCTTTTTGCAATAATCCAGGTCTCAAATAGGTGCTATTATTCATTTACATTTGTAGGGCAGCTCAGGTGATGCTCTGCAGCAACAACGAGGCACCATTTCACCAAAAGGAGAGGTGGAGTATGCACCTCTGGGATTAACCATCTTCGTGGGTCTTGTAAACGCATCATATTTCCCTTCAGAAAGCTCAGAGCTTGTGTTCTTGGGAGGTCAGTTGAATGCTGTAACTCTCAGTGATGTGACAGTAAGAGAGCTCTGTTTTGCTTCACTGTCAATGAAGCAACTGGGGTCATTCAGTGGACCACCGATACTGTCCAGATCTTCACTTGAACTTACAGTGTGAGTAGATGACGTGCCAGAAAAATATATTTTCCACATATGGGGCTCACATTTCTTCCCCCTGTAAAGGCCAAAACTGACAAGGCAAATTCTTAAATATCTTTAAATAATATATTTTATATTTTTGTAGACATGTGGTTTATGCCTGTCAGCAATTTCACATCAGATATAAAACAGTTAAATATATACATTTCTTACATGCACGTATTGCCTTGTAAGTGTCATTTTTATCAAGCAATTACCAAGTCAGTCCCTGCTCAGAGAATAAATCAACCATCAACTGAAAAGACATTTCCTGTTTCCTATTGAACTTTAATTTACATTTACTAGTATAAAGATTAAATATTACATAACACATTTGTTTAAAAAAAGATGTCGTTTAAATAAATGATATGGATGCGAATGGAAGAACTGTTTGCAAAAAAAGTATTTTAATCACAACGGAAACCGTGTTTGAGCATTTTTTTCACCAATAAAGATCAGATGACATCATCAGGGTAGCACTCCCCATGATGATGTCATCAGATGGGGCTAACAATGTTCTTCTGAAATCCTGTGTTAAAGACTCGGGTCTAAACCTTGAAAAACACAGTTGTTAAGCAATCAAGGAAGGCTTAAAATACTTTAACAATATGTATTACAGTATGAGAAACTCAGTGTTGTTGGAGCTGGATTTGTTATAGGGACTAAAAGTCAAACTGTCTCAGCCTTGAGTTTTCTACCACTATACGAAATTGTCATAGACCCCTTTCAAGGAGACATGCTTTTTTCTGGTTCATACTTGTATTTTGAGTCACTAACAGAACATGTTTACATGCTTCAAAAAACATTATTTATCTCGTACTGTCCGTATGATTCACTCTGAAACACTTCACTGTAGTGCCAGTCTCTTTACGGTTTGCTCTTAATGATTCGTGAGAAATATTGCAAAGGTAGTTCTCAAGCTGTGATTGAATATACTCGGATGGGGGGGCGGTGTTTTCTCATGTGCTTGGACTTGACATAGGAAGGGGAGCCAAATCGTGTTGTTTGCTGGCAGAGGAAGCCCATAAAAACCTGACTGGGTTGTCTTATTTCACATTGTGTGGGTTGGTAGGTACTTCAGATAACCAAGATATGTGCACAAGAACCGAAAAAGTACGTTTTTCATGATGTCCCCTTTAACGATACCACACTCTATGTGATTTGTACCATGAGTCATTGCTAATGTTTGTGCCTAAGGTGAAAACAAGGTTTAATTGTTTATATTGACCAACTTGGACAGAACATACACAATGTCCAAAGTGCACTGATGCTGATGCTAGAGCGTGCACAGTTCTGTCTGGAAATACTTGAGTCATGAGAACTTTTCCCGACTCATATCCATGATTTAAAAGAAAAACGGAGACTATACTAAATTTACCGTCAATCATTTGTGTACTGCAGCCATTCCATAATGGAAATGTATGGTATGCATGTCTGTAATTCTGCAAAACTGAAACAACACTAATCCATCATGCATCTCTGTTAGTGTGTATCGTGTTCCTCTACATGGGAGACACAGAGAACACTGGATAGAAAACCTAGAAATTATGATCAATGGGCACACTGTGTCTGCCAGTCAGCACATCACCGAGGTTGTTTGTGGTTGAGTGGGTGGTGGTTTGGGGGGGGCTTCCATTTTATGTCAAGATGGTACATGAACCTTTGCAGAACGAAGATTGCGCCAACTGTCACTTGGCAATGCTTCTTCAGTCTTGGAAGCTAACGTACATTTTGTACTCAAGTTTTAATATGCACTATGTGTATTGTACATATGCCACACAAGTAGCCAAGTTTCAATCTAAATTAGTGCCATTACTGCTTTTAAAATTGTACCTTTAAAGAATGATGTTTGGTGGTGACTAGCTTATTGCCTTGGAAAAAGAAAGTGCGCAATTCTTAATGACGAAACTCAACGGTATGCTGTAGCAGAGCAATATAGAAGGAGTCTAAGTTCATTTCTTTCCATGACATAAGAATGCCAGGTCTCTCTTTATGGGATAGGACATTTGGTTTGATTTGGCGCAGATTGCACAAAATGAGAAGATTACAAATACTAGCTGCTCCAGTAGAGCTATTCTTTAAAGAGGCCCTATTATGCTTTTGGGGTTCGAAAATCGTGTTTTTCCTCTTAAACTACAGAAACGGCAATAAACAACTCCATTACGTTTTTCATTGAGAGGCGTTTACTTATTTCGGTGAAACGAATGTGCATAGAGTTTTAAAAGATGCGGATAGTCTCACCTTGATTCTGGCGCATTGTTTATCGTTTTCTGTTTGTTTATAGATCTATTCTCATCCACCATCTTTGTTTGTGACGTAAAGAGTGTAAGAATCTTGTTTCTGAATCGGACACTCTGAGTGGATGCAGTCAAAGCCAATCGGAGTCTGATTCAGAGGGTTGCCTGTCAGTTCCGTTATGTCTACTGAAACGAGAGCCGGTATAATTCCACGCGAGAAACCAAAATAAAAGTTGGAATACGTTCTTTTAGTGTCTTAAAAGTAGACTGAGGTATGGCAAGGAAGTTTACTACAGCTAAGGCTTTGGATCTGATTGTTCAAGGTGACGATGTCGATGAAAAATTCAGACGAATCTGCTCAGCATGCCATGTGTGATTGTGGACAGGAACTGCCATTATATTTATCATGTGTAGTAGGGATCGACCAATATGGCTTTTTCAAGGCCGATACCGATACCGATTATTAGTAATCAAGGAGACCGATAACCGATATTTGGAACCGATATACATTTGCAGTAAAATCTGAAAATCTTGGTGTCAAAATGTAGAATAAGACAAACTCCAACACAACTTCTTTGAAATGCATTTAAGCATATATTATGTTTAATGAACTTTTAAACATCTTACAGCTCTCTGTGACCCTGATTAAAGTAAATGAGGTAAAAATAAAATAAAAAAACTACTAAAACTTGTTCTGAACTTCTGATAATTGAGTCTCATTTAGTAGTCCCAATTCAGCAGAACCAGATTGTGGTGCAGAAAGCAGAGTTGGTCAGCATGCTCTCCAGTGAGACAGCTTCTGTTCTTCTCATAGATTGCAGAGACTTCGCTGAAGACCCGCTCACTTGGAACAGACGAGGGTGGTGGGCAAAGAAACTTTCTTGCTTGTGTGGCAAGTAGCTTGAAGCGCCCTTCATTCTGTCTCCACCACTGGAGTGGATCCCCCTTACGCCTGTCGATCACTGGCTCCTTGAGGTACAGATGTAACTCATCCTCGAGGCAGGATTTAGCCAACGGCTCAGCAGTGTGGGATGCTAGAAGAGAACTAAACATGTCATCAATATGGCTACGACAAGATATCTGTTCTCTCCGTTGCCTTTTGGGGGTTCTTCTGTCTTCCTCATTGGTCCCTTCTGCAGCAGCCTGCTCTTCCTCACTGATATCTTCTGCAGCAGCAGGCTCTTCTTGACTGGTAACATCCTCTTTCAGCCACTCTTTGGCCTTGGTCAGTGTAGCGTCAGAGGAGAATACATGATTTTTATAGCGAGGATCTAAGAGACATGCCAGCACCACCATCTTTGTTTCTTCCAGTTTTGAGAAACGTTTGACCAGGCTCTCCCTCATGACTTGCCTGAGTGTTCTGATGCCTTGTGTCGAGGGCCCTTCACCTTGAAATAGCATCTTCAGCACAATCAGACATGGAATGATGCAGGATGCTGAGGAGTTGTTATGGCTCACCTCTAGTGTCACTTCCTCTATTGGGATGAGAGTTTCGACCAAATTGGACACAATGTCCCACTGGTGAGAATTAGGACAGGCAAATCCTCCATGTTCACTGGCGTAGATGCTAAGAGCACGCTTTTGCTCCAGTGCTCTTTGCAGCATGTGGAGCGTTGAGTTCCACCTGGTCGGGACAGCCTGGACTAGGTTGTGCTCTGGCAAGCCAAGGTCCTTCTGGATGGCCCTCAAACGCTGCTTGGCAAGATTCGAGTGGTGGAAATGGGTGGCACACCTCTTTAACATCGCAATGACATCTATGACGGCCCTTTGACTTGACAGACCATCATTCACCACGAGCTGCAATGAGTGCACTGTGCAGCTGAGGTCTGGGAGTTCAGCAAGCCTCATTCCCTTGACCATATTTGCTCCACTGTCTCGAAGCACAAGTGCTACACGGTCTTTGCTTATTTTCCAGTCATCAAGCATGCCGAGGAGTGTCTCTCCGATATATTCCCCAGTGTGGGATCCATGCATCGCCTTTGTATTCAAAACAACCTGCTTTCTGGTCCATTCATTGTCAATAAAGTGGCATTTTAGTATCATCAGTGACTCGGGTGATCCAGACCATCAGTCTGTAGTGAAGGAGAGTGAGTGGCCAGCATTCTCTGGTTGGATCAGGGCTTTTATCTTCTCTACACCTTGTGGTGAACATCATACAGCTTTACCGTGCGGTAATACTTCTCATTTTTCAGCGCATATCGTGGTTCCGCTGCAGCCATGAGGCGCTTAAAGCCAACATCAGAGACCAGTGTGAACGGTTGGTTGTCAGTGACAATCAACTCTGTAATTAGTTTGTCCATTAATATAGATCGGTTATCAGATTTTGGCCACTTTTTTTGTTTCTCAAGCATGTCGTGCATTGTAGGCTGAGTTGGAGTCATTGTCCCCTGCTGAGATTCAGATTCACGTTTCCCCTGTGCGGTTCCATAGATACCAGGGTGATGATTCCTAAGATGGGACCACAGGTTGACGTATTTGTCGCTTTTGCTCTTGTTGATCCCATGCTGACACCTACTTTGCATGTATTGCAGACTGCCTTCCCCTGTGTTGTTTGAGTGTAATACTCCCATACTGCACTTGTTGCCCTTTTCTTTAGTGCAGCCATCTGCAATGAGTTAGAGAGAGACAGAGAGTTAAAAGTGGGGCTGCAGGCTGACATGCTTAACTAACAATAATGCTTAATTTATTATATCAAAAACAATGCCTGTCTATCTAGCATAAAATCCCAATAAGCTGCTAGCAACTGCAAAACACTAGTGCAGCTAATGCAGGGCTGCCAACACTCACGCATTGAGCGTGAGAGTCACGCAATTAACCCATATCTCACGCACTCACGCCACACTTGCCTTTCCTCACGCTAAGTTTTCGTCCAAAATAAATGTATATAAATATAAAAATAAAGTGAAGGAACAGCAAACCGAGCGGTCTACGAAATGAGACGGTCTTCTGGCTTAGTTCAGTAAAGCTGGAACGATATTGGGAGATTCTGATTTCACGGATCAATAACTCATGAACAAAACGTTATTCAGACACAAATGACGTCTCCTAAGTACCGTGGTAAGGTTGACAACGAACTACAATCACATTTTGATCAAAAAAAGCCAATACGCGCCATCCTCCGAGCTGGACACATTACATTGGTCTATATCCGCAGCCGGAGTAGAAACGAGTACTCAAAAACCGTCTGCAAAGTGCAACTCCGAAAAAAGAGAATACAATAATATTCAATCACTATTATACAGCTTATTACTACCAAACTCACCACACACATCAATAGTCTCCTGTGTGTCATACTACAGCAAGGAGTTTGGAAGAATATGCTTTTGAATAATTTTGGGGAATATTTATAATGTGAAATCTTCAATAAATATGGCATCATCTTAAATAACTTTACTATTATACAGTATATTTCTACCAAACACACTATTTGCATTGTTGTTGTTAGCATCTGGTTAGCTAGCTGCGCTAACGGATATTAAAAGCTGTTTCTAAAACAAGGAGAGGGAGAGCTCTCTCCTGTCAGACTGAGAGAGATAACTACAGCTCAGTGAGGTAAGGGACTCTCTGTTTAGATAGTTAACTTTAGTCTAGTTATCTCATTGGGTCTCAAACGTTTTGGTCACCATTTATGAGAATAAATGAAAAACAGTTATGAAATACTATATGACAGTAAAACAAGAATACAGTTTAAAAGGTGAGTGATTTGTAAATTATCCATAAAGGAAAAGAAAATCTGTTTACAGTTCTGTTTCATACGGGTGTTGAGAGATGTATCCATAAATTCATTTTGCTCTCAAAATGCACCAGGTTGATGCATTTAACTTCAATATTTTAAAAAAAATCTTCCTTGGGGAGCATGCCCCCGGACCCCCCTAGAGGAGGTGAGGACCCCCCCCCACTTATAAAATAGCACTTTACCTCTGCTTACACCTATATGCCATTTTATATGCTGTGAGCTGATTATCGAGCCTTCATTGTAAGAGTCGTGGGTAGTGGGTACACTGTATGTGCGTATTCCACTGTAGGGCCCGGTACATTAATGGGAAACCCTAGTTTGTACATGTTCAATACATTTGTAACACTGTACACATGAACGTTTCTTTTTTTGGTTCACCAAAAAAAAAATCTCACTCCAAGCTGAACTCAAATGTTGGCAGCCCTGGTTAATGTTTTGCAAAATATTAAAAGTGAGGCTATTACAGTAGACCTAACGTTAGTCTAGTAGCCTCACTTCTAATATTTTGCTAAACATTTGCTAGATACATGTTGGCTAGCTAATGAGCTTCACATATCAACCTGAAAAACTGCAAGGCTCCACTCGCAGCACCCCCCCTCCGCACCACAGTTACTCCGCTGCGAGACGCTGCACGCACCCCCAACTCTGATTGACTTCCCGCGTCCCTGTGTAACTGGGAAACTGATAGAATTGGATCATAAGATCTCGGTGTTTTTGCAACTTCAGCATAGGGGATTGGGATGTTTATTGAACTTCGGCTTTCAACTGACTTACCTTTGAAACACATGTATGGCTCTGCCGCTCAGCGCTGCTGCTTGCTTCAGTCTTTGTCTGCGTTCTTTCGCACCTGCCTGTAATCTGAGAAGGTCCCGCCTCTCTGGCTGGCTCCTGCCCGGAAAATCTTCAGTGTTGATTGACACTTCAGTGATAGCCTATCAGATAGCGCTGTGGGCGGGACATTGCTCGTGTACACAGATACCTCATTCACACCAACGGTGTTTCAGGGCTGGTTCGGAGCTGGAGCTTGAAAAGCACCGGGTTTTCCTGTTCACACCGCAGCGGAGCAGCCTCTTAGCTCCGGAATCCGGTTCGTTTCAAGCACCAAAAAATTCTCCGGCTAGAGCAAAAGCACCGCATACGTCACGCTTATGTCGAGGCGGGGGCAGGGGCAGGGGCGGGATCAACTCCTGAAAAACAACAAAAAGCCCGCGTTTTATCCAGTTTGTACACAACGATGGAGAAACTTAACAAGCAGCAGTGGTCCACTGAAGAGACCAGCTACCTACTGGGAATCTGGTCTTCCGAAGAGGTACAGAGGAAGCTGGAGGGGAGCACGCGGTCCAAAGCAATTCTCCAACAATTGCAGAAAGAGATGGCAACCGCTGATTTTTACCAAAACCAAAACGAGTAGCGCTTCAACACAATCGGCCATTGTTGTTGTTGTCGGTGTGAGCTGTGAGGGGTTTCCGCGCGGTTTGGCTTTATGAAGCAGGCACGCAAACGGTTACGTCATGACGCAAACGATGACGCAATGACGCAGCACCAGTCGGGCTCTGAGCAGTGTGAAAAGAGCTGGAGCTAAACCGAAGAACCGGTTCTGAACCTGAAAAGCTCTAGCACGGAGCTTGAACCGGAGTTGCGTTGGTGTGAATGAGGTAAGAGAGGTGACTGCAGCAGAGAAACGGCCGCATCAGAGCCCAAGTTTTATCGGCAATTTGATAAAAAAAAGGCCAAATGTGGTCAAACATATCCAGGGTATGTTGAACTGGCTTCGTAGAACAGGGCACAGGTGGCTGCATAGCAGCGCTAATGTCAAAGACACAAACATTATATTTTTATTTTACCAGGATGTGACAAAAATGTTGGAATACGTTCTTTTAGTGTCAAATGCGTAGAGACAATATGCGGGGCCGATATTCCGCATTTGACCGATTATCGGTCAAATGCCCATGGACACTGCCCAAAAGAATGGGCATAACTAATGAACAGAATAAGATAGAATCTTCTAATCAGTTCTGATACAATGATAATAAATGTGTGCAATTTTCTGTATTGAATGTTTCTTTCAATGTTATGGTTAGCAGCAGGGGCGGCGGGTACTGTAGGCTAGGGAAGGCTAAGCCTTCCCAAATATTTTTGTCACATCCTGGTAAAATAAAAATATAATGTTTGTGTCTTTGACATTAGCGCTGCTATGCAGCCACCTGTGCCCTGTTCTACGAAGCCAGTTCAACATACCCTGGATATGTTTGACTAACCCTAACAAACGAGATCTCGCTTAGCGGTCCTACGACGCTGGTTATGAACTCGGTAAATCAAGCCAGGGTTTCTCTCTCCAGCTGAGAGCGCGTTCACGTGAAAGGGGCGGGGTTAGCAACATTTGACCAATCACAAACAGGGACAAGTGTACTGACAGCGCAGCAACATACTTCATTAATGAAAAGTAAACTAATATTAGACAAATATGAACTTTAAACATCCATGACTTAAACATACAATCCAGGATACAAGCCACATAGTTTCACCTGCAAGGTGAATATAGAACAACTGGTTAAAAAATAAATAAACTACTGAGTGTTTGAAAGCGTACAACAGGTTTATGATATCACTGCCCCATCTAAGACACGAGTGGATCTGACTTTAATTACATTTGAGTTTAGTGTTTCGTCAACTTAATGTGTTGCTTAAAATAATACTTCTGCATACAGTATGTGACAATGTAAGTGTTGCACGGCCAGATACGGCTCGAGAAGCTGACTCAGATAAGGAAATATATGATATATGATATTATATGATCGATGATCTGATTGATGATGTGATATGAATGATAAGTGCGACACGTTGGCGTCTTCTGTGCATACGGCAGTTTAAACTGTATTTCCTTTATCCTGTAAAATGACTTGATAGATTTAAACTCCGCACACTGAGCTCCGATTGGTCAGCAGGCGGTGCTTTCACTGAGTTGATCTCTTTTCTATAGACGCCGGAGGCGGGCAGCGTCAGGTAAAAAAAGTTATTTAGCCTTCCCAAACCTGAGCCTCACGCGCCGCCTATGGTTAGCAGTTATTTTTAATGAAATAAGTAAAAGAATCAAGCAAAAATGGGCATAATATTTTATGGGCAAATATCCCCTATTATAGTGTATATAAGTCTCTAATGAGTGACATATATCATTAGCTAGGGTTGTGCTGATTTCTGGGATGTGTAAAACTTGATTATACTGTAAAGAAATGACAATTTATAAGGCAAAACACAAAAATATACAAAAACGGAAATGTCCTATGTGGGTCTCAGAGGGTTAAATGACACATGCTCAAATAATTCAGTGTATACAATTCAGCTTATTACACGCTTGACCAAGTAACAAAAATATTGTTAATAAAAAACCAAAAAAGGACAAGAATATGGAGGAAGTCAAAATGACAGAAGAATATATATTAAATTAATCAAATGAAATTAATGATAAAAAGACACACATATAAGCACTCAGCATTCCAACTTTTTTTTAGGTCGCTATTTACTTTGGTGTTGAAAGTTTTTTATCAAGGGATACCACTCCACTTTGTCACAGTAGAGCAGAAAATAAATATGAACTTGAAAATGAGCCAAGGCCCCTTTAAACGACTGCTTCCATAAGCAAGTTTAGATATTTGTGTCAAGCTCTGTGAAGTAACTTTAAATCCAAAGATGTCCAAACACTTACATCAGCTTTAGATGTGCTTTAGTAGCTCAAAACCACCCCATTACAATTTATGTTCATCACTTTGGGTGTGCTTTAAACAAAGAGAACATTGCACTCTGGTGCAAAATTAAAACGACTTAACAGCAAACAAACACATCGCAAACACTTTTTTACTTTGGAAAGAGGGTCATTTAAAATATGTTGTAATGTAGCACAGTACAACTGACATGGCTGACAACATCAATGCAAGAAACTTTACAACCTGTAACATCAGTTTTGTGCGAATTTCATGGCTCATGCACAAAACAAGTACCTAGAACAGAAGCAGCACAATGGAATACAAAAGGCCTGTGCTTTCCCTACCAGACATGTCAACATATTGTCACTGAAAAGGCCTCTTTTACTTGGGATATTTCAAAACATACATACATCTGAATGATTTTGTTATTCAGGTTTCATTGGATACATTTACAAAATCTGAGATATGAAAGAAAAAACGTATCACATCTTGAAGTGTTACCAATGGATAAATATAAATCAATAGCCTTCTTAAGTATTAACATAACCTTTTCTTCATTATGTCTTTTAACCGAGCACAGTCGACAGATGCTGATGGGGTTTAGCGAGACATGTCAAGCATCTCTCTATGAAGGTGCTAACAATGAGATGTTCCACTGTTTCTGTTAGCTTGGTAATAGTTTCATAGTTGTCAGAGAACCTCCTGTGTACACTGGAGGTGGCACCTTGTTTTGTTTATGTTACCTATAGACTTTGGTAATCAAGAACACACTGTGCAGCCATAGTCTAGGGCACACATGTCAAACTCAAGGCCCGCGGGCCAAATCCGGCTCGTGGTAGATTTAAAGGTCCCATGTCATGCTTTTCCGGTTTTCCAGTCACAAACCCTCAAAGTACACCCTGTAGCGAGTAAAACTTTAACACAGAAAATACCTGTCTATGCTGCCCCAGAACGCCTCGTTGGAGATTTTTTTTTTTTTCATTTTTTTCTTCCTGAGTATGGTGACGTAACCATGCCCAGGTCCAAATGGACCAATCTGTGGAGCTCCTCACACACACACACTCAGCCTTATCTTTTCTCAGCTGCGGCACCGCAGATTTCTCAGCCTGAACTCAGCCTGAGACAGGCTGTGAGTTTGTGTGTGTGCTCAGGCTGAGTTCAGGCTGAGTTCCGCAGTGTCTTGCTGTCTCGCAGACCCCACGCAGCAACCAGGAAACGACACCAGTAATACAGCTCACACTGTCCGCTCCTCACAGCAGCGAGCCCCGCAACGTCCCGCCAACACGGCACCCAGACCCCACGCAGCATTCTCATCTGTTTGTCATTACTGGTGTCATTTTCTGGTTGCTAACGCCATTGTAACACATAATCACTGATGTTCCGCTGTAACGGTGGTGGACTCATCAGAACAGAGTGGGCGAGCTGACCAATCAGAGAACAGTGAGCTCACAGGGAGGGGGGCGCAGGAGCTCCAACAAGCCGTTTAGGACAGAGAGTGAATACACATACTATACAGAGATGCTGTATGAGAAACCAATGTGATTTTGGAACATTGAACAATGTAAATCTATTCTAGTAGACCTCAACAATGGAATTATGATCAGTAGAAATGGCCATGTCATGGGACCTTTAATTTCGGCCCGCAGGATAATTTCTAATTACTATTAGATCTGGCCCGCCGGTATATTGCATGCATACCTTCACTCAATCCTGAGCCCAAACATTGATGAACTTGCACCCAAGATTTGATGCCAAGTATCTGGCTTAAACTATGCATCACAGAGCAGCAAACTGAGTTTCAATGGATGTTTCCTTTTGCACTTTTTTTCTTGCGACAACAGGGCATGTTTGTTTTTTTCTTTTTCCTCGACAGTACCGATTTTTTTATTTTGGCCCACTGTGTATTTGAGTTTGACACCCCTGGTCTAGGGGAAACAACACATTTCTATGCATTATATACAGTAAATTCTTTAAATGTTTTATCAGTATAGCATAAAGGGTTGATGGATGGCAATATAGCCTTAATAGTCTGTTATCAGTCCCTCCACTCAAAAAGCTAACCATTTCACCTAAGGTAATCAATATACGCTGCTGGCCAATGATTAAACACATATATCAAAGGGATGTTTCAGATGTTTTGTATGAGGTGCTTATCCATAGTCAGCGTTTTATAGTACAGACAGACACAGAGGCTAAGAAATGTAAACGTGTGCAGCAGCAAACAACAGCAGACAACTCACAAAAGATGCTCCTAGAAAAGACAAATATGCTATATTTCCAACAGAGATCAGGAGCTGTTCCTGCCTTCTTCAAAGCTACTGGACTACTTGGACAATGATGTTTTACCTTGCAGAACATGGGACATGATGGTTTCCCCTGCCTCAATCTGTTACTTAGTTTTACATTACTGTTTTTGTCATAGGAGTGTGGTAACTTTGAATGGAAAGGGCTTTAGTTCCTGTTCAATAAATACAATAGATGATGTGTAGACAATCATATTGAAGGCATAACATGGAAATATGTTACCCTGAACAATGTAACTTTGGCCCTTCATTATGCAAGCAATAACTACATATTTAAGTACATCTACATACTTGCAGAACACATCCGAGTTTATAGGAAAAGCCTGTGTGAGTGTAATCATGTCCCCTCAGCAGTGCCATGCTGTGTCATTGTGGACTTGTGGCGGCAGCTGTGTTGAAGTTCCAACTCATGTCGATTGGTTCTGCTGTGTCATTGTTACCAGATGATGCCCACAATGCTACAATGCTGTGTCTTTGGCCTCAAAATAGAGAACACCCCCTTCCCAGAGTCCAATTTTTGGCCCAAGTGCAACCATTCTAATATAGACCCCCTGGGTGTGTGAATCCTCCGGCAAGTGCCCATTTAGAGGCGGAAGGGGGTGAGGACATGGTCATGGACACAACCAGCGGGAACACCTGCAGTTCTTTGATATGCCAGCACCGCATTCTGCCAGGGGGAATTTGCATATAGACTCTTATCGCACTACTTCACTTTTTTAAACTATTTTCTTCTTGTATTTACTATTTACTATTTACTTGCACTATATTTTTCAATATTATTGTTTTGTGTTGCACTGTTGGAGAAGCCTGTGACACAAGATTTTCATCGACATAACTACACTGTAGCTATGTTCGTTTGACAAATAAAGAACCTTGAACCTTGAGGGCACTTTGAGAGTGTTTGGCATTGAGCCAAAGGAAGTTTTATAAAGGGAACTGGCATGATATCAAGGCAAAAGCAAAACATATGAGACCGCAAGGGTGCAACCATTGTGTGGAGAATTAGTCCCGTTTTTAGGTTGCTAACCAATTAGAACAGAGGGGTTGTCTGAGGTCAGTAAATGATAAAATGAGCCAGACTGGACACTTGTCAGACAAAACATTCACCCTGGGGCTCTGGTACCGCTTTTAACTCAGTAGACCATGAAATCCTATTCCAGGCTAGGAAAAAAATATAAATATATCTTGAGGGATACCGACAGACAATATGTTCAGAGTCATATTTGAGTGGCACTAAAAATGGTTCTAGTCACACCAGAGGTTGCGCTTCGCTGCCCGTCATTTTGACGGACAGGATCGTAAAATTTCCGTCAAAATCCATTATAACCCGTCGGCCTGTACACAACTCTGCCGGGCACAACTCTCACAACGCACACTCGCTCGTGAACTGTTATCGATGTGATCGCGGGAGCGCGCGCAGCGTAAAGCAAGTACTCACAGACATTTCAATGATCTGTTCGGCAAAGTTAGGTTTGGAAACGATATCATTTCCTTTTTCCTTTGGCGCTGTTCTGAGTTTGATCTAATCTGTCAAAATGACGGATGGCTTTCAGATTTTTCCGTCATTGTTAAAAAAAAAACGTCATAGACGGAAATGATTTGGTTAATGCGACCTCTGAGTCACACTTCATATTTTGAATAGTAGAGATGCACATGGATGGTGGTTGACGTCAGCATAGAGATGAGAGTATAATTGTTAAAGAGGACTTGTGATTTTTGAAGGGAAAGTTCAAGTATTTATGAGGTAGCCTACTCATCCAAAGTCAGCTTGATACCTACAGTGGAAGCTGGCCCTCAACTTGTCACGATCTTGGTGTTATGTCACGGTTTTAGTTTTGTGTGTCTGGTAATGGGTTTTGTTTTGCTGTTCTTTTCTCCCTGTTTCATGTTTTCCTCCTTGTTTCTTGTCTGGTCCTTCTCCCTGTGTTTTCCTCCCTGTCGTTAGTTTCCCTGGTGTGTCTGATTGTGTTCACCTGTTGCCCTTGTGTTTCTCCTCCCCTGCCCATGTTTCTCATCTCGTGATTACTCCTCCCTGTATTTAGTCTTGTCTCTTCCTGTGTTCCCCTGTCGGTTCATTGTTTGTTTTTCCTGTTTCCCTCCATGTCAGTCACGGTCAGCTTTTTGGTGAAGTATTTTCCTGGTATTACCTATGTTATCCATGCCATGTTTTTGATCTTCAGCTTTGAAAATAAAGCTCGCCTTTTGTTTATAGACCTCTTACCTTTTTGTAGTCTGCATTTGGGTCCTACGTTTTCCGCGATCATAAAAGATCATAACAGAATGAACCGACCAAATTTGGACTCCGATCTTTTTGCTCTACAGGCGGAACGTCTTGGGTACTCTCTGGAGTACATTTTTTATACCTGGTATGACGCCTCATCTAGACGGTGTAGAGAGGCTGCTTTGAAGGAGGCACGCCAGGAGGTTGCTCGCAAGCCCTGGCTCAGGAGCTTGTTGCCTGAGTGGCTACAACTTTTCACAAGTAGTCCTAAAGACTTGTATCAAGCCTCTAACCCTTTCCTGGGGTATGGCCAGGCCTTGGGAGGTCCACGGATCCTCCAAAAATTCTCTAAGAGATGCAAGGCCAAGATTCCAGCCCGTGCTCCAGCAGCTCCAGTTCCAGCCATGATCCGGGCTTCAGTTCTGGCTTCCACAGCCATGGTTCCGGCTCCAGAACCGGCCCCAGCAGCCATGGTTCCGGCCCCAGTTCCGACCCCACCAGCCATGGTTCCGGCTCAAGTACCGGACCCAGCCCGGCCGACACCTGTTTCGTCGGAGGTCCTGCCAACTCCATGTCCTGTCCTGTTGGGGGTCCCGCCGACTATTATTCTGCCGGGGCTCCTGCCAACCCCATGTCCTGTCCCGTTGGCTCTCCCGCCGACTACTCTTCTGCCGGGGGTCCTGCCAACCCTACGTTCTGTGCCGTTGGGGGTCCGGCCGACACCTGTTTCGTCGGAGGTCCTGCCAACTCCATGTCCTGTCCCATTGGGGGTCCCGCTGACTACTATTCTGCCGGGGGTCCTGCAAACCCCATGTCCTGTCCCGTTGGGGGTCCCGCCGACTACTGTTCTGCCGGGGGTCCTGCGAACCCCATGTCCTGTGCCGTTGGGGGTCCCGCCTACTAATCTTCTGCCGGGGGTCCTGCAAACCCTATGTCCTGTCCCGTTGGGGGTCCCGACGACTACTCTTCTGCCGGGGGTCCTGTGACCCTATGTCCTGTGCCGTTGGAGGCCCTGCAGACTACTGTTCTGCCGGGGGTCCTGCCTACTCTGTGTCCTGTTCCGTTGGGGGTCCCGCCGTCACCTGTCTTGCCGGGGATCCTGCCAACTCCTTGTCCTGTTTCGTTGGGGGTTCCGCTGGGAGTCCTGCCAACTCCATGTCCTGTTTCGTTGGGGGTTCCGCCGGATTTCCTGCCAACACCATATCCTGTGCTGTTGGCGGTCCCGCCATCACCTGTCTCGCCGGGGGTCCTGCCAACTCCTTGTCCTGTGTCGTTGGGGGTCCAGCCGACACCTGTTTTGTCGGGGGTCTTGCCAACTCCATGTCCTGTGTCGTTGGGGGTTCCGCTGAGGGTCCTGCCAACTCCATGTCCTGTGTCGTTGGGGGTTCCGCTGAGGGTCCTGCCAACTCCATGTCCTGTGTCGTTGGGGGTTCCGCTGAGGGTCCTGCCAACTCCATGTCCTGTTTCGTTGGGGGTTCCACCGGATTTCCTGCCAACACCTGATCCTGTCCTATTGGGGGTCCTGCCGACACCTGCTCCGCCGGGTTTCCTGCCAACACCATGTCCTGCCATTTGGAGGTTCCATCGACACCAGCTCTTGCTCCGTCCGGGGTCCCACTGACACCAGCCCATGTCCCGTCCAGGGTTCCTGCCCGGACAACACTGGTTCCTATTCCGCCAGTGATCCAGTGGGCCATGAACCCGGTCCGTCCTTGTGCTCGGCTCCCTAACTATGCCCGCCGCGGCCTTAGCCGCTTCTCTGCCTCTGCCTTGCCCCCGGGCCGTCCGCCCGAGACCTCCACCATGAACTCTGCCTTGCCCCCGGGCCGTCCGCCCGAGACCCCCACCATGAACTCTGCCTTGCCCCCGGGCCGTCCGCCCGAGACCCCCACCATGAACTCTGCCTTGCCCCTGGGCCGTCCGCCCGAGACCCCCACCATGAACTCTGCCTTGCCCCCGGGCCGTCCACCCGAGACCACCTCCTGTTCCTCTGCCTTGCCTCTGCGCTGTCGACCCAGACCCGTCCTCCGGACCCCCTCCACCCACCCTTTTGGAAATGTTGGACATTGTTTTGGACGTCTGGAATCCGTCCCTTGAGGGGGGGGTTCTGTCACGATCTTGGTGTTATGTCACGGTTTTAGTTTTGTGTGTCTGGTAATGGGTTTTGTTTTGCTGTTCTTTTCTCCCTGTTTCATGTTTTCCTCCTTGTTTCTTGTCTGGTCCTTCTCCCTGTGTTTTCCTCCCTGTCGTTAGTTTCCCTGGTGTGTCTGATTGTGTTCACCTGTTGCCCTTGTGTTTCTCCTCCCCTGCCTGGCTGTTTCTCGTGATTAACCCTCCCTGTATTTAGTCTTGTCTCTTCCTGTGTTCCCCTGTCGGTTCATTGTTTGTTTTTCCTGTCTCCCTCCATGTCAGTCACGGTCAGCTTTTTGGTGAAGTATTTTCCTGGTATTACCTATGTTATCCATGCCATGTTTTTGATCTTCAGCTTTGAAAATAAAGCTTGCCTTTTGTTTATAGACCTCTTACCTTTTTGTAGTCTGCATTTGGGTCCTACCTTTTCCGCGATCATAACAGAGATCATAACACAACTCAGCTGGTGTGGACAGGGGCAGCAGCAAACGTATTATAACCAGCTTAAAAAAAGCCAACCGTAAGAAAAAAACGTAATAAGTTGCTCTTTCCAACAAGGAACTGAAGCTATATGCTCTATTCAAAGATACTGAAGACTTGAAAAAAAAACTGTAATTGCCTAGAGCAGTTAGTTTGATTTCACATCTTTTGGACTTTTGGTGTTGGGGTTTCAGAATAATGGGCCTGCTTAACAATGGGAGTACACAGTTAGACCTGCACTCCCATGTTCTGTGAAGTAGAGTAACTGTTTTTGTTTTGTACCTAATTTGTAGAACTCATATGATGCTCATTTTCAGGTTCATGTTTGTATTTTTGGCCTCCACTGTGACATGTCTCTATGATTTAATGTTGAAAAAGCTCTTTATTATGCTCATACTGCCTGTGCTGCGGCACCTCTTTTTTCCCCCTCTGTCTGAAACCAGAGCCCAGTCTGCTCTGATTGGTTAGCTGGCTGGTTCTGTTGTGATTGGTCAACCGCTTAGAGATGTACAATGTTTTAAAGCGCTAGCCAATAGAGGAGCGAGTGTTACATAGTGATGTCACTATGTTATAGAAGTAAAAAAGGAGTTCAATGGAGGCGTTTCAGGCAGGGGGCGGAGTGTGTGGGAGAGAAACTCCCTATTGGTGGAACATTGGGATTTTAGCCTTTGCAGACCATTAACATGAACACAATTCTATATAACACACTACAGGAAAGGAAAAAATAAAAATAGGGCCCCTTTAAAAAAGGCTGCTAGATAGATACATATTCAGTCTCTACAGTGTTGCAATTAGAATGTTACATAGCATTGCATGTCTCAAAGTTTGCAGTTCATATTACAGACTGATTGTTTAAGGTGTGTGTGTGTGTGGATAAGTGCATGAGACACAAGGTTGTCCACGTTCCTCCTTGTCCAGGCATATCAAAGGCAGGTGCCAACCCTTGTGTTGATGCCAGCCTGATACTGTGCCAGATTCCAAAGGTTAACAAGAACTTGCGCTCTGCAACTAGCCGCACACAATAGTGCCATTCTTCTCTTTGCACATACCTTATTCGGTTCTCCTTGCCAGGATCTACTTGTTGTGACGCACAAAACCAGGCTTGTGTGATTTGAACCCAGGGACGTGCTGCTGGGGAAAGACGATCATGACATTTTGCGTGTAACAACACCTTTTGGTTTAATAGGGGGAAATCCTTCTTTACATTATTGGAAAAATGTAATTGTTATGCGTATTGTAGCCCATTTTAAATCATATAAAATTACTGGATATTCATCAAAACTATAATACAAAACTCTATAATATGGAATAACTATAATTATACGTCAATTAAGATGCATCATTTGTATTGGCTAAAAATCGGAAAATATTACATAACTATAGCTGTCAAGTGCATGTAGTAGTGGAGTGCACACTATCATATTTACTTATGATATGTAGTCGTGAAGTATGAAGTAGAACAAAATATAAATACTCACAGTACTTGAGTAAATATACGTCACTTCATCCAAAATCTGATAAAATGTGAAATACCTTCCTATTTTAGAAAGGCGAGTAGATGACAAAAAATGGTGGTGCAAAGTAGGAGGTCTAGAACAAATGGTTATTATTAAAGCTTTTAATAAGGTGCGGTAATTCATGTTTTGATGTCAAGAATGACTTTAACACAGTAAAAGAGTTAATGTTTTATGTCAAAACGTTAGCAGGTGCTGGTCCAAGTATAATTGTTGGCTCCAGACCTCCTCACTACAGGTTCGGTAACTTCTTTAAGCATGGGTTTGTATTAAAGGGGCCCTATTATACTTTTGTAGTTTGCCCTTTCCTGTAGTGTGTTATACATGTATAGGTTTCTGTGCATGTAAATGGTCTGCAAAGGCTAAAATCTCAAAGTTCCCCCCAGAAGGAGTTTCTCTGTCACACCCCCCCCCCCCCCCTCTCTGAAACGCCTCTATTGGACTCCTTTGTTTACTTCCGTAACATAGTGACATCACTATGTAAAGCACCTTTTAAACATTAAAGCATGTAAACATGGCAGAGTGTGTGCTCAAAATACAAATATGAACCTGAAGATCGCATAGTATGTCAAATCAATTCAGTGCCAAGAAAACTAAATGTTTTTGCAGTGTATGATTCAAATGAACCCTTTCAGACTTCCCAACAATCAATCAACAGTTTATTATACTGATGATCATCATTATACAATTCACATCAAGCAACACCTTTCCCACAACAAAGTAATTTCCTTTTACTATTTTGCACATGTTTGCACAGATTTTATCCGCAGAAATTGTGATATTCTTCTCATATTTCCTATTTTTTACGTTTATATTTCCATTACATATTTCTATATAAACTCTTATTTTACAATTTAAATACGCTTCCTGTGTTTCTGTATGCATCAGGGCCGTCAAACAAAGTGGCTTTTATTTTATAATAACAAGGTAATTAAATGTCACTGTACTTTGTAAAAATATGTTTGATAGATAAAGAAACACTCCTTGTTAATTATAGGTATTGCAAAGTAATACATCTGTAACTATAAACAAGGTTCAGTCTTTTAAATCAGATGTACCTGTTTAAATGTTTCAATTCATGTCATCGGTAAATAATCCATTCCCCTCTATGATTAAGGAACTGTAATTTACCAGGGTTATGTCTTGGCTTTGTTTCTTTGGGATATTCTTTTTCAGTTGTAGATTTTATGGTTTGGAAAAAAGTACAAAAATGTTACTCATATAATATATATTCTGTGGGGTAACCAGAAAAAAAATAGCCAATACATTCTAAAGTGCCCCACCAGTAGTGTATCTATGTCTCCTTCATACCTATATATTATTCATTCTTGAATGAAGTCATAGTCCAAAAGAGGTGGAATATCTGTCCGTCTGAGTTAGACTGCACTCTAAGGACTGTTGAAACATTTATATGTCTACTAGGTGGTTAATAGACTGGAAGCAGGTTTCTGTAGTGTCAAGCTCAGTTGCGGAGAAGAAAAAACATAGAAAGTATTTTTCGATGGCAAGTTAGATGGTGCATTGAAGATTCCAGACTGGGGATGAAGCTGTTGTGTCAAGGTGTAGTTGCACTATGGGGAAAGGAGAGATAGATGATGATCTAAAATGGTCTTAAATTTGTTCAATCTCGATGCCTGGGTGAAACTGAAAGCTTAATCATGAATGAGGAAGTGGACAAACTGCCGGTTGGGAAGACCCTACAGGGCAGACTTCTGGGTGTTTTGAGTATCCGTGCAGCTAGAGGGTATGCTTTGTGGGGACACGGAGGCAAGTGGTATGGGATCCAACACAACAAGAACATGTGTAAAGTTGAAATTGTTGCAAACCATTGTGCTGCCTTGGTGAACAATGGGCCATCCCTTTCTGACATACCATAGGGGATTGGTCCACAGTCATGTAGAACGAAGAAGGGTGGGTGGTTTGGGTGTGTTGGAAGGTGAAAGTGCAGCAGAACCAAGCCTTCAAAACACAAAAGGAGCATGTCTGGGGTGGGAAAAAGTACAGGGAAGTGGAACAGTAACAACGCAAAGGATGGCTGAGTTACGGACAAAGTTGCGTGCCAAGCTAGATTTTGTGGCAAAGAGGATGTGGTATGAGTAGAAAAAGGTGTGGCCAAATGGCAAGGCTTAATCAAAGATGGTGTAAATGTACTCATCCGGCCCTGCCCTGCAGTTGGAGAAGAGCAAACAAATGGTGTTACGGTACAGGGAAAAAGCAAAAGCACCTGGAGGCGAGGGACTACGATGGGCTTTACCATGGGGTGTGGAATGCTCTTTAGGACCGGGCGGAAGCGCAAGTCCATCGCTGGAAGAGCAAGGTCAATGTAATTACCCACCAGTGTTTTATGCCCGAGGGAAGGTAGAATAGGGAGAGGTAGTGCGGTTGGAAGTGGACGAGCAGGGGGAATCGCGGAAGCCAAGGGGAAATTGCTGGCGGTTATAGAATTAATGATGGGTGTAGAAAGGAAATCGGTGGCAGGGACAGAAAAAACAGTGGGGTGTTGGGTGAGGGATGGGAAGGGAGGGGAACAGGGATAGAACAAGAGGAAATGGAAAAGGGCCTTTACGAGGGAGCTCCATGGCTCAGAGCGACTGTAGGGATACGAATGGCTTCATGGTGGTGGTTGCTGCTAAAGAGGAAAGGCGAGAACCTGCAGATGCAAGTGAAGCAAAGAGGCTATGTTAGAAAAATGACGACAATTTATTTAGCACTGGACGGATGCAACATACTGTACTATTTGTCCTCTTGCAATACATCCTTACTCAAGTGGGCAGGTGATTCCATGACTACAGTTTAAAACAAACATGGCAGAGGAATGTGTACTGCTGTACTTACTGCAGAGAACAGAAAAACAAATCTATGGGTTAAAATGTATGAATTTATGGTGAAAATGTTATGTTATTCTTCTTCTTAAAGCTTTTTTACTGCTTTAAGTAGTAGAAAACTACATTATTTAAAAAAAAATTGTTAAATACAGAATCAATATAGGGACCAGATAATTGTTTAACTGTAAATGTTTTGTGTCATACTGAAAAATAAAAATATTTATTCAATTAATAATTAATCTTTTAGGATTTACTTTACATCCTTGGACTGTTATAGTGGACAGTTATTATACAACATGATCTGGAAACATCCATAACAAAGTCATTCAATTCATGGGTTCATGAGCAGTGTCAGGATTACGTGTGCTTTGTATTCCCTGACTCATTGTTTAATAGAAACGGTTGGCTTGGGTTTCAAGTGGCATTTGTGGGTGGCCATTGCAAACCCCAGGACAAGTTGAAAAGCTTAGCTCTCAGAAATTCACTCACTGAGTGACTGAAGTCAGAGTGTAACCAATGAACTCGCAGCAATTCATCATCTGAAGCGTTCCTGTTACACCGCTCATGTATTTACTTCATGGTCTGCAGTGAAAGAGAATGGACTCTTGTTCTGCACTGCCAAGGTGTGTGTCAGTGAGAGTCCGGCTTAGGTAGGTACCCACAGCTTCCCTGACATGAAGCATTTTACAAGGATTAGAGAAATGTCAAACAATGTAATACTATCCGTATAGACAACCATCAGAGGGAGGAAAAAACAAAGGGAAGAGAGTAATTTTTGAATAAGATAACATACTCATATTTGAAGTGCTCAAACAGACATATCATGTACGTGTACGTTGATCGTTTCAGATTCAGATCAGATTCAACTGTATTGTCATTGTGCAAAGTACAGTTACAAGCCAATGAAATGCAGTTAGTATCCAACCAGAAATGCAAGATGTGCTATATATAAATAAAAACATGGTGCATATTATAAATACTGACAATACAGGGAGCATTGAATGAGGATAAAATCTACAATATACAGATGTAAGTATTGACAGAATATTTACGGAGTATTAACAGAGTGCAAGTGCAGATTGTATGTACAAACAATGATATTATAAGAAGAAATAAAAAATGGTTATATGTACAGTAACACGATTGTGCAAATAACATGTCCATTAAGTATGTTTAATCAGTGCAGTTGAGTGCAGGTGAGTACAATGATGCTAGTGAGTAATGGAGAGGAGTTCAGCAGAGTCACAGCCTCGGGGAAGAAGCTCTTCCTGTGCCTGGAGGTACGGGAATGGAGGCATCTGTACCGCCTACCGGATGGAAGGAGGGTGAACAGTCTGTTGTTGGGGTGGAAGGCATCCTTGATGATTTTCCTGGATTTGCCCAGACAGCGTTTGAGGAAAATGTTCTTAATGGTGGGTAACTGGGTGCCGGTGATCCGTTGGGCAGTTTTTACTACCCGTTGGAGTGATTTCTGGTCTGAGGCGGAGCAGTTGCTGTAACACACTATGATGCAGTTAGTGAGAATGCTCTCGATTGTACAACGGTAGAAGTCCACCAGGATCCTGGGACCAAGGTGGGCTTTCTTAAGGCCCCGTAGAAAGTAGAGAAGCTGCTGCGCCTTTTTGAACAGGATGGAGGAGTTCAGAGACCAAGTGAGATCGTCGGAGATGTGAATGCCAAGGAACTTGAAGCTCGACACACGTTCCACTGCAACTCTGTTGATGCAGATGGGGGTGTGTGCATGGCTCCTGTCCCGCCTGAAGTCCACGATGATCTCCTTGGTCTTCTTGGTGTTAAAAGCCAGGTGGTTGTCAGCACACCACGAGGCCAGGTGCTGTACCTCATCCCTGTAGGCCGTTTCGTCGTCACCTCTGATCAGGCCTACCACCGTGGTGTCGTCTGCAAACTTTATTATGGTGTTAGAATCATAAACAGCAACGCAGTCATGGGTGAACAGGGAGTACAGGAGAGGGCTCAACACGCAGCCTTGTGGCACAACGGTGTTCAAGGTAGAAGTGGAGGAGGAGAGGTTGTCTAACTTCACACACTGGGGTCTGTTAGTCAGAAAGTCCAGCATCCAGTTACAGAGCGATGTATTGATACCAAGCTGGCGAAGCTTGGAGATCAGCTTGGAGGGGATCACAGTGTTGAATGCTGAACTGAAATCTATGAACAGCATTCTGACGTAAGATTTGGGGCTATCCAGGTGGGTCAGGGCAGAGTGGAGTGCCGTGGAGATGGCGTCCTTTGTTGACCTGTTGCAGCGGTAGGCAAACTGGTATGGGTCCAGTGTAGCAGGCTGACAGGATTTCAGGTACGAGAGAACCAGTCTCTCGAAGCACTTAGCGATGATTGGGGTGAGTGCAACGGGACGGAAGTCATTAAGAGCCGTAGCGGTTGAGAGCTTCGGCACTGGCACGATGGTGGGAACAACTGCTTTGATACTGTATCTACATTAAACACTGCAAAAAACCACAATACTTTTTAATATATCACTTTGACTATAGCTTTTTACGATTTCCGATTGTACATACAAAACAAATTATTATATGATATAATAATAATTGAATTATTGGTCATTATTAACAATAAAATGATCCAGACACTTATCAACACAACTCGAAGGAGGCATTTATGTGCATTATATTTGTTCATTTAGGTGCATTTCGCTCATAGTACATCTGAACTTTGATGTGAGTAAGGGTTCCAATGGAGTTGTTATCCTACTTCTACTCCAGTAAAGAATCCCAATGCTAGATCTAAATGATAATCTGGTAGCAAAAGTGGACAGAGTATGTCCATTGTTGAGTGAGCAAATAAACATTAGATTGTAGCATATCAATTAAAGTGCTTTCATTTGGAATTGCCATTCGAAGTATCAAGCTGACAAACCTTTTAATTTACTCTTTTTTGTTTGCAAAGTTTATTATTTTTTTGTGCAGTTTTTCGATGGTGGCCGAGAGATGCTAACACACTACAACGACCCAAAAACCTTCCATTACCAGGAAGCATTTTGTATCGCTTAAGCATGCGCATGTGTTGTCAAGTTGGTGAGGCTGTTTCTTCATTTGACCCTTCTAGGCTTTTCCTACCTGTCTGTTCCCCTTTCCAGTCTATCTTCAGCTGTTTGTATACTTGCATCATTTCTGAAGCTTAAGCATGTTTCTCCAAATGTCGTCCACTGGAGTTTTACAGCTGGAGAGTCCAGAGTTTCTCAAAATATTCCTTTTTTATACCAAAAAGCCCTTCATGGTCATATGGTCATCTACAATTAACCACAGATGTACTAGACATTACTGAGGTGGTTGGAGTCTAGTAAAAGTTGTAGTTCTAATCTGTAGATGAGCAGTCGTATAATTAAATTGTCCCACTGAGGGTGAAATCACACGCTGAAACAGGTGTCAAAATATTGCCTAAGTCATATCTCCAACAGTGCTCATTAAATCGGTTCCAGACTAGACCTGCTTGGCAAAAAAAAAAAACCTGACGAAGCTGTTCACATGATGGCAGTAAAATATGGAAAACCATTACAGTGTTCCCCTTTTTCCACTATATTTGTCTTTGTTCCTATTCCGGATGTTTTTCTGTTAGGATTTCTGTTTGTTTCACAGGAGAGAGTGGTGTGTACACATTTACTTTTAAGTATGATAACTCTGTGCTTTCAGGATTAGTAGGGAAGTCCCTCTTTTGCTATATTGGGGTGTTTTTGTCTGCTCAGAGATATACTGTACTAAAGCATCGGGGCATTTAATCCTGGCTATCCGCTCAAATGAGTATTGTTGTGTGCCAAGCCACTCTTACACAACTTTTTAATGGGTTTGGTGGAATGTATCCAGTGATGATCTTGGGCTATCTGTTACTGAGTGAGTAGCTTCTGTGCATGGATGCTGAAAGGGACACCAGCACATATAAACATTCCCACACAAAGAAACATGCATGCAATGTGCAATGCTGTCGTTGCAAAGCCCTGTGGCCCTTACAACTAAAGACAATTTGAAAGAGGTGAATGTGTCATCTTAATAAATAAAAAAAATAATGAAGATTAATTACTTTTTACTCTGAAACCTAATACGGTATTGAACAGCCTTTTATGTTTATTATTTGCCTTCGGGTCTTTTCTACCAGGGTGGTTTTCACAGTATCCGGCGCTCCCATTAAATATTTTCATAGAGCCTGTCATCAGCCGTGTGATGTAGAGTTTTTAATGTATAACATAAAAAGAATCCAACAGGAGTTCCCTCTGGCTTAACGTAAAGGTTCATCAGCAGTTCCCGAGTATATTTATAACACTATATATACATATTTCTTATTTATCACTGCAGTATATGGGAGCTTTACAGGGAACACTTACCCACCTTCGTGTAGATATTGAATCAGTGTTGACGGCAAATGTAGTCAATGGAAATAAAGCATTCTAATAATAAAAAATATATTACATTTCATTTATATAGCACTTTTCTTAACAAAGTGTCCTCATAAAAACAATAAAAATGCATAGGATAAGAAAAAATTACAGCTAACCCCAGCTAGACTTTCCTAGACTAGACTCTAATACCCCAGACCCTGTGTTCTGCGTAGACGGCTCTGCTAAAATTGTTCCTTAGTTTAGGTTTTATGTTATGTGTTTAGATAGGTTCCTGTTTTATTTTGATAGTCTTGTCTACCCTCATGTGTCTAAAGTACATTTCCTGCCTTGCCTGTTTTCCCGCTGTTGTGATTGTGTAATTGTCTTCACCTGGTGTTGTCTGTCTAGTATATATAGTTCTCGTCTTCCCCTGTCTCGTTGCCAGATTGTCTTGTGAGTTCCAAGCATTCCAGCGTTAAGATCATTTGTCATTGTCCTTAGAGTTATCGTCCATAGAGAGTTAGTTAAGTAAGTAGTTTTTGTAGGTTTTTGATAGTATAGGTTAGACAGTTTATTGAGTGTTTGTTTTGTTTTTATGTATTCAGTGAGTGTACCTGATTACATTAAAACACTTTATTTTGATACTTTGTTTGTCTCTGCATCGTGCATTTAATTCCACGCCTTTGTACAGCCTTAACAGTACAATCTGGCCCAAACATGGAATTAGCAGATGCAGAACCAGTTAAAGCAGCGATACGACTTCAGGGCGAACGTCTACACCAGCATGAGGAGAAGTTCTCTGTCATACACCAGGCAGTGAGAGACCTGGCGGAACAGCAACATGGACTCCAAGCCTCTGTCACACCCAAATCAGCGACATGGCGGAGGCGTTGCGTCGTGTGCTGGCACGCCTGGACGCCGGTGCCACGGCCCCGGCATTACCTGATGCTGCGGCTCATCCTCAACAGCTGGCAGCTCCTCCTACTACAGCGGCGCCGCTTCCTGGATCTCATGCTGTCCCGCTGCCTCGCTTGGCCCCTCCAGATAAGTTTTCCGGAAATTCCAATGACTGTAGATCCTTTCTGACTCAGTGCGATCTACACTTTAAGTTAATGCCCTACATATATAGCTCTGATTATGCTCAGATCGCATTCATCATTTCTCATCTGTCCGGCCGTGCGGCTGCATGGGCTACGGCGGAGTGGGAGAAAAATTCTGCAACTTGCAACTCTGTCTCTCAGTTCATCCACTCGTTTAAAAGAGTGTTTGCACATCACACACCAGCTGTAGAGAGCGCACAGAATTTGACATACATTCAGCAAAATCAACGCAGAGTGGCGGATTATGCAATTGAGTTCCGCACTATGGCTATTGATTGCGATTGGAATGATTCAGCGTTAAGGGATATATTTCGGAACGGACTATCAGAGAAAATCAAGGATCATTTATTGCTTATGGATCCTCCCACAGACTTAGAAACTATGGTAGCGGCTGCTATTAAGATTGACAATCGTATCTGTGAGAGGGATAGGGAAAGAAAGAAGACTGCCATTTCGTCCAGCGGAACCAGGGGGTTCTCTGTTTTCATCCTGTCCGGAGGACATCATTCGGCTCGTCACCTGCATCAGAGGCCACAGCGCCCCCCATTGACTCGGATGAGCCGATGCAGGTTGGCAGGGCCAGAATCTCACCGGACGAACGACGTCGCCGCCTAGTGGAGGCAAGATGTTTCTACTGCGGTCAACAGGGTCATCAACAAGCCATGTGTCCAGTAAAAGAACAGGCTCGCCGGTGAAAGGGAAGACACTGGTGAGCCAATCTGACTTTTTTGACTTCCCTCCACGCACATTAACTCAAGTTATGCTATGTGAAGGTAATCAGGTTATTGAACAGGGGGCATTCGTAGATTCTGGAGCCGATGAGAGTTTTTTGGATAAAGAGCTAGCTCTTAGGCTTAACCTGACGTTGACGCCATTACCTTCGCCGTTAAAAGCGAACGCGTTAGATGGGCGCCTACTATTCACAGTGACTCATTGCACCACACCTGTAAGAATGACAATCAATGACACTCATGTTGAGAACATAGTTTTTCATGTGTTTAAATCAGCTCAACACCCGATAATTCTAGGTTACCCTTGGTTACTTTTGCACAATCCTGTCATCGATTGGCGGTCAGGAAAAGTACAAGATTGGGGAATGTTGTGTAAACAGAAGTGTGTACACGATCAGAGTAAGTTGGTACTGAGAAAGATCTCCACTTCTAAAGCAGACTGTCACAACGAACCTCTTTCTGACTATTTTTCTGATTACCCTGATTTATCAAAAGTCCCCACATGTTATCATAATCTCAAGGAAGTCTTTAGTAAAGCTAGGGCGAGTGCTACCACCCCATCGGCCTTATGATTGTGTTATAGACTTGTTGCCAGGATCCACGATTCCCAAGGGCCGTCTGTACTCCCTGTCAGCTCCAGAAAAGGGATCCATGAAGGATTACATCGACACCTCACTCAAGGCAGGACTCGTCCGACCGTCTTCCTCTCCTGCCGGAGCGGGCTTCTTCTTTGTGAAGAAGAAAGATGGGTCTCTCCGTCCCTGCATTGATTACAGTCCACTGAATGACATCACGGTAAAAAACAGATACCCCCTCCCTCTCATTGACTCTGCTTTTGACCTATTGCAGGACGCTAAAGTGTTCACAAAACTGGATTTACGCAACGCTTATCATCTGGTGAGAATAAGGGAGGGGGATGAGTGGAAAACTGGATTTAATACCCCAACAGGACATTACGAGTACCTCGTAATGCCTTTCGGGTTAACTAACGCCCCAGCAGTTTTCCAGGCGCTGGTCAATGATGTACTCAGGGAGTTTTTGAACGTGTTTGTCTTTGTGTATTTGGATGACATTTTAATCTTCTCTCCTGATAAGGAGACTCATGTGCAACATGTCCACCAAGTACTACAGCGCCTACTGGATAATCACCTGTTTGTAAAAGCAGAGAAGTGTGAATTCCATGCATCAACTGTCTCATTCCTGGGGTTCATCATTTCTCCTGGACAAATCCTGATGGATCCTGCAAAGGTCAGTGCAGTGGCAGACTGGGCCACCCCCACCAATAGGAAGAAGGTACAGCAGTTTTTGGGGTTTGCTAACTTCTACAGACGATTTATTAGGAACTTTAGCTCTGTTGCTGCTCCCCTTCATGCACTGACCTCACCTGGGGTTAACTTTGTGTGGGGTCCCAGGGCCGAGGAGGCTTTTAAGGAATTAAAAAGAAGGTTTACCACAGCTCCCATACTGACTGTTCCTGATCCTCAACGACAGTTTGTTGTGGAGGTGGATGCCTCCAATGATGGGGTGGGGGCCATTCTCTCTCAGAGAGCGGCTGGGGATAATAAGATGCATCCTTGTGCCTTTTTGTCTCGCAAACTATCTCCTGCAGAGAGAAACTACGACGTCGGAAACCGAGAGCTGTTGGCAGTCAAGATGGCTCTGGAGGAGTGGAGGCACTGGCTTGAGGGGGCGCCACAGCCGTTCTTGGTTTGGACCGACCACAAGAATCTTCAATACATCCGCAAAGCTAAGAGGTTGAACTCACGCCAGGCCCGGTGGCAACTTTTTTTCAACCGTTTTGACTTTACATTGTCTTTCAGACCCGGGTCCAAGAATGGCAAACCTGACGTCCTCTCACGCCTCCATGACCCAGAGCCCATGGCCAAGGATCCAGAGCCAATCCTTCCACTGTCCCGTGTGGTTGGGGCGGTGACATGGCCTATAGTAGATCAGGTGAAACGTGTCAATGGTGAGGGGCCGAAACCTAGTGGCTGTCCATTGGATAGGCTATTCGTGCCTGAATCCATGCGGTCACAGGTTATTCATTGGTCTCACACATTACTGCTCACTTGTCATCCAGGGGTCAAACGGACCGTATTCGTTGTTCGACAGAGGTTTTGGTGGCCATCCTTGGTTAAGGATGTCTCCGAATATGTGGCTGCCTGCGTAGTTTGTGCCAGGAACAAGACGTCATCGAAGTCACAGATGGGACTGCTGCAGCCTCTCCCCGTTCCCAGCAGGCCCTGGTCTGACATTTCGTTGGATTTCGTCACAGGTCTTCCTCCATCCAAGGGTAACACCACTGTCCTCACTGTAGTGGACAGGTTCTCTAAGATGGTCCATTTTATTGCCATGCCAAAGTTGCCGTCAGCTAAAGAGACTGCTCAGGCGTTATTGACTCATGTTGTCCGTATTCATGGTATTCCCAGAGACATTGTGTCGGACCGAGGCCCCCAGTTTTCCTCCAGGTTCTGGAAGGAGTTTTGCACCCTCCTGGGAGCGTCCGTCAGCCTCACCTCAGGTTATCATCCCCAGTCCAACGGACAGACGGAGCGGCTGAACCAGGAGCTGGAGACGTGCCTGCGCTGCCTGGTTTCTCAGAACCCTGCAACCTGGAGCGAGCATCTGACATGGGTGGAGTATGCACACAACTCTTTGCCCACCTCTGCTACCGGTCTGTCTCCCTTTCACTGTGTCTTTGGCTATCAGCCTCCTCTATTCTCAGAAACTGAGAAGGAGGTGGTGGTGCCGTCTGCTCACGCCTTAGTCAGGAGATGCCACCGTATCTGGGCTGCAGCTCGTCGGGTCCTCCTGAGGAATTCGGCTCGGATGAAGACGGTGGCGGATCAACGGCGGCGGGCGGCACCTACATACAGACCGGGGCAGCGGGTGTGGTTCTCCACGAAGGATTTGCCACTCAGGGTCTTGTCAAAGAAGCTCGCTCCAAGGTTTGTGGGTCCATTTCCTGTCACGAAAATAATTAATCCTGTATCTGTCCGTCTCCGTCTGCCCAGGTCACTACGGGTTCATCCAACGTTCCACGTCAGCCGCATCAAGCCGGTTCTGGACAGTCCCCTGGTTCCACCCTCCAAACCCCCCCTCCTCCCCGTGTTGTTGATGGCGGTCCGGTGTACTCTGTCAAACGTCTCCCGTCAGTGAGAAAACGAGGCCGAGGTCGTCAATTCCTGGTTGATTGGGAGGGCTACGGTCCTGAAGAACGGTCCTGGGTCCCATCCAGTTTTATCGTGGGCAAAGACCTAATCGAGGACTACTACAGGTGTCATCCGGAGGTCCCTGGGCCGTCGGGTGTCGTCCCTAGAGGGGAGGGTACTGTTGTGCGTAGACGGCTCTGCTAAAATTGTTCCTTAGTTTAGGTTTTATGTTATGTGTTTAGATAGGTTCCTGTTTTATTTTGATAGTCTTGTCTACCCTCATGTGTCTAAAGTACATTTCCTGCCTTGCCTGTTTTCCCGCTGTTGTGATTGTCTAATTGTCTTCACCTGGTGTTGTCTGTCTAGTATATATAGTTCTCGTCTTCCCCTGTCTCGTTGCCAGATTGTCTTGTGAGTTCCAAGCATTCCCGCGTTAAGATCCATTGTCATTGTCCTTCGAGTTATCGTCCATAGAGAGTTAGGTTAAGTAAGTAGTTTTTGTAGGTTTTTTTATAGTATAGGTTAGACAGTTTATTGAGTGTTTGTTTTGTTGTTTTATGTATTCAGTGAGTGTGACCTGATTACATTAAAAAAACACTTTATTTTGATACTTTGTTTGTCTCTGCATCGTGCATTTAATTCCACGCCTTTGTACAGCCTTAACACCCTGCCACTATCCTCCAGTTTCTCGACAGGGTGTGTCTAGATTTGACTAGAAACCATCCAATAAATTCTGTTGCAGGTTTTCACCATGGCGCTAAATATTTTATGTTAAATATAACACCTTTCCAGTCTATCTCCAGCTGTTTTTATACAATGAAAAAGGCCCTAAAGAATCTTAAAAAATGTAGTTATAGCGTTATATTTATAAAAGGTAAGCCTAGATTTGTAATTTGTAACAAGTAATTGGTTGGCTGTTAATTATTCCTTAGAGATGGCCAAGCACTTTTTTAAATTCTAAAAAGCCTCAGTTGTGCTTTGTCAGCGTAAGCTCTACTTAGCCTTTGTATGGAGCTGAAACTAAATGACAATGCTTTAGGTTTAGATATTGGACTGGTGTCTTTGACAAGTGGAACATTTGACAGTTTTACAAATGTCAGTTGAAAAAAATCTCGGAATTGCAAAAGTAATTCTGATAAATCATCAACCATAAATGTTTGTACAGTATTTCACAACAATCCAAGACAAACCCCCTGACCAACTGGAATCGACATCAAAGCCATACTGCAAATGTGGTTGAAACATTTTTCTAATGTCTTAGAAAGTCTTCCAGTAATAAAAAAGATGAATGACAATAGGTCATGCAAAGCTTGTCATGTGTTTCGTCTCATTACATATGTAAAGAATAAGGACCAATGTTTGTGGCTTTGATAAGGTCCCAGATCTGATCGGGAGTGTGCTGGTTGGCTTCAGTTGCTTGTTGGACGCCTCCCAATCTCTTGCTTTCCAAATCTCTGTGTTTCACTTCTACAAACAGCCGACTTTGGGGATTTGGTTCCCCAGTAATTGTTGTGTGCGATCATTGCTGGGCTCTCCCCTGTTTTTTGCCATGCCCAAGTGGCCATTGTTGTAATGTTGTTCCCAAGCTGTAATCATAGGCGGGCCTCGCTGCTCCATCTTGATGGGGCTTTCCTCATACAAATAAATTATGTCTGCACACTGTGAGGTGTGATGTAAGGTGTTTTCTATGAGAAGGATGTTTATTTCTGAGTTCAGGGACATCCATCATTTCGATGTTTGGTTTGATACACTCTCTATCGGGTATGGAAATGTCTGAGGTAGGATCTCAGATAGTCAGTCGTAATACAACAGCATTCACATTTTACTTGAGTGGCATAACAACATGATTTGAATTGGACAAAAATAATGTTTAGGTAGATTTTGGAATTGTATTGTTAACAAGCAAGTCATGTTAAAATGCATTGTTTTAATCTAAATGCAAGGTTTGCATCCTTAAAGGTCACCTTTTATGCAAAATGCACTATTGATGTCTTTTATACATAAATATGTGCCCCCGGTGTGTAAGGAGACTCACAAAGTGTCAGAAAATAAAACCCTCTCTCTTTTCCTCCTTACCCACATCTCTCAAAACGGGGGTACAACGGAGCTGATCCAGATTTGCTGCGGTCATGACGACATTTCTGAAATGTGGGCTGGCTTTACGTTGAACTCCTGGCAACAATCGGCCCATCCAACCTATTGTCCCTTATCAGAAACAATGCGCAACCTTTTTTGGAAGGAATATGGTCTGTGTTTACATTAGCAAGCATCGCTAACACTCAGCAACCCAGTCTCGAGGCATTTCGTGTTATAGTCACGGAATTAATTTAATCTATTGATTCGTGTTCACCAACACGATTTTCGCATTTGTATGTCACACAGAACGATTTTAAAAGCAATGTATTTCTATTGGTTGTGCCTGCACCACGTCTTTTTGTCCGGTCGGGTCTTGGAAGACCGGAAGCTGTGTGGTTCATAAAAACATGTTCTTACCCTAAGCCTAACCTTAACCCTTTTATTTTAAATAGTATAATGTCTGAGTGTTTTTGCCGTCCGCGAGGAAAAGAAATGGGGCTCAGAGCCTCAGAATACTGAAATCTGTATTTTTTTAAATCTCTTTTTCCTTCTAATTTGTTATTATTTACATTGCTTTTAAAATCGTTCTGTGTGACACGAATAAAATGGGGAAATCGGGTTGGTGAACACGAATCAATAGATTAATTTTGTGACTATAACACGAAATGCCGTGAGACTGTGTTGCACTCAGAGCTAACGCTGTACTGGAGAGAGTATGTGTAAAGAAGCCTGATGTAAAAGGTACTCACCTTGTGGTAAACCCTCGAGAGAGAAAGCGTTTGAGCTCCATACTGTTTCAGAAATAATCCTTGATGTGGTTTGGAACATATCATGGCGTTTAATCACGGCAGAGTTTAGCTGAGTTTCTGCTGAGTAGACACTTTTCTCTTCACAGAGCTCACTGCTTGCATGCGGAAAGGGGCAACTACTATTGCACGTTTTTCCCTCTTGGGAGAAGGATCCCTCCTCTGTTGCTCTCCATGAGGTCTCTTCCATTTCTGGAATAAACATTCGACACATCAAGCTACCCCAGCCAAATCTTAAACCATCCTCAAAATGTGGTTTTCATGCAATATAGATGAGCCAAACACGTCTTATGACTAAGTATAACAGGAAAGGAATAACTTGATCACTGTTCTGCGGGTACCAATCTTGCTCAACTGTTAACAAAGCCCAGAGCGAAAAGGGCGGGACTTGGGAAGACTAAATCGGCTAACTCTTTTACCTCATTTGTTGGTGCTTCCTTGTTTGTGACTGTTTCCAACTGCCAGGCACTAAAACATGAAATTGTTGGCTAGAATGTATATTTCGTCCCTTTATGATCCTCTGGGTGCATTTGCATTCTTTTGCATGTGTCCGTGGAACAAACAAACAATTGCTTCAGCGTGACTTAATCAAACGGTAACCAGCTCCATGAGAGGCGAAAAGCATAAAACACTGCATGGATATGTGATCCCCCACCACACATTTTATAAACTTATTTTACCAAAACTATGACTACCTTCAAAGCTGTGTTTGCACCCCTTAAGGTCACCCTAGACTCCAAACTGTCCTTTTCCTCGCACAGCTACTCGTGCTGATGTGTTTGTTAGCGTTGCTGGCCACGAAGCAGGCCGGTTCAGCTTCAACTGACAAAACAATGAAAAGCAATCAAAATGTGTGGCTTGTAACAATTTACTGCGTATTGCATGTGTGGATTATCACTCGAGCAGAGCTGGATTTGCTTAAGCAGCCCAAAGCTAAACGCAATTCCTAGAAGTACGCTAAACGTGTCCCACAGGCCTGAGGGAAATTTGTGGATTTTACCCCGTGCTGGTAAATTGGAATGGATGCAACAAAAGCCACAATTGTTTGATTACATATGGTTTTGATGGCACAATCAAAATATTTATCCATGATATCTATGGTGGCAATATGTGTGTGGACTGATTCCAGCACACACAAAAAAAAAGTTTGGAAGGCATAAGCGATTCTCCTAAAAATGATTGCTTTCTGCCTGAGGAAAAACAGAGAACTTGCCAACTCTGTCTAAGTTTCAAAACACTCTCACAGGCCTTTTTTTCTATTCATCTCCTATTTCAAGATCACTCATGTTTTCTTTTTCAGTTTAATCTGATATATCACGGAATTATAATCCATGTTACTGGATGGGGGTTTGACTAATATTCAGCTTGAGGTGAGTGTTTTTCTTCTAAAATGACCCATGTTTGATCTTATCGGCCTGGTTATACTGAATAATATGTTCTGACCTGCTGATAAAGCTCTCTCTGCCCTTTCTGGACAGGCAAAGAGTCTGTCCTGCCAAGGGCTAAGGGGAACTAAGGCCAAAGAGTGAAGGAAAGAGCGCACTAAAGGGGCCAAAATGAAGCCATGTGAAATAAGGTGTGGGAATCCCTCCCAGTATGGAGCTGGGAGAGAGCGAACAGTGACAGGAATGCTGTGGGCTGTGACATTCCTGGAAAGGTTAAGTCAGAGTTACATAAGGATTTGTGGACAGGCACGAAAAGCCGGGAATAGAACACCAAAGGCATCAAAAGCCATTAAGCAGTTCAATTATTTTTCTAGAAGAGCAATAAAAAGGTATTCTGCATTCCCACACTGAATCACACAACCTGATTCCTGGAAAAGTCTTGCAACCCACATGTCTTTTTGGCCATGAGACACCTCCATGATACTTTGCAACTCTGACTTCAGCTCCAAGAAAAGAACACTAGATATCATTTGTCTAATGAGCTATGACTCACTTTGAAAAGGAAAATGTGATGTGACCCATTTACACCCTCAAAGTCTTTTATTGCTGTCACTCTTTCCCCCATTCTCTCGTAACTCCTCCCCTCATACTGTGCTGATTTGTACAAGGGAGAAAAAAGACTAGGACAAAGTCATGAGAAATAAAATGATTTATTCAGAGGCCGTGCTCTGTGTGCATGGCCGAGATGCTAATTTACTGCTAGGTACTAAAAGATTTACAGCAAGAGCAGTAGGGTTTCATTTGATTTAGGATAGAGAGTGTGCCACATGCATAAGTTTGCAAAAAAAGGTTTAGATCCCACACCATGTATGCTTTTTTTGGAGTTCTATGTAGTAAACTAAACACTAGCAACCAGTAATTTCAGCCATACACAAAACACAACCAGCACCTAAGCAACATGTATCCAATCCAACACAAGCGGCACTTTAAGAGGCATCAATTAAAAAGCAATATTGTATTACGAGGAATTCTCACCAGACAGAAACATCAGCAGAGTAGAAGCATCCATGCGTTCAATATGAACCAACGTCAACCTCAGTAATGAGAAGCTAAGAGTAGCCAGACAGTCTTTACTAGGTGTAACTCCCGGTTACTAAGATACTATGAGATGAAACTGAGTAACCCCCTCTCCCTTATTTTTTTTTAATTGCATACACATAGACTGATTCAAATAATTATTAGTTGTATTAACGGTAACAATGAGTACATTATTATGAACAAATAACAATTGAAGTGACTTTCTATGCCATGAGTTTCCAAGAGCATCGCCTCTTTAAAAAACACCCTTGGTGACCCTTTTCGTCACAGCTTGCAGCTCCTGTAAGGGGCGTAGGCAAGGAAAGGAATCAACATTTTATTATATGTTTAATTTTTGTTGTAGATAACGTAGAAGTAAAGTTTATATTGGTGACTGTGGTTGAGGCCAGGGAGGTTGATTGCTTTTTAAAGGCCCTGCACACCAATGGCTCACTTTACAGGTGATTGAACTAATGTTGCCTGTTAAGCCCTCAAATCAGTGTCCAATGTCCAAGCTTGATTGACATCTTCCTCTACATTCCACAGTTATGTCGTTTTTGTAACTGTATTTATTCAGTGTTGTCAAATTACTTCAACTTGAGGAGTTATTGTGGATATTACATTAGAATTTGAGCCTCAATAGAGACGTATGTCATTTGTCATATCAGTTCCTACAACAACATACAGCTATGCTTAGCTACTGATCTCTTCCACATTTTCTCTTCATTAGATTGACTATGCTAGTCTTTACTCTGCAATGTCTGTGTGTAAGACTGTAAAGAGTGCCTTAGAAAATGATTGATAGACAAAATATTTTTCAATGACACAGTATGTGTTTAACAGAGGGTGAAACATCCTACCATACTGTACCATATCATATCACATCACAGAATCCTATATTTCATTCCACTTTAAAAGCAACAATTGTCACTTTCCTCCCCCTTGTCCTCCGTTCACACTCTCCATGGCTTTTATTTTTTCCTTTCTGGACCATAAATCTTCCTGTTTCTTTAAGTGGATCCTGGGCGTTTGTCCCAGCTTCAGTGTGTTTCTCCCAGGGTATTTATTAAGTCTTTGTACTCATTTATCACACAATGAGACGGCCTCCCTGACAAAGCAAATCAGTCCTCTATTAATGGCATTTCAATATGATGAACGGCAGCTACCCATTTCTATTTCTAAACAAACTGTATGACCCCCACTGGGAGAAAGAAAAAGTGGATACCAAAGCACCTCTCATGAACTGGCTTTAGACATGGAATACATAACATTGCTAGCTTCTCTGTTAAAGTATTGTTTTTTTGGCATTCAAACACAGGGAACATGTCACAGAATTGTTCCAATCAATTATGACAAGGGCTGTCCAGATCGTGCTGCAGTGCCTGTAAGACATTTATCTTCTTGTTCACAGGAGGGAGCACAAAGTACCATTTCCTTCTAACCAAGATGACAGCTCAGTATCATCATTTAGTAAATCAAATATATGTATATTTTGGGATTTGACAAAATATCTAGTTTTGTAGGGTTCAGGCTCGACCAACTGTCTCAGTAGCTAAATGCTAATAGTAGCCGTAACTTAGTCTTTTCCTTAAGAGATAGATAAGATAAGAGATATTTCTGAGATATTCTTGCTTTTTAATTACGCATTTAACAACCAGAAGTTGTCATGAGCAGAATTGTTCATATACTTTGTGAGACTTTATTTGTACTGTACATTTAACTACTTTTTGTATTTTAGCTTATTTTGCAATTGTACAATACTTAAAGGGGACCTATCATGCTATATTTAAATAATATATAAGGTGTATATATATATATATAAGGTATATTAATACGTTTTAATTTTCAAAATACGAAACAGATCATGCATTTTAGCCATGCCTCATTTTGCCTCACTCCAGCTCTGTCTTTGCAAGGTCTGATTCAGCTGACCACGCCCCCATGCGGAAGAGGGGGGAGTGACACGGCCCTGGCACGAGCGTCATGTTATCATGCTTGCTGTGATTACGAGTGGAGAGTCAACATGGCCCAACCTCTCATTCCCCTGATTGGTGGAGAGTTGACCAATCAGGCGGAGTGCACCTACATTACGTCAAAAAGGTGCAAATAAAAAATCCACCCGTATCAAATCCGTTGCAGCCCCGTTTTTAGAGATTTGGGTATGGAGGAAAAGAGAGAGGGTTGTGTTTTCTGACACTTTGTGAGTTCCCTGGAACACCGGGCAGCCCAAAGCTACAAAAATGCACTTTGCCAGTCACAAAGTGCATTTTAAATGATAGGTCCCCTTTAATGTACAATAAAAAGTAAGTACAGTCATGCAGGTTAAATATTCTTTAGTGGGCGTCAAGGCCAACAAAAAAGCTATTCTAGTTTGAATAATATTTCAATGTAAACAGTGTATACCCATGAAATACACAAAGACAGTTTTGTGTCTCAATCAACATACTTATGTACTTACATGTACTATTTTTGAGTGCATAGGTATGTCCCAATGCTAGGTATGGCAAAGTACACTATGATTATCTGGATGGTGCACTCATATTGGTCAAAAGTTCAGTCGGGAAAGCTAAACAGTTCTCACACTCAACAATCACGATCTTGGCTATGTTATGGAAGCAGCGCACCTAGCCACTGTACGGTTGCTCTGGTAAAAAAAATTACAAATAAACGTTATACTTATAGGTTTTCACTATTCAATAAATGAACTGCTATAAGGGTTTTGAAAAGAAGCCCCTGTTTATTCAAGTACCCCTCAATGCAGTGCGCAATGCCTCAATGTTGCCGGAGCTCAACATGGGCGGAGCTCAACCTTTGAGGCACGTGACGTCCCGACTTGGGACCCGCGTTGGGTTAGGGGTTAGGGGTTAGGGGTTAGGGGTGAGGGTCAGGGTAGCATGGAGAGAACAGAAGTACTACCCGCGCAGCAGCATGCAATGCATCATCTGTTGAGCTCCGGCCCACATTGAGGCATTGCACACTGCAGTGAGGGGCTTCTCAGTTTATTTGATTGGGTTAATTGAGCAGGTTGCAATGATTTGCTAGAGCAAATGATAACATTACTAGCTAGCTTCTTTGCTAACAGTGGCATCATCACTTCCAGTGAGGTCACAGCAGTCGTCTGCGTTTAGAGACAACACTAACCAATCAAAATGCACACACTGCTGAAGTGTGCAGTCAAACACTAGGACATTCACCAATGTAAGTCTCTTACCCTTCAGATTAAATAGTCCCCCATCCTTGAGAGGTCGAATGATTAAAAAACAAATATGCTCTGATCTAAATGTTGTCTTTGTAGCATATGTGCATAAAAAACATAAAAGCATCTAAACAGCAAGCAGACATTAGGATAATAATGCTGAGCTGGCGCTTTGGCAGCAGACCGGCTATCTGTTCTGGATTGAGTTTATACAAAAAGGGGGGGGGGGGGGCTGGTCTGGCGTCAGCCACTGTGTAAGTCTGGGTTTACACTGAGAGAGGCACAATGGAAACTCACTACATTCAACATCGCTAGTACACAGATTGCATGTCCAAAGTCACTCCTGCACAGTGCAATTAAAGCTTTGTTGGGAGGATTACTTCATACAAACACCCTAAAATACACCGTGAGATTTACAACGTTACAATCCATTTCGGAAAAAAACTGCGAAATTGGCTCTAATCAGACATGAATTGCCTCTCGGTTTCTCTGAGAAGCCTCAAAGGTAAACACTAGCTTAGCAAAGTCAATATTTACTGCATCTGAGGCCGTTATTTCAACAGGCCGGGCAGAGCGGGGCCACGGACGGACCCCTCTCATTGTCTGGAGCCTGTTTATATGTTGTTTAGCTGTACTGCAGACGACCTTTGAACTCTGGTCACACACACACGCAAGCATTTGCTATTTTCCGCTTTTGATATATTCTCATCAAGATGATAGATTGTCACTTAGCAACCACAGTCAACAGGGCCAGTATCAGAGAAGTAGATCAACATAATGTAATTTTTTTACACTTACAGAATTTCCATGAAATATCTTTGTATGTAATACGTTAGATGTGTTATCATTGGCTCTGGAAACCAGAAGCTTTGACAAATATAGTTGCAAAATCAGATTGTAGCAGGATGGTTAAACTCCTTCCAAGTTCAGCATGAACACTTGGATTCTGCTTAGACGAATGTGGCACTACGGAGATTTTTCCGATACGTCAGCATGATTTCTGTCAGGAGATTTAAACATCTTAAAAGCCAATTAAAGATGTTGGCTGTTTTTATTGTGAAGGAATCCAAATCTTTCAGTTTCAGCAACGTTTCCCATATGCTTGCTCAGCATTAGTAACAGATGTCACTAACCGAGAGCACAGAGAGGCTGATGATGTGACACGGGCAGATGTATGTTACAACTTCCTGAATGTAATGACCCCGGCTTATATATCATTATCTTAACTCTCTATGGCATTCCACTCGCAATCACTTTACAATGCAAGTGTACAGCATTTTACATGATATAACCGTTTACTGTGGAAGGGTGAACACGTTTTATCACCAATATGTGATGACGGGGCTTTCAGCTGTCATGCTGTTTTTTGTCACTGTTATCATGACAGACATGTTGGCTGCCAGAAAAGCAAAAGGGAATAATAGGTCACAGAAATAAGCAATCATTCTCGATTTTTTTTTGACAAATTAAATTGAAAAAAGCCAACAATGAGTTGAGTCCATTATCTTCAGACTTTCTGGAGACAGAAAATCTTTAAGAACGGTTCAGAAATATATAGGTTTTCTTCTCTTGTATTATCTCCTACGACAGCTGGGTGTGGTTGTTTTTAGCAAATGTAAGTTAGACAGGAGTACCTTACCTTTGTAAATAACTATTTTAAGGTGTGTATAAAAACCATTTGGTGCGCTGGAGTATTAATAGCAGCAGAAGGGTGGATCTGGGTCTGTTGTGTGTGTGTGTGCGTATGTGTGTTCATGAAGGAACATGTCATCCATGTGACAGGGTGGCTTATTAATGCGTTTTTAATAGTTTTATAGTAGTAGGTGGACAATGGAGCACAGCTTAACTTCTGTGCTGACACAACTGTGTGTTTCTCCATCTACTGTAGGTAATACATGGATATGTTTCTTATTAACCCCACTTCAAAATATCCAACTGTAAATCTGTAAAAGGCTGAATTAATGGTTTCAAGGTATTTTCTGTTTGCAGTTTTGTTCATATTCGAGTGTGGGATTAAAAGGTTTAATATAAAGAGATAAAAAAGAAGACTCCAGTACTGTAAACACTATATACTGTATTTACATCAAAACAATTGGTTATGTATGTTTATTTTTTATTTTTTGTTTTAATGGAACGTGGGCATTTTGTGTTTTCGGGAAGTCATTTGTGTGGTCCTGTAAATTGTCAATAGAAAAAAATAATAATGCAAAAAATTGGTAGAAAAATATATTTTTTATTCTCATACTCTATATGAAGTCCTTGCCTATCTTTAGTCTGTGATTTAAATTGGAGCATTCCAGTCTTTACACTTCACTCCTAGTCAGTTTAATTCCTGCCCCCTTTTCTTTCAATTTCTTGCTCTCCCCCGTCTGGATTTTCTCTGATATTCCTTACTTAATTATAATATAAGTGGTTCCACAAGTGCCTTTTGTTTCAATCTTGTCTATCCCCTCCCAGTACCTGTATCTGCGAGGAAGGGGATGTCCAGTTGGTCTGCTGCGTTGTCATTTGTAACTTTTTTCCTTCCTGTGGATATACGTGCTTTACCTCATGAGAAAAGAACCTGCAGGCCTCTGTTTGAACATGTCCAATGTGCAATTATACTGGATCATTTGTTCTTCTCACGTGGGTGGTATGGTAAGTAGGTGTGCCTTTAAGCTAATTATAGATGTGGGTGCTCCTAGGTTGGGGGCATGAGAGGGTCTCTTGGCATGGGAGTATAAATAAGATGACAAACAATTCAAATGGAGCAACGCCAAGGGTGTGTGAGCATCCTGCATATGTTCAATTCTTTTTGTAAATTGAATTGGTCAGACTTCAACATTCCCGTTCCAGTCTGTCTCTCCCTACGTCCTAATTTGCCAATCTGTCATTGCGCTACCTCGTTCCAGCTCTCTCCTTTCTTTCTCAGCAGTCTCTTTCTCCACTGGCCTTTTGGCTCGGTGTGTCTGTCACGTACAGAGCGAGAGACTCTGTGGCCAAAAGGCCCCATCCTTAGGGATCTTCAACTTTTCTCACCATAACAAAAGACTGGTGCTGTCAGATTGCACTGTGGCTATTCAGTTTCTGTGTTACCCAAGCTTTTATATGCTAGTGTTATGAAGAAGTCACTAGACGGCCACATCACAGTCATACAGTGCGAGGTAACATTTAGGTCAGGCCTGAAGCAAAAGATCTGAGCCAGTCACTGACACTGACAAATGCATATTCATTGTTGGTCATTGTACCATCGTTTTTTGGGTTAAGTTCTGGCTGAAGTTTAAGTTCAGTTTTTTTGTGAAAACACACATCTAGTTCCTGTATTTTAGACAAGTGGAACAACAAAATGCATCCCAATAAGAAATCACACGTAAAGGAATCGATCATCGTTCCTATTATAATAGCCAATTATCATGCTAGTGCTAATGGAGATCCTAATAAAGAATAAGAATTACAAAAAAATAAAGTAATTTGTGTAACACCAGCGAATTGGGGCTCATTTCCCAATATTTTCCTAACTTTAACGCTAAGATCTTTAATTTCTACTTGAGAAAGGTTCGAAGTAAAGTCTACATTCGAACCCTGACCTGATGTCAGACCACAGAGGTGTTCAAACCCTTTTTATTATAAGGATGACTTCTCCATTGTCCTCATTAGCAAACGTTACCACAATGCCAAAACCCATAAAAGGACATGAGACTGCAGGGACACCAAAAACGCCTCAACGAAACGCATGTTAAAAGACACTAGTTCTTAAGTCTAGCTACCTTAGCTGTGAGTGTACGTTAAACAATCTTAAAATGTAGTAGTGTCAGTTGATATACAATATATAAATGTCTAATAATACAAACACCCAAAAAGGAAAACATTGTTGAATGTCACAATTGTTTTACAAATCTGCAGACATTTATTTTCAAGAATGGAATGAGGCCCATTAATAGATAGATAGATAGATAGATAGATGTATATTGATCAGAATTTGGGAAATGATTTTGTTATAAAAGCAGTAGTGTGGTCAGACATTAAAATACAAATACTTAAAAAGTGGAATAGAGAAAATAACAATTAGAAATACAAATAAAATGAAAAATATTGTATCAAATATACACAATATAAACAATAGAAAATGCTCAAAATACTACAGGAACCAGTCACATACAAAAATACTACAACCAGCAACTTGTTAGCTTAGCATAGATCCTGGAAACAGGGGAAACAGCTAGCACTGTGCCCAGCCAGGAAGAAGATGTTTAATTTCACTCTGATTCTGACTAGCCAAACGGACTAAGTACTTCGAATGAGCCCTTTATAGGTCTGGTAAGCATATTCTATTATTCGTTGAGAGCCTCGATAGCTGTTTCCAGGTTTTGTGCTAAGCTATGCTACCTGTCTTCTAGCTGTACTCTTGTATCTCTGTATGCTTTTGCATTTTCTGTCATTAGTAATGACTTACTGACCCAATCCTTTAACCTTTAAATGTTCATTAGGAACTTGTTAACCAGTTACATTACGAGCATCATGTTGTCATGCGATTGTGACATTTAGAGGCCAACCACTTACATGGTTGAGTGAGAGGAAACACAGCAGCGTCCCTGTGGAGACTGGGTCGCCCCGGACTACGACCACACCGTCTGCTGTGCCTGCAGTAAAATGCTAGGCAGCAAATTTAATTGCATGTCTGTCTACTGCTTGACAGATCATTAGTGTCTTTATACGTGTGTAATAATAGGCTATTTGTTATCATTAGGTATGTGGATGGAATGTTCTCTCTGGAATGCCGTTAAGTGGGACCAGAGACATTTTGAATGGCAAAAGCCTCGACGAGAGACTGATTGTTGTTTTTAAAGCTCTGCCGTGGACTGGGGTAGATTTCTCTGTATCTTTAACTTCATCGTGTTGCATTTGGACCAAGTATGTATGTACTCAAAAAGCTCCATTTATTATCTGTATCCTTATCTTTAATTAAGTAATCTGATTTATGTTTTGCTTTTAGACTTTCTCACCTTTGCTTGGACATTATCTTTGGATGAGCCTATGTATGCACAACAAGAAAAACATGGAAGTGGCTTCTGAAAAGAGACACAGGGAGAAGTATTTCATCACAGGCGGTATATGTTGTTTTATGTAGACAGAACAGGTGGCACACAGCACTTGAAATGGACTGATGTTGTAATGGTTTATACTCAACACAACTGCAAATCACCAGCTTTAACATCACTCCTGACGTAATTCTAATATGAATTCAGTAACTGAAGGCGATGACACGTTCTTTCTACCCCAGCATGTTGTTTTCAGACCTGGATCAAGTAGCTGCTACAAATAATTTTTGGCATTTGGTTGAGTATTAAGACTAGCAAAATGATTTACTGCATGAGGTCAGCGCTTATAGTGCCTGTATGTTAGCGAACCCCATTAAAAATAATCTATATTGACTCTCAGACTGTCTCTAAATAGTCTCTCAGTGTTCTCGGTGCGTTCTGAAGCTACCAGCTAATAGCAAAGTTGGTTCGAGACCAGTTTGAGGGAATGCTTAATTATACACACATGTTAACGCTACTATCCAATTTTCACACACAGTCATCTTTTCAAAAAGGGAGACCAGTTTGTAAAGCATATTGATTACAAAAACAAAAAATTGGCAAAAAACAAGAATAGCTAAGAGTTATTATTTCTGATTAGCGGGTATAAGCGCCGGGAGGCGTGTGATGCAGTGGGTTGTGCGTTGGTGTTCGGATCAGGGGGTCTCAGGTTCAAACCCCACTGCAGTCAGCATGTCGTTGTGTCCCTGGGCAAGACACTTCACCCCAAATTGCTCCTGTGGGGATTGTCCACAGTATTGAGTATGTAAGTCGCTTTGGATAAAAAGCGTCTAACAAGTGACATGTAATGTAATGTAATAAGGGAGCACAATATCCACTTATGCTATAACAAGAGTAGCTCCATGTTCACACGGCATTTATCCTAGCACATTAATTTGCACTTTTGGAAAAAAATTGTAATTGCGTTGCTAAAAAGGAAAATAAAAAAAATGGCAGAGTTGATTATTTCAAATTAAGTTAACACTTAGCTTTAAAGTTGACAACATATTGGGATCAAAACAGCAAAGTGGTCGGCAAGAAAGCACAAGTGTTAACCTCTTAACATGATAACTATATGGTATCGAACATGCTGACTGACACACACATTACAGCGTTAGATGATATGTTTATACAGTTTATGGTATGTTTACTCAAATAACTGCATAATCCAATCCAAAAAAAAAACTGATCACAGGTATATAAAAAAAAGATTCCATTCACCTGCTTCAGTCTTGGTATAATAACAGTTATACTACACCAAAGGAGGGAGAAGTAGCCTACTCAGATCTTGTACTTGAGTAAAAGTTGAAGTACCAGAGTGTAGGAATACTCTGTTACAAGTAAAAGTCCTGCATTCATAATGTTACCCAAGCAAAAGTATTAGCATCTAAATACACTTAAAGTACCGAAAGTAACTAAAGATAGTAAATAATCTAGTGGATTAAAAGTTAATGTTTGACCTCTGAATTTAAGTGAGGTAGAAGTACTCAGTACAAGTACAAGTCTCTCAAAATTGTACTTAGGTACAGTACTTGAGTAAATGTACATAGTTACTTTACACCACTGCAGTTAATTTTTATTAGTGACACCTGTGTCGGGATTGGAGGCAGAGAGGGTGGACCCAAAAGCAGGAAGTACCTTTGATTGCAGGAACTCTCCCATGGATGAAAATCAAAGATCTGACCAACACCAAAAGAAAACTAGAACTGAAATACATGCAGAACTCATCAAGGACAAGAAACAGCTGGGTAGGGCAGGAAATCAAACAGGAGGGAAAACACAGAGACAGGAAGTAAAACAGAGGGGGTGAACACTTTTCAAAACAAAACCGAAAACACAGACAGATCGTGACAACCTATGCTTTTTAATTAAAACAACTAAAGGCACACAGGGCTACAGGCCCACATGTATATAGGACAAAAACCCATGAAATGGGATTTCTTCAAATTTGATCTGAATCTGGATCACTTGATATGCATCCAAACGCGATGACGTCAAATCTAGAATGACGCAAGTGGTCAGCACAATCCATGCTGCTACTAGCCGAGTGCTATTGTGGACATCATTGAGGCCAACAACAGTCTGGGACGGACGCCAAAATGACCGTGAAAGCCCTGCGACTTGACAGCGCCATTGTTTGAAAAGGACAAGATACGCTCTAATATAATAAGACCAAAAAAAGAGATCTATACATTAATCCAAAGCTGAAAATCGACCCGAATAGTTGCACTGTTTATATACTTATGTTTGAGAAATATTTGTTCAAAACTACTGTGTTTAGCTTTGACTTTTTCAAGTTGGTTTCAAGGTAATTAGTAGTTCTACTGCATGTGTCAGTTGTGTGTGGCTGCAGAGGGAGCTGTGTGAAGTATAATAAGTTGCCTCAGGTGATGATATTTGAGACAGGTTTGCTTTTAAGTCTACAAATTTAAAAATGAAAAAAAACCTGTTGAGTCTCTACCAGATCTTTGCAGCCCCTTCCTCATCTCTGTCTAGAGCCTTGCGCATACAATCAGCCACTAGCACCGGAATCTTTGACCAAACTGTTTGTAGCCTATTAGCATTGTGGGTAAGTAGGTGCCAGGTCTTGTTAAGGAATAAGAAACGTGATAAAAAGGACTATATTTCTTGTTCTGCTGCATCGAACCATTTTCAGTGTTCAATATGAACCAATAATGTTACAAGAAAGCTATCCTAAATCATTTTTGAACTCAACATTTTCATTTATATTAAACGTCGTATTCCCAACCAATATCCAAGATTTACCTCTGCAGTTAGAAGCTTGTTCTCTTCATTAGAATTGTTGTCGATAAGAAAACACATGCTAACCCTATCCCGTCTGTATAAAAAAACATTGTATGTATTACCCCCCAAAGTTACTTCTTAATAGCAAACAACAAAATAAACAAACAAGTAATATCTTTATTAATATAAGCTCATACATGATGACTGGTAATGCTCTGAAGAGAAGTGTTATGGGGTGGGCAGCTGTTGAACGTGCATGTGATAAATGAGGGTCACAGTGAAACAGCTGTCATATTACAAAATAAGTATCAAAGCTCAAACGGTTCGATATTTACATGTATCAACTCAAAGTAACCAATACTGTGAAACGGGTGGGACTTCACAACACTAGGCTGAGGGAGTTGTTCGATAAAAAGAAAATAGTTCCAACATGAAACTATTCAAAACAAAGACTGTGGATTATAAGATAGGATGGACCTTTATCTATGGACCTCAGATGTTATAGCAGCTAATACAGAGTAGCTTGAGTTTGTGTGTTGTTATTAAGGCCTCTTTAGTGACACACTGAAAAACAATTCCTCTTTTTCCCTCTTTTCTTGGTATCGTAGAGAAGGAGAGAGCAACATGTGTTTACCACTGAGTCCCAGGTATCTCCTCAGCAGCTATGCGCCCGTGGCAGCCAGACGAGGCAGTGCATGACAGAGAAGAGTTAGCGGGGGAGGGTTGGACATCACTCATCAACCACAGGTATTTCTATTAATATTCTCCAATGGTGTTGCTCTCAGCCGAAAGCCGTTGAACAGTGGAGACATGTGAGTCATAGTTTGGTCTGTCTTCCAGTGGGTTTCAGGGAATGCAGAGCACAAGGTGTACCTGGAGGCAAGACATGGTTTGTCTGACACAGTTTCAGTCAAATTATCTGAGCTGAGCTGTGTGTGTGTTTTGGCCCGGATACACAGCTCCATGAATACTTTACCGTAAATACGACCGAGCACGCCATTCTCAACCAAACATGACCCTGTTAGAGTCAGGATCAGGAGCACTGTCTTGACACTCATGGTGTTGTTGTGCAATTATTATTGTTATTATACCAAATAACAGGTTAAAAATAGGTCGAGTACAGAAAGAAATAACTATTGAGACACACACACACACACACACACACACACACACACACACACACACACACACACACACACACACACACACACACACACACCAAGGTTTGGTTCATCCAGAGTGTAAGATGTTTTGTCAAGCTTAAAGACTCAAAAGGGTGTTGTTTATATTTCATAAAATGTTTTTTTTTACTTAAATTTTTCTTATTCATTTTAATGAATCAGAAATACTTTATATAACGACTTACATATGAGTGTCTCGTAAAAAGCAAGGCACGTTTATTTATATAGCACCTTTCAACACAAGGCAATTCAAAGTGCTTTACAAAAATGAAAGACATGGCAGAAAATGGCAAGGGAGCATTGTTGGTAGAATGAAGGTGTTATGTTGATATCTCACTTGTTTTAAAGATATGGCATGTCTGAAACAGCCACTTGAATCATCTAGAAAGTTTTGTTCACACAAGACAACAGGATAGAAAAAGTATATTACTTAACTGCTGACAATTGAAGGTGACAATCAGTAATGATAGGCATTTGAACACATAAATGCAGTAAAATGCAATAAAATAGCTTTTAAAATGTTATACTTGAAGCAAGAAATCTCTGATTGCATGTATGTCATGATCTTTGTATTTGTTTCCTGTTTTAAATAAAAAAATATTTTCTCCTTGCATCTTAATTCCTGTCTCTGTGATTTCCCACTTTTTGTGATTGTCTGCCCCGCCCTTATTCTGCTACCCATGTTCCTCAAGTCTTCCTGGTTTGTTCATCCCTTTGTTTTCTTTGTTATGTTTCACCTTGCCTGCTCCCCTCAGTTTCACGTTTTTTTGCACAAGCTTATTTTAATAAAGCTTGCTTTTGTTATTTGCCTCTGTCTTTTGTACAGCGTTTGGGTTCGGCCTTCTTTACCCACCCTGTGACAATGTATGCATGTCCTTCTAATTTCTCGAAAACTGATCATCCGATGGCATCAACACTTGGTGGATGTACTGCTGGGGATCCAAGGGAGAGCAGTGTTGGATGTGGTGCAATTTTACAGAATCTTTGTGATACACTGTAAGCAGGACTTCCAGAGGCTCAGCACTAGTCTTACTCTGAACAAATACGTGTTACCAGCATCCAAGCACTCCCCCCAATGACACTGCAAACAGGAATACCAGGGACAAAGCTATCAGCATAAACAAATGCTCTTGTTTTTCTATCGTGTTGGAATAAACCATATAGTATTTAATAACAATCACCTGAAAGAGCTGCATGGTCATGTCTGTGGGCCACAGGTTTACATTATTTGTACGATCAAAAAACGTATACGCCTTTTCCCAGACTTAAACTAGTGTTTATAAGAGCATAATGTGTGGGGAGAATGTGCACACCTCACGCAGACTTCAGACCAGGCGCACACATGGTTAAATAAATCATGGATGATCTTTCTGACGTTTCTTAATAATGATGATTCAGAATTTACTGCGATGATGGTTTGCAGAGATATGTGATAAATTAGGGGTATGGACGCTACAAAAGCCACAGCCGTGCGTAGAGACAGATGCTCTGGCGCCAACAGAGAATCTTGCTGAATCTAGTCGATGAAATTGCGTTTTCTCCAACGTATTTCTTATTGACAGGTATTGATATTCAAACAGATGTTTGAGGTTGAACAGGGTGATTCATACATTAATGCAGTTGTAGAATTAAAATTGTGAATGTCCGCCCAGTTCCACAATGATTGAGATTTACAAACAATTAAATCAGGCGTAGCAGCTTTGCAAATCCGCAGAAAAAATAATCTGTATTCATATATTTTTGCACTTTTTTTAGTGGTGATTCTACTAAGTTTTATAGATATGCCCCCAGGTGTTTGTGACCTTCTAATAGAAGGAAGAAAAATTATGATTCCAACTGCTGACACACAGCCATGTTAAATTGATGTTAGGTAATGACAGACTGTACACTGGTATGACAGCTGCTGCCTCAGGGCCTGTAAGCTCCGTGGACCTGATCACTGAAAGCGTTAGATAGATGATGGATGTTTTAACAACCTTTGCTAATTTGCATTCTTTCTCTGTGACACTGTGTTTAGCATCGATGCAAGTGTACAAACCCAATAATAACTGTAATAGAATTACCTAATTCAAGAAATCTGTAGGTTTGAGAAACGTTTGCTTTGCGAATTATAACAATGGGATTAAGAAACCATCGTTAATATTTAAAATTCCTAACAGCAAAGATTTATAGTGCTGAATACATAAAACTTGTATCATCAAAAATCAGGTTTTAAGAACTGTGAGACTACATTTTTCCTGTATTGCACATAGTGTCCTTCATAATTGTACTCGGACACTTTGGTTTTATGGTATGTTAGGTGTATCCACACGCCCAGTGAATTCTTATTCATCACACAATGCTTTTTGTGACCCTTCAGCAACATCACGCTACACAAAAATGCTTCTCACAATGACCCTCATGCAGGAAGTCATATAGGAACAAGTTACATCCAGTTTTGTTCGTATCTACTATTTGTTCTTGTTTTGACGTTACCCATTACATTTTATCTTACTTTAACTCTTAGAGTATACCATTACTATATAATATAGTGTGTTCAGATTCTGAATGGGTCTTAAATGCTTTTTGATTTTCCTGTAACACCAGATCTGATGCTCTAAAAAATTACATGTTTTCTTCATTCAAGTTTATTCAAAAGTACCTCAACAATACTGGGGTTTTTCTTTTTCGGCTTTTTTTGGTGGCCTCTCTCCAATTCTTGCGAATATGCCAGAGTATTTGCACACAGGGCAACACCGGCCTTTATATAGTCTTAGGATCTGTTTCCAATGCTGATAAAACAACTGCCACGCCCCTCTAATTTATAAGCACTTATTTATGATTCTCTTGAAAGAAATATAACAGAAAATATAACATTTACAAGAATATTGTTACATGAGGCCTAATATTTATATAGTTACGTTTTTCCGAATAACTAATGATAAATCAAATTATTAATTATATTATTATTATTATTATTATTATTATCAAATAATTATTAATATTAATTCATTGTTACCCACAATGGAAGGCAACTTTGCCAATAAAGATAGAAAAAATCCAGATAACTCGTGAGCAGGTATACAAAATAAAAAAAACACAGTAACCAGTTTAGCATGGTGGAATTAGCATGGTAGCTAACTGGCTAACTAACTAGTTCGGCCATGCTTTACAATCAACAGAAAATAAGGCATAGAAAGTTTTAACTCATCTTTGTGTGCTTTACTACAATATGACAAAAACGAATCCAAAAAGCAATAAGTTGGTAAACATTATTCATTTACGACACTCTGCATCTTAGTCAATATTGCAATACCTTTACATTAGTGACTCTGTGACTGGCAGCAAGTTTTGCAGAAAGTTATTCAAAAGTAGGTTGTTGCATTTTTTGCAATGGCTTGCAGGAAATTGTCACGCAACCTACACACGGTTCCGTCACGTTGACGCTTGCCGGTGGGCATGTCTGGCGCTTGGATTTAACGCGACCAACAACCAATCACAATAATCTCCCGCCCTGACGCTTGAAAAGTTGAACTTTACAAGCGTAAAGCGTGACGTCCCCCCATTCAAAGTGAATGGGAAGTGTATGCGTTGCGTCACTGTTCTGACCTTCTTGCTACCTGATTTAACCATGGATGTTTGTTCTACTCCTGATGTTTTCCTATGGTTCTTTCCCTTTTGTTTTGGTGCTTGCTTTGTCTCCTTTGCCTACCTACACACCTGCACTCAATCAGCCTCGTTAACATTTACCTGCTGCTAGAGTTCTTCCCAGCCAATCCACTCCCTGCCTGTTCTTCTGTCCAATCACCGAATTCTCTGCCCATCTCTCAATGCACACTTTATCTCTTCCTCTCATGGATTTTAATTTAAATCCTGGTTTTAAATGTAGTATTTTTGAATGATTATTGTTGCCTTCACTTACTCCACTCTTTATGGCGCAGTGATTTTAAGGTTTTAGAAAATAACAACGTTTAGAATACTAGCATGTCATGTTGCCTACCATTTAATACTTGCACTAATTTCACAATGAGGTTTACATTAGCTGCCTTTGGAGAACTGAATACAATACAACAGTAAAAATACTAGGCGGCAGCAGATGTCTGTAAAGTCATGGTTAATTACTTTAATTACCCCAATTAGCTAGCTAGGACAAAAAGTTTAACAAAAGATGTAACTTTAAACAAACACACAAGAAAACAATCCTCCTTATTATACAATGCAATCGTCTCAATATGTTCTGTAATAGACCAGCAATGGCACATTTCAGAGCTGAATGGAACACAGCTGCTGAAGAGGAACTTGGTGTTTAAACATTGATTTTGCATCTCCTTCTATAATCGGTACCACTTTACCAAACAGTTGACATGCATCAGATCCACTCATATTTTTGTTGAACTCATGATGAATTTGAATGGAAACAAATGTTGGCAACATCAATCAATCATTGGCCATTCTTATAATGAGTGCATAATGGTGTTGTTTGATCCCATACAAATCCTGCATGCCACAAAGTTACTTCAGTTTGGATTATTAGGGGAACTGAAAGTGAAAAAAGACATCCCTGTGCACTGAAAACTAATGATAGGAGGTACTGGCAAGGATTATGGGTACTCCAATGTGAGGGTGCAATTGCGTATAGGTGCCAATGTGCAAATATCTAAAATACCAGACACTTATCATGACTTGTTTATTTAATCAAGACAAAGACAAAACCAACCAATAAACCCGCCTCAGCTGCACCGACAATCCATTTGTTCCCCTTTTTCTTGGTTTATCGCCAAAGGCCTGACTCTGTCTTACTCCTGGTAAAAATGCAACAACCTACTTTTGAATTTTGAAGACAGGTTTTCAACAGCTCTTGATAAATCCAATACCAAGATCAGATGTGAATTAATTTAAAAGTGTACTATATATCAAATGTTTTACTTTATCCAAAGTGAAGGAAAACCTTTGACACCATGATACATTAATATATCTGTCCAATCTTTCTCAGTGACATTAAATAAGGTGTGATCCCAGCCACAACAGCTGGGCTTCAACCAGAAACACAGATACCTAGAAATAGAGGCCAGGAGGCAGGAGCCATGCCTCCTGAATAAAGATGGATGTTTTCTTGGCGTCTGTCCCAACAGCGGCTTTATGCTGGTGTGTTCTGTCTCACCTGGGGACAGAAAGGATCAGTGCCAAACTCAACTTCACATGATGTGTTTTGGAAAATTCTGCAAGATAAGGTTCCAATCAATCAGATGTGTTTGTATATAGTCAGGGATTTGCTGTTTTGCAAAAATGAAATCTGGTTATTTTTGGTCCAGTGTTACAAAAATATGAACACATAGGATCTTTATCTTACAATTTTTCCCAAAATTAAGATGTAAAGGGCTATTTTCAACCAAGTTGTTGAAGTATTGAAACTAGGGCTGTCAGTCGATTAAAATATTTATTCGCGATTAATCGCATGATTGTCCATAGTTAATCGCGAATTAATCGCACATTTTTTGTCTGTTCTAAATGTACCTTAGAGGGATATTTTTCAAGTTTTTGATACTCTTATCAACATATGAGTGGACAAATATGCTTTATGCAAATGTTTGTTTATTATCATTTGAACAATGACAAATATTCTCATGAATATTAAACACAACAACCTCTGAACATTACAAATATTCAACCTGGAACCTCTCTCATACAATACAATAATACAATACAGTGTGTGTGTGTGTGTGTGTGTGTGTGTGTGTGTGTGTGTGTGTGTGTGTGTGTGTGTGTGTGTGTGTGTGTGTGTGTGTGTGTGTGTGTGTGTGTGTGTGTGTGGAGACACTGTGATGGATCGTTGGAGCCAGTGTTTCCGCCAGACCAGGGCTGAGAGGGCTTCCACCCCGAGAGCGCGGGGGAGGGGGGGGGGGTTGTGTGACGTCACGGCGTGACACGTGACTTGAATTTTGAATTGAGCCGTCCCTTATAGATACTATCTCTTAACGTATTAGTGATGGGAATTCCGGCTCTTTTTAGTGAGCCAGATCATTTGTCTCGGCTCACTAAGAAGAGCCGGCTCTTTCGGCTCCTAAACGGCTCTTCATTTTACCACAGTTTACCACGGAGCCTCGGTTTCGCTGCTGCGAGGCTCCGGCGCTCGCAGTTCACGCGCGTGCTCCTCTAGCACCCCCTGTCAATGCTTGCCGGCAGTACATTTTCCGTCACAGGAACAAGCTTTGCTGGCGGCGAAAATAATCCCACCAGACTCCTTTGCCCCTCCAACAGAGGGATGTCCTTGTCCTTTTTCCTTTTCGTCATTTCAAGCGATAAAAACTCTCGATCTTCTCTCGAATTATACATTTTTTTGGACGCCCAAAGTCAAATGACAAGACGCCCCCCTGGCGGAAATGCTGGTTGGAGCTATGTGCAACTCAAGGGCCGTATCTCATTTCAAAGATTTCCCCTCCTCGACTCCTCGAATCCTCGGTCCTCCGGTAGTGACCCGGAAATGAATTTCAGCGTGCCATGTTGAAGGACATCTCATTTCTCTAAATGCACATCGAGGATCGAGCGTCGAGGAGGCTCTCTGGAGGAGCTATAATCGAGGATACACTGATGGGTCCTCCACGGTCCTCCACGGCTCCTCCGTGGATGTATTTCCGGCAACAGAGATGTTTAAAAGAGTCGTGACGCACGGCCGGACTGAACTCAGCCAATGACAGCTCTGCATGCATCCCCTGGATATTATTTTATTAACTGCTTTCATCGCGACGCGATGTTTACACTGAGAACAGCTGTGAGGTCCGTGCAGAAAGCAGAGCAGTGTGTATAATATATATCACTCAGTATATCAGGCCTACATTACTCTCTGTATTTGTATGCTTTAGTTTAGTAGATATCTACAAACAAAGAGTCGATATTTTTCTAAAACCATTTAGTGCTTCACATAATAAAATACACAACGGCTGTAGCCTGATTATAAGCTTTAGGAGCTGTAGGTGTGTGTGGTACAGTATGTGCGTAGATGCAGCGGACAGACAGGTCTCAGTTGGTTTGGTGTCCTCTGCTTACTTTGAATACTTGTAAATACAACTTTTGGCCCGTAATGTATTTTCCTAATTGTAGCGACCAGAGGGGGGGGGGGATATATCCAGTCTCTGATAGTGTTACGTTATTGAGAGTGCTCTCATACTTGTTTGATTCTGAAATGTTATATATATCTGTAGCCTGTTATTGTCTCATTATACCGCACTGTGAATGAATTAAAAGTATAATATATAAGTCATCATGAACACATCTGTCCATCAGACAGAGGGCTGCTGTGCCTCCTGTCATCATTAATGGACGCCTTTTTAATATGACCGCTCAGAGGAGAGGAGTTCTCATTTCTCTAACCGCCTGCTGCTTCCCCTCCTCTCTCCTCAGCTCCCCCTCCTCGGCTCCTAGGAGTCGAGGATAGGAGTCGAGGAGTGGAATCTCAGAAATGAGACACGGCCAATGCATATGCTCGAACGGGAGCTGCCTGGACGCTGCAATCATGTTGCGCAAAGTCAAGTGCTCGGCGCAGTTGTTGGCGAAATGTCGCTCCTCTGTTTTCATTGAAACAGCTCCTTATATCCGTTAGCGCAGCTAGCTAGCACCAGATGCTAACAACAACAATACACGTAAGGTGTGCGTGTTCTCTCTCTCTCGCTCGCGCCACACATACACACACCCTCCCGGTCCTCCCGATGGCCAGTCCGGGCCTGCCGGTGAGCGTGGAAGTGTGGCCTGCCACAAGCGGGCGGCAGGAGCGGGGCTGTCAGAGAGTCAGCATGTAGATGGTATTTTAAACTCGATGCGCTCTGAAACTACGGGGCGGCCGAGGACAAAAAATACACATGCGTTAATCGCGTTAAAATAATTAGTGGCGTTAAAAATGTTTAAAAATGTTAAAAATGTAACGCGTTATTAACGCGTTAACGCGAAGAAAATGTCAAATCAACACCTACTGTTGAGTAATAGTTTGTAATAAAAACATTTACTTTTGTCAAATTATTATTTAAGTGTTTTAAAATGCAGCTTATTTCACACTTGACCAAGTATCAAAAATTATCAAAATAAAATAAAGAAATGACAACACTGGGGAGCAAGTGAAAATAACAGAAACATATCAAATAAATGGATCAAATGGAATGAATGATAAAACACAAACATATATGCACTCAACAATATTAAAGTAGCTATGTAATTTGGTGTTGAACATTTTTTATTAAGGGATACCACTCTTAAAATAACTGTTCCTTCCTTTCTAAGTGAGTCTTTCCAGTACAATACATGCCATTTCTTTCACCCACACAATTCTCGAATCTACGTCCATTTTACTTTTGTAAAAACTATTTCTAGAAATGGCTCCTCTTTTTTAGAAACCTCACTTACAAATGTTTTGACATCTACCCAAGAACACGGTGTAATAGCACCCCCCTCCCCCCTCTCCACTTTGCCGGTTAATGCCTGTCTAATATTGACAACCACTCTCTCGGTTTCTCTCCTGTCTGCATGACATGAAGGGCGCATGCTGCAGGTGCTGATGGACAAGTGCAACTACTCTCGATGTGTTTTTACAAGATCGCAAATCTCCCCCTAAGCTGTCGTGTTTGAATTTGTCTGTGTCTATTTAAGTCAATGTGCAGCCATGGGTGTACGTGTGTGCTCGCATGACTCAACGAGGACTGCCTTTCAAATGAAACCTGCATTGAGTTAGTGCAGCAAATCAGCAGTTTCTAATCCAGGGGTCAATGGGTTTGCAGGGTGAAGACATCATAATGAATCTGTGACATTCAATTGTCAATTATTATAATGATATTTGACTTATTATTGTATGTTTTGACAGGAATTTTAAGATAAGCATATTAACTCCACACCTGCAGGGATAATGACTTATATGAAGTCTACATGCTTGTTTGTTTGTTTTCCACTCGTAGCCCAATGCATAAATTACAGTGGCCGACAAGTGCAAACGTGCAATAACAAATTTGCCATGTATATGCAAAGGAGGAAACATCTCCACCAACATGACAACACATGCGCAGCATTAAGACAACTTGAGGAAACATGCGCAGGGCTAAAAGCATTGCAGAAACGAAACGCTACAAAGAAAAAACTATGTAAGAAGCTCAAAACGAAAGCCAGGGGGAAAGCACACAGCTGGGACCCGACGCTTGTTGACGTTTGCTGATTGTAATGTTGAACATAATATTGTGTTTTGGCATATTTTTTATTTATTTATTTGTATAATTGTTTAATACTGCAGTGCCTTTCTCCCAATGTAAATAAATTACATTGGGACGTTGTCGACCACCGTAATGAACAGATACTTAATGTGAAACATTTCAATCCATAATAAATGGTTTCTGACATTTAACAGTAATAGAAAGAACTCTAGACTAGCCATGAATTAGCGCTTCAAATGAATCCGACTTTATTTACATAGTACTTTCATACATACACCATGTGCTTCACAAACCAAAGACAATACACACAAATTAAAACAACACAACGAAAGCAACACATAACCTTCTGACAAATAAGATCTCTTAATACCAACAAAAAGTCATAGTAAAATAGAATTCATTTAAAAGCTGAATAAAAAAGATGGGATTTGAGTTTCTCTTAAATGTTTGAACATTCTCTGCCATTCTAAAGTCTTCTGGGTCGTAATTATAACAGGACCCCTCACTGTGGGTCTTTGTCTGAACTTAAAGTATGATTTAAAGGCCAGTACCGGAAGACCTGAAGATTCTCGAGGGTTAATAGGTTGCAATAATCTGATAAAAAGCTAGGTCCAAGACCATTTATGGAGTGTGGACTGCTACTTAGAGAGGTCCCAGTTCACCTCCTGCCCTGCCGTGGTGCCCTTGAGCAAGGCACCGGACACCCCCCTTCCCCCCTCACTCCAATTGCTACCCGGGCGCTGTACAATAGCTGCCCACTGCTCCTAGTACTAGACTCCTGGTACTAGGATGGGTTAAAAGCAGAGAACACATTTCACTGTGTGTGCTGTGTGCTCTGCATGTGTGACCATTAAAGAGGGTTTCATCCCTCCCAATTCTAATTCTAATTCTAATTTAGAGCAGGGGTGTCCAAACTTTTTTCAACAAGGGCCACATACAGAAAAATATACGAAGGGCTGGGCCGCTGAGATATATTGCCTCACAAGTTATAGGTTAGAAAAATCTATCAAATTTAGGTAAATTATGGTTGATATTGATGAAAAAAACACACAGCTCGCCGTAGGGTTTCATTTATTGTGTTGGCAGCTCATTCCTTAAAACGGAAGGCTCAGATTGCTTATAATAAGAGGAAATATGAAGGATATATTTCAAGGTTGATGTGTAAATGTGTTATTGGGCTTTTTTCTTATAAACTAAGATTTGTTAGAAAACATTTTCAACTTTAATTGACTGAATTTATTTGAATATTGTGTTATATATTTTAACATAATATATTTAAGAAGTACAATAGCAGATGTTTAATTTGTGGGCCATATTTCATTATACTTTTTGAATTTGCTGAGGGCCGATTCAAAATGGTCCGTGGGCCGCATTTGGCCCCCGGGCCGTAGTTTGGACACCCCTGATTTAGAGCTTTAAAAACCAACATAAGTATTGTAAAATAAATTCTGTGTGCACAGTACATGCATCAGTGCACTACATACACTGCACCGGCCTGACAGAAGTTAGCTAGGAGACACTAGTCAACTAAGAGCTCCTCTATGGCCATTTGTATTAGCCAGTGTGTTTTTTCAGCTGGACAGCTGCAGTGTAACTTAACCTCAATGCACGTGGAATCCTTCACCAATTCATGGAAACCCAGAGTGCAACCATTTTTTTTCCAGTTTGAGACCAGGCACTCGTGGGATACAGAGACATTGTGATGTCAGGCTCAACACTCCATAAGGGACTTAAACAAACACACATTATTAAAGGATAAATGATGCTGCAGAGAACCCTTTTTTTCCTGTTTTCAAAATGGCACCACTAGTTATTTGTTTTAGCAACTCTATTGCTTTCAAACAAATCTGGTGAATGGGTTGGGTTTCTGTTACGTAACAATATTTTACCCCATCATTTTGCCCTGCGTCACCTGGGTCTGAAATAATACTTCATTAGATCATTAATTGTTCCCAGGGAAAGAGGCTGTTTATAGAGTTGCTTTTAATGTTGTGTGTGGGTCATATCTCCCTTTCCCTCCCTGTTAGCTATCATCGACTATAACCTCAACATCTGGGAAACAGATCCACTTAGAAACATTTACCTCATACAGTAGTTCACTATTATAGTCATACTGAATTTGGTCAGAAAATTCAAACCTGATATCTGAATACAACAAAACGCTATTTGTAACACCGCTAGTTAGACAGTGTGATAGTCACTAGCAGTAAGTGGCTGTTGGAAGTGCATTTGCACACAGTGATTCATTTTTATCATTTACAAATCCATGACTTTTATCATGTGGACATTTATAGGACTTTCTTAATAAAGTACACCAAATGAGAACTTGGATTGTTGGAAGTCAAAAATCGGAAAGGAGGGCATGCTAATTTGCAACAACCAGACAACAGCATTTTTGCTAGCCTCAACTTAGCTAGGCTATACACAAAAGTCTTCCTTTAAAAAAATGACCCTGGTTTTTGTTTACCGTGTGAAATCCCAAGATTATGTTACATCTATCAAAAATGTACATCCATAAATTAAATTACATAACAAATGTACTTATGATATGCCACAACGTGATCTTTTTTGTCACCGTTACCAGGTTTTTTTTGGGTTCTCCTTTTCCCCCCTCCAATTTACAACTTTAGCAGCGTGTTTAAAACTGGGACTGGACTTGGGGTAGACTATTTTCCCCACAAAGCATTTTGGGTAACAAAATGCCGCTGCGTCCTTGGGCAAGACACTTCACCCTAAAATTGCAAGTGTGGGTATTGTCCACAGAATTGAATGTATTACGTCTGATATGTAATATGTAATGTAAAGCACTAGCAGTAATGAATTATTATGATTGCATTATTATTATACATTCAAAATAGAACTTTGAGATACAGTGAGTAAGATATATTTGCCAGCTTCTGCCAAATCAAACAACATTAGCCTTTCTTTATGTTTATATTGTTTTTTTGTGTGTATTTTTTTGCCTTTTTTCTTTAGAGGAGGATATTTGTGACAAAATTGCACACAGGGATTGCATAACTACAGCAGTTACAATACGTTATGTTAAATTGCTTGAAAAATCCTTGAGCTATAAATTACAGTTAATTGTGAGAATATTTGTATTAAAGGTATGGGGCGGCAGTGGTTCAGTCTGTAGGGGATTGGACTTTGGACCGAAGGGTCGCCGGTTCACGTCCCGATCAGATCAAAAATACAGAGTGTGGACTGATACTGGAGAGGAGCCAGTTCACCTCCTGGGCCACTGCCGAAGTGCCCTTAAGCAAGGCACCTAACCCCCAACTGCTCACTGGTGCCGGCTAGACGGGCTGCCTCCGCTCTGACCTCTCAACTGCATGTGCATGTGTGCATATAACTGTGTGTGTATTTGTATATGTATGTGCATGATGTAAAAAGTGTGTACTGTGTGTACTGTATGTACCTGTATAAAAGAAAACTGTGTGTTCTTCTTCTTCTATTTATTGCCCAATAAAAAGCATGCCACCAAATAGGGAAGTTAACGTTAATCATTCAACATAAAAGAGATAAAACTCATTTTAAAACGACATGTTGTGAAATGGAATGATCACATGTTGTGTAAAGGGATGATCATACGTATGGCTGGTATGAACATATGTCTGTAATTGAAATGACAAACTTAATGAGCTTTCAATTTGTCTTCCTCCCTCGAGCCATAACTGCTTGAATAACACACTGTTGCTCAATGTAAGGAATGCTGTAACCAAAAGCAAATCTGTCTGCACACAAAACCAAGGGTTCGGGAGATATACAGACACATAAGCAAAAATGTAAAAGAATGATGGGAAAAATCGGCTCATATGCTGCAGGTTTTTCCTGTAATGCAGGCTTCTGGCAGCTTTTACATTTCACCTCCCATGGTGCACTGTCAGGATGATCACGCAGCGGACTCTGAGCTGACACATAATTCATTTGTACTGTATGCTCTAATCATGCAGAATGATTGAACGGCTGTTACTCACCCACGCAAAAACCAGAAGCAGCATCAACACAATAAATCAGAGATGGAGATGAATCATATGAAGGGATATAAGCAGTGACGTGCGGTGAGGTTCATGGCTGGTGAGGCACTGACTCTTTCAGAATCAGATTTACAAATATTATATTTTGACCTTGTTGGGGTGAAGCAGCCTTCAGTGGTTGAAGGTTCGAGCCCCCTCCGCGCCGTTCGTTTGATGAGTGGTCTGCTGTAAAAAGGAACGGCTCAGACGCAGAGATATGAGGTTTAACAATAAGCTGATTTAATGGTAAAAACAACAGTACAATATAACAAAGTACTTCGGGCCTTGGCTCTTACTACCGTGCGATGTACGTATCAGACAGTCAGACAGAACAGAGGCCCCGAGCGTACAGAATTCATAATATTTATGCCCACAAACGGAGAGGAGTTGTGTGGGAGGAGTTGTGTCGGTTGCTCCTCCCTAGGTGTTCATCCATTGGTGGACTCACTCCTGGGCGAGCCCTAGGCAGTGAATCAGAGTGAGTCAGCCATCGACGAGGTCTAAACAGCGAATCAGAGTGAGTCAGCCATAGGTGTGGGAAGTTTGGATCTCCTGCGCCGCCGATCAGTCCCAGGTCATCTTTTATGGCAGCCATAAAATAAACAATTCTGGGTCGCACGGGGGTGAGGTACCAATCCTTATCTTCGTTTATCCTCAGCACCTGGCCGTACCACTCCGCATCCCAATCTTTCTCTCAGTACAATCTCTGCATAGACTCAATGGTGTCAGTTTTATTACCTTTCTCCTGCAACCCCCCCATGCTCCTATCCGGCCCATTAAAAACCCGGGGGGGGCGACTGGATCCTCTACATTCCTAAGTCAACGCACACACAATTGACCACATCAAACAAAACAAAATAAGAACACTTGGTCTAGTTTCATAAGTATACATTTTACACAGACAAAGTTATAATTATTAAAACAGGTTATAATTATTGAACAGGTTATATAGGATATACAGGTTACTTTAATCCCCCTTTTGATCTCACCTCAGAGATCAATTCACACAAAGCATTCGACACATAACCACTGTCATTCTTTTCTACTGTCTGTCCCCCAACATTATATAAATCCATCAGAAGCTGGGATTTAGAGTACTTTAAACCTTCGGGAACTGCCCACCATAACAACCTCTTATGACAGTGGAGGGAGACCAAAGTATATTAAAACTGCGTCCCTGTCTGCTGAGTCATCATGCTATCCTCTCCTTCCGATGCATAAGCCAACAAGGGCATTTGGTACGGAGGGACAGCTTTTCCTTCAATGGTGGAACTGATGAATCTAACACACAATGAGCGGATACAAGGCACACAACAACAACCACATGTTACTAAAATGGCAATAAAAGTAGCTATAGAAATCAAAAGAGACATTATTAAACCTTTCCATGGACCAAACATGTTTGTAAACCATTCCTCCAAGGGGTTGTGTATCCCTGATTGTTCATGCATAGTTATGGATAGTGTGCGAAGACCTTCTAAAGCCTTTGTGACGGAACCGTCCGGAGCCGTATTGTTTGGAATGAAAGTACAACACATATCACCAAACATTGAACACACACCTCCTTTCTCAGCTAACAGCATGTCAAGGGCCATTCTATTCTGAACTGCCATAAGGGAAGTCGGCCCCAGCTGTTCAGCGAGTCCTTCTACAGCGTCCCTAGTGAGATTAGCTAAACGGAGCACATTGTAATGTACATAGTTGATCCTGTCTACATTCTTGTTAGGGGTGATAGGGAAGATAGCTGCGAGGAAAGGAATGTTCTCAAAACCTGAGGCAACTTGATCAGCGAGTTTATACTCATTGGGAACACCCCGTGGCACCCCTATGGAGTCCATGTAAGTGGGAGAGTTGGCAGATAAATCAAAGGGGCCTGGGGCGTAGCGCTTGGACAACACGTGTCCCCTACGTCGAGTGACTAGGTTGATGTTGAGGGAGGCTTTAGGGTCCGTGTGCACCAGTTTTTCGCCTCGTAACATTAGGGGTGCATGGAGGCGCACCATAGCACACAACCCCACAGATAGTTCGGGGATACGGGTGAACAGGCGGTGGCCCCCACAATAATAGTAGAGACCACCCCTGGCCCAATGTCCTATACTATACCAGACACGGTGTGGTTACACCAATCCGCAGAGATATTTCCTAGATCAAAACGCGGAGATTTTTGGACCATGGTGAAACATGTGTACCCACCGGCGCCTCTGTTAGGCGTGAATGGGCCTGTCCTAGTACCATTGTCAATTGGAGGGAAAACCTTGGCCAGGGTGGTGCAGTTAGGAGGACTAGCCATCTTGGTCAGTTGTAACATACAGTTGTAACCCCAGGTATCTGTGGAAAATAGGGGCGCAGGGTCAGTGACTAATTGCGGGCGGGCTGTAGCACAGGCTAGGCAATCCCCTGCCATTTGTTCTTGGGCTGTTCGGACAACCCATTTTAGCCATAAATTGTCATCTATGTATCCTGTGGCCATTTGGATGATGTCTAGAGGTTGAAGTTGGCTATAATCCCCCGTACATTTATCCGTACATGTGACTTTAGACAAGTATTTAACCTTAGATGCTCCCTGACGACGGTTTTGCTCTCTCTTTGGTATAACTTTAATTTCGAAGAGGCCTTGTGGCGAACCCCTTCCTGCATGTACCGCGAGGACATAAAGTCCAGCGTCGGAGAGCACGACCTTCTTTAGCGTTATGAGCACCGGATTACAAAACCTGGCGGAGCACGGGACGTCTGGGTTTCTCCTGACCACTTTCATTCTATATTTGAGGGATCTAACAATTGCCGCTGATCGGTAAGATGGCGTGTATCCCCAGTCATCAGGACCCGAATTTGCTAGGACACCGGACCAGGACTCGCAGGCACAACCGTAGGTGTATGTGACGGACAGATAGGGGTCGCCTTTGGCAAATGCACTGCCTCTGTAAGTGTAAGGATCGCCTTTGACCCTATCTGTGACGCTTCTGTTACATACCGCAGGGGCTAAGCAGACGTATTTGGCTAGGTAGGAATATTTCCTGTCGAGGTTTCTGCAGGGGGCAATTTTGCACAGGTCGATTTGTATTATTCCATCACTACCTGCTTGGAAAGTGAAGGTTTGTTTAGGAGGCATTTTGGTAACTTTTACCTTATATTTGGCCCGTTTGACCCTAGTTACGGACTCCTCTGGCGGGGGAATGGAGTCTGGGTGGTCAATGGAATCAGTCAAAACAAAAATAACGGTAACGGTGATGATCGTGACCAGGGACATCCCTAGCAACCATCTCCAACTCCCATACATGGTTAGGTTGTTATTTTCAATGTAACACAACAACAAGGGTTATTTCTGTTATTAATAATAGGAGATTTACTAGGACACAAGGAATTAACACTCAATCAAAATAATAAGGCTATTCACGAATAGGCCATATAACTAAGGATGGTGTTCAAGATACAAACAGTGTCCCAAGTAAACCACGATTCCCACTAGCAGAGTACACCAACAAACAATAAGGAAGTGTAATCCACAGTCTGTCATTATTGAGTACCTTTAATCAGTGGTCCGTGTTATTGTAATTAGGTTCTTCTGAACACAATGCTAAAATCTCCTAAGGAGATCTTTAAAACAAGGGTGTAAAATAGTACCCTGTAATGGTAAATACTGTGCTCCCAGAACCTGTTAAATATAAGGTTCAGTAAAACCTGTTAAATAGAAGGTCTGGTGATTGGGGAGACTTTCACTGCCCTTTAATTATAGGGCTAACCTCTCGTTATATATAACCTACTACTCTTATTAGAAAGAGGCCCTATAGGTGGGCACAAAAATGCTGCTACTTATTGGAAAGTGCCCCTAAAGGTGGGAGTAAAAAAGTCGGGTCCTATATGGAGTCGTGTGTTTCAGGGGTCGGGGTCCCGTAGACTCGTGTCCGCCTCCTCGCCGGCCGTAATCTCCTTTCCAAGATCGCCTGTTGTTACCTCTGTGTCTTTGTCCTTGTCATCTGTTGTGTGGGTCGTTGCTTCTGCTGGGCTGTCGTCGTCAGAGGTGTCGCTCTCTCGTCCTGCTGCAGCGATGTCAGTTCTGATGTCGTCTAACGTCCTTGCTGGAGGTTTTCCAACGGCGCACTGGCTCCAATGATACCACGTTTCCCCCTTTCCTTCGAGGCGAACTGCATGTGATGTCCTCTGAGTCACTCTGTGCGGGCCGGTGAACCTTGGGTTGAGCCACTTCGGACGGATGACCTTCAGCCAGATGAATTCTGCGGTGTTAGCCTCGTGCTTCTCCGGTCCCCCTTTGGCGTCAGCAACCTGGGTGGAGAAATCTGATACCAAGCCCTTAAGTTGCTGGTAATATGGTTTGCTATCCATCTCTTCTACTTCTTTCCCTACTGCTAATGCTCCAGGTCCAGGAAACTGGTGACCATGTGTTAGCTCAAAAGGAGAGAAGCCTGTGCCTCTGTTTACAGAACTGCGAAGGGACAATAGGGCCAAAGGTAGTGCGTCTAACCAGTTCATGCCTGTGGCATCACAGGCCTTACTGAGCTTCTGTTTGATACTCTGATTCATTCTTTCTACCTTTCCCTGCGACTGTGGATGATACACTGATCCAAAGTTGTGTCTGAGTCCAAGGGACTTCTCAACTGTCTGCAAATGATGATTCTTGAAATGGCTGCCATTATCTGACCTCACCCTTCTGGGGAACCCATGTAGGGGGATGTAATGAGTGATAAGAAACTTGATCACTGAGTCTGCATCTTCCCTGCGACATGGTATGGCCTCTGGCCATCCTGTATATGCATCTACCACCACTAGGAGATACCTGAACCCTCTAACCTTATCAATCATATCTGTGTAGTCAATGATGATTTGTTCTCCGGCCATTTTAGGTAAAGGAAACTTTCCCTGGTGAGGCTTCACTGTTGCTCTGATGTTGTGGGTGAGGCAGATTACACATTCTTCCAAATGGTTCGCTATCATGTCAGGTAAGTATGGGTGCCACCAATGCGTGAGATGTCTGTCCATTTGAGTTTTACCACAATGAGTGGGGCCATGCGCTTCTTTTAGCATGGATCTTATCCACTCTGGGGGTAGAACTGGTCTACCGTCTGGAGAGTACCAAATTCCTTCTTTGTTTGTAGCCCCCCTTTCCAACCATAGTGTTTTCTCTTGCGGGGAACCTGCCTCCTGTGCTACCTTGAGAGTGTCATCAGTGACTGCTGGGAGTAACTCTGGTGCTTTGGTAACCAACATCTGGAAATGTGGTAAGTACCCTGCTTTGTCTTTGGCTGCTCTGTCTGCTGCATTGTTTCCCCAAGCTAAGAAGTTATCAGCTTTGTTATGGCCTTTACATTTTAGCAATGCTAATTTGCTTGGTAACATTACTGCTTCCGCTAGCTTTTTGATGTCTTTTTCATGTTTAATGGGAACATTGGTTGAAGTTACAAATCCTGCTCTCATCCACTGGCGCATTTCAACATGAATTATTCCATGGACATAAGCTGAGTCTGTGTAGATGTTAACTTCCTTTCCATCTGATAGTTCTAACGCTGCAGTGACTCCTCTTAGTTCTGCCAACTGTGCTGAGACTCTCCCTGTTACCCTTTCAGCTGCTCTTTCTTCAAACTCTCTTATGCCTGTCTGACTTACCACTGCATAGGCTGCCTGGAGCCCATGGATGGGGTGCCTAAAGCAGCAACCATCTGTGAATAAGTTTTCTGCATCTGGATTGGTTCCTCCCTGAGATCCACTCTCAACTTCACATCCTGTATGACCTTGTCCTCACATCGGTGTGGTTCTCCACTGCCCATGTTGTCTGCGCTATTCACGCCCTCATGTGAATAGGTTATGTGTGCTTCTGTCAAAGTTTTCTCAAGTCTTGTCTGTCTGGTGGATGACATGGTGAATGCGCTGGAGTTAACAAATGAGACAATGCTGTGTGTTGTCAAAACTGTCAATGGGTGCTGCATCACGATGTGTGAAATTTTGTTTAAAATCCGAGCTGTTCCTGCTGCATGTCGTGTGCATGGAGGTTCTCTGTTTTCCACTCTATCCAGTGTTATGCTAATGTACATCAGTATTGACCTACATCCCCCCTTTTTCTGAAATAGGATTCCGTTTACGGTATTCTCATTCTCAGAAATGTCAAGGAAGAAAGGCAACATGTATGATGCAGAAGCCAATGCTGTTACCTGGGACATGGATTGTTTCAGAGAGATGAATGCTGATTCTGCTGTCTGAGTCCAGTCAAGTGTTGCTGTCAAGTTTCTGATACCTTTGTCGTTGATCAGAGCTCTGAGCTCTGCAGTCCTTGGGTTGTACTCAGGTATGTAATGTCGGCTGTAGCCTGTCAGGCCCAGAAAAGATAACATGTCTTTTACAGTCTTAGGTTTCGGGTGGCTCAAAATGAGCTCCTGGTGTGATGCTGACATGCCTGTACCTGCCGGAGAGATGAGCCTGCCCAAAAATGCAACCTCCTTGCGGGTACACTGCAGTTTCTTTTTGGATACCTTGAACCCTGTTGTGTGCAGGCGCACCAGTAAATTACGAGTGGCTTCCAGACAAGAGGCTGCTGAAGGGGCTGCAATAAGCAGGTCATCCACATATTGTATCAAAACCACTCCCTCTGGTAATGAAACCCCGTCCAACTGTTCCCTCAAAACTTTATTGAAAATTCCTGGGGATAAACTGAATCCCTGAGGAAGTCTGGTGTACTGCAATCTCTCTTTGTCAATGGTAAATGAGAAAATCGGTCTCATTTCCTCTGCCAATGGAATGCAGAAGAAAGCATTTGCAAGATCAATACATGTAAACCACGTGTGCTCTGGAGTAATGTTGCAAATGGCTGTGTAGGGATTTGGAACTGGTATCAAAGGAGTAGTAGTGATAGCGTTGATAGCTCTAAGATCATGTGCCATTCTGTAGTCCCCATTGGGCTTGTGTACTGGTAAAATAGGTGTGTTCCAATCACTGTGGGAGGGTTCCAAAACGCCTGCCTTCTTAAGACCTTCCACTGCCTGGGTCACCCCTTCTCGAGCCAACGATTTTAACGGGTACTGAGAGAGATGAACCGGAAGTTCCGTATCAACAGTGAAGGTAATTGGAGCAGCTTTTGAACAAAAACCCACGTCATGAGAGTCGCTTGACCACAAGTCAGGAGGGAGGTCACGTATCATGTCTGCTGTAAATGGATGATCTGTTTTCTCCCTACCATGATGTCTGTCTACCTCGTGCCTTTCCATAAAGATGCATTCCTGTGTCTGAATCTTAAGTGCATAGGCGCTGTGTGAAGGAGAGAAGGTAAGTGATGCTATCTGTGTGGGCTCCCAGTCCTCCACCTCTAACAGTGCTTTGACCATGGGACCCAGTTCTTTGGCTTCGTAACCTTTCCTAATGGCTAGGGAAATGTGTGGGGTGGCTTCAGAAGACATACGGTACCAATATTGTTGTTCGTCAGTTAGATCAATTGCTGCGGCTACCCCTGCTTGGCCAATATATAACTTTACTGCCTCTACCTCCCACTTAGCCATTGCTACCTCTGCATCAAAGGCATAGGCGTAGGTTTGGTCATCCTGTCTATCATAGTACAGAGTAAGATGGGGAGGGTCAGGAGGAGGGCCGTAAGGGCGGAGGAGATTGATCCAGGGCTTCCACTGTTGAAAGATAGAAAAAAGTCCGTGGTTCTCCTGTGGCCGGTCTAGCAGGCCCCAGTATATAGTTGCATACTGGGTAGCCTCTGCGGCTGTAGACTGGGATATCATCATCTGGGAGCCTGTTCTGATTGTGGACAATGAACAGTTCAACTTAGTACCATCGGGAAATGAAATGATGAGACCATCAGGGGAACAGAGGATAGAGGCATTGGCTTTGATCAAAACGTCTCTGCCCATGAGGTTGGCCGGACTTTGGGGTGCAAGGATGTACTGATGGAAAAACCTGGCCTGCTATTTAGTGGTCAGCGGTGTTGAGAGCGGTACATGTTCTATATGTCCCGAAAACCCCATGACTGCGACAGTATCATCTGAACTGGATTTGTCGAATTTAGGAGTGTTGATAGTAGAATATCGAGCCCCAGAATCGACCAAAAAGGCAGTGAAATCTGCTTAACAGTCATGTTCATGTAAGGATCCGCCAGGCCCGTACATTCTGGGTTCCCTGGGCCCCCTCATTGTGGGTAATACCCCTTCTCCGGATCATACTGCACGTACTGTCCACCAGGGATCGCCACTGCGTTCGGAGCCATATGTCCATTCTGAGCTTGACCCTGTTGTGCTACCCCATGGTTCTGCTGGTAATACTGCATGTCTTTTCTGGTTCCTTGTCCGCCACTTTGTCCCCCTTGTCCCCTTCCTCTTTGTGGTGGTGGTGCGCCATGCGGGCACTCCCTCCACCAATGGTCAGACTGACCACACGTGAAGCACACCCTCTGGGCTGTTGGTCCTTTGAACCCCATCTGGGAGCTCCCCTACCCCCACCACCCCTCTGTGTCTGCGTAGCAGGATTAAAGACATACGGAGCCACATTGTAAGCAGGAGCCGGAGGCGGATACACCCCAGGGAAAGGCCAGAACGGAGCCGGCTGTTGGGCCGGGGCCACGGGGGCTTTCGGCACATCACTATCTGAGCGGACAACAAGCTGTTTGGCACTTTTCTTCTCGGTCTGTATTGCCTTACGGGCTAATTCTAGCTGTGTGCGGAGGAGCTGGACTCTTAACTCTTCCTCCTCTGTCTTTGTCTTGGTAAGTACCTTATTGTATTTACCCATGTGGTGGGCCAAGTGCCTTTCCCACGTCTGTGTAGGCAGATGGTCTGCCTCTGGATTGTCTTCCATAAGAGCCTTAATCTCTGCTGGAACTGCAGCAAGAATTGCTTTGCGGAACATCTGTTTGTGTTGATCATTATTGTCTGGACTACAATCAGTGGCTGTAGTGTACTGCTCCCTGGATCTGAGCAACATGGTTGCTGCAGCCTCTCCAGGAGTGAATGTGAATGCTAGCGACCCATACCCGCCCCCTGTTTGTGGGAAATGCTCTCTCATGGCGGTGCTCAATTGGCTGTGTATGTTGTTCGTGATGATGGGAAGATCGTCCCGATACTTTCCTGTTCCCACCCTAGCTTCAACTCGCTGAACTTCATACGCACTTGTCTGCTGGGCTAAAATTCGCCTGAAATCCCCAATGCAGATACTCTGCCCTGTTGTGATATCAGCAAACTTCCTCATCCAATTTCTCCCTCCCTCCGTAGGTAGGGGCATTCTGTCAACCAGTGCATGAATGTCACCCATAGTGAACGGGTGGTATGTCGACCCTCCAGTTGGGAGAGCGACTAGTGGCAAGTCAAAACAACCTGTTCGTTAGGATTCTTGTCACATTGTCTCTGGCTACGTCTTACCATCTGAGGTAATTAGCTACTGTCTCTTGGTCAGCTTCTGAAATCCGTCCTGTCATGGTTATAATCTGAACTCTGTTCTTTTTACGGCGTCTACAGTTCGGTTCTGCTTCCTTAGTCAGTGCAGACAAATACTGTTCATTGCCTCGTCTGTCTTCGCCTGAGTCCGAACTGTCCAAGTCATCGTCCTGGTCAATATATTCTCTCTCAGAAGAGGCTCGTTGCGCTATTGGAGCATGTCTAATCTGTGTGGATCTCTCTGCAAATGGTTCTCCATTTAAACTACCGCTTCTCCGTGGTGAGAGGCTAGGGGAGGTTTCTCTGGACATAGTATGCGCTCTGTGCTGTGTCTATCCTTTTTGTGTGGTTTGCGTCCCCTATGTTCTGTGTCTGAGTCATGGGCCTTATGCCTAGTCCCATTTTTTCTCTCATGTCTGTCCTGTCTTTCACACTCAATCTCACCCTGTTCTCTCTCTCTGAGTGCTATTTCTTCCCTCCACACTCGCTCTTCGTAAGCATCCTTTCGTTCATTTTCTTCCTTATCATTTATGTCTCTGATTGCTATCAATTCAGCTACCGTAGGTTCCTCATTGGTACCTGTCTTCGGAGTCAACATTGTCCTCAGTCTACTCACTCGTTCTTCGAAAAGTTTGGCATTTGTAACTGATGGGGTGTTGCTCTCTTTAGCTGCTAGCTGATGAGGAGTAGTTATGGTGGTATGCACCATTTTTAATTCTGATTCTGTAGGTTTCCCACTGTCTGACAGTTGTGTGTTAACTGAGCTACAGCTATCCCTTCTCCTGGGAATAGAGGTGAGTCTGCTGGGAACCAGAGAGACATTCCTGTCATTCTGAAATTCCCTCCCCTTCTGACCTCCTTTTCTAGTTCTGATTCAGAAGATGCGTCTGTAGACAGCATCTGAAGGTTTGTCATGGGAGGGGAACTGGGTGAGGGGGGGTTAGAGGTGGAGGGAAGCGTATAGGGAGGGGGTCGGGTCTTAAAGGGGTTGTATAAATCTGGATAGAGGAGGGGACCGCCCTCTGGGATGTCTGGGAGGGGCCCACCATATGGCTTCTCCTTCCTGACTGGCTCTATCACTTCTGTGGGAGGGGCTGGTGCAGGACTGGGTGGGGCTGCTATGGCGGGCAGATTTTTGGCGGGATTTTGCTCAGAGAGCAGGTTACTGCCACTCCATTCATAACTAAAGCTGCGTTATGGCCTATTCTCCTTAGCTTGTCAACTAGCTCCCTTTCTTTGTTAAGTTTAGAAGCCCTGATAAAACCTGCCTTCTGCTTGTTGAGAGTTTCTAATTTCCGAACCAACTGTCGCTCGTATGTATTGAGTGCTGTGGCTAGGAGACTTATTGCCTCGTCACCCTCTACTCTATTCTCTGCGATCATCTGATCGTGTAAGAAACGGAGATCCCTGCTCGCCTTTTTATGATCTCCGGGCTTAAGTCCGCTAAGTATAATCTCTCTGCTTGTCCCCACTGTTCCCTTAAACTCCCCGGAACAGGGACTCCTAATTCTCTCTCTTCACGTTCAAATTCTCCTTCCATTTTTGACTTCGTTCGTATCTGCTTCTCCTAAAGGTTTTAGTTTTTTATAAAAAACACCAGATATCTCTGCGTACTATAATTTACTAATTATTGTAGTTTTATTCCCACAGGTATACAGTCTGATAGTTTTCGTTGCGAGGTGTATTTCAACCAGTTACGGAGACTGCAAAAGAGCGCCTCTCCTAACGGTTTTAGTTTCTTATAAAAAACACCAGATATCCTGCGTACTATAATTTACTAATTATTGTAGTTTTATTCCCACAGGTATACAGTCTGATAGTTTTCGTTGCGAGGTGTATTTCAACCAGTTACGGAGACTGCAAAAGAGCGCCTCTCCTAACGGTTTTAGTTTCTTATAAAAAACACCAGATATCCCTGCGTACTATAATTTACTAATTATTGTAGTTTTATTCCCACAGGTATACAGTCTGATAGTTTTCGTTGCGAGGTGTATTTCAACCAGTTACGGAGACTGCAAAAGAGCGCCTCTCCTAACGGTTTTAGTTTCTTATAAAAAACACCAGATATCCCTGCGTACTATAATTTACTAATTATTGTAGTTTTATTCCCACAGGTATACAGTCTGATAGTTTTCGTTGCGAGGTGTATTTCAACCAGTTACGGAGACTGCAAAAGAGCGCCTCTCCTAACGGTTTTAGTTTCTTATAAAAAACACCAGATATCCCTGCGTACTATAATTTACTAATTATTGTAGTTTTATTCCCACAGGTATACAGTCTGATAGTTTTCGTTGCGAGGTGTATTTCAACCAGTTACGGAGACTGCAAAAGAGCGCCTCTCCTTAAGGAGGATGCGGCCCAAGGCATGGAGTCGAAACCCAGTCTACAATAACCTTTGATCGTCACGTATATGCTATCAGATACAAATAAGATTCTACAATACTTTCAGGGACGGTCCTTTCAAATTGATGTTGAAAATATTATAATATACAACCACAGTTAATCACACTCAAAATAAATAAACCTAATGTAACCCCAGATCCGTCTAAGGATTGCCTGTGTACATTAGTCGATGAGCCCCAACCCCAGAATTCGTCTAAGAATTACTGTGTGTGTCACCTTATTTCTCAGAGTATTTCAGCTGGACTTCCTTTAAATTTTAAAACCACTGAAATCTCGACGACCATTGCAGCTGGACTTCCTTTAAATTTTATAACCACTGCAATCTCGTTACACAGTTAATCACACTCAAAATAAATAAACCTAATGTAACCCCAGATCCGTCTAAGGATTGCCTGTGTACATTAGTCGATGAGCCCCAACCCCAGAATTCGTCTAAGAATTACTGTGTGTGTCACCTTATTTCTCAGAGTATTTCAGCTGGACTTCCTTTAAATTTTAAAACCACTGAAATCTCGAACGACCATTGCAGCTGGACTTCCTTTAAATTTTATAACCACTGCAATCTCGTTACACAGTTAATCACACTCAAAATAAATAAACCTAATGTAACCCCAGATCCGTCTAAGGATTGCCTGTGTACATTAGTCGATGAGCCCCAACCCCAGAATTCGTCTAAGAATTACTGTGTGTGTCACCTTATTTCTCAGAGTATTTCAGCTGGACTTCCTTTAAATTTTAAAACCACTGAAATCTCGAACGACCATTGCAGCTGGACTTCCTTTAAATTTTATAACCACTGCAATCTCGTTACACAGTTAATCACACTCAAAAAAATAAACCTAATGTAACCCCAGATCCGTCTAAGGATTGCCTGTGTACATTAGTCGATGAGCCCCAACCCCAGAATTCGTCTAAGAATTACTGTGTGTGTCACCTTATTTCTCAGAGTATTTCAGCTGGACTTCCTTTAAATTTTAAAACCACTGAAATCTCGAACGACCATTGCAGCTGGACTTCCTTTAAATTTTATAACCACTGCAATCTCGTTACACAGTTAATATATTCCCCGTACAGTCTAGTTGACTTTTATAGTGCGATGTATATTTCAACAGATGGAGAGACTTCCAGAAGCGCTTCTACACCCCCTTTCGGCGATGTGGCTTTTGGCAAGGAGTCGAAACCCAGTCTACAGAATCTCTTTATCGTCACGTTTAGTCTTCTAGATTAACCCCACAGCAAGAGTTTGCGAGATCCGGTCATTTCAAATTGATTTTGAAAGTTGCGTTTCTCCTCTTGAAATACCCCACATATAACACAACTACAGCTCCTCTTTGAGACTGGAAAGTGTTATTCTGTAGTACTGTTCTTTCTACCGTAAGACTAAAACACTGAAAATGCCGCTGACAACTCTAAAATTTTGTAGTATAGCCAATCACAGATTTTGATAATAACAGGTATCTGCTCACCTTTCAGTCGTAGGGCCCTTGTTTAGTTGTCAGAGGTATTCGAGGTGTCTTCCCTGGACAGTTCGTCCGCTGGCTGCCGGTGTTCCTTCTATGAGACCCTACTCATCACGTCGGTCGGTCACCAAATTGTTGGGGTGAAGCAGCCTTCAGTGGTTGAAGGTTCGAGCCCCCTCCGCTCCGTTCGTTTGATGAGTGGTCTGCTGTAAAAAGGAACGGCTCAGACGCAGAGATATGAGGTTTAACAATAAGCTGATTTAATGGTAAAAACAACAGTACAATATAACGAAGTACTTCGGGCCTTGGCTCTTACTACCGTGCGATGTATGTATCAGACAGTCAGACAGAACAGAGGCCCCGAGCGTACAGAATTCATAATATTTATGCCCACAAACGGAGAGGAGTTGTGTGGGAGGAGTTGTGTCGGTTGCTCCTTCCTAGGTGTTCATCCATTGGTGGACTCACTCCTGGGCGAGCCCTAGGCAGTGAATCAGAGTGAGTAGCCATCGACGAGGTCTAAACAGCGAATCAGAGTGAGTCAGCCATAAGTGTGGGAACTTTGGATCTCCTGCGCCGCCGATCAGTCCCAGGTCATATTTTATGGCAGCCATAAAAGAAACAATTCTGGGTCGCACGGGGGTGAGGTACCAATCCTTATCTTCGTTTATCCTCAGCACCTGGCCGTACCACTCCGCATCCCAATCTTTCTCTCAGAACAATCTCTGCATAGACTCAATGGTGTCAGTTTTATTACCTTTCTCCTACAACCCCCCCATGCTCCTATCCGGCCCATTAAAAACCCGGGGGGGGGTCGACTGGAACCTCAACATTCCTAAGTCAACGCACACACAATTGACCACATCAAACAAAACAAAATAAGAACACTTGGTCTAGTTTCATAAGTATACATTTTACACAGACAAAGTTATAATTATTAAAACAGGTTATAATTATTGGAACAGGTTATATAGGATATACAGGTTACTTTAAACTACAGGATCTAATGGAGGAGCCTCCTGCTGATTCAATTTTGTTTTAGCTTGTGTCTTTCTCATCAAAGGTTACCGCAACGTGTTTTTGGAAGACACTCAGTCTCTGAAATGTCCTCTGACGTGGCGGTTGTGTTAGCCAAGTCATGAATTTAACCATCGTGAGCTCTGGCAGATCTCCCAGGGTCTTCCTTCTGCCTTGACCTTGGACACTGGTTGCAAACTGTGATTGTCAAAAGATGATATTCCACTTATTCACTTGAAAAAAGTGCTACAACTCAAAGTGTTTTGTGTTTAAGGCGAGACACGGCAGGCAAAAACATCGTTTTTCATGCACTGGTAAATTTTGAGATTCTGTGCTATTTTGATTCCATAACATGTTTTCTTTCAGGCTTTTGGAAGGAAAACGTACAAAATACACATTTAAGTGTTTATTTTACTATAATTTGTCTATTTGCGTCTGTAGATTTCTCCTAAATTCACCAAAAGTTAGCATTCTAACGTAACATAAAGTACCGCGACCGCTGTTTGCACCATGTCATCAGAGGTATCGTTGGAAAGCTCCGTCTCTCCTGCACAATCTCATCGGATCCAAATATGGTCATTTCCTTTGTATCAGCAACCAATCGTGAAAGTAAAAAGGGGTCTTAAACCAAGAAACGAAATCTCATTGGCTGGTGTCAATTTCTGACAACGTGATTCGTTCAGATGCGTCACGTGGTATGCTAAAACACTTCCTGGTTAGCTTTCCGCTAGAAATTTAAATCTCAAAATGGCAAAAGAACGTCGAAAAAAACGTTCACAGAGAAGACGACAACAATTGGAACTTGCACGAAGCAATGTTAGACAAAAAACAAATGACCCCGAACACGAAATACCTTCACGGAGTGCGTCGAGGCGCAAGCTGTCATCCAAAGAACAGGAGGGTTTAGCTAGCGCCACACTGCAATCTTTAAAGGTCGTTTTCTCAAAATGAGTTTTTTCTCCTACTCTGAGTCCGAAATTTCCACTTCAGTAGCACTTACATACACCAAACCTTCCAGTTATATTCCTATCAATATTATGAAGGCTTTTACAGAAGGGTTTGTTCATATATAGTTTATATCCTGAATTATATAACATTGTATACCTAAAAACATGGCGAAAATTGATATTTTAGGGCTGTTGACAGTATTTTCTGATTTATGGAGTGATAAAAAGAGATATCCAAAATTCCTTCTGTAAAAGCCTTAGATACTAATATGACTACAAAATGAAACAAGAATTTTGAACCTGGCTTTATCCAAAGTCCAGATTTGTGTTCCTGAAATGTGTTAAAATATGCGCATATTTAATGAGATAATAGATAATTTGCATATTTAAACATGCTATTTCAGAAAACTTGTAATACAAAAAACAATTGCCTTATTGTAAGTAATTAACTGGAGAATTTCTAGCTGATATCTTTAAGTTAAAAAAATTACCCTATTCACCTGGGGTGTCTCGCCTTAAGTCAACAAGTCCTCCAACTCATACGACCAAATAGGTCAATTGTTCATGCGCTTATTACGACCTATAATCACGTTTTAAAGTTTTCGACCTCTAGTACTCCCGTTGATTGCAAACACTCCGGAGGCTCGTATATTCATAAATAACCCTCTAAGTTTGGCCATTAAAATGCTTTTTGATTAGATTTCTAGCGAGAAGTGTATATTGTACTTTTAGAATCCACGTCCAGTGGATGTGTAGGATCTATAGTTTGATAGATATTACAAAGATGATTTGAGGTCTCGCCAGGAGAACGTGTATATACTACGTCTTTCCCCCTATTCATTTCTATTGACGGCAGCCTCCATGTAAAGTTAGCGTCAACCCTCGCGGGGTGAAAACAGTATTTCCGGTCTCAAAGTTTTCATAATAAAACCGTATTCCCCTGACTGTCAAAGGATTTTAAAGTGATATCTGCATTACTCATCCACTAAAAAACATCAGTTTATCGTTGTTAATTACACAACATTAATTGGTTTAAATTGTGTACACTGCTTTTGTGTTTTTCCCATAGGTTTTTCCCTTTCGATTCTGAGAGACACATTTCTTTTTACAGAGGTTTTGATGCTAAAACATCAAACTACCCATAATCCTCAGCTATCGTTGAAGCTCTGTGATTGGATGTTTTAGCCACAATGCACGTTGGGATATGGTGTTTATGCGATGTGAAATCCGAAAACATTTATTAAAAAAAAGAAAATAATACTTTAATCCGAGTGTGCTTGCTTTTCTCTTTGAAAGTCATCACATAACGGCATTGTAATACACGGTTCGGCTGCATTACATACTAACATCTGCCGTAGTTATCTATTTATAGAGCCCTGATTAGAAGACCTTTGGACAAACTGGAAGAAATGCCGCCGAAACTTAATACGTGACGTGGAGGCGTGTGGTGCAGTGGGTTCAGGTTCAAACCCCACTGCAAGTCAGCATGTCGTTGTGTCCCTGGGCAAGACACTTCACCCCAAATTTCTCCTGTGGGGATTGCCCACAGTATTGAGTATGTAAGTCGCTTTGGATAAAAGCATCTAACAAGTGACATGTAATGTAATGGATCATAAATATTTCAGCAATTAAACAACATCTTTAATTTCTCTTCACACAATACCTCTCCTTGCAGTATCAATAGTAATTCGGCTGACTTTTATATTTGATCCAATTGCTAAATAGGCTACATTTACACCATAACGGTGCACAGCTTATAGAAAAGGACTTGTAGTTTTTAAAGATATTACTGATTTTTTTTTAATTAAAGAATGTAAATACTGAGTTGAGAGAATAGTCAGGGGTTTTGGGTGATGGGAGACACATCTATGTAATCAGAATTTCAATAGCTTACCATTAAATTACGGATATACCTTTCTGTCTATGATGTTTTACAAATCAGATATTAATGTGTAGAACTACAATATGTGAAATAATATAGCAATATCCTGTAAAATTATTTGAAAACATGAATAAAACTACACATCTTCAGATGTTTTACATACATAGGTGTCCTACACTAATAATACAAAGTTATTATGGCATTGTATGCTGTGTGTTATTTGTAACATCAGAAACTACCTTTCCAACTCCTCACAGTTGACTGTTACAGGTCTATACAGGTTCATGGTACAATGCATAAGCTTCAAATCGAGAGACTGAAACTGTATTTTTCTTTATCGTTCTGTTTTAATTTCACAATAAAGTTAATAGTAATATTATGTTTGATGTTATTACAGGGTGTCCGTGGGGTCTTAAAAAGTATTAAAAGTTGATAAATCAATTTAGCGAAAAATAAGGCTTTTAAAAAGTATTAAAAAGTATTAAACTGCATTTTCCAAGGTATTACATTTTGTAGCTTGTTTTCAATAAGTATATAAATTATATTCTAAAGTTTGCCTGAATTGAATCATTGCGTAGGTGTGTAGTGTGATTCTATATAGTTTATTTTTTTCATCCCGTTGGATTTGACGTCATCTGAACAGGACATCGCACGCTCACTGATGACTGCTGCTTGATAGCGCCGAAGGTCAGTTTACGCCGGTTACAACATGGGGAAATGCAAGTTTGCGTCCAAATGGTTGGAGGATATGGAGTTCGAACCATGGCTAAGGCCCGTGTCTGGGAATAACCGTGAGGCCTACTGCTGCGTGTGTCGGAAGGCGATTAGTGTTGCCTCGATGGGGATCAAAGCTGTCCGGTCCCACATGCTAAGTGCTAGCCACAAAGCCGCTGTGGGACGCAGACAGCAGGTCTCAATCGCGCATTTCTGCGCAACATCACCGCCCCTACCCACCATCGCTGAAGCTAATACAGCCCCCGCCGCGCCATCTAACGTTACTGCTGACCTCCGAGTGATGCTTGGTGCCACTCCAACGCTGCGGGCAAAGGTTCTGTGGTGCCTCAACACCGTAATTAAACACCAATCCATCAATTCCAATGAAGGGATTTCCGATCTTTTCCAAGCTATGTTCCCAGATTCGGAAATAGCCAAGAAGTTCGCCTGTGGAAAAGACAAAACAGGGTACATAGTCCGATTCGGCTTAGCCCGTTACTTTAAAGAACAGCTCGTTAATAGCATCAACAAGGCTGGGCCGTTTGTGCTGATGTTTGACGAGAGCCTTAATCAAGCCACCAAGAAAAAACAGATGGACGTCCACTTTCGTTATTGGGATGATGGCTGTGTCCGGGCCAGGTATCTTGGGTCGCAATTTTTGGGACACGGAAGAGCCGAGGAATTGTTGCATCACATTAAAGTAAGTGTATCTCTAGTCTACTTGCATTTCGTGTTTAGGGCCTGCCTGGGCTATAGCCACAGGTCTTTTTTCTTCAATCCCAGGTCTTTTTTTATTTTCAAAACATTTATTATGAATATGAATTATGGGCTTTGTACAACCACTGAATCTTTTGTGGCAAACATGGATATTTTTGGTAGATTTTGCGTCTTTTCAGACGCTCTTAGGCAATTAGCGAGTATTATTTAAGATGCGACTAGCGACACATTTTTACGACAAAAGTTATTACCGGGGGAAATGCGAGAAATATACATAAAGATCTATTATATGGTAATTTAGCATGCTGCTCAGAGTCATCTCAGTCAGCAGCAGCGCCGTATAGATAGAATAGATTATTGTTGTGGACCGACAGAAATGTTAAGAGAGTTTAATTTTTATGCTATGTTATGGTTGTGTTGTTTTGTCACTCACCATTTACCTCTCATTCCAGGCTTCCTGATTATCCACCTCTTGTGTGTCTCCCATGCTCATCAGCACCAGCCCCGCCCCTGATTGTTTCCACCTGTGTCTTGTTGTCGTGTGTTTAAATTCCCCAGTCTCCCAGTGTTCATTGTCAGTTCGTCTTGTCTCATGCCTAGGTCAGATCTATGCTCTCCTTGTTATCAAGTTATTTTGTTCCTCACTACGTGACCGATTTTCTTTTGTCCTCTTTTTGTCATCTCATCCAGAGATTTGATAGTGATTATTTTTGTTCATCTTTTGAAAAATAAAGTATATTACAAATACTTTACCTCTGTCTCCTGGGTCGTGCAATTGGGTCCTATATCCTGAGTTCTGAGTTCGTAACAATTATATTATACGGCTCTGGTCAGCAGCAGCCAGCAGCACAGCGTCTCTCCCTCTGGTGAGAGTGAGTTACTATGGTTACGGGAACGCTCTGTGTCTCTGTCGCCCTGAAACTTTCTCGTGATTCACAGTGGGAGGGGAGAACGGAGATACTACTAGTAATTTGTTTCAATTATAAAATGTAAGTTAATATTGCAATCTTCCTTCATGAAATTTGAACAACACCAAATAAATGACTAATTTAAATGTTATGAGTGACAAACCTATAGTTGCACCTTACCGTGCATCTGAATGACCCTGTATTTCAAGAATAAACTTTCAAGGATTGTTGTCATTAATTTATTACTGTTAATTCACAGGAATGTGGTGCACAACTGAAGATGAGGCAGCTTATGTCTGTCAGCATGGATGGACCCAATGTCAACTTCAAATTGGTGAATCTTCTACAGAAAGAGCAAGCAGAGCTCTATGGAGGTGCTCAGCTTGTCCTTGTTGGAAGCTGTGGCCTTCACACCCTCCACAACGCAGTAAAGGCCGGTTTTACGATGTGGCAGCTTGAAAGGCTCCTGAGAGCAATGCAATACCTCTTCCACAACGTTCCTGCGAGGAGAGAGGACTTCACCAGTCTGACAGGGTCCTCCTGCTTCCCACTACCATTCTGCGGCCACAGATGGGTTGAAAATGTCCGTGTCGCAGAGAGAGCGGTTGAAATTTGGCCGATTCTACAGAAGTACGTGGTTGGTGTCAAGAACAAGAAGATCCCAAACCCTGCCACAGCCTCTTATGACACCATTGCGGCAGCACAAGGGGATCCACTCATCATAGCCAAGCCGCAGTTCTTCTTTGCGATATCTAGGACCTTCAGCCCCTTCCTGTTAAAATTCCAAACTGATGAGCCAGTGATGCCCTTCTTAACTAAATACTTGGCTGAGTTACTGAAGGTAATAATGACACTAATTAAACTGAATTTGATTAATCCACACTAATGGTTCTGTCATTGATTTCTTGTTATTTCTTTATAATATGGTAGAGTCTACTGAGACGGTTTGTGAAGAGGGAGCTCCTAGAGGACATCACCCCCCTGAAGCTCACCAAAGTCGATGCAGCTGATGAGAAGAACTGGGTCTCCCCGATGAATGCTGACATAGGCCTTAGGACATAGGGTTGGCAGGACCCCCGGCAGAAGAGTAGTCGGCGGAACCCCCAACGGGACAGGACATGGAGTTGGCAGGACCCCCGGCAGAAGAGTAGTCGGCGGAACCCCCAACGGGACAGGACATGGAGTTGGCAGGACCCCCGGCAGAAGAGTAGTCGGCGGGACCTCCAACGGCACAGGACATAGGGTTGGCAGGACCCCCGGCAGAAGAGTAGTCGGCGGGACCCCCAACAGGACAGGACATGGAGTTGGCAGGACCTCCGACGAAACAGGTGTCGGCTGGACTCCCAACGGCACAGGACATAGGGTTGGCAGGACCCCCGGCAGAAGAGTAGTCGGCGGGGCCCCCAACGGGACAGGACATGGAGTTGGCAGGACCCCCAGCGGAACCTCCAACGGACCAGGACATTGGGTAGGGACTTGAGGGGACTCGAGAGGTGACTTGAGACGGAACTCGAGAGGAGACTCGAGAGGGGACTTGAGAAGGGACTTGGAAAGGGACTCGAGAGGGGACTGGAGAAGGAACTTGAGAGGGAACTCGAGAGAAGACTCGAGAGGGAACTCGAGAGGACTTGAGAAGGGACTTGGAAAGGGACTCGAGAGGGGACTTGAGAGGATACTTGAGAAGGGACTCGAGAGGGGACTCGAGAGGGGACTCGAGAGGAGACTCGAGAGGGGACTCGAGAGGAGACTCGAGAGGGGACTCGAGAGGGGACTCGAGAGATGACTTGAAAGGGGACTAGAGAGGGAACTCGAGTAGGGACTGGAGTTGGGACTCGAGTAGGGACTGGAGAAGGGACTTGAGAGGGGACTCGAGAGGGAACTCGAGAGGGGACTCGAGAGGGAACTCGAGAGGGGACTCGAGAGGGAACTCGAGAGGTGACTCGAAAGGGAACTCGAGAGGTGACTCGAGAGGGAACTCGAGAAGAGACTCAAGAAGAGACTCGAGAGGGGACTTGAGAAGGAACTTGGGAAGGGACTTGGGAAGGAACTTGGGAAGGGACTAGGGAAGGGACCAGAGAAGGGACTTGAGAAGAGACCTGAGAAGGGACTTGGGAAGGGACTAGAGTAGGGACTAGAGAAGGGACTAAAGGAGGGACTTGGGAAGGGACTAGAGAAGGGACCAGAGAAGGGACTTGAGAAGGGACCTGAGTAGGGACTTGAGTTGGGACTTGAGTCGGTCGGTACGCCGACAGGACACGGGGGATTGGCGTCGACCGGAGAACCAACAGGAGACGAGGTGCTGGAGTCGGCCGGTACGCCGACAGGACACGGGGAGCTGGCGTCGGCCGTTTCGCCAGTACTGGAGCAGAAACTGGAGCAGAAACTGGAGCCGGCATCATGGCTGCTGGGGCCGGAACTGGGGCCGGAACCATGGCTGCTGGGGCCGGAACCATGGCTGCTGGGGCCAGAACTGGGGCCGGAACCATGGCTGCTGGGGCCAGAACTGGGGCCGGAACCATGGCTGCTGGGGCCAGAACTGGAACACGGAACCAAGGCTGTGTGGGATGGTACTGGAGCACGGTACCATGGCTGTGTGGGCCGGCACCGGAGCACGGAACCATGGCTGCTGGGGCCTGTACTGGAGCCCAAAGCATGGCTTCTGGGGCTCGGGCTGCTAGCTTGGCCTTGCGACTCCTTCTCTTTGGAGCCTTTTGGAGGCTCCGTGGACCTCCAAAAGCCAGACGAGTACCCGCGAACGGCTCCTGGACAGGAGCAGGAAATGGGGAAGAAGCAGGGGTTGACTCCAGACGGAACACACCGAGACGTATGGTGTCAGGTTGGGAATTGGGAGGCAGGGGGCTAGCATGCCTGGGGCTAGCAGGCCGGCAAGCACATGTCGAGAGGAAGTCCAATATCCAGTCAGGTAAGAACTTCACTAAACATGGCTCCACTGTTGCCACCTGGTGAGCCTCTGCCAGAGCAGCCTCTTTCTGCTGAACACTGGACGCTCTCCTCCACCAGCCATAGCAGCAAGCCAATGAATGGGTAAAATGACGTAACTCCACCTCAAATGGATCATCAGCTGGGTCCATTTCTGGTTGGTTCATTCTGTCAGGGTTGAGTGAAGCAGGCAGGACCCAAATGCAGATTTCAAAGAAAAATCCTTTATTCTAAGGCAAAAATGTCAAAAACAGAACACTACCCCGTGACACAGTCAAAGACAAACAATGAACCAACAATGACAGAAAGAAAAAATAGAACTTAAATACACACAAGACTAATCACACAAACAAGACACAGGTGAGGAGGGAGGAGAAAACACAGGGGCACAAGGTGAACACAATCGGGTAATCAGGTAGGAGGGAAAACAGACAGAAAGCAACGGGCAAGACAGGGGGTTGAACACTTTTCAAAATAAAACAGGAAACCAAAGACAGAAAAAGACAAGACAAAACACAACACAGACAGATCGTGACAAATATGCTCGTAGTACTTAGTTAAAGAGTTTTGATAGTACTGCACGCACGCTCACATGGGCAAAATGGATGCAAGCTGGTGTGAAACTAGTGCCAGAATAGGAGAGCGAGACTTTTATCTGCCTTATTTCAGGGATTTTTTAAAGAAAGTGGTAACGTCATAGGTATTACGGTCATGCATAAGTGCTTCTCACTACATTGACTGGTTGATTAGATGGTTGGTTGGTTAATTTAATTGTTACAGGGTAAGAGTTCTCAGAACAATATATGGTTATGTATCAACAGAAACCCGGACACAAGTTCACTAGCCCATTACATCATCTAGTTCTAGATGCCCCCTACTTCAAAACGTTTGAAAACTGGTGCTTGGGTAACGTGATAAAAACAATGGTTTATTATTATACAGTCGGTGGTGGTAACATGCCAAAACAAGTAGCGACATGCCAAGAAGAAGATTCAAAGCGAGAATATGCTGATGTAAACAATGTGGGTTTCAACTTTGTCTATCAAAAATAGGTACTTGTAAATGTAGTAGGACATTTGACAAGGTTGATTATACTTGCGGTCATCTTTGTGAGTGCTTGTCCTTTGGACAAAGATATAAAATATCCCCCAATTAACCTCTAACCCACTAAACTAAAACAAGCTCCCCATTGAGGCATAGAACCAGATGTTTTGTCTTTGATTCTTTACCATGTTAATAAGGCCCTGCTAGTGGTGTGGAGCAGTCCTTGTGGTGCAACTTTAAATATAAAAACCACAGAAAGAAATGGAATAATATAATTAGAAGAGTTTAAGGCAACCGAAGATAATTCAACAATCGGAGGCAAATTAGAAACCAAAAACCCTAAATGACATGGAACATAATACATTAATATGCAAAACTGAAATTGATTCAGTAAAAATATGGATGATGTTCACAGAGACACGTGATATATTTTAAAAACATAAATGAGGACACTGTGTTTCCAGTTCTTTGTGTAACTTTTGTACATATTTGTTTCTGTGGGCTGACATCCTAGGAAGAAGAAAAGAAAGAGCTAGAAAACAAATAATCAGAAGGACAAAGTCAAGTAGAGAAAGAAGGGGAGGATGGTAACGGCTACAGTAGACAGAATAAAAAATAGTAAGATGGAAAGAAAGAGGGACTGCAGCCCTGAATCAGAGGTATCGTATTCAGCCGAGTCCTGACAGAGACTCCTCTCCAGGTTGAATAGGCCCATTGTTTGGACAAGGCCTCCATGACACAGGCCATTTCATTACAGAATGAGCCCAGGCACAGGGAGTAGATGGTGGTTGCAATGTAACCCCCAGCTTCCCCCACCACTTTCCTGTCAAAGAGCTCCATTCTCTCCCCCTCGGGGCTACCTGCATGTGTAGGAAGACAGCCATACGGGCGACGCACTCTCAAACAGGCAGCCTCCATCACAGCAAGAGACAGAGGTGAATAGAAACAGGTAACTTAATAGTCTCTGATGTAATATGCCACAACTATCTTGTGAATTTGAAACCATCAGCGGTTGATTTCAACATTGTCATAAGTTACCATCTCTCCCCTTTTTCACTCACACACAAACGTAGTAACATTCATACCTTTAAACCACAACCTGAGTATGGCAGCATGAACGGATATGATCTGATATTTCAGCAGTCTATCTTAATACAATACTCACATAGCCATAGGCTATATTGAAAGAGTTACTGTAATATGTATGCCCACTAATGTCAATGATTCATATATTTGAAAAGTCCTCCATCACTGCTCTTTTTTAAGTTGCGTCATTGAACATGGACCAATGGCAACGAAGAAAATATTTTAAATGTATTTTAGGACCACAAAACTTTAGGCATTTAATCTAAAGGGACAGGGAAAAAACAATTTGGGATTTGGCAGTTACCAAAGGGGCCTTTTTTGCAGACCAATGTATCCATATTAGTAGCTAATTGAAATAAGTAAATAAAGCATTGACACTTTGTTTGCCTCGCAAAGCTTTTGGGGGAGCATATCACTCTTTGCTATTTTTCTTAAGATTCTTTGTAAATCGGATCTGTTAACACCACAGATGATGAACAAAGGCATCAAAACAGAAGTTGCAGGAACACATAAGTCTTATACAGGAGTTGTGTGCAGTGCAGATGCTCTGCAGGTGGACAGCACTGTAATGTGTAGGAGAGAGTTTATATAATACATTTATCATTCTAGTAGGTTACTGTCAAGCAAAAACCTCAAATGCTGTTGAGTATTTATACAAATTATGTGCCTGCTCATGCAGGATAAATCTACCCAGATTCTCAGCTAAATGCTGCCGTGATTAAACGCCATATCATGTTCAAAACCACATCAAGGATTATTTCTGAAACTATGGAGCTCAAATGCTTTTTCTCTAATGGGTTTACCACAAGGTGAGTTCCTTTTTATATCCTGCTTTTTTACACATATACTCTCCAGTACAGCGTTAGCGATGCCTGCTAATGTAAACAAAGACCATATTACTTCCAAAACACGTTGCGCTTTGTTTCTGATTGCAACGTTTCTGATAGGGCAGTGGGTGTAAAGTCAGCCCACATTTCCGATATTACGTAATATCGGCAGCAAATCTGGATCAGAGATTTGGGTATGGAGGAAAAGAGAGAGGGGTTTGTTTTCTGACAATTTGTGAGTTCCCTGACACACCGGGTACACATTTATGTATAAAAGACATCAAAGTGCATTTTGCATGATAAGCGACCTTTAATGCTCTATGCTCTGTGGATAGTCCCGTAATTTAGTACTAGTACCTTGTTAAATGTTAGCTTTGCTTATAGTCCCAACATTTTCAAAACTATAGTACCATATAGCTGTTAGGTTTGCCAGAAGTCCCCATGTGACAAGAACTTAAGTACCACGTTAGCTGGTAGCTAACACTAAATATTATGAGGACAGTCTGCTTTGAACTTGCCTCAAAAACTGGAAGATCACAGTCCTTTTTTAGTACACAAATTAATGTTCTATAAAATATTTTTTTGCCATGCATGATATCTGTGGAGCATCAAAGGGTAAAAAGAGGTGATGATGTGCAGCAAAGGGCCGTAGTGATGATGTGCAGCAAAGGGCCATGATGTGCAGCAAAGGGCCGTAGATCAGATTTCAAACCCAGGCTACTGCAGCAAGGACTTATCCTTCTCATACAGTATGTGTTGCCTGCTCAACCAGGTGAGTTCCCTGGGCGGCCTTACAAATGCATACAATGCAGCTGAAGATAATATAAATCTGAGTGAGTCATGTCAAGTGGATTTCCTCCAAGGTCTTGGTTATTATAGCACACAATTCCATGGACAGGGTTGCCTTTCGAGTCAGTTACATTGCCGGGACACAGCTGTGGAAATAACATGTTTAGTTTATATTCAATTTGACTAACTCAGACTGCTTAAGCTTCATATTAACTTTGGCTGTAACTTTAGAATGCATTTGGTACAACATCTAAATGATGGATTGTATCCACTACTTGGAGTGTAGTTGTGTTATTTAGTGGCCAACATGCACTTAACGCTATATTACATTAAAAAAATAACCGTTTCAAAATACTTATTGCATGTGAGTATTTGATGAAGCTGAACTGATAATTAAAATATATCCAAAGTCATTACATGTCCTTTAACGCAAACTTAACAATACCAGAGACAGCCTTTGCTTGCAATCTGTGCTGAATATGTCAACTTCCTACTGTAATAAGCCCATTTGGGTTATTAATGATAAACACCAAAGGGTTCCTTGGCTGTCTTCTTCTTCTCACACATTATTTCTGCTGCTCTGGAGATTCTCAGCTGAAGCAGTTTGGTCATTGACACAGGGGTCCACAAACTCCTTGGAGTCAACTTGATGTTATGAGGATCAAGCCTCCAGCTCTCAGCAGCACTTACAGTTTTATCTGAAGATGTTGCTTTTCTCAAAGATGGTCCTTCTATCTACCCCTTTTCTAACCTTCTCTCTCTTCCTCTTTACTGCTCATCCCCTCCCTTTCCTATGTGGTCTCTTTCCGACCTCCCGGTGAACTTGTGTGGCTACTCAGAGCTCTGCCTGTGTTATTGGAAACACCCCTCCAATATTCCTATTAGCCACGATGTTAAAGATGATAGGTTTTGCTTTGTTTGGATATCCATTTCCAATCGCAGGTCATGGTTGGCGAGAAAAGCCCAAGATGATGGGTTTGCTGTGTAATACTGTCAAACAGAAAAAGCAAAGGCAGGAGGGGGCGGGAAAAGAAGAAGAAGAAGGGGCAAACAAGGAAAGACGGAAAGAACGTTACAGAAAACTGACTGTGCCTCGCACGATATTTGAAACTGTGAAGCAAACAAGGAAGGGAGGTTTGTTTAGCTTGACAGGAAAGCTGAAGATGACAAGTGTCATGTAGGTGGAAACTGGAAAGAACACTTGGATGAATTTAACGGCATAAGCACTACAGGCCAAAATCAGTCAGCAGCAGAGAGTAAGCAAAAAGCGAGCATACTGTAGATATTGGAGAAGCAGAATCACCCTACATGGGAACAGGTAAACTAACTAAAGGGGACCTATTATGCAAAATGCACTTTTTGATGTCTTTTATACATAAATATGTGTCCGGTGTGTCAGGGAACTCACAAAGTGTCAGAAAACAAAACCCTCTCTCTTTTCCTCCGTACCCACATCTCTAAAAAAAACAAAAAAAAATGGGGTGCAAACAAGCAGATCCAGGATTTTGGCTCCTATTACATCATTGGCGACATCCGGCACACGTGACACGTCCCAACCTATCGTCTCCAGCACACGTGACACGTCCCAACCTATCGTCTCTGTATACAGTCGTCTAGCTCAGGGGTTTTCAAAGTGTGGGAAGGTGAGCCTCCCCTCAGAGAACATAAGAGCCGCCGCGCCCCCCCTCTCCCAATTATTATTGCTATTATTATTATTATTGTTGTTGTTGCTATAATGCAGGGGCATTCAATTGCATTTCAACAAGGTCCAGTAAGAGAAAATTTCATTAAATGCTCTGTTTTCGCTGTCTACTTTCTCTTTTTTGAGCACGCCATTTGAAATGACTCCGACTGTTTCTCTCTTCTTGTCTCGTCTCTGTGTGTGGGTTTGAATCTATCGTGCTGAGTCCATTTCCACTACACGGCCTCGCTCGGCCTCGCTCGGTATGGCTAGGCCTCGTTAGGCCTTGTTAGGATTGGCTCACTTTATGGCACATTTCCATTACAGTTTAGTAGCTGGGGTAGTATCTATAGTAACACACTGTAGGCGGAGCCGTGACGTCATCTTCAATGAGAACCACAGAAAAACAACATCAGCCGTTAGCTTTTAGCACTCAAGCTCACAGCTCCTCATATCTGTTTAGAAACTAGACAAAAGTTAAACAAGTACAAACCACAGACTGTCTGTGTCATGGCGAATACATGCTTTATTTATGTCTGTATAGGCCGTTGTTGTGAGTGTGGACGGTCGGAGCATATAGTGCGTTAGCTTAGCCGATCTCCATTCAGAAAACATGCATTTTAAAAGGTTTTTCGCCTGCCGTCTGTCTGCAGACTTGTCAAAGCATTAATTCATGGTTTTTACTAACCGGTATCAGTATGTTGTTACTTTGGCATCATTTTGAAACGTGTATTACAATTAAATCACGGTCAAATATTTTCATCTTGTTGTAGTTGTAGCCCCCTTGCCAGCGATTCTCTCTCTAGTTTAGTATACTCAGCCCGACTCAGCCCTGTTTGTTGGCCCGGAAAGAACCTCGATTTTATGGGGCCAGAAAATCTGGAAATAGTACCCGCTAGCCGGTACTACGCTAAGTGGAAACGCAACCAAAAACGCGCTCCGCACGGCACGGCACGCTTAAAGCGAGCTCCGCGCTGTAGTGGAAATGCGCCATTACACTGCAACCTGCCTGTGAGACAGAGTCCAACCACACACTCTGTCTGTCCAACACGTGTCCTGCAATACACATGCTACAGCTGCCCAGCTACTCACTGTTTGTAAAAGTAAATAAATAGTATTTTCATTTCAATAATTTACTTTCTTTACCCTGCTTCATAAACAATACTGACATCCTTGTGCTCCTCCGAATCTGGGGTCCGGGGATGTGAGAACAGCGTGAGGACACAGACAGGGAGGCTGCTTTACTTCATAAAGGAAATGGCGGTCAATATTAACAACACAGGAGCTAAAACGCTTAATAACCTTCATTACGTGTTAAAGAAAGAACATAAGAAAAGTTGACAAAGATGAGGCTGTTAAACGGGCAGCGGAGCCGCTGTGTGTAGAAGGAGAGAGAGAGAGAGAGAGACTCTCAGCTGCACCATGCAGCAATCAGCTGATACGGAGCATAGAGAGAGAGATCTGCGGTCTGCGGGGCTCGGCCCCCGCCTCCTGTCCTCACAACTCTTATTATTCCCGGGACCGGACAATTGTTATTTGTTCTTACTCGGAACCAAGTTTTGCATCCCAAGCCTGCCACTGTGCAACATGTCCCGCCCGCCCCGTCTGACAGTACAGAAAGCGGCGAGATGCATTTCCTTAGGAATCGACCTCGTCTCGATTAGCTGTTTCTTCTCTTGGTGTCTCCGGACAGCCTGAAACATGGCCAATGCTAGCTTACATGAAAGAACAATCATATCTTGGCCAATTCAATCCAATTCCTGAAATCCTCTATCCATCCTAGATGCTTTAGATCGGCCAATCAACTTGTTTGGTTTCCAGTTTGTAACCTCTACTAGTTATCCTACCCTGTTTACTAGTCAATTTTGGACACGTTTAACCTATACTGCCAATTTATGTTGAATCCAAACTGTAGCCGAGTTTATCCACTCCAAACCTGGATAATGGTTACATATTCGCTTCATATTATGTTTTCGTTTGCTTAAAATGTTTTGCTTAAAATGTACTTTACAACTTAATGGAAACATCACTTCTGTAGCTCTCCAAGCTACTGTTCATGTGATTAGCTTGAGTCAGTACTCCCCAACTTAATTATTTAGCAAAATGGTTTTAAATCAGGGTTCATCAAATCAGACCTTCTATTCTTAAAGGGAAAGACATCACCCTTTACTGCATTGCTTGTTTTAAGTGTTGGATAGTGAGGGTAAAAGGATAAGTGTTTCAACCACTTCTGAATGTTTCTTACTGACACGTGACACATACTTGGATACATTCTCTGACTTCATCACTATCAGTACACATTGTTCTAGATAACCCATCATTTTCATTCCTCAGCTGGCAGGGCCCTGCACACTGCAGGCAGAGTGAAGTTAGCTGGGAGATTTGGTGGTGAGTGGACATTTGCTTATTTAAAAATAACAGAAGTAAAACCAACACTGAGATAAATGAATTGGTGATTGCTTGACACGAAACACAAACAGTGCTTTATATATTTGAGAACAAGATGTTACGCCAAATATCCAAATGTATTTCTTCATGTTTATACATGATGAGAACAGCTGAATGGTTTATTATGTAATTGTCTTCAGTAAATCTGAGGAATGTAGAAAACTAAGTGAAAGTAGAGGTCGTTGAGCCACGAGGAGGTAAAAGGAAGTAAGAGGATTACATACCGATGTTGAATGATAATGATGTAGTAATAACAATGAATATAATAATACGTTATCTAACTTTTTTATTTATAAAATCAATCGGTAGCCCTTTTCTTTATATTCCAAATGCAAATCCTAATTTCGTTTTAGTTTTTAAACATATTTTGGGGGCATTTTTGCCTTTATTTGACGGAGGACAGTGTAAAAGAAGGGGGATAGAGAGAGAGAGGGGTACGGCAAATAAAACAGGTCCGCAGGCCGAAATCAAACCCAAACAATGTGGTCATAATGCAAGCGCTGAAACCTCTTGGCTTCACACTGATATTTTATTATTCTAATAAAACAGTGAACCTAAAAGGGGGTGAAGAGCAGTAATATGAAATACGCTTAAGAGTTGTTTTCACCCTGAACTATGTGGTATTGCAAAACATCCCTTGTGTCCATTAGTTCCAAAATAAAACGTTATAATTTAAATAGGAATAAGGTAGCTCTTTTTCTCCATATTCCAGATCCAGATCCCTATTGCATCCTAGAACTGTTTTAAATGTGCAACTCCAGTTTCAAAAGTAACATAATGCAGTTGTATTATTTTTAGGCATGTTACTTTATCTCATGGCTAAGGTGAAAGGGGCGTAAGCAGAGCTTTGATGGATACATGAAGATTTGTTGTAACAATAACATGAAAAAGAATATAAAATAGAGTATACAATGTTTCCTTATATATGACGCACATCTCCCAAGGGACGCATCGATTTAAACGGAGTGTGGAGGGATGTGCAAAAACAGATTCACACAGTTATGGGCTGTAAACCATTTTACTTCAGTGCTAATTAGATTAGACAAATTAAAAGCATATGCATGTCTGGTCAATGAAGGGCATGAACAAATATAAAAATAAAAGTGTCACTGATACCTATTAATGCATTTACTAGTATCAACTTATAGTAAGGGATACTGATAAAAAAAAAATTGTCAACACACGGCTCATAATGCATACAAAGGTAACCTGTGGAGTCTGGTTGCCACAAATTAAAACCATTGTGTTCCTTCTCTGAGTCTTAACTTAGTTAGATCTGAACACACAGCTCTGATACATGAAACAAAACTCATTTTGACTTTTAGAGTGAGTTCATCTTAAATGTCCATAAAAGCTTTTAGAAATCATCAGATATGATGTGCTCCTTTTAACTCCAGAACCTAAGTAATACAGTTGCAGAACCTTTTCTGTTCCCCAAGGTATGCAGAGTCAAGGAGCCACAACAAAATGATTTTACTCTCTTATAATTGAATAGTTTAATTGAGATATAACTATAAAAAAAACATTACAAGCCACTATCCCCAATAGCAACAAATAGTGAAACTTTGCCAAAATTGAAAAAAGAGGATAAACATAACAATATAAGAGCTTAAGATGTAGCCTGGAGTTAAGTTACTGACTTGATAACATTCCCAAAGACCCCCATTTTGTGAACTGTACTGTATTTCCAGATTCAAGGGCATGAACAAAAGGTGTAACAAAAAACAATAAATGAGAGAGTTGGTGAATCACTTCTGTTTCCCTCAGGGCCTTGCTACTAACAGCAACACAGTAGGGAAAACAAAAGACCTATCTTCTTCCTGTTTTGGTATACACAAAGGTTGATACACTTTCTATGTACCAGAAATCAAGCCTTTATTTTCAAAGCGAAAGCAAGGCTTATAGGAAACCAATGTAATGTTGCCATTACATTGTGAAATCAACATGTACTTCATAATAATAGGTTAAAGCTAAAACTGTGTGTATTGCTATTTCAATATTAACATTTTTAGTCATCAACATGTTTCTCTTCATTCATGGATTCCTGGATGGTAGAGTGCAATGGAACCCAGGACCTCTTCCAGTCGTGCTGTTGACCTGCCAAGACCACATCCCCATTCCTGCTCCGTCTGCCCGGCAGAACACACAGGTGTTGTGCTTTCCATCACCACCTCGTCTTGGTATGTGGTAAGTTAGGTTTCCACACTTTTGTGTCTAGCCTAAAATACCTAATAAACCTTTCCTGAGAATACTTAGGAATACTGCACATGTGTTGCATGTTAAACTGTTAGGTTTCGTACAAGGCAGGATAAAAGATAAATTCCAAACTTTTCAAGGTGATCTAGTACTGTGTTAAGAACAATTTCGAAGCCAATCACTATTGCGTTTCATTTAATCGTTGTAGTTACTTAAAGTGGACCTATTATGCAATATTTTGAAAAATATATTGTAGGGCCATACCTATACAAAACATGTCTGTGAAGTTTTTTGCTTAAAATACCAAACAGATCACCCGTTGTAGCCATGCCTCATACTGCTCATACCCCTCTATTCCAGGCCTGTTCCAAAAAGGCTGATTTTGCTTTAAATGGAACGGCTGCTGCTAGCCACGCCCCTTTGTAGCGTCACGCAGCTTTCCCCTGCTAAGAGAGTTTTCTACCGGGAGAAACTCAGCTAAACGCTGCCGTGATTAAATGCCATATTATGTTCCCAACCACTTCAAGCTTTATTTCTGAAACAGTATGGAGCTCAAACCTTTCTCTCTCTCAGGGTTTACCAGAAGGAAATTACGTTACACATATTCTCTCGAGTAGCCTACAGCGTTAGCTCTGAGTGTTAGCATGCTTGCTAATGTAAACACAGACCATATTACTCCCAAAACACGCCGCGCATTGTTTCTGATACAGCACATAGCTTAACAACTTCTTTCTTAAGTGTTTACCGCTAGAACAGTGCCATTATATGTATTATATATAACAACTTTACTCTAAGTGCCTCCTGTAGACATCCTGCTGAATACACAGACACACAGCTGCGAGAGGGGATTCAGCTAGACCAGCGGTTTTCAAAGTGTGAGGCGCGCCTCCCTTGGGGGGCGCCAGAGAGCTTCAGGGGAGGCACAGCGTGAGAAAAAAATAACGAGAAACAGTGAAATCTAGCTGGTTAATTTCAGCTAACTTTATGCGAGTGGCAACATGCAGTGTGAGAAAAAGCACACGTCCGATCGTCCGGGACGTGTTATTTATAATATCGGACAAATACATGTCCTTTCCAGTGACGTTTTTTGCCCATGAATGTTAGTTTCGGTTCTGCTTGACTCTGCATACCTTGGGGAACAAAAAAGGTTCTGCAACTGTATTACTTAGGTTCTGGAGTTAAAAGGAGCACATCATATCTGATGATTTCCAAAAGCTTTTATGGACATTTAAGATGAACTCACTCTAAAAGTCAAAATGAGTTTTGTTTCATGTATCAGAGCTGTGTGTTCAGATCTAACTAAGTTAAGACTCAGAGTAGGAACACAATGGTTTTAATTTGTGGCAACCAGACTCCACAGGTTACCTTTGTATGCATTATGAGCCGTGTGTTGACCATTTTTTTTATCAGTATCCCTTACTATAAGTTGATACAAGTAAATGCATTATAGGTATCAGTGACACTTTTATTTTTATATTTGTTTATGCCCTTCATTGACCAGACATGCATATGCTTTTAATTTGTCTAATCTAATTAGCACTGAAGTAAAATGGTTTACAGCCCATAACTGTGTGAATCTGTTTTTGCACATCCCTCCACACTCCGTTTAAATCGATGCCTACCTTGGAAGATGTGTGTCATATATAAGGAAACATTGTATACTCTATTTTATATTCTTTTTCATGTTATTGTTACAAGAAATCTTCATGTATCCATCAAAGCTCTGCTTACGCCCCTTTCACCTTAGCCTTGAGGTAAAGTAACATGCCTAAACATAATACAACTGCATTATGTTACTTTTGAAACTGGAGTTGCACATTTAAAACAATCCTAGGATGCAATAGGGATCTGGATCTGGAATATGGAGAAAAAGTGCTACCTTATTCCTATTTAAATTATAACGTTTTATTTTGGAACTAATGGACACAAGGGATGTTTTGCAATACCACATAGTTCAGGGTGAAAACAACTCTTAAGCGTATTTCATATTACTGCTCTTCACCCCCTTTTAGGTTCACTGTTTTATTAGAATAATAAAATATCAGTGTGAAGCCAAGAGGTTTCAGCGCTTGCATTATGACCACATTGTTTGGGTTTGATTTCGGCCTGTGGACCTGTTTTATTTGCCGTACCCCTCTCTCTCTCTATCCCCCTTCTTTTACACTGTCCTCCGTCAAATAAAGGCAAAAATGCCCCCAAAATATGTTTAAAAACTAAAACGAAATTAGGATTTGCATTTGGAATATAAAGAAAAGGGCTACCGATTGATTTTATAAATAAAAAAGTTAGATAACATATTATAATATTCATTGTTATTACTACATCATTATCATTCAACATCGGTATGTAATCCTCTTACTTCCTTTTACCTCCTCGTGGCTCAACGACCTCTACTTTCACTTAGTTTACTACATTCCTCAGATTTACTGAAGACAATTACATAATAAACCATTCAGCTGTTCTCATCATGTATAAACATGAAGAAATACATTTGGATATTTGGCGTAACATCTTGTTCTCAAATATATAAAGCACTGTTTGTGTTTCGTGTCAAGCAATCACCAATTCATTTATCTCAGGGTTGGTTTTACTTCTGTTATTTTTAAATAAGCAAATGTCCACTCACCACCAAATCTCCCAGCTAACTTCACTCTGCCTGCAGTGTGCAGGGCCCTGCCAGCTGAGGAATGAAAATGATGGGTTATCTAGAACAATGTGTACTGACAGTGATGAAGTCAGAGAATGTATCCAAGTATGTGTCACGTGTCAGTAAAAAACATTCAGAAGTGGTTGAAACACTTATCCTTTTACCCTCACTATCCAACACTTAAAACAAGCAATGCAGTAAAGGGTGATGTCTTTCCCTTTAAGAATAGAAGGTCTGATTTGATGAACCCTGATTTAAAACCATTTTGCTAAATAATTAAGTTGGGGAGTACTGACTCAAGTAATCACATGAACAGTAGCTTGGAGAGCTACCGAAGCGATGTTTCCATTAAGTTGTCAAGTAAATTTTAAGCAAAACATTTTAAGCAAACAAAAACATAATATGAAGCGAATATGTAACCATTATCCAGGTTTGGAGTGGATAAACTCGGCTACAGTTTAGATTCAACATAAATTGGCAGTATAGGCTAAACGTGTCCAAAATTGACTAGTAAACAGGGTAGGATAACTAGTAGAGGTTACAAACTGGAAAACAAACAAGTTGATTGGCCGATCTAAAGCATCTAGGATGGATAGAGGATTTCAGGAATTGGATTGAATTGGCCAAGATATGATTGTTCTTTCATGTAAACTAGCATTGGCCATGTTTCAGGCTGTCCGGAGACACCAAGAGAAGAAACAGCTAATCAGTCATGTGAGTTAAATGCTTGCTATGTCAGAACTCAATTGACAAAGACTTATCCATATATCTAATTTAGCGCATCAATCAAGGCTAAAAAATATAAACGTTTTGGCGCAATTGAGAACGTTTTATCGAGTTTTCCATTACCACACAACTTTTCTAAAGCGATACTTCAAAATGCAAACAAAGAAATTTGGCGGAAATCTCAGCTGGGGATAACTTAAACTTTGTCCGTGTCATTGAGCTACATATGGCCATGAGGGAAGTTTTAAAGGCAAGTTTAAAAAAGGTTTAAGACTGTATAGGACCTAAACATAATGCATCTCTCAATAGGGTTGAAATTACAAAGGTTCTGGTCATGTATCAGTGAGATAAGGGCCACCCAGAGACTCATACCACCATGTGGAAGAGGCAGCCAGCTCATCACGCCCGAAACATATGAGCTGGTACTGTTTGATCAGGGGACCATAGCCAATCGGGAGGAATGATGCAGAACTGGATGGAGAATGAACATGTACATTCACATCCATGAACAGTACAGGCATTGTGTAAGGGACTCACTTGCCAAAGGCTTTTCTAAAAGGCAATATATGTTTATCGGATTACACATTAGTCTTCACATGTGCTTATTAGGACAATGTCCATAATGTAGAAAGTGGCCCTAGGTACAATTAAATAAAAAGGGAATATCCCGTTTGAACCAAAAAAAAAAAAACATGATTTCTGTCAGTGGAATGTAAGATGTGTGGGCTGAAGCTGGAGGGATGACGTGAGTTACTTTATTCATGGTCATTTACTTTTACTCACCCCTGTCTTACCGAGTCTGCAGTATGAGTAAGCTCATTTTGGGGACCGGGGGGAGACATCATAGTTCAAGCAGCGAGGCATAAATGTGTGATGCGTCACATTACATGTCATTGATTTTCTTTCGGACAACCCTTCCCAGACACTTTTGCAAAAAATGTCACGGTATATTTTTCTCCTCTCCACCTGAGAAATCCAGAAAATCTTCTTCGAATGCGACATTATTGATACAAAAAGTAGTTTATCAAGTAATCTTTTTAGGGATTGTGAGATTGATTTGTTTTTAATGAGATACTTGTACAGGGAAAGTTAATTACCATAAAGTGGCTGGGAGGAAACACTTAAACGTCGGTTGATGCAGGTTGGGTAAGCATTTGTTTCAAAATACTTCATATTCCGATGGAACCGTATACACCTAGGTGCAGCCTAGTACAATAAACCTACAGGCTACTGCCATTGAATATTAAGCTTAGTAAATATGTTCTTGAACTAATGGACACCAGATATGTTTTGCAAAACAATTGAGTGTAAAAACAATTATTTGATCTAACTGTTCTTCCAACTTTGGGGTTCACTATTTTATTATATTCATAAAACATGTGTGCCTTGGTTGCCGAGTGTTTTTAGCACATTAATTTTGACCGCACAACCCTTCTGTCTTCCCCTAACCATTTAAACATAGTCCTCCGTGAATACTGGTAAAAATGCCAAAACAATCTTTAAAAAAACCTTTAAAAAAAAAAATTCAAAGAGAATCACGGGACTTTAAAAACCCATAAGAAACAAGTAACGAGAAACACATAAATAATAATGAATTAGAGTGAAAGATTTCATATGTGTCCTACATTGACTTCAGGCATGAAAATCACTCACCTTTCGGCGAAATTCGCCGTTTTGAAACCAAAATAGGTGACCTACGTGAATCGTGTAGATTCGATGAGAAAATATTTAAGGGGGGGGGGGGTAGGTTCAGAGGCTGTAATGGTACGCACCGTTGGGTGACGAGTGGAAGACGAGACCCAATCACTGCCGCTGAGAGAGTCTCTCAGCGGCAGTGATTGGGTCTCGTCTTCCACGGTGCGTACCGTTACGGCCTCTGAACCAGCCCCAGAGACTCAGTGAACTGCGAACAGGTGCGCGTGCCAAAAGGGACCTGATCATTGGTTTACAAGCAGTTCGCTTCGCTCGTGCTGACCAGAGCGGGATCCAGACCACCATCAGAAGCTGAAAGCACGCCTGGCCTCGGCGATTCCGCACAGCATGAATCGCTCCCGACTCGGGGAGGTAGTGACGAATGTGTAATGTGAACACAGCAGGAGAGAACGCAACGTTAGACAGCTAGCACTAAAGCTCCGGTGGAAAATGATTAGCTAACGCTACCGTTAACGTTAGCCTAACATTAGCTAGATATCGTTACTAAAGTTAGATGCTAGCTTGTATAGCTTACGGTAAATCACAAAAAAGAAAAACTGGTTAATGTTAGTGCTACTTTCTAAAATCTCTACAACTCGTTTTTCCAGGACGTGTTGATGATTTTGAGGTGAGGGGACTGACAAGGCTGAAGGGTAAAGTGGTCCACCGTTCTATCAATAAGGCTAAACTAGAAGTTAGTGCTAACACTAATACAAACATTATTTTTGCAGAATGAGTGTGTTAGGGGAGAAGGATTCAGCCATTGTTAAACAGCTGGATGCTGGATTGAAATGCAGCTGGAACTGGTCGTGGCTAAAACTGGAAGGCAAGGTCTCAGTAAAAGAGCAAGAGGTGTCCTTTCATCTAGGAGATGTATTCATCAAAATCAACAGGCAGGGATTCGCCAGATGCATTCTCTGCCACAAAGAGATCAATTATGCTAACAAAGGCAGCCATGCTCTGCAGGCTCACTGCCAGACGGAAGTTCACAAGAAGAAGGTGCAGATGATAGCTTCCACTCATAGTGTTGCCAGCAGCTTCCTTCCAGCATCAGCTAGGGTGAATCCAGCAAGCCAGAGTCAAGCCAACCAGGGGTCAGAAACAATCAGGCAGCAGTGCCAGGGAAAGATCCCCGTACCAGTTATAAACCGCATAGCAAATGCAGAGGTAGGTGGTGTAGGCCTGTTAGTCAGCACAGGCAGCATAGACAGAGTACACTAGCACTTTGAGATTGTTATTTTTATTATAACAATAATAATAATTTATTATTATTATTATTCACAATCAGCTGCGGTCACTGGCAGCATCATCACCTAAACATGGAATACACTAGCTTTACATTAATTACATAATTTGTGTTCTAGGCAATGGTCCTTGGAACCTTGGCGGAGCATTCCATCCCGTTTTCTAAGGCTCCTGGAAACCACTGTATTGTGTGTTTTAGGCTATCTTTGTCAATAAAATGTATTAAAATCTGAATTACATAACATTGTTTTGGCTGTCAGTCATGATGGAAGAGTAGACAAGTTAAGTTACAGCATGTCCACCATCTGCATATGCATTAAGCCATTTGCATTAAGCCCTTACCACATTGTGCCTCATATACTGTAAATGTTAGACCCAGTGACAGGCTGGCATGAAATGTCTTGCATAATACTTAGTAAGGAGGCCATAATATTTTTGAGTCATGGCTGAAGTTAAGTTTCTCCAGCTCTCCCCAGGTTGGCAAAAAAATGCATCTCAAAATGCATCAGATTGATGCTTTAAAATATGGAATATTCAAAATTTTCTTCCGGGGGAGCATGCCCCCGGACCCCCCTAGAGGGATAATATCCTTCTCACCTTTTTCACCCCTGACCCCGTTTTCATGCCTGTGACTTACAGAGGAAAAATGGAGGCAATCCAACTTTTATTTGGTTATTTTCTTCCCACGTCTTCCTCTTTTTACATCTTGGAGCCTTCACATAAATGTCATGGAGCACAGATTATGATAAGTGTATTACAAGAAAGTCAATGAGAAAATTAGACTTGGTCTAACTCCTAATAAAATGAGTGGGAATGAGTGGTAAAGACATTTCCATCTTGCTGCAGTGATGGAATATCACCCGACAAACAGCACCGCACACACACAAACCATGATCTGATTACTCAGGATTCACCTGCTGCTAGTTAAAACAGAGCGCAGTCGGACCAGAATTCTTCTAAAGTTGTCTCACTCTTTTGTGACTCATGGTTGCCAGGGTGGGGCTCTATCTTATCATAAGAGAACCAACGGCCATTCCCTCAAGCTGTCCCAACATGAAAATACCTCTTGAAAACCTTTTGCTAAGCCAATAATGTGGCTTAGGCTGTGTTTGATAGGATTTCTCCGGGGCCGAGGTGAGAGCAAGGACTAAATGATGGCACTAAATCTTTCAAGTGCGAGTCCCAGAGGAGATCCTGGATGTTGGGAGCCTCTCCAGGAAATTCTGCATGCACAATTTGTCTTTGTAACAGGAGAGCTGGCACGGCCCCTCGGCTTAAGGATGTCATGACCGGACCAACTTAGCACGCAGCAGAAGTGCTTATTGCGCATTGTATACTCATTCCTGACACAGGGGAGCCTGGCGTGGCTCGCATCCCGGTGATCAGACTCAAGCTTTTTCTCACCGCAACAGTTTGTAAGAGACCTGGTGAATTTCCACGAACCTCAGCATGAACTCTACCACTTAACCATGAGAGACTCCTCATTTAGGGAGAGGCCAGAGTCTGATAAACACTGGGAGAGAAAGAAAGAGGAAGAAAAAAAAGGACATGAAAATGGAAAACAGTGCTGGCACTTCCAGCAGGTTTATTTGAGGCTGTGACAGTGAGCCCTTGGAAAAGAGATGGCGTCTTAAGCCGGGGCACAGATGGGCGAAGGGGTCATGAAAAGTAGACATGGCATGTCAAAGCCCCCTCGCTTCTTTTCTGGAGTCTGGAAGATAAAGGAAGAACAAAATCTGATTATTTTACTCTCCCGATCCCTGGACTCAGTGGTGCAGAGTGAAGACACTGCCTGGGAACAATTTGTACAGCCATTATCTTAATCCGCTAAAGACGAGAACTGCAGGCCACGCTCCTGGTCCGATGTTTCATCATGAGATGAAAAGAGGATTTCTGAAGTGCTTTATTTAGAGATTATCATCTCATTCTTTCTCTTGTGTCATTTGGTTGCTGATAGTGCTTCTTAACTCAACAGAAACACTCACTCAGGTTGCAACTGACTACCTTTGCACATCTGTGTGAAATGTATGTGTGCATGCATGGAAAACTTTAAGTAACACACTCAAAAGAAATCCAAAATAAAACTAATAGGTATTTTTTTTATATTAAAGGTGGGGTAGGTAAGTTTGAGAAAACGGCTCGAGATACACTTTTTGTTATATTCCATGGAATGCTCTTAACATCCCGATAGCAATGAATATCTTAAGTGCTTTGACAAAAAATCCATAAAAAAATTCATCTGTGGAAGCCGTAGTACTGTAAAAAGCACGGCCAATCATCTGAGCCGGCCCGGCTAAAATAACTGGATGGCCTACCTGCCTGTCAGCCTTCCATCTGTGCACAAACTTATCTCGTGTATTTTCAAATTCTAGCACACTCGAGCTGGTTTCTCCAAAATCACCTACCCCACCTTTAATAGCGACCACACTGCAGAGACATGAATAAGAACATTTGGAGTTATACTAAGATATCACAATTTAAGAAGCTACATTATATTCTGCAGCTAAGAAAAGGTAAAGAAAAGTCATGAAATGGATATGTATGTCAAACATGTGCAGTACTCAAGGCTCAGTCTTTTAGGAGAATGTCATCCTTTGTTTCGTTCTGTCAGATCTCACTTCACAGAGACATACTTTACAGGCCACAGAAACCCGGAGCAGAGTAGCTGTGCAGAGGAGCTGTGAAGGTCAAGCAGAGTAGTTCTTTAATGGGGTTTGGTGTTCCACCATTCAAAGTGATGGTGATAGATGGTAGAAACAGTAAAAAGTCAGGAAACAGGAAACTGTCAGGCAGTGGTGTTGGATTTCATCAAAGGAGAATTCCAGAACATGAAAGCAGACTCAGTTCTGTAACCTCTACCAACGTAGTAGTTTCTGTCTATTTATCAGAAGACGAATAGTTTACATCAATGCTAGTGGCTCTGTGTGGCTGTACTTAGGCATTCAGGATGCTAAGAATCACAATATGACAATACTAACATACAGATTTTAACAAGTCTTTACACAAAATAAGCAAGTTTGCAGCAGGCAAACATTTGCTAATCATCACTAAACTCTTAGCGCCAACACTCATAGCCTTAGAGTACAATCAAAACCAAAGGGATTACCAAAGTCAACAGTATACATTTTCAAAGAACTATCAATATCTGTGCCAACTTTGGTGTTAATCCAAGTAGTACATATGGAGATATTTCATTTAATAAATGAAAACTTTGAGCTGCGGGTGATGTTGAAATAAAACATCAGAGCAGAGTCTTCTTTTTAAAACAAATCGCAATATCTGGGGAGCTTTCCATACCAAATGTCATGGCATTCCAAATAATATTTTAGTATTGACCAACCAACTTCACCACTCTTACAGTAGAACTACGGCACTGGCATGACTAAAAACCACTGAACAAATTTCACGCGCTCAGTGGAAAGTTAGGCCAAAGGGCAAGAAAGAAACAAATTACTAACAGAGTTACTGAACAGAAAGCGCCAACATGTGGTCATTTATAAAGCAATTTGTACACATATTCTTTGGAACAATATTTCTATTTTTATGGGTCATGTCCATTTCAGCCAAAACAGATTATCCATTGTTTTAATGTTATTTCACCACTTCAAGTTCACCCAATTTTCATTGAATTTGATACCTAAAACGTTTTAATCATCCCAAGAAAATGTACTCATTTGTTTTGAAAATTCAAGATACTTTAACTAGATGCCAAATTGTTGAACATTAGTCAAGGTCTATCAGTAAATTGCCAATTGTTTGTCTTGCATTTTCCTACGAAGTCCAATTGACATTTGCACAGATCAGGTCCAGTCATTCCTGCAAATGTTGAAGACATGACTTTATCAGGGATGCACAATGAATTTAAATGTGCTTTATCAAGACAAGATGGTTAAGTCATACAGGGTAGTATGGAGCATTATTCAATTAAATTAGGATGGATGACAAAGGAGACTATAGTCAAGAGTTATAGCTCAAATGTAGCCAGCAGCATAAAGGTTGCTTTAATGGTGCTTGTGCTACTCTGAGCCAAATAATATACACTACACGCACTGGCTACAGGCCTCGCCAGAAAGAAAAAAAAACCTGCACGAACACATACAGAGTTTTTCTATCTACCAAATGCACTCTTGAATGAGAAACAGGAGTTTGGAAGGTCCCAAATGATCTATTCTGGTGAAATTGACGAATGGAAATATCATCCCGCAGCAACACAACCCACCTGCAGTGCCAAACGAGAGAAAGCCAATGGACGTGACTACATTTATAGAGTCACATTCAGCTCGACTTCCTCTTTCAGGTCAAGAGCCGGTGCCTTTATAGCCTTGGAAGGGCCATCTCAGTCCAACTTGGCAGCAGAAGGACACAACTTTGATGTGCTGAAAGTTGACTTGACCTGTGTTTACGGCTTCATAAATCTAGGATGGAAAGCTGGGGAAAGGACAGACTGACGCAATGAGGGAACGATGGGCCGCAGCGGAGCATGTGCATTTTATTAAACAGCCGGTATAAAAATGTCCTTCACCATCAACAAACATTAGCAGCAAATTGTAGCTCCACAGAAGCCGACTGATAGCTGGCACAGTGGTAGATGGGCATACGGTACATGTTACCATTCGACACTCAATGGTAAAAAAATGCAGACCATAACACGAGAGACAACCAATCGGCAGGCAAACAATATATCAGTGGGAGCTTTCAGGAACTCACATTTATAGAGGTGGTGTTTATGTGGCATTTGAGTGTGTTGGGCAATGTCCGCAGTACACAAAATGTCTTGCCTGTGATGTCATTGGTGCTAAAAAGACACCTTGTATCAGTGTTCTATGTGTTTAGAAGAATCAGTCATGTGTTTCAGGGAGGAAAAACAGCTCATGAAATATTTGTTGTTCGCCTGGGTAAAACTGATTTAACGCGAAGCAGGGTCTTGTATGACTGGTGGTTTCTACATCAGACTATATTATGAGTCACTTCGGCACTCCAGGAAACCCTCTGTTTTTAATGTTCAGTGCCGTCAGTAATGACTCAACATGTCTTTACTCAACATAAACTTGTTTTCAATTATCTGGGCCAATTCCTTTTATAAGCCATGTATATTTGAAAGAAGCTCTTCATGGAATTTGAGTATCAAGTGTTTGCTTTAAAAGTCTTTGATACATAAATACAATACCCCTTATTCAAGCACTCTCCTGGCCAGATGGCCACAAACCATGATCATGCAAAAATCAAAGGATTACTTTAGCTGCTGGCTTAAGAGAGTCCGTGAAAGCATACACGCACAAAGACCTTCAGATCCCCAGAGTCTTTACTGAATCCAAGTAAAACCCTCTTTATAAAGATGTGGTGCTCTATGAAAATCGAACCTGTATTTATTGTAGCTGCACTCAATGATATCTGGAATAATATATTTTCAACTTAACAAACAACCAGAAAATTACAGCAAAACCTTAAATACTGTATCAAATATCCGTACAAGAAATCCGACATGCAGTTTTGTTCTCAATGGTCTAGTGCATGGAACTTAACCAGGTCAAAAAACATTTTAAAATCAATAGTGAGAAGTTTATTCAACCAATGTTGAGCACATTAGGTCAGATGGGGTTCTATGTAGGTCCAAAGGTTTATAAATGTATGCTTTGGAGATTTCTTTCTTACCATTATGACAAAAGAGTTCAAGGGATATACTTTCAACTCAAAATCTTCAAATCACACTTGCCATCTGTACGTCAAAAGCGAATAGGGAACAAAATCCATGCCTACAGCTGAGACTAATATAGCGCTTATGGATTCAACATTCAAGTGGGTGGATTCCAAGGGTCCAGTCTTGTAAGTACAGCCTTCTCTCTTCATTCTTGACCCCTTACACATAGGTTGGTTGCCTTGGCACCACTCCAACAATTAACCTTTAAACCATTTAGAGTTGTGATACATATACAGAAGTGTCTCTGGATCCCCTGACAGTGTGCCTCAGACCCCACTTTTAGAATCACTGAAGTGATCTACCCCAACATTTTTATACAAGCAAGCATTAGTCGATTGAGTATTTTTACTATTAAAACTTGAAGTCACTTTTGCTTATATATTCGGCTACTTTTATATGTTCAGGACTTTTATTTGTAACCAAAAGCACACTGTAAAAATACTAAATACGTTAGCAAAGGATATGAATACTTTTCTAAACCCCTGCCTATACAGGACTACCAAAACAATCGTAACCACTGGATTTTCCAAATCAGAAAACAGAAGGCGACTTATCAGATTTTTTTTCCCCTTCCAGGTCTTTGGAATGCATCAGTCTTCTCTTACAGTGTAATTGTTAGTGATAACTTCATGGCCATTAAGGACATCAGGAATAATTTACAGCAGCCAAGAACTTTCAACGTAAGTATGTGAGTATGTCTTAAAATGAACTTGACAACCCTAACCCTAATATTACTAAACAGCTGGATATGTAATAAAATATCATGTAAATAAACATGTAGTATGATTGGTATGTCTGTTTTGTGTCAATTTAAGATTTATTTCCAAACATTGACCATTAGTTTGTATTTGGTGCTCTCACTACATAGCAAAATGAATGCAGTCACTTTGAAGTAATTCTATCTGATCAATTCAAAGTATAATGATTGTTGTCAGGACCTGTACACCTGTTTATCTTCTGACTCAGGTGTATAACAGTTCTGCTGTTTAATCTCAAAGTAAAAGATAAAAGGCAAGCCTATTTCAACTAGACCTTCCATTATATTGGACTGTATGCACACACACACACACACACACACACACACACACACACACACACACACACACACACACACACACACACACACACACACACACACACACACACACACACACACACACACACACACACACACACACACACACACACACACACACACACACACACACACACACACACACACACACACACACACACACACACATACATACATACATCTGGCAGCCAATTCTTCATTATGCCCAGCCAGGCGGGGAACTCAGCCAGCTTGGATTGTTTTCTGCTCCCTGAAACGCGGGCCTGGTGTCACTCACTGACATATCATGCAAAACGTTTCCACAACAGACAGAGCTCCCAATAGATTTCGTGAATAACTCTTTTGCATTTGCTAAAGAAAAAATACTGCATTAATATTCATGCATTGATGCATCACTGAGAGTTTGTTTTACCTCTGCTCCTGGCAGCCGCCAAGACACACACGGTACAGCTCATGCACTGAATAAGCACGTTTGTGACAGTTGTTTAGAAAACATAAAAAATAATATCCACCGATGCCTCTTGACAGCTGCCTGAGCCAAGGCCATTTTATTCAATTTGCATCCGTCATCCAATCTTTCACAGTGCTTTCTTGGAAAAGGTACCATGGGATCTTTTAGCTGGATGTAAAAATGAACCTCTTGAGGAACATTTGGCACAATCAATCTCGTTATTAATTAATCATAATATTTTCTTTGGTCACCACAGATGGAAGCCCTTACTCGGGGCTGGAACTTCCATTATCAAATGACGATAGCTGGCGTGCGTACTGTACACGTGTGTGCAGCTTAGCTCGTGTGTTTGCTTCTGAGTTTGTTCGTCACAGATGTCAGAACAAATGAATCACTCATGGAAGCCTTGTTCCCCCGTCCAAACACGACCGATGTGGTAGTGATGTGAATTATTTGACGTTTCATCGCTAAAAGGTTCAAAACAAAGTGAAATAGCAGAGGGAAACCATGAAAGCGTTTTGAAGGGCCTTGAGGGCTGTTACATGTTAATCGATTCGCTTGGAAAATTGAAGACAGTAATATTATCCATTGGATCAGTCAAGTTCAATAACACAGTTTGATGGCTGTCAGTTTCATGTGGGTTACTTTTACGTCCAAACCTCTGTCAAACAACTGTGGACTACAAGGAGTTCTCTATGAATCTAAATCTGGGCCAAGGGTTTTGATTATTTGAAAAAAAAATTCTAACTGAAAGTTCAAGTTTTTATGTAAAAAAAAACTAAAACAAGTGTATAACCTCTTTTTGGAGGTTGAATATTTAAATTTTACATTTTATATATTTTTTTGTAATTCAAGCTTATTTTTTTATATGCAGATTTTATGTTTTCTTTTTCAGGACGTATTTTGTCAGACTTTGGCCCTGATGTAGCTGGGGGGCGTGGCTTCAACTAAGAAGGACTTTGAATCATGAGTGACAGTATAACAAAGAACATAAGGTCCTTCCTCAAACATGTGGCCTTAAAGTGCCAGTGAAGTGCATTTTTTTGCGCCAAAATGAAATGGCAGTTTCATTTCTTACATATAATTGTACCTGTTCATGGCTAAAATAATTTTTTAGGAAGTGCGAGGGACGAGATAAACATCGCAAATTTTTCAGAGTCTGAGCCTACCGCTGCTGCAGACGATAGCGGCTGTGACGTCACAAGATGGGCCCAGTTGTGATTGTAAACATGGCGGAGCCTTCGGAAAGTGATACTGGTGCGAGAGAAATGAGTGATTTTGACAGCTTTTCGGACAGGATAGATAAGGAAAGTGGCCATGGAAGTCAATTTAGTTGAGGACAATATTTTGTCATAGATCTAGAGTAGATCTACACACAGGATTGGCCATCACCTGATCATACATTCATCTGTTCATAGCATGATGCAACATTCATGTTCACATGCAGTGTTGTGCTAGTTACTGAAAACCAGTAACTAGTTACAATTACTAGTTACTTCACTACTTACACCAAAAAGTAATGCGTTACTGTGAAAAGTAACTTTTTAGTTACTTAAAAAAGGGCACCCATTAATGCCCTTATACTGTAGCCTTCATTTCAGTACTGTTATTGCATCGGAGAATAATACAACCTGTTGATCAACTTGACATGCATTTGCATCACTGAACTCTGCTAAGCAATGTGGTCTATACAAACAAACACAAAGATATGTTTCAAAGTGCCAATCCAGCCGCTGTTGCTTAGGTGGAGGTGGAGTGGCGTCGGATGAGTCTGGGTCTGTGGTCTTAGCTACTAGCTTCGTCCCAGCATGTTGTTTCTGCAGATGTTTCAACAGATTTTAATTGCTGTTTTGGGCAGTCGATAGGATCTTTGACCCGCCAAGACACAACTTACATTTAACTAAAACGTTCTTTTCTTTGTGCTCGACAAAAGTGAAATAGTGAGAATATCTCCAGGCGGAGAAACTCGACTTGAGCTCTGCCGCCGCCATGATAGTCTTGTTAATAGACACAAACACAGTGGCCTTTATTTTTCATAAACAATCTACGAATCTACGAAACAATGACACCAGCCACTCACCTTCATCTTTTGGGAACAGAAACATCGCCACTTCGGCAGAATTGACATTACCACAGCCAGCGGCAATGCATCGCTTCCCGTGTGTTTTTCCTCCCTTTTTCTTCACTGTCGCCTCCATTGTCAGGTTTCCTCGATTGGCAATCACTTCCAGTCGACTGCGAAACACTTTCCAATAAAATACTCGCTCAAAAACGTTGGTAAATTCCACTTTGAAACAGAGACAAAATGAACGGTGGTGAATGTAAACACTTCGGCTGAGCCCATCTTCTGACGTCACGCAGTAGATCGCAAGCCACGCCCACGAAGGCGGAGGTTTCCCAGCGGAAAATTCCAACTCGTCAAATTCGTTGCTATTCCAACATCTTTTATATGGGTTCCAATGGACAATTTTGGTCATTACTATACGTATTAGCATAACAGATCATGCACCGGCGCACACTTCACTGGGTCTTTAAGGTAACACATGAATATGACTCAAAACCTTCTATATGCAATATTCCCGTTTTAAACCAACTATACAAACCAAGTGCTGTAAGAGCTGACTTGGTACAACTTGAAGTCTGGATAATAATTTAAATCCTTTTTTTTTTGCCAAATAGACTTTCACATAAAAGAAATCTAAAAGTAATCGTTCTGCTTATAAATATTATATCTGCATTGCATTAGCTGACCTTGCACACTACTGGACCCATTAGCCCAATCTTTATTTTGCTCTTTATGACTGATTGTATTTTTGAAAAAACAATTTTGTTGACTGTTTTATACCTTCATTGACTGCCGACTACTCAACATAACCGACCAGTAGATAAAGGCAAATCCGAACAAAAGGCTAAAAACCCGCCGCAGTTTGATGCAGGCCACATATTTGCCCTTATTGTCAAAAACAGACATCCGTAGAAAAGTAGCTTTTAAAAAAGGCTTTTCTGTGGTTAACTCATCCAACAAAAAATGCAATATGTTTAGAAAGCATTTTAAATCTGAATCCTCTTAAGTTTCCGTATTGCTGGTATAACTTGGTGAAACATCTAAAGTAGGACTCAACATACAGTCATTCACATGGGCTCAGCTGGTACTGGTAAAGCTTTATTCCCCTAAGGTCCAGTTATAGAACAGAACAGGTCAACAGTGCACAGTCACTCCCAATGTAATGCTATTGTTTCTGACATTATTGGTCCCAACCCAAAGTAAGTTGGAGAACCTTTCAAGGGTGGACTTGGCATGATATCCTGTTTGAATTAGCCTACATTTACAAAACGATTTTAAAGAGGTCAAAAGGCCAAAGTGGCTCCTCCTTGCATTGGTACTTTAGTGAACTTTTGTCCATGGTTTTCCTGTAAGTGTGAGTTGTGCTACTATTAATCTTAATCAAAGTCCCTAAATTACCTTCTAAAGTGAACGAAGTGGTCTGCTGTCAGTTTGAGTAACATTCAGGCCATCCACAGCTAAGCATAAAAAACCTGAGAGTCATTTTGAAATGTAAACCTTTTATTCGGCTTTGTATGAGCACTTCAAATTAATGAAGATTGCCTGCAGCGGGTGACACAGAGCGTTAGTCGTGCTTGCATCAGCTGATTAGCATCAGCTGTTTCATTCATGGTTCACAATCACTGGCTCATTCGTCAGCTGTTTGGCTGTTTAGTTGACTAGCAACGTCTAAACATATACGTACAGGTATACAGCACGGACATTATATCCTGACATGTCTCACTATTACTCTCCTGAAACATGTATGCCAATGCCTTAAGCAGAGGCAGAACATATACAGTATAATTTGGCAATGTTCTAAAGATGATTTGTATTTATTACAGGGGGTACGATCACCAAGCTGCTCGGATTCATTGACAAGTATTTAATAACAAATACTTTTTGGGCTAAACCCAACTTGACCCAAATGAACTGGGCCTTCTCAAATGCAAGGGAATTCTTCCAGAACAAACAAAGCTTCAAATGACAGTGTTTAGTGGTTGAAGAGCATCTAAAGAGCATTTGTTAGTTAGTTGGTGTACTCTTAATTAAAGAACTGTTAATGTCAGTTAAATAATAATTGACAATATTGTGAGTTTAATGGAATTTATGGAGTATTTTTTTTTTATGTTTCTAGTCTATTGAGTGAGATAATAGTGAATATAATGGTAGTTCATCTATCAATGTTTCTGACACAACACATTTAAATGTTGGGTCCCAAGGTAAAAAATAAAGTAAAAGTTTTTATTTTATGGTATGTTTATCACTTCGAGTGGTTGAGGCCCTGCAGAGAAGAGACCTCCGTAAAACCAACACATCTTTATATGATATGCCTGTCTGTTTATGAACCCGGCAAGATGGAAAATATATAAAACTACAGGTTTTTAAGCATTCCAACCCACACGTGGCAGTGGTTCAGTGATTGTTTCCAACAAACTTGATGTGCTTAATGATGCGTGGACAACAATAAAGGCATATCTCCACTTAGTTTTTCCTCCTTTAAATGCATTCTGCGGGGGGAAAGAGAGAGAGAGACTAAGAGAGAGAGGAGTAAAACTTTTCCATATGAGAGAGATGGAGGAGATGTGCTGAGTTCATGGAGCAGAGGGACCTGCTGGTAAATCATCTGAATTCAAACTGTGAGTATGAACAAATACAAGGTACTAGTTAGGGTTAGGTTTGATATACCATCTAATATACTATATTTAGGGTTAACCTTACCCGGCTATATACTGCAGTACTCAATCAACTATGCAGGGATTGTGCATAGTTTTGACTTTGTGCTAAGATAAGAGGCCAAGGGAAATTTAGGTTGAGGGGGGCACACAAATTCAATAGACATAAGTGTCCCCTGGGAGGGGCAAAGTTATTTGACAATATTTTACTTTGAGCAAAACATTTGTGCAAAGCTTGGGGTTGAGTCTGATTCAGAACACAGAGAGACAGAGAAAACAATAGCACGGAATAACATAATATATTAGGTTGGTTTTTCCATGAGCTAACAGCTAGCAGCTTTACAGTTTGTGCTTTGGCCAACACAGTCTCACTCCCAAATAGTCCAATAGCGACGCTTGGTCAGGGTCCTTTAGCGTGCAGTTGAGACGCGCCGAGTCTCCTTCAGCTTCATAAACGGACGCAAAGAGCTTTCAACTGATTGCAATGTATTCCCATCGGCGGCGGTATTTGATGCTCCGGGAAGCACCGCATCGGTCCCTGTCGGCGGCAGTTAAAGGCAATGTAAGCGTCCATTCCCATTGGATAACGGAGAATTTTACACCCGGAAGTAAGTATTCTCCTTACTGTCGATTGATTTTACAGTGATATCTGCACTCCTCATCAACTCAAAAACACCAGATTATCCTTGTTAATTACACAACATTGATTGGTTTAAATTGTGTACAATGCTTTTGTATTTTTCCCCTTCAATTCGGAAAAACAAATATTTTTTCGGAGTTTAGGATGGCAGAAGACACTCCAAAGGACCCTGACCAAGCGTCGCTATTGGACTATCAGGGAGTGAGACTGTGTTGGTTTGGCGGTGGTAAGTGGTTCAGCAGTCAATTTGTACTACTTGCATAAAACATAAATTATGATTAGACAATTTTTTACCTGACTGTTGGATAGCTAGCTCTCATGACTAGGTTAAGCATCCTCCTGAATATCCGCATGTGAGCCGTTAGCTCTTCAAATATAGTAGTTCACCAACTGGTGCATTTACCTTGTTCTGACCATCCATTGTACAGATAACCCATAAACATTTTTAAAAAACTCATTCAAAAATGACCCGTATAAGCCCATTTGTCTGATAGCCCGTTTTCCAGAAAACAAATACCAACTGCTCCCAAAGCTTATTGTTCTGTGAATATAGAGTATGAAAAATATAATCTTGGTGTCATTCTGCATGATAATCGTCCTGGTTTGATTTTTTTGCTGTATAAAGAGGTTCTGTTTTCAGAGTAATCTGCATTTTGTTTTATCTGTAAATCAGCTTTTATTCGACTTTTAGAGTTTTAGAATAATGGGCCATCAGAACAAAAGGCAGTCCCCCGCCAACTATCTATGTAGTATTCATCATCTTATTTTGTTAGGACAGATTAAATACCTTAACATCCCTAGAGAAAGGAGTAGTGGCCCTCATCAGTCTTTGGTACACAAGAAATGATCTGGCTGGTCTTTCTTTACATAGACAAACTGCAGAGAGAAATTCTGCACTTCAAAAAATATGCATTTCTCGACATATACACGCCTGCCTCATATACTGTTACATAAAGTTAATGTACTTTAAAACAAATAAATAACCATGCAGAGTAAAATTGTTTTTTTGGCTTAATGGTAAAAAATCGGCCTAAATGGTAGCCTAAAAAAGAAAGTTATTTCGTGATTATTTACATTTCTTTCAACCCACTCATTATTCACAGTTTATGACGATAAAAACTGAATGCAAACTTCAGCCTTTCCGTTTGAGGAAATATTAATACAAACACTAAGACTCATGTAAGAGAGGTCGGCTGGGGTAGTATTTCTTCATGTTTCCTTACACACTGCCAACAACAGCTAGAGGGTTGTATTTATAGTAAATTGCAATAATAATTTGTTTCTTCTAACAGAACATATTCCATCTTGCTCCAGTTTTCCATGTTGCCTTTGAAGAGCCGCTGAAACCAATTGCATTCCTCTCACCATTTCTCACTTCCTATCTTTGCCATTCATTGACTGAAAATAGGCTCTGAATCATTCCATGGCACCCATATCCGTGTTTACACATTGCCTTCTTCCGTACTGGAATATTGTATCGTACTTCACACCAAGCGCCCAAAAATGTTCCGTTAAAATCAACACGAGGAACCAAAAAACAGAGTTTAGAAGATTTGAGGGAAACTTGCTCAAGTACATGTTGTGTGTTCTTTAAACAACCAGGGCTAAAGATAGCTTTCTGTGCTAAAACCTGCCAGAAAAAAACTTGCATAGCATGATGTGTGGTTTCCTTGAGTAGTGGGAAAAGGCAAGGTATATACAGTATCATTGCAGAAAAGAATGCTACTCAGGCAAACCTTTTTTCCTTCGCTGCTCATTGAAACACACTTTTTTTAAGATTGTTGGTTTAACACTTAAAAGTGCCAGTTTAAGATACATTAGCCAAGTGTAACAAAGTCATAAGCTTCAATCACGTCATTGTCAATAGTACAAGAAAACACTTCCAGCAACAGCTTCCAACATAGAAATGTAACAACCACTCTGTGATTTTCTGATTGAGGAAAGATCCAACTAAAACAAGCATATTTTTTTGAGGCCTTGTTTAAATCAAATTTGGGAATATACAGATTGTATCAAGATTGATTTCAGAAAAACATGTAAAAAGGGATTTTTGCTAATTATAAACAAAGCTTTAGGGTGGTTTCAAATTCAATTTCAATTGGATTTTCACAGATTAGTCTCATAACCGGACATTCTCGGATTTCAGAATTCCTATTGTGTCACTCACAATTCAACAAACGATGACAACATCAAATCCAGACCAACTGAATTGACCAAAGAGTACTGTGGAGGAAAAAAAACAATAGTCCAGGGACAGACAACATATAACCACTAATGCACCCCGTCTTCTTCAACATTGCAATTGTTGGGGAAATGATCAACAACCATTTCTCTTGCTTGATCGTTAAAACGACACGTCACTATGCCTCCAGGAAGCGCACTGGACGTTGAAGTCGTTGTGGCCAAACGGTGGTACTACAACGTATGTGTCAGTCTGTGTCTGGGCCCAAAAATACTATTTCCCATTGACTTATATCGTGAAAGAGACAACTGTATATCAGCGGATAACTTTTTTGAACTAAATCAACTTCCCAGTACGACTCCCTTTATAGCCTTTATTTAAAACACAAGGATTGAGGTGTAAAATGTGCTTGAAGCTGAATCCAGAATTATTTTCCATCTCTTAATTTGACAAAGCAGAGATTTCCTGTGATGCTGCAAATTACAAGTCCCCGGATACGGGTGCTTTCGCTGTGGAAAATCGGCTCCATGTGCCACTGAGCAACCTTTATAGGAATGAACGGGGTCGTGCCTCGAACGCTTTATCCAGTTATCTTTATACACCCATGGTCACTAGCATAGCCACGTAGTTATTGCCGCATATTTTGTTACCGAAGCAATTTATGCAGATTAAGGTACGTTCACACCAGACGCAATGCAATTTCTTTTGCCCATCGTGATTCCATGTAAAGTCAATAAAAAGACTTGGATAGATCCAAATTTGTACCGGTGGCACGACTGACGCAAAGTTCAATATTTTCAACTCAAGCATCAAATTTGCGTGACACTGTCTAGCGAAAACCAGTCAGTGTTGAGAATCTTGGCTGCAAACAGAGCTCACAGCTACTCATATCTGTTCAGAAACTGGAGAAAAGTTACAAATGTACAAACCACAGACTGTCTATGGCATGCCTAATACAGTTGATGCTTTATTCATGACTGTATGGCGTTATTGTGAGTGTGGACGGAGCAGCTACAACTTTAGCTTAGTCCAGTGGTTCTCAAACTTTTTCTGTCAGGCCCCCCCTTTGGAGAAAAAAAAAAGTCGGGCCCCCCAACACAAATAGTCATGTAATGGGCCAAGTTAACATTTATTAAAATACATCAATATGAACGTGAGCATTCCTTTGCTAGAACAGTGATAATAAAACAATGCTCCATAAGTCTGTGTGGTCAAAAAAAAAAATACATAATACAATTGTGCAATCCCTTTGCTAGAACAATAAGTTATAATACTTTGCCACTCAGAAAATGCTGATATTTGGCCAAAAAGTGTGTCTTATCACAGCATTAGTGGCTGCAATGAGCCTGTGTTGCACTGCACATTTCTTCAAAACGAGGTTGCAGGCTCAGTGGCGGCGCCAGAGATTTCTTTTGGGGGTGCTGTGGGGTAGCTTGACGTTTCATAGAGGGTGCTGAAACATTTAGGGTTTCCCATTAAGGTACCGGTCGCTACAGTGGAATTTTCGACTGCAACAATCCCCACGCAAATACACAGTGTACTGTGGACTGTTACAATGAAGGCTCGATAATCAGCTCACGGCATATAGGTGTAAGCATGGGTAAAGTGCTATTTTTATTAGTGGGGAGTGGACCTAACATAGGGGGGTCTGGGGGCATGCTCCCCCGGGAAGATTTTTTTTAAAATGTTGAAGTTAAAAGCATCAATCTGGTGCACTTTGAGAGCAAAATGAAGAGATCTATGGATACATCTCTCAACACCCATATGAAACAGAACTGTAAGCAGATGTTATTTTTCTTTATGGATATTTTACAAATCACTCCCCTTTTAAACTGTATTCTTGTTTTACTGTCATATAGTATTTCACTCCTGTTTTTCATTTATTCTCTTATTTTTTTATAACTATAATGATCATATAAACGTGTGCCTCGGAAATAATTGTTTACATTAATCGTGACCAAAACGTTTGAGACCCGGCCACTAGCTCGCTAGCACCAGAAGCTAACAACAACGATCTCCGGTACCGGTGCGCTCTCTCTCTCTCTCTCTCTCTCTCGCGCACGCACACAAAATGGCTCGTTCCACACACACACAGAGCCGGGCTTGAATGAAACACAGAGACCCAGATGTACTTGTACTGTACTGTATCATATTATTTTCGAATCAATCATTTTTCAAATTATTTTTTTATTTATTTTAAAAACATTTTTCCTCCTGGTCTCTCGCGCCCCCCCTGTCATGCCTCTGCACCACCAGGGGGGGCGCGCCCCCCACTTTGAGAAACAATGGCTTAGCCTGATCAATCCTGTCTCCATTAAAGAAACATGCATTTAAAACGTTTTACGCCTGCCATCTTGTAAGCACACTTGTCAAAGCATTAATTCAGGGTTTTTACTAACTGGTATCATAATGTAGTTATTTATGCATAGTTTTGAAACGTGCATATGCAAGTATGCTGTTGTTGGTATCTACCATAGTATCTACATGGAGATATCCCCGCCTCCTAGCCAGTCATCTTGTTGAGTGACGTGAGTAAACACAACTGAAAGCCGCGGTCAAACTCGCCCGAGTAAAGCGGTGCGAAGATTCCCATGGTCTGGTGTGAACGCACCATCAGACTAACACCCTTTCACTTCTTTAACATCTGCCTTTGCAGGGCTTATAAACAGGGCATTGGCACTCTATATTGCTTAAATTAAGCAACCCAATGACTAACATTACAGTGGTGTAGTCACACTGCATAGTTCCAAGGTTTGTACGTGTCAGTGTATGTAATTCCTCTTCCTCCCTCCTGTTGGAGCAGTAATTATGAATGTCCTCTCAGTTCATATCCAGTAAAACAAGGTTTAGGGTTTCTTCCCCTCATTCTCTTACAAATGCTGTAGGAATAACATGGGCATGAGAAATGTCTGACTGTTTGGCAGTGTGTGTTTCCTTCCACTACTTAACCTTAGGTGTTACACAACTCATAAGTCTGAACTGCTTTACAAGTAGCCAGAACTTTTTCAAAATGCATAGTTTTTGTGTTCAGCAGCAACTATATCCATATTCTACTCTTCAGCTATGCCATTAAACCTCTTTTGAATGAACTGAACGCATTAAAGGGCCGTTAGTTGCTATCAGTACCATAATATTGCTAAAGGGGGGTAAACTGCACCTTTAAACAAGGGATTCATTTAATGTTTTTATGTCTGGTGCTAGTATTTTCCTGAAGTTGATATCCTGATACATGGATTTATCTAAACTTCCCTCTGTAAAAGCCTTTGACCTTATCCGATGTTCCGATTTCTTTCAGAAATGTATTCAACATTTACTCTACTTTACCCATTTAGCTTATGCTTTTATCGAAAGGGACTGACAATACTGTAGGTGCATGTGCATCAACCATGCGGATACAAATTCAGAACAACAATAATACTTTTTTTAAAAGTGCATTAGCTTCAAATAAGATAAACAATTTTAAGCGCTGGTGCATTAACTTGAAATAAGCCAAACCTTTTCAACTGCTACATACATTTTGTCAATGCGCTGTCCCAACGGGTGGGTTTTCAGTCTGCAATAACGATCGTGTAGACTTTTTGCTGTCAATGGGGCGCTCAGTCCACGGTTTTGGTCCCAAGATAGCAAAAAGGCATGTTTTTTTTAAATGGCAATCTCCAACACATTCTCACTCCAAACTCGTACTATAGTGACGTTATGTCAGGATCCCTTGGCGTCACTATCAAACACAGTGGGGGCCTTTTAGCGTCGATATTCAACTATCAGGGATTCCCATTGACTTGCATAGCGGTCCCTGAACGTTGGTAATAGACGATTTGGGGTTGCGGAGAAATGCTCTCCGAAGACCCATTCTCACAGCGTTTATCAATCTTTTTCTTACTCAATATCAAGCCACACTTATTGTTTTTACTACTTTATTTTAATTGTATAATGTCTGACTTTTGTTGCCGTCAGTTAGGGGGAGAGTAGGGGCTCAGAATACTGAAATCTGTATTGTTTCATCGTTTTTTCCTTCTAATTTTGTATTATTTTCTAAACACCCGGAAGTAAGTATTCTCTCCGCTTTGCTTGACAAAGCCCGTGATTAGGGTGTTGGAGTGGCAGTGCGCCACTGTGTTCTTCTGGACTCTGCTGCCTATACTTTCTGATCATAAGTTTCATACTTGGACACAAAAGGGAATTCTGGGCGTGCATGAGTTTAAAATAAATTCCTTTTATTTTCTAAAAACAAGGAAACACTGCAACTTAAGCGCTCTGTCAGGTAGGTCTAATAGGTGATGCCTTTGTTTAGACATTTGTTTACATTCTTAAACTTGCATGAAATATAAAATAAGAATACCTGTGTAACTACTTTTATACATCTTTTCAACACTTAAGCTAATCTGAAACGTAGCGCAAGGTTACGCCGAGCGTCAAACAGCACTTTGAAATGGAATGAAACCCAGCCACGGCACACTATCCAAAACATCATTCGAACGGATCCACCCAAAGACTTATCATTTGTTAATTGATAAGCCTTGAAACATGCACTTGTCAAGGTTCAGAGGCAAATTTTGCAAATATGGCAGTAGCCATCGATCATCTTAAGATAAGATATACTTTATTGATCCCAAGTTGGAAATGTTTTCATTACAGCAGCATGTGTAACAGTTGTAAATATGCAGTGGTGTTTACTTGTAAATCCTTTAGTATAATCACACAAATGCTGTGTTTTATATTTCATAATTCTTTGTTCTTCATTTATTGAATGTTTATTGAATACCTGACAAGGTCGGAGATGAAAAAGGTCGGAGATGAAAAACTTGGGTCGCAGGTTCCTCAACAGTGCATTACAAGACATCTATCAATATGTGTGTACCTCCACCATTAAACTGTCCTATTCTGCACATTTCTTATTCTATCTACATACATAAGAGTATAATTAATAAGTATAATATCAGTTAAAATAAGTGCTTCAACAACGTTAACATTGCAGGAAAGTTGATTGTCAAGTCCCAAAACAAATTATGCGATATATCAAACGTTACTTTGTCAGGCTTAATATTTATCTGTTGATACCCCCCCTTATTTAAAAGAAGACCTTAACCTAAAGTATTCTTTAATGTTTAAATAAAGCCTAATTAGTTTGTCTGTTTTGCACATCCTCCTATTAATATCTTTGTACATCCGGCACTAAACTGTTTTATTGTAGAGATCACTTACAGTATCTTCTTGATATTTTCTGTTCTATATTTCTATCATTGACCTTCTACTTTCCTCCTATTTTGTATGCACTCTTAATATTTGTATTGTTTTCATCAAATATAACATTCAACAAAAAAATGCAATAACGTGCTTTAACCACTAGGTGGTGCAGGTTAAAGAACTGTGTACAGTGTTAACACAATCAAATATACTGCTGTTTCCAGTTTAGTTTATGACGGATGTATTTTGTTATCCACACATATATTGTTTTGATATTTGTAACACCAAACCGACAGAAAAGATGGTCTTAACATGACCCAGTGGCAGCGGCGCCGGATTCATTTCAGAAGTTGGGGGGCCAAAAAGTGCGTGTGTATTACTATTGGAACAGTCTACATCTAATAAAAGGAGAATATGTTTGAGCAGTTGGAGGTGTTTACTGAGACATTTATCAAAGAAATTGTAATTTATTTGGAGGATTTCATGTCTTTTTTGACAACAAACAAGTTTAGATTTTGTGACAAAACATCTTCATTGTAGACGCTTCACGGCTGAAAAAGACTAGCAGAGGATGGTTGCGATCCATCGACCTCTGGGTTATGGGCCCAGCACGCTTCAGCTGCGCCACTCTGCTCCGACGTGCTGTAGATATATTGATGTTGTTTGTATAAAACATACGCGACAGCAATTGTTACGTAGGCGGTTACCTTGTATTTATAACTGAGCAAAATGGGTTAAAATGTTGCTTGTTGGAAGTATATTGCCGCCATAATCCGCGGGCATTTAAACTCAAATTTCACTTAGCACGCCCCCTAACCATGAAGTGCGGTGCTACCTAGTTCATCTGTCCAAATATGCAGGTCAGTGGAATGACAAGGACTCTGCGTAAACCGTTACTAGCAAGAACAGTCCTTCTCAGATCGCGTTCTTTTTAGATGCGACTTTAGAGTAGAGGGGAATTATTGACGGGATGTAGTGTTCCGCGGCATCCACCGCTGAGAAAATGTGGGGCAGGGCTGTAAAGTGGGGGGGCCAATGGCCCCTTGGCCCCCTTAATTCCGGCGCCACTGCCCAGTGGTCTAGTTAATACAAAATATATTATCAAACATAATATTAAAATGAACTCTTATTTTGAAAATACAGCTTCCTGTGTTCGAATGAGCTGCTCCAACCCTCGGTCCTGACGGACTCCAAAAGTCCAACATTATACAATAAAACAAATAAACACAAGGATAATTGTGTCTTATTGTTGAGAAAATAACAGTGTGTGGTTTAGAAAATAATACAAAATTAGATGAAAAAACGATGAAACAATACAGATTTCAGTATTCTGAGCCCCTACTCTCCCCCTAACTGACGGACTTCAAAAGTCCGACATTATACAATTTAAATAAAGAAGTAAAAACAATAAGTTTGGCTTGATATTGAGTGAGAAAAAGATTGATAAACGCTGTGAGAATGGGTCTGCGGAGAGCATTTCTCCGCGATCCCAACTTGTCTATTACCAACGTTCAGGGAGCTCTATGCAAGTCAATGGGACTCCCTGATAGTTGAAAATTGACGCTATAGGGCCCCCACTGCGTTTGATAGTGACGCCAAGGGATTCAAGATTCAAGAAGCTTTATTTATCCCGAGGGAAATTGAGGTGCAACAATACAATACAAAGAAGGACATAATCCTGACATAACGTCACTGTAGTACGAGTTGGGAGTGAGAATGTGTTGCAATCTCCCTGACTGAGTTGTCATGAGCACTTTGTGGACCTCAAGCTGATTGCCATCTGCTTCCATTATATTAAAAAGAAGGCAGGCGTCTATACGTTAGATCTCTATAACCCTGTGCAACTCATTCCAAAACCATGTAATTATTAGAAGGTACGAAGAAAACTATGTATTTTAGATTTTGCAGAAAAAGTGTCCCTTTAAAGTAATCAACGTCTTGATTTTGTTCCATACAGGACACAAACAGTGGCCTCCTCTGTAAAAGTACTGTGTTTGTTTCCTTGTACATCTACCGTGACCTATTCCCCAAGCTTGCAAATAAATGATTACAGCCTTTCGAGCCAACTAGGTGGTAGATAAATCCTTCAGGTTAGAATTAAACACAGCTTTTTGATAGGCTGCTAACATTTAAAGTGTGTGGCCAAGGCCTCAAGCCCAACATGTCATATGTATATGACAATATGACTTTGGCCATGGCTGTGTGTGTGCCTAACTGTGTATCTTTGATCAGGCTTTACTAGGTCAGAACCTACAAATGTAGTCTTTGCTGCTTCAATTAGTCAGCCAGCTTTCTGGCTCAGAGATTGTCAATTAAACACATGAACCGATCCTAATTGAGCTTGAAGTTTAAACTGTTCTGCTCTGATAATTGAGACGCTGAGTAACACAACGTCTGTTTTCGAAGAATTCCGATTCTAGAAGAATTTAACAAGGTGTTGCATACATAAAAGCCTTTTTTTGTTTGGTATATTTTGGAGAAGAGCTTAAGAGAAACAACTGTGCTTCCAGACAGCACGGCGTGGCAGGGCCATACTCTTAATGAGAAATGCTTTTTTTATTCATAAGTGTCAGTCAGAGATTTTTATAAGCCAGGACAGTGTCACTATTGCGCATAGCAAATGCTTCTCAAGTCTCTGTAGTTTAATTAAAAGTCAGCATAGTGTCAGATTTAATTAGAAAAATACATGTCTTGAAAAGAAAGATGTGTGGATCAGCTTGCTTTACTTTGAAATAAAAAAAAGGTTTTAATTTATTTGAAATTTAGTGTTGACAGAAACAATTTTTTTTTAAACTACATGATGCTATTCAGTTTTCCCAAAAATAACAGATATACAAATGAGTAATCACAAAAGTCATGCATTTATTATTTGGTCTTCTGGCACTTTTATTTTAAGAGTTTATTCACCACTTACAGAAATCAAAGCAATCAAATAAAATGTCCCTTTCATATCTGTGAATTTTGTTGTGTTCAAATTACATATATATCCAATTCAAGAGCCTGTCAAATGATTACACTTAAGGCCGCTACACACCAACCCGATTTGGGGAGTCAGAGGCAGTCGGGCATTCGCGGCGCCCTACTCAGGTTGGTGTGTTCCGCACCGTCGTCCCTTTACGGCACATTTTCACACCTCCCGCGGCCGATTCACAGTTTGCCAAAGAAAGTCGGCCAAAGAAATCACTCTGATTGGCTGTTTGAAAATCAGCTTAGCGAATCAGTGCATGAGAAGCGAAGCGGAAGTGAGGGACCAAAACAAACGATTAAGAAGGCACAAACAGATGGCTAATCTTTTTCATTTTCATCTCACCCGGACGCAAGAGTTTCTTTTTTATGTTTACATGTTTTCGATCGACGAGAGAGAGTGAAAATGGAACCAAGACGCTATTTGTTGTTTGTTATTCACGCAGTCTGTTCTCTTCTCTCGTGTATAGTCTGTCTTCCGTTGTTGCCTCTTTTGAATGACGATACACACTACCGCTGCCTGCTGGTAAGGACAGTTATTGCCACTCGTCGACTGAAGTCTTTGCGGTGTGTTCGTAGGCGGGAGGCGTAGGCGGGCGGCGTAGGCGGGCGGCCTAGGCGGGCGGCTACGCCGGCATAGCCGGCGCAGGCGACGTAGCGGACGTAAAAGTCGGGACGCCTTCGGTACGCGTTCTTTGGTCTCAGGTTGGTGTGTAGCGGCCTTTAAAGCTTCGGTCTAAGCTACTGTTGAAACCTAAATCTGCCCAACAATGAGCAATCCCAAGAGTCCTCGTCTTCTCTCTGTCTAGACTGCTGTAATAACCCAAAGGTAATCACCAAGGTAAGGTGTGTGTGCCTGCACGTGTGTCAGGCAGTATGTGTGTTTTAACAGAATTGTACCTATTTGAATGGCAGGGGTGTGAAAGTGCGTACATGCCCTGTAAAAGCCCAGGAACAAAAGGGAGGATTGTCATCTGAGTATGTTTATGTAGTTCTGTCTGTTGAATTAGTCTGGTTCTATATTTAGGACGGGTTTCCATGAAATGTCATCTTTAGAATCTGGAGTGGTAACTCAATGCTGGTGAAACATCTGATCTAGGAAACCAGGGTGTACAGTTTAGCTAAGGTTTATAACTTTACAGTTCAAAATGCATTAATGCAATTTATTGGGGAAAAATTAAACATGACAGTTATAAATCTGCAGAAGTTGCTTTGTTTCCATGTTTTGTATAGATGTAATAGTGAAAAAATGACGTATTTAAAATCCCCCCTAACAATAAGCTGGAATGACTCCGTTGACTTTGTGTTGACATCACTACTGCTCATGGGAATAAGAGCCAACACAATCAAACAGCGAGGCAAAGGGTGGAATTCTTTGATGCGTCATTTGATGAGTGGTTTCATGGCAACACAAGGGGGGCTAAATATTACATCGTAAAGTTAATTTGGGGGCTGCATGTTCTGGTTTGGCCTGCCCCATCTCCTGCCGGGCCCAGGGGACGCCGGTTATGTTGTCCAGATGGAGATAATGGCCCACACCTGGGCCTTGGCCGAGACCCCAAACAAGACTCCTGCATGGCCCCAAAGCCTGACTGAGCTAACAATCCACAGAGATCTGTCCCATCCATTCTGTGGTCTGACCAAAATCTGCCAACACACAATCAACCAGCCTAACCAAGTCTCCTAAAACACCAGCTAACATCATTAATTGTTTTCAGCACTGTGCTTCAGGCAGTGCTGGACTCTGCTGCCTATACTTTCTGATCATAGGTTTCATACTTGGACAGAAAAGGGAATTCCAAGTGTGCATGAGTTTAAAATAAATTCCTTTTATTTTCTGAAAACACGGAAACACTGCAACTTAAGCACTCTGTCAGGTAGGTCTAATAGGTGATGCCTTTGTTTAGACATTTGTTTACATTCTTAAACTTGCATGAAATATAAAATAAGAATACCTGTGTAACTACTTTTATACATCTTTTCAACACTCAAGCTAATCTGAAACGTAGTTTACGGCTAGGTCTAATAAGTGATGCCTTAACCTGATCTGCGTTCACATATATGACCCCTGAGTTGCCCTCTGTGCCAGTGTGAACTTCGAGAGTGGAAATTAAATAGTGAAAGAACAGTAAGGGACACAACTCACATTTTTCAAGGCTTTGGGAAACATTTCTGAATACACAATTTAATGATCAACGCAATAGACCACCTTATTGTGGTTCTAGGTTTCCCGTCAAGAGTTTTACAGACATATTGGTCAATTAGGAAATTAGTTTTGGGACGCAATAAATGAATTGCAGTACCAGTACAATTTACAAGAATGGCAGATATGCGGCACCATATCCAACTTTCTTTATAAACCCAGGAAAGATTCCAGGTGTCCCCAGATAACAGGTGGCTTGGCTAGCTGACAAAAGAACCACTAATCTTTGTTCTCTTTTTCCCATTTTAAAAAGTGTTAAACATAAGAGAAAAAACTAACTCAGAACGCATTTTCATGAACTGTCAGCAAACATTTAAAGAGACAAAGGCAAAGTCAGTCAGTGAATACTATCCAAAAGAAGAATGTAGAAGTAAAGTTTTTATTCGTGCATAAGTCTTACTTTAATTGCTTTACTCCCTTCATAAATATGTAATCCAGATAAACACATATTAACAACCAACTGGCCTTCAATGGAAACCATTTAACGTTGGCATGTCTCTTTATTTATGATCAGTTCAGATTATTGTGTTACATAAATGACAGTGTGTGTCCCACAACACCTCCTGTTTTTGTTTGTCGTTCTGTGGGAACCAAAAGTATTTCTACTGCCGAGCCATTATTAATTTTCCTCTCCAATCAATCTGAAACACAGTTTGACCTCAATGGCCTCATACAGTATGGGTGCACTCATATTCATTTATATTCTAAATTCCACTTACACCGCCAACCATGGCAGGATGGATAAATACTCTACCAGTGCATTAAAGTTCAAAGACTGTTCCCACCAAATAAGTGTTTTCTCCTCCACCATTTCACCCCATTTTTATTCATCCCTTTCCTTTTGAGCACAACTCTTTCCCTGAAACCGAAGAGTGGGTACATTGGTTGGACAGGGAGAACAAACACTCACATGCCTTGTGGCTTCTTGATGGCATACTTTTCAGCACTCAGGTTTTGGAGGGGTGCTCGCAGAGTGCATTCCTGGTAATTAATAAGGCAAGCGGAGGTTTCCATTTGGAGTATTTGAACATGCCACAGTGGGATGGTACTTAGCGTTACAAAGTCCTGTCTTGTTTTCTGGTTCATTACTGTGGAAACTTTGAGGGAACGGGCGTGACAGAAAAAACATGGGTTGAGACGTAATGAGTCCTGAAATACTGTAATTGTTTAAAAGGTATTAATGTTGATAGGGTTCATTTTCTTTACATTTCAAGTGTAAAGAACACCACCTCAATTAATGTCCTGTACATGTTTCACAAACAAGTTTAAAAAATGTGTCAGTGTCTAACAGCTATGAAAAGAAAACAAGTTAAAGGCTTTAGCAACCAAGCTAATTTGCCTGAAAAAAATCTTCCCAAGCAGACTGAGTTGTGGCAGGTTTCCCCCCAAATTCCTGCTCATGTGAAGTTTACATTTAAAGGATAAGAGGACAAATCTTCACACCAAAACTGACATTAATCAGTTAAATTGGTTTGTTCCACACCTCACAAATTCCAAAGCTTAAGCAGGAAATACATTTTCTGAAATGTAGCGAGGTGTTCAATGGGTTTGTAGCACGTCTGACTTTCTCTGGTACTCATGGAGTTGTTGGCGTAAAATAGCACTATGGAGCTTTTTTTTACAAATAGGTCCCTGTTGTGTCCGTACATATGAGTTTACATTAGTTTACTAATCTTCAGTAAATAATGTGAACATAGCACCAGTATAGCACCGACATGGCCATGAGAGAAGAGTGCTGGCTGGTAATGGTATATGTAATCAATGTAGGTTTCTAAATACACAGAAAACCCTCCAAGGACACACACAATGCATTTGAGTGATGATTAAACCTGAACATCATTTGCCTGTTTACAACTCCACATGGCTGTGAGTTAGTGTGGTAGTCTATCAATCGGAAGAGTGGGCGTTTGACCCCAGCCCCTGCAGTCAACATGTCAATGTATCCTTGGGCAAGCTCTCAACCCCAAGTTGCTATAATACCCAAACTCCCTTACGTTTAAGGCTGCCTAACCAGACCAAAGAATTGTTGGCTTTTGACATAATGGAAATTGGGGATTTTGTAGAAACATGTTAATACTGCACTCTTGCTTGGCCAACAGTTTCATAAAATCCCCAAATCCTCCATAAAGTTTGCTGTCATATCCAAAATAAAAAGCAATTTTCGTAGTCATTGAAGGCAGCAGCATTTACAAAGACTCCAATTTATATATGTATAGAAGTAAAATTAAGTCAATATGTTGCTAGCTCTTCGCTGTGCCCCATTCTCATAAACGTAATGTGCTTAGAAAATCCACGGAAAATATTATTGGCATATTTTATGACTTTGATAAAACCTGCCTTTTCCGAACAACTGTCAGTATTACAGTAAAATACACCAAACATTTATTAATCTCAACACTATTTTCGCAAATTAAGCTCGGTTATGCAAAAGCATATGTATCTTACTTTGGATTGGTCACTGTGTCAGAGTGCGGTTAGTGGCAGAAGCTCTTGTATAATTTGGATTGGAATATCTTCTGTGGCTGCAGTGGTTTGGCACATTCTAGAAAAGGCATACTTGGTGTAGGGGAATTTATCAAACCAATTCAATGGAACACATTCAACCCAGTGAAGCAGTTATCTCATCTTTCATCTGTGGGAGGTTTTTATTTCTCGCTAGCTGCTTCTGTGCTGAGTCAGCTCCTTCAACATTTGCAGACCAGTTAAACCAGTGACCCAGCTGGCCTCGCTCATACAATGGAAATCAAACAGAGAATGAAGAGGTGCATGCCTGTGAATCATGTGCCCTCACCCACCCACGCAGCCACCCTGAAACACATACACACTGCTGTAAAGGGGACCTTTCTGTTGGCCTTACAGGAATATTTGTGGAGGGAACGTGTGTTCACTTACATCTGCTCGTAAACAAAGAAAAAGAAAAGAACAGTGAGTGCCACGGTTTGTGTCAGAGTGTTGTTGTCGGGGAGGCGTTTGTTTGCCTCACAAATAAGCAGAAACAATATTGCATGCATTACAGTAAACAAAAAACTAACAATAGGGAAATAGAAAAACAATGAACACCTCCATTATGGGGTTGATCAATTATTTCTAATAACAACGTATGACGTTTACACAATCATCACCCAACTCTGTAATTCCTCTCAGATCCACAAAGCTTTAAAGGGGCCCTATTATGCTCATTTTCAGGTTCATATTTGAACAGTCTGCTCTGAATGGTTAGCTGGCTGGCTCTGTTGTGATTGGCCAACCGCTTAGAGATGTCCAGTTACTTAATCTATCATCTATAATATTTTTGGAGCGCTAGCCAATAGAAGGGCAATACATAATGATGTCATTATTTCACGGAAGTAATCAAAGGAGTTCAATGGAGGTGTTTCAGGCAGGGGGGGGAGTTAGTTGGAGTGAAACTCCCTCTTGAGGGAACACAGGGATTTTAGCCTTTGCAGACCATTTACATGCACTAAAACACATAAAACACACTAGAGGAAATGGAAAACTCCAAAAAGCAGAATAGGGCCTCTAAAGGAAGTGCTTAGCCTGGAGCAACGCATTTTGGTTAAGTGAGATGTAAGCAAGCGTGGCTAATAAATGCAGAAACAACACATGCAATAATAAAGTTGGTGTCTGCCGGTTGCCTGTGCAAAATCAACAGAAATTAAATCAGTCCAAATTGGTTTTAAAGGTCTGAAACATTGATGATTAGTATTAATTGGTGGTAAGAGTCAGATAAAGTATTTCTGTTCATATCTGAACTAACCACAATGGAGTGTAAGTAGAACATAAAACAGAAAAAAACCTGGATATGAATCGTCATAGTGAAGTTGTTCTGTGTTGATAAGCAGAAGCAAACAGGTCAGACGCACACATAGAGCATCTGTGTGATGCTGAGCTGGAACAGTGCAGGCTGTCAGCAGGGTGTGTGACGGCTCACACACCTAGCTAAGTCATCCGCCGTTTCCCCCAGAGAAGATTGAAGGGAGTGCTCTTTTGTCTGTTGGATGCAGTGCAGCTGCAGGAGACCACAGCTCCTGCAGGGAAGACGAGAACTGTGTGTACCGAGTGCTGATATATTTTACATAGTACGTTGACAGGGTTGGGAACAAAGTAAGGGGTGTGCCCAGTCATGGATAGGGATTCTGGACATACCGGTTAGCAGTGGGGTGATATTTGACATTGGAAAAATCCTGAAAGTAATTTGTCAAAGCTGTCACCCCAAATAGTTCTAGGTCTAATCTAAAACTGTGAAAGCATTAAGCCCTTGGCAAAACATAGGAACTCCCATTGAGATCAAATTCTTTCCATAAAAACAGTATTGGTCCAAATCAGCTTGGAAAAACTTGGGTGGGAAAAGAGAATGAGTAATCTTCTCCCCCTCAAAGGGAACATAAAAGAGGGGATTTTCAAGGATATCCACCTTTTCACTCACGCCCCAATGCTAATAACGACTTGATAAGTTACACCTGTTAGACTGGTTTCATGCATTGATTTGGATGGTGATGGTTAGTAGAGGTTTCGTCCAAGGCATGGAAATATACACTGTGGTCCTCACACTATTTATAGCATTCCACTACAATTGTCTAGCAAAACAAGAGATCAGTGCGCAAACATGGAAAATATACAGACAACACAAAAACTTGATAAAGCTTCGTAAAAATAGGGTTTCTGTTGGGATATCTACAAAAAGCATTACTAGGAGGTCAATTAAAAAAATCAGCATTGACTTCAGATTGTACATGGGGCAAGACCAGCGGCCCCTTGGGCAATGATCCTGTGTTAATGTCTAACCCCTCCACCCCAACTTCCTCCTTCCGTAATGAATAGAGCTTTACTTCTGGTAAAAGAACAAAAAAGTGTATGCGATTAGCAGGGAGGAGGCGGTTAGCTTAGCCTAGCATAAAGACTGGAAGACAGCAGGAAACAGCTAGCCTGAAACTTTAAATATTAAAGGTCCCCTAATATACTGTTTTTCATCAATATATAATAGCTCTCAGATATATACAAAACATGTCTCTGAAGTGTTTGGCTCCAAATACCAAACAGATCATTGTAGCATCCCATAATCCCCTCTGTTTCAGCCCTGTTCCAAAAGTGCTGATTCTCTGTCTTTTACTTTAGATGAAAATAAGGAGCCCCTCCCCACGCCCCTCTGCGAGATATTTGGTTAAAAAGAACACAATGGTGCTCTAGGAGGAGATTCAGGTGATAAGGTGGGGGTGTGTTACCTTGGTTGGTTATTGGCTAATGGTTACTCAAGCCGAAAAATCGTTATGACATCATAAAGTGGCCAAAATCTGATCAGCTCATTTTTATATAGGTTTTTATATAAATGGATCAGGACAAAAAGTGAGCGAAATTTTTTTCCTGAAACTTTCAGAATCTCTTTACACAGAGGGGACACATGTTTATGTTTAAAAGACGTGAAAAAGTGGATTTTGCATAATAGGTGACCTTTAACCTGTTAAGCCCTGAGCCTGTTTTTCAGGTCTCAGGCTCGAAAATGACATGCCCAGAACAAATGACTATATCTTCACTTCTAAAAGGAGTAAATTAATAATCTTTTTTCTCAAAGCAATGATACACCTGTGAGTTGGATGTAGAAAAGTCAGAATCAATATAGATGTTTTTATTTTTAAAGTAAATTCAGATTGAACATAGTAAATAAATGTAAATTATAGTTTCCGTCCAAAACAAAACCCATTACTTATGGTGAAAACCACCCTTGAATGATGGGATAGTCGACTAAAAGCTTTAGGAATCCAAACTATAACATATAATAAGTACCCTGTATCAAGATTGATGCAAAAAAAGTGACATTTGACCTTTTTAGAGAGGTCATTTGGGTGGTTTTACCATATCTCTGGCCCCCCTCGGTCGATTTTGATGATTGACACCTCTTTTGAACCGTTAGAGCCAATAGAATCGAGGGGAAGTTCCTAAAATCCATCTTAACATTACCATTGGTGAATGCATGCCAGCACGCCCAAAACCGGAAGCTGGGTTGTAGCTCTCACAAGCATGCATATGAAATCTCCGTTTTTTAGTGTTTTTGACAAAAATGGAAGGATGGATTACCGGTAATAATTTTAAAGTGACACAGAGACATTGGATTAACCTTGAGCAGCGTTTTTATTCCCTTGAACACAATTTTTTATCACAAAACAGCAAAGGTAAGACGTAATTATTGTTATGGTTTTGAAAACTGATGTTGTTTTCTTGCTCTGTTCTGGCTGCTCGCTCAGTGAGTTCTGGCCGTGCAGTGATGAGACTTATACCAATGGAATCTGTGGAATCTCAGCTTTCATGTCGTTTGTGCAGATAGTATGAAGTATAAAAGATCGTGAGTTATGAGCAGAAATAGCATTAGCCCGCTTTCGCTAAGGGCTCATTTAGACGCTTCTTGTGAGACTTGTGTTTTGTTTTGGTAAAAATGGTTCATATCGTCAGTTAGCTGAGTTTCTTCCCGTTAGGTGGGTATGACACATTCATAGTTTGTTAAATGTTAAGAAGCCCTGTTAAGGAATCCAAACTATAACATATAATAAGTACCCTGTATCAATATTGATGCAAAACAAGTGCAATTTGACCTTTTTAGAGAGGTTTAGAAAAAAAAAAACACCTCTGGGGTCATTTGGGTGTATTTGCCGAATCTCTGGAACCCATTGGTCGATTTTGGTGATTGACACGACTTTGTAGCCAATAGAATCGAGGGGAAGTTCCTAAATCCATCTAAACATTACCATTGAGGAGTTAGAATGATGCGCACGCAGTTTGCCCAAAACCGGAAGCTCAGTTACACTCTATATGAAAAATACGTTTATTGCCATAAATGTTATGATGGATTATCAGTAATAATTTCAAAGTGACACAGAGACATTGGCTTAACCTTCAGCAGCGTTTATATGCGTTTTAATGCCATTGAACACAACTTTTGATCAGAAAACAGCAAAGGTAAAGGCCCAGACACACCAAACTGACACCAAAGAACACGTCCCGACGGACCCGTTTGTTGTGTCGCCTCACGTCTCCTGCGTCTTGGCCAAAAGTCGCACTGGAACACACCGCAAAGACTTCAGCCGACGGCCAAGTAGCACGTATGCACTGCGCATGCGTGAGTGGCAATAACTCCCCTTACCAGCAGTCTGCGATAGTGTGTATTCGTCATTCAAAAGAGGCAACAACCAGAAGACTCTGGCAAGCCATTTGAGTATTTATTCCATATCCTTGATATCACACGGCAGCTGCCTACACTAGTTGGCTCTTTGATTTCACTTGTTAGATATATGGTCAAACTAGTTTGGCACTCTGCTTTACTAGTTGAATAAAACATTGTACTAGTCACTCTTTTTCAGCAACTAGTGGCACTTTTGTCTGACTAGTTACCACATAAGCCTTACTAGTGACGCCAGGAGCAGCACTAGTAGCACCAAAGTCCCAACTTGTAAGCTTTTTGATGAACTAATCAAAATGTGCACTAGTTAACTAGTGAGGTCCAAATTGTCCACTAGATACACTAGTACAATTGTTACACACACTTTATCTCACTAGTTAACTAGTGAAGCCTTAGAGGAGTCACTAGTAAACTAGTGACACCGATGTTTTTCTTACTAGTTAACTAGTGGAGGGCATTTTTTTTCACTAGTCAGGTTCTGTTATAAACATGTTCTGTTATAAACACTTTGACCGTACATGTTACACATTCTTCTTACATGTAAGGCCTTTCCTTCAACTAGTTTGGCTTTTTTTGCACTAGTGAGCAACTGTATGCAACTAGTTAGATATCGATTCAACATGTATGGCTTTTTCCTAAACTAGTGGATATTTTCAGCCAACTAGTTGTGGTTTTCTTCTCTCTAGTTCAACACAATGACTTACTAGTTGACATGTACGTGCAACTAGTTTACTAGTGAATTGTTTCAAAGTCATAAATGTTGACTAGTGAATTTTTTGACACATCACTAGTAAACCAGTAAACCTAATTTGATATATAGTCATATGATCATAATTACAAAAATACTTTTGTTTTATATTTTTGTAAATATGGTCATATGACTGGGGGCAGGAGGGGAGAGCCCTCCACAATATAGTCCACACACACTCTGCACGGGGTCAGTATCTGAGTGTGGGGGACGTGGGGCTCGTGCGCTCTCCCCGTGCCCTCTAGGGACTCGGGGGAGGTGGTGCACAGTGAGCCGCAGCCTGGACTTCTCCTCGGTTACAGCCAAGGGAGAGGAGAGTGAGGCGCAGCGGCTGCTAAAGCCGGTCAGGGACAGTGAGGTGGAACGGTGTTGTTGGACGACAGTGCATGTATACATCGGGGCTCCGCCCACTGTACCCATAGAGTCCAGTAGAGGGCGGAGCCTGTGAGAGTTATAACGAGGGGTTACGTATGGTAACCCTTGTTATATAAGCACAGGAAGAGCCCTCTACTCGGGGCACTGTCTGTCCTATACCGCTCACTGAAGAGAGGTGTAGGATGACGGTCAGGAGGCGAGGCCTCCTTTTATATGGTGAGATGCACGCGCATTCAGGTAGGCCCACCCGGGGCCGGCTACGTCTATAGAAGTCTCAGTAGGTGAATGCTTGCATGATAAGGTAGTACCCATAGAGTCCAGTAGAGGGCTCCGCCTGTGCTTATATAACAAGGGTTACCATACGTAACCCCTCGTTATTGTTGCAATTAACCCTCCACTGCCTGATTTCATGGCCAACCTGAGACCATTTTTGTTTGAATGTTTACACCAACATCAGAGAATCTTGAGAAACTACAGGGCAAACTTTAAGAGGTTGTTCACATGCATGGCTGGTAACTAAGTGCCAGTGTGTTTTCAGTTTACTTTGATACGGTTGCTTAGGAGAAGCCCAGCACAGGCAGACGCCTCATTTGTTCCCAGGCCTATAACAGAGCTCACATGGACAGCGGACAGCATTCTCTCACAGACACAAAGTAAGCATGTGTGTTAATGACGTACCTCTTTAGCAAGTCTTTCAAACATGTGCCAAGATCAATTTCCATCAAAGGTCCGTGGGGAATAGTATCCCACCATCTCCTGGAGATGAGTCAAGTGTATTTTGGAGAGAAAACCACCAAGCAGCAAATGTTTTATCCGCAACAGTAGACATCACACGGTCAAGTTCGCAGAAAGGTTGTCAAGGTCTTTTCACCCCGAGTGCAGCATCGAAAGCATTTAATTAAAGGTTTTAAACTTCACAACACTTTGAGTACCATTCTGGCATTGGACCTCCTTTTTCTTTGGTCCAACACAAAAAAAAAGTTAATTCTTAAGGTGATTTAAACCATTTTTTTTGAGAACGAGTGCCTAATGACTTCAAATGTACAGACCTTGTTTTTTTTAAATAGTTTTTAGCTATCTTCTTTGCTCAAGAGTTTTATATATTCACTAGTGAGTATTTACCTTTGGTTTATTTTAGTTTAGATAACTGGATTGTCATGTCCTTTTAACCTGCATGGTCATATTACTCTGTATATTAATACCTTAACATGGCCTTTTAGAAAATACATTTTGTTCTTGTTTTTTTTACAATCATCTTGAGACACGCATCAGCCTACATGTTCACTTAGTGACTTCAATAGAGATACAGACAATACTCAGAATTCAGCTTGACCTTCGACCCAGAAAAAAAACAACTGGACAGAGTTGTTCTGACGGACAATTATCATCAGTCCTCAGAGCTCAGTGGAAGCCTGAGTGGGCGGTGGCTCTGTGACCTCTTCTTCCTCTCGCTCCTCTACATCCTCTCCCACTGTGGGGTCAGAGACATGTCAGCCAGCCACGGCTGTGTCGCCTGCTGGAGGTCAGCTGGCAATGTTACTGAAAACAAGCTGGGTGTGATAGAATGGCTCATGTCATGGGATGGGAGTGTTTTTACGTGACTGTGTCTTACAATAGAGTGCTGCAGTGATGACGTGTTTCTGTCAGCTGACCAGGAAGTTAGCATCGCAAGGGGTTCTACTTGTGAGCCTCATTTTCTGTCTGAGGTCTGAAGCAAGAGACAATGTTTTACACCGCAATTGGTCAACCTGAAATTGTGAAACACCCTACCAAGAAGAATTAGAGAGAAAACTCGTTGCACATTTTTAATTAACAGTAGAGTGATGCGAGGACTTATTTTGATGCGCCATCCCGGAAGTAAGCATCTGAACGGATCCCTGGACAAAAAGGAATATGATGTTTTTCCATTGGTTTTAGGAATAATTCAGGAAATTGTATTTTGTTAAGCAGGATGAACTCCATAAAGTAAAACCACTACACCACAGTCGCATGTCTGCACATACCCATTGCTAAGTTACAGGTGGCTCATGTTGGCATGAAAACGTTAAGCAGTCTTATTAAGTCAATTGTGAGAAACCGCAGTTTTTTTAGAAGCTATGGACATTCAAGAGTTGGGTTAACTGACGTATTTTATGTCGTAGAACGAAACTTTGAGCCGAGGAACCAAAAGTTCTAAAATGGGGACTAATTTCTGGGATTTAGGAATTATTCCTGGACCACTACATGCTCAATACAGCATTTTCACTGCATGGTGAGCCATCGGACATCTTGCACAGACCTGCCATTTTTAAATAGCACAACCAACGTCAATATTCAGATAGTCGTGACTATTATCCACAGTGGAACATTTTAAAAGTTGTGGCAAAAATGAGTCCAGTTACATTGAACAGAGGCTTAGCATGAAGTAGAAACATGTCATTAGTCACACGCACACACTCATTGACTTCAGAAACAAATCCTAGGCCCTAAGAATTGCCTGAAGATGTATCGGACAGGAGACCTATATTACATGTCTAGTGGCTGACATTTTCAATCTCTCTCTTAGAAATCTCTCTCATTCATTCCTCCATTTAGAAATTCCATCACTGCTGTTCATGACCTATTTCATCCATGTGCCAACCCACAGTGTTTTGGGGTCAGGGTGAGGGCCGCAGTGTCTCAGAGGGTGCATGTCAACCACTGGCTGTCAGTAATGTTTTTTGGTAAACGCATGATTATAGAAAAATGACACTAGAGAGCAAGAGCAGTGCTATGTTTCACCGTTCAGCCATAGCTTGGCAGCATTATTCAACAAGACTACATTTAAATTGTTTTTTCAGCTGTAAGACACAGTAAGCAGATTTTCCAGCCAGCTAGAAAAATCCTCATTATTATGCTTTATTCTTCCAGCAACAGCGTACAGAATAGAGAAATGTTCCTAAGTTGAATAAATCAAAAAATAAATTAAGTACTTTCACTGCATGACCCATACTCTAGCACAGGCTTTCACTTGGGAACTGGATTGTGGTTTTGGGCATTAGCACTCTTCTATATTTCATCCAGACCCACTTGAAGAGGCATATACTTTTTCAAATTACAGTTCTGAAATATTAAACCCTGTAGAATGTTACTTTTGGTAGATGTCAGTTAAAAACAGATCGATACTGCGCTGTTTGCTATTGAGAGATTAAAGGGACCCAAATGAGCACTTTCAAAGCCATAAAATCTCTGTTTATGATTGGTTATGTTCATCACATTTACTCAAATACTTTCTAAATTGCTTCTACAAAATTTTACTAGATGAACATACAAACCAAATGGCAGATTATGGGCATCATGAGCTACTAGAGACTGTGAAAGACATACAATACTGTAAATAAAGACTACATGACCATAACTTGGCCATTGAAGGACTCAGAACAACGTGCCAAAAACAAGAAGTACTGATACACTGAACGCTAATAAAGACTGTATTTAGAAGGATGACATTCTTATAGCTTTCGATATTCTGCTGATTCACCCATTCACACACATTAATACAGAGGTAGAGGCTGCATTACAAGGTGCCAACTGCTCGGGGAGACTAACATTCACCCACATTCACACATCGTTGGCCATGCCATTGGGAGCAATTTTGGGTTAGGTGTTCGCACCAACAACCTTCTGATTGTAGGGCGACTATCTAATCCCTGAGTCAAAGCCGTCACATGGACAGAAGAACTGTCTTTAACAAAGTAATACTCAAATATTTATAATGTGATTTGTTGATTTGTGTTAAATTGGGACATATCCAGGCTAGATGTCCTCCCCTGTTAGCATACCTCAAAAGTTAGCCTGTTCACTGGTGGTAGCTTGGAGTATTTCCCAAAATGTCTAACTTTTACCAACCAACCTGCTTTTGTGTAGGCTGTTCAAAGTGTGAATCCAACAAAACTGTGTTATATAGAACCTTCAGCTTGTTAGGTTTAAGCAAATCAATGGCAATTATGGTTTTGAGGTAATTCTCAATATTTTAGCACAAATAGCAATATTCCAGAAAAATCTGACGAAACATTTAATGTGAAAAATCGTAGGAGGAAACGGCTATTGAAGTTATTAATACAAGTTGGCATCCCTTTGAGGTTTTTAAAAGAAAATGTAATCAAAGTATCCTAATCATGAATTAATATTATTAATTCCTTGGGATAGCGATTTCTGATTGTTATCATAATATTTGTTAGTAACCTCTTGCTTATACCAAATCCGAGCAGTGCGTGTTGATTTACAGTTGTGTAACATACTGTAGAGTTCAATTTTAATGCATTCTTTAAACAGTTTATGAATTTTACAGATATGTACAGGAAGTTAAAGAGTAAGAAGTTTCACCTCCTGGGTTTGGTTATCTAAGCTGTTTACTGCACACCACATTTGTACTTTTTCATTAACTTCATCATGAACCTTCACGGCGGTAATAAACTTGATTGACTAAAGTGGTGCAAGCCGAGCCCGTTTATTACAATCTTAACCGAGAAGGATTAAAAGTGAGTGGTTTAGGTTACTTCAAATAAGTGCAGCGTGTCCACTGGAATTGAAGTACAAAACCCCTTCTCACCTTGTCTGGTAACCCGAAACCCAAACTTTACGTTGAGAAATGTGGAGCTGGCACAAACAGATAATCTCCCTCCTCAGAGTTACCACAAACCACATGCTCTCAGGAACACATGCTCCCTTCCTTTACTTTAAGCCAACTGAACGCTTATTCCCATCTCTCCTGCTGAACAAGATGAGCAATTACACCAAACCCCTTAATGTGGGGGCAGAGTAATTTACAGCCATGACAAAGATGAGGAGATGGAGGCCTAATCTCAGCTCCAGAGGCTTAGTCATCCAAGCCCTCATCGCTATTTTCTGTCAGCTGCTCAAATAAAATGATCTATTCATATTGTGTTTCACCAGAGTCTAATGTGTGTCTTGGGATTGGTGTCTTTCTTAATCAAGAGTAATCTTAGATCTTAATTAGTGTTGTTCATCTGCTGGGGGGACTTAGGAATTAAGAGGTCACCCTTGTGTCAAGCTATGTGCCCTCGTCTAAATTCTCCCTCGTTAATTTTACGGTGAGCCTTGCCCTATTATTCAATCACTCTGGTCTTTCTTGGTAAAGCGATCCTATCTCCACGTGGCATATTTCTTGAGCACAGCACAAGTCAAACTGTATCAATCTTAACATTGTAAAGCACCTGTCAGTTTCTGACACTTTCCGCTTCCAGAATGGTTGAACTTGACTGGCTCTTTTGCATTTTTCTGTCACTCTTCTGGCCTGAACATTTGTGACAGGCGAATGGTCGGTTAATCCAAATCTGGCCAACTCTCACGTTGTTTTTTTAAGTCCATAAAATATGGCGATAACACTGAGTGTTTGCCAAAGCAGCAACCATATTTTGGGCCGACCATTAAAGGTCCCATGTCATGGCCATTTCTACTGATCATAATTCCATTGTTGAGGTATACTAAAATATATTTATACTGTGCAATTTTCCAAACTCACATTGGTTTCTCATACAGCATCTCTGTAAAGTATGTGTATTCACCGGTATTCACTCTCTGTCCTAAACGGCTTGTTGGAGCTCCTGCCCCCCCTCCCTGTGAGCCCAGTGTGCTCTGATTGGTCACGCGACGTGCAGCTGCTCGTGAGGAGCTGCTGTGAGGAGCAGACAGGGCTTCCTGTCGGTGAAACAAATACAGCGAGAACAAGCGAAACTCATCCTGAGCACACACAAACACTCACAGCCGAAGTAAAAACAGTAAGTGTGGCTTGATATTGAGTAAGAAAAAGGTTTATAACGCTGTGAGCATGGGTCTGCGGAGAGCATTTCTCCGCGATCCCAACTTAGCAGCCCGAAAAACGTTTACCCATTTAAACAGCCGTGGTAGATACCTTGTTTGTTTTAAACATCATAAATACACAAACAACAATGAATACTTACAGGTTGTGTAACCAAATCTCCCGCTGATCCAAACAAAGTAGGAGTAGTGTGTGTGTGTGCGTGTTGCATGCAGCAGCTGCGTGTGTGTAAATTGCCCCGCCCCCTCGCACACAGACGCGGAGAGAGATCTCTCGTCTGGATTGGAAAGATTGAAAATACTAAAAATAATCATAGATGCATTTTGCAGTCTTTTTGCATATTAGATAACGGACTTGACAACACCAAAACTGCAATATAATGTTTGTGTAGCATAATAAATATGACATATCGTTCTTCAGTGCCCTACGCTGTACATATCCGGCATGAAGGGTGCGGCCAGCGCCGCTGGGTGTGGCCATAGCTCTTCCGGGTATGAGCTGACGTCAGCTCGTACCCGGAAGAAACTGAGAAATCTCCAACGAGGCGTTTTGGGGAGGTATTTTCTATGTTAGAGTTTTACCCTCTACAGGGTGTACTTTGAGGGTTTGTGACTCTGCAGACCGTTTACATGCAGAAAAACCTTCATAACACACAAGGGGACGGGTAATAACCGGAAAAGTATGACATGGGACCTTTAAAATGTCCCAATGAAGATTTGTGTTTATGTTTTTCCGTCAGGTTTTAGGCTTCTTTATTGATGGAAATAGTTTGGTTCTCAACTTAGGTTAACATGCAGAACTAGCAATAGAAATACCATCTGTAAAAATATGTTTTATTTCAATGTATTCTCATACAACTATTGGTTCGATATCTAAGGGGCGGCAGTAGCTCAGTCTTTAGGGACTTGGCTTGGGAATCAAAGGGATAAAAAAAGGGTCTTCTGCTTCCTTCTAACAGAAAAGTTATTTTGTTAGTTTTCATGTGTTCTCCTACAAATATTGGCACCTTTTTAGGTCAGGTTTAGGGAAAGTGGTTTCTTTCGACGCTTCTTACTTAACTTCGCTTAGTTTAGTAAAGTAAGAAAGGTACATTTATTTAAATCATGTTGATTTTTGACACGAGTTAAAGGGTAAAGGTCCTGCTTGTGTGACACATTCCTAGTTTTTATACAAATATTAGGGTTAGGGTTTTGGGGAGTGCACGGCGCTCCGTAGGATTGATGGGGGATTCAAGACCACAGAACATCTGAAACCAGAATTGATTGAGCAAAGATGAGTTTGAAGTGAAAAGTTCAGATTCTCCAACACAATGCACCCCATCTGTTCAGTTTCTTCTTTCAACTTGCACAGCTCTGCCATGGATGAGTACAGGCTGCACTTGTTTTGGAATGGAAACTTTGAGTCTTGAGGGTGATAGCAAACAAATGAATCAATCTGAAATGTTGACTCTTAGACGCTTTCTTCTCCCTCCCTGAACCAACCTTGATCTGAGAGTTGAATCAGATCTAGCCTGAAGACAGCGCTTCCAGATCTCTCACCCGGCAGCAGCATACTTGCACGCATCAGAGATTCACTTTGGAGAGGAGGCATTGCTCTCTCTAGAAAACCCTTTTTGCTTTTCCATCAGTAGCCATAAAAATCGGGCATATTATTATTTTACATGATCAATCAAAGGCAAAGTTGGACTCCAGTTGGACTGTGCGCGCTGGCCTTTAGGGGATCGGGATTTTCCGCTCTTAGCTCAGTTGAACTAATTAGCTATTTATTTATTCACATCAATCTTGGGCTTTCTACCAGCACCGTTATGTTTCTTGTGAATTCAGCACAAGATAAACCCGGATTTCTGGGAAAGGTTGGCATGGAGTGGCCACAGGATTTCATTTCCCGTCAAACATCTGTGTTTTCGGATTAGACATGGTGTTTGCTCAGATTCATTCTTAACAAACAATAAGAAACAAATAGAGCAGGAGCCAAAAATTCATGATAATCCATAAAAGAAAAACATTTACAGAACTTCTGAGGGTTTATCAATTGGTGGTAACCATCCATTCTCTCACCGCTGCTCTCTTTCATATGTTGGGATTGTGTGTTGGATTTGTTTTGGATGTTATGCTGTCCTTCCCGTGTTTTCATAAACCGGATCTCGCTGTGAGCTGCCCTCGAACTTCACACAGTTGTCTTTCTCAGGTTTTATAAGTCGAAGCGTCGTGGGAAAACCTACTGACCATCCTTTCATCTTTTCTCTTAGATTTCGCTCTCTTCTTCTCCTTATTATTACACCTTTAAAAACGTTTCCCACCCTTCCTTCCTCCAACTACCTCATCCTTACCTACCTAATCTTTATTATTTCTTCCTGCTTCATCTTTTTTTTCTGAATCATTCTCTGCTTTATCTCCATTACTTGCATGTCTGCCTGGAATACATTTAAAAACATGCCATGCTTCTACTGGGGGGGCATGGTATTGAGTTCTTATCCTATGAGTCACTTTTTTCACCAAGGGATGATGTCATCCCCACATTACCTGATTCGAGTCATTCATCCGTGACAGACTCCATGATAAAAAAGCTAAACAGTGTTAGGACTGTCTTTAAAATTGCATAGCCCTACTTTTCCCCCATTCCCTTTTTTTGCAATCTCTCGCACTCTCTCTTTTCGTGTCCTACAGTAATGGCCTAGCTTTTTTTCCCTTGCATGCTATGTGCTCCAAGGCCAGATGGTCTGATGTAGGTGGCATGCTGGGAGGACTGAAGGAATATGAATATTTCACTATATGTGCAAGAGAGGAATAGACTGTGCATACTGTACGTCTTGGTGCCACAATATGTGTAAATGTGTGGGTTGAGGAAAGTGGCACAGCAGATGTAAGCGACCGCCTAGAAAAAGACATCCCCTTTGGAATGACATCTTTAACCCCACGTTAGGAATTCATTTTTCTCAGCCTAGTGGTGGATTTCTCACCAGAAATAGGCCGATTGCTGGGTCAAAGTTCGTTTCACTAAGCCAGCTCGTATATGGGCCATGCATGAGTTCCTTAACAGCAGCTGTGTTTATATCCAGATGAGATTGATACAGGAAAACACGCCGTGGTCCTGCCACTGTGTCTTCTCCCCTCTCCGGCTTTCATCTCACCCGTATGTTGCATGCCCCAGAACAACACGATGGCTTAAAAGGTTTATCCCCTTCAAGCACCTTGACTTTACTTAAATGATGACAGGAAGCGTCACTGTTTTATTGTCCATGCTCCCTTTCCGCCATTGTTCCAAACACCTGCAGTATGTGTGCACATAACTCAGAGATGCTTCAGTTTATGTGATTGTGCAGATAGATATATAGACCGGATTTTCTGTCCTCGTCGTCAGTGACACAAATGTCAGATCATTGCTTTTGGAGTCACAGCTGAGTCTAATGGAAACACACAGATACCAAAAGGGTGAAGGCTATTTCTATAAGTAAAAAAAGTAATGCATGTATCCACACCATGATACCAATCGGTTTCTTTCTTGGCCCGTGCTACATTCTTCAACCAAGTTTTATGCAAGTAATGCAAGTAATTTCACCGTTGTTCTGTTGACAAATAAATAAACCAACAGAGCTAACCAATACCATAATCTTCTTGAAGTACGTAATCGTGACACAGTATGATGGAACCCATTCTTTGCAGAGGCGGCAACACTTCTGACGTTGGGTCATAACCTTCGAAGATTCCGACGTTTTAGTGGCAAAGTAATCAAACCATTGTTTAATAGCTCACATGACCTGCTAGAAGCTAGAGCATCAGGACTTTTCATATTACAGATTAGAAAAAAAGTCAAAAATTAAGCTATGAGCTAGAAAAAGTACTAATCCCTTTGCAAGACTTACAATAGACAGGTACATGGCATATTGATTAGGGGAGCGTTTTAAATGCTTTTTAATGGAAGTTTCCATATTTTCTGGACACAAATCAATTTTACTTTATCTGTTTTGAAATTTGGGTTTTGATACAAAAAGTGAATTTTTAATTGATCAATTCTTGCCATATATGGAAACTATGATTTATTTTGTTATAATTGTATGTTGTGTAAATGGCAGGAGACAACCAAGCAATCTGGATACCCCACCCACTTACATCTGTTTAATACTGACATTTCTGTGACAAAGTGATGCAAATATTTGCTTTGTGATAGACAAATAGAACTGACACAATTTTAACATCCATCACAAGGATTGTTGTTGGCTACATTCACAAAGGTAGAGATTCTTAAAATGATTTAAAGAAATCCATGCAATGTTCTTTGACTCTACTATGAATGTTCCCTTTCCCTTGGAACGTTTAAGCCATTGAGGCAAGAGTGATGAATGTCCTCATAACCACAGTGGATTTCGGAGCTGAGGAGAGGAAGCGCAATCAAACCGAGGCGGCTCTGAGAGGTGAGAGTGCTGCCCTTAGTCTGACAGCCCAAAGAAGTGTCATTAAAAACTTACTATGTTATGGTTAAGCACTTGAAAGCATAGCAAGCATGGTATGTTTATCATGCACTGCGAGGAAGCACCATTTGCGAGAGGTCACAGGGAAAGCACTGAGCCTCAGGTCGGGCTAGAGCAAGTAGGAAGGAAAAATGTTTGAGGATGGCAGAACCAATTAGCATCCTCCGGCTCCTCGGAGTTCAGGCGTTTTATATTTCCAATTCACCCATGCAATAAATGAGGAGGAACACCATCACTCCATTTCATATAAAGTTCACCCTTTGTGTCATTGACACTAATAAAGGCATACTTTACTCATATACAATTAGAGAGAATCTGACAGTTTCAGAGTGGGACAGAATGTCTGAGAATCCATGAACTGAGCCCAAGTCAGAAATATATTAACTCCGACAAATAGCTATTACACCCAAAAGGCAGATGCAAGTGTTTCATATTCAGGGTTGCCACAACAACACTGGAAAAACTGAAACGTTGTCTTTAACTAAATGTATTATGTCAACAGATTTCACATAACTGTATTAGGTTAGTTGAAAGCTATACTATTACGGTTATTAGGTTGAAATTATTATCATTTCTTTTAAACAGGTAAAAAAGGACATTTGCAATGATCCATGTGACTTTAGTAGAGCACAACGTAAGGGATTCTTTGTCCTCTAAGTGGCTTATCAGTTTCAAAATAGTGTTGGAAAATGAACACTAATCCCCTCTTTTACTTTATGATGATGTCCCTGTTTTCCTCATTTGACTTTTATTCAATGCCTTTTATTTCTTAAAAAAGCTTTTTCTGCCTTCTTCTGTCTCTTCCTTCCTTCTTCGTCTGCATTTATCCCCATTCCCTCACCACCACCCTGTTGCAGCCCCTCCCCCGACCCCCTCCGCCCAGTTCGTTATACTTTTCCAGCTGTTACTAATCATGCAGGTGCCTGATTGGCTGACAAGCCCAGCTGCTGGCTGATGGGAAGGCCTCCGCATGTCCAGCTGCAGGAAGGAAGATGGACTCTTGTCAAGAGGAAAAAGGTGACAATCTATTATCTAACATTTGCCCTACCATGTGTTCGAGATCCGAACAGCGCTGAACATCTTGGGCAGCCCTTTAAAGGCCTGGCTGTTCCCCCTCTGTCAGTCCATAGGTGGGCTCTACAATTCTTCCAACATCACTGCTTCATATCTATCCACAGCCCCAGAACAAATAGTGGAGCTTGTGGGAGGGCCCCCTGTGTCTCTCTTACCCTGTAAATTCCACTACAGGGAACACACATTGTTTCTTAATATGGCTTCAACAGTCTCATAAAAATTGCAGATGGAGTGTTTTGGGCAAAACCAATATAAACTCTAAGTCACGAACATGCAATAGAATCAATTGAACTGTAGCAAAGGATTTATTGTTCACAAATATTATGAGGATTAAAATGCAATCCAGAGACCATGCAGGATTAAAATCAAAGTTGAGGGCCTTGGAACTAAAACAATCTTAAAGATGTTACAACTCTCTGTAGATTTCATGGGGACTGCAGTGTTGAGTGATCATTATCTTGATTTGTCACTCCGGTCCATTGTCAACATAAACATATTGATTGAGGGTGGTTTTAACTAAACCAGGAGAAATATATCTGTACATTAAAACTTAACTAAAATAACAAACCTTCTATGAAATACTGAACTCAATGTATTTTACACCATGAAAAAGAAAACTGGAGCAGCTACATGTTAGCCTAGCCTGATCGATTGATCTCCATCCAGAAAACATGCATTTTAAAAATGTTTCTTCTGCCGTCTTGTGTGCACACTTGTCAAAGCATTACTTCATGTTTGTTACAAACCGGTATCAGTATGTTGTTATTATGGCATCATTTTGAAACATACATTACAATTAAATCACGGTAAAATTAGTTAATTATGTTGTAGTTGGTATCTACATAGAGATATGCCCCGCCTCCTCGACAGCGCGTCTAGTTTGAATGATGTGAGTAAACACAACTCACGGCCGTAAACTCGAGCGATGACAGCAATGCTAATCTTCGCTTTGCGTCAGGTGTGAACGACCATTAGCCTTTTAGAAAGAATCTTTTTGGAACCCTTATTTCTACAAGTGTATGGCATTCTTGTTTCAAGGCAGTTTTGACTTTGTCTTCCTATTCATTACAAAAAGCAGTATAAAGGAGAAAAACCAAGACCTTAATGTATAAACCTCAAATGTCCAAAGGTCACACTGACATCCATTCCTGGTCTGGAGTTCTTGATCCTACTCGTGTCCAATTAGTAGTTTCCGTGCCATTCCTAATGCTCCCCTCAGTCTCCAAATACAGCTGACGGATTATGGCCCGTCCACACAGCAGCGTGCGTTGAAGCTTGCCGGCGGGGGGGGCTGAAACTCGACCAACAACCAATCACATGAATCTCCCGCCCCGGACACACAAGCACGCAGTTTGATTGGCTAGAGCTTGTACTGGCATATGATTCGATTGGCTGACGCTTCCGCCGAAGCTTCAAAAGTTGAACATTGCTCAACTTTTGCAGCGAGCAACGCGAGCAAAGCTATGCTTTGCTCCCACAATGCAGTTCGGCCAAGCGTGATGTCACCCCATTCAAAGTGAATGGGCAGAAGCGTTGAAGCTTCAACGCACGCCGCTGTCAGGACGGGCCGTTAGTCCAGAGCAGAACACACCCCACTCTCCATGGAAAAGTTGTGCTAACGTGTAAGGGTTTTAAATAAGTGTCTGGATTTTTTATATTTATTATTAGAACTGTAGATGGAATGTTGAAGTGTAATGTTAGGGCATAAATTAGTCGCATTTTGAAAACATGCTGGATACATTGCACTCAGTGTGGAACTTTTAAGGCAGCACCCACACAAACTCAAATACTTTGTTCCATCAATTCCTAAAGATGCATTCAATTAAACTGCATTTTGGCCATATAAGGGGAAAATAAACTCAGAAATCTGGTTTAAATGTTACATGAAACTCACATTCCTTACCTAATTGAGCAGAAACAGAACAACACTGGCATCCTCCTGCTTGCTATCCATGAAATTTGAATATAAACGTGTGATTCAGCTCAGGTTTGGTCCGCAGACTTCTAAGAAATGCGTCTGGGTCTTTAGTCCTGTGCAATATCCCACTTGGCTAGTAGCAGTTGGTGTGTGGGAGACTCTCGATGGACCGCTATGAGCGAGCTATCTATTAGCATGTTTACACTGTTGGCTGTGAAAGCTCATACATTGATATTTCACAGACCACACTGACTGAGAAAAAACTGACAATATTGTTTTTATGTAGTTTTAATGAAAGAAAAGAGGTACTTTGACAGATTTTAATAGGAACTATTGAGAATAATGTTTGTTGTACAATAAGTTGGTATTTTGACCAAATATGACTACAGTGTTGCTGAAAGTCTTCAGCCCTAGAGAAACAATTGGATTCAAAAATCAAATGGAGAAAAATTGAGCATTCCATAGATGTGTGTTATAAATTAGAAGATTTAATATTTATAATGAATATAGCGTGACAGTAAAAATCTGTTATTCATGTATCGCAGGATTCTTGCTGTTCTACATTTTCAAATATCTTCATGGTTGTAAGTGGCTTTGGATAAAAGTGTCAGCCAAATGAAATGTATTGTATTCTTCAAATTACATTTTCTTCAAAACTAAATTGAGGTTAAAAAGAAGCAAAACTAAACAGCTTAACTGTGTTTTTCTTTCTCTCTTTATATTTTTCCAAGTCATTTGTTCTTCTACACAGTTTTTTAAATTTTTCATTCAACAGTATTGGTTGACAATTAGTTTATTGCGAGTGGCTCCTTTTGTTTTTAAATCTTAGAGTACGGGTCGATTCTCAGTTCAGCAAAAGCAACACCTTTTTAGTATAGGGAGTTATTTGATTCACTGTTAAAATAATATTGCTATATAAATCTACTCTAAACCTGTACCAAACCAGTGATTATGGAGTCCATCATTAGCTGACCAACACTATATAACACCTCTAAAACCATCATAATCAACTACACGAAGTCACATTTAGAAAAACTCAAGCGTCATTAAACTATTCTGAATTTACACTCTCAATGAAGTATAACCAAACCATCACTGCAGGCCAAGATCTGATTGCAAATTGTACAAAACTATTTCCTCGTAAATCCCTTCTGTTTGCAGATGTTAACCTTCCAAAACATAACTCATCGACCATCGGGGAATTAGATAAGTCTTGTAGGGAGAGTTTGTGTTTTGGCAATGTAGTACGTAACAAATGCGTTTTTAACAACCTTCTAACAACTTAGCTGCGGTACCTTATTACTGTAGCTGTCCCATGACCTGAGCGCTGTACAGTAGTTAATTCTCCTTTGGGTGCAGCAGTTTGAGAGGGGAGGTTGAGCAGACACAAGTTTGATTTGAAAATTTGACATTAGCAATTTGAAAAATGGTAATGTCCTGTTTCTACGACTTGTAACTGCCATTATTCAACTCAGTGTTTACTCAGTAAGCCATTTAAATATCCTAAAGTATTTGTTAAAAAGATTTCTTGCAGTATGGGTGTACCTTATTGGTCTTTAAACCCTTAAGGTACACTATGAACTTAAAGCACACAGGTGATGATTATCGTAGTTTTGTTTAATGCCATTTGACAGCTTCAATGTCCTTAATAAAATATCATTAAACATCTTATGAATGCAGTTGACAGAGAGCAAGTATGTAGGGGGAGAAGGGGATGTAAAAACCGGCCACCACACCCTTGGCAGATGTTGACAGAGTGTATGGACTGTCTACAGTATGGGTGTGCCTTTCCTATTACAGTCGATTGATCAGTTGTGTTTTCTCAGACTTCATTCAAAGAAAAATTGGAAGCAGCTGTACCATATGAGTCTCTGATAGCAAACGTTTGCTTGGATGTGTATACAGGGCATGTACAGGAGTTAGCAAAACAGTTGTATTAAATAGCAAGTGCAAATGTCTGATATTTCCAAATTGTATCCTAGTCAAGTTAAAAGTTAAAATTGAAGACTGAATAAATAATTATAACCTAAAGAGTTAAAGAAGACATATAATGCTTATTTTCTGTTGCATATTGAAATGAGCTCTGCCTGTATTGTGACATATTTCTCTCATACTGCCTGTGATGCAACACCTCTTTTCAAGTCTGCTCTGATTGCCCCTGCTCTGATTGCCCCTGTTCAAAGTTTAAAGGCTTTATTGTCAAATGCACAGTAGTACGTAGTACATATATATATATATATATATATATATAAGGCATAAAACAATTGCAAAAACAATAAAATGAGGGCAAGAAGAAACAGAGTAGAAATAAAATAGTGCAAGAGAATGTTGCAAGACTACTGTGCAAGTAATGCAGACGTTTACTATATGCACCTAAAATGGAATAGATGATTAGCTGGCCGGCTCTGTTGTCATTGGTCAATTGATTAGTTATGTTTCGGAAATGTCCGGCCCATTAGCCTATCACGTACAATGTGTTGGAGCTCAAGCAAATAGAAACACAAATATTACATAGTGATGTCACTGGCCGTGTCTCAATTCAGGGGCTGCACCCTTCGGAGTACGCAGCCTACGTGGTCCACGGAGGACCCAGCCCAGGTAGACCGGGTAGGCTGTACCGAGCGGCCTACGAAATGAGACGGTCTAGCCTACGGAGCGCTTCGTATTTATGTCACGCGATACCCGCTGCTTTTACTTTAACCATTTTTTGGAGATCACCGACGGCGATGAAATAAAGAGGACCATGGCCAGGTAAATAAGATTAAGCAGTTCTTTTAGCCCCCAGTAATGTTACATTAGTAAGTTAACAAGTACATTATATATAGCTGATGTAATTTAATCATATTATTTCATATTTTAAATAAGTCTTAATTTTTCTGTACTAATAAAACAATGTTGTTTTAAATGAACAACAGCATGTTGTATAGATTGATTCTTACAATAACAATATTAGTTTTCTAATCTTAATAGCTGTGATGATAACAGTTTATATTCTCCTTCTTCCCCTAAACCAGCCCAGATAATGTCCCACTGATACCAGGTCAGCACCTCCAGGTCCAGCACCACCGTGACCCCCCGCTCTGCTGAAATACACAATTACTCATTTTCTATGCCCTATTTTCTGTATTAATAAAATTAAAGTGAACTTAAGACAGTTTAATGACCTAGAGATATCCTATTATTCCACTGCTTATGTACCATAGACTGTATATATAAATGTACACATGTTGTAAATAATGGTTAAAACCTCAGTAAATGAAATAAACAATGTGTTTAACAATTACTATTTTAATTTAATTTTGTATTTTCATCTAATCACAAAGTAGTAAGAATATATCCATCCTCTCTCTGCAGCTTCATGTCTTCTATTATTATAACTTTCATCATTGAGACAGAGGAAATCAATCATGTTATTTAACATCAACAGCAGTAAAAACAAATATCAGCAAAAGTGTGTTTATGGAGCTGTTTATTTGTATTGTATGTGCAGCAAGTATATAGAAGCAGCTGTTTGGGGAATGATGATGATTTGCCGTGCACTTTTCAGATTAGGGGTCCTTCTCCAGCAGATCCATTTCTCCAGAATTGTCCTAATTACAGAGAAAAACAAGAGAAAAAGAAAAAAGTGAATTAATCATATTAAACACAGAGTTGCAAAAGTATTATTGCAAAATGTAACTCTAAGCATTTCAGACAAACAATCCTTAAAGGATCATGTAAAATGATGTACTGTTTTGTTTTTTAAAAAACTAAAGAGATGAAATGACAGTCACACGTGCATCCCTTTGACAGCACTGCACAAACAAACATCAAGCAAAAGGCTGCTGTCTATTTGTGATTGTCTTATTATTATGGGATTAGGATAAATTAAATAAACTTTAACCTAAATAAAAAATGATCAAATCTGGTGGAAATATTTTTGAGCCCTACCTCAAAGCAGCATGAGCTGAATAAAAAGGTTGTAATGTTGTCCCAAAGTTTAATAAACAGTAAAACATTGCAACATGTCAGAGAAATAAATAAAGCAAACAGCAGCTACACGTCAGGGTAGCATTTTATAAATCCCACCGTACTGTAGGCCTACAGGTCTAAATGTTTTCACTTTGGTCTATTTATGTAATAAAATATAACTTATCTATAACAGAGCCAAGATCTCTGTATGACTTTAGTAAACTGTACGTTTCAATGCCCCTTGGGTTTGACGTGTGTGACGTTAGTTAATTGAAAGTAAGTTAAAACCCAATACTCACATGTATTAGTGATTCCTCCGCTTGCTGCTGCTTTTAAATCCACTCTGCTGGGGAGACCGGACCGCCATTTCATTTGATAAAAACTCACTCTTCGCTGCGCGCATTGCACCCTGGGATATGGTAGACCGCAAAGAATACATCAGATGTATCCTCCAAATCCGGGAAAAGAAGGCTGCATTCGTGGGCCGCATTCGGAGGAGTCTCGTCTTTTTTTTAAATTGGGACAGCCTTCTTTCGGCGGAAGTGACGTATGCGGTCTACAAATGCAGCCTCCGAAGGGTGCAGTCCCTGAATTGAGACACGGCCACTATGTGACAGAAGTAAACAAAGGAGTCCAATGAAGGCATTTCAGACAGGGGTGGAATGTGTGGGAGATACCATCCCTCTGGAGGGAACTTTGAGATTTTAGCTTTTGCAGACCATTTCTATGCACAAAAACCTATATAACACACTACAGGGAAGGGAAAACCCCAAAAAGCATAATAGGACCTCTTTAGGCATTCATTCTTTGAATTTACTTTACATTTCCCGTTGCCTCAGCTTTCAATGCATAAAGTGGCAGCATCATGATCATACGCTCACATTGCCAGACCAGTTCAACCACCACCACCCCACCAAGCGACCTCACTTGGTTTTCTCTTCTCTGAATTCTATGACCAAAGCCTGGCAGCTTGTGCTGGCAGTCTGTGGCCTTCTGAGCAGAAGAGGTGGGCGTTGCCATGATTTGACAAACAGTGAGACATCGCCATTGTCTGAGCCATTCAAGCTTAAGAAAACAGACATCTACCTCCAGCTGTGGCCCGCTGTTTGGCCGTCAAAACACTGGTTACCATTTGTGAGTTCATATCTCATGCGTCATTCTTTTCGGTCTCTTCCCCTCTTTAAGATGTGAAGGAGCTGGCCTTCCCTTCTAACAGAGCCCATTAGAAATAACTTTTAGCTTTGTTGTTATAGCTTGACAGCGTTGGCGGTCTTCAATCAGCCATATATGGATTATCCATTGGGGCAAAAGACTTAAGACTTCAAAGTTGCAGGCATGTCAGGAAATGTCTCTCTTTGATTTTCAGATCTTTGTCAAAGCTTGGAGGGAGTATTGGATTATGAAATGACCGGCAGTGAGAATAAAATCATAAACGGGACCTATTAGTTTCATTTTCAGGTTTCATCATTGTTTTCTGTGCCTTTTTAATTGTGACATGTTTTCATGCTTTAATGTTCAAAAGGTGCTTTAATCATTTCCTCATAATGCCTCTGCTACAGCATCTCTTTTCGCCCTGGCTTGGTGGCCTCTAACTTAATCTGGTTCAGGATTAATATCAACATTTCAAGTGCATAAAGTACAATTTCAGGGAATTAGAAAAACGAGAAAGTAGAGCTCCCACATTTATATATGTTTCCAAGGAGCTCAAAATCCTATACACAACTCTCTTTCTGTGTCATTTTCTTTTCATGTATTCTAGTTTTATTGCATGTTATCGTCCAACATTGGCAACATAATCAAAGTAGATAAAATGTAGATGATCAAAGGCCCAGAAGAGAATACTTTACAGGCCAGGCTGCAACGAAAAGTGACGGGCTTTTGATACAGAGGGTTGAGATTAATATTATGCTGCAGACTTTGATGGTTCAGTGCTAGTATGACGATGTATGTAAACTCCTTTGTCGCATAACAGCTGCTTTTGATGTGATTGCATTTCTTTGCTTTGTGTCTCTTATAGCAGTTGCTCACTCTAGACTTAGCGCGTCTCGTAATGAGAGAGGACAGGCTGTCTTGGTAACTACAGGAAGGAAAACTGGCACGGCCGGCAACTTCAACCAGCTGCGAAGTGATTAAACTGAAGGGGACTTTCATAGAAGTGATTCAACTGAAAGTGGCGTTTTTTCCATGGTCAGCACAGCAAGAGGCTAAAGTTCGTCTCTCTGAATTATAAAGTGCTATTTTGCTTGGTGAAGTGACATTTAGAAGAACAAACAACACACTGACAAAGCTACACAAGTTGAACGACCATAGACATCAGTTTAGGCCTTGCAGCCAAATAACAGAATGTGTTGTTCACAGAGAAGATTGAGGGGAAAATTCAAAGTTTTTCCAGTTTTGAAAATAAATGTTGGACAAAAAAATGACATCATCAGCCTTTAAAAACACATTTGGATTAGCTATGTGAACATCCTAAATAAGCACATTTCAACACAATTTCAACTAATGCAGCCTGGGCTGACCTTGATATATTGAGAAACAAGTTGAATTGCTAAAAATGTCATTAGATTTGATTGCAGGACATACAACTCTACCTGGGTGACACAAAATGCATTGATCTTAATGAACCAGAATGAAGCTGCTTTCAAAGGAGGCAAGTAGTGTCCATCTCCTTCTTTGATTGGAATAATTAAACAATGTGCACTGCATTGTGTATCAAGGTTGGCAGCAGTGCAGGGCAAAAGGGCTGCCCATCAACATTCACAGCCCCTTTTTGACTATGGCAACCACAGAAGCTGTAGCTAGAGGAATGATGCGAGTTCAATTAAGGGTATCCAAGTTCCCTGAATAAAATACCTCTTCACTAGCAAAGAACAATTCTAGAAAAATACTGGAAAAACGGCATTAGCTTCACTGTCTGATTATCCAGTTTGGGCCAATAAACAATGTTTACTATACTATATATATTTTTGTCATATTGTGTCTCGTTGAGGTGTCAGGCCCACTGTGAAGAAAAGCGAACTGATAAACAAGAGAAAAACCAGTAGTGTCTAATTGAAAGTCTGACCTTATGGGGCACCACATGAGCAGTCAAGGCATCGCCGTACGATATCTGTACCAAATTGAATGGCAATCAATATGACAATAGGTTGTCAATGTTCTTTGCTGCTTCTATTCAGGGAAATGGTTGGCTACTAATGTCTACATGTGCCACAAGGCTTAACATAAATTACATTTGACCTCACCAAGATGCACACAAACAGAGCTTGAGGTGTTTCACAAGGGCAACATATTGGACTCCATATATAATGATGGGCAATGAGAAACCTGAAAGAGAAACCTGTGTGTTGTGATACCAACCATGTTGAGTACTGGTGGTAGCAAAAAAGGTAAAAAAAAAAGACATCATACATGTTAACGTGTGTTATACTTGATATTAAGAAAAACTTTAGTCTCAATGATTTTTTGTTGAACCCTTTTTTGACTTCTTTCTCTCTTATCTCCAATAATCTCCTGGCTCAGTAGAAACCTAATCAACATTTAATTTACAGAATGTTAGGGAGTGATTGTTTGTACCCTTGCATGCAGGATGGTCTGTGGGTCTCCTGGAGGTAGACTTAGAGAGCATTAATGGAAGCCAAGTTTAAATCTTGCCAAGCAGGGAGTCATAAATTACCTTCCATGCGATGCTGAAGCGGCTCTGTGCCAATTTCCATTCCGATACATTGCGGTTTTAATGCTTATCTGTCCCATGCCCGTGGCAAACATTTTCCCAATAATATTTACATCAGTCAAGTTCTGGCGTGTGGGTCTTTTTCCTCTGTCAATCTTGTAAATGCAGTGTTTGGGCTAAGGGATGATAAACCAAAGGAAGTTTCTGGTCACTTTCCAGAAGTGCAGCTCCCTTTTTTACAAGGTATGAAATCTTCAGATATTTTAGATGCAATTGACTCATATAAAGACTGGTAACAAAAATAGAGGTTGACCTCATATAAACTGTGCTAAAATCAAAATCATTATTAGTAAACTTTGCCAGATTCAACAAAACTGGATGTAATTTCTTTGGATGTCATCAGTTGTGGTATGTACACCATTTTCTCCTTTGCAGATCTATCTGAAGTTGATGGGAAAGTGTGAGCTGCATAGCTAACATTGCTGGAAATATGGAGTCATGTTGTTCTACTGTACATCCAGGGGTGTTCACCAGCCGAGAAAAGTTCTATTTGACAGTCCAAAAGTCAACTAGGAATTGTTTTTACAGGCCATTTTCTTTTCATCTGGGGAAAGTGTGTTTAGACACCAGTGTCTCAATTAGGGACCATGTTTTGATAAGGTGTGGCTCCAGTAATGTCCTCACTTCAACCTTATCCTCTTTCAAATGATTATATGTTTCCAGCATAGAATAAAGCCTGAGCGCACCTACCGCCTTCCCTTAAGCGACCATCTTCTCTTCAGGAACCCGCCTTTCAACTTTTTCTGTCTTGTACCTTGGCTTACCTTCTCAAACCCCTGAAAAGCAAAAGTGCTTTGATCTTGGCTTAATTACCAATCTAAACATGTCACTGAAAAGAGAGCGTGGCTTAACAGAGAGGGAGGGAGGGCATGGGAAATGAAGTCTACATGAACGGCGCACACTTGGCGGAGTGCACAAAGAGCGCGACGGGATCAATAGAGCTGCCTGTTGGGTGGAGGTAACATAATCTCGAGGTTCTTTTAAAAGATCGGCCCAAGCCCTTATGATTGACTGTGCACTAACCCCGGGAGAAATGCTAGGGATTTGGCCAGTCAAAACATCACTCTGTGATCATAGAGAGATGGGACGGAGAGGGGAGAAAATGAAGGAGGATATATATTGTGCAGTATAGCGTAAGCAGAAGATGGCTTTACCCAAACAGAAAGCCCCACTTAAACACAAAAGTAATGTCCTTTGAGATTTGAGACTCATCCAAGGTCTTTGCTTTTCTTTTATAGTTAAAGCCGTGGTAGCCATTCATGCAAGAGGGCACTGCAAAAAAAAGTAGGTTAACATCAGTGTAGAACAGGGGTCGGCAACCCCTGGCACGCGTGCCACCATTGGCATGCGGCACCGTAACCAGTGGCACACTAGGAATAAGTGGAATAAGTGTGCAAAATATTTAAATTTTATTTTTCGGATCCTGAACGAGACCGCCGCCAGGGTGCGTCTCCCCGTAACCTGCAGAAGGAAGCCATGCACGCAACGCAGCCCCGCTCTCTTTAACTCCAGGCGACTTTCTGCCGCTTTCCTCCGTGGTGCAGTGCTGATCGTTTCACCACAGAGGAAAGCACTTCACAAATTGCAGTACCCATAAGGAGCTGTACAAATGTCGCAGTTTTTGCGTGGCTGTGTCTTTAGTTGAAAGCCCAGTGGCGATCTGCTCATCTCTCATCGAAATAATATGCTACAAAGGGGCGGACTGGCCATCTGTGTGTTGAACTTTCCTGTCGGCTCCCAGACCGTAGTCGAAGAAACAGGGGGGATGACTCTCTGTCGTCTCCCAGGGCAGAAGCAACAAGCTTCAGGTTCAATAACCCACTTTAGCTTAAATGACTGGAGAGAGGCGAGCTCTTCTTGGGAGGCCGTTGCATTTATTTAGTTGTTCTTCTGTTTCACAAAATACATCACAGACCTCTGTCTGTCAGACCACACACGCACATGCACACGCCACACCCCTCTCTCTCTCTCTCTCTTAAAGGGACAGCGATCTCATCTCACTCTGCATGACCCTAATATCATAACATGTGTGTTCTGGAGAATCACAGAACGGACGATCGTCCTTATTATTATGCCGTTTAAACCAATTATTTAAATGTGTTTGTTGAATTCGGCATCATGTAAGTTGCACTGACAGGTCCACACACTGCTTCCCCGCAGCGAGGCTCCCCCCGCCCTCCTGTTGACAGTTCACGAGCGTCGAGCTCCTCACCCCCCCCCCGTTGATAATTCACGATCGTCGGCACGCTGATAACAATTTAAGTTTTGTAATGGCACTTCATATCAAAAAGGTTGCCGACCCCTGGTGTAGAACAAGGCGTTATATGCATAAAGATGAAAAATCAAAGACTGAAATTAGGCAATGTTCGGTTTAAATTGTCTTCATTATTTTTTAACAATCACATGTGCCTTGACGTTACTTTGAATCGCGGGGGTTAAAAAAAAAAACTAAACCATTAGCAAGTAGCTATAGCTAGCCAGATATATTAAATAAACACTTTGTCATACAATCTAAATGTAATGTTTTTTAGCGTTACCTGGTGATTTCAAAGAAAGCTCTCTGGAAAATGTTGACTTACTGTTCGACATGAAGCTAGAAGCTACCTTACAGTACACAGTTGATCCTGAGTCCTGTCAGTTAAAGTGTTTCATAGTTAGCTTAGCTAAGCATCAACCTAGCACTGAAATATATGGATGTTATGTGACAGTATTTCTGAGAAAGTTAGCTGAAATGGTGGCATAGTTGCCACTGCTTTACGTGTCGACAGCATGTTTGAACGTATTTGCAGCAGTAAATGTGGCTGTTTGGCCACTGACGTTGCCATAACAACACCTGAATTTAAATGACAGATTTTTGCATGAAATTATAATTCTTCTGAATGATATTCCTATTGACAGCTAGTTTCTATGTGAACATTATGAGATGGACAGCCAGAGAGAATAAATGAAAAACAGTTATGAAATACTATATGACAAAACAAGAATACAGTTTAAAAGGGGAGTGATTTGTAAAATATCCATAAAGAAAAATCTGTTTACAGTTCTGTTTCATATGGGTGTTGAGAGATGTATCCATATATCTCTTAATTTTGCTCTCAAAGTGCACCAGATTGATGCTTTTAACTTCAATATTTAAAAGAAAATCTTCCCCGGGGGAGCATGCCCCCGGACCCTCCTAGAGGAGGTTAGGTCCACGGTGTTTACATGCTTATTTATACAATATGTGTGCTTATGCTAACATCATAAGACAAAAGTTGGTTCTGTGTTGTGTATAGTGAGAACGTGCTAGAGTGAGGGGGGCCCCCAAGCCAAAGCTCGCTTAGGGCCCCCAAAAGTCTAGGGCCGGCCCTGCCTAACACTATAGCTGACTTACTAACATGTTCTTCTAATATTGTTTAATGTTAATTTGTGATTTTAAGGGTGTGTTTTGTGCGATAAATATTTTGTGTCTTACAGTGGTAAAACAGTATCACCACTATCAGAGTGAGTTTTCTAGGTGTTAAAAAGGGTAGCTGTTCCCTGTCTTTATGCTATGCTAGGCTAATTGCTTCTTTGCTCAAGCTTTTATACATTACATGTCATTTGTTAGACGCTTTTATCCAAAGCGACTTACATACATTCAGTACTGTTATACCTAACATACAGAGTAAAAATATGTATTTATCTTCTCATCTCATTCTCAGTAAGAACGCAATACAGCTATCATTGGGATTTTTTTAGAATCAGGTGCACTCCAATAATGTCTATCTAAAGTGTGTTTGAAAAAAGCAAGTAAATGCATACTCATCTTCCTATACTGCACACACCCAGAATGGGCTATTAAACCTACATCAGGTCACCAAGCAAATACAAATAACAACAGATGGTTTGCTTAAAATCATAATTTTTGTATGATTTTTAATTTACATTTTACCAATAGTTTTGGTTGCTAGGACTTTGTACCATAAAAGCTTTCTTTTAAAGGGAACCTGCCGGTTGACCACATCACTGGCTTTTAAGATCTTGTTTGCACTTTTGTTGCAATGATGTCAATGTAATGATATAAAAAAACTATTTTCATGTTTTTTTCAGCCAAAATAAATAGTTAAAGTTGGCCTCCTTTGAGGAAAATAACTGTAGCCCACTGGATATAAAGCCTGATTTTAAAAGAGGTACTTTTGTGAAAACACTGGAATTCTTTCTTTTCGCTGGATATTTTATAAGAGCCGAAACCTGATGTCCTCTATATGAACTGTTGACCAGAAACGTACCTGTCAATTGCTGTCCAGTTGGGATTTGAATCAACCTGCATGAGAAATGATCAGACATAACTGGAAAACAAATAAAATCTCACCTCCAGAGCATTTGGGTCTTAGATTTTGGCCTCCCAGCGATTCGTAGCACTTTCTGGGAGGGCTTTCCAATCACAACCTGATTTACAATCCATGTTTTGAAAAATTGCTTTTTCCAGTGATGGAACAAGCTTTGCAGTTGGCTGAGATAATTGGCTGAACAAATAGTATGTTATAGCTTAAACATAGGGTTTGACATAAGACTTGGCAATCCTATATTAATCCCAACATCACTGTTTTCTTACCCCTGTAGTCCAGTGTGACGCTTTGTCTCACAGTTACTTGGAAACATGTGAAAAGAAGTGATGGTTTCTTCATTTTTCAAAGCTTGTTGTCAGTCTGGCATCAAACTGGACAAGCTTTTCCAAGTTTGACAGCAATGGAAACGATCACTGGGAGAAACACTCCCCAGGAAAGCATGCTTTTGACATTATGTTCTGTCCAACAGCTGACTAAGATTTTAAGGAATAGCCCTTTCAAAAAATTGTGTGAATCTATCACATTGTGTGAGCCACCACTTGAGAATTGTCGTCTTTTTTAAGAACAAATGTTCTTATGTCCATCTTCAAAAACTCTGAGTCCGACTGACAGTTTATTTTAAACATTGTCACAGCTCACAGGATAGGTACCTGTCAGCCAATAAGACGGATGTTTATTTCCATTCAACTCTCTGGTTGGTCTGGTGTCATGCCTCTGTTGCATTCACTGAACACGGGAAATTACAATCCTGCCGTCCTCTCATGATGAGGTTCAGGTAAAGCACGGTTAATGTATTATATTATTGACTCAATAATATAATACATGACTTTGAGAGTAGGCAATCTAGGCATATTAACAAAATTAATTAAACATACTTATCACGGCGACGGTGTACTGAGATCATTTTTTTTTTTTTTGCTAGGGGGCCCTTAGTGGCTGCGGGGCCCTAAGCGGCCGCTTATGTCACTTAATGGGTCGGGCTTGCTCTGGTGTTAGGTAAACTAGGCTAGCTGTTTCCCTCTGCTTTAATGCTGCATGCTAAGCTAGCCAATCAGCAACTCCCGAAACCTGGATTTACCACCCAGACATGAGTGATACATCTGATTTTTTCATCTCGCTGTCAAAAAGACGCAAATGAGCACATTTCCCAAAATGTTAGACTACTGCTTTATGTTTGCACAAAATCCTGTTTAGCATGAGATCACAGAACTAAGGTGGAGGAGTGGAGGAGTATCATCTAAACTCATAAATGATGTATGTTTTTGACCAGCTTGATATTTGTATTAGCTCTGCCAATAATGTTATGTGTTTGGCTCGATAATTCTGTCAGTCAGCAAGATAATGTACAAACTACTGGACCAAATGTAATAAAACCTGGTGGAAGAGTGTAGCATGGGCCAAGAAAAGCCCATTACATTTTGGAAGGCATCCAAATCACAGGGCGGATACACAAATTATAGTTTTAAGTTGCAAGATAAGGCATTTGTGCTGCTTGTATTTGATGTTGAAATGATTGGAAAAAATCAGTTCACACTCGGGAAATTCACATGGATGTGTTGAAAAGGCAAAAAAGTCAGCAACAATGTTGGCACCTGAATTGCCAAGTTGATCACACAGAAAGAGGTTGGATTGTTGATTTTACGCAATAAAATACTACACATATTCTCTGTAGAGTCCATGATGATGCCATTCGACTTGGACCATCCACCAGTACGTAATGCCCCATTTGCCTTGCTGGAGGTCTGTGCTCTCTGAGAGCCATTACATTTTTACTTTATATTCAGAGTATATGATGAATGGGATGACAATTGATCTAATGTGTTGTTGTCCAGGGATTAGCCTCCTCTAACAGAGTTTACTGTTCAACCACACTACGTATATACTGTAACTGTCTATGGGTTAAATCTTCGTCTATTTGCTCTCTCTTAAAATCGCTTTCCAGACATTTTATTAATGATACTATTAAATTGATAGATGGCCTCCTTATAAAAATGCCACATTCCTATTCAGTCAACCCGTCCTCTTTGGGAAGGATTTTCAGCCGTTTATTCTCTCTGTATTTTCTGTTATAACTTTATTATCAACTAGCATTACGAAATGAGGGATGTAAGGCCTGGATGTACAGAACAGTTGGCTTTGGATCAACACCTTGTCAAAACTATGTCTGGTTTGGAGGTTTGAATGTCGTTTTGATTGCAGGTGGATGAAGTGTTTGCTGTTGAGTCGTGCTTGAGGATTATGTATTTTTCTTTATTGCTTGAAATATAACTGCTGTCATGTTTTGCAATCTCCTGTCGTAAAAAACCCAGGCGTAGGGAGCTTTGAGAGAGGGAGAGTGTATTGTGAACATAAATCATTGCACATTTTGTAGCCTTTAGGCCAGGGTTTGCTTGTGCTAGAACATGTAGATGCCGTATATATTATTGAGGACAATTCTGTACTTCATACAACATTTGTGTTAACATGTTTATGATCTGTAACTTGTTAATGACATCTGATCACAGAATGTTGTATTTACACATAAGTGTTGTTTTTATCTAGAATATGGCAAAATATGGATCATGTCTCAATATGCCAATTAGTAGGCCAATAAGGGCGCTTTTTGAATACATTTGGCTTGTTTTCAGCATCCTTGCTAACTATTCTAACATAAATTAAGATCAGTGCCAGTGGAAAAGTTTACTAGCACTTGTGATTGTACTTAAAAATACTCAGGCTGTTGTACGGTTCACTTGGGGCTCATAGTGATGAATATAGGAGTTTGACTTACTATTCCTGTGCTGAGGAAGGGGTTGTTTGCAGCTTTTCGAGAAACCACTTTGAAATAGCCTGAAGTTAGTTATTTGGCCTTTCAACTCACTGACAAAAAATAATTCTTAATGGGCTGCCCGCTGTGTGTCTTGCTCGTGCCCAGGACAAGATGATCTCCGTAAATTGTTTTCGGCCACCATGTCAAGCACCATTAGGAAAATAAAAAATAACAAGCAGTGACTCACAAATGTTATATAAAGTTTTCACACATTTGAGAAATAATTTCCAGCAAATTATTTAAAGGTTAGAGAGCCCTCCCTGAAGCCTGACCCTGACTTGATGTTCTACCAGTATCCGCAGCCCTGCTGCGACACAGCTGTAACCATGCTGTTTTTAAATATCTGTTCGACTAAATTACTTGTTTAACTTTGAATAGTGTGTTTACTGCCATTGAGAAATAAAAAATTACTGTTTTTCCAATATTGCAAAACAAGTTTTATTATGCTAACCAAGCCAGTCGGTAGGTGTGAGAGGATTAGGCTAACAGTTAGTATGAGGGGCCGTACAGGCCGTAATTCATACTGGTCCTCTCTCACGCACATACATATATTTTCATTCTTACACACATATATTCTCCTTTTACATACATACATTTTCACTCTTACACACATACATTCTCCTTTTACATACATACATTTTCACTCTTACACACATATATTCTCCTTATACATACATACATTTTCACTCTTACACACAAACATTCATTTTATTGTTGGTAGCAGTCAAAATAATACCGAGTCCAACAGTGTCAGTTTTATTAAGAACTTGCGGTAAAAAATATTTGTAAAAAAAAAAGTGAAGAGCAGCTGATTAGAAAAAACAAAGTGGAGAGACTGCTGAGTGACCGCAGTGCAGAATCTCTGCATAGTTTAAATCTCCTAACAATGTTGTCCATTTTAGACATAGGCTTATTATATGTACAGCCCTTAATAAAATTGATTTTCTGGGCTCAATGTGTGTTGTGGCCGTTTTCGTTGTGATCGCTAAATTCACCTTGTTTCCCCTTGTCTATAATATTATCAACGTTCCAAGCAAACGAGTGCTTTTGTTTTGAAATCACTTCCGCGAGTTACGCGCACCCCCCCCCCCCTAGCTACAATGACCATTAGACAATTTAGTAAGGTAAAAAACAAAAAGCAAAAACGCCTTGCAGACACTCTTCCGTTTACTTGTTTAATAAAGAAAAACAAATGGTCCGTAGATACCATAGATTGTGGTAGATACACGGATTAATCTCCCTCCATCATGTTGATTTGAATCAGAAGTTCTGAACATGAGCCCGCCCCGCTCGACCTTCTGAGCCAATCACAGCGCGATAATGACCTGCCTTCCGTTTCAACCATACTCCTTCCGTTTCCACTATACTTTCTCTCACACTAACATGCATTCTTCTCTTGCATACATATATTGTCTTCAGACATACATACATTCTTCTCTTGCATACATATATTATCTTCAGACATGCATATATTATTTATAATATTAAATGTAAACATTGAATGAATGTGCATGAGAGCAAAATGTATAAATATGAGCATTAAAATATATGAATATGAGAACAAAATGTAAAAATGTGTGAGTGAAAAACGTATAAATGTGTGAGTGACAATGTATGAATGTGTGCATTGAAATATGATAATATGAGAGCAAAATGTATGAATGTGTGAGTGTAAATATATACGTGTGTGAGAGTGAAAATGTATGAATGTAAAAGGAGAATGTACGTGTGTAAGAGTGAAAATATATGTATGTAAAAGGAGAATGTACGTGTGTAAGAGTGAACATGTATGTATGTAAAAGGAGAATGTATGTGCGTGAGCAACACAGTCTCACTCCCTGAACGTCCAGGAGCGACGCTTGGTCAGGGTCCTATGGCGTGCAGTTGTGATGCGCCGAGTCTCCTTCAGCTTCATAAACGGACGCAAAGAGCTTTCAACTGATTGCAATGTATTCCCATCGGCGGCGGTATTTGACGCTCGGGGAAGCACCGCATCGGTCCATGTCGGCGGCACTTAAAGGCAATGTGAGCGTCCATTCCCATTGGATAACGGAGAAGTAAGTATTCTCTTTACTGTCGATTGATTTTACAGTGATATCTGCACTACTCATCAACTCAAAAACACCAGATTATCCTTGTTAATTACACAACATTGATTGGTTTAAATTGTGTACAATGCTTTTGTATTTTTCCCCTTCGATTCGGAGAAACAAATATTTTTTCGGAGCTTAGGATGGCAGAAGACACTACACTACCCAGAATCCTCAGCTATCGTTTGGGACTACAACATGTGCTTTGCTTCACAAACCCCGTGATTAGTCCTCAAGCTCTGTGATTGGTTGACCTCCAACTGCATTCCATATGAAAAAAAACGTTTCGTAAAAGATAAAATCATACTTTATTCAGCAGTGCTTGCTTTACTCTTTGAACGTCATCACATGAATGCATTGTAATAAATGGTTCGGCTGCATTAAATATTACACATCTGTCGTAGTTCTTTATTTATCTACAGAGATCGGGCCTCAGAATAGACCGGAAACTATTCTTTTACCGTTCTGTTGTAATTTCACAATAAAGTTAGTAGTAATATTTTGTTTTGATATTATTGTTTTTTATTAACTACTAGACCGCTGGGTCATGTTAAGACCATATTTTCTGTGTTGCTGTGGGTTTTTTCCATCGCTTTTGTGTTACAAATATCAAAACAATAACAAAATATATCCGTCGTAAACTAAACCGGAAACAGCAGTATATTTTATTTTGTTAACACTGTACACTTGACAGCTTTTTAACCCAAACCACCTACTGGTTAAAGCACTTTATTACACGTTTAGAGTAATCGCAATGCAGGTAGATTGTGTTGCTTTTTAATGACTGTTTAAAATGCCTTTTTCTTAATGTCTTTCATTTTTGTAAAGCACTTTTGAATGGTTTATATTTTATGAAAACATTTAAATATTAAGAGTACATACAGAATAGGAGGAAAGTAGAAGGTCAATGATAGAAATATAGAATAGAAAATATCAAGAAGATACTGTAAATGATATCTAGAATAAAACAGTTTAGTGCCGGATGTACAAAGATATTAATAGGAGGATGTGCAAAACAGACAAACTAATTAGGCTTTATTTAAACATTAAATAATACTTTAGGTTAAGGTCTTCTTTTAAATACATGTAAGCAAAAAGCTTTGGGGGTATCTGATAAATATTAAGCCTGACAAAGTACTTAACGTTTAATATATTGCATGGTTTGTTTTGGGACTTGACAATCAACATTCCTGCAATGTTAACTATGTTGAAGTACTTATTTTAACCGATATTATACATATGTATTATTGTAGTGGAGGATTATATATATAGTTCAGTGTTGGCACTAGTTGTCTGTTTATCACTAGATTCACCCAGGAGTGTCGGCCAGAACACCACTTAAGGCCAAAGGTCCAGAATAGTGAGTGAGAATGAGGAGCTGAGATGACGTTTGACTTCTTCTTTAATTAAGACACAGACATTTGAGTGTGTGAGTGTGGTTTTTTCTATAAAGGAAATAAACAAAATACAATCAATACAAGCTACAAGACAACATATCTCCCTTCACCCATTATAATAATAAACACATCTGGCGTAATGTCAAACGCTCATAACAGGGACACACGGAGATTCGGAGTTAAGCTACCGCTAGTGCTAACCTTCCACTTCCGGTCTGTGGAAGGCGGCAACCGATGCTATTGTTGTGCGAAGCTACAGACATGCTACTTCCGGTAGCCGATCGGCGGAGCACTAAATGAACTACAAATGCACAATATCTAACCTTTAACGCCACATAAACATATATCCACCTAAACTACATCTTATTACAGCAATAATATATCTGTGCCACTCAACACGGTATATATCCCGGACTTTGAGACGGGAGTGCCAAATCACTTGACGAGTGGCGTAATGACCCGTCATAATATATACGTACACAGATCACAAGAGCACAGAGACTCTACATTAAGTCACATCAGCACAGAAGTTATCACAACATTAATAATAGAGTGTAGAACATAACGGGCAGCACTGTGGACAAATGCTCACCTTCATTTACGCACACAATATGAACACTTAAGACGGTATAACTTTTTGGTGCAACTGCTGAAGCACCCTCTGCTGTATGACGTCACCCAAAACAAGTGGGTTAGCCCCTCCCCACTATGAAGACATCATTTAACAGGTATCAACTCTGTATAATAAACTAATATATATACATATGAATGACTATAACTTTGGGGGCCTTTTCTACAATTATACTCTTATAAGATGTATGTAGATAGAATAAGAAATGTGCAGAATATGACAGTTTAATGGTGGAGGTACACACATATTGATAGATGTCTTGTTGAGGAACCTATGACCCAAGTTTGTCATCATTGCATAACTACACCGTAGTTGTGTATAAAACCACCAGACTCAGGGGACAGCTTCATCCCACAGGCCATAAGACTATTAAACACCTGAACTTTGAAACAACATCCATAACATTCATCTGGCTGCCACTTAGAAATTATTTGTCAAATATATCATATTCCAATCACTTGTATATAGACTCTTATTGCACTATTTCACTTTTTACTATTTTACTATTTTTATTTTGTATTTACTTGCACTATTTTTTCTGTGTATCTGTTTTATTGTGTTGCACTGTTGGAGGACCCTGTGACCTAAGGGGGGGGGGGGGGGGTAGGACACGTTCGATTCCTGTTTTGGTTAGTGGGCCGTCGATGGGATTCATTCCATTTCAAAGTGCTGTTTGACGCTCAGTGTAAACTTCGCGCTCTGCCACTCCAACATCCAATCACAGAGCTTGAGGACTAATCACGGAGTTTGTGAAGCAAAGCACATGTTGTAGTCCCAAACGAAAGCTGAGGATTCTGGGAAGTGTAGTGTCTTCTGCCATCCTACACTCCGACAAAATATTTATATTATATATATATATATATATATATGCATATATATATTTGTCCCCTTGTGTGTTATGTAGCTTTTTATGCATGTAAACCAGGGGTGCCCAACCAGTCGATCGCGATCGATTCCCAGTCGATCGCGAGATGTGTCTAAAAATAGAACAACAATATTCTGTTTTATCGTTAATCTCCTATAACATAATCTTCCTGTGCCAGAATAATGCACTTGAACGCATCAAAGCTTTGTGATTGGCGTGACCCCATGTGTCGGGGCGTGGCTGGTGGGCAGTGGGCACTAGTTAGCTGACGTTGTCCGTGTCAACAGGAGTGACAGTCTGCACACACACAAGACCGCAATTATGGCAGAAGCAAAAAAGCCCAAAATATATCATTTTCACTCCGAGTGGGAGGATGATTATTTTTGTATCTATTCCAATTCAAAGTCCATCTGTCTCATCTGCAATGCGAGCGTGGCTTTATCGAGGACGGGTAATTTAGAGAGGCATTTCAAAACGGTGCACAAACACTACGAGACGGAATTCCCTCCTAATTCTGCCCTACGCTCTTCTGTTCGTTGCATGCATATGTAACAGAGTTAAACATGTGAATACATCATTATAAGTTTGTGAATGTTTAATTCATAATAAGTTGTGAATTTTAAGAGATGAGATTGTTTCATTTAATATTTTAAGTTTTGTTTCCCGTGGGAACACCGTCCCGTTGCACGTCTTTTTTTACTTCCGGTATGTATTTTCCACCCTCTGCGGACTGGCCATCTGTAGAATCTGGAGAATCACAGACAAGGGCCGGCTCGATTCGCTGACGGCCGTCACCGCCCTTAATTTTTTATGTTTTTAAAAGGCATCATTGAAGTTGCACCGACAGAGGTCCGCCGTTTCCCCTCAGTGAGGCTCTCCCCCAGTTGACAGTTCGCTAGCACCCCAGCCCCCCCCCCCCCTCCCCTCTCTATTTGGACTGGTAGATCTCGGCAGACTGGCACCTTTAAAAGTAGCTCTTGGTTAAAAAAAGGTTGGGCACCCCTGATGTAAACGGTCTGCAGAGTCACAAACCCTCAAAGTACACCCTCTAGCGAGTAAAACTCTAACACAGAAAATACCTGTCTATGCTGCCCCAGAACGCCTCGTTGGAGATTTTTCTTTTTCCATTTTTTTCTTCCTAGGTATGGTGACGTAACCGTACCCAAATGGACCAATTGGTCCAAATGGACCAATCCGCGGAGCCGTTACGTTACGTCCGCGGAGCCGTTACGTTTGGACCAATCCGCGGACTTCCTCACACACACACACTCAATCTTTTCTCAGCTCCGCGGATTTCTCTGCCTGAGACGGTGGGACGCGGCGAGGCTGCGGGTGTGTGTGTGTGCTCGGGCTGGGTTTCGCTGTGTCTCGCTGTCCGCTCCTCGCAGCAGCGAGCCTCGCAACGTCCCGCCAACACGGCACCCAGACCCCACGCAGCATTCTCATCGGTTTGTCATTACTGGTGTCATTTTCTGGTTGCTAACGCCATTGTAACACATAATCACTGATGTTCCGCTGTAACGGTGGTGGACTCATCAGAACAGAGTGGGCAAGCTGACCAATCAGAGCACAGTGGGCTCACAGGGTGGGGGGGGGGGGGGGCAGGAGCTCCAACAAGCCGTGTAGGACAGAGAGTGAATACACATACTATACAGAGATGCTGTATGAGAAACCAATGTGATTTTGGAACATTGAACAATGTAAATCTATTCTAGTAGACCTCAACAATGGAATTATGATCAGTAGAAATGGCCATGTCATGGGACCTTTAACATCATATGCTAAACAAATCTATTTTATTATATGTTTGGTGCAAATAATGGTTATACTTAGAGTTTTCAAAGGATTCAAGCTTTTTCTCACATCCAAAAATAATATTTACTTAACATAAAAGTTAAATATATAAAATAGTGCAATAGATTAGTGCAAAAGACTAATTCAGTGTGTTGATTGTGTATAAATGTGGCAAAACTGCACAGATAACAACTGAGATTAGACTAAAAACAAAGTCAGTCACATTCACATTGCAATTCATTCACACTTTTACTGTCTCTGCATCCCACAATGTTGAGTCTCTGGTTCAAAGATAACGCAACTTCTTGAATTTATGCCTGCCAAATAATGAAGACTATGGGAAAAGTGAATTATGATTGCTCTGTTAAATTCAGTTTAATGGATTTCTTTTCAGCTCTGAAAGACAGCTTTGTTATTTTAAGATCTTGGACCCTTTTTTGATAGTATTGGCCAAAGACTGATTTCAAAACTCATGGATTAAGCCTCTGAAAGCATCCGTAGGAACCACTGCAGCTGGTGTATTTCAGTGTCAGTTATCCATCTAAAAATGTTTTGTTATTTTGTGACTTGTGTCGTTTTACTAATCCTCAATTAAGTAGTTATTAACACAGGTTTAAAATGATTTCAAATATCATATGATGACCCTAACCCTAACTTCCAAACGCAGTGACAGCACACGCAATCTTAATTGTAATGAGTGTTATTAATGTCAGTAATAATCCCCACACGCCAAAGTTGTTCAGCATTACTCTCTGTCACGCTCATCTTTGTATCCTGGTCACACTCAGCAGATTGAATACAACTCTTGACATTTTCCCCCACTGCATATTTCATGTAATGAGAAGGGGAGACTCTGATCTGGGTGTCGTCTGTGTAAATAAACTGTGCATGGGAGTAGCTTGTTAGCCAACATCACTCCCCAGTGCTGCTGATGTAAGCAGAGCTATTTTCCAAACTTTCCAGGCTCCCTGCTCGCATCTGTTTAGCCTTCACTTCGACCACATGACAGAGAGTCAATATTCTTTCAAATGACTGTAATTTTGGTGTTATGATAATACGCAGTCTGCAAGGGACTTGATTTTTGCTTGGGACTTTTTCCTTGTCTTTGATGCTTTCAAATCATGTGGAAAACAATAACCTTGTCTTGTTGTATTCACACAAGATTTATTAAAAGCTAATATGTTTAGCTTCACCGGTTATTCAGCTTTACAGTAGCCCAAGTGATAGCATCCTTTTCAGTAGGGTTAAGCCATTTATCATTCATATCTTGCTCTATCCAAATGTTTGTACACACCCATGGGTGGATAGTAATAGTGACAGATTTACGATCATGCAAGAACACCTTGACAGATGCAACCCGTCAACACATTTAATGGGAAGACAACATTTGACTTATCACAACTGGTGTTTCTGAGGGATGTATGGGTGTGCAAAGGGCGAGTGTGTTTGTCTGTGCAATATGTGTTTCTTCTGATGCAAATATGGAAGATATACGCAATGTGTAGGAAAGGGTTTGTTGAAAGGTTAAGATAGGAATTTGTTACGTTTATATGAGGGGGAGCTCAGGGTGTATGGATTAGGAGCATTTAGGGCGACGGTGAAGGGGAAGTGTAACCCCCGGTTACTAAGACACTGAGAAATAACACTGAGTAACATGTCAACTTTATTTTAAGGCTTAGCACTACATACACAAACAATATAAATTATTTGAAACTAAAATAGAAACAATATAGATACACAATATGCAATTTAGGACAACATGATTTAGACAATTCTTCATGAAAACATTTAAATGAGTGTGATTAGATAAATCCCCTGTCCATCTAAAGTGGTTGTAAAGCAAGGCTAAGCAAATCAAAGTTTAGACCCGCCCCCGTGTCTGCCCTTCTAGCAGGAAGTGAGATGTGCTGTTTATCCTTTGTGGACGATGACTCATGTAGCATTAGCACTGTGTGGATTTTGATTAGTAATTTGAGACTTTAGAAATAGATTGACCGACTTTGCAACGTTTCCCAAAGAGCATTGCCTCTTATATGATACCCTTGGTGAGTTCTATGAGAAAATACTGATGTTAAATATGTATTTTAATGAAATTATCAATGCTAAATTTGCCGCGGCTAACCGTTGCTAACGCGTTAGCCTAGCGTGTTTCAGTGTTGCTTTAATGTGTGCGGAGCGGAGGGAGGTGAAGTCACTGCACCACTCTATTGTCTGTGGTTTTGGCGGTGGTCTTCACGTTGCTTTGTCGCCTGTTGTGGCACATTGAAGGGGCATTGACCACAGCTTAGTCTGTTATTTGTTGTGGAATATGAGCAAAGTGGAGCTAACTGTAGGTTGGTCTAAAATTAGTTGAGTACACTTTGTTAAAATAATAACATGTGTGACAGATGTGTTAAATAAGCTGACTGATAATTGTTGTATTTAGAATTGTTTGTTTAATAGGATTTAAGGAAAATGTTCAGTGTATTTAGTTGATTTGATTAAGATACAGAGAAGTGCTGTTCCATTTCCATTTAAACCATTGTATAAGCATTCATTTGACTCTTGGCCTTGTTGTCAGGTCGGGTCTTTTTGTTGTTTGATGTGAAGGAGATTTCTGGACTATTTGACTGGAACGCTGCCCTCATCTCTGCTGGTGTACTGTGGCGAAATTCAGTCTGGCGAGCTACCCATCAACCTATCTACAGGAAAAGAACCATTACAGTTACCCACAACGGTGGTAGGACAAGAACTTGTGCATCTTTTCCTCTTCACAAGTTGAGAGCCAAGAACTGATTTATGGATTATTTGATTCTATGTTGAATATGTTATAACTATATGTGTATAGAAGTAATGTGATAAGTTTTCTTTCATTTTATTTAAGAGTCTGAAATAACATTTAAAATACAGAGTCCTGGTTCCCAAAATTAGAATACATAGCTTAGCTACTCAATTTAAATAAAACCATTAGTTTACATTAAATAGGGATAATTAAAACAGAAGTAATAACACTAAAGGATATCAAAATAGTTATAAAATAAATAGGTACACATAATTAGAACCAGGATACTCTCAAATTCAATAATATATGTATATAAAATGTTTATCTGAAAGAAAGAGGGAACAGAGAATAAATAGTATAGCTTCCTTTACCCTTTCCAAACAACGTCTGCTTTGTGTCTTTTCACTTTTACTGCACAGTATCCACTTTCACCTGAGCAACCTAGACTTCTGATGCGCTGGTCCACACACACTGAAATGTCTACACTTGATTGAGGTTTGATTGCAACTGATTCATATAAATAATTCTGTGCTCAGCATTCACTTTTGGTGCTCGTGTTACAGAAAAGTGGCGAGCTAGCCAGGATAATTTGGTTTATTGAGTGGTATTGGTGAAGACACAAACATATCAAAACTACCATGGAGGTTATTAAGGCGGCTAATATCAACATTCAGAAGTCTATTATCATTAATGGGTCCCCTAATGTACAATCTGACAAAGAATTAGATGAACACCTTAAAAAATATGGCTCTATTGCTAAAATGGTTAGCATTGATGCTCCTAATACAAAGTTTCATGAACATGTAATAGTAGAATACACTGATGACACAGCGATGCAGACACTTAAACCCCTGTTGCCAGGCACATTCCAGCCTGATGTTGAGACTTTGTACCACCTGAGAGCACTAGCGGATGTGTATGCTCCTGAAATAAGCAGCACCACTACTGAAACCTACCTGGAGCAGTTGCAGGCAGTTGCACAAGTAACTGGCAAGACACTTGAGGAACTCCTTGCAAAAGAACTTGCTAAACTCAAGGCAGCCAGCGGTGATGCTCCTACACTACCGAGAACTGATGAAGCTCTTGAGACGGATCCCACACAAAATGTTATCAGGCAAGTACATTCCTCGCCCGACAGTCATGACCGTCGCTCTGAGCACAAGCTTACTGCAACATCCTCAGCTTTTGATGGTGAGGCAGCACGTCCTGCTATTGGAGTAAAGAACTCTTCCAGCCTCAGGATTGATGATGTTAACCCACCTGAAATACAGAGAGTAGTGGTGGAGCACATTGTAAGGAATGCAGAAGCGTCTTATCCTGCTCACACGTCTAACAGACTCAGATCCTTCTCTGGGAAGTGTCCTCATCCCAGCAGTGAAGTGGATTACGACACTTGGAGAGCGAACCTTGAGCTCATTCTTAAAGACTCGGCCATATCTGATCTACACAAGCAAGAAAGATACTGAAAGCCTTCTATCTCCTGCAGCTGATATAGTAAAGCAGCTAGGTCCTCACGCCTCTCCAACTGACTACTTGAGCTGTTGGATTCTGCCTTCGGCACTGTTGATGACGGCGAGGAGCTTTTTGCAAAGTTCATGAATATGCTACAGGATGCCGGGGAGAAACCCTCCCACTACCTGAATAGGCTGCAGGTGATTCTAAGCCAGGCTGTGAAAAGAGGGGGTGTAGCACCCGCGCAGAACAGAATGAACACTTACTGAGGCAATTTTGCAGAGGTTGCTGGGACAGTGCTATGCTAACTGCTCTTCACTTGGATCAGAGAAGACATAACCCACCATCTTTTCCAGAAGTTCTGTTGCTCCTGCGTACAGAAGAAGAGAGGCAGGCTGCAAAAGCAGTTCGGATGAGACAACATCTTGGAGCCCCAAAGCAACGAGCTGCAGCAAATCTTCAATGTGCCTGCGCCTGTGAAGGAGATAACATGTCATCGCACCAGCAGGAATCCACAGTGGACATGCTGTGTGACACCCAGAACTTGAAAAAACAAGTGGCGGGCCTCCAAAGTCAAGTAGCAAGCCTTAAAACACAGAATCGCACAACCCCAATCCCAGAGTAGTCCCTCCCAGCTTGATCCTCTCTTCCAAGATTTAAAGAGACATGTGGCAGAGCTACAGAGTCAGATATCAGCCCTACAAGCACAGACCCCGACTTTCCCTACTGTTGTTGGAGCAAATGCACATCAAAGGGCAAATAACTCTTCGACCGCTACAGCCAGAATACAGCACGGAAGGCCACGTCCCTGGTATTGCTTCCGTTGTGGTGAGGATGGGCACATGGCACCAAATTGCAGCGAGGCCCCTTATCAAGCATTAGTTGCCGCAAAGAAGAATCAGTTGCATGAAAGACAAGTTCTATGGGAAACGCAAGGCAGCTCTTCCAACATCAGTTAAACTAGAATCAGCTTCGTCACGGGACTGATGGGAGCTGGAGGACATCGACGACGTCCATGGCAAGCAAAGAGCTAGCCTGAGGCAATCCTCTACTAATAACTGGGGTTACCTACCAAAAGGATTAGTGGGAACCAGATGTACTGCCCAAGTTCTTATTGCAGGGGAGGAGTGCAGCTCTTTGTTGGACACAGATCACAGGTCACTACCGTCACCCAGTCCTTCTATGAACAGAAGTTGGCCTCAAAGACTATTCACCCCTTAGACGACCTACTGGAAATTGAAGGCGCTAATGCCAGACAGTCCCGTATAAAGGTTACATAGAGCTCAGTATAACCTTTCCAAAGAGCTTCCTTGGTTCAGACATTGAAGTACCTACCTTAGCCCTTGTGGTTCCAGATTGCCGTGCCATGACCTCATCACCAGTGTTGATTGGCACCAACACATTGGACGTAATGTACAACAATACATTGAGACAAACCCTGCTCACCACCAGCCATCTCCTTATGGCTATCGAGCAGTGCTGAAAACACTTGAACTAAGACAGAAGCAAGTACAAGACGGCAACCTGGGATCAGTGAGACTGGAAGGGAAGCCAGAAGTCATCCCCGCAGGACAAAGAGTTGTACTGGAAGGAGTGGTAAATATCCACAGTGTGCACACAGAAAAGTGGGCATTAATGGAGCCTCCATCCTCAAGCTTCCTTCCAGGTGGCAAAATGGTTACTTGTGGTTTACTCACCCTGCCAACCAGGGCGCCTTATAGAGTACCAGTAGTGCTAACCAATGAGACACAGCATGACATTCAGCTGCCACCAAGAAGTGTCTTGGCTGAGCTCAACAGCATACAGCAAGTGCTCCCTGAAACAGGAAAAACAAAGACTGAAGATCCTACAGCTCATCAGCTTGACCCATCCAAAGTTTCTCCAAAGACATTCAACTTTGCAGACTCCCCAATTCCTTCAGAATGGAGGGAGAGAGTAGAGCAGAAGTTACAAGCTATGCCAGATGTGTTCTCACAGCATGACTTGGACTAGGGAAAGACAGACAAAGTGAAACACCACATCAACCTTCATGATGAGACCCCTGTCAAGCAAAGAGCTTGTCCCATTCATCCCAATGACATACAAGCTGTCCGCAGACACCTCCAAGAGCTGCTGGACGCAGGCATTATTCGAGAGTCTGAGTCTTCTTTTTCCTCTCCTATTGTAGTAGTCCGGAAAAAAAATGGTGACGTGCGGCTCTGCATCGATTACCGCCGATTAAACCTACAGACAGTAAAGGATGCCTATGCCTTGCCAAACTTGGAGGAGACCTTCAAAGCACTGCATGGATCTAAATGGTTCTCTGTGTTGGATCTCAAATCGGGATATTACCAAATCGAAATGGATGAAAGAGACAAGGCAAAGACTGCTTTTGTGTGTCCGTTGGGATTCTGGGAATTCCAGCGAATGCCCCAAGGAATCACCAACGCACCAAGTACTTTCCAGAGATTAATGGAGAAATGTATGGGTGACATGAAACTCAAGGAGGCTATTGTCTTTCTAGATGACATCATTATATTCTCTGAGACTCTAGAGGAACACGAGACAAGATTACTGCGAGTCCTCAACCGTCTCAAAGAGTATGGCTTAAAGCTATCAGTGGAAAAGTGCAAGTTCTTTCAGACATCAGTGAGGTACTTGGGACACATTGTTTCCAGGGACGGTGTCAAAACAGATCCTGAAAAGATCAACGCCTTAAAGACCTGGCCAAGCCCGAAGAACCTGAAAGAACTGAGGTCATTCTTGGGGTTTTCGGGATACTACCGGCGATTTATCGAAGGTTATTCCAAGATAGTCAAACCATTAACAGATTTAACAGTTGGCTACCCACCTCTGCGAAAGACCAAGAGCCCAAAAGAGAAGAGCGTGGTTTATCGCAACCCGAAAGAACCTTTCAACGATCGTTGGACTCCTTCATGCAAGTATGCTTTTGAGACAGTCATTGACAAGCTTACCACTGCCCCAGTATTGGGTTTCGGAAACCCCACCTTGCCTTACACCTTGCATACCGACGCCAGCACTACTGGCTTGGGAGCTGCACTTTACCAGGAACAGAATGGACAGCTGCGACCAATTGCATTCGCCAGCAGAGGACTATCTCACAGCGAAGCTCGCTATCCTGCCCATAAGCTGGAGTTTTTAGCCCTAAAGTAGAGCGTCACAGAAAAATTCAGCGACTTTCTGTATGGAAATCAGTTTACCGTCGTCACTGACAGCAATCCACTAACCTACATACTCACTTCAGCGAAGCTGGATGCTACCAGTTATCGATGGCTGTCTGCCCTGTCCACATTCTGATTCACACTTCAGTACCGTGCAGGGAAACAAAATCTGGATGCTGATGGTCTGTCAAGACGTCCTCATGGAGACCTGATTAATGATCTTCAATCTCAAAAGGAGCGTGAACGAATCCACCAGTTCTCCTTACGTCATTCTCCTAATAGTGAAAATGTCACTGAAGTGGACCCAGAAGTAGTCCAAGCAATCTGTGAATGTCATCTACTTCGCCAAGATCCAGAAAACCAATCACTTGACCCCAGTGTGCGAAAAAGCACACGTCCCACCGTCCGGGACGTGTTATTTACAATATCGGACAAGTAGATCTTTCAATTGACTTGTCCGGCGGACAAGTGACGTTTTTCGCCCTCATTTATTGACAAATTATTGATAAATTCAGTTTACAAAAGGCAGAACTCATTCGCAAATTGTACGTGTCCGCCATTGTTCGTTTAGAAATGTTAGTTTCGGTTCTGCTTGTCGATTCCTAAGGAAATGCATCTCGCCGCTTTCTGTACAGTTAGACGGGGGCGGGGCGGGACGGGACGTGTAGCACAGTGGCAGGGTTGGGAAGCAAAACTCGGTTCCGAGTAGGAACAAATAACAATTGTCCGGTCCCGGGATTAAATGAGAGTTGTAAGGACAGGGGACGAGGCCGAGCCCCGCGGAACGCAGCTCTCTCTCTCCATGCTCCGTATCAGCTGATCGCTGCATGGTGCAGCTCAGCGCGCGTGCGTCTCTCTCTCTCTCTCTCTCTCTCTCTCTCTCTCTCTCTCTCTCTCTCTCTCTCTCTCTCTCTCTCTCTCTCTCTCTCTCTCTCTCTCTCTCTCTCTCTCTCTCTCTCTCTCTCTCTCTCTCTCTCTCAATTCAATATGCTTTATTGGCATGAATGTCAGGTGAACAATATTGCCAAAGCGTCAAGGATAATACAATTCAATAGTGATATGATAAAATACAAATACAATTCATTCATTAAACAATTTACAACAATGTATTATTACAAAACCGCAAACAAACTCTCTCTCTCTCTCTCATGTTCTTTCTCTAACACGTAATGAAGGTTATTAAGCGTTTTAGCTCCTATGTTGTTAATATTGACCGCCATTTCCTTTATGAAGTAAAGCAGCCTCCCTGTCTGTGTCCTCGCGCTGTCCTCACATCCCCGGACCCCCAGACTCGGAGGAGCACAGGGATGTCAGTATTGTTTATGAAGCAGGGTAAAGAAAGTACATTATTGAAATGAAAATACTATTTATTTACTTTTACAAACAGTGAGCAGCTGGGCAGCTGCAGCATGTGTGTTGCAGGACATGTGTAAGCGTGCAAGCGTCTTTGAGTTGTAGAAAAGCGCTAGGCCTATAGGCTATAAATATAATGTATTAGTATTATTATTATTATATTATTATTAGGTTGGACATGTGTGGTTGGACTCTGTCTCACAGGCAGGTTGCAGTGTAACATCAGGAGACTGGGCCAATTGTACATTCTCAAACTGCTCCACTTGGAACTAACCAAACAATGCAGAGATTATTTTTATATAATTGTATTCAATAACCGTAAGAAATTAAACAGTATGAAGTGATTTGTAAATAGGAATACAGATTTGACTTCATGTTTTCATAAATATATTTTTCTCCCAGTTTGTCATTATTTTTACCCTCTCAAGGAACCGGAATCGAGAACCGAAAATAACCGGAATCGAAAAGCAGAACCGGAATCGTTAAAATCCAAACGATACCCTGCCCTATGTGTGATGCAGTAAAATCTCACCGCTCACTTACGTTAGCGGTGTCGTAAAAACCGTGGGAAAATGTAAAATACGATGGCGAAGAAGAAGATTCCAGTGGCCCCAATTTTTGTCCATTCTGGACAAGTGAAAAATGTATTCGGACAAGTAAATTGCCAAACTCACTTGTCCATGGACAAGTACTCTCTAAAAACTTTTTCTCACACTGGACCCTTGCATCACACTCGTTGAATCCCTGTCTATGTATGCAGACGTCATTCCCTCAATCTTTGAGCAAGAAGAACAGGCAGAGGGAACTCCCACTATCCAGCATTTGTCCAGGGAAGAGATAAAAGAAAAGCAGAGAGCTGACCCCAGTATCCGAGAAGTCATATTCCAACTAGAGACTGGGCAAACACCCCCACCTACTGCACGACGAGAGCTCCCTGAACTTCCGTTGCTGTTGAGAGAATTGCCTCGATTGGAGATAAAAGAGGGAATCCTCTATCGAAGGAGGAAAGAAGAAGAACACACCACATTCCAACTGGTCTTACCCAAAGAGCTCAGGACATCTGTCATGAAGAGTCTGCATGACGACATGGGTCACTTAGGAATAGAGCGAACTACAGATCTCCTTCGATCCCGGTTTTACTGGCCTAGAATGGCTGCTGAGGTGGAAGCTAAAGTGAAGACATGTAACCACTGCATTCGGAGAAAGACCCCACCTGAAAAGGCTGCGCAGCTGGTCAACATAAAAGTAACTCGTCCGTTGGAGTTGGTCTGTATGGACTTCCTCTCGATCAAACCTGACAGAAGCAACACAACCAATGTCCTGGTGATCACAGACCATTACACAAAATATGCAGTTGCTATGCCCACACCCAACCAGAAAGCTTGTACCGTGGCCAAATGCCTCTGGGAGAACTTCATCATCCATTATGGTTTCCCAGAGCGCTTACACAGTGACCAAGGACCTGACTTTGAATCAAAGACAATTAAAGAGCTTTGTGAAGTGGCAGGGATTCAGAAAGTTCGGACAACTCCATACCATCCAAGAGGAAACCCAGTTGAAAGGTTCAATCGGACGCTTTTAAGCATGTTGGGGACCTTAAAAGACAGAGACAAAGCGCATTGGCGAGACTTCGTACGCCCATTGGTGCATGCCTACAATTGCACTAAGAACGATGTCACTGGGTTCAGCCCTTACGAGTTGATGTTCGGGAGGCAACCTAGGTTACCTATTGACTTGGCATTTGGTATCCCACTCTTTGAACGCAACCAAACATCTCACTCAGATTATGTACGGAACTTGAAGTCTCATCTGAAGGAGATTTACCAACTCGCATCCAGCAATGCTGCTAAAAATGCTGCAAGGAACAAAGCCAGATTTGATCGACGCATCACAGTCTACACTTGAAGTTGGGGACCGTGTGCTGGTAAGAAGTGTTCGTCTACGAGGGAAGCATAAACTTGCTGACAAGTGGGAACCTGATATTCATGTGGTGACAAAGCGGGCCGGTGATCTTCCAGTGTACACAGTGAGACCCGAGAAACAAGATGGACCGCTGAGGACGTTACACAGAGATCTCTTATTGCCTTGCGGATTTCTCCCTGCAACAGAAGACAATGTAACCTCGCCGGAGCCAGTCTCACGGAAAAGGACCCGGCAGAACACTTGCTTGAATCCTGCTGCACAAGATGCAGATGAAGACGTGAATCAAAATGAGTCAGATGAAGAAGTTCCTGTGTACTGGAATGCAAACTCTCAGTGTGTGGAAAGTGCTTGGCACCCATACCAAATCGAGCTGAATGAGAATACCCATATGGAAGATGAAGGACTAGGCAGTCCTATTGGGATTATTCCAATTGAGTCCTCAGCTGAGCAAAACGCTCAAGCAAAAGTAGATGTTACCCATCCTGGAGTCCTGATGAGCACAGAGCAATCAGCCGAATCTGAGGTCATCAAACCTGATAGTTCACTGAAAAGAGGCATCAGTGAAGTTGGAGAAAACAACATTGTGAATGACACTGACATAACTGAAAAAGAACCTGAAGGAGGAGTCTTAAAAGAACCTGAAAGAGAAAACGTACCTGACGATGGAACAATATCTGAAACTGCATCAGAAGGAACACAACCACCAGAGAATATTCAAAATGTCGTGGAGGATGCCATTCCAGTGCTCTCCAACATGTCTGCCAGCAATGACGACTCTCAGAAGCCAAAGACAAAAGCTACTATGGCTGAGATTGCTGAAGATAAAGATGAACAAGATGCTCTTCACAGACGTTCCAACAGACCCAGAACAATTCCAGATAGATTACACTACACCCAATTAGGTAATCCACTAGTCTCCATTGTGCAGTCCCTTTTCCAAGGCTTAAATGTAGCCTTCACAGACACACTACAAGGTCATGCTTATGAAGTTCAAGCAGAAAATCCTCATTCGGCTGTGACCAGACAACCTGATAGGTGTTGCGGGACGTACACACCTTTGAGAGGGGAGTGTGTAACCTCCGGTTACTAAGACACCGAGAAATAACACTGAGTAACATGTCAACTTTATTTTAAGGCTTAGCACTACATACACAAACAATATAAATTATTTGAAACTAAAATAGAAACAATATAGATACACAATATGCAATTTAGGACAACATGATTTAGACAATTCTTCATGAAAACATTTAAATGAGTGTGATTAGATAAATCCCCTGTCCATCTAAAGTGGTTGTAAAGCAAGGCTAAGCAAATCAAAGTTTAGACCCTCCCCCGTGTCTGCCCTTCTAGCAGGAAATGAGATGTGCTGTTTATCCTTTGTGGACGATGACTCATGTAGCATTAGCACTGTGTGGATTTTGATTAGTAATTTGAGACTTTAGAAATAGATTGACCGACTTTGCAACGTTTCCCAAAGAGCATTGCCTCTTATATGATACCCTTGGTGAGTTCTATGAGAAAATACTGATGTTAAATATGTATTTTAATGAAATTATCAATGCTAAATTTGCCGCGGCTAACCGTTGCTAACGCGTTAGCCTAGCGTGTTTCAGTGTTGCTTTAATGTGTGCGGAGCGGAGGGAGGTGAAGTCACTGCACCACTCTATTGTCTGTGGTTTTGGCGGTGGTCTTCACGTTGCTTTGTCGCCTGTTGTGGCACATTGAAGGGGCATTGACCACAGCTTAGTCTGTTATTTGTTGTGGAATATGAGCAAAGTGGAGCTAACTGTAGGTTGGTCTAAAATTAGTTGAGTACACTTTGTTAAAATAATAACATGTGTGACAGATGTGTTAAATAAGCTGACTGATAATTGTTGTATTTAGAATTGTTTGTTTAATAGGATTTAAGGAAAATGTTCAGTGTATTTAGTTGATTTGATTAAGATACAGAGAAGTGCTGTTCCATTTCCATTTAAACCATTGTATAAGCATTCATTTGACTCTTGGCCTTGTTGTCAGGTCGGGTCTTTTTGTTGTTTGATGTGAAGGAGATTTCTGGACTATTTGACTGGAACGCTGCCCTCATCTCTGCTGGTGTACTGTGGCGAAATTCAGTCTGGCGAGCTACCCATAAACCTATCTACAGGAAAAGAACCATTACAGTTACCCACAACGGTGGTAGGACAAGAACTTGTGCATCTTGTCCTCTTCACAAGTTGAGAGCCAAGAACTGATTTATGGATTATTTGATTCTATGTTGAATATGTTATAACTATATGTGTATAGAAGTAATGTGATAAGTTTTCTTTCATTTTATTTAAGAGTCTGAAATAACATTTAAAATACAGAGTCCTGGTTCCCAAAATTAGAATACATAGCTTAGCTACTCAATTTAAATAAAACCATTAGTTTACATTAAATAGGGATAATTAAAACAGAAGTAATAACACTAAAGGATATCAAAATAGTTATAAAATAAATAGGTACACATAATTAGAACCAGGATACTCTCAAATTCAATAATATATTTATATAAAATGTTTATCTGAAAGAAAGAGGGAACAGAGAATAAATAGTATAGCTTCCTTTACCCTTTCCAAACAACGTCTGCTTTGTGTCTTTTCACTTTTACTGCACAGTATCCACTTTCACCTGAGCAACCTAGACTTCTGATGCGCTGATCCACACACACTGAACTGTCTACACTTGATTGAGGTTTGATTGCAACTGATTCATATAAATAATTCTGTGCTCAGCATTCACTTTTGGTGCTCGTGTTACAGAAGCATGGGGTGTTATGGGTGGTGGAATAGGAGGAGTAGGGCAAAAAGGGAAGGGCCATGTTTGGATAAAAAATCCAAGAGGTCAGTGCAAAGTGTCTCTTCCCTGAATGTATTCACAGTTCATCATTTGTGAGGATGTTACCTTTGACCTTAATTGGGTTTTAATGTTTAATGCGTCATCGTAATGTGATTACTTTTATTAGTAACAAGTAATGTTTACATGCAGTGGCCGAGTGTCACTGGGGACGACCGGGGCCTGCCAATTTGTCCAATAAAAAATGCACAACAATGAAATACAAGAATTTTGGTTCCTTAACTTGCGTTCCTTCTAACAGCCAGCAATGGGCCAATGAACTGCTTGCAAAACCTCTCATTGTATAGAAGTCTATGAACAATGACCATACTTCTCACTTGATTTATTGTCTCAGTAAGTATTTTTTCTAATAAATGTATGGCCTCTATCGCTAGTTTCAATTCTCGTTAATACAGCATGATGTTCAATATGTAAATAATGATCCCCTTTAGTGTAAAATAGATGATTAATGTGCCTAAACCTTTTAGATTTATAGGTGGCGATTGTGGTGGCGATGTTGCGTGATCAACTGATGCTTTCTGGGTCTGGTAAGCATGATCAATGCTAAAACATGGCCATGATGGATTTTTTGGTGGTGACTTCTGTGCTCTCCAACTTCCTCCTTCAGAAGAACACGTTTTATTACGTATGATTAATACATTCAGAAACCAAAGTTTTAAAAAGGTCATGTTGTCTAGGGCAGCAGATTTTAGACGGAGCCAGGTCAGCGGTTTCCTCCAGCTAAGCTTACCGTCTCCTGACTCTAGCTAGTAGTATTAATTTCGTTTTAACTCTTGGCAAGAAAACAAATTAGCAACAATTAAAATGTTGAGATATTCCTTTGACAGTTCTTCGATACTCTACATCAACAATGCCACAGTTGTCTTAGCCCCTCTTCTGACCTTTTATAGCAACAACTTTCTAATCTATTTTTACTATCCTCCTTTCTCTCTTTGGTCTCCTGAAAACCCTTCTTTCATCATCCCTTTGTTTTCCCAATATTTTCTCTCAGCTTTCCCTCCTCACTTTCCCTTTCTTGTTACGATCCAATTCATTAAACATTTTTGGCGCCTTAAGAAGTAACTTTTCCATTACTGTGCCATTAATCACATCAGTCATCCTTTCTCCCCACCGGTATTTGGGCCCCCCACCTCCCCTCCCCTCCCAATATAATTAGTCTTGTTTGACAGTTGTTATCTTGGAAAACGGCAGTCATGGCAAGTGCCACACAGAGAAGCACATGAAAGGGAGAGGAAAATTGAACGACTACCATGTGAATGCACACGCTGAATTACACCGATCCGTGACCCATTACAGGATGGGTGCAAAGGCAGGGAAGGACTTGAGTCACCTGAGCTGATGAGGGAGCAACTCAGCAGTTGGTCAAATTTTGCAAGACTTTGGATCTGCAGTGGACAGTTAAAACAAATGAAACGCCTGTGAGTCATCCGGCAGATAGTTAATGGCGCAGAAAACACTTGCCATCCGAAAATATTTTCGTGAGTGATCATGTGTGTGTTTGAATGAGTTTTTCTGTGATTTTTTGCTAACTGAGTGACACTTACATTAAAAACTATTGACATGAAACGATTAATTTTGCCCTGCTGAGGTTTTAGCTCTAGATCTTAGTTTGGAAACCACTTGTTTGGTGCAATATATTGAGTCCCAGAAAAACTAGAGTGATGTGCAAGAGATGCCTGACATGACCTGATGTAAGTCCAACCTCTTTAGTGCACTGGGTTGAACAAGGAGTACCAATTATCTGTAGAAATGTTTTTCATGGTCCATGTGGAATGCAGCAGCACTCTTCAGACTAGAGGCCGACCATATGCTTTGCTCTGCGTCGTAGGCTAGCATGTCACATTTATAATGCAATCACTTCCTTGGGCACACATGCAAAATGCATGGTGATAGGAACACCAAGTGAAGACTATAGGACACATTGTTTTGTTGAGGTGCTGTAAAGGCCACTAAAGGGCAAGCATCTTTAATTGAGGAACAGTTACACAATAATTGCCACTTCTTGGGTGTCTGACCTTTGCGCAAGAGGTTGATGAGTTGGGGTTTCAAATAGCAATACTCTACACTGAAGTCACCAACAGACAATTGGCGGTCAGCCATCCTAATATAAGTCTTTAACTGCAGTTTTCTTTATTCTAAAATGTGTGTAAATATATACTCTTGATGCTGTTTCTAATTTCTGTTTTTGCTTTATTTAAATTAAATGTCATGTGAGGACACCATACTTGGAACCTAAAACCATCTTTTACTATCTTGTTTTTCGGACATGCTTGACTTTTTTTCCACCCCGCTTGGCTTAGACATCAACCATCATGTTTAGGAACATGAGCAAACCTCCACTGAAGGGAAGCCATATAGTTAATGTGCAGGACAGAAGGCCTGAACTGTTATATACTGGGTAAAAACCGAGCCAGACGGGTGCGGTGTTTCCATAATACTGCTGCATTTTCACTGAGACTGAAGGCGACTGCATAGCAGGGCCACCCATGTTGTGCCGTGCCGAGGCTTGTGCAGTACAGTAAACATGGCAGGGGCCTTTTGGACCAGCTTCTCAAGCCCCTGGCCAAGCTGTCTGTAGTGGATGCCAACCAGAACTGACTGAAAAAAAAGGGGCAGAATGTCCTATAACTTAGCATTGCCAGTGTATTCCAAGGGCTTGCCCAAGTGGATGAAATATTCACAGCTCTGCCAATGGAGATGAAAGTAACGTGTCATTAATTTGTCATGTTGTCCAGAGGAAGCCTTCTCTTTGTTCCAAATCATGGGTTTGCCTGGAGAGAGCCTGAAATGAGATTATGATGGATTTCCCCAAAGAAGAACAATTAAGAAGAGCAGAGCAGCCCCAGTTCCCTAAGAAAATATAATTAAAATGACGATATACACTGGTGATTCTCATTTTATACAAGACTAAGTGAATCACATAAGTCTGACCAAACCCTTTCAGGCCAATCATAACCAGACCTTGGATTTTGAGAATTTCACTTAAACCTAAAGTTTAACAATTGTAGTCAAAGTAAGAATGTACCTGCATTACTAGTAAGTAAAAAGGTCTGCAAAGCTCCAGAACTCCCATTGGACCATCCTGCCTGTTGTCACTGCCACCCAGTCAGCGTGGGAACCCACACAAACTCATGTAATTTCCTGCCTTTTGTAAACACTCCACCAGGAACTGGATATTACACTGTACATTCGTAAATATATTGGTCACTGCTTTCGTCAGAATCTGTGTGTGAATGAAGCAAGCGGCAACACATCATAATAGTGCTACATAAGAAAAAAAAACTAATTGCCGGTATCATTTCCTTTTTCCAGTCACAGTCATTTCTGTGTGAAGTGTAAATATCCTATTGTGTTCTTGAAGGTTTGTGCCAATTAATCAAAAATTAGTCACCACACACATTTGAGGTTCTGTATTTGGTTGTGTGTCTTGTATGCAAAATGTACACAATGGTATGCAACACATAAATAATGTCTTTCATTTTTTGTAAAGCACTTGAATTGCCTTGTGTTGAAAGGTGCTATATAAATAAACTTGCCTTGCCTTGCCTTGCCTTGAGGTTCTGTATTTGGTTGTGTGTCTTGAATGCAAAATGTACACAATGGTATGCAACACATAAATAATGTTTTATGTGTTAGTTGTAACAAAATAGTTAGGTGGTCAAGGATGTAAAGATATGATAAGAAGCAAATAAACTCAAAAACCAAGTTATCATTTATGTATCAAAATGATTACAATACAGGCACTTGTCATAATATCACAATCTAACAAGCAGGTCATAATTCCTTATATTTATTATAGTGCTTTTCCAGAGCTCAAAGCGCTTTACAAATACACATTACACACATGTAACGGTCATGTACTGTGGACAATACCCACAGGAGCAAATTTGGGTGAAGTGTCTTGCCCAAGGACACAACGGCCTGACGCAGTGGCGGCGGAGGCGGGTTTAGAACTTGACTTCCCCACCGCAGTTCTGATGAACTAAAGAGCAGATCGCGTTCACACCGGAATAAGTCCCTCAGGGAGGATTAGTCAAATGAAGCCGCTGACGTAACTTCTTCTTCTTCTGCTTTGGGTTTACTGGCAGGCGATTTAGAAGCTGCTTCTACTGAAGCCTTCCGAGTAAATCGCCAGAACTCAAACACCTCCTCATCTCCACCGCTCCCATGTTTTCTTTTGTGTTGCCATAAGTTAGTCTCTCTGCGTTTGTGCGCTTGGCTAATGCTAATGGTAATAATGCTAATGCGAGGAAAATAAAATGGCGGCTTCACAAAACCTTTTGGGAGTTTTACGGGGCGTGTTTTGCAATCCGCCCAGCCAATCAGAAATGGGAACCTTTTTCTCCCATGAAAGTACCTGCTCTCTAGCAGGGACTGAAAAGGGGGTGAAAAGGTTCTCATGAACTAAGTTCTAGTTCCGGATTTCTTTGGTGTGAATGCACATTTTCGGAACTATATCGGAACTATACTGGGAAAAGTACTCCGGTGTGACAGCGCCTATTGCTGCTGTTAAATGGTTCCTTTTCCACTCTTGTCTTGCCCTTAAGACTGAGCCTTCACACCCTCTGGAAAGTGCTGATTCTGGGGTGGGTCCAAAGGCAGAGGCCCCTGGAACCTTTAACCCTTGTGCACCCTTTACATTTAACAGCATTTTATGAGCAAATATTAACCCATTTATCTCCATGAAAAAAAAGAGAACCACCTTTGTCTTGAAATAGCTTGAGTCAAACATGTTTTTTTTTAACCTGTGCCAACTTGGATGCTTAACGGGCTTTTTTTTCACGAAACTGTGTCTCAGGGCTTCTTAAAATTTAATAAACTACGAATGTGGAGCCTTCGTCTTCAGTGGCTGTTGCCACGACACCTCCACACACTGCCAGATATCTGGCAACGGGGGCGAAACGAAGGCTGGCTGCGCCGGGCGGACCGGGCCGTAGAACCCCTGGCGGAGGCGGCTCACCGGTTTCAGCGGCAGTGGTGGGGGGAGCGGTAGCCCTACACGCTCCGCCACCATGGTCATCAGCAGGGGGAAGTCCTGGCGGACAGACCTGGGCGGTGGACCTTCATGGACGCCGGACCCGGAAGTGCCCGACAACGAGAAGTCCTCGTCATCCTCCTCCCCGGCAAACGGAGCCATCCGCCTCGCTGGAATGGCGAACGTGAATGGCACCGCCTCGGCCATATCCTGGTCCCCCAAACACTCGAAGCAGAGGTGGTGGGGATCGGCGCCCGCTATTAAGCCAGGGCACGAAGGACAGGCCCGGGTCTGTAGAAGTTGCGACTCCATGAAGGTACGATAACTTCTTTCTTCTTCTTTCAAACGTTTTACTTTTCTCTGTCAGGTGTTGTCCTGCTCGCTGAAGAGAAAAGGATGACAGTCAGGAGGCTCGGAGCACAGATGGCGGCATTGTGACTATGCTTTATGGCCGCAAGACGTTTAAAGTGAGAGTTTTATTTTAAATGAGGAACTAGAAATGAACATCATAATATGAATAATATTTCATTAGGACGCTCTGGATACTGACTTATTTACGCATGCTTCCTTTTCTTTTCAAGCAGTTTCACACTTGCGGTGCTGTCAGATTCCAAAAGGATTACTTCAATTAGGTTGCACATGAGAAAAATCTTAAGAATTGCTAAAAATTCTAAACATAAAGGAAAAACAACATATTATGTACTGAAGTGCCCTTTACAAACTTAATAGTCCATTTTTGGTGAAACCAATGGTGTATGGTTTCTTAATAAACTTCAGTCGGAAAAGATGTTGTGTAGTTCTTAAAACAGCTGAAACAGTTATGCTTGCATGTCAAAAACCCACAACAGCTGGAGCATTACATTGCTTCTGAAACTATTATTATCTCGCCTGTGTTAATTTTAAATCCGGGTCATGCCCCAGAAACCAGAACAAGAGTAGACTTCTCATTATTGACTTCACTTCACAGCCACTGCTTTCCCACTCATTTCCTTAAAACTGCTTTTTTTGTGGCAAAATGTATTGGCTTGAAATTCTCAATCAGAAACAGTTCACTCCTAGGGTTAGGTTACCCAAAACTGTGATCTATTAACAAATGGTCATAAACTTAAAGTCACAAATGAAAAGGTTGAATTGTACTTTATCTTAACTTGTAATATAAGATACCCTAGTGTTAGAAATGGTTGGTGATGGCTTGTGTTTGAGTGAAGTTATGGCAATTAAAGCGGCATAAAACCCAATAACAGTGTTGAGATATTAAACACATTTTTTGTGATGGGCGCGTAGATATGATTTGAATCACTGCCAAACCATGACAGACATTTATTCAGATTGCTACAATGCCCAGTTTGAATAGTTGTTCAACAATATATAGATGTTTGAGAACGGGCGAGTTCCTCCCAAATCAATTGCAATTGTTTTGTTGGTTGGGTTAGCTTCTGGCTTCAGGGCTAAGTTAAGTATTAGTTGCTTTACACTGTTTTTCAGAGAATATACAAAAAGTGCCGTTCATGACACACATGATGCTAATGCAACACCTTCAGCCTTGTTGACAGCTTGTATTACGCCTACATTTTTCCATCAGATAACATAAACGCATGTACTAATGCATGTCTGTTGCTCTTGTAAACCGTATACATAGCTTGGCTTGGAATCTTGTCTATGTAGAGCACCTGTAATAGCAGTTGCATGGTTGACTTGTCATGTAAAAAGAGATTCACATCACTCATCTACAGATATGTCTTGTGGTCGATGCTCAAGTAGTTTGTTTAGCCAAATACATTTATACTTGTGTTTTTTTAGTTTTGCGTGATTTAATCAGTTTTTCTTCTGTATTTCAGTGGAAAAAAATTCAAGGTACAATGTATTTCATGTCTTTTATGGCACTGTATATATAGTGTTCCACCATTGGTACTAGAAACATTTCAAACACCTAAGTATAAACATCAGCCTAAATCCCAAGCATCAGGGTGGAGATTGTCTGGGTGCATATCATGCAAGTATAGCGCTGTCAGAATGGTACAGACAGCATTCATCACATTCCTCAACAGATGCCACGGACGTTAGACCAGCACGCCTTAAATGCAGTAGAGCTGAACCCAGTGCAACCAAACCGAGGAAATCAGAGCTGACTGGGCCACTGGCAGAGAATGCTTTGAGGTGAAAAATACAGTTAAAGGAACAGAATTCTTACCGTTCTCTCGTCTGCTGCACGCACCACCCATAATGTATAAACATACCTGATGAATATCTGTGTTGATTGATGCAATAGCACGCATTTCAACAGCAAATTAGACTGCTCATGGCAGTATGGAATGTACCCACATTAAAGTTTCCTATACTGTGTAAGCTCCAGGTTGGTATTACAGGACGAAGTGCTTCATTCCAGATGAGCAGTACAGGTATATGTTGCTGTCTCTAAAAAAACAGCACGTATAGTACTTGAGCATCATTAATTCATAGCATAACGTTCCATCATGTGCATAGCTCTCTTTTTCTCCCACAATGTTATCTGGATTTTTTATACAACAATACAAACATGAGACATAAAAACAGACACGCTTTATCTGTATAATACAAGGTAATCTTATGCAGAAAAGAAAAGACACACAATTATACAGTCTCATGAACTGCACCGGCACTGCATCTATTCATCCTCTTGAATATTAGATACACCTTTAGATCCTTTACATGAGCAAGAAGAGGGGGCAGAGCTTATGCCTGCTCATGCGGGACCCGGCAGATACTGTCTAAAATAAATGCTGCGGTGATGAAATGCCAAAACCACATCAAGGATTATTTCTGAAACATTATGGAGCTCAAAGGCTTTCTCTCTTGCTGGTTTACCCAACCCACTCTCTTCAGTCTGCGTACAAATGACACGACTTTACACATTGGAAATGTGTGCAATAGATACGCAGAAGTCCGATTTTGCGTGCATATGATACGCTAACCATTCCCATTGAGATCTGAGGCCGAGTTTTGCGTGCATATTATACGCCACGTTTCGTGCCTGCACCACTTATTTTTGTCCGGTCGGGTCTTGGAAGACCGGAAGCTGTGTGGTTCATAAAAACATGTTCTTACTCAATACCAAGCCACGATTATTGTTTTTATTTTAAATCGTATAATGTCGGACTTTTTTTGCCGTCTGTGAGGAAAAGAAATGGGGCTCAGAGCTCAGAATACTGAAATCTGTATTTTTTAAAATCTTTTTTTCCTTCTAATTTGTTATTCTTTTCTAAATAACACACCGTTATTTACTCAACAATAACACACAATTATCCTTGTTTTTGTTCTTGTTTATTAGTTTAATTCTATAATCTTGGGCTTTTTAGCCGTAAATAAAGTCACCGGAAACAGACGTAGGCCTATAAGGGACATTTCGAGCATCATTGCGATACACACACCACACCCACTGAACTGATTACCCAAGATCCTCAACTTGAAGCTCGGTGATGGATGTTTTAGCCGCAATGCACGTTGGGATATGGTGTTAACCGAAAAACATTTCAGAGTTTAGGATGGCCGAAGACACTACACTACCCATAATCCTCAGCTATCGTTTGGGACTACAGTCCCGTTGCTTGACAAACCCCGTGATTCATCTTCAAGCTCTGGGATTGGATGTTGGAGTGGCAGTGCGCCAAGGTTACGCCGAGTGTCAAACAGCTCTTTGAAATTGAACGAAACCACGGCAGACTATCCAAAACTGGACTCGAACAGGCCCCCCCCCCAGAACTACACATGCTGGCTATTGTGTTTCGCAACATGTTCTATGGCACGTCTCTACTGGGAATTGTAGTTTTAAAAGACGTTTTCGTTTTTCCCACAATTAGAAGTTGCCAGTATTAAACTGTGTACACCCCTGGAGGTTTAGGGATAGGAAACACATTGGTGTGTACAAATTTAAAACATATAATTAATAAATGGGTGAAAATCGCTTGTGTCCATAATGGGCAGCATTAATATATACCCACATGACAGCTCATTGTTACTTTGTAATTCTACTCCACTACAATTCAGAGGTTAACCTGGTATTTTTACTCCACTACATTTATTTTAGTTACTTTGCAGATTCTGATTAATGATGTGAAATATAAACAACCCTTAAAGCAGACTTTAGTTACACCTGAGTAAAATTCAGGGAAGGTGATTGTCAAGTGCCAACAATCAGGAGAGATATTTGATAGTTGGTGCTTGAGAAGACTAAACATTTATCTGCAGATCCCTATAAAGTATATTCATTACTCGTTATTCTCTACTAATAGTTAATTAAAGACTGTATATAATGGCTATTTTGCACATCCCTTTCAAGATTTCAATATTTTCAAAGGTTTATTGACATATCATATACACAACTACGGTGTAGTTATGCAATGAATGAAAAACTTGGGTCACGGGTTCCTCAACAGTGCATTACAAGACATCTATCAATATGTGTGTATACCTCCACCATTAAACTGTCATATTCTGCACATTTCTTATACTATCTACATACATAAGAGTATAATTCATATGTATAATATCAGTTAAAATAAGTGCTTCAACATAGTTAACATTGCAGGAAAGCAATATATTAGACGTTACTTTGTCAGGCTTAATATTTATCTGTAGATACCCCCAAAGCTTTTTCCTTATTCAAAAGAAGACCTTAACTTAAAGTATTCTTTAATGTTTAAATAAAGGTTCATTCGTTTGTCTGTTTTGCACATCCTCCTATTAATATCTTTGTACATCCGGCACTAAACTGTTTTATTGTAGAGATCACTTACAGTATCTTCTTGATTTTTTATATTCTATATTTCTATCATTGACCTTCTACTTTCCCCCTATGAAAGTATGTACTCTTAATATTTTTTTCATCAAATATAACAACATTATTCAACAAAAATAATTCAATAACGTGCTTTAACCACTAGGCGGTGCACACAAGGTACACACAGCATACTAATAATAACTTTGTATTATTAGTGTAGGACACTTATGTATGTATAACATCTGAAGATGTGTAGTTTTATTCATGTTTTCACATCATTTTACAGGATATTGCTATACTATTTCACATGTTTTACTTCTACACATTAATATCTGATTTGTAAAACATCACTGTATAAAAGTATATCCTTCATTTAATGGTAAGCTATTGAAATTGTGATTCCATAGATGTGTCTCCCATCACCCCAAAACCCCTGACTATTCTCTCAACTCAGTATTTACATTCTTATATTCAAAGAAAATCAGTAATATCTTTAAAAACTACGAGTCCTTTTCTATCAGCTATGCACCGTTATGGTGTAAATATAACCAGTCTACCAATTGGATCAAATATAAAAGTCAGCCGAATTAATGTTGATACTTCAAGGAGACGTATTGTGTTAAGAGAAATTGAAGATGTTGTTTAATTGCTGATATATTTATGATCCACGTCACGCAGTGGCGAACCGTCAGGGCCTTCAAGGTATTCAGAGAATACCCTGGAACACTCAAATAAAACAAACAAAAAATCGATTTAATTATATAAATAAATGTATATAAAATGAATAAATGAGAATCGTATCTGTGTTGTTGATCTGTAATATTACAGTGTTACATTGATTTGTTTGTCCTTCTTGGACCATGCACTACGCATTTCAGTGGTTTTGTGTTAGAAAAGAAAGCAACCAATCAGATCTTGTTCTGGGTCTCTGGGTAGAATATCCTTCAACCAAGGTATTCTATATCCTTGATAGAATGCCCTGGCCGTTGCACTGAATGAGAGCGTACGTTTGGACTGACAGTTTGATCAACCAATCATATATTGATTTGTAGCCAATGGGCGTATTCTTTCAGAGTTTCCCTCGGTTCCAGGGTACTCTCGAAGGCCCGGTAGTTAACTGGCTCGAGACAGAGGATCTAGATCAGGGGTGGGCAAACTTTTTGGCTCGGGGGCCACTATGAGTTTTAAAATGTAACAGACGGGCCGGGCCAGTAGCAGATCGGTGAGATCGATATTTAGCTTTCCACTCCTCATTAAACACACAACTTTTCTTTTCTTTGGTTCACTCATTGTTACGGATGCAGGTTCAAAGGTGAATTAGGTTCAAAGGTGAATTATTGCGTCATTGCGTCATCGTTTGCGTCATGACGTAACCGTTGACGTGCCTTCTTATGACCCACACAGCGTTTTACGTCGCTGAGTTTCTCCGCAACACCGATCACAACAACATCAATAGAGGACTGCGTCGGGTAGTTTTTAATCATACGAAGCCAGATTAAATTAAAGAACTACTTCTCCAACCTTATACCTTTCTCCAGAGTGCCGTGGTTCATTGTTTATTAATGTGGTTCAGCGGCATTACTGCCCGCTGCAGTGCAGCTCGTCCACCGGAGTTTATTCTCCCGTTAACTTGCGGCAGCGGCCGCTGTAAAGTCTTCACTGTCTGTCACCCAAGCAGCTGATAAATATCCCCCATCCCCATAAGTGAATGTGTTTCAGTATGAATTAGCGCTGTTGGCATCACAACGCTGTTATGAAAGTTTCTCTGGCATTCTACAGGTGATGTTAGCGTAGCAACCGAAGCTAATCAGACTATCTTGTATCATATTGTGGCATAAACCGTTTTCTACACAAAATAAACAGAATCACACTAAGCTGGTTAGTGTTGCCTGACTTTATATAAGTGTTTTTTATAAGTGTGTGGTCGCGTTCTAGTCACTTTGCTCAGCGCTACTGCTTGTTACAACTTGTATTCGCTGTACTGTACTAAACGTGAACTGCTATTGCTCAGGTTAATCTTGACCCCTCCAATGTAAGCGTGACGTGTTTGGTTCTTAGATCTTGCCGGGTTGCCGACTCCAGCAAAGGTCATTTGTGTCTAGAGTGCGCCATCTAGTGGGATCAACTGAAATGCCGGGTATTGCAGGAAAAAGGCAAAATGAATGCGGTCTTTACTATAATTTGGACAATTTTGTACCAATATTCGGCGGGCCGGATTCAAAAGCCCAACGGGCCGTATATGCCCGCGGGCCTTAGTTTGCCCATGCCTGATCTAGATGAATGCGACGAAGCAATTCATGCCGTTTTATTGTTTTTAACGTTGAAATGGCAAGTGCAACAGGTGAAGATGAAGTTGTTGCGGAATTGTTGTGAGTACCCTTTTCAAGACGACAATTCAGTGAAAAGACGGACATTATAATGCCGAGGGGGGAGGGGGGGCGGCGGCTGGGGGGGTGTGTGTCTACAGAAGGTCCAGTTGTGATAGACACGGTTCGCCACTGACGTCACATATTCAGTTTCGGTGGCATTTCTTCCAGTTTGTCCAGAAGTCTTCTAATCAGGGCTCTATACTAAGAACTACGGCAGATGTGTAATATTTAATGCAGCCAAACTGTGTATTACAATGCCGTTATGTGATGACTTTCAAAGAGAAAAGCAAGCACACTCGGAATAAAGTATTATTTTCTTTTTTTTAAATGTTTTGCGGATTTCATATCGCATTAACACCATATCCCAACGTGCATTGCGGCTAAACAATCCAATCACCGAGCTTCTAGCTGAGGATCTTGGGTAGTCAGTTCAGTGGGTTTGTGGTGTGTATCGCAATGATGCTCGAAATGTCCCTTATAGGCCTACGTCTGTTTCCAGTGACTTTATTTTGAAATTCAGTTCCTGAGGAACGGCTAAAAAGCCCGAGATTATAGAATTAAACGAATGAATAATAACAAGGATAATTGTGTGTTATTGTTGAGTAAATAACAGTGTGTTATTTAGAAAAGAATATCAAATTAGAAGGAAAAAAAGATAAAAAAAATACAGATTTCAGTATTCTGAGGCTGTGAGCCCCATTTCTTTTCCTAACGGACGGCAAAAAAAGTCCGACATTATACGATTTAAAATAAAAACAATAATCGTGGCTTGGTATTGAGTAAGAACATGTTTTTATGAACCACACAGCTTCCGGTCTACCAGGACCCGACCGGACAAAACGTGGCGTATCATATGCACGCAAAACTCGGCCTCAGACCTCAATGGGAATGGTTAGCGTACTATGCACGCAAAATCGGACTTCTGCGTATCTATTGCACGCATTTCCAATGTGTAAAGTTGTGTCATTTGTACGCAGACTGAAGACAGTGGGTTGGGTTTACCACAAGGTGAGTTCCTTTTTATTTCCTGCTTCTTCGCACATGTGCTCTCTCCAGTACTGGTTAGCTCTGAGTGTTAGCGATGCTTGCTAATGTAAACAAAGGCCATATTACGTCCAAAACACGTTGGGCATTGATTCTGATAGCAACTTTCTGATAGGGCCGTGGGTCCACCACGTGGGTGCCATCCGATATGACGTGAATAACGTCATATCGGATGGCAAATCTAGATCAGCTCGTTGTAGCCCCGTTTTTCAGAGATTTGCGCACGGAGGAAAAGAGAGAGGGTTTTATTTTCTGACACTTTGTGAGTTCCCTGACATGCCAGGGACACATATTTATGTATAAAAGACATCAAAAAGTGCATTTTGCACGACAGGTCCCCTTTAAAATGTCTCAAGTTTAAAAGACATTCATGATACTGGGAACTATCAAGAAGAACTGAAGAAAAACCCAAAGTTCTGCTGATTCTCAGTCCTTCATCTTAACATAGTTTGTCAGTACGGGACATTCCCAAGAATTTAAAATAGATATCCAACCTAAAAAGAAAAAAGTGAAAAGAACGGCAGCACTGTGAAAACACTGAATGGATTTTCTGCCATCGTGGCTGAGGATCAGACGTGTGGTTTGTAAAAGAAAACAACAAAGCGAATGTTGCATGTGCAGTAAGTCCTGCTCCATGATCTGTTCTTGAGGAACAGAACATCTTAAAAAGTGGCTAGGAGTGAACACATGTCTTTTTCACATTTCATTTTTGACATTTTGTCTCTGTTTTCCTGTTCCTGTCTACCGCCGGGGCAAACCACCAGCAGGAGAAGGATTGGGTTTGAATGTGGTGGACCAAAACCCAGACTACTGACCAATACGTGTTTTGAATCAAGACTCAAAGGATCACATTTAAAGTGATGGAGTGGAGAATGGAAGTAGGCAGAGCCCTGTGGGTTGGCAGCCATGAAGAGTTGTGAAAGATTGTAACCAGCGGGCAGCCAACTGGATGGCATCTGTGGTCAGGAAGGCATTGACTTTATTTCCTTGGATCAAAGGTAGCCAGTTCTCTAAGTCTGTTTGGAGTATGTCTGCTAAAGCTTGAACTTGGCAAGTTTTTAATCATAAATTTGATTTCTAATCCACTTTCATACAAAAATGTGGCTTTGATGCCTTCTTTTCAGTTTGTTGGCATTTATGAACCACAGAGAAAACGTATGAAGCCAGTTTTTGTCATGCATAGGTCATACATATCAAAAAACTGCTTTATATATATTTATGTATGCATGTCATTTTTAATTGATAAAGACAAGAGAGAATGTACAATATACAGATGGCTTTTGCATATAAGAAATCTTTATCAGAGTGCTCCATTTGAACTTTCTTTACTGGAAGCTGGTTTTAATTTAATCAATGATCCTTAAGTTCTAATGCAAATTCAACATTGTTATGCTTTCATGCTTTATATTTGTTGTGTATTACCATACTAAGCACATAAGCCTGTTTTTTTGTTTACACTGTTGTGTGCACCTTCTAAACAGATTGAATAGACCTGGCCTACTGTATACAGCATTTGTGTTTTTTAATGGATGGTTTATAGAGGACCTATTCTGCTCATTTTCAGGTTCATAGTTGTATGTTGTGCCTCTCCTGAGACATGTTTCCCTGCTTTAATGTTCAAAAAGCTCTTTATTTTTCTCACACTGCCTGTGCTGCAGGACCTCTTTTCACCATCTGTCTGAAACCAGGGCCCAGTCTGCTCTGATTGGTTAGCTGGCCGGCTCTGTTGTGATTGGTGAATATGAAAGGCCCTTTTGCCTACCTATGTTACATAGTGATTTTTACTATGGTGGACCTTGTTGTTTTCAGTTCGAGTCAGGTTAGCTGGCTAAGTTCCCCATCCTATTGCTGTAGCTTTATATTTTCCATGTTGACATGAGACTGGTATTAGCTCACTCCCTGCAAGAAAGAAAAAATATGATGTTTTCCACATGGTCAAACAATTAATTGAGGCAGATTATTATAAAATCACTAATGATGTGGCTGAGGGGGTACATGGGTGTCATTTCAATCAGAAGGTCGGTGGTTTGATCCCTAGCCCCTGCCGTTAACATGTCGAAGTGTCCTTGGATACAAGCATCAGCTAAAAGTATGAATGTGAAGAGCATTTTGGTCTTCTTTGTCAGATGCTGTTCATTTAAATTGCAAAACTACTCTGATATCTTATTCACGTTTAATCTTCTTAAACACTGTAGTTATAATTTATATCTGTTATTTCTGGCATTAGTATAAAATGCATTCTCCATGTGCACTGAAATGTTGTGGCACTCCTTTTGTACATTCAAGCCATTTTCAAAATGTGTTTGGTAGCTTAGCTCAGTTATCTGTCCGCAGTTCATGGCTTCCCAACTCTTCACGCAAAGTTTTTTTTCGCCAGCTGTCCATGTATTGCTTGTGTATTCTCAGCATGCTTCTCATGACACTGGAGAGCGGGCCAGCTTTGCCCGGGCTGTTGGACAACACCTGGCTCGTATTTAACTGGCCTATAAATAGATCCTCCTCCAAATGCAAACCACCTGGATGGGGTCAAACCACTGTCACACACATCCGTTACACTGTTGCTGGAAAGGACAATGTGAGATGTGACAATTATGTTATAAAGTATAGTAGTTTTAACAACCACAGCCTCAGCCACAATCTATGACTGTTAGACCCATATGGTCTGTGAACACTGAGCACACACATGCAGGGTTTATATTGCTGCGCCTATATAGTTCACTAATGTAATTTAAGTAAAAAAAATAACTGCATTTACTCTTGAGTGAATTTTAATCGTCTTGTAATGGTTTTACTGCTTAGTGCTCTATAACAGATGGGTTTGGGTGGCCTCACTTACAGGTGAAATGTCTGTGTTTAGTTTTCACTAATTGCTTTCACATGACTTGGTCACAGGTGTCAGGCCAAGACTTTTGGTAAATGTTTGGCATGTTCAAGTAAGTAAAGTTTTAGGGCCTACCTGGAATAGTTGCGGCTTTAAATAGCAGCAGGGCGTTACCCATTTCCTCCGCTGGCTTACTCGATGCAAACACACACAAACTGATGAATTACAAGTTGACTGGAAATTATGAAGACTTAGAGAAAATAAGAGCAATTTGTGGTAATTGCCATCAAGTTGTTAGGTCTTTCAGTGGAGAGACTCTTGCATGTTTGGAGTGTGGTGGGAGGCAGGTATTTTTAGAATCAAACTCCTCTGTTCCAGTGGCATGGCACTCAAGCACAACATACCTTCTGTGTTGTGCTTTCCTCCTTAAGACAAGTACTTTCCCTTCTATGTTTTGTGTGTTCGGCAGACCGCCAATGTTTTGGCTTCACAAAGGGTCACTGAGCAAGAGCTTTTAATAGAAACTGCCTTTTGCTGACTCGAAAAAATTGAGCATCATATCCGCTGTCTAAGGAACGAGGTGGCACTTCGATTCCTCTGTTGGAAATATTTAAGTATTTAAATAAGGATTTTCTGGGATATTTTTATTTAGAAAACAAAACAAACAATCACCAACAAAAGCTTTAAACTAGAAGAAGTCTAATATACATAGGCTAAAGCACTATCGCTGTTTAGAGAACGTTATTAGCACCCAACAACCCTAATAGCATTTCTCACTAGAACTGGTGTGTACTGTGTATTTTCAAACAAGGAAAATGTGAATGTTTATGCATTAGAATACTTACTAAATGCTTAGTTTTCTTTCATTCTTTTTTGTAGATCGAAATGAGAATGACAAAGTGATATTTCGTAATGTTATTGAGCATCCCGCAATTCCTTAAAGTGATATTGACTTAAAGATCCAGAATGTGTGATTTTGTGGCCTCTAGTGGTAGTGTCGAAGATTGCAACCAACTGAATACCCATCCACCTATTTTCAAGCGTGTCTAAAAAGCTAAGCCCTTGAGGTGCATTAGCACCACCAAATTCACGTGGGTTATCATCATGAACATTTGAAAGGCCCCATATGTCCCGAGTTTGGTTTGTCCTTTCTTTGCTTCTGTAGAAACACGTCCATACGGATGACAGTTGATCATAGTTTTAAATGCAATGTCTGCCATGATACAGGTGTAATTGACATTTTAAACGGTTCCAATGTTCTATATCCTTTGCCATTAATTCACAGGAGGGTTTAGAGTGATCCTGACGCAGACACAAACAGATGAATTTCCGGTCTTTTGCTGCAGTTTAGAATGATGTTTATTGCTTTACCAACCCACTCTCTTCAGTCTGCGTACAAATTACACGACTTTACACATTGGAAATGCGTGCAATAGATACGCAGAAGTCCGATTTTGCGTGCATATGATACGCTAACCATTCCCATTGAGATCTGAGGCCGAGTTTTGCGTGCATATTATACGTCACGTTTCTTGCCTGCACCACTTCTTTTTGTCCGGTCGGGTCTTGGTAGACCGGAAGCTGTGTGGTTCATAAAAACATGTTCTTACTCAATACCAAGCCACGATTATTGTTTTTATTTTAAATCGTATAATGTCGGACTTTTTTTGCCGTCTGTGAGGAAAAGAAATAGGGCTCAGAGCTTCAGAATAATGAAATCTGTATTTTTTAAATCTTTTTTTCCTTCTAATTTGTTATTCTTTTCTAAATAACACACCGTTATATACTCAACAATAACACACAATTATCCTTGTTTTTATTCATTCGTTTAATTCTATAATCTCGGGCTTTTTAGCCGTTCCTCAGGAACTGAATTTCAAAATAAAGTCACCGGAAACAGACGTAGGCCTATAAGGGACATTTCGAGCATCATTGCGATACACACCACAAACCCACTGAACTGATTACCCAAGATCCTCAGCTAGAAGCTCGGTGATTGGATTGTTTAGCCGCAATGCACGCTGGGATATGGTGTTAATGCGATATGAAATCCGAAAAACATTTAAAAAAAGAAAATAATACTTTATTCCGAGTGTGCTTGCTTTTCTCTTTGGAAGTCATCACATAACGGCATTGTAATACACGGTTCGGCTGCATTAAATATTACACATCTGCCGTAGTTCTTTATTTATAGAGCCCTGATTAGAAGACTTCTAGACAAACTGGAAGAAATGCCGCCGAAACTGAATATGTGACGTGGATCATAAATATATCAGCAATTAAACAACATCTTCCATTTCTTTTCACACAATACGTCTCCTTGCAGTATCAACACTAATTCGGCTGACTTTTATATTTGATCCAATTGGTAATAGGTTATATTTACACCATAACGGTGCACAGCTGATAGAAAAGGACTTGTAGTTTTTAAAGATATTACTGATTTTCTTTGAATATAAGAATGTAAATACTGAGTTGAGAGAATAGTCAGGGGTTTTTGGGTGATGGTAGACACATCTATGGAATCACAATTTCAATAGCTTACCATTAAATGACAAATATATCTTTCTGTCTGTGATGTTTTACAAATCAGATATTAATGTGTAGAAGTAAAACATGTGAAATAGTATAGCAATATCCTGTAAAATTATGTGAAAACATGAATAAAACTACACATCTTCAGATGTTATACATACATAAGTGTCCTACACTAATAATACAAAGTTATTATTAGTATGCTGTGTGTACCTTGTGTGCACCGCCTAGTGGTTAAAGCACGTTATTGAATTATTTTTGTTGAATAATGTTATTTTTGTTGAATAATGTTATTTGATGAAAAAAATATTAAGAGTACATACTTTCATAGGGGGAAAGTAGAAGGTCAATGATAGAAATATAGAATATAAAAAATCAAGAAGATACTGTAAGTGATCTCTACAATAAAACAGTTTAGTGCCGGATGTACAAAGATATTAATATGAGGATGTGCAAAACAGACAAACTAATTAACCTTTATTTAAACATTAAAGAATACTTTAGGTTAAGGTCTTCTTTTAAATAAGAAAAAAGCTTTTGGGATATCTACACATAAATATTAAGCCTGACAAAGTACTTAACGTCTAATATATTGCTTTCCTGCCTATGTTGAAGCACTTATTTTAACTGATATTATACACATTAATTATACTCTTATGTATGTAGATAGTATAAGAAATGTGCAGAATTTGACAGTTTAATGGTGGAGGTATACACACATATTGATAGATGTCTTGTAATGCACTGTTGAGGAAGCTGTGACCCAAGTTTTTCATTCATTGCATAACTTCAACATAGTTCAGGTGTAACTAAAGTCTGCTTTAAGGGTTGTTTATATTTCACATCATTAATCAGAATCTGCAAAGTAACTAAAATAAATGTAGTGGAGTAAAAATACCAGGTTAACCTCTGAATTGTAGTGGAGTAGAATTACAAAGTAACAATGAGCTGTCATGTGGGTATATATTAATGCTGCCCATTATGGATACAAGCGATTTTCACCCATTTATTAATTACATGTTTTAAATGTGTACACACCAATGTGTTTCCTATCGCCTAAACCTCCAGGGATGTACACAGTTTAATACTGGCAACTTCTAATTGTGGGAAAAACGAAAACGTCTTTTAAAACTACAATTCCCAGTAGAGACCGCTATAGAACATGTTGCGAAACCCATGTGCGAAACACAATAGCCAGCATGTGTAGTTCGGGGGGTGTTCGAGTCCAGCTTTCGATAGTCTGCCGTGGTTTAGTTCCATTTCAAAGAGCTGTTTGACGCTCGGCGTAACCTTGGCGCACTGCCACTCCAACATCCAATCCCAGAGCTTGAAGATGAATCACGGGGTTTGTCAAGCAACGGGACTGTAGTCCCAAACGATAGCTGAGGATTATGGGTAGTGTAGTGTCTTCGGCCATCCTAAACTCTGAAATGTTTTTCGGATATCATATCGCATTAACACCATATCCCAAAGTGCATTGCGGCTAAGGATCTTGGGTAATCAGTTCAGTGGGTTGTGGTTGTCGTGTGTATCGCAATGATTCTCGAAATGTCCCTTATAGGCCTACGTCTGTTTCCGGTGACTTTATTTACGGCTAAAAAGCCCAAGATTATAGAATTAAACGAATAAATAAAAACAAGGATAATTGTGTGTTATTGTTGAGTAAATAACAGTGTGTTATTTAGAAAAGAATAACAAATTAGAAGGAAAAAAAGATAAAAAAATACAGATTTCATTATTCTGAAGCTCTGAGCCCCATTTCTTTTCCTCACAGACGGCAAAAAAAGTCCGAAATTATACGATTTAAAATAAAAACAATAATCGTGGCTTGGTATTGAGTAAGAACATGTTTTTATGAACCACACAGCTTCCAGTCTACCAAGACCCGACCGGACAAAAACAAGTGGTGCAGGCAAGAAACGGGACTTATAATATGCACGCAAAACTCGGCCTCAGATCTCAATGGGAATGGTTAGCGTATCATATGCACGCAAAATCGGACTTCTGCGTATCTATTGCACGCATTTCCAATGTGTAAAGTCGTGTCATTTGTACACAGACTAAAGAGAGTGGGTTGGCTTTACATACCAAGGTTTAAGTACACTGTGTCAAAGGGTTGGGGTATGAGCATCTGCTGGCTGACCGTCTGGTAGAATCGGTATGCTCTTCCTCCTGTGTCCTCGTCATTTCCTGTCACCTGTGACCCCTTTATACACCCGGTGCAGCTAAACCCCGCCACCAAGTGTTCAAAAATAATATTGCACTATACATATAAATAAGGTAAACTGAGACACCAACAACACCCATAAAATGGCTCCTACAACAGGGGTGAGGTGTCCTAGGGAACATTCATATAAATATATTGGACGTTTTCTTCAGATTTTTAGAGTACAGTAGTGTTGTTGGTTTTTCTTTGGAAAAGGTAGATTATAGAATGGGTAGAGGGTCAGTTTATAGTTTGACCGTAAACATAATTTACTAACTAAAACAGTGTATTTGGTTAAACTACTCTTTGATGGTCAAAGGCTCAGTTAACTGTATTTGAAGGCCAACAAAACCATCAAAAACAAACCATAAACACCTGCTGCAATGTATCCATAGATGATCTGCCAAAGTAATGTTCTTGTTAAATCTTACCGACACGAGTTGACTGTGTTGTGCCTCACAACACTGACGTTCTTTTTCCAAAGTTACCACCACCCTTTAGGCTTAGGTCAGGGTTAATCCCCCCAAAAACATTTACATTGGCAAATATGTAAACAGTCCATAAATATGTCCAAACCATAGCAGCCAAGCTTTCTTTATCAGATTTGCCATTGTCATGACAACCAGCAGATGACAGGAGCTGTCAGATTACAGTTTACCTCACAATCCCACTGAAAGCAATCATGTCACTACGCTACTTACTCTTACTTGAGGCTCAAAGAGAACCTGAAACACACACACACACACACACACACACCACACACACACACACACACACACACACACAACACAGCAGCAGACAAAATCACACACATGAACAAACCTGACGTCTTTGTTTCATTCATTGTACAAATGCATGTCGAGATGATCCATTATTTTTCTCCAACGACACAAAGAAACACAGATGCTCAGGATCAAACACATGATTAAAATGGGTCAGTATGGAGAAATCTAACCACAGACACAAATGCATGACACATACTGTACACCCACAGACCCACATACACAAAAACACACGCTCCTTTAATATCCTGCCCACATTAAACCACACATCAGACATGTCAATCTTACTTTATATGCCCATATGAATCATTATAATTGTACTGTAAATATATATTTCTGCCTCCCACTCTCCCTCTTCTCACACTCCCTCGTGATGGGAACTATGGCTATAAAAAGGGGATGGATCTACTTTCTCCCTTCATTTAAAGGTCACCTATCATGCTATTTTTAGGCAATAGCATACAGTAGGTCTCAGATATATAAATATATATAAAAACATGTCTATGAAGTGTTTTGCTCAAAATACCAAACAGATCACCCATTATAGCCATGCCTCATATCCCTCTATTTCACTTCTTGTTTCAAATGTACTGATTTTGGGTATAAAGCTTTAAAAAAAAAAAATTGATTAAAAAAAAAGGAGGGGCCTGAGCTCATTCGGGACCCGGCAGCTACTGTCTAAACTAAATACTGCCGTAATGAAACGTCATATCATGGATTATCAAGGATTATTTCTGAAACAGTATGGAGCTCAAAGGCTTTCTCTCTTGCCGGTTATACCACAAGGTGAGTTCCTTTTTATATCCAGCTTCTTCACATATATGCTCTCCAGTACAGGTTAGCTCTGCTAATGTAAATAATACCGACCATATTACGTCCAAAACTGTCGGGCATTGTTTCTGATAGCAACTTTCTGATAGTGCCATGGGTCCACATTCCGATATTACGTCATATCGGACGCAAATCTGGATCAGCTCCATTGTACCCCCGTTTTTAGAGATTTGGGTACAGAGGAATTAAGAGAGGGTTTTATTTTCTGACGCTGCGTGAGTTCCCTGACACACCGGGGACACCTATTTATGTATGAAAGACATCAAAAAGTGCATTTTGCATTATAGGTCCCCTTTAAGGAATGCTATTTCTTTCCTTTTTTCTTCTCAATTTAATAAATAAGTAAAGTTTTTGTTTGTAAAACAAGCTTCTTCTCAAATGTCTGCATCAATGTCACTAGCACTGTTTAAATCGCTGGGAGCAGCTGCACAAAAAATGACGGTGCGCTCAGGAAAAATATTCTATATGCAGTGCTTTCTCTTAAGGTGGCTGTGTACGGCGGAATGGATTCTTCCCTCATTGGGAACCAGTGAAAAAAGAAGCGGACGCTCAGAAAAAGGCACTTTGAGGACACAGGCCCTAATGCATTGTTAGTGTCAATGTGTGGCCCACCAATCATACACTGACACCTCATCCATCTTGCTTGAACATTTTAAACCACAATCAGTACACATTCTTTGGGGTAACCTCTGTCAGGAAGACACATGAAAGCGGGATCTGGCTTTAAAGGTCCCCTATTATATGGTTTTTCATTACTTTATTACAGTTTCTCAGTTATATTTATAACTATATTATATATATATATTAATAATAATAATATTATATATATATATATTAACTATATTAACTATATATATATATATAGTTAACAGCCCTGCCCCACATTTTCGCAGCGGCGGATGCCGCAGAACACTGTACATCCTGTTTCAATAATTCCCCTCTACTCTAAAGTCGCATCTAAAAAGAACGCGATCTGATCTAGCTGTGTATATTTTTTTATTTTTGCAAATTGAGGAGATGATAAGACAATCTCATTAGCTACAGGCAGCGACAGAGGCTCATATATTGCATTAGGTCAAATAAAGCAGGCAAACATAACAGGAAGAATATGTACATTTTAATCCAATCAAAGAGGACATTGTCACACCATTCAATTGTATCCATGTACATTACAACCAATAAAAAAGCTTAGATTTGTTTCTTTGTTACGTTGTTCTGTGTCAGCCGTTAACCTAGATCAGGGGTGCCCACACTTTTTCAGCTTGGGAGCTACTTTTAAACTGATCTACCTACAGGGCCGCCCCTGCCCAATCTGTGTCGTGAGCGGGGGGGGGATAAACGGCGGATAAACTGTGGCGCGTTTACACTAATTGCGCCGCATAAGCGGATAATAGTGCGCCGCATTTGCGCTTCAGATGAGGAGGTGAGGCCCCCCTCATAACTGCATGACCCCGTATGGCACAATACAACTCAGACTGGCTTACCTGTACTTCAATCAAGTGGCAAATGCCATAGTAAGGATGGATGATAGGCTAACTTTAAAAAAAAAAATAAAAAAAAAAAAATGTTTTTTTTTTTTTTTTTTCCTTCTTTTTTTTAAAATGCGATGCGATCTACCCACACTACCCTTGCGATCGACCGGTAGATCGCGATCAACGTATTGGGCACCCCTGACCTAGATAGATAAACTTAGCTATTGATATCGCAAACATGTCAGAAGAACCAGCGCATAAGAAAATAAAATACAGTCAAACAAAACTGAACTTCCGCAACTTCAATGTCACATCCCTGACTTCCACAACTCCGGAGCCTGGCCCTTCAACCATAGAACCAGCACAGCCAGATGAACCCCAAAGCAACAGCTCTGCGACTGCTGAGACTGTCAAAACCGCCGGCATCGTTTAACCGAAACAGGCTGGTTCCGACTGCGTGGAGGTTTGTTGTTGGGACATAGAGAAGGGTAAAGCTGCACAGCTAATTGTAGATAAAAAGGAGACCGCTAGATCGTTTGGACAAAGAGAAAGGTACTTCAATGCAGAATGGTACAAAAACAGAGAGTGGTTAATTCTTTGCAAAACCACTAAACGAGCCTTCTGTGAAATATGCAGATTTGCTGCTGTCAAACGGCTTGTAACTTCCTCCAAATGTGGAGATGACTGCTTTGTAAATACCCGAGTTAATAACTGGAAAAAGTGCCCAAGCCTCCTGGACAGCCACGAAAAGTCTCATTTTCACAGTGTGTTCAAAAAAAGTGCGCTTACTTCAGTCAAACACCAGTCAACATTCAGCTTGTCAAACAAGAACGTATTGAGCAGGAAAAAAGGAGAGATGGAATGATGGAGCAACTGCACTGTCATGTGTGGGCTCGACCTGTATAGTTTAATTTACAGGAAAGGAGTGAGCAGAGGGTAGAGTTGTCCATTCTTGTTCTGTTTTCTGTGACTATCTTCCTCCCCATGCTGAACACCCTCTCAGACTTTCAGTTGCGCGCTACTAAAGAGACGCGTTACCATGGAAACCAAACAATGGTGTAGCTGAATTGAAGTCCGAGTGGAAACAGTAACATTTGGAGCGTTATGTTAGAATGAAACAGGTCGTGACTCACAAATCAGATTTAGTCAGAAACCGGGAGAAATGCGGGATAAATATGACCCCGGGAGGAAACCGGGAGAGACCAATGAAATCGGGAGTCTCCCACGAAAATCGGGAGGGTTGGCAAGTATGTCACATACACACGCACTTTTTGTCCCCCCCACTTCTGAAATGAATCCGGCGCCGCTGGTTCAAACCCCACTGCAGTCAGCATGTCGTTGTGTCCCTGGGCAAGACACTTCACCCCAAATTGCTCCTGTGGGGATTGCCCACAGTATTGAGTATGTAAGTCGCTTTGGATAAAAGCGTCTAACAAGTAACATGTAATGTAATAATGTAATATCATATATCACCTATACAGCCCCTTTGGGAATGTAGTGTCTTGATCAAGGACACAACGAAGTTTTTTGATGAGCGTGGCGCTCGAACCCGTGTAACTCGAGGTGACATGAGTGGGGGGCTAACACTAACCACTCCGCCAACGCCACAGTCACCCCCGCCGTGCGGGCCGGATGAGAATGTCTGGTGGGCCGGATGTGGCCCGCGGGCCGCCAGTTGATGGTCACTGCTTTAGATGAAAATAAGGAGCCACTCCCCACGCCCCTCTGCGAGATATTTGGTTAAAAAGAACACAATGGTGCTCTAGGAGGAGATTCAGGTGATAAGGGGGGGGGGGGGGTTACCTTGGTTGGATTATTGGCTAATGGTTACACAAGCCAAAAATCTTTATGACATCATAAAGTGGCCAAAATCTGATCAGCTCATTTTCAGACAGGTTTTTATATATATAAAAAGTGAGCTCATCCTTTTTCCTGAGGAGACACATATTTCTGTATAAAAGACATGAAAAAGTGCATTTTGCATAATAGGCGACCTTTAAACTGTAAGAGTGAATTATACAAGTTAATTTGAACATGTGTGTTTCTGTGTACATAGAGTTAGCTGTCTTTAAAGAAATATAACATTTTCTTCGTTACAATGGGATTGGTCCTGAGTAGGGATGGGTATCGTTAGGATTTTATCGATACCGGTATTTTTCGATACTCTTATCGATACTTTTCAATAATTTGGTACTCAAAATTATAAACATGATTACAAGATGTGAAGATTAAACAACACTCATTTTGTTGTAATTTATTTTTATTTATTATTTAATGTAACTTTTTCAATGTCATACCAAGCAGGTATGAGTGTGTTTGACAGTGTGTCTCTGGAAGGGGGGCGTTAATTAGGGGCAGTTCATAAATCCATGTAAACATGACCATTATTCAGTTAAAACGAGACGCTGCGTGCGCACCTCCTAAACCGGAAGCTCCGGTCGGCTAACCATTATAATCAGTTTATTATTTATAATTGTAATGATGGATTATCAGTAATCATTTTAAAGTTACACAGAGACATTGGATTAACCTTCAGCAGCGTTTTTATGCCTTTGAACACAACTTTTGATCACAAAACAGCAAAGGTAAGACATAATTATCATCATGGCTACGCAAAGTGAAGTTGTTCTCTTGCTCTTTCCTGGCTGCTAGTTCAGTGAGTTTTGGTCGTACAGTGATGAGACTTATACCAATGGAATCCGTGGAATCTCAGCTTTCCTGTGATATGTCGTCTGTGCAGATACCATGACGTAGAAAAGATCGCTTTTGCCAGTTATGTGCTAAAGTAGCCTTTAGCCCCGTTAGCTCGTTACTTGTGTTGATTTAGACTCTTGGTGTTGGACTTCTGTTCCGTGTAGGTAGTGTTAACGGTAGTAAAACCTGAGAGCAGGATTAGCTGAAAAGAGTCCAAAGAAGCTTATTTAAAAGTTAACAGCATTTAATTAAACAAATGATACGATGATACAAAATGAGAATGTGCAAGATGGCGCGGCTCACCCCTCCCAGCTGTTGCCGGCCGGGTCAGCTAGGTTGAAAGAGAGAGATTTCTCCCCATCTCCACGTGTTATCAACTGTTGTCTGCTCCTATTGGCCGGCGTCGACAGGGGCGTGTCCAATCCATATCCTGTCTTTTCCTGTTGTTAATTTACAATATTCTAATGTCTGTGGTTATTTAAACATTCCCTAATATTGCAGCGTCAATAAGTGAGGGTTAAAGACAGTGTGTTTAGTGTACAACACCATTACATTACATGTTACTCGTTAGACGCTTTTATCCAAAGCGACTTACATACTCAATACTGTGGGCAATCCCCACAGGAGCAATTTGGGGTGAAGTGTCTTGCCCAGGGACACAACGACATGCTGACTGCTGTGGGGTTTGAACCTGTGACCCCTGTTCCCAACACCAAGGCTCTATCCACTGCGCCACACGCCTCCCTCCACACCACATGTCATTTCACTTTAAATTCACTGTTTCAAAACGTAGTCTTTAGCCACATGCTAATGCTAACCTTAAATTGAAGCTAACAATATTTACTCGCAAAAACAGGAAGTCGTTGTGTGAACTTCCGGTTTTTCAGAATAAAACGGCTTTAAATTAAAACAGTGTATTTAATTAAAATTACGCCATATAACATTACACTAGAAATGGTTAATATCGTCTGTTAGCTGAGTTTCTTCCCGTTAATTGGGTATGCATCATTAATAGGTTGTTAATTGTTAAGAAGCCTTGAGACGCTGTTTCTTGCAAGATGTTGCGTCTGCCCCCGGGAGTCTCATAATAATAAGAGCGCTGTTAGGAGAGATGAAGAGTGGCATTCACAGTGGCCAATCAGAGGGGTACTCAAACCGGATACGTCACACGGGATGATGGTTCCCAACCAACCAGAATTGTTTAAACTAAGGAAGTAGCGTAATTCATATACCGATAGCAGCACCGTTTGTCCTGCGGCTTAACGGTATACCGATACCGTCCAATCGGCTACCAGTACTGACTTAGTACCGGTTCTCGATACCCATCCCTAGTCCTGAGTCATTTTTTGTTTTGGCTTGTATATATACTAGGGCTGGGAAAGTTAACGCTATATTATTGCGTTAACACATTTTCAAATTATCGCCCACAATTATTTTATCGCGCATTAACAGTTGTTTTTAAAATTATTATTACTATTTTGAAAGTCTGTTGCTCACTGGCTCTGAATACACATACAGACAAACCATGGGTCACAGGAGGGGGGGGTGTTTACCAATTGACTTAGAATGGGCGTCATCACTCGTCTCAACCAATGAGAGCATTTGGGGCGGGCCTAAGACTGCTGCAGTGCTCACATGAACCCGAACAGAAAATAAATGGCGGGGACAGAAACATTGAGCAAGGTACCGAACTCTTACATGGACATTTTAAAATATTATTCCTGTAAATCTCAACTCAAACATTAATTCATGTAATCAAATCAAATATAAAACCAAAGCTATTTGCCACTGCCAGGGCATTAGCGTTTTATCTAGTTTGTTACAGAAAAACATGTTACCCTAAGATTCCAGTGATAAGAAAATTCTACTTTGCATTGGTCACAAATAACTCTCCGTCTGGAAGAGATTTAACTGCTACTTTGTTAAGGGAATACTGCTGTTAAGAAAAAACATTATTTGTTTAAAGTGTTTGCAAACCAAATGTTATTGCACGTTTGTTCATATAGAAGTACTTTTAAAATAAAAGTGCGCAATACACTACTTTTGAATTTGTTATTAAATTCTGTTCAAAACATTGTGCATCAATCAGCAAAAGATTCAACATGCTTAATGAGAGACATTTAACAGATTATTACTGGGTGTGAGAGTTTCAGCCAAGGGGCTTTAAAATCATCAAGTATTTCCAGGAATTTATAATGAAACTCATCCCTCTTGAAACTCTACTTTCTACATTGCCAGAGGGCAGACCTTGTTCTGTCTCCAGCTGTTGCAATTAGAATGTCAGGGTTGTATCATGATAACCTTTGCACAACACGTCTTTCATTTGTGATTAACATGATCATTTGAAGAGATTGCGATGGACCCGTTTTTGCTTCCATTGTATTAGGCATGAATATTGCCACAATAACTTACAGGAAGTTTATCTCCACTGTCATCTTTAAGGGCCTTTAGTCCTTTTTTTGGTAACAAGTAGTCAAGGGAATGACAGCAGCAATCAGCAACAATTTTGATAATTGATTTGTTACTCTACATTTAACCAAATATTTGCAGGTTCCAGCTTGCAGTTTTATTCAATTTTTTTAAAACATTGTACATTTAATATCTTCGGGTTTATTGGTCGGACAAAACAAATAATTAAAAAATGTTACAGTAGGCTTATGCTGCATTTTCTTTGCATGGCTTGCCCAGTATTTAGTTTGGCTTTCAACTAGAAAAGTACTGTATAGTAGCTGTTTTGGTTTTTGGCTAAAGCCTTGGTTGAGGATCTAGCCAACAGAGCAGATACTAGAAGGTGGATTTAAAACTTTGCAGAAGCAGAGACAATTGTTAGTTGCTTGATAAGGACAAACTGCAAAACCTGGCCAATTTTTAATAGCCAAGCTTATCATCAGCCATCTTTTTTCTTTTTTCAATGACCAACCAAATTTTGTGAAAATGGCAGCCCGTTGAATATCTCGGTGGTTAGAACTGGCAGCTCATATACGTATGGTGTCTACTGCCAAGTACACAGGTTTGATTCCCAAACCCACAGAAAGTTTCAGGCAGTGTCTTCCCCTCTTTTCCCCTTTTCATCACTCACATAAAGGCACTCTCTGGCAGCCTGCAAAAGTACGCTGCACACTACTATGTTAATTGACAAAGTACAGACGTAAATCTGTTTGGTTGCAGATGAAAGGATTACTATAAATGAGTTTAAATCTGCTGTTCTTTGGCAATTAGCTTAGAGTCAAGTCTACACAGAGTGTGTGTGAAAACAAACCATAGAAAATAACCTAATACCAACATTGTGTTCAGTTGAGTGGAGCCATACTATCCAGTGAAACTTTTACATCATATCCTTATTATTAAGTGTATTCTGTTTGAGTCTGAGCATTGAACTCCAGAAACAAGCACATTTCAATTTGAACCAGATGGCTTGAAACAGTTGAATTCAGCTCTTTTGTATCTCATATCAAGCTTAAATATAATTTATACAAATGCATTTAAGCAGTGTCATTTGCACTCAGAAGAGACAACATTTGGACAATCTACAAATATCTGTACTCTCTTGAAACACAGGGATGGAGGAGTGTAGGTACACCCAAAGGAATGTTCACCGTGCACATGTTTCTGCCTATATTGGAAAGGTGAAATGGGAGAAAGGTATGAATGCTCCTGCCGCCCATGAGCCATGGCCCCTGACTCTCAGTGCGATAGCCTGCTCAAAGAATTTATGCATAAACGAGTTAGAGACAGGGTGGGTCGGGTAGAGCATGAATAAATTGACAGACAGACAGACATATGACCTATCTGCGGAGCCGTTTGTACAGCCTCGCCTTTTATTGGTTTCAGTTTAAGTCCAATCTTTGAATCTACACACTGGTCTCATTTAGCCCGACTCATGCTAGGTGTGGCACAGTGGCAGGCGAAAGGAAACCAAAACCAAATGGTCCCCGGGCTTGGCCCCTCAGCTGAAGCCGCCGTTGGTCCCTCCAGGAGCTGGCTGCTGTCTAGTGGCTGCCCAGGAAGAAAGGAGTGTAAATCCGGCTGCACAGGCGTGGTCCTCCTCACAGCTCACCACTGCACAGCCAGCCACACTGTAGATTGGCAGAGGGACAGTCGACAGACACAAGTATGGCATGCTAACGTGCAGCGCGGGGTTCACGGGAGAGGCCAGCTGTGTGTTGCTGATTCTGAGGGCATTCGCTCCTAACGAAGAAAGACACCTCTGGCAAAACAAGTGGAGTAAGAAAAGGGCAGGCAGGGGAGGGGGTGAGAGCAGCACAGGGCACAGCGAGTGCACTGTGCCAGTACCATTGGAGTTTTGGGAGCACTAAGAAAACAAGCGCCATGACCAAACTTCATGAGGCGAGCAGTGAACATGCAGTCTGTGGAGGAGGAGAAGGAGAGGAGGCGACTGAACGTCCTGCCAGCCCCGAGATCTAATCCAGAGCCCTCCAGTTTGTTGACTTTCTTGTAAGAAGGCAACAGCCATGCCAACTCTGTCTTAATTCACATGGCTACTTTGCATGAGAGATGGTGAAAGCGTACCTTTTAGTACTTTGTCAATGAGCCATTTGTTTTAATTTCACAGTAAGCGCACGTGTGTGGTTGTGTGTTTTTTTTTTTTTAAATGTAAAAACATGTTTTCCTGCATAGAAAATGGAAATAGGCTTAGAAACAAAGAACAAAACGTACTTTTTCACAGAGAAGCAATATGCGTGTGAACAGCATGAAGTTGATAGATGTACCAACCTTCCCTGTGGTTGATGATGTTGCCACTGAGTTAAGTGAATATGATTAAGATTTTCAGTACATCCAAGTGTTTAACGGTAGATCACCTATAGAGAAGGTCTTCCAAAGTGGTGAAATCCTGATCAGGATCATCAACAACAACAACGTGAGTATCAAAAACACATGAGGACCTAATAAACACCAAAGAAATATCGTCTGGTGATAGGCCTGTCACGATAATTAATTTTGTTGGACGATACATTTTCCCGGAAATTATTGCGATAAACGATAATATTGTCGGCACCGTTGTAAGACCATTTTAGATAATAATGATAATATATAATAATAATTCAAGTACATCCTTTCAAACTGAACTTTTCATTGAACATCCAACATTGCAAATGAAATGTGAAATAATATTCAAAGATATAAATTATATATAATAAATAAAACATATTAAATTATAAAAATGTTATTAAATCACACACAACCAAAACAATCAATTAAATAGACTCAGGCTGGAAAACAGAGCTCTCTCTCTCATATATATATATATATAAATAAATAAATAAATAAATAAATAAATATGAGCACACATTGTCTCACAAGCAAAAAAACCTCCTTAAAATAGAAGTCAAGTGTACAGTCCACTGTCCATACAAAGACCCAGATGCCTCAACAGGCCATATCCAAATCTGTATTTCAAAGATTTCGAGCAAGGAACACCAACATGTTTGCATTTGTTACGGCCCGCCCTCTACTCAGTGGTAGTGGCTCGTGGGGAGATCCGCAACATAAAAGAAAACACACAAAAACGTCCAGCACTTAACGGTGACCATTTATTCAGAAGTTCTGTGGTTACTCACATGGGCCAACCGGCAAATGAACGAAGTCTGGAGGACTGGCAAAAACAAACAAAAAGCAGAAGGGAGCCTGAGCCAGCCACAACACGGGCCGTAGGACCCAGACTTCCGTCCCCTACCCAGAGATCTAACAAAAAATCGGATAAATAAAGCTGCGAAAAACTATAATCCCAGGTCCTCCGGAAAACACATCTTTGTCACAATAACAATCAGAAGCTACAGCTCCGACACAGCAGAGAGGTTGTTCCCAGACAGCGTCTTCCGGCATCAGGATAGGCAAAGATCCTTCTCCTCCAGTCTCCCCTTATAGCCTGGCTAAGTGGAAGCTAGAAACACCTGCGCAGAGGCGGAGCCAGGGGCAGACCAGGTGCACCGCAGCAGGGAGACAGAAAGCACAACAAGGAGGGGAGCACGTAACAGCATTGTCGGGCAAATGCATCTTTGATTGTAAACTGTCGGGAAAGTGGGGGCTCTCCATCTCCCGCTGCCGTGTTTGCTCCCAGCTGGGAAAACGGAATGGGGTGGTTGTGTTTCAGATGCAGTTTAAGGTTGGTCGTATTGCTAGCTTTTGTTGCTACCTTTTTAAAACAAATGCGACACACCGCCCGGCTCATTCAAGTCCGTAGGTTCACCTCGTTGATATGGCTTAAATCCAAAATATTCCCACACCGGAGATGTGGTATTAGGTTTGGCAACCAATTCCATTTAACTTCAAATTCCCCTCGAGTAAGTCACACGTTGTCTCCTGCTTGTCTCAATATATTTTTCATTTGGCTGCTACACTGTTGCACGCAGAGTTTCCTGACTTGGCTGTGTGTGAGCCCCGCCCCTCACAGCACGCCGGGCTAAAATTCTGGTCACATCCTTATGTAAACAAACACGCATGTAAACGGCAATTTATTGAGCTCAGAAAAGTTATCGAGTCCATTTTTTATTTATCTTACGATAAGTCAATTTATTGATTATCGCGACAGGCCTATCTGGTGTCAACATCTCTTCAAATGTACCATACTCCAGCTCAACCTCTCTTAGAGATAAAAAAGAGACATTCTGGTTAGGGGTTTCAAGAGTACCGTGGAAAATCCAAGGATGTTGGACCTAGCTTAAGTGTCTATGTTGACAAGGTATATTAGAGACATCATTATCATAAAACCAAGCATGACCAAACAACGCAACATGCTTTTCCTAAACTATGTTGTAGAATTTATATACTTTTGGTCATTTACAGTACTTCCGCAACTTCATTGTGTAAAAAGCAAGCAGGCACGTTGTAATGGTGCTCATACTGTTCCTACAACAGCTTTTCCTAGGCTTTGCCGTGGGTGTTCATTTTAAGGGACATTTATTACAATCTACTACTACCCGTGAGACTGTAATCTTGTGCATTGACAGTGATTTAGGGATATAGGGCTTACCTGTGTTGAGCTGATGGCAATCGCGGATGTTCTGTCTCCATTGTGAGTTCACTATTTGATGCATGTTAATGTTGTGGCGTCCTTGTCGGTGAGGCAGAAAATAAAACATCTTTAATAGTAGATCTCAGTGTCTGAGAAGCGTCTTACTCTGATGTTGTGATGTGTGCTGATATGTCGCTTTGAGGTACATGTTTTTATATGAGGGCTTTCCATTATATTTTGGACTTTGATGAGATAATCGTGTAATTGTATACGTCTTCTAGAGCTTCCTCTACAATTGTGGACAAAAGTAAATTTTGGAAACTGTTGGGTTGTGTATTTTATTTCTTTTCTGATCTTTTGTTTTGTTTTGTTTGCAATAAGTAAGCTCCTGGCTCTATGTTGGTTTTGCCCACCCCATACTGCTATTAAACAGTACTTACAATGGGAAGCTGAATGAAAACAAACCTGTGGTGTCTACACAAAGCTGGTTTTATTTCACAGAAATAATATTTTTGCACCAATAAAGATTTATACTTTTAATTAAAGCTGCTTCTAGGGTGCATATGCCTTAATGGCGTCTGACCCTGTTGTCTGTGGTTGGGGTTTGCCACAATGTATTACTTCCTGTGCGCAAAAGGGGTTACCCTATCCCCCTAGCCCCCAAAACCTGGACATTTGGCTTTCTAAGAAACTGCAAAGTCAGCCACTTAGGAATTATGCATCTCTAGTAGGCCTACCCAAACAGGCAGATGCCATAAAATGGAAAGCAGCAGTTGCACTAAAGCTGGAATGTTTACAAAAGTGTCCCAGGGACCACAAATCACTGGTGTACAGGCCGCAACCAGACCCACTCGCAGCAGCGGGGGAACATGGGAGCGTCATATGGTTCTGATGCAAGAAGCCAAGGACAACTGGATGACATCAGTGGGGTCTACCACAAAGCACAGTGATATGGCCAGTTCAGTTTGGAGAACATTCAGAATCACTGCTGACTGCTGCGTCCCAGTGAACTTAACTGAAGTCACAGTGTCTGGGAATATATCATTGGTAATAAAGGCAGGACATGACAAAAATTGTCTGTTTATCAAAACAACAGATCTGAACTCTGTGCGTGGGAACCCATTTGCCAGTTACGAAAAGTGAAAAACAGAATGACAACATGATAACATATTGTCTATGAAAAAATATTTTAGGTAGAGTAGTGGGTGCATGCTCAGAAATGACTCTCTTTTCTGCTGACATGCTTTGTTGGGCAATTATTAAACTCACTGACCCATGTACTTTTCTCATGGTTACTTGTAAACGCTGGCTAATGGTAGGCATATTCCACTGTTAAACCCAATTTACTTCAGCGGAGTGTTAGCTAAAGTGATAAATCTTTTGGTGTAAATAAGGCCATACTCACTTACATTTTATCAAATCTTGGAAAATTCATGGCTTGGCTGCAACAGAGGAGCATCCCTATCTTGGCATCAACATTTGAGCTGTTTTTGTATTCGTCATCACCTAGATAATGAAATACAAGGTTTTTTTTCTTTAATATGTGGTATAAATAAACTTTGTAACAACGCATTTCCATTCTTCCTTGGTCGACTGTGGCTCGAGGGGAAAATGGCCGTTCTTTCAATCAGAGAGTCTGTAGTTTGATCCCAATCCCTTTGGTAAGATACAACCCCAAATTGGTCCTGTAATGTAGCCATCTACGATAGAGAAGTGTATGTCACTTTTGATAAAAGCATAGGTTGACTGACATGTAATGTAATGCCTGCATTGTGGGTAGCAGTGTTATTCATTTTTGATATTTTTTTAAAGACATTTATTAGCTACAACTATTGCTAAGATTTTGACTACCATACGGATTGCATTTATATCTTGTCAGACGAATAACCACAAGAACTGGCTTACCCATTGCAGTCCGATCACAATGTGTACTGGTGTTTATCTGAAGTGTGTGATTATATACTTGGTAGGTTTTTGAGGAATGTAGATCCAGGCAGGGAACCCTCTAAGACAGGTTCGTTTTACTGTCACTGGCAGCAAGATGTTCCCATGTTATTAACGTAACAAAGTTGAGCATTGCCTCTTATGAAACACCATAATACACTAAGTAAGATCAATAATTCTTCAGCAAGCATTAGTGTTTAAACAGCACTTGCATAAAAAACATCTGTGTGAAAGCCTCTTCCCTTCTAAGTAATAAGACTAAGCTCATAATATAAGCTTATAAAGGAGCTCTTGGTGTGTCTCAGAATTTTACACAGACCAACAATTTTATAATCTAATCAACTTCTCATTATGATGTGGGTCTATTTTGGATTCCTGTGCCAAATGGTTAACCCCCCCGCTCTAGCTTCCGCCAAAAACTAAATTAATTTAGCTTTTTCTGCCAAATACCACCAAAGGGGGCTTAAGCAGGCCCCATTTAAAATGCATTCCATTATTGTTAACTTTATGTCCCAAAGTTATTGCAAACCGGGGACTGTATCCTTTCATTTTAAGATATAAAGGTTTTTGCACATGTCTTTATAACTTTTTCAATTGCTCTCACACAGTTTGAGGAATGATTAGTTTTAAGTTAAACCATTATAGCTTTTGAATGAGATTGAGTGCATGTTAAAGAATAGAGCTTTGTTTTATGCAAGGTTGGCCTCACGGCTTTAATGTTCACTTTAATGGAGATCCCCCACAACATTATTGGAGTCATTTTGAATACTCCCTGATATATTGGACTTGTATTTAAAACGGACTCTCAGAGACCATCCCTTCCTCAAATCCAGACATGGTCCATTGGCAGGCCCCAGCTTGTTAAGCCTAGCTCTGGATCACACTTAGTATTGGACTGGAACTCCCGCAGAGGACCTTCCTGTTGGGCCAACTTCCTGTCAGCAGATCTAAAGTTACACTAACTGTCTTTGGCCCTTCCTTGGCGTCACCTTAAAACCTGTTGAAGTGTAGTGCGGGTTTACACAGACCTCCCTGCCTAGTGAAGAAACAATACTGTGAATGTTCCCATGTGTTTCCATCTTTTATAGGAAAGTACTTGTTTACACTCTAGGGCAGGGGTGGGGAACCTCCGGCCTCCGGGCCGTATCCGGCCCGCGAGACCATTTGGTACGGCCCTCGAGGTAATTTATAAACACACGCAAAAAAGAAAAAAATTAAAGAAATCTAGACCGGAAAAGAATTAAACAAACAAGTGCCTGTTTTTCCTGGCCAAGATCAGGGTCCTTGAACACAACACGAGCCTAACGTGTCATCACGTGGTATATGTCTCGTCTGACAGGGGTGCAGTTCTGACGGAGAGCACCAGAACGCCGCTTCGGCACTTCAGAAATTGCAATACCCATAAGGAGCCGAACACATGCCGCAGTTTCTACGTGGCTGTGTCTTTAGTTGAAAGCCCAGTGGCGATCTGTTCATCTGACATACCGATCATACAGTCAATAACTTTGTTGTTATTAGCATCTGGTTAGCTAGCTATGCTAACGAATATAAGAAGCTTTTTCTACAACCAGTGAGGTAAAGGCACATCTTTATATGATCATTATAGTTGTAAAAAAATAAGAGAATAAAGTAAACAGGTATAAAATACTATATGACAGTAAAAAAAAGTTGTTATTAATAAACAAGAATACAGTTTGAAAGGGGAGTGATTTTTAAAATATCCATAAAGAAAAAGAAAATCTGTTTACAGTTCTGTTTCATATGGGTGTTGAGAGATGTATCCATAGATCTCTTAATGTTGCTCTCAAAGTGCACCAGATTGATGCTTTTAACTTCAACATTTAAAAAAAAATCTTCCCAGGGGGCATCTTTCTGTTTTGGTGGTCATGCCACAACCGTGCACGTGCATGCATACGCGAGTCATGGTAAGATATCTGGATTAAGAGGTTGCGTTTTCTTTGCACAGCATGAAAGAAAGGCCAAATGAATGGGCTGTGATTTTAGTATTTTTAAGCAGAGGTCAATCATTTGTACGGCCCTCGGAGGATGTTGAAAAAATTGAAATGGCCCTTGAGAGGAAAAAGGCTCCCCACCCCTGCTCTAGGGTGTACGTGTCCGTCCACATATGTCAGGTGAATTGAACTATACAAGAATAAAGCTACACCTGAACAATGATCATTGTCTGTGACATTCCTATGGAGACACCTTTTGTAAACCTGAAACATGAGTATAGAAGACTCAAAGCCCCAAACTGCACTTTAATCAGTTTTATAAGACAGTCAAGTAGATAAGGCTTTTGTTAATATTGCCTGAGTATATTTAGATTGCCATGTTGAATGAAGGTACCAGCATACTAGCATTCTTCGCTGTTATTGTAAGGCTGATGGAAGGCAAGAATGAAAGCCTCATACAGAGCCTTTACGGCTTACAGACTTTGTTTTGTGTCAGTGGCATGGTTGTTCAAAGTCTCTTGCCAAAACACGTGTAACACTTGCTGATATGAACAAAACAAATTAAACCTTTTTTTCCCTTGCATACGCACGATAAACTAAAACTCCTGACCCAGTTTTGGAAGGCGTCATCGAAGAAGCAAAGTTCTAAAATATTTATCACTTCTTGTCCAGATTGTACTTTCTTCATGAAATCAAACTTTGTGAAAAATATGTTATAAGCAATTTCACATACAAAATGGCACAAGTTCTCTTGGAATGGCAAAGTCAATCTGTGGGTTTGACAGATATTATATTTAACCTATTATGCTATATTTGAACAATATATTATAGGGGCATATCTATACAAAACATGTCTCTGAAGTGTTTTCAAAATGTAACCCGAGGTGCTGCTGGCCACGCCCCTTTCCGCATGCAAGCAGTGAGTTCTGTGGAGAGAAAAGTGTCTACTCTACAGGCAGAAACTCAGCTAAACGCTGCCGTGATTAAATGTCATATTATGATCCAAACCACATCAAGGATTATTTCTGAAACAGTATGGAGCTCAAACGCTTTCTCTCTCGAGGGTTTAGGTGAGTACCTTTTTAGCTCGTTAGCTCTGAGTTTTAGCGTTAGCTCTGAGTGTTAGCGATGCTTGCTAATGTAAACACAGACCATATTACTTCCTAAACACGTCGCGCATTGTTTCTGATACAGCAACGTTTCTGACTATTTTTTCTAAGCTTAACATTTTTTAAATCAATATGTTGTGTCAAATTACACATTATTTTTAGTAGGTAGCTGTGTAATATGCCGGACTATGTGTAAATGGGTCTTAAATCACTGGGTAATATTCCTTCCTAGCATGCTAAACTAAGATTATGAACAAAGTGAATTATACCTGTAACACCTCCATTGGACTCCTTTGTTTCCATCTGTAACATAGTAACATCACTATGTACCACTCATGCTTTTATTGGCTAGAACTCTAAGACATTGTTTGTAATAGGCTAATAAGCGGACACATCTAAGTGGTTGACCAATCACAACAGAGCCGGCCAGCTAACCAATCAGAGCAGACTGGGCTCTGGTTTCAGACAGAGGGTGAAAAGAGGTGCTGCAGCACAGGCAGTATGAGAAAAATAAAGAGCTTTTTGAACATTAAAACATGTGAACATGTCACAAAAGAGATACAAAGAGGGAATATGAACCTGAAAATGTGCATAATATATCCCTTCAGGTTAGCATTTAGATCAAATGCAGGCTTACTTAGAAGTTAGCATAGCTCTTGACTCTTACTGTGGCCTGGTTTCCTGGTCAGAGATGCAGTACTCCTTTTAAAACACACATTGGTTTCCTTTAATATTCCCCAGGCTATAAATACAAATAAATGATAACTTCCCTTGAGTTTGAAGGTCTTTGACCTAATACAACCTTTTATTGAGAGGAGTCTGATTCATGTGAGTTATGAAAATGGGAGGAGGTTATTCCTATCTCAAAGCAGAGTCATGTACACCTTATTGACATAGCATTAAACGTATTAACTTATTAAGACAACTACAAGTGAAACTAGATCTAGTGAGACCTGCTGTGAAAAACTAAATTCCTTTCCTCATCACATCATAGGGTTCCAATACGTTTGTGTTTCCAACTGTGCAAAAGAGCAACCATTATCAGTAATCTGGCCCAGGTTCGGTGGCTGGACAAGGACAAAGTGGGTGTGTGTGTGTTAGGGCAGTACCGATGTTCAGTTGGCCAGTTTACAATGGAAGCTTCACTTTTTCCAAAATAAAGAAACATCAGGTTATGTTTGCTATAGCTTGTTGCATGTAAAGAGGAATTATTACCATGTGAAGTCCAATCAGCGTTGGAAAATGTTCAGTCCTAGAAAGGAAAGTTAATATTCAGATCTGTGGTGTTGTCAAAACCCAGATCTGCATGAAGACAAACATTGAAACGGTTATTTGGAGACGTATATGTTGAACCCATTGGCGGTCTTTCTGAATATATTTTTGTTATTTATAATGAAAAACAGACTTTGTTTTCCGTTATTAAAATTCCTGGAAAGGAAAATGTACCTCAATTTCAACGATATCTCTCCCTCTGTTTCCTGTTCTCTTTCCATTTTGTTTTGCATAAATTCATTCCAGATTCTACATGCCGATAAAGTCCCTTTTTTTTCTGTATCGTAGTTATGAATTAGGGTAAATCACGTCAGAATTATCAGTAACATATTTCTATTTCCTCATGTATGTAAACATATGTTGTATTACCCTTTAGAAGGGTTACTCCCTGCTGCAGTGTGACATTTGTTCGCACTGGCTTCATTGTTGTGTTGGTCTGACCACTGCATGACCACAGTAGAACACAATCTGCCAAACACAAATGTAATTATGGCCATTTGCTTATGATCATATCTCATAGCCACATGATGTTTTTTTATGTTGGCATAATCCACTTTGTTATTACAATAAGAAAAGCTACACATGTATAATAACAGTAAGCTATTGTAAATTGATGCGTTACTAATCTGAAAATACATTTCCAATCCGGTATTGTGTTGACATAACACAAGTCTGAAACAGGAAAAACATCCCGTGGCAACATGCAATTTGAATTTTTCAAAGCTCTCTCTTCAGACCATACTGGCTGTGATTAAAGAGTTTGATTTTACAACAAAATGTGCACATTTTCTAAACAATATGAGCAACAATATGATTACTGGATAAAGAAAAAGAGTCTTTAAAAGATTTTCCAAAATAGTTATTTTTGAGGGTACTACAAGGTTTTGGAAATTATATCAAATTGTTTTGTTTTTCGGAAGCTGCCATTCACATAGTAGCTGCTAGTGCTACCAGTATCCGTTTCTCATTCAGACAGCTACGCTCACAACACATTCTATCAATGGATATAAAGCAGCTGCCTTCACACACGTCATGGGTCAAGGTTTTTCACATGCTAAATGAGAAGTATTAGTATTTCACATGCTGGGCCTTATTGTTCCCGTTTTGGCACCATTGCCTTCAACAGGTTATTTTAACAATAACAATTCTAGATGTGGGTCATTAAAAGTTAATATATTTGGCTTTGTGCAAGCTAAATCATTACAATAACTACAATGGTATACTTTCAGGTTATGGCAGCCTGTTATGCCAAAGCTAAATGTCAAAATGAATAATTTCAGTGATAACTTAATGAATAGTCCATTTAACTGTTTTTGATCCTTTGGTTAAGCTTGAACGTAATGAGAAGATACAGGTTGGTGTTCCCCGCCAAGAAATGGACCAACACATCGCACAACAATATGACGTTTTTATGAATTTATTTTTATATATCCCTTAAAAATGTAAAAGGTGCCTGTTTAAAGGAAAATATCACATTATTGTTAATTTCATCTAGACCAGACCACTCTCTACTGCATAGACACACTTTGACATGTTTCTGGAGTTGCTTGGCCAATCAATATGAACCTTATGTTTGGGCACCATAACCCAACCCTGAAGTCAGTGATTGGAAAAGCAGCGTGTATAGATTCACGGTTACAATTCGGTTACAATGGGGTTATAACTTTCCTCATTCGCCCCCATGGTAATAGAACCTGACTTGTTATTGGAACTGAAACACTCAGATAATCTGTACAACACATTAACTGAACTCTTCTTGAGGAAAGAAAGGAGGAAGATTTTGTCTACAAATAATCAAATGTGTTGGTGAGTAGAATCAGAATCAGAAACAGGTTTATTGCCAGGTAGGTTCGCACATACTAGGAATTTGACTGGATGTCATGGTGCATACATAAAATATAAAAAACAAGAAATCTACACACAACACACAACATCTTTTACACCGTAATAAAATACAGTTAAATAGCAATACAAATTAAATAAAGCAGTAATTTACATGGAAATAGAATGCTATGAATGAGTTTTTGCATATAAACTATGAAATGTGAAATCAGAATATGTTCAGAAAGGAGTATGACATTGTGTGCATTAATGTAATGCATATAGTCTATGATGTGGCAGAGGTAAAGTGTCAGCGGGGGGGCCGGGCCTTGTTTAAGAGGCCGGTAGCAGAGGGGAAGAAACTGTTCAGGTGGCGAAAGGTTCTGGTCCCGATGGAGCGCAGCCTCCTGCCAGAGGGGAGGGGGGTGAACAGTTTGTGTCCAGGGTGGGAGGGGTCGGCCACTATCTTCCCTGCCCGCCTCAGGGTCCTGGAGGCGTGCAGGTCGTGGAGGGATGGCAGATTGCAGCCGATCACATTCTCTGCAGAGCGGATGACACGCTGCAGCCTGCCCTTATCCTTGGCTGTGGCTGCGGCGTACCAGATGGTGATGGAGGAGGTGAGGATGGACTCGATGATGGAGGTGTAGAAGTTCACCATCATCGTCTTTGGCAGGTTGAATTTCTTCAGCTGCCTCAGGAAGAACATCCTCTGCTGTGCTTTTTTGGTGAGGGAGCAGATATTCTGCTCCCATTTGAGGTCCTGGGCGATGATGGTGCCCAGGAAGCGGAAAGACTCCACAGCAGTTACTGGGGAGTCACACAGAGTGATGGGGGTGGGTGGAAGTCCACGACCATCTCCACTGTTTTTAGGGCGTTTAGCTCCAGGTGGTTTTGCCCACACCAGGTCACCAGATGGTCCATCTCCCACCTGTAGGCAGACTCGTCCCCACCAGAGATGAGTCCGATGAGGGTGGTGTCGTCTGCGAACTTCAGGAGCTTTACAGACTGGTGACTGGAGGTGCAGCTGTTGGTATACAGGGAGAAGAGCAGCGGTGAAAGAACGCAGCCTTGAGGGGAACCGGTGCTGATGGTCCGGGGGTCAGAGACGTGTTTCCCCGTTCTCACATGCTGCTTCCTGTCAGACAGGAAGTCTGTGATCCACCTGCAGGTGGAGTCGGGCACGTGCAGCTGGGAGAGCTTGTCCTGCAGCAGAGCCGGGATGATGGTGTTGAAGGCGGAGCTGAAGTCCACAAAAAGGATCCTGGCGTAGGTTCCTGGTGTGTCCAGGTGCTGGAGGAGGATGTGAAGGGCCATGTTGACAGCGTCGTCCACAGACCTGTTGGCTCTGTAGGTGAACTGCAGGGGGTCTAGGAGGGGGTCTGTGATGGATTTTAGTTGGGACAGGACAAGGCGCTCAAAGGATTTCATAACCACAGAGGTCAGGGCGACAGGTCTGTAGTCATTTAGTCCTGTGATCCTTGTTTTCTTGGGAACCGGGATGATTGTTGAGGTTTTGAAGCATGCTGGGACGTGGCATGTCTCCAGTGAGGTGTTCAAGATGTCAGTAAACACAGGAGACAGCTGATCAGCACAGAGCTTCAGGGTGGAGGGGGAGACATTGTCAGGGCCAGCCGCTTTTCTGATATTGAGTTTTCTGAAAAGTCTGTTTACATCCATTTCGTTGATTGAGAGAGAATTTGATGTGTCGGGGGAGGTCAGTGGTGTAGGAGAGTGGGACACTGAAGGGGAGGAGGATGTGGAGGTGTGAGACTGAAGCTGTTGCGAGGTGTCATGGGGGATGGTGTCAGGACTGAAGTCTTTGTCTTCAAATCTGCAGTAGAACTGATTCAGATCGTTTGCAAGGCGTCGGTCGTTCATGGAGAGAGAGGCTTTTGGCTTGTAGTTTGTGATCTGTCTTAGACCACGCCAAACAGAAGCCAAATCGTTTTCTGAGAGCTGATGTTGGAGTTTCTCAGAGTATTGTCGTTTAGCATCTCTCACCGCCTTGCCAAAGACGTACTACGACCCTCTAAAACGTGCCTTATCGCCACTCCTAAACGCCTCTTCCTTTTGCAATCTTAGCTGTTTCAGTTTTGGTGTGAACCAGGGCTTGTTGTTGTTGAAACTCACCCTGGTGCGTGTTGGTACACAGCTGTCCTCGCAGAAGCTGATGTATGACGTCACAGCCTCTGCATATTCATCCAGACTTTGCGTTGCAGTCCCATGTTACATGTCCCAGTCAGTACAGTCCAAACACGCCTGAAGTTCCTCCATAGCTTTACTGCTCCACTGCCTGAATGTCTTCACTACAGGTTTACACAGGTTGAGTTTTTGCCTGTATGGAGGAATCAGGTGAACCATGGTGTGGTCAGAGTGGCCCAATGCAGCGCGGGGGACGGCGTGATAGGCTCCCTTGATGGTCGTGTAGCAGTGGTCCAAGATATTCCCCTCTCTGGTGGGGCATTTAATAAACTGTTTATATTTTGGGAGTTCATGGCTGAGGTTGCCTTTGTTAAAGTCACCAAGAACAATAACTAGGCAGTCCGGATAAGTCCTCTCCACACACAGTATCTGGTCGGCGAGTGTGCGTTCGCATGTGGTGGAATGTACACACCGACCAGTATGAATGAGGAGAACTCTCGGGGGGAATAAAAGGGTTGCAGTTGATGATAAGAGTTTCCAGAGTCGGAGAACAGTGCTGCAGAATCACTGTCACATCGTTGCACCAGCCACTGTTTGTGTAAAAACATATTCCTCCACCTTTTGATTTGCCAGAGAGCTCTGTGTCACGATCCGCTCTGAACAGCTGGAAGCCTTCCAGCTGAAGCGCCAAGTCAGGAATCGATCCACACAGCCAGGTCTCAGTGAAGCACAAAACACAAGATGAAGAAAAGTCTCTGTTTCTACTAACCAGTAGCTGAAGCTCGTCCAGTTTATTGCTTATGGAACGCACGTTGGAGAGAAATATTCCGGGTAGCGGTGTGCGAAGTCCGCGGCTGCGGAGTCGCACCAGTGTCCCGGCTCTTTTCCCTCTCCTGTGGCGTTTGAGAGCTCGAATGCAGGTGAGGGAACCTTTTACGAGAATGTCCAGTAATTCCACGGAAGAACAGAGAAAAGTGGGAAAGTAATCCGCTGGAGTTGTTTCTCTAATGTTTAGGAGCTCTTCCCTAGTGAAAGAGTTCGGTGTACAGTATGTGAACACTGAATTAACGCACAAAACAAGACAAAACAGAGCGCACCGTAACATCGAAGCTGCCATCCGCGGCGCCATCTCAGTAGGAGTATATGCTATGATGACTTTTATTTAAATGTTTTGATATTTTCTTGTCATTTTCTTAAGTAAATATTGATGCTTCTGCTAGAGATGATGTATGTGGCACAGCTGTGTGACAGGAGACGTGTTGAATTGTGTTATTTGGGTTTCTTGCTTTAGTAATGGCATTCATTCGTACTACATTAGATACCTGTCTGTGATGCAACGCCCTGTAATATTGCGTTTCTGTACAATATTAATGGTTTCTATAGCCGTGACGTCAATAATGACGGTATTAAGAGGTGGGTTTATTCAGGTAGCAAACTACTGAAGGACTAGGTGTGAAAGGCCCACTACTGGTGTCACAATAACCCTAAACGTAGTCATTTGGGATGGGACCACCATTACTAACTTCCAACACTGTTCTAACAAGACCTGGGTGACCTTACATGAGAGGCTGGCGTCAACACTCCACTGTACCCAACCACATCAATGCAATAGGGGAGGGGGGGCAACTGAAAACATTGCTCCTGGACCCATGCAAAGATGAGAGAGCCTGCTGGATCCCTGTGGTGCGAACACCAGCCACTGGAAAAAGTACTCAAGTGCGAGTATTTTTCCAATCATCAGTCTTGTGTGTTTACAAAAAAGCACAAAACCACTAGTAGATCAGAGTCTCTGCTTCAGAGTAGCATTTATTCACTTTGTTGTCCGGTTAATTTCAATGTACTATCTGATGGCCATGCTTTTCAGGGTACTTTCCAAACGGTCTTCTGTAATGATCTTCGGGTTTGAAGCGTCATCCCGAACCTCTGGCTTTGTCTAGGAATGAATGCGTGGTCCCAACCTCTGTAGTTCACTTTGTCTTTCCCTCTGCTGCTCCTTTCATATGCTCAGTGGGTACTTGGACCTAACCCAGCACAGGAAGCTGAACTTCTTGTGTCCACCTTTCATGTGGTTCCAGGCAACAGGAAAATAACAGGACACACACACACACACACACACACACACACACACACACAACACACACACACACACACCTAGAGAGAGGGATAGAAAGGGAAAAGGAGAGATAGTCATACAGTGAATACTGATTCCAAGGATAGATTTCATTGTCTGTGCTTGGTGGCTTGAATTTCTGACCTCGGCAGCTGCGAACACTGTTGCTTCTTGACTGTTTTGTTGCTGTACCTTAACCATTGTCCTCAATGTATGTTATGACCATATGTCTAAAAACGCTAGTTTGTTTTCTTGGCCATATGTTCATACCAAGCAAAAGGCACCCTGAGCTTTTAAGTTTTCCAGAAAGACAAGAGTCGGGATATACACTTGAAAAAATGCTGCTCCAAAAACAAGTAAAAAAATAATGAAAACAAGTAAACAAATCTGCCAATAGAACAAGTGAACATTTGCTGGGTAATATTTATTGAAATAAGATGGGATATTTAGATGAATCCGATCTTCTAATTGGCTGTGAAAACGTATTTTAAACTATACTTTACCAGAATCAGCAAATGTTGTGTTACAAAATAAGCCACAAATGCTGTCTGCTTTCTGAAAAGAAATGTAAAAAGAAACCTTTCATCTGAGATGCAACTCAAAATAAGATGTTTTCAAGAGTCTTTGACTTAACAAGATAATTATGATTCTTCGTCTAAAACACTGCATTACTGTTTTTTAAGTTATTAGGTGTTATATCAAGTGAAAATACATATTCTGATTAGATATTAGACAAATATATTCGGCTATATTTCTAGTTTTTGTAGTTTGGAGTTGTAAATGAGAAGCATTTTAACACGTCAGAGGCAAAAATTATCGCAGGAATGAAAATGTTGACCAAGTCCTACTTTCGCCCTACACTAACAGTCACCCTAACAGAACTTAAAGGGGACCTATCATGCAAAATGCACTTTGTGATGTCTTTTATACATACATATGTGTCCCCGGTGTTCCAGGGAACTCACAAAGTGTCAGAAAACACAACCCTCTCTCTTTTCCTCCATACCCAAATCTCTAAAAACGGGGCTGCAACAGATTTGATACAAGTCGATTTTTTATTTGCACCTTTTTGACGTAATGTAGGTGCACTCCGCCTGATTGGTCAACTCTCCACCAATCAGGGGAATGAGAGGTTGGGCCACGGCCACGGCCATTGCCCAACCTGTAATTCGCATAGGCTGTCGGCAGGCTACATTTCCCCAGTCACATCTGTGGTTTTGCCTGCTCTTGCCAGGATGTCTAATAGAGATAGATATTGCGCTGTTGTTGGCTGCAATAATCGTGACAAGGACAAAATACTGCATGCACTGCCGCCTCTGGAAAAAGCAAAGAATCTGTGGCTAGAGTTCATTTTCCAGGGAAATGTGCCAGAAGACTCCAGCATATTTCTGCGTGTGTCTCCCTATATAAATATATATATATGTACCGCTGTTTTTGCGTTAAAAACTCTGTTACAAACTGTACACATAACATTCTTGCTAATTAGCCAAAACGGAATAAGTAGCAAGCATCGTAACAAAGAGTTAGCGTAAAATAAATAGGGACAACAGCTTGTCAACTAACCATTCAGAAACGTCCTGCTGCAACCGAGATGTTTGCACCTCCACCAAAACATCCGCTTCTTCAGGGTCAGATTCTGGATCAAATTGGTAATATGCTTGAACACATGCATTGCAATGAGAAAACATGTTGACTCTCCACTCGTAATCACAGCAAGCATGATAACATGACGCTCGTGCCAGGGCCGTGTCACGCCCCCCTCTTCCGCATGGGGGCGTGGTCAGCTGAATCAGACCTTGCAAAGACAGAGCTGGAGTGAGGCAAAATGAGGCATGGCTAAAATGCATGATCTGTTTCGTATTTTGAAAATTAAAACGTATTAATATACCTTATATATATATATATACCTTATATATTATTTAAATATAGCACGATAGGTCCCCTTTAATTTATCTTTGCCTCCATTTTGTCTCCCTGCTCCTCTCTATTCCCTCGTGGACTCTCCACACCGCTCAATCACATCAACTTCCCATTGCCTTTTCGCCTCAGCTCTGAAACGACAATTCCAGATGTGGCTTAATAAATACTCTGTGGCCTGATGATTGAACCCTCGCTTCACTCGAGGAAGTTCACTGGAGAGCCATGTTTCAAGGTACCAACAGATGAGCCCGCTCGGTCTGAAACGGGAGATGTTTTTACTCTTCAAGGATAGAGCGTGCATGAGGCTCGGGGCTGGGAGAGACCCATGCTCTCCGCTAACTCTGAGAGTATGGTTTGCATTAGGGACACATCATATTTCATGTCTTTTTATCAAGAAGAGGGTCAGGAGTACGGGCTGCGCGGAGCTGGTGAGACCGCAAGCTAAAAATACATTTATGTGCCACGATTGAGGCTGCAGTTTTACGCCCATCGCATGCATTGAAATGATTTAGAGTGGATCAACGTCAGCAGCATCAGCAGGCCTAAAAACACACTGTGTATTTACATGGTTGTGTCTTATAAGCCTGATGGGTCCCTGTCAACACTGACCACAAGTGGCAGATTTGGAATATGGAACACATGGGACAGTGGCTTGAGTTGTTAGACAGAGTTAAAGAGGCTGCACAAACAGACATACTGCATGTTGTTGAGTATTTTCATATCTGGTATTGGTGACTTTTGGACCATATCATTTATCGTAGTCACAGTTTGCAGTGAGCCTGTAAGGGATTTTCCAACAGTGTGATGATTTTTGGAAAAAAATACTTTTTTAACCCATAATATGCATGCAGCAAACTTATAAACAACCTGCTGTTGTCCATATATTTGCAGGTGGGCCTCGTCTTTCTCAAATGTTGTCTTCCTAATTATTAAACGTGTAAAGGGATGTCTACTTGCTAATCAGTTGTTAGCCATTATGCATATCTGCACATTTATGTCTCTTTGTTTCTCTTTTTGTTTCTTTTCATGCTTGGGCCTCAATTCAGAAACAAGCTATACACTCTTCACAGATGGCAGAAAGAGCATGCATATTAGTTTACATCGGTCTTTTTTATAACCTTTGAATCTTCTAACCCTAACCCTAAACCCATTAAGACGAAATGTGGTACTGGAGACACCTACTGTAGTGGGACTTCCACAGAGGCAGAGTTGAGTGAATTGTAAGGTGTTCATATTTTTGTCTGTGAACAGATTTTCTAACCACAACCATGCATTTTGCAGGTGTAGTTAAAGGGGACCTATCATGCAAAATGCACTTTTTGATGTCTTTTACACATAAATATGTGTCCCCGGCAGTGGCGAACCGTCAGGGCCTTCAAGGTATTCAGAGAATACCCTGGAACACTCGATTTAATTATATAAATAAAATGTAATAAAATGTATATAAAATGAATAAATGAGAATGGTATCTGTGTTGTTGATCTGTAATATTACAGTGTTACGTTGATTTGTTTGTCCTTCTTGGACCATGCACTACGCATTTCAGTTGTTTTGTGTTAGAAAAGAAAGCAACCAATCAGATCTTGTTCTGGGTCTCTGGGTAGAATATCCTTCAACCAAGGTATTCTATATCCTTGATAGAATGCCCTGGCCGTTGCACTGAATGAGAGCGTACGTTTGGACTGACAGTTTGATCAACCAATCATATATTGATTTGTAGCCAATAGGCGTATTCTTTCAGTTTCCCTCGGTTCCAGGGTAGTCTCGAAGGCCCGGTAGTTAACTGGCTCGAGACAGAGGATCTAGATGTATTGCGACGAAGCAATTCATGCCGTTTTATTGTTTTTAACGTTGAAATGGCAAGTGCAACAGGTGAAGATGAAGTTGTTGCAGAATTGTTGTGAGTACCCTTTTCAAGACGTCAATTCAGTGAAAAGACGGACATTATAATGCCGGGGGGGGGGGGGCGGCGGGGGTTGTGTGTGTGTCTACAGAAGGTCCAGTTGTGATAGACACGGTTCGCCACTGGTCCCCGGTGTGTCGGGGAACTCACGCAGCGTCAGAAAATAAAACCCTCTCTCCTTTCCTCTGTACCCAAATCTCTAAAAACGGGGCTACAACGGAGCTGATCCAGATTTGCGTCCGATATGACGTTATATCGGAAATGTAGGCTGGTTTACACCCACGGCCCAATCAGAAACGTTGCTATCAGAAACAATGCCCGACTGTTTTGGACGTAATATGGTCGATGCATGTTTACATTAGCACCGCTAACACTCAGAGCTAACCTGTAGCCTACTGCACAGAGCATGTGTGTGAAGAAGCTGGATCTAAAAAAGGAACTCACCTTGTGGAATAACCAGCAAGAGAGAAAGCCTTTGAGCTCCATACTGTTTCAGAAATAATCCTTGATAATCCATGATATGGCGTTTCATCACGGCAGTATTTAGTATTTAGTTTAGACAGTAGCTGCCGGGTCCCGCATGAGCTCAGCCCCCTCCTTTTTTTTTTATCAATTCTTTTTTTTTTTAAAGCTTTATACCCAGAATCAGCACTTTTGAAACAGGAAGTGAAATAGGCATAGGAGGCATGGCTAGAATGGGTGATCTGTTTGGTATTTTGAGCAAAACAGTTCATAGACATGTTTTTTATATATTTTTATATATCTGAGACCTATGCTATTGCCTAAAAATAGCATGATAGGTGCACTTTAAGATCAAAATGAAAACAGAGTTTAAAGATGGGTGTGGTCCAAGCAAGAGCACCGGAAGTATGGTGGTTGGAAGTGGGGAAGGGAACGTTAGACCTGCCAATTATTGCCCGTGGCCCAATTTGCCATTGTTGTGGTTGATTTATCCCATTGGAAGTTGGTCTATTGTTTTTACTGAACCTTTTTTCCTTTCAACCTATACATTTCCTTTTTAGCAGTTTATCTCCAATGACTCTGACCTTAACTGCATTCTTTTGCACGGATTATCCACGGATCAAAATGTGCCATGAAGTATATTTGTAGCATTATTTGACCTTTGACCATGAAACCCCAACTCTCAGCACAACCTCTTACTGTACATACGTATAGCTAGCTTAGAAAATATTTACATTTTAAACAATCAAAAGCGTAGATTTAACCAAACACTAGGGCTGGCCAACATGCAGGTAATAAGAAACATTGTCGCTGAATCATTCTCTGACATCGAGCAATAAATCTTCCTAAAAAATGCAGGGGGATGTACCATTGACTTTTCTAAATGATCTGTATTACCTCATATTTCATATCTTCCAGGCACAAAGACACAGTAATAAGCTTTGTAGTCAGACGGTATGCAGTGGGTCTAATTGGTATTTTAGTTTGTATTAAAGTGCTTGTGACACCATCCCACCTATTGTTGTGCAATACAATGTTGGGCTACTAGTCATCTCGAACCATCAGTTTAAAAATGAATTTGCGATACCGTATTGATAAATATCAATAATTTCGAATATCGCGGGAAAAGTCCTTCACTCAGTTTCCTTTTTCGGGACGAAGGCGGAAGTGCGTCACAAAGGGCCATATTGATTCTGCTCCCATTGAGCCAGACAGGGACAGAAGGGATTTGTCACGCGTAGAGATGGTTCGACGATGCGTTGTGTCTGGCTGTTCCAATACAGCAAATGAGGAACTTAACATCAGCATACATAGCTTTCCAACGGATGTCAAGCGTCAGCGCACATGGGAGAAAAACGTGCAGAACACAAGGGCTGGCTGGTCTGTGATGAACCCCACATCGACCTACATATGCAGCGCCCACTTTCTGGCCGAGAATTTCGAGGAAAGGCCTTTGTTGATGGCTGAAACTGGGATTGATTTTTCGCGAAGACGGATTCTGAAGCCGTCAGCAGTGCCTACTCTCTTTCCCACGCCTTCCCAAATCCGTAAAGGCCGCAAAGACTTCGCCAACCCCCAGCTAAACGCCCCGAAGTGTCTACTTCGAGCAACAAGAGAAAACTCAGGTAAGAACAACAACCTTTAAACGTGATGTGTTTTTTAGGATACTCTGTGTGTGTTTGTGTGTGTGTGTTTGTGTGTGTGTGTGTGCGCGAGGGAGGGAAAGAGTCGGGGGGGTTGTCGTCTCCACTGTCCGACTCAGAGTTAATTTCATCCGATTCAGAGGCATATGGTTCGAATCTGTAGGGCATATAGTCAATATCGTCTACGAGGCTATCACTATCAGATGCTTCATCCTCATATGAGCTCTCAGACACATTCAAAATTAAACTACAATCGCTTTCGGAGCTTGCTGCTGTGTGCGCCATCGTTTGTTTGCATACAGATACTGGACTCCGGAAGCGTTCGTCTTCCCTCTGTGATGCGGCACACCTTTTCGCGGGAGTTTAAGAATCCCAGAGCAGACCCAGAGAAGATCCAGAATATGGTCACATTGAAGGGCAGATTAACAGTTATCAAAGTACAAATTTTCAAAAATCACTTCAGTAACGGTTTCAAGGGGACATTATTTACTGAAATTAATGGTTTGGATGATGGGGGAAAACCGTGTCACAAGCACTTTAAGGTGACTTCATGAGTGTGTTGACATTCAACCATACAATCATGACTGTACAGTACTACGGGTAACGTAGGTCAGGTCTTGAGACTAAAAGCGTCCCGTGGTAATAGAACATTCCACTAATAACGCTATTTTGTGAACATCAAATCTGTGTTAAGACACTACCTTAACGTTAGCTGCTAGCTGCCAGTGGGAAGCAATGTCCTGCTTGGCTAAATAATCTAGCAAATGGCTAAAGTTGGAGGTTGCAATGATTTCAGTATAATGCAATCAGGCCTCATTCAGTAGAAATCAGTTTTGGGAAGAGGTAAATTATTAAGTATCACGATGTGTTCAGATGTAATCTTGTACAAGAGTCTGGCAATTCAGACAAGTATAATCACTTTGTAAAAGGCCTTGGGTAAAAATGTTCCTCATCCATCACCTCTTCTCCCTCTTGGCTGTGAAGTACCAGCACACATCCATCTTTCTGTCTCCCTTCTGGCTGCCTTCTCTTTAACACCTCTTTAACACCACCTGTGACTTATTTCACCTCCAGCTCTGACCCAGTTTTTGAACGCCACCCACTGCCAGGCCTGTTGCTTCCCCCACGTTTCCAGCAAACACATGAAGGAAGAAAAATCGCTATAAGCACTGAATAATGAGGAAAATATAACAAAGTACAACTTTTGGATGGCATTTATCATGCATTGATTTGTGTGTTAGGCTAAAGTGTTTCCCAACCTTTTACCCTCTGTATGCTTAACAGCTGAGGATTTATTGCAATTACAATGGATTTTAATAGTGACCAGTTTTATTGGAAGAAATAAGGTATCAATATTGTTAATTTTGTCAGGAATTGTTTATATCTAGGGTTAGTCCTGGGTCAAATTATGTTAATTAACCTAATCTTTTTTTTGTTTACTTTAACTCAAGTTTGATTTAGTCCAAAGTCTATCTTGGTCAAGAAAAACACGTAAATGTTTTAGTATACTTTTAGGAAATGTAACTTTCGTCAGTTTTTTTGTTGTTGCAGTTTTTTTGTTGTTGCAGTTCTTCTTTTTCAAGCCCTGTATTTTTCATTGTTATCTTTAAGTTGAAGAAACTTACGTCAAGTCCTTTTTACTGCTCATTGTATGCTGCTGCTTTAGTCATTATTAAGCACCAGAAACCAACTGCTGCATTGAATTAAAAAAAAAAAATAAGTACATTATGTTGTTTTCTTTTTTGTCACAGGAAAGACAGAGACATTTCGTTTACATTTTCAAAACAATGTTGTAGCCTGTTGATTAGGTCACTATTAGTGTATAATGATGTTAGTGCCATCTCGTCATCCTCTCGTCTTAGTCGTGGAAAATAAGATCATTGATGAACATATTCAGTCATAGTCTTCATGAATGAAATTAACACTGGTATCAAACGACTAACTACTTATGCCGTATGATCATCACTGATGGCCTGCTCCAGGGACAGGGTGTTTTAATTTGAAAGATTCAGACATGATGCTGTTTTATAAAGTCATCGGATTATAATCAATTATAATAACAGAAACAATGGGAATTAAATCAGACACACGCATGTTTTGCTATTGGGTTTACTGCGTGTGTGCTCTTGTGTGAGTTTTGTGTTGGACTTCTGCTCAACAGAAGGTGTGTCTGTAATCAAATCAAACCAGCCAATATTGGTCCTCAGTCACCATAAAACAACATGAAATAAAACCCAAATGTGCATACCATGTGTATGAGGGCATGTTGAATTACACTATGATCTCAAAGCAGAATGTGTGCAATCCATAAAAGTTACACAATGGGATCGCAATTCACAGAGAAGGTTCAAAAGGGTGTTACATGTAATCAATCACACCATTGTTTGGTATCCCCCAGTTACATGAGAACCGACATCTCTTTCAACTGTCCAGTGCACTTTCAGCCATTATTTAATGTGTGCAGTGAAGTATGTCTTCAACTTCACCTCTGGAGTACCATTCTTCTTCAAGAAAGGTTTTTTTTTCCTTATTTGACATTGCTGACTTGACAAAAATGCCATATTAAACAAGGAGAAATGATAGCTCATCTTCGCACAGCAACATGATTCTGTAATGGGTGATTTCACTGGTTTATAAATCTGTCAGGGGTGGCAGCCATGCGTGCGGCTACAATAGTTTGTGCTTAACATAAATAAAAGGGGCCTTCGCCTGAAAGGTTGATTTTGTTTAGGGGAGACTTTCAAGGTGGGATTCAAATGTAGCATGATTTCATTCTGTACCTGGCCTCAATTTTCAAACCTGGATGCAGGCAGTTAAATATCTCTTCATGTGCATATGCATGGAACAAATCTGCAACAAAAATACGTCGTATACGGGGCATTCTACTGAATTAGTACAAAGTGCGGTCCCACAACAAGAAAAACTATTTAACAAAACAATTAAGTATTCAGACATATATATTTACTAAGAATATGTTATGGTCTATTTAAACAAAAGGCATTCAATTATATAGTGATAAGCTTAATATGTACAAAAACATCATTTATAGGGTACTTTCTATTGGGAAGTAGCTGTCCCCAACCCTAACATCTAAATTTCAATTTCTGTAAATAACACTTAAAACATTTTATTACATTTTGTTCAATGGTCTATTTAGAAGATCTTTATGATTAAATTCAAACAGAAGTTGGAATATTTAGATTTATTTTGAGTATCATTTTTTTTATTTATCAACTTTCTTTATTGGAAGCAATTAGAACAACAAAACAACAGAGCAGTGTCACAGAGAACTTCCATTCGTCCATTTTTTCCCCGTCTTTTTATCCCTCCCACAATCCCACCCAAAGGAGAACGCTTCTCAGTAAACAAAATGTAAACAGTACAAAATACATACATCAAATACATAAGTATGGAAAAAAAAAAAAAAAAAAAAAAAAAAAAAAAAAAAAAGAAATTAAAATAACAATTAAAAAATCAGAGAAATAAAAAGGGGGGGGGGGCTCAGTCGTCACAGTCAGGCAGGGATGTCAGAGATTCAATATGATTTAAGAAAGGTCTCCACGTTTTTTCAAAAGAGCTTAAGGAGCAGTTGTGGGAAAACCTAAGCTTTTCGAGTCTAATGGACAGTAACATTTCTTTCACCCACCTACTATGAGATGGAGGTTGAGCGTGTTTCCAATTGAGGAGTATAAGTCGCCTGGCTAACAGGGTGGCAAAGGCTAGAACAGTCTGTATAACTTTAGAGGCGACAGGCTGCAGGGGGGCACCAAACAAGACCAAGAGAGGATCTGAAAGGATAGTAGTATTATATGCTGTACTAAGAGTTTTGAAGACATCGGACCAGAATGTGGCGAGCCTAGGGCAGAGACAGAACATATGGGAATGGTTGGCTGGGGATTGTTTGCACCTATTACAAGAGTCAGTTACATTGGGGTAAATCCGAGATAGCCTCAAGTTAGTGTAGTGAACTTTGTGCACAACTTTACACTGTAGGAGGCCGTGCCTTGCACAGATTGAAGAGGAGTGAACCAACCGTAAAACTTGTTGCCAATAATCATCGGGCAGAGTGATTCCAAGCTCCTGCTCCCAAGAATCCTTGGGGCCGGACGCTGGGCTGTCAATAGCAGAACTGATAAGGCTGTAAATGCTAGAAATTAGCCGCTTTTGTTCGGGATCAAGCGCCAATAACAAGTCAACCAGGGTTTCTGGGGGACGACTCGGGAATTTGGGGTTCTGATTCTGGACAAAATGCCTTGTCTGAAAAAAACGAAATAGGTGGGTTCTAGGCAGGTCGAATTTCTTCGAGAGCTCAGGGAAGGACATAAAAGTCCCTTGGTTGTAGAGGTCCCTAAATTTAGTTAACCCTTTGTCAAACCAAGTCCGAAAGGCCATATCGGTGCAAGAGGGCAGGAATAGCTGGTTATTTACAATGGGGGACAGAGATCTGAGGCCCTATGGAGGCCTAGGCTCTTCCTAAATTGAATCCAAATTTTAATGGTGTTAGTTACCACTGGATTTGAGGTGAAGTTGGAGGTAGACAGAGGGAGTTGGGAGCAAACCAGGGAGTGAAGAGACAGTTTAGACGATGCAAGTTCCATATCCACCCACGTGGGGCGTAAGCCGCCTGCAGCATTGTTAAACCAGTATAAAAGTTTATGAATATTACAGGACCAGTAATAGTGTAGGAAATTGGGCAATGCCAAGCCTCCAAGAGCCCTTGGGGGCTGTAGCACTGATCTTCCGATGCGTGGATTTTTTTGCCCCAGAGGAAAGAGCTTATTAGTTGATCGAGCAATTTAAAAAAAGACTTCTTAATAAGGATGGGGATATGTGAGAAAAGATATAGAAACTTGGGTAAAACAACCATTTTAACCAAATTAACACGACCCACTAGAGATAATGGGAGTGCAGACCATCTGACAAAGTCCAGTTTACACCTCTCAAGGAGAGGAGAGAAATTTTTTGGGAAAAGGCGATCAATTGAGTCAGTAATATGCACCCCCAAATATTTAAACCCGTCTGTAGCATATTTGAAAGGGAAAAAAGCTGGGGGTATACTTTTAGCTGCAGAATTGATGGGAAAAACTTCGCTCTTGTGGAGGTTAAGTTTATAGCCTGAATAGGACCCAAATTTGTCGAGGATATCTAGAACCACGGGAAGAGAGGCAGCTGGATTAGACATGTATAAAAGGAGGTCGTCGGCGTATAACGATAATTTATGAACTTTCCCAGCTCTGGTGATGCCCTCAAACCCACCCTCCTGACGCAGCCAGATTGCTAAAGGCTCAATAGCTATAGCAAATAAGAGGGGGGAGAGAGGGCAGCCCTGTCTGGTTCCTCGATAAAGGGGAAATGGGGCAGACTGGAGTCCGTTTGTGTGGACTGAGGCGACTGGGCAGGCATAAAGCAATTTGACCCAAGATATAAATTCTGAATTGAAACCAAATTTCTGCAACACAAAAAAAAGGAAGCTCCACTCCACCCTGTCGAAGGCTTCTCCGCATCCAGTGAAATAATCAATTCCGGACTGCATGAACTAGATAAGCCAATGATATTCAAGAGCCTCCTTGTGTTATGAAAAGAGTGTCTTCCAAGCATGAAACCTGTTTGGTCAGTAGATATTATACTTGGTAGGACCCGTTGTAGGCGTTGGGCTAGGATCTTTGACAGGATCTTTAGGTCAACATTTAAGAGGGAGATGGGCCTATAGCTACCACACATAAGAGGGTCTTTATCACTCTTAAGCAGAAGAGAAATGGAGGCCTCCGACAGGGTGGGAGGCAGGCGGCCCTCAGCAAAAGACTCATTATACATTCTCTGGAGGGCTGGTGCAATTGTGACAGGGAGTAACTTAAAAAATTCAACAGAAAACCCGTCAGGGCCCGGAGTTTTACCGTTCTGAAGTGACATAATTGCCTCCTGTACTTCCTTGATAGAGATCGGACTTCCCAGCTCCCTACACAAATCCTCATTTATTTTGGGGAAAACTGTCCTATCTAGAGGATTATCTCCATCCCAAACATCCGGAGGACATTGGGAGGAATAGAGGTTAGTGTAGAAAGAACAAAATGTCTTATTGATCTCTGTCGGGTCCGAGGTAACTTCACCTAAAGTAGATTTGATCTTGGGGATCAATCTGGATAGTGTAGCTGTACGCGCCTGATGTGCTAATAATCTTCCCGCTTTATCCCCAGTCTCAAAGAAACGTTGTCTAGCGAGGAATAACTGCTTCTGAGTCTTACATGTGGACATTAAATCAAATTTGGACTGAAGTTGAAGGCGTTCCTTATAAAGAGCAGGGGTAGGAGCTGAAGCATACAAATGATCAATTCTAAATATTTCCTTAGTGAGCGCCTCCGACTCTCGCCTTTCTGCCTTCCTTAGGGTTGAGACATAGGAGATGATTTGGCCACGCATAAACGCCTTGCATGCTTCCCATAGCGTGCGTCTAGAGATCTCTGGAGAATCATTAGTATCAAAGAACAAGGAGATCTGCGTATGAAGGAATTCTTTAAAGGAAGTGTGGGCTAGTAGGGAAGAGTTAAGTCTCCATTGTCTGGATGAGGGGACACGACTAGGAAAGCTAATATCAATAGATACGGGGGCGTGGTCTGAGATAACAATGCTATGGTATTCACATGAGTGGACCTCTGATCGAAAGTAATTATCCAAAAGAAAAAAATCTATCCGAGAGTACGAATGATGGACGTGTGAAAAAAATGAAAAGGCTTCGTCTGAATGGGATTTGGCTCTCCATGGGTCGAATAAACCTAAACTAGATTTATATGTGTCAAGGACTTTAGCTGACTTAGATAACGCCAGAGGCTTAGAGGAAGACCTGTCCAGGGAGGGGTTTTGAGTTAAGTTGAAATCGCCGCCTATAATTAAGTAGTGGTCATCAACTTTAGGGAGTGAGGAGAAAAAATGTTTAATAAATGTATCGTCATCCCATGTTGGTGCATAAGCACAGGCCATAACCACAGGCATACTACACAGTCTACCAGAAATAATTACAAATCGACCATTTGGGTCCTCAATGGAGTTTGATAACTCAAACGGAACATTCTTGTGTATAAGGATAGCCGCACCCCTTGCCCTAACTGGGAATTTAGAGTGAAATACATCCCTTATCCAAGGTCGCTTGAGAAGGTCAACCTCTGAGGAGCGAAGGTGGGTTTCTTGTAAAAAGAAAATATCACCCCTAAGTTGCATTAAATGAGTCATTACCTTATTACGTTTGACGGGCTGGTTGGCACCCTTCAGGTTCCAGGAGATAAAGCGAAGATTCTTACCCTGAGTCGTCATATCATAAAGAGACGAGGAGCACTAACTCTCCCATGGCTGACGTGACTCCCGAGCCAAAGGAAAAGGGGAGAAAACAAAAAAAACACATAACAAGAAAAACACACATACAAAAAAAAAAAAAAATAATAATAATAAAAAAAAAAAAAAAAAAGCATCCCTCCACAACCCTCCCACCCTCCATTCCCTTATACAAACCAAGCGCGACCACATCTTCACTCCCAACAGGGTATCCCTTTCTGCTTCCATAACCTAGTCTTACTCAGAGGTCAACCAGTTAAACAATATGAAAAGAAAAAAAGAAAAATATCCCACATTTTAAAGAACATATAGGATTACAGTGACGCAACATTAGTCCTCACCTTTAAACAGGCCGTCAATAAGTTTGCCTAAACATTTACCTCAAGTAAAACATTTTTTTTTTTTTAAAACCATCCCACTTAAGAAACTCTACTGCAGGCACAGAGATAAAAGCAAACAAAAAGAGGTAATAATAGTCATAATTAAATAAAGTGCCTAGCGAGGCAGCGCCTGATATAGGATAGCCTAACCGTCTCATTGAAACAAACATAACATGTTTACCATCATAATCAGAACAGAAAAAATGGTGATAAAATCACATGCGGCGACCACACCGTGCAATTGGAAGTAAACAAAGTCCCCAACGTAACAAAGAAAAATACATGGAGTCTATGCACGTCGCTCCCGGAGCATACTGAGAGTAAGCACAACTCACGCGCCGACCCGTTTCCACGGTCACCACGACGCTCGTTCAAGGTGTCCGCGTAGCAGTGAGTCCACGGGGAGCATACAGTGGCAGGAGCAGACGGCCTCCTCCAAACAGACGGAGGAATACAGTATTTTGGAGAAACCTTCAGTAGTGGGTGGCCGCCGCCAGGAACACCATACTGCGCCCTACTCTTTGCCCATCACCCGCTCGTTGTAGAATGCGTGCGCGTCCTCCGGAGTCTCAAAAGTGAACGTTCCATCCCCAAACGAGACTTGCAGGCGAGCGGGGAAGAGAAGCCGGAATTTCACTCCTTTCTGGTAGAGGGCTTGCTTGATTTTGTTGAAAGCAGCTCGTTTCTTTGCAGTGATGGCGCTGACGTCTGGGTACACTCGCAGCGATGTGTCGCGGTACTTAAGCTCGTGTTGTCTGGTCCAACGAAGCACCTTCTCCCTCTCTTGAAAACGATGAAAGCATATCACAAAAGGCCTGGGTCTACCTCCCGGTCCAGGTCTGGGGGCTAGTGAGCGATGTGCTCTCTCGAGCTCCGGGGGTTTGGAGAGGACATCGGGGCCGAGGTTTCCCATCAGCAGGTCGGATATGAACTCGGTCGGGTCCCGGCCTTTTTCACTGCCCTCGGGAATATTTATTATCCGGAGGTTGACTCTACGGGACCTGTTCTCCATGTCGTCGAGGCGATCTAGAAGAGACTTATTCTGGGTCAGTAGTGTTTCCACTGTTTTTTCCGTGCTTGTTATGCGCTCAAAGTTATCCCCCGCCAGGGTCTCTGCAGCAACGAGGCGGTTATTAAAGTGATTCACCGTCTCGCGGAGCGCGTCCACCGAGCTCTGCAAAGGTTTGACAGACTCCTGGATTAACTCCGACATGTCTTTCCGGAGCGAGGCCCGTTGCTTCTCCAGTTCAGAAACCAGCTGGTACATTGAAAAGGTGTCCGGTGTGTCGCTAGCGCCGGAGCTTGCAGCCGCCATTTTAGCAACATTGCTAGTGTTGGGTTTAAGCACCCTTCAGTTGTTGAAGGTTCGAGCCCGCTCCGCGCTGTTCGTTTGATGAGTGGTCTGCTGTAAAAAGGAACGGCTCAGACAGAGATATGAGATTAAACAATAAGCTGATTTAATGGTAGAAACAACAGTACAATATAACGAAGTACTTATATAACGAAGTACTTCGGGCCTCAGCTCTTCCACCGTGCGATGTACGTATCAGACAGTCAGACAGAACAGAGGCCCCGAGTGTACAGAATTCACAATATTTATCCCCACAAACGGAGAGGAGTTGTGTGGGAGGAGTTGTGTCGGTTGCTCCTCCCTAGGTGTTCATCCATTGGTGGACTCACTCCTGGGCGAGCCCTAGGCAGTGAATCAGAGTGAGTCAGCCATTGACGAGGTCTAAACAGCGAATCAGAGTGAGTCAGCCATAGGTGTGGGAAGTTTGGATCTCCTGCGCCGCCGATCAGTCCCAGGTCATCTTTTATGGCAGCCATAAAATAAACAATTCTGGGTCGCACGGGGGTGAGGTACCAATCCTTATCTTCGTTTATCCTCAGCACCTGGCCGTACCACTCCGCATCCCAATCTTTCTCTCAGAACAATCTCTGCATAGACTCAATGGTGTCAGTTTTATTACCTTTCTCCTACAACCCCCCCCATGCTCCTATCCGGCCCATCAAAAACCCGGGGGGGGGGCGACTGGATCCTCTACATTCCTAAGTCAACGCACACACAATTGACCACATCAAACAAAACAAAATAAGAACACTTGGTCTAGTTTCATAAGTATACATTTTACACAGACAAAGTTATAATTATTAAAAACAGGTTATAATTATTGGAACAGGTTATATAGGATATACAGGTTACTTTACTAGCTACAGTGGTCGCACCTCCACGAGTAACTGGGCAGTTCGGCGTATTGCTCGCTTTAGATTTAGAACCACTCATTTCATGACTGAATTGAAGTTATAACTGTAATCCGTCACTTTCCCGAATGAATTGTGGTGTTTACAGAGATATATTAAAAGTTCAACTGGGAGACCTCTTACGTGCGACTTTCTCCTACATCATCACTACCGGAAGTCAGTATCATTTTTTAATAAAAAAAACTATACTCAAAAAATCATGTCCCCAGTTTCATGTCACTACCGAAACACAAGGCTGAAACACAATGGCTGAGCCTGGTTTTTAGCCACACCCCTGCATTTTTGACAAGGTAGTGACACTGCATCCCTGTCCCTCATGGCTGAATGGCAAGTAGCTATATCCCATACTTTTGATATAAATCTGTTCCAAAATCTGAAAATCGGCGAGTAACCTTAAGAATTGTCACTACCGAACACATATTATCTTCAATTAAGTAAACTTTTTTGGTTTTATGCAAAGTATTAGTTTTTTATGTGTGTAAACCTCTTCAAAAACGTGTATGCTAGCCATGTACTTGCTAGCATTCTTTAGTTATGCTCAATTTGAGCTAGAATTGTCACTACCAAAACAGTCACTACCGAAACATATGGTTACGTTTCGGTAATTGACATGATCGTTTCGGTAGTGACAAAATGGAATGGTAAGCAGGTAAATCCCACCATTTTGAAATAAATGTGTTTTAAAGTCTGAAAATCTGTGTGTTACTTTAAAGGTCTCTTATTATACTATTGTTAGACATATATTATAGGTCTCAGATATATAAAAAACATGTCTATGAAGTGTTTTGCTCAAAATACCAAACAGATCACCCATTCTAGCCTCATTCCCCTCTATTTCAGCCTGTTACTAAAGTGCTGATTCTGGGTCAGTAGCTTCAAACATTCACACTTCAACATAAGGCATGTTATGAGTTAAGATTAAGCAATAAGGTTGAGGGAATATGATACAACCTTGAGAACAAAATACTGTGGTCACTACCGAAACACTGGATGTTTTGTAAAAAATTAAGTATATTGAGTTATCAACTAAAATGATATGATACTGATTGGTTTAATGTATGTTAAATTTCAACAATCATCAACTCTGGAATCAATATGATCAGTATTATGCATTTTTACAAAGACATTTTGCATTATGATTTTTATGAATTGTATAAATTGAACTTTGAAATTTGATTAAAAATTCACTTTTATTATTTTAATTGTGAAAACCCTCAAGAAATATTTGTTAAAATACTATTTAAGGGAAGGTAAAACAATCTTAACAGGTTAATATAATACTTTTTTACTACAGTGTATTTACTTTGTTTCGGTAGTGACCATTTTTGGTAGAGGAAGAACATTCCAATACAGTCTGAAAATACTATATAAAAATGTACGGTTCTTTTACAAGATATGTGTAATTTAGATATGGTACAAAATATATATGGACAAAGTTTTGGGAAAAAAACATAAAAAATTTCAAAACATTTCCAACCTGACTTTGGTCCAATTCGGTAGAATGGCCCACTTCAAAGTCAGTTACATTTCAATGGAAACTTATATTGGCCTAAATTACTGTTGTTTTTGATGAATCAAAATCATGTTTATACTTTTCTGCTCTAACTCAGGATCCAAAAGCCAACCTTGACTTTTTTAAGTTTAGATCTGTAACTTCAATTACATACAACGACTTTTAAGCCAAATCATAATGTTTTGTCATAATCAGAAAGCTCTTTATTTTTCTCAAACTGCCTGTGCTGCAGCACCTCTTTTGACCCTCTGTCTGAAACCAGAGCCCAGTCTGCTCTGATTGGTTAGCTGGCTAGCTCTATTGGGATTGGTCATCCACACACACAGATTTGTCAAAAGTGTCCCACCCCTTTGCATATCATGTACAATTTGTTTGATCGTAGCAAATAGAGACGTGAGTGTTACATAGTGATGATGTCCAATGGAGGCGTTCCCGGTTAGGGGGGGGGGAGAGAAAACTCAGATTTTAGCCTTTGCAGACCATTGACATGCACAAAAACCTATATAACACACTACAGGAAAAGGAAATCCTTAAAAAGCACAAAAGGACCTTATTATTAGGTAATAATTAATGCAGTTTAGTTGTAAGGAAACACATTTTTTCTAGTGGAGTGGGTTGTGCCTATACATGCGTTTTTAGTCCGTCTGTTTGTTAAAACACAACTTCTGTCACCCGCTTCAGTATAACTGCGCGAAAACAGGTCTACAGTAAGTGGTTTTGTTGCTTTTTGTTTCATTTCAACATTAACCACGTGTTTAAAACTGCAACCAGGACCCAGAGGAAGATAGATTTCTCTGGGAATATCATTGAAAATGCATTTTAGTTGTATGGGAACATCATTATTTTATAGTAGACAGGGTTGTGTGTATACATGCATCTTCCTGCCCGTCTGTTTGTTCAAACACAACTTCTGACACCCTCTTAAGTAGAAGTCACTGTTTACACGTAGGCGTGTATTTGTGTACAGCACATACACTGAACTGACTAAAAGAAAGAGGGGGAGAGAAAAAAAAAAGTTCCCATGGAAGTTGCTGTGAGCTGAACGATGCCCTCAATTTGTTTGGACGCTGCTGTCAAGCTAATGAGGTGAGTGAGTGAGGGCAGCCTGGTGGAGGCAGAGGTCAGCCAAGAGCCACGCTGCCTGCCAGGCTGCTGTGCTGCGAGGCTGGAGGCTGGGGGCTGGAGGCTGGAGCCGGTGGCTGGGGCCGGGGGCTGGAGCCGGGGGCTGGGGCTGGAGCCGGGGGCTGGAGCCGGGAGCCGGCTGCAGATCCGGCCCCCGACTGCAGCTCTGGCCCCCTGGCAGGGCCTGGCACACGGCTCGCCCATCTGCCACGCATGAACGAACACAGCCTGGCAAAGGCACATTTACACTCCTATGTGTGGGCTACTTGTCCATGTAAAAGTATGTACATGTATATTGGCACATACTGTCGATCTTGAGTGCTCGAAAGAATGCACACACACACAAACACACACACACACACACACACACACAGTTGTGAGAGGTTTCCTTCTAGCCCCCACAAGACCGCGGTGATGAGGGCGGACTGCCCCCACCAGCTGCCAGTAGAGCACTCAGAATGGATGCTTCAGTGCATGCATCAATATGAGCAATTCTTTTAATTATGGGTGTTGTGCGGCTGCTGATGCTTTATTTCCTGGACTCGGTTCCAGTTATTGGGTCATTCTCACAGACCGAAACCAAATCTGTTCACAATTTAAATTCCTGCAGAAGTTAAAATATATTTTCTATCTTTTTCTTTTCTTCATATGTGGTGTTTCGCATGTGTATGTGTGTTACTTTGGTTTGTTTTCCAAAGTTATTTAGCGGTTGATAGGCATACTTAGTTGTACAAATTGGGCCTATCCACCATTGCAGCCACATGCTGTGCTGGAGTGTAAATGTATGATTAAACTCCATAGTGGGGAGATCATATGGTGTAGGCATATTTATGCTAAAGGAAAACGTTTCCTACATATAATCAGTGCTGGAAAGTTACTAAGTACATTTACTCAAGTACTGTACTTAAAGTGGACCTATCATGCTATTTTTAGGCAATAGCATAGGTCTCAGATATATAAAAAACATGTCTATTAAGTGTTTTGCTCAAAATACCAAACAGATCACCCATTCTAGCCATGCCTCATATCCCTCTATTTCACTTCCTGTTTCAAAAGTGCTGATTTTGGGTATAAAGCTTAAAAAAAAGAAAGAATTGATAAAAAAATTAAAAGGAGGGGGCTGAGCTCATGCGGGACCCGGCAGCTACTGTCCAAACTAAATACTGCCGTGATGAAACGCCATATCATGGATTATCAAGGATTATTTCTGAAACAGTATGGAGCTCAAAGGCTTTCTCTCTTGCGGGTTATACCACAAGGTGAGTTCCTTTTTATTTCTTGCTTCTTCACACACATGCTCTGTGCAGTACAGGTTAGCTCTGAGTGTTAGCGATGCTAATGTAAACATGCACCGACCATATTACGTCCAAAACAGTCGGGCATTGTTTCTGATAGCAACTTTCTGATAGGCCCGTGGGTGTAAAGCCAGCCTACATTTCCGATATTACGTCATATCGGACGCAAATCTGGATCAGCTCCGTTGTAGCCCCGGTTTTAGAGATTTGGGCACGGAGGAAAAGAGAGAGGGTTTTATTTTCTGATGCTGCGTGAGTTCCCTGACACACCGGGGACACATATTTATGTATAAAAGACATCAAAAAGTGCATTTTGCATGATAGGTCCCCTTTAAGTACTAATTGGTGTACTTGTACTTCAAAGTATTTTATTCTGGCCACTTTCTACTTGTACTCCACTAAAATGTAAAGCAAATATTGTACTTTTACTACATTTAGTTGACAACATTAGCTACTAGTTACTTTGCAGGTTCATAAGAATATTCTAAAACATTACATTTACTAATTAATTTACTATTATGGATTAAGCTACCTGTCATAAAAATATGTATTTTTATTTTTAACAAAACATATATAGAGTCATCAAAGTTAGCTCCACCTTTACCAACTTCTAAATTAAATAATGAATATAAAGGATCAATCGTACAAACATACATATACTGTATATATACACCTTATAATCCAGTGTTATAAAAACGTTTTATTCCAAAAACGGCCATTCTGCATAATGAGTACTTTTAGTTGTGTGACTTTAAGTTTATTTTGATGCTAATAATTTTGTATTTCTACTAGGGCTGTCAAGTTAACGCGTTAATAACGCGTTAACGCATTTTTTTTTTAACGCCACTAATTATTTTAACGTGCGATTAACGCATGTGTATTTGTCCTCGGCCCGCCCCGTAGATTCAGAGCCCAAAGGCTTGACGTTGTTGTTGTTGTTAGTTGGATGGTGGCAGATTTTAGCGAGAGATATGGATAAAAAAAAAAGGTGTTTTAAACAGCAAGCCAAGCCACAGCTGATGCTGACAGCCCCGCTCCTGCCGCTCGCTTGCGGCAGACCACGCTTGAAAGTTTGCCGGGGAGACGCCTGGACACGGCGTCTACGAGCAGCAAGCTTTCAACAGCGATAGCTAAATGGGTGGCGGTGGCTACAGCTTGCAGGACAATTAACATAGTGGAGGACGAGGGACTGTGTGAGATAATTCGGATCGCATCCAACGTGTCGACAGCACATCACAGCGCATTATTTTGACCCTAGGTGGGAACTTCAGTCTCATGCTTTGACTGTTATGAAGACAGAGGAGCTGCATTTCGCCGACAACTCTAAACAGGCTTGTCTGTTTGAGCAACTGGCTCAGTGCAGAGAAGTAGACAGGGTTGGGAGAGAGTGTAAGAGAGAGAGAGAGGTTCCAGGTTGTTGTATTGAAAATATTCAGGAGAATATTTGTGATTGTTCAGAGGTAGTTGTGTTGAGAGTATTCAGGAGAATATTTGTCATTGTTCCAATGATAATAAACAAACATTTGCATAAAGCATATTTGTCCACTCATATGTTGATAAGAGTAGTAAAAACTTGAAAAATATTCCTCTAAGGTACATTTAGAACAGATAGAAAATGTGTGATTAATTTGCGATTAATCGCGATTAGCTATGGACATCATGCGATTAATCGCGATCAAATATTTTAATCGACTGACAGCCCTAATTTAAACATTAAAGTAAAACATTTTAATGTTGGACTTGTAACTTGTAACTTGGGTATTTGTACCATTTTATATTTCTCCTGTACATCTTCCACTACTGCGTAGAATACCGTTTTAAGATAGAAAAGTTACTTTTTAATGTTTTTTATTGTAATCTCCAATTGCCTGATTAGTGAACTCCATAGAAATGAAGCTAATATGAACCATCCCACAACAGGAGTCAGCTGTAAACAGTCATCCAAAAAGAAATGTCCCAGTTTATTTTATTTGTAGAAATCTTACTATCATCCTCCGGTGTTTTGGAGCCTGAATTAATTCCTCCGACTGACTTGACACTCAACACCTCTGCTTGTTCAGATTTGCAGCTCTGAGCTGAAAATGAGTCGTCACACCTGCTAGATGTTGCAGCTGTGGCTCTGACACTGAGTCCACAGAATTGGAGAAAGGTCAAAGGTCGTCACCTCTCTATCTCCCCAGCAGCAGCAACCCCCCCCCCCTCCCTGCCATTAAACCCTGGGGGTAGTGTAGCAGCACCAGTGTCACACATGTATACATCAGCCCACTCACATACACACAGCTGAGGGTGATTTGACGCAGGGTCAAGGTCAGGGAGCAGATGGCGCTTTCTGTTGTGACCTTTGTGTGGACAACAGGAGTTTGATTAGCTTGCTTCTCCCCCCCTCTCACTTACACAACTCACTGCTCTACCACTTGTGTATCAGGATAGTAAACTAGTCAAGAAAGTTTTCCATGCAGACAGTCACATTTTTCCTGTTTTTCATGACTTTAATGGAAATGTCAAGTTTATACAAACATTTAAGTTTAATTTCATTGTTTCCTGCCAAAACACTTAATTTTCTGATTTGGTGGATATTTTAAGCAAAAATCGTAATTTGGCAATAGAACATGTGAATTTACGTACTTACTTACTGGAACAGCGAGATAGACGGCTGGTGGCGCTAAGTCTCGAGTGTGATATTGAACCATTGTAGATAACTTTATTAAATGTGCAACTGTAGAACCTTGAAATATATAAACAATGTAGAAAACTTTATGGAAATTTGACATTTCTGTTCTTACAGAAAATGTAAAAAGTTATGTTTACTTGCTTTCCATTCATATTTGGAACCAATTTTAATGCCCAAATTTGGCAAGAGAAAATGTGAATTTACTTGAATGTGATTATAAAGATTTTGGAAAAGTGACAGCTAATCTCGCTTATTCTCGAGTATGGTGATATTAAACCATTATAGAAGAAGAGAGCAGATCAAGGTTACGTAATTAAAAGAGCAAAAGTCAATCCTCTAAAAAATGGATACGGAAATTTGACATTTCTGTTTTTACAGAAAACATAAACAGTTTACATTTATTCTTTCCTAAATAAACACTTCAGTCACATTTCTATTCAAATTATTCTCAAGTTGGGTGATATTAAACCATTGTAGAATGAGAGGGCACATCGAGATAACGCATTTAAAGAGCAACAGTAAAACCTCTAAAATTGAATGTTACTGTTCTTTGAATGTATTCATTTTGTTAGGTCGCATTCACACCAGCCTTGTTTAGTCCGGTTGAACCCTGGTGCGTTTAACCGCTTGGTGCGGTTAGTTTGGGTTTGTGTGAACGCAGTCCGAGACCTCTGAAGTGAACTAAACAACCGGACTCTGGTCCACTTAAAAAGAGGTGGTCTCGGACCGCTTGCAAGTGAACTCATACAACAGTATGGAAATAACCTGGCAGTGCTCCATGGAAAAATTGCCGGGATTAGCGTTTTTACCCCCTTAATGTCTGACCAATTGTTGAACAGCATTTCCGTGTACATGACTTGTGTTTAAAGTTTATAGTCCGTTTGAGTTTTGCCCGTGTGAACGCAAACCGAACCTTCTGAAAAATGAAACAATGTAACAAATTGTCGTCTGGTGCGCACCAGAGAAGCAGACTATTAGGTGTGAACGCGACCTTAGATTCACTTCACTGACAACATTCTAAAAATCAGACAAGCAGTCAGTGCCTCTGTATCAGGTACAGCAAATGTGTTGTCCCTGTGTCCACTCAAAATCAATTCAAACACCATGACACAATTCCATCAGATTAATGATAAAGACCTGGAGGACAGTATACAACATCTGAAATCCTCTTCCTGCTGCCTTGATATTATTCCAACAGGCTTTTTCAAAAATGTTTTTCATTGCATGGCCTCAGATCTACTTCACATGGTAAACAAGTCTCTTTACTCAGGTGTTTTCCACAGGCCCTGAAAACTGCAGTCATTAATCCGCTCTTAAAAAATAATAAATATAGATGCTTCAGTAATGAACAATTACAGGCCCATATCAAATCTCCCATTTCTAGGTAAAATCGTTGAAAAAGTTGTTTTTCAACAGTTGAGTAATTTCTTGAATTTAAATAACTGTTTTGATGTGTTCCAGTCAGGCTTTCGTCCAAACCACAGCACTGAGACTGCTCTTGTTAAGGTCTTCAATGGCATCCACTTAAACATAGACAGTGGCAGAACTTCAGTGTTAGTATTATTAGATCTCAGTGCTGCGTTTGACACTGTTGACATATTACTAGACAGACTAGAAAACAACAGTTCTAAATTGGTTTGAATCCTACTTAAAGGACAGAAAAAAGGTTGTTTCTATAGGTAAATACACATCTGAGTTGACAACTATGACATGTGGGGTTCCTCAAGGCTCCATCCTGGGGCCTCTACTCTTTAACATCTACATGCTACCACTGGCTCAGATAATGAAAAACAACTAAATAAGTTACCATAGCTATGCGGATGACACATACATTTACATAACCATTTCACCAGGAGACTATGCTCCAATTCAGACACTGAGTAAGTGCATTGAACAAATCAATGACTGGATGTGTCAGAACTTTCTTCAATTAAACAAAGATAAAACTGAGGTAATGGTTTTTGGAGCTAAGGCAGAACGTATAAAAGTTAGCGCTGAGCTTCAGTCTGTAATGTTCAAAACAACAGATAAAGCCAGAAATCTAGGTGTAGTCATGGACTCTGACCTGAGTTTCAACAGTCACATTAAAACAGTTACTAAATCAGCCCCCCAACTATCACCTTAAGAATATATCTAGGATTAAAAGACTAATGTCACAGCAGGATTTGGAAAAACTTGTCCATGCTTATATCTTCAGTAGACTCGACTACTGTAATGGTGTCTTTACAGGTCTCACTAAAAAATCTATTAGAAAGCTGCAGCTGATTCAGAAGGCTGCTGCTAGTCCTCACTAACACTAAGAAAGTGGATCACATCACTCCTGTTCTGAAGTCTTTACACTGGCTTCCTGTCTGTCAAATAATTGATTTAAAAAATACTGCTGCTGGTTTATAAAGCATTGAATGGTTTAGGCCCAAAATACATACTGCTAAATTATGAACCATCCAGAACTCTCAGGTCTTCTGGGACTGGTCAACTTGCTGTCCCTAGAGTCAGAACTAAACATGGAGAAGCAGCGTTCAGTTATTATGCTCCAAATATCTGGAACTAACTCCCAGAAACATGCAGGTCCGCTGCAACTCTGACTACTTTTAAATCCAGGCTGAAGACTTTTCTTTTTGCCGCTGCTTTTAGTTGAACTATTCATATCTTAAACTGCACTGTAACTTTTTTTAATGTTTAGTTTATTATCTTTGCTATTTAATCACGGGGTTTGTGAAGCAAAGCACATGTTGTAGTCCCAAACGAAAGCTGAGGATTCTGGGTAGTGTAGTATCTTCTGCCATCCTAAACTCCGAAAAAATATTTGTTTCTCCGAATCGAAGGGGAAAAATACAAAAGCATTGTACACAATTTAAACCAATCAATGTTGTGTAATTAACAAGGATAATCTGGTGTTTTTGAGTTGATGAGTAGTGCAGATATCACTGTAAAATCAATCGACAGTAAAGAGAATACTTACTTCCGGGTGTAAAATCCTCCGTTATCCATTGGGAATAGACGCTCACATTGCCTTTAAGTGCCGCCGACATGGACCGATGCGGTGCTTCCCTGAGCGTCAAATACCGCCGCCGATGGGAATACATTGCAATCAGTTGAAAGCTCTTTGCGTCCGTTTATGAAGCTGAAGGAGACTCGGCGCGTCACAACTGCACGCCATAGGACCCTGACCAAGCGTCGCTCCTGGACGTTCAGGGAGTGAGACTGTGTTGGTTCAAACGTCACAGAACCCAGGAAGCAAACAATGGAAAATGAGAAATCTCCAACGAGGCGTTTTGGGGCAGCGTAGACAGGTCTTTTCTGTGTTAGAGTTTTACTCGCTACAGGGTGTACTTTGAGGGTTTTTGACTCTGCAGACCGTTTACATGCATAAAAACCTTCATAACACACAAGGGGACGGGTAATAACCGGAAAAGCATGACATGGGCCCTTTAAGAAACATGGGTTAACCCTAACCCTAACTCTAACTCTAACAAAATAAGACTTAAATAGGCCCTGTATTGCTTTTTGGGGTTATCTCTTTTCTGTAGTGTGTTATATACTGTAGGTTGTTGTGCATGTCAATGGTCTGCAAAGAATTACATCCTAAAGTTCCTTCCAGAGCAAGTATCTCTCCCACACACTCCCCTCCCGAAACGCCTCCATTGGACTCTGTAACATAGTGACATCACTAAGTAACACTCACGCTTCTAAGGGGCCGGCAAGCTAACCAATAAGAGCGGACTGTGCTCTGGTTTCAGACAGAGGGTGAAAAGAAACAGGCTGTAGGAGAAAAATAAAGACCTTTATGAACATTACATCATGTAAACATCTCATTGTAGAGCATGGGTCGGCAATAGGCGGCCCGCTGGCCATTGGTGGCCCGCCAGCAATAATATTTGGCCCGGAAAATTCTTTTGAGAATAAAAATAAAATATTATTTTGAGATTTTTTTTTTTACAATATAGGACCGACAGTCACACATATAGGCTATAATGTCCGAATAGAGAATATACCTACACCTGAAGAATGCTTATTGTACTTTTATCCATGTTGAGAGTGAATGACACACAGCACAGGCACAATCTGGCAGTGGGGTGCACTGACGCTGACAGTGGATCAATAAGTAGGTGCACAGCGCGTGGTGCTGAAATAGCCAACATGCGGTTTGTGGTTTGAAAACAATAACACCAGCACATTAAATCATTCAAACGTAATGTTCACTTATATGTGAACAGTAACAAAGTTCAGTCAAAACATTGGCAACAAAATCGGAGAAGCCGCCTGATCATGGAGGGCGAGGGGTGGTGTTGCATATGCTGCCACCCCAGCTGCTGCCCCAGTTGGCAGCTTTGTTTTGAAAGAAAAGTTTTGGCTCATCGGACATTTATGAGAAAATCCCTAATGTCCGAGTGCAATTGAATGCAGCACAAGACGCGAGCCTCCCCTACCCCGGCCCTGGCCCGAGCGTGGAAATGTGATTGTCATTTGAACGGGATGGCGCAAAACGAGATGCATTCGGTCTACATTGACAGAGAAGTGACTGTCATGTTTGGCTGTACTCAGCGTTGATTCAAAACGCACTAAAGCTTTGGATCTTAATACGTTTGTGAGCAGGGGTGGATGGCCATCTGTAGAATCTGGAGAATCACAGAACGGCACCACAGCGAGGCTCCCCCGTTGACAATTCACTAGCACACCCCCCCCCCCCCCCCCAGCCTGGCATCTAGTGGCTCAGAAAAAAATTGGCCCGAGGCCAAATATAATTGCCGACCCCTGTTGCAGAGGAACAGAAACAAATATGGACCTGAAAATTAGCAAAATATGGTCCCTTTAAACAAAGAAGTCCCAATGGTTTATCCCATTTACTGTCCATGTTTAGGTTTCTTGGCTCTCCATTGCTAAGTCATACTCTTTCCTAAAGATTATGTGGATCCTTAGGTTTAAATAATTCTTCTTAACCCAGCCACAGTTGACGAAGTACAGACACCCTTAACTCAAAGTCTTTATTATGTGTTGTGGTTTTAGGTGTGACTCTTAGTTTCAAGGAATACCATTTGGGAAAGACCTCAGCTACTGTTGGCCGCAGTGTTAACTCGAAACTTGACATTTAGTTTCATACTTGGATGGTGCGGTGCGGAATGTAGCTGCATAGCTCCAAGACGTCCTGGGTCATTCAATACTCCATGCTGAGGATTTTGAGGAAAATCTTTTTAAGCATGAAGAAAATGGAATGAAGAGAAAGACGCAGGGCGTTGTTAACTTAATGAAACTCTCAGGCGATCAGTTGTGTTTTACTGTGGTGGGAGCCAGCAGCCGAGCCAGCGAGTGGTTGGGGTTCATGTCAGGGTCTCCTCTTTCACAGCACAAGTGCAAACGTGACGATGACGCCAGCCTGTGAGTGGCAAACTCCCTCCTCATCTGGATTATGATAGGAATTGTCATAACAGGTGTCACATGCAACCATCGCACCTTATATCAGTTTATTGCATTCAATTCAGACACTTTATTTTAATGAAATTTCTCCTGAATGTCATTGTTACTATTTCAATTCAAGGCATATCCATACAACTTTTAAATGTGATATCTAACGAATTTGAATTAATAAAACAAATAATAAATGTTTACTTTATTAACATAATGTAACGTTTTTGACTGGAAATTGTGCCTTAAAAGATGCCGTTAAACTTGAAAAATTAAAAAATTAAAACCTCAGAGTTTATGCAAAGCAGATTCTTAAGGAAGTTATAGCATCTGTCCATATTTTAAATAAATATTTTGTGTATTAATGAGTTCACGTTGATTAATATTTTGACCTATATATGTTAAAACATTTCAACATGTAAAGGCCTTATTTAACGTAATGGATGCAATATCAGAGGCATTTAGATAATAATAGGATTGACCATATGTTTTATTATTTACTTTGTGTATTGATGATTGATATTTACGTTGATTAATTATCAATTCATTTTGACAGTTTTATCAAAATAAAATGCCCAATGTTTGTTTTAAACAAAAAAAAACGTCTTTGTTCCTACTTTTCCAACTTTGACTTTTGAGATATTCATTATCTGTTACACTCCACACTTTGAACCCATATGTTTGGTGTCTCTTTCTCTAAACTGCCTGTTGTTATTGGATAATATATTATTTGTTGGCTTTATTTTATCTCGAATGTATCTGTTTAACTGACTCTCATCCAGATGTTAGCTAAGCTAGTATAACCGGACTGTAGTCACAACTCACGTCATAGCCCCCCCTGTGCATGCGATGTTGTTAAAGAGGAGCGTTCTGGACATTACTCAAGGCGGTGACAGCCATAGACAGACTCTGGCACGCAACAAACGGCGGAAAGTGGACTGCGAAGGAGGGAAGGAGGGAAGGAGGAAGAACTCAATACCAGTGACTGTTTACAGTTGCCACGATTACAGCCAACCCCTTCCACGCAGACACACATCCCCACAGTCCCACCAGGCAAATGCATCTGCCAGCGAAGATCCGGCCCCAGCGAGAGAACACTTTCCCAGAGATATCACTGACGTACATATGTGAGCAAACACGCTCGCAAGCACGCACAGATACACGGCACACACAAACTGATGTGTTGTCCGTCACCGTCGGTTTTCATTGTTTTCATTTCTTGCTGGATTGGCCTGTTTATTTTAGCAGTGTATCCTCAGGGAGCCAATGGTGGTCAAGAGAGCTTATGGGATCCCAGAGGGCTTGTTGTGCTGCCCTTCCTCTGTAGCATCAGGGTTTCAGGACGTCCTGGACATAAATAATTACATTACACATGAATATCTGTGTCTGGAATACGGATAGTTTGGGCTGCCTGTTCTCAGTTGATTAGATGACTAATTGGTCGCTTTGGTCATCGTCAACTAAGATTTCTTAAGTCGTTTTTTATGATTTTATAACCCTAGCCCTAACCCTTTTTTTCTTGATGAATTACTCTTTTTCTGAAACTCAGGAGCATTACTTTGGTAAACACAATATTTAAGTTGATGCATTTGCTAAATAATTTGTCTAGAAACTCAGGTTTTAAATAGATGTTAAATGTACAGATGGTTTAGTCTATGTAACGGTAAAAGTGTTGGACAAATGAGAACTATAGTCCAAGATGATGTAAAGTATGTGTGCATAACCTTATATGCGTTGTGTGTTGGGCTGCTCGTTCTTAGATGATTAAACAACTTATCAGTTGCTGTTGGAGCTATATATTGATTTGTTATTTAATGGTTAATATATATTTTATTGCTGTTTTTGTTTCTAGTAAATGTACTATCATTTAGTGTAATTATTTAAGTTAATTAAAGTAGTTCTTTATGCTTTTATTTTGAAGGCGGTTTTGGGAACTCTGTAATTTGGGCACCTGGTGATTATTATATATTTGAGACAGGTGGTGGGATTGGCGCACCAGAAGAGCATATGGTTTTTACCAGGGAACATAGGATATGCTACAGGGGAAGCCACAGGAAAGGCACCGGTGAAACCATTGTTCTGTATATGTATTATTGGAATACAAGAAAATAAACGAAAAAAAACAACGTTCTTGCCTGGACATTGACTATTTACTGTACCTGTTTTAGGATTTGCTTTCTGGTGCCCCAGAGGCAGTTTTAGGTTAAGTTAGGTTTTCTATTTAATGTAAATAAGGGGTATAGGAACTCAGTCTTAAAGATCTGATAAATTAACAAATGGTTTATTCCTCATAACGGTATGAGTGTTTCGAGAACTGAGAACTTTAATTCCAGCCCGAGTTGTATCCAGTCTTTTTTGTGCTTACAGCCCAGACATCACCTTGAATCAAGTCAGGGAGCTCTCAAAGTTTAGAGTCAGCAGCCTGCCCTGGCCTGACACTGGAAAGAATGTTGGAAATCCTTTGATAGCTATAACTACTTTGAAAGGTATTTTGAGATTTTGATGGACAGGCAGAGAGGATGTCAGTGCAGGTAGGGTTGGACGCAAGTTTCTGAACAGTCTAGACACTTCGTAGGCATGATAGGTTTGGTGCCTGCTTTGAAACCAATCTGCAAATATCTTGTTCTTCACATTCTCACTTGTTTTTTGTCTTTTATTTGCCTCAACTCTGACTGTAATCGAGGAATCTGTAGCAAACCTTGTAAAATCTGTCTAGGGAAAGGAGTATTGGCATTGAGACAATAATTGTCCAATCTGGTTTTATGAGGAACATTTTAGTTACAGGCTTGGAAAGATCTTTTGGAAACTACTAATCACTGACTCATAACATATGTACAGTTTCCAGATACAACGTATATGCAACATATGATGGTGCACACTACTTGCTTTGGACAAACCCTGCAATTCCTGAAAAATGTAAGTAGGATAAATTGAGGGATAGTTTAAACTGTTTGGTACAACTGAATTACCCAATTGTATTCATTACATATAAGTAAGATACAAGTCAACCGACCTCTATTAGAACACTAGGAATGCAAATGCTTTTCTCAGAAGTATATCAGCCATTCTCAGTAGATAACAAGGCGTCTTCTCCCTCCCCATCTCCAACACTGTAACGCAGACACCTGATATGACCTGCCACCAGGACTTGTCAGTGTGAAAGAGAAATAGGCCATCAGGTTACGCTGTCCTTCTGTCCAAAAGAGACACATGAGATATTTGTGACTGAATACTGAGAATCCTTTGCTAGCATGTGTCAGTGTTTTGCATTCTGTACTTTAAAGATTGTATCATAGGCCTACATTGACAGTGCATCATATACAACATTTGAACAATGTTATTTTGATCTTTAACTGTAGAAATTTATATATATTTCAACAAGACAACAAGCAAACAATGATAAAGTTAAAATGCTGATGTGCCAAATGTGTTTGATGTATAACATTTGTACTGTCTTTAAGTGTTTTAACATGCTAACCTATGCTAATTATCCCAAAACACAAACTAGAGATGAGGCTGATGGGAATGTCCGTTTTACAGATACATAGATCAAAGCATTGTAGATTATTATTAAAGGCTGGTGCTTAACAAAAATATTTAACGGGATCACCAATGTTATTACAACTTCCGTACTTATTTATTTGCCATTCCATTAGGTATAGTTTGAGACATTTTACAGAATAAGTAAAAGATTCGGACTACAGGTTTCACAAAGGGAAAGTCAAGAAGTAACCAGTCATGGAGATTTATACTCTGGGTATCCTGAATATCTTTAACAGACTTCATGCAGGTTAACTAATGTGAAAACCATGGTGGTGTAGAGAAAAGGTCAGGCTGGTAGTAGGATTCTTTGTCTGGGTATCCTCAGTATCTGGACCAAGTTTCACACCAATTGTTTTAAATACATGATGCTTGAAGAAGAGTCATGAGATGACCGAGGTCAGTGTAATCTGTGCTCCGGTGACGATTAATGCATTCGTCCAGATATTTCTGGACCAACGTGTTCGAATAGTCGACAGAGAAACCAACATTTTAATCCATAGATATAATACATTTGTGTTGCCTGCAGAGCTGCAGTCACATAGATGTCTAAATGTGTCTGACAAATCCAAACTTTAGTCATAAGCGAGTCAAAGACCAATATGTTGTTCAACATTCAATTATTTGAGCATCAAATAAGCAAGTTAAAACACACCATCAATAAACCACAAAAGGTCAAAGGTCTTAGGGGTTAATCAGAGCAGATTAATCATTGTTCCATAGTGGCCAGGTTCATCAGTCCTCTCCTTGTGCTTTGTGTTTGCTTTGGCTGTCCCCCCCTAATTCCAACGCAGATTTTTGGGGGTTGGTCTAGGATGACCACTGAATCCCTCTGTCCCGGCTTCTTGACCTGCAATCAAAGCCCTGACTTTGGGAGAGTACACGGTGGGGGGAGGGGATTGGAGCCACATAGCCACATGCTACTCATCCACCTGCATACTGACAGGCAGTCAGGCCGTGTCACAACAATCCCAAACACCCCTGTGCCCCGGCCTAACCTCAGCCAACCCCCTCTGTGCCCCAGCTAACCCCTGATGACCCCTGCGGCCATCTGTTACAGGGCTCTGGGATGTGATGATTGGCTGGGGGGGCAGGAGTGAGGGGTGAGATAGGGATTGGGGTTCCTGGATTGCTGATGGGTGACTGAGGAGCGTTGAGGGAATGTGTTCACAAAGCATGGCAGGGTTCAAAGTTGCATATCACAAATTATCCATAAAACGGTATTTTCTAACACCTGTTTGCTTATGTACGTTGGAATATAGAGTCCTTGGGTGAACACATGCAGCACACATTCACAGCAGCTTTAAATCAGTTGCAGAGTCACATCCATCTCTGCCTGCTGTCCTGTTCCACCGAGCCATCAGCGCTGCCTGAAAACCCATCAGGAGGAGGAGGAGGAAGACTGCCCACTCCTAGTTAAATACAAACAAACAACCAGTTTCCGGATTTGCATTAAATGATCTTTTCCTACAAACATTTGCAAATGTACCAGCCGTTCATCTTGTTTTCGTAGGTTCCAATTTCACCAAATGGATCGGGTTTACAACATTGCAGCTGTGTGAAAGATTTGATGTACATTTTCCCATGCAGTTGGACGTTGGCCACTCTTTGTTGGATGGAACAAGGCACTTAACATACTGAACATATAAATCGTGCCCCAAGGCCCCTTTTTCAAGGAGTTCAGTGTAGGTTCTCTCTGTGATACCTGGCTTAAACAAAGTTAAGAAAGACAGTCAGGGAAAACTCAAAAAGCTTGCTCCTGTAAACTATGATTTTATCTTTTATGAGAATATGTTTTACGTAAGTTTGCAATAGGAGATGACAGGAGGAAAGAAAGAGAAAGTGTTGTTTCCATAATCCGACAACACAACATTAGCAGCAACACTTCAATGCAAATTGATTCTTCTGGAACAACATATGACAAAAAGTGTACAAATAGTTTGAACCAAAACCCCAGGACCACATCCAACCAGCCTATAGTGTCATTACCAAAGACTCTTTTTTCGGATAACACCTGTTGAGGTTAAGAAAAATCTAGCATGTGAAAATAAAACCGTGATGGATCAGGTGTTTGTTCAATTATGCAAGTGACTCTCCTTCTTTGGAGACATCAGGTGGCTTTCTTCCCCCTGCCCGTTTCTGTCCCCATTTGGACAGAAGAGGGTCAGCGTGTCTCTCCTAACCCCATACTGTGAAGTACTATTAGGCTGGCTGACCCTTGACCTGTCTGTCAAGGGCTATTTATTACTGGCACGTGTTCGACATGTAACCAGAGCGTGTAAGGGCATAATTCACCCTAACTACACCCAGGGCCTTTCTAATTTCTCTAATTTCCCCTCCTCGACTCCTCGAATCCTCGGTCCTCCGGTAGTGACCCGGGTATTGATTTCAGCGCGCCATGTTGAAGGACATCTCATTTCTCTAAATGCACATCAAGGACCGAGGATCGAGCATCGAGGAGGCTCTCTGGAGGAGTTATAATCGAGGATACACTGATGGGTCCTCCGCGGTCCTCCACGGTTCCGCCGCGGATGTATTTCCGGCAACAGTGATGTTTCAAAGAGTTGTGACGCACGGCCGGACTTATCTCAGCCAATGACAGCTCTGCATGCATCCCCTGGATATTATTTTAGTAACTGCTTTCATCGTGACGCGATGTTTACAGTGAGAACAGCTGTGAGGTCCGTGCAGAAAGCAGAGCAGTGTGTATAATATATATCACTCAGTATATCAGGCCTACATTACTCTCTTTATTTGTATGCTTTAGTTTAGTAGATATCTACAAACAAAGAGTCGATATTTTTCTAAAACCATTTAGTGCTTCATATAATAAAATACACAACGGCTATAGCCTGATATTATATGCTTTAGGAGCTGTAGGTGTGTGTTATATCCCGCACTGTGAATGAATTACAGTAAATATAGAAGTCATCATGAACACATCTGCCCATCAGACAGAGCGCTGCTGTGCCTCCTGTCATCATTAACGGACATCTCTTTAAAATGACCGCTCAGAGGAGAGGATTTCTCATTTCTCTAACCGCCTGCTGCTTCCCTCCTCTCTCCTCGGTTCCCCTCCTCGACTCCTCCGCTCGCATCTCCTGTGGGCGGGACTAAGACATGAGGATAGAAGTCGAGGAGGGGAATTAGAGAAATGAGAAAGGCCCACAGTCCTCTGCATTTGTATTGAGTTTGCATTAAATTACTGGTTTAGGTGTACGGCCTGTGTATATTATAAGACTCTTATCCTCTGGGATGATGCGATGCCAGGCCTATACTGCAGCTAGCCTGAGCCAAACAGAAGGAAATGCCTGCCTTCTAATAAATCTAAAAGTGTCTTAATATTATTTTGTTTCCTTTTTCGCTGGCATATTAACACTTTAGCCTTTATTCACAAATCAGCTGGGTTTTGTTGAAGCCCAACAGAAGTTTCACATCGCTGGAGCTAAGCTAGCTGTTGTCGGTCAGTAAATCCATCCAAACCGTGGGCTGGCTGCATGTTTTGCCAAAGTGTCTCAATGAATATAATTTGGAAATACAGGGGAAGTTAATACAGGTTGATAAAATGTAAGAGACATGTGGGTGCTGTGGCTTTGGAGATGTTATAGGCAGAGGTTCTAAACCTTTTTGGGGCCAGGGTAGAACTACTCAAACTGATGCATATAGAGACATTTGCATTGTAGTCAAATAGTTTGAAGGCCTAATGTAATCATATTAAACATGGAGTTAATTTATTCAGATTGCATTTTAACTCAACTTGACAGCATTTATAGTGATTAAGTGATTGCTGTAGCTTGTCACAATCCTATCATAATTTCTAATGACCCGAAGCTAACGTGGTTGCTAGTATGGACAAAACACGCCTGTCAATTAGCACAAATAAACAACATCTGTTTATATACAGATACCACTGACAGAAAAGGAAGCATTGCCTCCTTGTGACCTCATGGTGTTATAGCTAACAGTAACTTTGAGCTCTATTTTGGTCTCCACCACCTCCTCAGAAATAAATCGCTCTTTAGCTGTTGGCTGTTTGACTTCCTTCACTAGCTAATTGTTAACTTTGTCTCCTCTTTGGTGCCAGAAAATGTACAGTGGATGTGTTAGAGCCTAATGCTTACAGCTGCCTGTTGCATCTGGAAACAAGGTTGATGAGAGCATAGTTATGTCCCACAAAACTAAAACAAGAGCTAAAACAGAAGATAATCTGTATAATGAAGGCAATTCTCCGTGGCTGTCACTACAAGCGACTGCATTCACATGACAGTCATTTTGTTAATATTATATATTGCTGACTGCAACTATTAAAAGCTGCCTCATAAGGCAGAAAATATATTCTACAGGAAAAATCTTTCATCAAAGCCATTGCATGCCCATTAGACAGCGTGACAACTTTATTACTACTGTATGATGTGTGTGTGAGCAATTTCACCTTCGTTATTTATGGGAAGGAGACAGAAACATCAAGAGCCAGAGGAAGAAAAAATCCAGGCCAGTCATGTATTGGTGCCTTTACAATAACATCCTGCAGGTTGTATTTTTAGTTAAAGTCTTTGAGTCAGGGACATGAGGCGGCCGGCCCAGGAGGCCTTCACTGTCCAGATGGTGACAGCACTCCAAAAGGCGCCAAGATGGAAACATTTGGAATAAGAGTGAGTCACACGTACCGGTCACAGGATGGACAGTCACTCATGACTCCAGGAAACACACACATACAGTTGGTGTGCGTGCACATGGACACAAACTTGATTATGCACAGACGATAAATACTGTATGTGTATCACACAGTTGTCAGTTCCTTTCGTACGCTTGCCACAAACATGCAGTGCACAGAAGTGTACTAAATGGCAACCTACATGCTGCAGTTCAACTTTATTTCAAAAGTTGTTCTCATCTCTTTTTGTTGGCTTGAATATAAGTGATTTAAATGTAATTTCATAAGCAAGATACAGAGATGCATAACATCATTTATTGTCCAACTATAAACTGCTTTTTCACCAGTTTCAAGGGCTTAAGTTTATGCTCTATTTTACAGTATATACATTTCTCTCCTGCTTTGAAGGTTAACACTCCATCTGGCAAAGTGTAAAATGACTTCCCCGTGTATCCAATTGGAGGCAGGAGGCCTGACACTCCAAATGGGGACATGTATCCATGTGTGACAGGCTTTAGCAGGAAACAAGACACCTGTTGCTCTGCTCCGATTACCACACTTAACCAACTAGAAAAATATTGATTTTCAGAGTTTAGCCTCCAATTTGTACAGGACTGGTAGACGACGTGTTTTTCGGATGGAAAATGAGCCAAACGCAGCAGCATTTGGATGCACTTCAACCAAAACCCAGGCAGTGATAAAGCGCACCATTTGTAAAAGCAAAATATCCTTTAAAGCAGGGTCAACAAATAATCTCCATCGCCACTTAAAAACACAGTATCTAATATTAAGAGTTGCGTGAATTTCATTTAAGGTAAGGCAACTTTATTTACTTAACACATACAGAGGGTAAATTCAAAGTAGTACATTCACTGACATGAATGACATGGATATGGCGCCACCTTGTGTCATGTTTACAATGCAGATTATTGACATTAGGTCTGGCAATACAGTCAATCATTATCCTGGTGATTATTTCGCAGATAAACCTAGTAACCCCGCCCCCTTTAAAAAAACGGCTCTTTTGAACGGCTCTTTGAAAGGAACGGAGCCATAAGATCGAGAGTTCGAAAATCGGGCCTTCAAAATAAAAGTTTGACTTTTTAAAAAAATATCTGCAACCCACTCGAAACGGGTCCGCGACAAAGTACTACTTAATTTAGTAAAGATGTTCAGAAGTAACTAAAGATGAGGGTGCACAAAGCAAACACTGGGTTAACACTGTGGCAAACATGCCTCTTATTTCCCATTGAAATTTGACCAAACAAACACTGTGTAGGCCTACATATTGATTTGTACTGCTTTTTTTTTAATGTGTTTTCTTCCATCAGAAATAGTAAAAGCCATACAATGTAGCAAACCAAAAAATGACAGCGCTCTATACAGGCATAGTAGCTCATTCACACACATTCTACAGTCCACATGATCTGTCAGAGTGGGGGTGCCACTGGAGCTTCCATCCCGACAAACACATGGAGAACATTCAGTTTGAAGTAGAGGACGTCCTCTTTTCAGGCAAAAATAACGATTCTTCTGTCAAGACACAGTCGTCAAAATGAAAATCCTGCTGATATCTGTCTGTGTGGATCTTAAAGGGCCGGTAAGACTTGAGGATGCTGTGTACAGATTAGTCAGCAGCACTAAGCTAACAATAGTATTTGAGCATGCAGGCTCTTGCTAATAAATAATGGAACAATCTAGTCAGATATAAAAGCCCTTTAAGTGCTGTATTCTTTTCTTTACTAGTAGGCCCCCATGATAATTCATTACATCATGCTGCCAACTGATATAAGAGTATCAGAAAAGGAAGGAGTCATAAGAGTTACTATCTATTGCCAAATAAAGTAACACAATGGTGACTGAGTGTTGATTTTGCAAAATCCATATTTTTGCAGTATTGTGAACTGGCTGTCTGTATTGACTTCGTAATCAATTAATAACTTTATTAATTGTATTGCTGCCCTCGGTATTCTGGGACTTGTAGTTTTAATACAAATTAGCTGTACCACCAGTAAATAGGGTGTCGCCAAAACAACCAGGAATAAAATCTTAAGGTTTCACATTTCAAAATGCCAAAATAAAATTGTATGATAAGGGAAAGGCCAAATGAATCAATGTGAAAATCAAAGCTCGTTTTCTCAGTGTTGAATTTACTCAAACATTTACCCTTTGACGTGCCACAGCTAAAACACTGTTAGAAATTAAAGTGGTTCTTTTTGTAATGATGTCTCCTGACCACATGAGGGCAGCAGCTACTGACTGATCCGACTAGTGTTCCAGGAACAAGCTCCAGACCCATGCTGAGGAGAAACTACAACATGACTACAGGAAGTAGTAACATGCAATAATGACATGAAAGGGTTCCATTAATGTCCATTTTCTCCTCTTTTGACAAGTAGAAACACAATGATAATACTTCAACATTTAAGTGCTAATCTTGGACATTGTCATACTGATATTCTGTACAAACTGTGAAGTCCACTGAGACAAATGTAACATTTGTGATATTGGGATATATAAATAAACATTGATTGATTGATTGACAATGTATTCTAGGCAGGTTTAAGTTAATAAAACAATTTTGTGTTGGCTTTAGAATAACTCCAATTTGGACTTTAGTAACAGAAATCTTTCATACAAAATACCCCCCCTAATAAACAAAGCCTCCCCACAAAACAAAAATGTTAACAAAAGGAAGAAATGCTGTGATAAAAACATGTAAAACAACAACAGTTGAAATGCACACACTTATTACACCTTATATATATGTCAATGCACTGCCAAAAATAATAGAAGAGAAAATATCTTTTCTTCTCGCTTTCAGTAATCTTGGTGTATACTTTATAATACATGTATACAAGATAACATAGAGCAACAAAGCATAAAAATAAATATCTTAAGTCACTGTTTGGAAGTTTTTTTATATATATCTATATATGTATATTTATATGTATAGCTTACTTTTGGGTAGGGTGTTAACAGTTTTGGCCGGCTTATGCAAAAGAGCTATTGACGGAATAACCGGAAAAACTGAAGAGCAGTATAGCAACACTTTTCTATAAAGTTCGTCACGGAACAACGTTAGGCCCTTCAGTAATGCGCGAAAAATAGTGTGACTGAACATAGAATGGTGGCAGACAGGATGTTTATCCCCCAAAAATCCAGAGAATTTGCGTAGATTTGCAAGAAAATCATTTTTTTAGCTTTCAGATTTCCAAGGAATAACCTCTGTCAGCGCACTACTACATTGAAAAGGTGGAATTCTGAAGAATCACCTAGTTTCCAAGTTTGGCTATTTGCATATTTAAGACAGCCTTTACGTTTTTTTTTTCTTAGCTCTGCATTACAGAAGAAAGGCAGGCACCACATGTCTTCTAGAACAGTCCTACTCATAAAGCAATCTAGATTATTTACAAACACCTGACCGGCTGCGGAAATGTCCGGAGACAATTCTTGCGCCATGGCACAGGTGCGGAATTGACCTACAGTATCAGTACATACAGAATGAAACAGTATTTTTTGATTAAGCAGCCATATTTGTTTTACAAAAGAATACTTCCGACCCTCCGACAGCGGCGCACTAAACGCGCCCCGACTACTTCTTTTTTAAAATCTTTGGTTGACCAGTCGGAAAGCCTGATAGATTTACAATCCACCTTTTCATCGCACAACTTGACTTCTTCTTTAAAAAAAATAAAAATGAAACAATTGCTAACAAAATAACATTTGCACACTCTACGTCATTCCCCCTTCCTGTTCATGCATTACCCTGCCAGGGCGATCGAAAATCACCCCCCCATTGTCACACAGCCACGCCCCATCCTGCACTTCCTCTGATCCATTCTGGAGTCCGTCCAAGAAGAAAAGCACAAATGCACACAAGCCACACACACACACACACACACACACACACACACACACACACACCACACACACACACACACCACACACACACACACCGTCTTATTCTCTTTCACACACAGACACATGTAAATGAAAAAAGAGCGGGAAAAATAAGGTGACGCGTAAAAGCCAAATCGTCCAAAAACTGAAAGTAAGTGTCTGTGGTTTAAAGGAAATAAAAAAAAGGCATTGAAATAAAAAAGCGGCAGGGTTTGTTGACGGCTCTCATCGTTTCTGCACGGCGATCATCTTGGAGACGAAGTTGACGATGGCGTTGGCGGGCTGGTCGGGGTCCATCTCGGCGAAGAGGTGGCTCACGTTGTCCGTCGTGCTTCCCTGCTTACGCGCCACGAACCCAAACAGCCTGGAAACACAAGGTTAGGAGTTCATTAGTAAAGCTGCCATGTTGAAGCATTGGACTGAGGAGACAATGCCTATCTATTAATACATAATATTTCTTTATATATTAGAATGCCTGTGGCAGCTATATTCCCATTGAATATGGCCGCTCTGAGGCTAAACTTTGCTCATTGATGTGATATTTAATATTGTAAATCAAAACAATAAACAAACAGAATCATACGGTCAACAGAAATCAGAGCTCACCCCCATTGTCATGCTACTAAACCTCCACATAGACTAGGTGCCCTAAATACCATTAAGCACACACATGTGACAATTACCGGAAACAACCCATTACAAGTGTGTGTGGAAAAATAATGAAGATAATATAACTATAAACACAGGCTACCACAGCATGTTGGTTCCTACAAAGTCCTTTTTATGTAAGGAATTATTTACGTAAGTCTTTGGCCACTGCTAGGTGTTGTAAAACACCTAGCAGTGGCCATGTAAATCCGGCCATGTAAATCTTTAGGTGGCACCTTTTTGAGTTTCTGGCATGTATGTAAATGTTTTGACTACAGCAAGATCTGTCCTAAGACCCCTGTGCTCTGTTTGGTAGTGACAATGTGTGTTTATTTGGCCAAGCTTTTTGAATAAACTTAAGTTTTTAAGAAATCAGTTCCAGTGTTCAATATTCCACAGAATATATATATAAGAGATTTTAAAGGACATTCATTTAGATTGATGAAAGTAACCACTAGCTTTTATAATGAAGACGTTTTAAATGTTTATATATGTAAAGGTTTTTGCAAGTAAAAATATGTTTTGTCAGGAACTGTTTGTTATTGTAATACCCATTTTGACCACAAGAAGGTGAAGTGCACCACTTCCCTATGTCCTACATCTGACTCAAAAGATGTATGTTTTCTTACAGGAGAGTAACAATAACTCTATGCACCCTAAATAAAAGGTACAATTATGTTGTTTCAGCATAAAAGATGAATGTGGATTATGTGTACTAGGCACTATATGTAATGTGGACTACAGAAGCATTGTGATTCAAAAAGAATAACTTACTTAGCTGTGCCGCCCTCAGGCTTGTTCCACCTGAAAAGATTTGAAGAAAGTTTGGATTAACACTTTAAGAGAAATGCAGATCAAAAAATTGTGGACTAAGAATACATTATCTTTAATACATAAGAAATAATTATACAAGGAGATACAGCTCTGGAAAAATGTCTGTTGAATTCCAACACAGAGAAATGTTGTCAGTAGTTAGTAGTAGAATCAAATAAAAATGTTAATTTTACTCAAACACATACCTATAAATAGTCAAACCAGAGAAACTGATAATACTAAAGTGGTCTCTTAATTGTTTCCAGAGCTGTAGTGTTTGGACTTAATTCAGATTTTAAAAAGTATCTTGGAACTCATCTGAGCAGCCTGAATCAAACCACTTTTGGAATAAAAAAGATAGCCTCCTGTACTCACTTCCTGTCCTGAGGGTCAGTATCGCAGAAGGTGACAGTGTTGGTAGGATAGTGGCGTCGGAAGAAAAGCCTAGAAAAGCAGAATACAAAAATGGAGATTAGAAAAATAAAGATAATACAAAAAAATGTACACGTTGAAGATGTTTATTCTGTGGATTAGCAGATGATATGTTCTATAGTATGTCAAAATCTGAAGGAAGCGTTAAGCAGTAAGGGGGGGGGGGGTTAGTGGTTAGTATGAACTTTAAGCTGACTACAACTCAACTCAGACTCTATTAAGTGTACACCAAATTATCAAACTCACTTCAGTATTGTGTCTGACTTTTAGTGTAGCCACTTTTAGCACCTTTTGTGACTATGTGTGTTTTTTTTCTCAAATGTTCTGGTCTTTGTAGTTGCTTTGTGATCAAGGGGCCATTTACTTGACTTCTTTCCAATGACCAAATTGTGGCAAAATAAGTCTGATTGCAAGTCTGTGAGAAAATGACCTTACTTCTCACTGGATTTACCACCACAGTAACAGTGACAGTTTTATGGTCTACATCGCTAGCTTTAAGTCTTCTTCAATACAGCATGATGTTCATTTGGTAAATAAAGAACAATAAAGAGGGTATGCTCTAGCGTGAATACCTTGGGATTTACAGGCTGCTACCACATTGTTGTCCTGTTCATGAAAGTTAACTGTAACATTTGATCACCGTAAAATATCGTTTTATGTTGTGTTAAGCTCCACTCTCTTGTGTCACTGCTAGTTCCAAAAATCAAGATGGTGATGCCTAACTCAAACAAAGGTGACTATGTTGACTTCTTATAGTCTATGTGTGTAAATCAACATCATTGCTCAATTTCCTTAAGTTTTTGAGGCCAATATTATGATGAAATATTGGCTGATATAAAAACAAAATGATATATGATGGACAGGACATGGTATATATATATATATAACCCCTAACATAGCTTTGGTATTTATATAGTCCTACATCTATTTCTAAAACAGTTTCAATATGTTTGCGATAAGCTTATGGTGATGGATCAGTTCATGTTTAAAGTATTATTTGGTTTAAGGTTTTATTTACCCTGGCACTGAACACAAAACAAAATTGGGTTCTTGATGGAAACACTGTCAGATATAATACAACCCTCATACTTTAATCCTGTGTTAGCAGGTATGCATGCCTCTGAATGTGTGCAGTGGCTCCTGCTGACACGAAAAAACGAAATTGTGTATCTTACGTGTTCAGACAACCCTCTGTCTGCAGCTAAATCTCCTCATGTCATGCAATGTTGATCTTGAGTCATTTTTTAAACATTGTTTAACAGTAGACAGACAGGTGGAATCCAGACTTACTTTCTCTGGTTGTCGGTCAGCGTGATGCCTTGTGAAGACACCTTGAAGTGCACCACGGTGGCAGCAGCTGGGGAGGTGGCAGCCAGTGTCTCAGATATGGCCTTGGCAACAGCCTGAGGGCCTGTCAGGGACTCCATGTCCACTGAATTGATGTAGAGTACGTTGCATGCTGGGAAGAGAGCAAATGTCTTGGTCAGGTAACAAGAAATGTCAAAGTAAAGGCTTAAAACAAGGAAACATATAACACTAGTTTTTAATTCTGCTCAAAATGCCTGTGTTCACCTATTCATGCAAACATATGTATTTCCTCTTATTTGAGAACATGCTGTCTGGAACAAAGCTGGAGTCCAACAGTTTTAGAAAAGAATCCATAGAAGTCATTCCACATAAAACATTCTGCCTCTGACAGACAAGAAGCTGGACAGCTGTTAACAGACACAATCCGTAAAATGGAAGCCATTTATAATTTATCTTGGTTTGTGCAGGTTAAACATACACATACAAACATAGAGGATGCACATTCCAGATGTAGGTTTCTGAATAAAAGTGCACAGGGTTTACCATGGGCATCAGCAGGGGCCCTCTGCACTGGGATAACAAGGATGTCATGTTGTCAGAACAAGTGCATAGGATGATGATAACTTCATTATTAATGTCCTAGAATCTCAAAGCTGGGTCGGCTTTAAGAAATGAGAATGAATGAAAGTGAGATTATGTTTTACCTGCTCCTTGTTTCAGCCTCTCAGCCAGAGGATTCGGTGCGGCGACTTCTGGCACCTCCTCAAGGAGATCTAAAAAAGTAAAAAAATACAACAAAGTTACCAAAAATGTACTGAGTTGCACTAAGGGCTCCTGTTGGGTTTGGAGTAGGGATGCTCCGATCGATTGGCCGCTGATCGTTATCGGCCGATATTCACTCGATCGATCGGTGCTCTCTATAAAGGCCGATCAGGAGAGCCAATCACATGACGTAAAATACATGACACTTTTCTCTGTGCGCGGCAAAACAAGCTCGCCAAAATGGCTTCACCGGTCTGGCAGTATTTTATGGTGTCCGAAAAAGACAATAAAATAGCGGTATGTAACGTGTGGGAAACAGATATCCTGCAGCTCCGCCCGCTGTGACGGACCGGTGAGTGGAGCAAAACACACACTAAGAGTTAGACCTAACACACTTAGCTATTTTATCTAAACTAGTTATAAATATGTTTATTCTTCACTGTCGGGTCACTGACGGGCTGTCAGAAGAGGGAGAGAGGGAGAGAGAGAGAGCGCTTCCGCTCATTTCTCCTGTGTTATTATACAAAGTTAATGTAAACTTGAATAATGTACTTCATTTGAATATAATAATTATGTTGGTTGTTGTTTGTGGAAGCGCATCATGTATTGAAAAATTAATCTGAACTTTTCGATCCGTTACGATTATAAACTGAAGCAATATAAAAATGAGCTCCATTAACTGAGTTTTAAACATCACTTTAAATGGAAGATCCCCATAGCCCCCACCCACCCGATCGGATCGGCCGATAATGATTCCGGCGATCGGCCCCAAAATGCCCGATCGGAGCATCCCTAGTTTGGAGCAATATTTTGTAATGATTTGCTTTACTAAACATTAGCATATGCCTACTATGTTAATTATAATGGAGGTTCCAATCTCACTACGGATATTATATTCTATATATCTAGTGGCAATTATTAACTGACAATTATTGTAATCAGTTTTAAGTTATATCTAGCAACAATATATTAACAGGTTTTAGCCTGGAACAAAACTAATATAAAATGTGGGTACTAAGACCTGAGAGTCAAGTGAGAAAATAAATAGTGCCAACAGTCAGTAGGGGCTCAGTCAGTAGGGCAGGGGTCACCAACTACATTTGTCCAAGGGCCAAAATTAATCCAAGAGACACTTTCGGGGGCCAGAGATTTTTATATATATATATTTATATATAAATCATAATAAATTATATATATATATTTATATATATATATAATTGATTAATATGTTCACTTTATTGAAAAAATAATCTTTTTTTTTACAAGCCTGTATCCGGGTTAATAAAACTGAAAGCAGTCCTGATTGGCAGGGAAAGGAATCAACTTTTTTATTAATACCGTGTCCTGATTGGTGGGAAACGGTCGCAGGATATAAGAAAATTGTTTGCCAGGCATGCATATCTCAAATAATGTATGCGCTGCCATTTCCCCACATAAACATAACAATCTGCAATGAAACGGTTGTCTCCTGTGTGCTCCACTTCCTCCTTGGCAAACCGGTAACTTTCTTGTTAACCCGTTTTGGTTTAAAAACAGAATAAGGTCGGTTTTCCTGTTTTTCCGTTTTGAAAAACAAAAAAACACCGGTTTTTAGTTTTTTTTAATCATATACGGATTAAACATAAACTTCTCCTCATATTTTTCTAAATTATTTTTTTATAAAAGTAATCATCATCTTTATATATATATATATATATATATAGGTGGTGGCTGTGGCGCTGTGGCGCAGTGGACTAGTGTGTTAGTGTTCGGATCAGGGGAGGTTCAAAGTCAACCCCACTGCAGTCAGCATGTCGTTGTGTCCCTGGGCAAGACACTTCACCCCAAATTGCTCCTGTGGGGATTGCCCACAGTATTGAGTATGTAAGTCGCTTTGGATAAAAGCGTCTAACAAGTAACATGTAATGTAATAATGTAATGTAATATATCATATATCACCTATACAGCACCTTTGGGACTGTAGTGTCTTGATCAAGGACACAACGAAGTTTTTTGACGAGCGTTGCACTCGAACCCCTGTAACTCGAGGTGACATGAGTGGGGGGCTAACACTAACCACTCCGCCAACGCCACAGTCACCCCCGCCGTGCGGGCCGGATGAGAATGTCTGGCGGGCCGGATGTGGTCCGCGGGCCGCCAGTTGATGGTCACTGCAGTAGGGGCTTGGACTGTGAGCAGTAGGGTTGCCGGTTCAAGTCCCCGAACAGACCTAAATATGGAGTGTGGACTGCTACTTGGAGAGGCCCCCTAGTTCACCTAGCTGGGCCCTGCTGTGGTGCCCTTGAGCAAGGCACCGGACAACCCCCTTCCCCCCTACTCCCATTGCTCCCCGGGCGCTGTACAATAGCTGCCCACTGCTCCTAGTACTAGACTCCTGGTACTAGGATGCGTTAAATGCAGAGGCCACATTTCACTGTGTGTGATGTGTGCTCTGCATGTGACCATTAAAGAGGGGTTTCATCCCTCCGATTCCAAAATGGTTTTGCCAGAAAAATCTTAGTAAATTCCATATTATTGTTAAATCGGGAAATTGGGGGAAAGAAAGCAATAAAGTTTAACAGAAATGGCAGCATCTTTGTAGGAATCTTCAATCCAAGTGTTGCTGTAATGATCCTTCCTGCCACTAGAGGCTGAAGTGCACCACATCCCATTCTGAAATCAATAATATATTGTTCCAGGTGAGCTTAAGTATGAATGGCCAAATGAAACTCAACTGGAAGAAATCATTATGCTCTTAGTCCTATTTAGAACATGGGGTCTTGGTGCTCTTCAGCCTCTTGTGACAAAAATAAGTATAACAAACAGAACTGGTCCTGGTCAAAACAACCAAAAGAATCACTACCCAAAATGTTACATTAGAGTTAGAAAATGGAACACCAAATGTACGTTTCTCACTCTCCTCTCATGGCTTTTGTATAATCCTAACCATTTTTTTTTTTTTTTAATGAAAGTTACTTTGTTTAACTTGTGTTATACTTTTTGTTGAAGAAAACCTGTTTACATAATGTGTTCAAAGTCTACCTCACACTCACAACAAAGCATAAATTGAAAATGCGTAAACCTTTCTGAACACATTTGGAGCAACAGACCTGTGGTTGGGATAAGTAGTTTGCAGGGTAGGGCCAGCGGTGTGATGGCATGCTGGTAGACCAGGGCAGACAGACAGCCTGTCAAACAGACACAGGACACCGTCACAGACAAGCAATACAGCTACAAAACACTTTACAACAGTACAATGTGCAGTAGTATTCCCCAAGAACTGTAAAGACATATAGTTCACAATTAAGCCTCTTTCTACAATTCAACTTTTTAGGATCAATGGATTTGGTTAATATGGCTTCTTTGATTAACAATGGTAAGAAAAATAAACTCTTAGTAAGTTAGAAAAAAACACACCATCATTCTTTTAGTATTAACATCAATAATCCAAACTGAAACTTTACACAAGGAAAAGAGTGATGAATTGAGTTTTGGGTTGAAGTAAACATGAGTTGGATCAGTAAATACTGTTCTTATTGTAGGATTCCATGTTTTGGAACTTAGAAGAACATGCAGAAAAGGAGCACTAGTGTTACGCTTTTAATCCAAAATCAGTGCGAATGTAAAAGTGTATTTCAGGGAGGATTGAGGATTCCACTGACCAAAGTACGGCTCGTTGGGACAACCCTTCAGCTTCACTCCTTTAGGGCTGCTCTCAATCAGGAAGTGTCTGACCAGCTCGTTGTTGACGTCCCCTGCAACAAAAGAACGGGAAACACAGCTGAGTCACATGCAGACATCTCTTCACATCTTTGGTAAATACTTGTTGCATTAGTATTTTATAAATGTTATGCTTCATCCTGCCTCTTACCTTTCTTGTTCTGATGCACTGTGGGGGGAGGGGAGGCCACCTTCATGGCCAAGCCGTAAGCCCCCCTGAACGAGTGACTGTCCCGAATAACGAAGGCTCCTGGCTCCCTCTCTCTCAGCAGGCCAATCGCTGTAACAGGGGGGACATTCAGTTAAGTCATGTACTATCACAACAATCATTTGGTTACCCCTGACCCTAACCCTAACCCTATCATAAACATACAAGACCTGTCCAAACCGTCATAACTCTAGATTTGATCCCATTACACATCTGTGTCAAAATAAGCAAAGGAATTAGTCTACTTTTGGCCAAAACACTTATTTTTTTTTTGTGAATTCACATTACCTTTGACCAACACATTCTGGCGGCGCGAAACTCGCGGAAGTGCTTTCAAAACAAAAGCACTCGTTTGCTTCCAACTGTGATAATATTATAAAGAAGGGAAAACAAGGTGAATTTAGCGATCACAACGAAAACGGCCAAGACACACATTGAGCCCAGAAAATGTATGTTATTACGGGCTGTAAATATAATAAGCCTATGTCTAAAATAGACAACATTGTTAGGAGATTTTTACTATACAGCGATTCTGCACTGCGGTCAACTCAGCCGTCTCTCCACTTTGTTTTTTCAAATCAGCAGCTCTTCATTTTTTTTTTACAAATATTTTTTACCACAACAAATGATATATCTTCACTTCTAAAAGGGGTAAATTAATAATCTTTTTTCTCAAAGCAAGGTTACATCTGTGAGTTGGATGTAGAAGTGTCAGAATCAATATAGATGTTTTATTTTAAAGTAAATTCAGATGGAACATAGTAAAAACATGTAAATTCTAATCTCCGCCTAAGAAAAACCCATTACTTATAGTGAAAACCACCCTTGAATGATGGGTTAGTAAACTAAAGCTTTAGGTATCCAAACTATAACATATAATAAGTACCCTGTATCAAGATTGATGCAAAACAAGTGAAAGTTGACCTTTTTAGAGTGGTTTAGAAAAATAAAGTCCAGGCGGACTCACCTCTGGATTTGACCTTTTTCACTGTAAAAATCATTTTATTACTTTGAATTATCACTATAGGTATTCATTCCATCCAAATACAACTGTTGTAAAAAAAACAAGAAATTAAAAAAAAAACATAATCTGGTCTGTTGTCTGCTGTCCGCTCTGTGCTCCGTGCGCTCTGGGCCCTGCTGCAATTCCGGCTTCCTTACGTAGTAAACACTGCGTAGAGTCTGCTGCGTAATGTGCTGACGCAGGACCATACTGTATCTCTGGAACCCATTGGTCGATTTGGGTGATTTACACCTTTTTCTTAACCATTAGATCCAATAGAATCGATGGGCAGTTCCCAAATCCACGTAAACATTACCATTGCGGGAGTAATACAGATACAAACGAAGCATATCTGAAAGTACAGCCCTGGACTGCAAAACTTTATACCCAGTATATTGCCATAAATATGATGATGGATTATCAATAAAAATGTCTACGTGACAAAGAGACATTGGATTAACCTTGAGCGGCGTTTTTATTCCGTTGAACACAACTTTTGATCACAAATAAAAAAAGGTAAGGCTTAATTATTGTTATGGTTTTGAAACCGGATGTTGTTTTTTTTCTCTTTTCGGGCTGATAGCTCCGCGAATTCGGGGTCGTACAGTGATGACATTACATGTATGGAATCTGTGGAATCTCAGCTTGCTAGTCGATATCTTGTTTGTGCAGTTAAGATAAGTAATAAGGGCATTTCTACCGTGAGTTCTGTGCTAAGTCCGTTAGCATTAGTTAGCATTTTTTCGCTCAAGGCTAATTCAAAGGCTTGGTATTACTCTTGTGTTTCTTTTAGCTAAAAATGGTTCATATTATCAGTTATCGGAGTTTCTTCCCGTTAAAAGGGTATGGAACATTAATAGATTAATAAATGTTAAGAAGCCCTGAGACACAGTCTCGAAAAAAAACGTTGGGGGGGCCCCTTGTGGGGGGGCCTTAGGGCTTAAGAGGTTAATAAAACTGACACTAGTTTGACTGCTACTGACAATACATTGAAGTACTTTTACTGTGTATTTTTTGAGAAATACTCTGTCAAAGTCCCCTCCTGAGAACAAAATCAAGCCACTTCTGCTAAGTTTGATGAGGGAATTCTTTGTTGTTGCCATTAGTTCTTCGTGAGATTGATCCTGTTGGACTCAGTACTAGTGAAACTACCCCTACAAGTACTATGAAGTACTTTTACTGTGTACTTACTTTATAAACTCTGAATCTTGTGGTGCTTGAAGAAATACAGACTGGTTAAGCCGGCCAGGTTATATATACAGTATATGCCTTTTTTGGAGCCCTTTTTTGCAATGTCACTAGTTATTTAAACAAACCACTATCTGAGGATAATACAAGCATCCATAAAACGCCCTTTATCTAGAGAGCCATTGAAGCCCATGAAGAATTTATCCTTCCACAAATCTTTTCATCTGCTGTATTAATAAAGTTGCCACGTGTTTTCAAATTCAAGTTAAGGCACTATCTGTGCAGAACATTACAAATATTCTTCATTTGCAGTATTTTATTTTAAAAGTGTTCAGAAAGACTGCATCAATGATATGCTATATATATTTATATATAATATCAATATTTGTATTAACTTCAACCAAAGTCAATTTAAATTGCGGGCAAAAATGGGTTAATTGCCATGGATGTGGTGTTTGATATAGTTTACGTTCAATTTCAACAATTTTAGGCAGAAAAACGTATATTGACTAAATCCTTTTTAATAATTTACTATCATTTAGAAAGGTTTTTGTGAGAAATCATTTCAAAAGTAAACTTTTCCTTTTGTATTTAAATTTGAAATGTTTGCACACAACATTATTAATGTATACATTTTTATCAATTTTTTTAAATTATGAATCCATTTATTTTTATTGTATTTCCTTGAGGCTGGGGAAGATATATCAGCATGTAGTTCAACATGCAAATGTTCTAATACAAGTAAGTATAACATGGAAAAGGAAATAAAATAAGTTTCATAGGAGGATGTGGATTTATTTTCTCTCACCTTGTAATCACACAATCAAACAATCTATAATTTAGCTCTGGCCTTCACTCACAAAAAACATTTAGTTGAATTGGACGAAGCTCTATTGACTGACATGCAATGACTGGGACTGATGGAAGAATCTGCGAGGAACGAACTAGCGGCAGATAAATAATCATATTTTAAAAGACAGCAGCATCATAAGAGGCCAACAAGAGTGACAGAGTGTGTCACTGTGCTGAAGGACAGACCAGCTATCCTGGCCAGTCTCTAAAGACTTTCCAGGGTGTAAAATGCTGCTGCTGGAGTACTAGTGCTGATATCATGTCTACCATCCTCTTAAAATACTCTGTCCAACAATATAAGTCTCATGAAGAAAGGTGTTTTAACCCTTATTCAAAATAGTAGAGAAACATGCATTCTTGTACTCAGGAGGGGACATTGACAGAGGATTACTCAAAAAGACAACAACAAAAAACACACTAGAAGTAGGCTACTTCATTGTATTGTGGTAGTAGGTGTAAGACTACTGAGTCCAGCAGTATCAATATAATTAAGAACTAATGGTAAAATTGTCTTTTTATCACTCATCAAAGATAGCAGAAAACATGCATTATGTACTATGGAGGAGACTTTGACAGAGGATTACTAAAAAAGTACACAGTAAAAGTACTTCAATGTATTGTTAGTAGCAGTCAAACTAGTACCGAGTCCAACAGTGTCAGTTTTATTAAGAACTTGTGGTAAAAAATATTTGTAAAAAAAAAATGAAGAGCAGCTGATTTGAAAAAACAAAGTGGAGAGACGGCTGAGTTGACCGCAGTGCAGAACCGCTGTATAGTAAAAAATCTCCTAACAATGTTGTCCATTTTAGACATAGGCTTATTATATTTACAGCCCTTAATAACATTGATTTTCTGGGCTCAATGTGTGTCTTGGCCGTTTTCGTTGTGATCGCTAAATTCACCTTGTTTCCCCTTGTTTATAATATTATCACCGTTCCAAGCAAACGAGTGCTTTTGTTTTGAAAGCACTTCCGCGAGTTTCGCCCCCCCCCCCCTTCCGTTTCCACTATACTTTCTCTCACACATACATGCATTCTTCTCTTGCATACATATATTGTCTTCAGACATGCATATATTATTTGTAATATTAAATGTAAACATTGAATGAATGTGCATGAGAGCAAAATGTATAAATATGAGCGTTAAAATATATGAATATGAGAGCAAAATGTATATATGTTTGAGTGAAAAATGTATAAATATGTGAGTGACAATATATGAATGTGTGCATTGAAATATGATAATATGAGAGCAAAATGTATGAATGTGTGAGTATAAATATGTATGTGTGTAAGAGTGAACATATATGTATGTAAAAGGAGAATGTATGTGTGTAAGAGTGAACATATATGTATGTAAAAGGAGAATGTATGTGTGTAAGAGTGAAAATACATGTATGTAAAAGGAGAATGTATGTGTGTAAGAGTGAAAATACATGTATGTAAAAGGAGAATGTATGTGTGTAAGAGTGAAAATATATGTATGTAAAAGGAGAATGTATGTGTGTGAGAGGACCAGTATGAATTACGGCCTGTACGGCCCCTCATAGAATCCGCTTAGCCTTCTCAACATATTGCATTCACAAGAATAGGACAGAGAGACAACCCTAAATCACAACATATACATCTCAACAACTGTCAGATGGATTGCCTGGACAAATTGTACATATGTTCACATTCTAAAGACAATAAATCCTGTTAACTCGATCCCCTGACCTTGGTTGTCATTTGGTTTAAAGGGAAATGTTTTAACAACGAGATGGATTGAGAACAATTGGTACAACTATGGTGATCTCTTATCTTCCATCTACTGCAATCAAAAATGTAATTCTTCCAATATCAAACACCTTCCCATTCCTCATCTATACTCAATGTTTAATTCCAATTAGAAAATGATTGAATACTATTACACAACACTAAAATGGTGACCACTGTGGACACAATATCTGCCAAACATGAGAATGTTAGCATTGTCATTTTAAGCATTAAGCTAACATAATGCATTGTAAGCATTTAGCACGGCTGTGCCTTAGTACAGTGTGATGGTTGCTTTTCTGATGTAGTGTGTCTAAGTTAGCTTAGAGCTTAATAACATCACATAATATCAGTGTATGTAGGGGATAATGGCAATGGTAAAGCATCAAGTTTAAGTAACGACCAAGAGCAAAGGCTCAAGTCCTGATTCGTTGTTAGAAACATTGCTGTCTGTCTGGATCTCATTAAAACTACAACATTTAACAAGACCCTTTGTTTCAGACATGCTATCTTTCAAGGAGAAGAGTTTTGATCAATTATAGCTCAATGCCTGTCCACATGTGAGAGTTTAAGGAAGGAAGATGGATGACATGAGCAACACAGGCAGATGTTCCCTAATTCACTACATATGGTGTGGCTTCCTCTGGGAGTGTACGGCACTAAGTATAAACTCTGTGTGTGTGTGTGTGTGTGTGTGTGTGTGTGTGTGTGTGTGTGTGTGTGTGTGTGTGTGTGTGATGTCACTTCATTTGAGCATGTGCTTGAATTTAGCATGATATAATCCAATATGACCATGAACAAATGCAGGTTTGGTATTGATGGTGCAGCCAATAGGTGCTGACCTTACGACCAAACACACACATACAGGTATGTTTATTTACCAGTATATGCATGTTTGTATTTTTATTTGCCATGCATATGAATTATTGTGTCTGTTTGTTCATGCATTTGTGAAAAGGGATTGTGCTTGTTTTTGTGAAATGTAACGCCATGATTTTGAATTTAACAAAAGCATAAAAGTTCAATCACCCCAACCACATTTTAAATGACTCCACCAGTAACAATGGGGACTTACAGTAGTTCCACATTGAGAAAAAGTACATCAAAGAACATCCAGTCAAATCTTGCAAAGCACCTCAGCATAATCCACTTCTCCAATGTCCATTTCTATGAGTTGTATGTTCCAAAAATAACATATTCCTGCTGAAATATTGCTAAATACACATTCCTTTTGCACTTCAGCCAGTAAATCTAGCAGTCACTGAACACAGTTGCATGCTGTAAGTGTTCCACTTTGGAAGCAAATAGGGGGTTCGATTTTTTCATATTCCCTGAATGTCCCTAATCATCCTATTCACCAAAAACTGGGTCTTAGGTGGAAAAATCCAATATAATATCAACATTCTTTGACAAACTGGTACACACTGAACTGCCGAAGGAACCTTGCATTAGGAAGTAGAATTTAAAAGGGCAAACATTTTGCAATAATTGTCTAAAGGTCAGTTAAGGGAGAACGTTTTCAGCATCTTACCTTGCTCCCTGGAAATGTCTGGCTTGTACCAGAACTTGGACGTGTCTTGGACAAACTTGACATTCAGCCTGCTCTCGGGACTGCCATCTGCAACGGAAACCAAAATAATGTCACAGAAACGAAATGAAAGAAGTAAACAGACAAGAACTCCAAAATGTCACGTCTCTCTAAAAGAAGTCATGTCCTTACCGGGCATGTTGAACCTCGAGAAGTCAGAGAGGGTGTGGAAGTAGCCGGGATTGTTTCCTCCACTCATTGGGGACATTATCTTCCCATTCAGCGTGCCGTAGGACTGCGCTCCGTTGGGTCTGTCGCCGCTCGACATGCGCCGCTTCTCCGGAAGCTGGGGCTGGAACCCTGGAGCTGGGCTGCCCTGCCGGAACCCTACCCCCATCCCCATCATGCCCCCCTCCTGGTAGCCTGCGGGCGAGATTGGAAAAGAAGGCGTGGGCGGTCCCTGGTACCCCGAGGAGCTGCTTTGCCGTGACAGGTTCCCGTGCCTCTCATCTGGGGTGGTGTACCCGCTGTGCATGGGGTGACGGTCCAGACTGGGGCTCCTCTGGGAGACCTGCGATACAGACGGGTGACGCCCCAAAATTGGACTCCCTTGGGTGATGGATGGTTGTCGACTTAGCACGGGGCTACCTTGCATGGGTTGGCCAAGGGACGGCTGTCTGCTGAGGACCGGGCTCTGCTGGGACCCCTGACCCAACGAGGCCTGTCTACTGAGGACCGGGCTGCTCTGAGCCCCCTGCGTCAGACGACCCCCCAGGATGGGACTTCCACTGAGGCCCACCATCCCCACATCGAAGCCGTTAGCCGGGGACGTTTGCTGGACTACGATGGAAGCGTCCTGATAAGGATATGAGCGCTGCTGGAGGAGGGGGTTGTAAGGGGAGCCAATGAGGACGTTCCGGTGCTGTGCATGGGGGCTTCCATGGCTGAGGGAGGGTTCTGAGGCGGGGGGGCTGGGGTCTGAGGACACGTAGCTCCCCAGTAGGGTGTTGGCGCCATGGTAGGATTGTGTAGGGGTTGCAGTGCCAAGGTAGGAAGAGGTCGGAGAGCTGGAATTCAGGTAGGAAGAGGTGGGGGTTTGGTATGAGGGGGTGGGAGTGGGGTAGGCGCTCTCTGTAGCCTGGGAGCGGAAGCCGGAATCAGTTGTGGGGTAGGACGGAGTGCTAACGCTGCTCTCGACTAAGAGGTGATCACTGCAAGGGAATGGGATACGCTTATTAAACCAAGGAGTTTGACATTCACCAAAGTGTTCATTTAGATGCATGAATTGGCAGACATCAAACATTAAAGGAATGTATTCCTCCCAAAATGATCATTTGTCCATCAATAAATCACTCACACCATGTTATCATGAACTCTGGAAAAAAACGTAGTTTTTCTTGCATGCCTCAAGGGTAAACGAAGAAGCCAAAGGGTTTTAAATAGTAAGGTTTGACTGATTTATTTTTCTTTTTTGTTCCAGGGCAATAATTCTTTTTTTTTATTTGAAGGTAACATGGGTTTGATGACTGACATACAAGTGAACATTTTGAGGAGAAGTATTCCTTTAACATTATTACATCTATACCTATCTACGTCGAAAACAATATGAAAGATGTAAAAATCACTACATTCTTGTCTAGCATCCATATTGCATCAAAGAGTGAACGAGCATAATGTGTCTGACTGACCTCTGTGAGATCTGGATGGGGCTGCTGCTGGACAGAGGGGGGTTCAGTGAGTGGGAGGAGGGGCTTCTCTGCTGGGCTGCAGTCTCTCCGGGGGGGCTGAGGCTCCGAGGTGACGGCTGCTCTCCGCCTGTTGATGCCGACATCGCCACAGACTCCACATAGCTTCTTGGTGCTGCGTGAGAGAAAAAAACTCTTTGTGAGCCAAAAATGACCTTTAATTCAGCTTTAGTGCACTTTTATGTTATTCCCTTTGGCACTGTAGTTGGGTGACAGTGATCTTATGCCCCCCAAAAAAAGAAAAACTGTGAAAACTGAATGGCACAAGATGGAAATAATATGTTTTATGGTATGCTGCCATGAGAGTGGTTGTGACTTTTCCAGAAAGGAAATGGAAATGGTTTCTAAAACAGTTCTACCGAGCAATACTGTAGGTCGAGCCTAATGGGATGGAGGAGATTCAAACGTTGAATGTGGATGATGATCTGTGGCGTTAGAGCAGCATCTTACCTTCCTCCCCCTCACTGCTCTCATCATCTGTGGGGCATCGTTTGAGATAATCCAGAAAAATAGAGTGATTTAAAGGAACAGGTACAGCAAGGGAGTCGGAAATGTATCCCTGCTATAATTGTTCTTTTTGATTAGTAGTGTGTGTGTGTATGACTAAATTCAATGAAACTCATGAGGAATATTACTCGCTTTTAAGTTTTACTTTGAGTCTTCAGCTTCACTCAAAACATTTTAGATTTTTGAGAGAAGCTTGTCAATTTGGTAGGCTTGCTGCTTGGCGTAAAGTGTTCAAAGGGGAATCCTATGAGGTAACATACACAAATAATACATTTTGATTTATATCTTTTTATACGAAAAAATGCTGATATGAGTTTTCTGAGATAACACACAGATTTTGTAGTTCCCTGACACAAATACACTGTTTTCTTTCATCTCAGAGAATTTAAGACTTTGTAATCTCAGTGAATAAAGGAATTTTATCATAGTACAGGGTATATGCAGGAATCCTGAAGTCAGATGTAATACCTTTTAAGACCTTTTTTAAGACCCTTTCCATACATTTTAAGACCTCATCGCCACTTGGAGTTCTAACCGGTTACATTGGCGACACACTTTACCTCACATTTACTATATACAGTATTGATTGTCCTTCCTCCTTATCTTCCAACCATTTGGACGCAAACTTGCATTTCCCCATAACGATGTTGTTTAACAACCGGCGTAAAAGGGCCTTTGCGTGCTATCAAGCAGTGAGCGCGCGATGTCCTGTTCAGATGATGTCAAACCCAACGGGATGCCATAAATAAACTACAAAGAATCACACTACACACCTACGCAATGTTCAGGCACACTGTAGAATACAACCTCTTTGGACCCTTTAATACTTTTTAATACTTTTTAATAGCCTTAATTTTCGCTAAATTGATTTATCAACTTTTAATACTTTGTAAGACCCCGCGGACACCCTGAAGTAAATTCACCACTTTAATCCCTCATTTTTGTATTTTTCAACTCTCTGAAAATCTGATGTTTTTTGCCCCTGGCTCTATCATTTGTTGTAGTTAAAACATTGACTTCTTGGATTTAGTTAGTGTGACTCTAATAAAGTGAGAGTTATAACCAACCTGAGCCTGTTTGATGGAGGAGGATGTCTGCAGGGTTGTGGGGCTTCAAGCCCAGCGCGGAAAGAGGAGTTTTGGCGAGACCAGGAGGGGACCGACCTGAAGAGAAGAGAAGACTTATCAGCACACAACATCACACATCTCTGACGTCCTGACAGCTGATACCTGTTTACTCAATTTAACAGTTATTTTTCTGTTTATTTTGGGGAAATAAACCTAATTTTAAAAAAAATGCCAGAGTGTAAACGCAACCACAAAAGGATTGAACATTTAAGTTTTGATACTCCTGTACTAATGCAGAGGTAAACAGCTGTCAGGACAATACAGCATCAACACAGCTCCACACTCAGGAGCATCATGTTCAGTGTGCTCATGCTCTGATGGAGGGGCAAAACATGCATGTGATTATCACACTGTGACACCACCTCACTCTCCCAACAGTAGAATAAGGTGTGTGTCGAGCTTGGATCGAAGCAGAGCTGGGTCAAACTGAATGAAAAGTATTTGACCACCCAGTCACCTGTCATGTTACAGGAAAATGGATGTTGTACTTCTGAGACATTCACATTAAAACATTACGTTTTAGTTCTACATAAGCAGTAGCCTACGTACTATAAGTCCTGAGAGGTTAGAGATCAAAACAACAATTTGACTATTTATTTTCTGAGTCTGATCTAAATAGTGGTATCCCCTGGGTTTATGACACTACAGCCTCTTGTGGCCAAAATGATTATAAAAACAAACACTGTATCATCTATTTTTTCACTTGGTTCCAAAATTAAAAGAAACCATTGCAAGATGATCCAGACAAAACTTATGTTGCACTGGGCAAAACCTTTTTTTCCTATTTTAAATCAAATGTTGCCACAGAATGATTACTGTCCCTGGAAGAACACAGACTCTGCTAGAACAACATAGGAGTGAATGCTGAGGAGTACATTATGTTACCACAAGAGTCTCAGGTTTGATTCAATAAATAGATTTGATAATGACAAACTTTGAATGTGTTTAATGAAGACACTTAATGGATCCGTCTCTCACCTCTAGTCTTCTCTTCTATTCTTAGTCATTTAAAACTACTACTTTAAAACCTCTTATGACAACATACACAAATTGCTAGCACGACAATCATGGCTGGCAAATTCAGACTGCTGGGGGGGGGAGGAGGGGGGGTGGGGGGTGCAGGCAGGGTGCTGGTTGTGATGGATCAAGGCAGCAACAGGAACTCAAACACAGATGACAACAGCAACACAGAGAGCAGCAGCTGCAAAACTGGAAGCATGTCCCTGTGCTTTATGGGTCTAAGTGTTTGTGTCTGTGTTTTGACACTGAGGCTAATAAACAATTCATTAAAGTTGGGGCTATTTATGTATATGAGCAACTGGCAGGTTGTTTACTTATATGTCCTACAGTGTGTCTGTTGTGTTGCTGGTGCTGCTCTCATGGTGTTTGCATGCCAAAGCGGTGCAGACCTGTGATACGTGATAGGGGCATTGAGGGGGGGGATGAGGGATCCATTTGGCTGATGTTGTGGGACAGAGGAACTCCGGAAGAGAGACGTGCATCATCCACTTACCAAAGAATCCCAATTAATTCTTTGTACTTGCAACGTAGATGCCCCACATTAAGTTGTGGGGGGTGTCGGGCAGACTAAGTGAACACTAGGGAGTGTGAGTTGAGAGACCCACTACTCAAGATCACGTGGAATCAGAAGTACATCTTGTGAAGTGTTCACTAATCACTTAGCTAACCATGCACTTTTAACACATTTTGACCATTTCTGCATGACCAATCCTTATTGGGAAAAATATGTTGGTTTTGAGGTCCATACAGATATCGAGAACATTGCATTTTCTCAAAAAAGGCTTATCTAAATGCAATCATTTGATCTCAATCTGTTCAAGATTCAAGATCCTAATCGGAGAAAAACGGACTGCTCAGTGTGACTGCGTGAACAATGTTCCCACTTTGAGGGGAAGTAGTGCTGTTACGCCACAGAGCGAGTGTTAAAAATATAGTTTGAGGATTTATGACTTCTTTTTATGGGTGTGCCCTGGGGGGGATAGGCAGAGGGACTGGATGAAGTCACTGGTAGAGTTGGCCAATGAGGCGTAACCTTATACATGACTCTTGTTCAGCTGTGGGGCGCAAGTAAGAGAGGGGACTGGGGGTTTGAATTGGTATTTCTGGGGAGATCAACTTGTGAATGTTTGATTAAAAAGAGATGAAGATTAAACGTGATCAATAAGCTACATTTTGACTTGGCTTTAAAAATTATCTCTTTTGTTTTATACAATTTAAACCTACTGAAAAATGACTATAAATAATCTCATTAACAAATAGTATCTTTCATTCCTTACAAGACTGGCCACTAAGGCATTTTAATGAACCAACAACAAGGCCAGAACACTACTCATCATTTGAAATCCAGTCTATTCACAATCCAAATTAAATGAAAGTTAGATTGAGATGAGGTAATAGTGGAAATATTTCTTCACTGCTTGGAATATGTGGTACTTAATGAGGTACATAAAGAAAGGACTAACTGTACTTCAAGATAAAGTACGATGAACGACTGCCAAGACTCTGAAACCACAAAGGAATCTTTTACACCTCAAGACTTTTCCTACAGAGAAGTCTCAATAACATGAACATTTCTGAGTTTCCACCTAAAAAAGATAAATTCACAAGTTGATAAAGTTACTTCATAAGCCAAAAAAAAATGAATGTAGGTACACAACCATCAAGACTAGTCTCCAAATGAGAATGATACCATTGTGAAATCAGAGCTTTTCGTAGGATTTCATATAACTCATACCAATCTTTGAATATCTACAGTAACTAAGCCTGAGCTCCACAGTGCCGCCTGTCAGCCGGAGGGGGGACTTACACAGGTTGAAGTAAGGGGTTTGCGGCGAGATGGGGAAGGCAGGGGTTTGGGGAAACACCTCACCACCAACAAAGGGTGTAGGACTGATGGGGCCACCGTCCATCTCTTCGAAGGCCTCGCGGTAGCTGTGCATGTGTCTCTGAGGAGTGGAACGAGAATGTTAACACAAAAAGAAAATAACGTGGGGAAACATTTTAGAAAATCAAAGTTCTTTACCTCCTTGGGTCGTCCTCCGGGGTTCATCGCTAAGGCGTTGACAAACTCAGGAGAAACACAGCGGACGGGGGACCGCAGCGGGACGTCGGGGGAGGGGTCTTCATCAGGGCCGTTGTGGTAGTGGCCCTCGCTGGTGTTGCGTTGGCGGGGCAGGGTGGCAGGCTCGTCTAAAGACACCGTACGGGCCTGGACTCCTGAGATAAGAAGTGAGTGTTACAATTCAGCAACATTTGATCAACTCTGCGCCATCAGACTGCTCTCCTCCAGCAATGCCATCCCCATCATCACAGGTTAATGGTTCTCAGCCGCTGTGAATGCTCACTGCACAGGCCAAGGCTGAAGGCTGTGGTACTTTTCAACGCAACATGCACACACAAGGTTAATGAAGGATTAGCACACGGAAGCCATTAAGTCGCAAAAATGAAACAAATTATCAAATTCATAGATAAATCCATTCTATGATATTTCCAGTAAAACAAACAAACTATTGTGTTTCAAAGTAACCTTGTCCTTGGAGGTATGTTACATAAAGTAATGTTATCACCTTCTGCCATGAGCGGAAACAAAGCAACTAATTTCTTGAACAACAGGACGAAAATGTTCTCACCCCACTTTCTGATATACTGCTGTATTTTGCTTATCTAATGTGTCAATGTGGCCAAATCTGGCAGAACCTCAGAGCAGCCAGTAAGCTCATTTCAGTTAATCTGGTTTGCACTGAGAGAGAGGAAGCTTCCAGCATAAAACAAACAGGATTTGAGTTAAGAGTTTTATGCTAATATGCGATGCCATTGACTGGCGGCTAAAGGTAAAAAGAATGAAATGCTGGCCAAAGCTGCACGGCCAATGTGAAATATCACTGGCTGCTCTGTGCTTTGGAACAAGATGAAGGTTATTGGAAAAAGAAAGGAAATTACAATAGGGATAAGAAAGGGTGGGAAAATTGGAGTAATAAGTTCTGAGTTGTTGTTTGCCCAGTGTTTCTTTCGTAGTGTTACTCTGTTCTTATTGTTTAAATTCTGTTACTGAAAGAGATGGTTGAATAGTATGTTTATTAAAGAGGCCCTCTCATGCTCATTTTCAGGTCCATATTTGTATTTTGTGCCTCTACTGTGACAGTAGACTCTACTGTATCCATGCTTTAATGTTCAAAAATCTCTTTATTTTTCTCATACTGCCTGTGCTGCAGCACCTCTTTTCACCCTCTGTCTGAAACCAGAGCCCAGTCTGCTCTGATTGGTTGCTGGCTGCCTCTGCTGTGATTGGTTAAACGCTTAGAGATTTCCCGACCCTTAGCCTATTACGTACAATGTGTTGGAGCGCTAGCCAATAGAAGCCTGAGTGTTACGCGGTGATGTCGTTTTGTTACAGAAGTAAACAAAGGAGTCCAATGGAGGGGTTTTAGGCAAGGGGGGGGAGAGAAACCAAAGGAAAGGGAAAACCCCCAAAAGCATAAAAGGGACCCTTTAAAATGCGACTTAAGGCTAATGTCAGTTAAGGCATACCCTACAAGCCTGACGATAAGAACAATTTGAAAATATTGATATGCCCTTCACTCAACCTTACTTTGAAGTGAGGGTGTAAAAACCTGGCCACATATCTCTGAGGAAAATATATTGATAGCAGCTGTGAAAATTCCAATACTCAGGAATTGATGTTAGCTGCCATGCCAATCTATCGAAAATAAATCCAGTTTAACTCTCTCAAAAATCCAGTTTAACTCTCTCAAAACGTCTTTGTGTTTTGTATTACCTTTATTAGGTTATAATTCATTGGGAATCAATGTATGTATTATATATATACCTATATGTAGATGTTTGTTTTTACATTTTAGAAATAAATCAATGATATATAAGAGCCGATCATGCCATCTGTTATGACGCTTGATTTATCTCCATCTCCAAATGTCTTGGTGTTGGCAGGGTGACGGTTAATAAATCCTGGAACTGACATCTTTGCAAAGCATGCAGTCAACACACCCAAACAGAAACACACCCACCAACGTGCCGTGGCTATGAACTGAGAAGCAGATGTACCCACGATGCATTGCTCAGCAGCAGTCAAACACTGCACCGTTGCCTTAGTGACAGCGCTAATGGTTTCCAGCTGGGATCGCTGGAGATTCTCAAGGGCTGATATTTCTAAGCTATTTAAAATCCAGTCATCATGAGGATAAGCAGGGTTGATTCCAAAAACATAAATTTGATAGGTGATCCTTTTTATTTTAAGGGAGGGAAACCACAGTGTCCAAATGTGCACACCTGCAACTATAAAAAGGGTCAGTTAAGGTAAGAAAAGGGGTTCCTGGTAAGATCAGATCATTAAGAGGTTTTGGTTTGAAAGTCTTAATGTGGCGTTTCATTTTTTAAAAGGAATTACAGTGAATTGTATTTATAGAACAAGAAACGTCACCTTCATTCCAACTTCGCAGCCCGAGTTCTATTCTGTAACATTGACTTTGAGTTGCATCACTGAAAACGATATGGCTGTCTGCGGTAAAGAGGCCATGCTGGCCCCCGACACTCGAGGGCCCTAAACAGAACAATCCTGTCTGCATTGTGGTTGCCGTCTCCCAGCGGACACACACTGTTTTAGTGAAGTTTCCAACTAGGACTGTGGTCCTTTTCCTGGATTCCGTGTCCTTTGTCTGGCTTTGTAAATCTTCAAAAACAGTACAGTGAGTGAAAAAAGGCACATTGAATGAAGCCAGTGTATCCTGGCCTCTGTATTGTTCCTGAGTTTGGCAAAATGGATCTTGTGACATACACTCTCCTGGCAAGGGACAGAGCTTCCTTTGTGCCTTCCCTGTCTCGTTCTTGTGAAACTTTAACATTGGTTTTTTTTTTCACTAACCTTGAGGTAAAAAACTGTTACTCAGAGCAAACAGGAGAGAAGGGTGAGTATGTATGCAGAGGGGAATCATTGGTTAGTTCGATAATGATAAAGATGCTGCTGTGCAAACCCAATGACAGAAAAAGTGTGTTAAAGAGAAAAAGAGGAAAACCGAAACAAACGTGTAGCTTAGGATAGGGCATTCAATTGTTAATATGAAATGAGAAATAATTCAAGGCAAACCACACCGCACTCCAAGGCAAAAACAGATACAGACTTGACTACTGGAAGGAACACTTGAAAAAGGACCTCTCCTTTTTGGTTTTTAAGTGTTCCTTCAGACAGGATGGAAGAAACAAACCCGAGAAGGAGTGAGAGCGGCGGTGCTCAGACTGAGGAGAGGTCATGCTGGGGATGACACTTTGGACACGAGCCGAGTACTCTGGGTAAACAGATGAAGGATGATGAGAGAGAGAAGAATGATGATGACAAAACTAAAGGAAAAAGGAAACAAGCGAGACAAGGCCCGCCTGTGAATAGAAACTGAGATGTTCCCATGATTTAAAGACAATTCATACGAAAGTTTCAATCTTTGAGGGTTGATGTGTACGCCCAATCTAGGACTTTCACAATAGAAGTAAAACAATATTGTCTTAAATACTTTGAATAAATCATGGAATAGGAGGAATTCAATTGATACAGGAAGTAGAAATCTGTCCAACACAACAAAAAATCCCTACACTTCTTACTCCTATTGGTGTTAAACTAGCATGTATTTCGTAATGTGAATATTTACATTTAATTGGCTGTAATGTGAAGTTGACCGTATTGTTTGTTCTATAAAACCTCTTTCTGCCGTTCGTTATCTGAGGGCTCTGCTTTGTGTTGACTTTCTTGCTGCCCTGCAGGATGTCTGATGTGCTTATCTAGGGACAGTCAACCTGCTGGACTGCAGAGAGCACTTCCTGTTTGAGCCTGAGGGATTGGGGCTGATGAGGTGACACTCAGGAAATGAGATAAGGACGGAGCAGTGTTTTCGGAAAGACGTGTGTACAGTGTGTACATTACACTCAGTACATGTTCTGTTCTACATTTTCTGCCACAATAAAAATATTACATACAACTGGTACAATGAATAATACCTAGTAAAATGATTTGGCATTTAGTATTCAGCAATGTAGGGTCACATTGTTGTCTACTGGATAATGTAAATATTAACCATATGTAGATAATTATAATGTGATAGGCTACAGCCAAAATTCTGTTTTGTGCAAGGCCTCAAGAATGTTGGACAACAGATTGGCTGTACAATCAAAATGATACCTGGCTCGTTTTAAAGCAGAGGAGTCACACATACCTGAGAAAAGTATTGCACAAATTGCGCGTGGAATTATAATTAAACAGCTTAATACCATTATTATGACATAAAAAAAAAGGTTTAGTCAAAGGTAATAACATATTTCAGTCACATAGTGTTTCTAACGAAAACTCAAAAAATGTAATAAAAACATTTGAATCTGTTTTAGAGCAGCAGCAGCAACAGCTTCTTGTTTTATTAAAGCATTGCGAAAGGGCAAACCAAGGATTATATCCAATATTCCCAAAGACTGTGCCACTATATTCTCAGATAATTCTTCTTTGTTTAATATACTGTAGGCCAAGGTCAATGCCCTCACCTAAAAAGCTGGGACAGTGAACAGTGCAGCGTCTGTGGAAATATTGGATTTTAAGATGTATTTTGCCTCGGGCAAACATGTTACCATTCCTGGCAGTCTATATGAATCTGTGAAATCACGTAAAAACATATAAAGATGCAACCTGCTGCTGGATGACAAATACTTCTTTCTTTAAATAAAAGGTCATACATAGATTAAATAAATTAATGTTGGATCTTACCTGCCACTCTTTGGGCTACCAGACCTTCAACGTTGAAAACTTCATCCTGCTCACTCTCTGTTGGCTGGGGTGATGCTGAGGCGGCACTGGGGCTCCTCTGGGGCTCAGTGACCTCCGCAGACTGGGACAGTGTGCTTGGTGGATAGTTGCTGATGGGCTTGAGCTGGATGTGACCAGCTACAGTGGGGTAGGCTAGTGAGGGAGGACTTGTTACATCCCTTTCAGATGAGTAACTCAGAGATCCCTGGACAGGATCAGGCTCCGGCGTCCTCGGCTTCCCTGGGGACATCTGACCCGGGGACAAGTGGCTGGCCAGGCTGGACATGGGGCCAGAAAAGTGGCTATGAATGGCTGAGTCAGCCTGTGTGGAGGGCCTGGGTTGGCTCTGGGAGAAGGACGGCTGGGTGGTCACTACAACACAGTTTTCCTGCAGTGGAGCACTTTGGGACTTTGGCACCAGCGTACGGCCTGGTTGCAGGTCCATCATGAGGAGATTAAGGGTTTCAATAGATTCCTCAATTTCATGCTGGGAAGCGCTCTGGCGGTGAGGGAATTGTGGGAGGCTGTGGTGGCTGGACATCACCACTGTAGAAGGAGGTTGACTGAAGGTGAGTCCTTCAGTAACGGGCTCCTCCGTTACACCAAACTGCTGCCAAACATTGAGCCCGCGCTGGACGGCATCCCTGCTACTGGTGGTGCGGGCTGGAGCTTGAGGCAAAGAGTTTTGCTCTGCTCCAAACGACTGAGAGCGGAACACATTGCCATTCTGCTTAGCCGTGTAATAACCCGAGGATGGGGCGGACTCACTTTGGGTCAGAGTGGCGGATTTTTGGGGTATGGTAGTTTCTAGAAGCTTTTCTGGGGCACTGCGCTCCAGGTACGGCACATGCTCCTGGCCATTGACAATTGGCTCAGGCTGGTAGTAAAGATCAGCTGGTGTAGCCCTGCCATCTGTGGAGGAGAACGTCCCCAGACTGTCCACAGTGTGCCCCTCCTGACTGGTAGGCATGTCATCGTCCAAAATGTCTGTCTCACGGTCAATGCTACCGTGGCCGTTGACATGGACCTGGGCAGGCACCAGGTGAAGCATGCCTCCAACCGTGGAAGCCGGCAGGGACAGGTAGCCCTGTCGGTGCATGGGCCCCTCCAGGCCACTCAGCAGCTGCTCGAGCTCCTGCTTCTCCTGGGGACTGATTGGTTGTTGTGCAGGTGGTTCTTGTTGATGGACCAAGGGTAGCTCCTCTCCTACAGGAACGTGTGTCTGGCTCACTGTGGAAGCCTGAGGAGCTGCTGCCGCTTCATCAGTTCGGTCAGTTTTGATTGAGGCAGTAGAGTTTCCTGAGTCGCTGCTCACTGACAAGGCATGGTCAACCGCAGGGATGGCGTGTTCCACCGCAGATGGTGGCAGGCCATTCGCTAAGACTGTTCCTTCCACGGACTCCTTTTTGCGAACTTTGGCGTAGAGGCTGCCATCCAAGGGTCCTTCAGTGTGGATGAGTTCTAAAACAAAGAATGACAGAGAGTCATTAGAATCAGATTAATCCAAATACGACAATTATTCCGCTTTCGAAACCCTTTAATTTACAACCGCCCAAGTATTTTCAGAGCCACAGAACTTGGGCAAAAACTGAAATAAATGTTCACTCCTCTAAATAGTAGAATGCATGATTCATCAAAACACTAAAAAGAAAAGAATAAGGAACTATCATAAAGAGAAGTAGATGTGTTGGGGGATTGTGTGGGCATGGCCAAAACCGATGCAGTTAAATGAAACACTGGCTTCTATCCACCTATTCTACCAGCTTCAGGAAATGAGCAGGGTCCGTGGCATGCACTGTGGAAAAATCTATGAAATCACAGCAGCTTGCCTTACACTGCCTTCTCAAGCCTATTGGTTTAAGCTGTACCACCTGAGAAAAAACTGGCATAATAGATGAGGATTCAGTTGAGGATTTAATTTGCTCATGATGAAAATAAATGATTGAATGAACACCACAGACTATTAAACTTCAAATTTGTTAACTCATGAACCCGGAAGGAATGCTGCAACGTAGATTGTTTTTACTGAACACAAATGCACATGGTGTACACTCATGCTTTTACACTTTCACACACAACCACACCCAAGTCCAGTGTAGAGGAAGTAGGGTGCCCCGATCAGAAGAATTTAGTCATCACTGGAAAATCAGCATCACCTACTGAGGAAGGCCTGGAGGCTTTTCCTGGCCTTCGAAACCCAAAGCAATACAAAAGCTCAAAATACTGAGAGTCACTAAGTAGGTTGAAACACACACACACACACTTACTCACAAGTACTTTTTTCCCTCCGTTCATCCTGCATTCTCTGATACAACCAACACAGTGCATCAATGCAGACAGATTTATGTCTAACATCTCAAGACTCACAACTCCCTCAAGTCACTCCTACACACCATTTAGTAAACGTCTGTGTGGTGAGGCATTCAATAACAAAACAATACCTTGTCACATAGATTTCCTACTCTACTGCCCATTAAAGTTCCGAAGAAAAACTCATAACTCATGATGAGGCATGTCTTGATAAAAAAATCTGATTCTACCGCTGGGAAAGGAGCTGCACAAAGAAGCTGTCTGTGTCTCTGTAACTTATAGATATCTCCATCTCAGCTTTAGTGAATACGGGCCTCTGTAATGGAGCTTGGTGGGCGTACACAGGCAGGGTACTGCAAGGTCTCCTTGGCTGGCCGGGGCAACTTGCCAAGGGAATGGCGCACTTTAGTTAGTGGCTGCATTGTTGGAAACAAATCTGGTGGCTCTTGGTTGCAGACAAACACAGCGTATGATTTCTACTACTTATCCATTGGTGAGTTTACTTTGATTGGTACATTGGTGGACCACGAGTGGGAAAAAAACACTATGGTATGGCTATGTCTAGACTGATAATGGCCTGTAGCAATATTGCTTGCCATTTGGTCGGTTTGTATTAGTTGCAGTACATTCAAATAAATTCAAGATTCAAAGGTTTTATTGTCATATGCACAAAGCTACAGTGTAGAAATGGCAATGAAATTCTTCTGACCTGAGCTCCTCCAACAATGCAACATATATAATAAAATACAAAATAAAAAGTAGTGCAAAATGTCTATATACATGTCAATAGAATATAGGATATGTACAAGAACAGAATATATCATTAAATAATCTAAATTAAGACAAAATTAAATACGGCCTATGCAGCACAGTATAAGTTGTTAATACCCATGAAAGAACAGATAATAATCCAATAAACTGATGCATCATGATGCAAACTTTCAGATACTGCTAGCAAGTCAATGCTTTGTACCCTAAAAAAGTTAGCTGCTAAGACTAGAGGCTTCAGATCAAGTCATCATTACACATTTATATAGTATCAACTTTGGGGCTCTGGATGCATTTCGGTGCACTTGAGCGACACACACACACACACACACACACACACACACACACACACACACACACACACACACACACACACACACCCACACACACACACACACACATACACACATACACACACATTTATCCATCAGCCATGAAGATAAACATAGACATAAGTCGTGAAAGAAGAGCCCACCCTCACTTTCTCCATTACAGTACCTTTATAATCACCTGCCACTCAAGTCAAATGTGACTTTTGAGCAATTAGGATCATTAGTCACACAGCTTACTGACTTAAAGCCTGACAACACTTCAACAAGTTACCTAAAAGTAGCCGAAGAGAATATTAGCAGAAAACCTCAGCAGATTCCCTACCTGTGAGAGCAGTGGACGATGTTACAGTCCCAATCTAAGTTGAGTAGAGCCCTTCCATACAGAGCAGTGGAAACCAACATGAGATGAGAAAAGCCCTGCAAAGTAGCCCCCGGGGTGGGACATGAGGGATTGCTTGGGGGGAGTTAGTTTTGTTCCTTCTCCTCCTCCCTCTTCTCAATAGCTGTGTGGCCGGATCAGAGAGCTACTGCTGCTGTCAGTGGCTCGCAGCAGTCTAAAGGCTGTGTGTGCGTATGTGGGAGGTCTATCATTACAGCCTGTTGGACGGTGTATGAGAGAGGTGGGGGGGGGAACGGATTGAAATCCAAAGTAGAGTTTGACAGGATGACATCAGTCCCTTTAGGTTTGGCTCCCTAACACACCTACTTCCTGGATGTCAGTGGTGGAAAGTATAATAACTCAAGTACCATACTTAAGCAATAATAAGCCATAATTACTAAATACTTTACTTGAGTATTACATTTTATGCTACTTTATACTTATACTGCTCTACATTTTTGAGACAAATATTGTAATGTGACAAAAACATGTGAAATGCTTATGAGATAACATGTAGTACTACTGATATATAAACACAACCCAATACATTAAAAGTATATACAATTGGCTCCACAAATGCTTTTCCATGTAATTGTTGGTAATACAAATGGATAATACTATATTATATGATGATGTAATACTGTGAAAATAACTGTACTGCATATTGAGAACTTTTACTTTTTGTTGTCCTTGTAGCTAATAACACTGCTGCACTTCTACGACTAACATTTTGAATTCAGGATTTTTTCTTGTAATGGAGTATTGTTATTGAAAGACCCTTTATTCCAATAATTGTGTCTACAAATTGCAACAGTATTTAAGGCTTGTGTTCTTTAAAAAGGGCTGCAAAGCATACTCTCATTTGGAGAAATAAGCCCTTTCCATGTTAAAAGGACACAGAGATGCCCGTCTTTTAGCACACTGGTGTCGAAAGCACACATGTAATGGAAATAGTTACTTGGTCCAACAACAGTCATTTAACAAGCTCTCTCCGAGCAAGGAAGCAGGAGAAAACTCTACCCTGCTGCAGGCAGATGGAGAAAACAGAAAAGCGTAGTGGGTTAAAAAGAGAAATATAAAAGAAAGTGAGTGGGCTGCTGATCTGAGAGGCTCATTGTTGTACTGGCAAAGACAAAAAATGATAGAGTCAGATGGAGAACATTTACAGCAGTTGTTGGCTTGGATGGAACATACGCACACAAAACCCAACCTTTTTTCCCACTGTTAGAAATATTTCAGTGTATATCACCTTACCATCTGCTCATATTAGCATGCAGGACAGTCACTTGACTATAGCACACCACAACGTAGAACATTTCCACAAACGTCACTTTGGCTGATAACAATAAACATGTGACTTTGGCCTCCACAATAGTTTATTTTTTATTATTTCCCCATGTCTCGAGCAGATTTAATGGAAGTTATATGATTGTAGATTACTGTTTTCCCTAAATGAAGTCATAGATTTACACACCAACTCTTTTTTTTCCCCTGGCCTCTCACTTTATTCTTACGTGAGGATGATGGTAATGAGTGCGATGATGCCAGCTGTTTTCCTTTGGTCCCTCTCTCCTATCCAAAGAAAGCTCGATTCAGCCAGCCCTCTTGCACTAGCTCATGTCTTCACTTTAGACGCAACGTGACCCATGAGCGAACGGCAGCATCCCCGTTTGTACTACAGGAAATCCAATCTGTCACTTTTTACGCCAAGCAGACTATTTATGTTGAGACTGCTTCTGTGCGCGATGCTATGTCTGCTTTCTGTTTTCATTCGGTGGAAATGAACACACGTAAGCCTCCGCAAATAACCTCTGACGGTGTTCCTTCAGGTGATAAGAAAGGGCATGTATGTGTGATGTCTTTCAGTGTGTGTGTCCAAGTCTGGGAGTTTCAACATACTCCCCAGGAGGGAAATACTTGCTCTGTGATCCCAGGCACATTAGAGAGAAGAGAATGTCTGCTCTCAACCCTATCGCCCTGAACAATTATACAACAGCAGGAGGAGTGGACCATGTGTGACCAGTCTGGAATGACCCATTGCTACATCCTCTCCATTAGAAATGCCTTAGGGTTAAGGTTAGGTGTTCAAACTGTTCTCTCAGATGTTAAAAGTCTAGACAGACAAAAATCATTGCAGATTCAGAACAACGTTCATCAGAAATGAACTCTGTGTGGTAGACCTAAAGTGCTGCCAGATATTTTAAGGTTCTGTAGGCCAGATGGTGCAACTGTGTGACATCTTGATCTTTAAACTTAGCGCCCTGACCCCTGTGGCAGAATATCCCCTTCACAGCAGAAATAGCATGTTTCCCCACCAACGTACATGTGCTACCCTGAGCTTGTGTATGTATGGGCATTCCAAGACACTCGAGGGTACGTGTCTTTAATGAAAAGCAATGATGAAACCTGTTCTGAGAATGTTCCTTGAGGTATAAACTGCTGCAAGTCCTAATAGTCTGACAAAAATAAAGCTCTTAGTGTGTTTATGTTCATAAGCCTGAGAGAATGAAGAGCTTCAGAAGTTCTACATGATGGTCTTACAGTATGTAAGTATAGCCTGGTGCCATATTTGGCAAAAGTTAATGGATGAAGTATTGATTTGGCAACAAAGCATGTATGTACTGTGAGAGGGCTCAAACTCAGCTATTAAAGTAATACTGTGGCCTTGTGAATGATCGACCAAGTAGAACATCAGAATAGATTAATGAGTTAAATGAGTCAACAGAGACCTGTTCCAATAAAGCAATGCAATAGTTTACTTGAAATTACATTACTGGTTCAGGAGGTTCTGGGGTCTTCCATACAGAGTCATTCATCTGCAGTTATTATTCCAATTTAATCTAGAAATGGAACGATAAATTGAATAATCGATAAGTAAATTAAAAGAGAAATAATTGCCAAATATTTTTGAAAATCTATTAAAGAAATTTTTAAGGCAAAACTTTTGTTTTCAGCAACTCAAATATGGAAATGTCCTGTTTTTCTCTGTTTTGTATTACATTTAATGTAATATATTTTGGGTTTGGACTGAGAAATATTTAAAGGTACTTGACTTTGAAACTCAGATCGACATTTTGATGATTTCCTAAAAGGTTAATGACCAACTATTAATCTAGAAAGTAATTTTCAGATTAATCCTTAATTAAATTAATTATTTGCATCCCTGTAACACAATTCAGATGTGTTACAAAATAATAATCTGCCAAATGAGGCCAACTGCCAATGATGACAAAGCAAAAACTTCAATTCGATTTGGATGGGAAGTCTAAGTACATTAGAGGAGAAGCTTAAAAGGATACACAGTATGTTTAAATACAGTTTAGATATTGCCAACATCAGTAGCGCCAAAGTGCTTCGTCAGATGTAAGTACAGGAACTCGTTCTATCTTAATAAACACTTTCCCCGCAGCTCATTAAATATACATCACTGTGAATCCATTTGTGTGAGTGCAAAGGTGACAGGATTGGGGAAACAAAGGCCAAGGTAATGGAGGGTGTTTTGGAACAGGGGATGTTCTGTTCACCTTTAAACTGGCCAACACTGCCCTATTGCTACAGGTAGGCTATCATTTGCATTCCATAAATATATCAGGTCAATCACAAAGTGATTCTACATCCTTGCTGACCATCATGGGGTCAAGGGCCTTCAGCCACTCTGCCCCCCGTCTCTGGAACTCTCTCCCACAAGACGACTCACTCTCAACCTTAAAATCCTGCCTGAAAACCCACCTTTTTAAACTGGCGTATTCTATATCATAATTCCTCTAAACTGATTGTTGTTTTTAAGTCTTTGTTTTTAAGTCTCGAATTACTGTTTGACCTTCTTTATTGCTTGTTTTTAATTATGCTCTTTAAGGTGTCCTTGAGAACTTTGAAAGGCGCCCATAAATAAAATGCGTTATTATTATTAAAGTCAATTTAAAAAAAAGTCTCTCTCATATCAAATTGTATCGAGTTAAACTGCAGTACTCAGAAGCAAGTATTGGTCAGAGGTCCGGACTATATTTAGCAAACAAAACTACAAAGACATAACTATCACACATATCTTATGCTAATTGTTTGCACGGACATAACCAATACACACAAACCACGTGCTAATTTTAGACATAGACAGAACACACACCATGTGCTTTATATCAGCCAGACAGATCGTCCATGCAGAGCCTTATGTTTCACTCTGGATGAGGTTGTGCCTCAGGAAAAGTCATCAGCGGTCGTTAGCAGCGTAGGGAAAATCTTGAGAGCTAAATGAGGAGAGAGTCTGATGAGCTGACTGTAGCTATCTGGCTCTAGAGGTGAGGAGAAGCTTTGATTGGCTAGCTCACGTTAGCTTTGGTCTGGAAAGAAATAAGACAGAGCTACGTGATTTGCACGAAGCCTTAATAGCTTCTGCAGAACCTTCTCAGAGCAACTTTTGTTAGCTCCTGTGCTAATCAACGTTGTGGTCAATTCCTCCGACAAGAGCAGGCCTTACTCCTGACCAGATACTTCTCCTTATCAGAGCTTTTTCAATGTAGTTCTACATCCTTGCTTGAGCTGTCAATATTATTATTGGGAGTTATGGGATCTAGTACTTTGGGGTGTCCCAAATGCAAAACATTCACAGATTGGCCGAAAGAGAATTTGAAGATCAGGGCGTGAGGGGAAAAATAAACACTTAATTGTCCCAATCTAAGAGGTATTTCTCAGGCCTCTGGTGGTCTTTCTGTACAAGAATAACATTTAAGTAGCAGTGGTGGTCCAAAGCTTCCCAGCCTGTTTAAAGTATTTTTTGACAGGGATATGTTTTTAATGACATCAGCTTGCAAAGGAAGATTGGGCGCAGACAATCCTCTTTTTTCCTGGTTTCCCTCCCATTTTCCCCCAATTCGGAGGAGCCATCTGTCTTGTAAACAAGTTCATTTTACTGCCGTTTAGTCTCCCTGTTGGCCTGCACATTGCGTCACTCGTCATTTCTTTGCACCTGCCAGCAAAGGCCTAAAAGATAACCAAGAATGGAAAAACACTGGCAGAGATTATAATTTTAGGGACATGGCTATATATTAAATGGAACACATGAATACCCTAGATGTACAGCTATCAAGGGCTAAATGAATCCTAAGCACATTTAAGATATACAATTTATAGAATTGGAATTGGCTGGTGTCTATCTCTTGATGTTACTAGCAGTATAATGGCTATTATAAGACTGTTTTCAATGTTTCATGTGAAGCTAAGAAAACAGTGTTATGACAAAGACCAGGAAAGGATGGTGCATGAATAGAACTCTCTATAAAAAGAAAGATAATAACAAAGCGGGAGAGACCAGTGTCCCCAATGGAGCCTAAATGAAAGACTTGGAGTTCATGCTTCGTCCCTTTTTCGTGTAAAGCTAATTTCCCGTGTCCATCCACCCCTTGGCTCAGGAGGGGTCTATTCGGTACGCTGAGTGACCCATGCAGGAGGATACACCGGGCCAATAACACGCCCGTAACGAGACCTCGATGCCTGATGAAGAAAGTACAACACTTGCTCTTTGTTTCCCTACTTGTTTTTCCAAATGTCTTGATTCCTACTGTCTGCTTAGAGAGGGGTTAGGGGGACTAGTTACGATGCTTATGCAATCCCAAATGACATCACGCAAGTACAATAAGCAACCTGATAGAGAAATACGTACGGATGTTTGACTGTCCGCTGGAAACACTCCCAGTTTACTTGAGGTGACTGCATAACAGCAGTTAAGCTACAAAAGCTCGGCTTGCAAACTGAATAGTGGTGAATTTACCACACAAATAAATGTCATAGTGATATATTTCATCCACAAGAGCTGTTGAATTAGATAAAGTGACTTCAAAGATACTCCTCTCTAAAGTGCAAACACATCAATACTGGGTAAAAGATCTTGTGACAAGCGCTTGTAGGAAGTGATGATGATTAGTAACAGCTCTGCTATGGCAATACAGCCAGATCAGCTGTGTGAGGGAGGGAGGAAAAAAAGAAAGAGGAGGAGAGGATGTCTGGCCAACAGCTGGAGTAAAGCTGGCGGTTAAGGGGGTGAAAGACCTCTCATTTATTTCCTCATATCCATATTTTTTTCTCTGTGAAATTACGATTTTATGGATTTGTGTATAACAAAAGTCTGTCTGATAAGATATGACTATATTTGGTGAGGCACACAAACTCTTCCAACATGCCAGTGACTGTCGCCTAGCAAAAACTTTTGTCCCTGCAGACAGGGTCCAAATGGGGACACTTCACAACACAAGGCACTTGTTCTCTCCTTGAGTCCAATGCAGTCTTCTCTAGAAGGCCTCTATTTTTCTGTGTTGGCTGTTATGCAATCAGAGTTGCGGAAAGTTTGGAGTCAAAGCAATCTAATCAGCCCAAAGCCTGGGACCAGCCTGAGGGATTGATAGCGTGGACGCCTGTTGCCAACACAAAGGACCAGACGTTTCACCTCTGCGTCTTCTTGAAGAAACGCTACGGCCACTGACACTGTCTTTGATTGAATGAGATCACATTTCTATGAAGTGAGTTGGCTCTTAGCATTGGCTCAGCAGATATCACGGGACGCGGACATCTGCTGTCCAGAGTTCAATTTCAAATCAATTCACACGGAAATGTGCAAGTTAACCTCATTTTCATAGGGTTAGGGTTAGGGTTAACCTTAACCCTAACAAACTCTCATCTTGTTGAAGGACCCATTAGCAAGATGCTAATTCCAGATTAAATGTAGCTGACCCTGACCTCCTTGTTGTGGGGGGTCAATAAAGAGAGTTTCAAAGGATGCAAATGCTTTATTTGTCATAAGCACAATACCTACAGCATAGTTTTGACTATGAAAATGTTCAGTCTCAGGCTCCTCCAACAATGCAACATAGGATATACTCAACATAAAAGTAAAAGACATAAAATAGTGCAATAAAATAGTGAAAAAGTGATTCAAGTCAATTGCAGGATGCTTTGAGTAAGTTGTTGGAAAGTATCCCTTCATATCGTACCATACCATATCTCTACCATATCAATTCAAGCCTCAAATTATACAGACTACAATTTGTTGACAATTGTACTTGGGCATGAAAAGACCAGATGGCCATAGACACATTGAGTTGAGGATCTTCAGATTAGTATATAGATTATTATTTTGAGCTAAGGATAGCTGACAAACCAAGAGAAGTCAAATTCCTAATGAACAGGAATAATTCAAAGTGTCATCATTCAACAGAGCGTATATCTAGAGTTACTAACGTCTTTATTTCACTGTTGTCCGTGGTAATTTACTGCGCACAAAGCTCTTGAACTACTCTCTGGCCAACGCACCATTGGAATCCCAGTCATCCGTTGGGCGAAAACATCCACAGCAGTGATATCATTCTGTTGCATCAACATTGATCTCCACCAAGATTATGTAACTCCTCACCAAACACAACCAAACCCCACCCTGTCTGCTGCTCTGAGGGAATACAAATACAGACTTAACTTTGACTTTACTCATGTGAACGCCACTGTCTTGCTACAGGAATGTAACAGCAAATAGTCTGTGCCCAAGAGGTCAAGCATGGCCAACTCATCCTTTCTGTTGGATAAGTTACGGCTGTGGGACTGGAACACAGAAAACTCCCTCTGACTAATGTGTACCGGATCAAAGAGTAAGCATTAAGCTCCTGCAGAGAAAGTGCCAAACAACACCAACACCAACACCCACACACACACGCACGCGCACGCGCACGCGCACACACACACACACACGCGCACACACACACACACACAGCACACACACACACACACACACACACACACACACACCTTGGCTGCTTCTTCCCGACACAGGGAAATGCTTTTTGGACCTTGGATAAACAGTAACTGAAAAATAAGCTTACATAGAGACATCAAGGAGACAAGAGACAGTGCCTGAAAACTTAATTTCACAGAGTTCAAAATACTTTATGCACATTTTAATGATAATAGTGATTTATTAAAAACTTATTTTTGTAATTTTAGACATTATTTATCGAGATCCGGAGGCATACTACATTTATAAAACGAAGTTGACCACAGATGAACCAGGAAGTAAAACTGAATGTTTGTGTGACAATATCATAGTTTTTAAGTGTGAAGTACCTGGAGGATGCTTAAAACGGTATGATCATCAGCCTACTTGTGTTTTTTGTCAGTATAGATTTTAAATATCTTCGGAATAAATCGGAATCCCACATAAAACCACTAAAAAGCCCTTGAGACTGCAATGTGCCAACCTTTCTCATCAGTAGTGGAAACAAGTAACTGTATGGGATTAAACCTCAAAGTACTGTCCATGTGAGCGTGGTTCAATCAGTAAAAACAGGCTAACACATAAAACACAAAGAGGCCAAGTGTTTGGGTAATAGACAACCTGATGCCAATAAGTAATTTAGTACATTTCCCCATAAAGACAAATCAAGTTTCTGGTTCTCTGAGAATGCTACTCACATGTCATGGAAGACGTCAATTTGTGACAGCTTTTCTTCTTTAAAGAAAAGCAGGCTGGTCAAAGGTTTCACGCTGAACCCTTCAACAGCTATCACAGTTTGGAAAAAAGCCTCAGCAGCCTCATGCTGAGAATAAATGATGAACTTAGATCCACCAAATAACACTCAGAAAGTGTCTGTGCTGAGCAGTAGCATGCACAGCCCCACACTGACATTCTCATTCTCCTCCTCATTCTCCTCCTCCTGTGAATGTGTACAAAAGAGCTTCACAGTGTGTCTTTAACTCCTCAGACTCCACAGAGGAGAGAGAGGATCTCTCAGAACTTAAAGAGAAAGTTAAAGAATGATATTAAATAGCAGTTTTAGATTGCTTTAACACGGCCAGAACTATGAGCAAACAACTAAGGTCTTCAGAATTAAAGGAAAATGTGATTTAGAGAGTGAACTCTTTGTGTTGAGGTTTTTCCAAAGCTATGTCATCCTCCTAATGAAGAGGTGTGGTACAAAACAAAGCAAATGCATTGGTCACATAGCGTAAATGATACAAATGTATTGGATAATTCTGAACGAGTCAAAACTATTGCTGAAAAACCATCATCAACCCTAACGTTCGCAACAGAGGACATTTGACCAAGTGTGACTTCTTATTTGTTTTCCAGTGTTGGCGAAATGATTGCCAAAGAGTCTCAGTCTTGTGAAATCTGTCGAAATAACTCCCTAATTTTTTCAAAATATGTATCATGGTTTGTTTTTCTTTCTCCTCATATTCCAGAAATGCAGTGGGATACCAGTTGTGTCAATCACTCAAACTAACTTGTAAACAAAAACACAACAGTCCATCATTTTCCACCAGACTCTCAATTTCCACTGACAACGATATGCTCCACCATCAGCTTATACAAGAGCCACTTGCTTCAAGAAATGTCTCATTTATAACAGATGACCAGTGGCGTTTTATATGTACAAAAGTGGTGGGGCACAAAAAACTTAGATGTTTATATATAAGCTTCTGCAGTGACGTGCAGTGAGGTTCATGGCTGGTGAGGCACTGGCACTGACTTTTCAGGTTTACAAATATTATATTTTGACCTTTATCAAAATATTCTATTATTTTCAAAAGCTTTTTTAGTCTGATGCTTCGATTCATTTTAAACAGACAAAAGGATACCCAAAAAATGTAATTTTATCATTTAAATATTGAATTTTTCTCTCTTAGTAAGATCCCATTTTCAACTAGACAATGCAATTCCTGAAGAAATTGCTAGTGGGAATGCTTTATGCTGAAAAGCTGACGCTAAACTGCTATGCTGAAATGTAATGTGTAAGAAGAAAGTGAAGAATTTAGATTGAAATGATACATGAACACTGGGGGCTTGAATGTGTGATGAGAGAAGAAAGTAAAAAGGCTTGGAAAAGCAGCAGAATATTTGAACTGCAAACCTTTGAACTAACTTGATGGTGAATGATCTGTCGCCATGCCAACAGCATTTGATGACATCCCATAATACGCTTAGATGCGTTGATGGCTGCGTCGTTACCAAACCTGTTTTGGGCCGTTTGGAGCATTTTCACTGAAGTTATGAGAAAACCGTGTTTCATGGTGAGCATTGTGTTGCCATGGCAACGGCAATTGAAGAAATCTCAAAACTGTCCCGTAGATGTCTTCACGGCTGGACTGTTAGCACACATGTGAAGTTTGAGCACTTTTTGAACATTTTCATAGGAGTTATAGCGACATCGTCTTTTATGGCGAGGGATGCGTTTCCATTAGGGATGTGCATCTCCATCACTGAGGCCGATGCGATGCGCATCTCGATACGTTGCCAATGATACGATACATTAACGATACATTTGAAACACCAGGCGATGCGAGACGATACGATTCACCCCTGTTGCGATACAGTTCGATTCGATTTGATTCAACATTATGCGACACGGGGCGATACGATGCGATTCAACGCGATGCAAAATAATGATACTTCAATATGGTACGACAGAGCATTTTTGTTTTATTCCTTATATGCAGCAAATCATAAATTAACAAAAAAGTGCTTTACATATTTGGTTCTCTCTACTAGTACTGCGCATCCCATCATGCTGTTTCTTTTTTACCTTAAAAAAGTCTCCAGAGTAGGCTACAGTACAATTGTATAACACCTCACAGTTAAACAATTTAAGGATGCATTGCCCATGATTAACAATGTGCAAATAACAACTACCATAGTGCAATGCCCATACAACTGCCAGCCTGATGTGCTTAACACTCATTCATAGGCTAACTCACCAGTGAGCAGAAAGCAGTGGTTTCTATATGAACAATAACAAATACAAATAACCTTTCACAAACAGGTATTTCATAACTGCTTACAGTAAGGAAGACATTTAAACTATTATTGGCAGTCACAGGCTGTTGTAAACTAAACACCACTCTCTCTGACATAACACCTCACTGAGTGATTGAACTCATATGTCTAACTTTCAGGTTTTTCTTTTCAGCCGCAGACCCCATGTCGCCTCTTTATGTGCGTCGCTAAGTTCCTCGTACTACTCGTGTACTTTAAAGCGGCACGGCATCGTTTACAATTTGCGAGCGATTTTTCAAGTTGACCGTCTTTCTTGAAAAATCCGAAGTGTTGCCAAACGTTTGATTTGTAGGTATTTTTCGGTGAGCTGTGTTTCTCTTTCTCCTCGACTTCCATGTGTGTTGATAACTGAGACTCTCGGCCTCCGTAGTGCGGAGCAAAGATCAAAGATCGTCTCTGCTGAGTGCTGACAGGATGAGAGGATATTATATGAATGAATCGTTTTTTTACCGATGCAAAGACGCTACAATCGATGCATCGCGAGTTCAACCCAAACTGTAGCCGATGTGCACTCTTTCAACCGGTGCACTCGCATCTTGAACGTTTATGCCGGTGCACCGATGCGAATCGGTGAATCTTAACATCCCTAGTTTCCATGGAAACGGCATATGATAACACCCCATAATTGACGTAGAGCTGTTGAGGACTGGACCGTTAACCATTATCTGAAGTCTGTTGCTGTTTTGACCCTTTTACGTTACGACAACATCGTGTTTTATGGCGAGGGATGCGTTTCCATGGAAACGGCATATGGTGAGATGTCAGATTTGACGTAGAGCTTTTGAGGCATGGAGAGGTGATATACAGGTGAAGATTGTGGGACGACCGGACCGTGTCCATTGGAGCTACAGCGACATCCTGTTTTATGGCGAGGGATGCGTTTCCATGGCAATAGCCTATGGTGAGATCTCAGATTTGGCTTAAAGCTGTTGAGGCATGGACCGGTGATATACAAGCGAAGTTTGGGGGACGATCGGACCGTGTCCATTGGAGTTACAGCGACATCGTGTTTTATGGCGAAGGATGCGTTTCCATGGAAACGGCATAGGAAGACACCCCATAATTGACGTAGAGCTGTTGAGGGCAGGACCATTAACCATTATCTGAAGTCTGCTGCTGTTTTATGGCGAGGGATGCGTTGCCATAGTAACACCACATTACGTAACATCAGATTTGATGTTGAGCTGTGTTAACCATTATCTGAAATCTGCTGCTCTGATCATGTCAGTTGGAGAAATGACATCATCGTGTTCCATGACACAGGTGTTTATATTTGAGCTAACGACGTGTCCAGAGATCAAAGGTTTCCATGGTGATGTGCAGTAATCAGTGAGAGGAGAGCATTTTCATTGTTCTGAATGAGAGATAAACCTCTTACATGTGAACGTTTTGTTGAAGAACCGTAACAGATATCGGTGAAATTTCAAAGCGTGAAGCATGTCAAGGAACTTGAGCATCTGAAGTGTACTTTTTGTGTACTTTCGGGTTAATAATGTGGCCTTTTTGGCAGATTAACGAAAGGTGTGCGGCTGCTGTGGTGGGGAAAGATGAGGCTGAACTTACAATGGGGTTTAATGGAGACATGTTGAAAGTTTTTGTCACTTCATGCCCTCAAGAGGCATTTTGTTTAATTATTTTGCTTAATTTTTTTTAATTTCTCAAGCTACGAGATGTTTTCCTACGTTTCTCATGAAAGATTATGTCTCAGGAATGTAGGGTTTGGGAATTATGTCAGGTTTAAAAGAAAATATGAAGGCAAAATTAAATATGTCCTCCACTCTAGCTGTGACATCACGCACTCTAAAATCTGAAGAAGGCCTCTTTACCAAGGTCTGAACAATGTTTAATATCTCTAAAAGTATGAATCAGATTTAAAAATTGTGTTACACGAATAATGTCAGAAAGATGTGTAACATTTTAAAGTTGGAATGAGGTTTCTGAGTGAAAGTATGAAGGAACAGTTAGCAGTTGAAGTCGCATGAAGATTTTTCAAGTCTGAAGAGTTTCTCCATTGACTTCCATGTTAAAAATGTGATGAATTATGGGATGTATCTCTGGAATTATGAAAGTTATGAATGAGAAAAGTAATAGCCATCGATTCCCGACCGAGCTGAACGTTTTGATGTTTGAACGGAGTTTCTGCGATGTGGAATGTGGGAGCAGAAGAGGCGCAAAATAACCCGGCGGAATAATAAAGAATTTTGTGCGTCGAATAACAGATAGTGGGAACACTGTATCAGCATTCCAACTAAATAAAATGGTGATCTTACCTTGACTTGAAGATGAAGTCCATGCTATCCTTCTGGACAAAAATATCTATTACTTTTTTGTAAAAGTCCTACTTATCTTCTTGTAGTTTCAAAAGTCGAATCATAAATCTAATCGATAGATTTATGATCGATAGATTTATGATTAGAAAATTATAAAAGTAGGGTAGACATGTGGATATTATCCGGCTGAAAAAAACTTGCATTTATCAAACAGGTACGTTTCCCACAGATCTTATTTCGAGCTATTTTCTAAAATCCTATGGAGAAATCTCATTGCTTTTTTGTCGAGGGAACCCATGCGCAGCTTACTTCCGGGTTTTAGGACGCGTCACTGCACCACTCTCGTCTCCTCTTCACACACTACACTTTTCGTGGCACACGTACTTACAGCCAATCAGCTCTGAATTATGTGAGATGACGTTTGGTGGGTATGTCAGCACAGTGCCCCTATGGTGATTATTTTTTTGCCGCACACATTGAATAGAAAAAGACTGAGCATGCGCAGTGTAGTTTTTACAGCACCCATTCACTTAGACAGTGAGAGAGAGGGGCTTGATCGGGACTTGACCCATGTCGCTCAAAACGGCTCAATAGGCACACTGTAGACACTAATTAGAAGAACGCAGACTAAAACAGCAATGTACAAACGAATCAGTAAAATATATTTTAAGATGTATTCTTTTTGCATTTGTTTGTAATTATTATTTTAATACTTTCTGCTGACACTAGGTGGGGCTGTGCAGTTCAATATGATGTTACATTACATTACATGTCACTTGTTAGACGCTTTTATCCAAAGCGACTTACATACTCAATACTGTGGACAATCCCCACAGGAGCAATTTGGGGTGAAGTGTCTTGCCCAGGGACACAACGACATGCTGACTGCAGTGGGGTTTGAACCTGAGACCCCCTGATCCGAACACCAACGCTCAACCCACTGCACCACACGCCTCCCTATGATGTATACACCTTTCTCCAGCTGCTTTAAAATGATTGGATGTTATGAGCCAGCTGGTGGTCAAATAGCTGATAAATAAGCCAGTCATTGTAGAGCAGGATGCCAATCAATAAATACCTTAACACCATCCAACATACTATTGCAAACTAAGGGGTTGGCCAAAAAACACATGTCTGGTACGTTACCTTGTGAAGTTAATGACATGAATCAGTTTTCCTTTGAATCTTATAGGATATCAAAGGACTGTTGCTGCTCAATTGCAGTGGTGGAAAGTAGTTTTACTCAAGTTCTGTACTAAAGTAAATCTTTGACGTACTTGTACTTCATTTTTTTCCCTTATATGCTACATCACACTTCTACTCCACAACAATTTGGAGCAAATATTGCAAACACATGTTACTCACTACTTTATAGGTAAGTATTATTAATAAAAAACTAAATTGCCCTTGAATTACTATGTCATATTATGTATGATACCTGGCAGTGCAAAAAGTAATTGAAGTTATAAGAATTTAAATAATGAATTCATGGTTCACTAATTATAATCCAGTGACATAATAAATAGTAGTCCGGAAATTGCCTTTCTGCATAATGACTACCTTAAGTTTTTGGAACTTTAAATATATTTTGCTTATACATTTGTAATTTAAACCTTTTGATTGCCAAACTTTTACTTGTAACAGAGTATTTCTACACTGTGATATTTTTACTTTTACACTACTGCTGAAATATAGAATCCTTTGTTTAAGATTTATAAACCAATCGACCACAAGTGAACCAATTTAAATTATTTCTGCATGTAATGCACCATCAAACATGTTAAAAATGTTACTCTAACAGGGCATCTGGGATGTATTTCACTTCTCACAGGCGTCTGAAACGTGCGTTTGATAAATACTGTCTGATTTTATATTTATTATAGGCTATGCTACTTTTTTACATTACATTACATTACATTACATGTCACTTGTTAGACGCTTTTATCCAAAGCGACTTACATACTCAATACTGTGGACAATCCCCACAGGAGCAATTTGGGGTGAAGTGTCTTGCCCAGGGACACAACGACATGCTGACTGCAGGGGGGTTTGAACCTGTGACCCCCTGATCCGAACACCAACGGACAACCCACTGCACCACACGCCTTTACTACTACTACTACTTATTAGCTACATGGCCCTAACGTGTAAAGTTATACAAGCATTTGTAGCAGTGCTTTTCACAAGTAGACTCTTGCAGGCCAGAGTAGCTGGAGTGATTCAACAACAACAACAACAACAAAAAGACATATCTGAGAAGTGATCAGGACGAACAGAAAGAGGAAAAGGAAAAGAGAGTTCACTGAAGGGACCAGGAGGGTCAGAGCAGGAGAAAGCCAGGAGGAGATGAAAACATTCGTGAAGAAGAAATGTATGTGAGGAATAAAGATGAAGTGTCAGAAAGAGGGACAGAGGCAGGGATCAGGAGGCAGATGAAACTCCAGCTGGACCACATGGTATGTTTGTATCCTCCTTGCATACATATTCCATTACAGCAGCACAATCTAGCGGCTCTTAGTATTGACAAATATTTATTGAAATGTGTTGCAGGTCACCTTTAGCTCTCTGAAGAGATGGGTGATGTCATTTGTGTACTTAATTAGAACTAAGTACTTTTACTGTACTTACAGTAAACAGAATTCTAGGGTATCATGAGTATTTTCTGCTGTTTTATACTATATTTGAGATTGTTTGTCTGAACACCTTGTTTCTCTTGTGCATTAAGAACACTTGTGTTAGGGCATGATTTAACAATAAACAGGTTATATATACAGTACAAAATACCACATACTGTCCGCCCTCCCATGCCACCCTGGCATGACCTCTTGCTTTGCTACCCCATGTAAAATGTTCTAGAACCACCACTGATAGAGGTGTATTCTAAAGTTTTGTGTAAAAGGTGACTTTAATTGTGTTAGCATGATGTTTTGGATATGTTTTCTTATGTTGTTGCAAGGTGCGGCCATGACAATAATCCCTATGCTTACGCTCACCCACAGAAGCTGTTTTCAAGGAACAAAACACAATGAAAGTCAACATCAATCTTTGGAAACCAACAACCACACAGACAGCACTTACCCAATGTTGATCCCAACAAAACATTGGCCCTATAATTTTGAGCTTTATTCAATGCCTTGATAGGCTAAGAGGAAAAGGCTTGTTGTAAGTAGCATAGCGCCTGCCTCAGACAAGCCAATGCAAACCCCACAACAACAATACTTTTTGTTTCGAACTAACACTTGGGAAGACTTACGTCCTCTTTTTTTCCCTCTTGCCTTTAAAAGCCACTAAGTGCCTTTTTAGCACTAACAAGTGTGAAGCCAAATGACAGTGGAAACACTCCAGTTTCCAGGAAACCCTTTCTCTTTTGTTTCTGTGAGAGGGACACATTTTTAACGGTGTCTTTGAATTCTATTTGCAAGCTCATCCCATTTAACATGCAGAGTGTATCAGTCTGACTGAATACAAGTCACGTGTCACCCAAAGGATACTTAGGGGACACATTGTGTTGCTTATCGAGAACTCCATGTCTTAAGTGGTTAAATAAGAACATGCGTTTTGTCCGCAACACTCTTATTTTTTTGTAAAGAGTCAGAAGGGCTAAATGGACACACCACCAGTATGTGAACTTGTTTAGCATGCGTTTCAGCTCAGGTCTAAAGCTATTATTGGGTTTGTGTATATGTGTGTGTAATACTATCAAATTCTAATGAAGCCTTAGTATCACCATCATATGACAGAAGACAAGATAGGAAAGGCAGCTTGCACCAGGCTAAACACACATACACACACATATACACACACACACACACACATATATACACACATATACACACACACACACACACACGCACACACACACATATACACACACATATACACACACACACAACACACACACCTTCACTGAAACATAATGAGAGGAGACTTACACCTATTCTATTTTAGCAAGGCCTATTTCAAGCTGCAGTCGAGACACTTTATGAGCAGTGATAGAAGGTAGCCAAGTGACCTCTGACCTTTGGATATCTGGGTGACTAATAAAATCACTCTGGGAATGGTGGCGGGGGGGGGTTTCAAGGACAATAAATGTCCAGCAGACATCCCTCTTCAAAAATGTCACTGTCATTATGCAACATGTCCTTCAAATGGGCCCTATTCTGCTCATTTTGTGCCTCTACTGGGACATGTCACTGCCTGTGCTGCAGCACCTCTTTTCACCCTCTGAAACCAGAGCCCAGTCTGCTCTGATTGGTTAGCCTGCTGGCTCTGTTGTGATTTGTCAACTGCTTAGAGATGTCCCTCCTCTTATCCTATCACGTACAATGTGTTGGAGCGCTGGCCAATGGAGACAAGTCAAGGCAAGGCAAACAAGTATTACATAGTGATGAAACTATGTAACAGAAGTAAAGAAAGGAGTCCAATGGAGGCGTTCCAGACAGGGGGGGAGGAGTGTGTGGGACAGAAACTCCCTCTGGAGGGAGCTTTGGGATTTTATTTGTGAACTTGAACAAAGGATAACTAAATGTTGTTTTTATCAGATCCCAATATGTCCCCTTAATGGCTATTTAATACATAAGCAAGTCTGTTTTTAAAAGCTATTAACAACAAATATCAGCTTAGCCAGTTTAGCCTTTGGGGACAGATTTGAAAGGGGGATATACTGTAGAGCAGGGGTGGGGAACCACCGGCCTCCGGGCCGTATACGGACCGCGAGACCATTTGGTACGGCCCTGGAGGTAATTTATAAACACACGCAAAAAAGAAAAAAATTAAAGAAATCTAGACCGCAAAATAATTAAACAAGCGAGTGCCTGTTTTTCCTGGCCAAGGTCAGGGTCCTTGAACACAACACGAGCCTAACGTGTCATCACGTGGTATATGTCTCGTCTGACAGGGGTGTAGTGCTGACGGAGAGCACCAGAACAGAGAATAAAGTAAACAGGTATAAAATACTATATGACAGTAAAAAAAAAATTGTTATTAATAAACAAGAATACAGTTTGAAAGGGGAGTGATTTGTAAAATATCCATAAAGAAAAATAAAATCTGCTTACAGTTCTGTTTCATATTGATGAGATGTATCCATAGATCTCTTAATTTTGCTCTCAAAGTGCACCAGATTGATGCTTTTAACTTCAACATTTAAAAAAAAAAATCTTCCCGGGGGAGCATGCCCCCCGGACCCCCCTAGAGGAGGTTAGGTCCCCCCCCCCCACTTAAATCATGTTCACATGGATAGGAAACTAAATACATTTGCACACATCTTGTGTCCAATATCTTTCTGTTGTGGTGGTCATGCCACAACCGTGCACATGCATGCATGCGCGAGTCCTGGTAAGATATCTGGATTAAGAGGTTGCTTTTTCTTTGCACAGCATGAAAGAAAGGTGAAATGAATGGGCTGTGATTTTAGTTTTTTTAAGCAGAGGTCAATAATTTGTACGGCCCTCGGAGGATGTTGAAAAAATTGAAATGGCCCTTGAGAGGACAAAGGTTCCCCACCCCTGCTGTAGAGGGACTGCAGGCCAGATTCTAACCTGTGTATGCCACAACCAGGACAAAGCACCAGTAAATGGGCCTCCTGCACTACCAACTGAACTGATGATCCCCTCCAAACATCAGCTTTTAATTCAGAATATCAGGTGAATAGTTATTACAGTGATAAAACCACAAGCTGACCATCCCAACTACTGCAGTTCTCTGGAAGGCCAGCAGGCTCCCTGCTATCTCTCAGGGCGTAGCAGTGCCTGTTATTTTAGGGTGGCAGTGAAAGTATCACTTTGGTCGCAGAGTGACCACCGCTCCCTGAGCAGGAAGTCCATGCCTGCGGCTGCTGAGTCCAGGAATGTCCTGCACTCAACTCCCACAGGGCCTTTGGTTTCTCAGCAGCCACCATCCCACCACAAATGAATTCAGATACCAATTCCTCTCCTCCATTTCAAATCATGATATACTATTTACAAGTCGGGCAGCAGGAAAACAGTGTGATGCTGATCAGGGTTGATACGTGAGATAAACACTGTGCATCAGCAGACTTTGTATTTCTCCTACGTCGATATGATGCTTGGCAGTAACTTTGTGATGCATTAAAGAAACTAATCAATACTCCAAAAGCGTTTTAGGGTCAGGGTTTCTCAGTAAACATTCCAATACTGGTTTACACTTGAATTTGACTTCAGTTTGACCCTATCGTGTGGAAGGTTTTAAGTGATGAAAGTGTGAAAAGGTCTTTAAACTCCATGAGGAAGCAGGGGGAAACGTTCTTCTGTGTCACGCAGAACAACAAAAGCAGCCTTGTTACGGAGGTCTATGTGTGTGTGTGTGTGTGTGTGTGTGTGTGTGTGTGTGTGTGTGTGTGTGTGTGAGTGTGTGTCAAGAGGAGAGACACTTAAATAAAATCCCAGCTTCTTCCTCTCAACCACATTAAAGAGCATGTCCACAGTCACATGCACAGTTTACATTACATTCTTACCAAGTGACCTTTCACCAGGAAGGTGAGGAGTGGTATGTCCCTAAAAATACATTTCTCAGACACCAGAACACAAACAGCTATTGAAGAGAGCTCGTGCAGCCTGTTATTGAGGTGTGCTTGCTAGAAATGGACAAAACTATGCAAGCAATGCAGTGGTAATGGATCATAGGCAGCTACATGAATCTTGCAATTGAGTTACTTAAAATAAATTCTAAAAATATATTCAATTGAGAGATTTCTTTCTTTCCGGATTAACAAGATTATCAGGGTTGTATCAGAATTCTGAGAAAAGTTTTCATGGTAAAAACAGGCTTCTTTATTTCCCCAGTAAATAATCTTGTTAAGTCATAAAACAGGAAAAAATGAATCGTATTCTTCTTATTCTTTCTTTTGATGCATGACGCTTCTGTAGGCGTAAAAGTTGTGGGAAAGTGATTGCATGTTAGCCCAAAGTGGCCGTAATGGCTGTAAACATTAACACCCTGTTAACTTTACAAGACACAAGAAGGGGGGGGTTCTGCCTTCTTTGTATAATAGACCCAAAGACACTATATTTATATTCATTTTAAGAAGGTGCTGCGTGCAACAAGGTAAACGAGTTCCCACCAAATCCTTCATCCATTGCCATCATAGATTTGGTAAGTTAAAGATGAAGCACTAACATATAACACATGGCTTGAAGCTAAATGCTAATGCCAGGATGCTATGACGCATGCAATGCCAATGTTTACATTCTGTAAAGCAGGTATAATGTTCGCCATCTTAATATAGCATGCTCTAAAAATGCAACTTACCTAAACTCATGGACAAAAATAGAGAAAATGTCCAGTAATGTATTAATTACAGCTCAGTGTGTACATGTTTTTATGTTAGCAATCATTTCTGTGAGCCTCGCGTTACCTAGTGAAGTATGTAGCAGAGAATCTGTAGAGTTTAATGCATATTACATTGTATAATGATTCACGTACCGTCTGTGTTGTCCTCACAGTTCTGGTTGAAGTTTTCGTAGGAATCCCAGCGGATCAGAGGGTCCTGAGTGTTGTAGTCAACCGAGACGCTCGGCCCGTTTTCAAGTTGATCCACACCTGGACCCGAAGTACAGAGAGGCAGAGCAGAACATGTGAATGTCTTTTAACCATAAGAGAGAAAAATGTATTATACTCAGAATGTGAAGAAATAAATATATATCCCGCCACATGATACAGTTAAGATACTGCAGATTTGTTTTATTGAAACTTTTCCCACTTTTTGCAGCATGTTTGATTTGTCCGTTACTTTGTTCTGTGTTCAGAATAATAAATGACTCAAAGTACTGACAGTACTGTCACCTCAATGACAGTTGTTGAAGCGTGGCTTGCGTCATCCACATACTATACTGCCAGGCAAAAAATGGTCTAAAAATATGAATAAAGGTGAAGTATAATATTTGTTAGTTGTTCCAAAATTGCACCTTGGCTCTTACCATGTAATTTCTCTGGTCCAAAGGAGAAAATAAACTCCACTTTCCCATATTCTGGAAACCTCTCATCTGCACACAATAAATACAAATGATATCTTTGGTTAACAGCAAAATTATGAAATTGTTATTCATACATTATCGCAAACTAATTTGGGGCAAATAGGGCAGTTGTGGCTCAGGGGATAAATGGGTGATAACCAACCAGGGGGTCAGTGATTCGATCCCAAGGACCTGCTCCATCATCAAAGATATTAGAGTGTATTTCAGGTTATTTGAATAAAAGCATTAGCTAAATGACATGTGATGTAAATTGTATTGACATTCAAAGAACTCTATCCCTTACCTTTAAATGTCTCATCGAGCTCGTCCTTTCCAAACACAATCCCCAGGTCGTGCACAGCGCAGGTGTGAAACTGCACCCGGAATATCACGTCTCGGCACGGGCTGCGGTAACGCTTGTGGTAGCACTTCAACTGTGGTGTGAAAAACATCAGAGGGAACTCAAACCACACTGAATAGTAGCAGCAATGCAGAATCTAACAGACAACTTAATAACATTGGATTCCTTTTAAGTCCACAGGTACACTGAATATCAAATCAATAACCATTTCAGGATGAATTTACACAATGTGTCAAGTCTGATAAGGAAAAAAAATAATTTCAGCAAAATCTAATCACTTCTAAGGGCTGAATAGCTGAGCAATATAAAACGATCCTTGTGAAACACGAGCCAGAGACATGCCAGCCTGATTCATAGTGGCTCTTTCTTTGCACTCAGCGCTAGAGAAAGCATTTAAGACTTTTTTGATATATATATATATATATCCCTCTTAATGTATGGCCTCTCCACTGGCATTACTGTCCAAACTGCAACACGGCTTTGGGAGCAACACTAAAAACACACACAGGAAAATATTCTCTCTCCCTCCTGCTGGGAAGCCTGGACCTGTTAGTTTTTTTACAAGGACCTCACATTTACAGGTACTGGAGGAATACCCTTTAACGCAAACAACTTGCACCTCGCAAACTGCGGCTGTAAAAGTTGAAATAAATACCTGACATAATTATATAGACCTTACGATAAGTCAAAATGGAACTGCATAAACACAGCAGCTAAAAACTCAATTGAAATATGATTTTGAGGAAAGTAGCACTGACTTGCTTTCCACATACTCTCTACGTGTGGGGCAAAACATATAAGTTCCAAAATCCACAAAAGCACATAAAGGATGGAGGGCGAGAGGAAGGCAAGCTAGAATATCCTGTGGCTTAGTGCAGCTTTCTGGGAATACCGCAAACCTCCCACTGAGGAACACAATGCTGTTGAGCCAAGACTGAGAACAATACATAGAAAGGAAAACATTAATTTGGAGCTTACATGTTGCCTTAGGAAAGGCGCTATGCTAACCAAACCTATTCAACCCTGATGTCTAGACAAACAATCTGCAATGTTGAATGAATAGTCTTACTTTTTAGATAAATTGCTTGAGCTTATTTGCTCTCTTACTGTTAATATGAATCTACAGCTAGCAGTTTTTAGCTTAGCTTAGTATAGGCAAAAGACTGGACACAGTGGGAAACAGCTAACCTGGCAAAATGTAGAAAAAATATATTTCTTAGTATTCCTCAGCTTACTAATTAAGATGTTATATCTAAAAAAATAAAAATCGTACCAACATTTTTCATTTTTATAGCAGGAAATCACTGCACGCAGGCAGGAAATAGTCCAGCACATAACGCCTCGTAAAACCAATTGTTTATTTTTTTACATTACGTTTTTGATTAGTTAAAGAAACAGATTTTTGTTGAATATAGAGCTTTGGATGTGTTTGTAGTCTGTTTTTAAAAAAAATATTTTGGTGAAAGACAGGCTAAGTTTGCTCATGTTTTCAGTGTTAGTGCTAAGCTAACTGTGATGAGAAGATTGGTACCTCTCTAATGCTACAGCCAGCATGTTAGCTAAGCTTAACTTAGCATTAAGAATGGAAACAGCTATCCTGTCTGAGTCAGGAGAAACAATTCATTATCACCACACTAATTAGCACTTTATATTTCATTTAGTTTAACTTGTATCGAAAACTAAACGTTAATATGGCAGGAAATAACTGCTCCCAACCAGGAAATAGTCCAGCACATAAACCTCGTAAAGCCATAACTTATTTTCATGGTTTGATTAATTAAATAAAACTGATACTGATACTAATGTGATGATTAGAGAGCTTATTAGGTGTTGGTATAATGTTTTCCTTTTCTTTTAATTATGGTTGCATGCAGGCTAATAGTTTTCTCATGTTTCCAGTGTTATTGCTAGGCTAATTGTGCTGAGAAGATTGTTGCCTCTCTCAAAACAGTTTGTTAGCTTGTTTGCACATTATATCTCATTATATAACATTTGTACCAAAAACGAGATATTGTTTTGTCAGGAAACCACTGCACCCTGCCAGGAAATAGTTCAGCTCACAACACCTCATAAAAACACAACTTGTTATGTTTATTGTTTGTGTTTTGTACTGATTACACAAACCTGGCAGTGGCGAGCCGTCAGGGCCCTCTAGGCCCTCTCTGAGGGCCTAAGATATTTCTTCAAAATAATATTTAAAAACATTAAAAAATATATATTTTATTTCAAAATATTTTTTAGTTATATTTTTCATTAGTTTTACCAAAATAACTTGATTTAATTGTATTTTAAAATAACATTTCCAAAGAAATAAATCCTTCGAATCTGCCTATTTAGTTTCTCTTTGAATGTGAAGGGTTAAATGAAAGAAGTTCGTCTCTGCGAGTTACTGTGAAGACAGGAGCTGTTGGTGGTCCAGCTATGAATTCACAGAGGGCCCGCTATAGTAACTGAACAAGAGAGTAATGTCAAATGACAGTACAATTGACCAATCATATCTTCCCTCTAAATGGGTGGGTTTTATCATAGGTTTATTATCGCAGACTTTATGACAAGTTCCGCCCGCTGTGAAACTTTTCTTGTTTCCATAGCAACAACAACTTCCTGTCAACAGCGTAAACTCACCTTCAAAATAAGCATGCCAAATTACACTTAAGACATACAACTGCAACGAAAGTAACAAACACAATGCAATATCCTTTTCAATTTCAAAGAACACAAATTGGTTATTTACAGGTGTTGTTTTGTGTGGTAGAGGGTCGCTTTCATTGATGCGTTTTGCACCCCGGCCCATTGTTTTGATATTCCGCTGAAGTGTACGCTGTGACTTAATAACTAATTTTTTTTTTTTTTTCCGAGGGAAGGGGTGGGGGTCAGAGGGCCTAGGTATAAAAGTCACAACTCGCCACTGAAACCTGGTATATTGTGTGCATTAGAAAACGTTTGGTAGGGTGGGTTTTTGTGCTAGAAAAGGCTAACTGTCCTTTAATATTTACTGTAGAGGCATTAACATGGTGGTCTTCTCATCAAACTCCTAGCAAGGAAACAAATTGAATGAAACTGACTTCCAGTGGCCAATGATGGAAGCAAAAAGCCAAACCTTAATAATTGAAATCATCTTTATAAAGATTTTCCTCTTAGGTTATCTTTATGTAATCTAACCATTCAGTAATTAGTCATTTTTGGCAGTCATATTATCCACAACTCATTTCAACAAACACACATGCCAGAGCAGTTTTAAATGCAGGAGCACACTCCATGCTGAGTAATGTCTCTTCCATTTGGCCATAAGGCCACAGCTCACATTCTCCGTCTTATCTGAATAATTACGAGCAGGGCTCAGTCTGATGATGCATTCAGCAGAATCCATTAGTCTGTCTTAAATAAAGGATGAGATATGAGCTCAGCTCTGAACAGCCTTGAGAATACAGTAAGTGCTCCTTTCAAAATGATCCATGTTTAATTTATGGGCCCGGGGACATCTCATGGATAATGTTAAGGCCTGAATGACAGTAGAAGCAGACACTTTGCCTATGTATGCAGTTCTTCTGCTTAAACAAATGCAAAATAAGCAACAGGTGCTACTTTATTTTGGATCTCTTTTACACAGTTGCTTATGACTTCAATTAAATATACATTTAAAAACGACTAAGATCTTAGAAGTCTATTAGACGCCCCAATGCTAAAACATGCCAAAGGGGACACTTTACCATTAGATGATCAAATGTAATGGACCATTTACATAATTTAAATTACAGATTTCTCTCAGTTGTAAAACGGTTGGAAACATGTTGGATAATGTACACAACGTAACTTATTTTACCTAAAAATACACATCTAAAACACAACTTACTTATGATTATGTCATGTTTAAGTAAAACCCTGTGTAGCACTGCTGGAAAGGAAGTCTGTGCATAGCCTTTTTGACGTCATTGTTTCCAGCAAACATATTGTGTGCTAATGAGTCTATAAAATGAGGTATAGGAACCAGTCAACGGTCTTCCCCTGAGATTTTATGGCCCTATTTCCTTTATGAATGGACACCATAAACTGCTGCAGCAGTATATTCACCCAATGTCAGAATGGAGAAAAAAATTAAATTCCCTTTGTACTAAAAAATAATAAAATAGTGCATCATCTGTACGTTTTTGCAGCTGTTCTCATACACAGATAATCATCATTTAACATCCAGTTATTTGTATTTATAAGTAAGACAATAAACTTTCTCTGTTATTAGTTTCACATAAGAAAATAAGTGTTTTCAGTTTCTTTTTTCCAAGTAGAAATGTAACAATGTGTTCTAAAAATCGTATATACTGTACTACTAAGATTTCCTTCTCTGTCTCTGTGTCTTGGCTTTTCTTACCAAGATGTCACCTTTCAGAAGAAGACCGGGTTCAATGGTGATACAGATGCTGGTCTGGCTGTCACCCACAACATTACTGCAAAAAAAGAAACCACAACATGTTAAATAACACGCCTGCCTCCATCATTACTTCTGTAAAATGATCACAGTGTAATCCAGTGGTTCTCAAACTTTTTCTTACAGGCCCCCCCTTTGGAGAAAAAAAAAAGTCGGGCCCCCCCCAACACAAATAGTTACGTAATGGGCCAAGTTAACTTTTATTAAAATACATCAATATGAACGTGAGCATTTCTTTCAAAAAAAAAAAAAAATCACTTTGCTAGAATAGTGATAATAAAACAATGCTCCATAAGTCTGTGAGTTCAAAAAAATACAAAATACAATTGTGCAATCCCTTTGCTAGAACAATAAGTTATAATACTTTGCCACTTTGCAATCTGTGAAAAACAAAATGAAAAGAAAGAAAATGCTGATATTTGCTGTCTTATCACAGCATTAGTGGCTGCAATGAGCCTGTTTTGCACTGCACATTTCTTAAAAACGGGGTTGCAGGCTCAGTGGCGGCGCCAGAGATTTCTTTTGGGGGTGCTGTGGGGTAGCTTGACGTTTCATAGAGGGTGGATAGAGGGAATTTTCTACTGCGACAATCCCCACGCAAATACACAGTGTACCTGCGACTGTTACAGTGAAGGCTCGATAATCAGCTCACGGCATATAGGTGTAAGCAGGGGTAAAGTGCTATTTTTTTTTAAGTGGTGTGTGGACCTCACATAGGGGGCATGCTCCCCCGGGAAGATTTAAATGCATCAATCTGGTGCACATCTCTCAACACTCATTTGAAGCAGAACTGTAAACAGATTTACTTTTTCTTTATGAATATTTTACAAATCACCCTTTTAAACTTTATTCTTGTTTTACTGTCATATAGTATTTCAAACCTGTTTTCATTTATTCTCTTATTTTTTTATAACTATAATGATCATATAAATGTGTGCCTCGGAAATAATTGTTTACATTAATCGTGACCAAAACGTTTGAGACCCACTGAGATAACTTAGACTAAAGTTAACTATCTAAATACTCAGAGTCCTTTAGTTCACTGAGCCTCTCAGTCTGACAGGAGAGGACTCTCCTCCACCTTGTTGTTGAAAAAGCTCCTTATATCCGTTAGCGTAGCTCGCTAGCACCAGAAGCTAACAACAACGATCTCGGGTACCGGTGCGCTCTCTCTCTCTATCTCTCGCTCGCGCACACACACACAAAATGGCTCATTCCACACACACACACAGAGCCGAGCTTGAATGAAACACAGAAACCCAGAAGTAATTGTACTGTACTGTATCATATTATTTTCGAATCAATAATTTATCAAATTATGATATATATTTTTTTTTTATAATCGTTTTTCCTCCTGGTCTCTCGCGCCCCCCCTGTCATGCCTCTGCACCCCCAGGGGGGGCGCGCCCCCCACTTTGAGAAACACTGGTCTAATCCAACGTAACTCCGCTACATCATTTTCTTTTTGATGTTACTTGTCTGGGTATAACTATCACATGATCTACATCGTCTACTAACAATCAGGTATATGCTTGAACAGTGGCCATCACAGGGCGTAGCAGCGCTTGGCTAATTTTGGGTATTAGTGTCTACATGAGGAGAGAGGGATCAAAGGGTGGAGGGTGCTAATAGAGAGCATGTGAGAGAAAGGGGGGAGGAATGTGATTTGGGGCTCTAAGCGGTCGACAGTCTGGAAATGTATGCGCACTAATGTCACATTTAGTTATGGTGTATGCTGTAAATGTGTTTATGTATTAACGCTAGACATGTTCCACACAAGCAGGCTTCACTGTTTACAGTTACAATTTTAACAACGTTTCAGAAAAGCTGCACCCTTAAACTCAGAGGGCAAAAGCAAGGATAGGGTAAAAGGCAGGAGATAGGGATTAGGGAATTTAAACCGCACTAAGAAATATTTAGAAACTTATAATGCAAATTGGTATGGGTAATGTTAAACGTGTCTTTTTTACGAACACATTTACAAAGGATTATTAACAACTCTCGGTTATCTGAAGCATTTTAGCATCTTTTAGCTAACTGTTTCGGTTTCTCGTCTACAAACTCAGGCCTCACTTTCAAGCATGAAAGCTCTGATAAACACTCTGTATGTTACTTGTACAGTATCAAATGACAGACAAATATTTAATTTAGCATTCTAGCAGATTAACTCACTGGATATTTAGCAGATAAATAGCAAGATGTTACCCAAAGTAGTAGGAGGAGACCAAAACAGAGCTTAAAGGCCAGTTGATATTGGACTTATATTAATCGGATGGACAGAAACAAACCTCTAAATAAAGTTATTTGGTTGGCAAACACATTAGGCATTCAAACTTCTTAAAGTGATAATATATAAATGCTTTTTGCTCTGTCCCCAAGGTTAGGGTCCATTCACAACAAACCAAACTCAGAACAAAGTCAGAAAATGACAATTAACATTTTTGTACTCCCTCATTGCAGGGTTGTACAGCTCTGGATTGCCGGTTACGGGATTGTCCAATGCAAGTTTTCTATGAGTGCTGGCGCTTTCACAAAAGCACCTGATTTGGGGTTAAAGCTTTATATCATTGTTCATGAACAGTTTTGTTAAAAGGTCCACAGCTGCAGTAGGTGACACAATATGAGTCTAATTGGTTAAAGGGGACCTATCATGCAAAATGCACTTTGGTACGTCTTTTATACATGAATATGTGTCCCCGGTGTGTCAGGGAACTCACCAAGTGTCAGAAAACACAACCCTCTCTCTTTTCCTCCGTATCCAAATCTCTAAAAACGGGGCTGCAACGGAGCTGATACAGACTGATACAGATTTGAAATTGTTCTGACGTCAGAAACGGGGAGCTCCGCCTCTATGGCCAACTCTCCACCTATCAGGAGGAGACAACCACAGCCATTGCCGCTCGAAAGCGTTGGAGACGCTGTAGTACATATGCCAGGCCTGTAAGTGGCGCTGTAGTCTGCCACAAAAGCAGCGAAGAAGACTTCTCAGAATCAGCCCTTGCAAAAACAGGGCTAAAAAAGAGCAAATAGAGCGAAATGAGGCATGGCTAAAATGCATGATCTGTTTGGTAGTTTGAAAAAAAAAATTCACAGACATGTTTTATATAGGTATGGCCCTACAATATATTATTCAAATATAGCATGATAGGTCCACTTTAATGTATTAAGTTGTTAAAGTTTAAAATACTAGGGAGGTGTACAAATTGCATTTTTAGCTACAGTATGGAAACAGCATGGTCTGAACTCTGCATGCATGTTTTTCCTATAAGAACAAGCACATTTGTACTATGCACCACGATAAAACAGTCTGTCTGTTATGTGTTAAATGCTTTTAAATGTGGTATCACTGTGCCCTGTGCCTCATTATCTGAGGGCAGCGCTCCCCTGCTATCCTCTCCTTAACCTCCACTCTTCCAAAAACAACAACAGAAAAATCATAGAAACCATTATTTCCTGTCTGGCTCTGGGAACCATCGGGGTCCTTTTGGCAGTCATACCCTGCAGGCGTCCACACGGATGCCTGTCTAACTGTTTAATTGGCTCCCCGGTCACAAATAACACTAGAAGTGACTGCGGGATCTAAAGTAGGGAAACAAGAGCCTGCAGCTGGGGAGGCTAGCTAAACACAATAATGTGAGGCAAGCATAGAGTATAAACTGGCAGGGGTGACGGCGAATGTGGATATTGGGGGGAAGGGGAGTAAAGGGAGAGGCTATAAAGGAAAATCAGTTTTTTTTTATTATTGAGCCACTACGAGCTAACTATCCCTGGAATCTTGTAAAAGCATTTGAGTGAGAGTGTGTTTTAAGACTTACTAAATCCCAGATGTGTACACGGGCTGCATGGCCTGGTAGATCTTGAGAAAAGGACGACAACCTGCAACACCATTGTTTGAAAAAGTTACAAAATGAAGAAGTTTATGTGAAGTTGCTTATGTGTGAGAGCATTTCTGCACTAACCTCCTTTGGACTCGAAGTTTGGGATGCCGTGCAGGATCACATGGTGAAGGAACAGGGGTTTGTTGTTGATCTTGATATGTCCAGAGAGCAAGCCACTGAAGTACTCCACATACCTGAGCAAGATAAATAAAGAGAGAACTCCAATTATAATTCCTATGTTTACAATAAAGGGATAAAGGTATGATTCTGATGCAGTATTTGTCCCTCAACTCTCGCAAGAACAATAAATGTTTTTAGCCATGCTAAATAAGTCAACCTTCTACCTTGTTTTTATTCTATTACATATTTGTTTTATACTCAATGATTGTTGGTAGTGACCAACCCGCAGATATTACATTCCCAGCCCAGCACCAAACAGCAGACAGATACATTCAACAACAAGTCAGACATATTAACATCATATTCAAATCCAAAACCCAGCTTTAAATATTTTTAGGTTTAAAAAGACACAGGGTTTTTTAAAGAGACATTTCACTGGGGTCAAACTCATAATATAAACAACAACTGACCTTTTCTGGGATGGCTGGCCCACAGGAAGCACTTTGTCTTCATAGAAGCGCTTCATGGCAAACCTGTCCAGAGCCTGGTCAGCACTGCATTCAAACAGAGAGGTTCCGTCAGTACACAGGAAGTAAAGTACCTTCAAAAAAGCACTTTGATTTCCACTGGAGTACAAGCAATGTAAATCCACGGTATTTCGGAATGTGATCAAAGTAAATTTGATGTTAAGATACTTGTACTTTTCTTGAGTATTGCCTTTTTATGCTACTTGATACTTCTACTCCACTACAATTTCAAAGCAAATATTGTACTCAATACTCTTATGTGACAGATTATTAGCTAATGCAAAACATAAATTAACCAACAAATGAACTATGCTAAGTAATGATAGGTTAATACATTAGCAGCAGTATCCAAAATAAATAAAACTAGCTCCACCTTTGATGGCGTAATGAACACATTAATGCATCAATAATCATAATCCTGTAACTAAAGGGACATCATTCTGAAATTGACTATTTTGTGTAGTGAGTACTTTTTGAATGCAGAACTTTACTTGTGACAGATTCATTGTACAAACTAGTATTGCTACTTTAACTTAAGTAATGGTTCTATTACTTCTTCCACCTCTGATTTCAAGTATATTAGTATGTAGAGTACGTCATAGGATGTTTTCATAGTAAGCCTTGCCATTGGGGCCATGCATTTGTCACACAATGACATGAACATTTCTTTAATTAAGTTTTTTAAAGGAAAGCATGTTTATGCAACACCATCCTTCAGCCTTTTTATGTCAGTATACACAGGGGTCAACACATAACTTGGCAATACATAATAGCATGAGATGCACCTGTCACAACAAACATGACAAGGAAAACAAAAAAGAAGAGAATTTCTCACTAGAACAGATCGCCAGATAAATCTAAATCTCAATTAAAACCTTCCTACAGTAGTATTTACTATCATGTCATGCAAGTTCAGCCGAGTGTGTCTAGCACACATCTTAAGATCTTGCAGACTAAATTACACTCTGTTTATTTCTAAAAGCTAATTCTGCATAACCTCCGTAACCTAGCACACAGTAAAACACCTTCTTGCAATTTTTTACGTAACATTTATATTCCCGTACGGCAAATGTCACAGTGGTTTCATGTTCTGGCTTTTTGCTGCTACTTCAGTTTTCACAGTTACTTCACGCCAGCTTTAAAACGATTTGTGAGGTAATGAGTTTAAAGAGAAATGTAATACTTTTGCAGGGAACAGAGTGTGTTTCATTTTTTCCTGGCGTTCTTTCTGAAACGACACCGAGTCATGCGCTCCTTCTGATAATTTAACAATTCACATCTCTTTGGTTTATGTAAGAGAATGCCATCCTATCTATGAGATCTAAAATCAAATCCTATAAAGAAAAAGTGGGCACTTATAATTCGAGTCTTGTGATTTGGTGAGAAGCTAACTCATTGCTTTCTGCTTATAATTATGATATCAAATAGTTTTCCAAATAAAAATGCTGTTGCCCGGTCTCATGTTCTGCCCCTCATTCTTGTGTTTATCTCATCTCCGTCTGTTCCAATGTGTGCTTCGGTCTTGTGATGAACAATGCTGCTTCATTTAGTTTTTCCTCTCATGTCCCCATTCTACCTGGTTTGCTTCTCCTTTACTATTTGCGCTATTTCTGTATGACTTCAACTCCTCTCTCTCTCAGTGTGCTACACAGTTCCCCTCTGCAGGTGTAGTATGGATCATAGACCTACCTGGCAGATATGTTGCTGTAATGCATGTAGGCGGCCACCACCACTCCTGTTCTGCCCCGGTTGCCCTGAAAAGACATAAATCAAGCAAGAGTCAACCACAGATTTATCCTCCAGGCAATGATGCTCTGCCTCCTAGAGTAATTGTTCCACATCATCAGCATTTCGTTTGATGGGGTTATATGGTCGTTTTATTCTGGTGCAATGCAAAAATTCAAGATCCGAACCCAAATCAGATAGTAGTGTGATCACCGAAACACACACACAAAGTTAGAAGCTGCACTCAAAAATAAATCTTTAGCAGGTACAATGTCAGAGGTGTAAAGTAAAGTACATTTACTCAAGTACTGTATTAAGGACAATTTTGAGATACTTGCACTTTACTTGAGTATTTCTATTTAATGCTATTTCCTATTTCTACACCACTATAATTCTGAAGTATACAAAGTCATTCAAACTAGCTGCACCTTTACCAGCTTTGATAACACTTTAATGATCAATAATTCTAAAACATATCATATATATTATTCTGAAATGGACCAAGGTTCAAGGTTCAAGGTTCAAGGTTCAAGGTTCAAGGTTCAAGGTTCTTTATTGTCAAACTAGTCATTGTGCAGACCAATCTGCACAATGACTACTTTTACTTTTGGTACTCTAAGTATATATTGATGCTAACACTTTTCTACTTTTATTTGAGTAACATTTAGAATGCAGGACTTTTACTTGTAACAGAGTATTCCTACACTCTTCCACTTCTACTTTTACTCAAGTAAAATATCTTAGTACTTCTCCCATCTCTGTACAATGTTAGCAAAGCCATGGTCAATCCAAACTCCATTCAGAAAACAATCATGTTCAAATTGTTTTGCTTCTTGTCTTGCAGATAGAAATTAAAAGTCTTGTCTTCAAACTTTTTAGAAATCGGCATCATGATGGAGTTATTTTATCTTCCTTTTAATAACTTTTTTTCCTTTACAGCACATCATCGTCTGCTCAGATTGGGTTCATACTGCGGTAGTTTACCAGATTTATTCAGCTTCTGAAGTAAGAAGAATAAATATAAAATATCCTGGGGTCAACCTCTTAAATTGCACCATAATATGTTTCCCATAATGCAACATGTAATCATCTTTTTGTTGAGCCTCTGCTGCCTGGTAAATGTCCACAACTCAATTCAAACTACATATTTGCAGTTTGTAACTTTCTGCTATAAAGTGTAACATACAGAATCCCAGGCCAAGCCTCAGACTTTGGAGACCTCCTCACGAACCACAGAAGACATTACACACTGTTGTTCCAGGCTAAATATTACCCCTGAAGACCTGTACAGACTGACTGTAAAACTGGTGAAGTACCTCTTTAAGACTTGCTTTCATTAGTAGTATCAATTTCCAACATTTCAATTAAATATGTAACTACTCATGTTATAAAAATATACTGCCTGGGCATTTAATGGGTGGTTTACCAAGCCCAAGCACATGTTTCTATGGCAACAAACCAGTCTCGGGTGGCAATTATTTTTCATGTCCATCAACCATGAAGGGCCACTGTGGAGGATAAAGATCGCTGAGAGGAGCCCAGTGGAAATGATTTGTTGATATGTGAAACCCCAACTGCTTCCTTAGTGACCAACACAACCTCCGAGCTTGCACTCATCAACAGCATTACGCAACTGGCAGTAAAACAACAGCGGTTGTTATGGCAGCCGACTTGTTTGTCCCTGTGGGAATGTGTCGGAATGAGGCATTGATCCCATGGTTAATTCTCAAGTTGCAAAACAGAATCAGAAACAGAGGGGTTAACGTGAAAACGATCGGGCATTACGTTAGGGACCTCGGTCGAGTGGTTTAATTTGGATAAACTTTTTATGGTTTGCATAATTAGGAGCCAGACGAGGGCGGTTCGCCACAAGAGTATAGTGTGATGCAAGAGAAACAGGAAAGTATTGGTCAATTCTGTTTTTACGGTATTGTTACGAGTAAAAGGGTAAACAAACACGAGCAGCCATGATGAGTGGCGAGCCTCACCTCCCTAATTTGTGTTTTCCTAAGCCTGAACAAGCACACAAAGACACACACTCTCACACACAAACACTCCACCCTGAATGTCAGCGTTTCACTCTTTACACACGAAAACCACACACCACAGCTGCAGCCTCAGGAAAGTGGGGGTCCTGAGAGGAGCCTGAGAGCACCCTCTGCCGACTGAAAGACCCTCCTCACAGCAGCGGCCCCTCGTCTCTCACCTTGTTGTGTATCACCACCACATTGTGGCTGTCTGCACTCAGCCACGTGTCCATGGCTTTGCAGATGCTGCAGATTTTGTCCAGAGCTGGAGCGTGGTGGTCCGGCCAGCCAAAGTCCAACACCTGAGAGAGGGGGGAGGGGGGGGAGGGAGATGTTCAGTCAGATTGATTGTCATATCATACATAAGTGAAGAGAAGAGAAGGGAAGAGAAGAGAAATTCACTCTACCTTTGGATTAAGTTGGCTGATGTCATAACGCTTCTCACTGAGGTTGAAGAGCTAAACAAAAAGAACAAGGCAGACACCATTATTACACATCTTTGGCATTTTCATTGTATAGACTTCAACAACCAATACAACCATATAAGTAATTTGTTACAACCATGTCATACCACCTACAGGAGTGTTTTTTAAATGATAACCCCGACTGGAGTCAAGCAATGAACCTGCTAGCAGTCACAGTTTTGTAGTGCACCAATATGTCCTGGTTAGCTATACGAAACCATCCTGAATCTGACTAACATTTTTGTTGCAGAACTTACGTCGTCAAAGGGATCCATTTTAGACAAGTTTTGTTCACCGTTTAAAGTTTACAAATAATTTTGTTTTACACCAGCCTGTTCTTAATGTCAATGTTTACTTGAATTTTGATCCAAAACCAAAATAAAGTAACAAATGCACTTATTTATAACCACACTATGATGTTTACTTGACACTTTTTTTAAAGTAATTTGTTTATTTGTGTTTTTTTACATTAATACGTTTCCAATACCGTTTACTTGCATGGGAGAATCATTTTGTAGCAGACAGGGACGTTTACACACATACACACTAGGTTTCAAATGACACACTAATACAGCAGGAATGTTTTACACCCTGTTCAGAGAGTAAAAGTATTTAACAGTATCAAATAGCCGCAGCAGTGGCTTGAATCCAAGAATATATATCTTAGGGCTGTGCGTTTGTGTGGTAAGTTTTACCTTGACTGTAAAAGCAGTTATCAACAGTAACAAAATATAGTAACAACAGCATCAGATGAACAGATGTATACACTTGCAGATAACAAAGATAGCTCAGATGTTGGGTCTAAAAGAGATCAGCTGTGTCTAGCTCTAATGACTCGAAGATAATCGCTGTTTTCCTGCCTGAATTATACATATGCAGGAGGAGACATGAAGAAAGTGTACCAGGTAGTTGTGTCCGTGTTTGGAGCGCAGCATGGAGGCGACCTCCCGCAGGTTGGCGGCGTAGCTCTGCTCCTCCACGCTGCTGGGGAAGGACACGGAGATGATCCTCTCTGTGATGTACAGCAGGTCCAGCTCATAGTTCTCCTCCAGGGCCTGCAGCAGACTCACACTCCTGGCAGAGGAACCACAGAAGCAACTCTCATCAACGTGGGTAATGGTGAGGGGTCATACAGCAATGGGGCCAATCAATGCAGAAAAACAGAACTGAGGTGGACTGCTGGACCGCTAAAGATCTGAAGGGAGGAATGAAGTAGCCAGAAGTAATGCTGCATATGAGCTCATAAGACCTGCTGCTGCATGATCACTTTGACTACTTTATACTCATAACAAGAGAACCGGAGGGTCTAATGTTTGTGAGTTTCAAACGGTTTAATGTGATGGATGCCTTTTTCAGTTTTCTATAGCCTTCATCACAGGCCTTCCTCGACCTCTCTTGATGTTAGTTCCTTGGACTCTTTTTCTGATTTTCAATCCACTTGTGGACATATCCGTCATCATACAGATGGACATCTAAATGTGCAATTATTCTGTGAGCTGGTAGTTTGTTTGCTTCATTCCATTTAGTCTGTCTTATAATGTTATCTGATACATGTGAAATGTTTCTCCTACGACTTACATCAAGTGACTTATTGTAAATCAAGTTAAACAACAAAAATGTAGGTCCCATGTCTTGGCCATTTCTACTGATCATAATTCCATTGTTGAGGTCTACTAGAATAGATTTACATTGTTCAATGTTCCAAAATCACATTGGTTTTCTCATACAGCATGAGCACCGCGGAGCTCAGGCTAAGTGAGTGAGTGTGTGTGCGGAGCTCAGGCTAAGTGAGTGTGTGTGTGTGCGGAGCTCAGGCTGAGTGAGTGTGTGTGTGTGCGGATTGGTCCATTTGGACTTAGTGACGTCAATAGGCCCCGGAAGAGGCGTTCTGGGGCAGTATAGACAGGTCTTTTCCGTGTTAGAGTTTTACTCGCTACAGGGTGTACTTTGAGGGTTTGTGACTCTGCAGACCGTTTACATGCAGAAAAAGCCACATAACACACAAGGGGACAGGTAATAACCAGAAAAGCATATGATGGGACCTTTTATATAATTCACAAAAGCAGTAAGACTACTATATAAGAAGTGTCAAATTGGCATAGTTGGGAGCCAATGCTATTACCATGTTAACAGAAAGATAATATACTGGATAATACTTATGGAACAGCCTGCACATGTGTATTAAACAAAGCCAAGTACGGCAAACATTCTTAAAGCAGGAATATGAGGTTTATGTTTTAAATAGTTTGATTTCCATTATTTTATGTTTGTCTATCTGTCCATCAAGTGCACTTTAATACGACAGCAAAATCCTGTTGTGCGATAGTTTCTCAAAAATACAAAACAAAGCTCCTGATTCCTCATGAGTAGGAAGGCAATTTGTATCTACTATAAAGACTAGGAATGGCAGAATGTCAATTCATCCAGTGCCAATTGCTGAAAAGGTTCAGTTATGAATAGTGCAATTTAGTGAAAGCAATCGGATTAGAACTGTTTACATCAGGGGTCGGCAACCCCTGGCACGCGTGCCACCATTGGCATGCGGGACCGTAACCAGTGGCACACTAGGAATAAGTGTGCAAAATATTTAAATTGTATTTTCGGATCCTGAACGAGACCACCGGCAGAGCGCGTCTCCCCCTGCAGAAGGAAGCCATGCACGCAACGCAGCGCAGAAGGATAACATCTAGGCCCCGTTCTCTTTAACTCCAGTCGACTTTCTGCTGCTTTCCTCCATGGTGAAACGACCAGGGGTGTAGCGCACTTCACACATTGCATTACCCATAAGGAGCTGTACATGCCTCAGTTTTTGCGTGGCTGTGTCTTTAGTTGAAAACCCAGTGGCGATCTGCTCATCTGTCATCAAAAATAATATGCTACATAGGGGCGGACTGGCCATCTGTGTGTTCTGGAGAATCACAGTACGTCTTGTGACAGTCGAGATTTGTTCTCCATTTTTATAGAGCTTTTGAAATTTAGATTTTATTATGGATGTTAAGAGTAACCTCTCAACTCGTGGTGTTTAATGTTTGAACAATTATTGTAGAAATTATATTTTTGAAATGAGATGTGGTTACCTGTGAGTAGTAGATTAGCCTGTAAGATTAATAAGATTGCTATTGAATAGCATTAACTTTAAAGAACAATGTGAGAAGTACCTGCACTAAATTTCAGAGTGGTGTGACCTCTACTATCAGCTATGTTTGGGAATGAGTTTAATTGTTAGCCTAGAACCAAAAGTAACAAAGTAGACCAAACTAAAACACTTTTGTTTATTTACCTAAAATGTCTATCCTATTCAATCTTACATTTAAATCTTGTTTCTTTTGAGGCGGATGAGGGTGCGTATCTGTGTATCAGCTCTGCAGCACAACTCTGCATACGGATAAAAATCTGTCTGTACAGAATGTAAATAAGCCTGTCTGGACCCACTAGTTTGATTGGATACATTCCTTCAGCCAGAGCATTACACAAGAGACAACTGTCACATGACCGAGCTGCTATGCACTTTTGAAAAGCCTTTGATTTCCCTTTATATGGGTGAAAAATGACTGTAATCTAAAACTCTGAATGTGCTGTTAATAGTGACGGTGTATCAGACGTTGAACTGTTTTTATAACTCCGTATATAGTTATAATATGACTTGCTGCGAGGAAGCCATACTGTCACTCACACTTCAGCACGGGCTGTTGTGGTGTCGAGTTTTACACATTAATTACACAACTGACAACATCTGTGACTCCCTAAGGACAGAGGTGAGAGGGGCTGACACCAAATATCTTTGTGTCCAACTGAACAGTGTGGGGTCCAGGTTAATGGCAGGGCATGTAGCTTCACTAACCCTCGTAACTCTGCAAATATCATATTACGTCCAAACTTTTCCTTTTAAATGCCTCTTATCTGACTGTGATAAGGTTGTTCTTGAAATTCATTTCACTTCCTTCATTATCTTTTTGTGCTTTTGGAGCAAACAGTGGAGATAAGCCTTTAAAAGATAATTATAAAAAGACAGTCCAATAAGCCGAATGAAGCCTTTTATGGGAAATGTGCAGCTGGAAGAGAACAGAAGATAAGAGATGAGTTCCTACCTCGATGGTCTGCGCCGTGACTCCATGCTCTTTGAAGACTTTGTTGAGCCCTAAGAAACAAAGAAAACACAAGAGCTTTAACAGAGGCCTATGCATATGACTTTGAAACTATCAAAAGTGCTTCATAATATATAAATAGGGTAAAAAGACATTAAAATAGAATATCTGACAAACAATAGAGCTTATTGGAAATCACCTTAGAATGAACGACTTCCTTCACCACCATTTTTAACAGTTCTTTATCAGTTTTAAGCTACACCAAAGCTTCCATATATTGTCATGAAGCCAATAAAGTCACCAATAGTTCCATGATTGTGGATGTGCATGGTTTATAAAATAAGGCCGTCCCATAACCAAACTGTTCTTCAATTATACCACAAGTTCGATTTTCCTTATGTTGTTGAAGTATAGCTGTAAAGATGTATGAGTTACAAAAGTTATGATGACACATTCCATTTTAGTTGGCGTTGAACATCTTCAATGAAGCATTAATCAATATAAAATGAGTGATCAAGGTAAAACTCATGTAGGAACTGGAATGCAGAAAATGGAGGATAAAGGAGAAAATGTTAGTATTGGAAAAGCTCCGGTCTCAGCGAACCGAGCCGGTTGCCAGCGGGCCGTTGACGACCGGGCTCGGTTCGCTGACGGCCGGCACCGCCCTTTATTTATTTAACTGTGTTTAAACTGCATCATGTAAATTGCGCTGACAGGCAACAGAGGTCCACAGCTTCCCCGCAGCAAGGCTCCCTCCGCCCTCCAGTTGACAGTTCACGAGCGCCCCCCCTGGGCTGCTCACATCACCGGGTACACTGAGGTCCTGAATGTTCTCAATGCAGCCAATTACCCTTCAGATACACACAACACAACACTGAACCTCTACAAGAAACAAATATCCTAATAAGGATAAGGCAACGCAGCATATAAATACCCAATCCCCGATGACATCACTCAATCCCAGAGGGAAAAGAACATGTTCTTCTTCTGTATTAAACACATGTTGTGTTGTTAGACGTTGGTAAGAGGGGAAATAGAGCGAGGAGAAATTGATTAAACATGGAGGATTGTGAAAATATTGCAGCATACCAAAGATTACAGTATGTAGGCTCAAAAACCAACAATCTGATGGTTATTGGTGGAGTTGGTCTGGTGTCAAATCGGGTCAGAGAGAAAGTAGTCCTTGATCAAAATTCCTTGATCGATCTGTAATCAAGCTTTTACTTAAAACAGAAAATGACCAAGCAGAAAGACCTGCAGCGTAATCAGCAAAGCTTGCCAACTGATTGCATAAGAGTCCAAAAATCCAATACTTATCTCATTATCTTCAATAAAGATATTACTCTAGAGAATTGTTGGAGCTATGAAACATGGCTTGTTGATGGGAAAATGGTTTAACACAAAGATAGCTTTATATACATTTAAAAAGGTAATGATGGATTTTTCACGTCAAAGTGAGCGATTCTTTAAAATGCCAGAGCTGATCTGGTCTTTTTCAGAACTTGAACTTTATGGGACGGCAATATAAGGAGGTGGGGGCGGAGGCGTCTGGACCCGCATATTTCCCACATTTGTCAGCTGTGCGCGGCTCCTGAAGGAAATTGCTCATATGTCTGAGAGAGAGGAGCTCTTGAGGGTTACTATACTGTAAGCACTGCTCTGTACTGTACATCTGGAGCCACTCACAACCTGCTTACTGGAAATGATGCATCTGCAGTGATGGAGGGAAACATGTCGTATATGTGATGGTAGGGTTAGATTCGTTTTAAGGGTATTTGGTTTGTGTTAGGAGTTTTTCACATATCTCCATTGCGTCTTATGATTGAACTCTCTTTTTAGCTGTTTGTAAATGAATACATTAATTATATTGACATAGTGCATGTTCTCTCATATGTTGCAGCAAACATCTTAGTTTAAAGTTTTTGTGTTTGTGATTTGCATAACCTTTTTATATTTTACCTCTTTTTTAAGTTGCTTTTTAAGATTTTGCAGAGATTAAAAAAGAATAATAATAATATATAAAAAAGGACTTTAAGGATATAGTAAACGGATATATAATTAATACTAATTGAAAATTCATTAATTGTCACATATTACCAGAGGGATATTAGTAATGTTTTGTGTTCTATATTTCACATCTATCATCAAAAATATGAACTAGATTTGTTATTCTCATGGTTATCTTTTCCATTCTGTATAAGTCATTTATTAGATTAGTCCATTTTGAATTCATTGATTTATCATCTTTTAACCAATTCCTTGTTAGTACTTCTGTCCCTTTTTTTCTATATCTCTTTGCATTTCGTCCTCTGTTTTTCTCTGTCTTTGCATATGTATGTCTTTGGTCTCTGGCTGCAGTCGTAGACTTGTGGTTTGGTTCTTTTCCAGACACCAGCATGCGTTGACCGGCTGAGCTCAAACCTGCTTCTCATCAGCACCACAGATGAAGCGATTGCTCATTTCTTGCATGTCGCGTTTAAAGAATGACTCGTTATCTCCTCACGCTCAATTTCAAAGCCGTGCTGATCTCATTGGTGCATTCGGATCAACACCGACTGTGAATGTTTTATCAGGAAACCTGAGACATTGGGCCGTTTAACATCTCGCCAGATATTTCTGAGTCATATGAGGGAACCTCTTCTATCAAAACATTGAGAGGCCTCCTTGATCCTACACTTCCTCATGGTGAACATTTCTCACAGTCTCAATGCTGAGTCTAAATGAAACGTAACACTTGAGGATTGACATTATTATGGTTATCAGAACAGTTATTCCATATTAATACTGCATTGTGTTTGTACTTACAATGGATCATCTGACTATGTGTAAAATGTATCTCATGTAATGACAAAACAGCAGAGAATTATCACCCAGCCTTTGAGCGTTTTAGCTCATTGTTTTGGTTTTCGGCCCAAAATCTCCGGCCTGATCCAATTTGTTTTGAAAAGCGGTAGAGCTCTGTATACTTCCTGTCCTGCATTATTTTTGGTCTTCTGCGTCAAATGCACTTGTTAGTTTTAAGCAGTTTAAGTCACCCTCATCCTGTTTTTAGTAGAGTTCTAGTAGACTAAAAGTTTGGACATTTCAATCATATCTAAGTTGAAGAAAACTCACACTATGCTCCTAGTGAGTATCTTTTCAGAGTAGACAGGCCAATCGACCATCCAATTACCTTTTAGTTTTGTTCGGATTTAATCCCATAACCAAACTGTTCTTCAATTATACCACAAGTTCGATTTTCTTTATGTTGTTGAAGTATAGCTGTAAAGGGTAACCATGCCTAGGGTACATCATTTCAAGATGTATGAGTTACAAAAGTTATGATGACACATTCCATTTTAGTTGGCGTCTTCAACGAAGCATTAATCAATATGAAATGAGTGATCAAGGTAAAACTCATGTAGGAACTGGAATGCAGAAACTGGAGGATAAAGGAGAAAATGTTAGTATTGGAAACGCTCCGGTCTCCATTTGAAGTCGGTTTGTAGTCCAAGCTGTATTAACAGCAGTTTGAGAATGTTTTGGTTGAATGCAGGTCAACAGTTTGTGCGGAGAGCAAAAAAGGCCATATGCATTGACAGAAATGCTATCTTGGAACCCATTGACAGGCTTTTATTACCATAAAATTTGCTTTTAAACTTGCTTATTTTGAAACAATCCAGTTGTAGACGTCCCATCTCAACTCCAACTCCATTCTAGCATCGTAAGTTGTCATGAGAAGCAGCTGCAAACGTGGTAAATCAGACCGTAAACAATGAGCGGCACACGGAAGTCTTGGCCCGATATCTGCTGGCAACAGGATAATGGACAGCCAACACTCATCCAACCCTAACCCTAGTTTGAAGTTGTATTCAGAATGGACAGGTTATTTTGCTTTACTTTACATCTAAGGCCACATTTTAGACAAGGTATGCAAAGTGCACCTTGTGATGGCATGTCGTATACACTGGGTGTTAGGATCCCGTCACATGGCACCCATGCAAAGTTAAGCAGAGACCCTTGCAGAGGAAGTTTGGCTGACGGTGATTGACTGTTTTTGGCTCCACTTGCCTCGTCTCCCTCGCCTCCCCCTAAAACGAGCTCAAGGAGAGGGTCAAAGGCCATGTGGACTTGTTCACTCCCCTGTGGTGATTGGGTCACATGTACACAGGAGGGGGCTGTTATCCATCATCATCCATTAGATCACCCTGGTTGGCTGGGCATCGATGTGAGGAGCACCGCTCGCCTTGTGCCAAGCTGTCTGTCAGTGTACACATTTACCAGAGATACCATCCAGCATATTAGAGTATAGTAATCATGAGGGGACCCATTCCTGGATAAACTTCCAATGATGTGTTAATGCATCCCAAAAGGACCACGTTTGCAGCTGCTTCTCATGACATATGCTTTCCCCAAGTTTTGAAAAATCAGGCCTTAACCGTACCAGCTGTAAAAGGCTTGGGAATTCCTCAGGTTGTTCTGCTAACTATTTAGCAAAGAAGTTGAAAATATTTTTGCAACTCATTTTGTCTTGAATTAAATCTATTGGCACTAACAACCATCTTAAACTGCGCTCTAGTAGAGCTATTGAACCGGATGATTAGGAGATTGAAAGAAAAATAAATCTCCTAATAATAGAAAACAGGCAGGATTATCCAGCATTTGACACCATATCTTGTTTGGGAGCAGGCAAACAATTGTAATTGTTACTAGGGCCAAGCACTACAGTATGTGGTCCCAGTTTGGTACCATCTATTTCCTGGGGAAACGAAGTTAGACTCACAGTAGTTACAAGAACGTTTGTTGAGGTTGATACTTGACATGTTTTGACGGTATATGTACCAGTGTGATGGGACAAGCCTTCCTGCATTTTGACCATTTCTTGCAGAAATGCATACATTATAAAATAGCTAGAGTTCCCATATAACACACATTGGTTTAATTGCTGTACACATTCTTAGAGGGACTCAATGGATACCGATACTACAGGTACGAATGCAGACATAAACATATCAGATGATAGAGTTTTTGCCAATTCCTTTTCTGTCCAAGAAAATCCAACTCATTCCAACAAACTCTATGCAGCATTCATTTGCTCCATCTTACGTCCACTCATATAGGTCCGTGGCTCAACTGAGGGGACACAAAGCAAATCCCCCATTTTCTGCCTGAGCTTCAGCCTAAACGTTTCAGTATGTTGCCAGGGGCTATAAAGAGCAGAGTCGCCAAAAAGAGACAGAGATGAATGAGCAAGAAACAGCCTTAAGAGAGTCAGACGCAGAGCATGAGGAGGGTTAACAGCGCTGTGGGACTTATTGGGCATGAAAGTCAGGGAAAGCACAAAGCTCTCTTAAATGGACCACTGTGAGGTGATCACAACATCTTCACATGATGCTAATGACAAGGTTAACATGTCCGAGAAATCCTGTTTATTACATGGTGCCACCACTTCAACCAGCATGCAAACAAATATCCTAGTTAGAGACTGTCGGAGAGTTTTAAAGAGATGGTGTTTATATTGTGCTACAAAGATGGCAGTTAATTGATCGTTTTTCCTTCAAATTAGTCTGAATTGGTGTGCAGAGCATTTAATGAGCCACAATATTTATGTAAGACTGCAACCATCTGGGAAAATGTAAATGTGACAGGGAAGCTATGCTCGGTAATAAAACAATAACTTTCTCTGTGGTCACATTGATGTTTTTGTCGTTGAAGAACTGGAAGAAATCGTGATGTTCTGAGTATTGTGATTCTATGAATGGATTGTACTGTGGGGCTAGCATTAATGGATCTATTTCTAATTGCAAAGTAGAAAACACTAGCTTCTGAATATCACACAAACCGAAGCCTGAAACCTGTTACTCTCCTTTGAGAACTTGTGTTCGGAAGGAGGGGTGGGGGTGAGGTAGCGGGTGAGGAGGACGATGGGGGAGGAGGTGGGAAATGGAGTAGGGGGTCCAGCAGGCCTGTTTCCAGATGAAAACCATCTGCGGAGGTTGACTTTACAAGCAGGCCATTCAAATTAACCATCTGAGAAAGAGCGAGGGAGGGAGGGAGGGAGGGCGAAAGACGTTGGGGGCTGGTAAAAGTCTGCCAAAGACTCGAGTGAAACTGTTCTATAACAAAGAGAAAAAACAAGCGATGAAGGAGCGGACAAGGAAAGAACAAGCGACATGAACCGAGTTGAGTAAATCCATCCAAACATTAATTCAGTCCATGGCGTCCTACCTTTCGGAAAAGGTACCCTGTACTCCATCGCCATGCCCCCCTCAGAGAGGAGAGCCGCCTTCTCAAAGAACCTCCTCGGTTCATCTTTGAAGAGCTGCCTCACACTGCTTTCTGTCCGGCAGTGAAGTTTCCCCCGTGAAACCTCTCCCTTTTCTCTGACAGCGGCAGAAGAAAAAAAAAATCCCCAAGGTCTCTATTTTGGGCAGTAGCCTGTAGAGTCCATCTGCATGCTCCACTCGGACCGGACTCCTCCACAGCTCCTTGTCTCTGGCTTGTGTCCGCTCTGCCTGTGTGTTGGTCACCCTCCCCCCTCCCACTCAGCCTCCCGTCGTGTTATCTCTCCCCCCTCATATTCAACTTTTCCCTCCCCTCCCTCTCCCTCTCATCTGTGTACAGATCTAAATTGCGACTGCAAACCCTTTCCGTCTCTTTAGGCAAACATGTGGGTATGATGCATGTTTATACACACACAAACATCAGCTGACTGTAGATCTTCACCACTGTGTGTGATGTGTTTGTGTGTGTGGTTGTGTGTGGTTGTGTGTGTGTGTGTGTGTGTGTGTGTGTGTGTGTGTGTGTGTGTATTCAACTGAATAGTTCTGTTTTCTGTGGATAGCCGACACAAATGTCTTTGCACTGAGCAATCTGAAACGTTCAATCAAATTCAACGTTTCAGTTTTTTCAGTGTGTGCACTTCGATGCTGTTTTTGAAGAACTAAGACCTTTTACCAAGATCTCTCAATGAAAATGTGGTACTGTGTCCTTACTTTTTAAGGTACAGTTTATAATGAAACCTTCTGATTTAATAATAAAATAGAACCAGCCCTCCGACAAAGCCAAATTTCTTATCTCGTAACCTTTACTTAAATAAAAAATAATTTGTGTGTCCTATCAACCGTGATTTGGGATCTGCTCCAAAAAAATGAGTTCTTCCTTGTCAGATTCCACAGCCTTTCTCCACATTCCATAAGAAAAATTATTGTTCTGTTATCGCGCTGACAAACAAAACGCCCCAAAAACATAACCTCTTTGGCGGAAGTTGAAAATCGAATGATTTGAACCAACTGAGCAGAGAAGAAGAAGAACAACACAAGACTGACCGAGGGGGAAACTGATCCAGTGGAGCGAGAGAAGCTCATGTAGTCATAAGACAAATCTTTTTCCTTTTTCATGCCCTGAGGATATATCTCCCTGACGTCACAGTGTAACCACACAGCAAATGCCCATGACTAGACAGCAGCAGCTGCACTGGCACACAGACTTGCACTCATGGAACACTTCAACACATGCACGTGATTGCACACTATGCCTGCAACACAAACGCATTCAATCGTACACTTATAATGACTATGTTGCAGTCTCTGCCCCTTAGTTAAAGTGCAAACCAAATTATGACCTTAGAGGGAAGATGCATGAGCCGTGCAAAAAACCGTCTGAAATACAGGTCCTGCATGAAGGGCTAGAGAAGCTTTCCTCTCCTGTACTGCAGTCTATGAGTAAACTGAGGACAAACACAGGGAATTCCAATAACAGCAGCCACACACACACAGAGCACACACAGAGCACACACAGAGCACACACAGAGCACACACAGAGCACACACAGAGCACACACTGGTGGAATGGTTTATATTTTGGTCCTTTTGTGGAGAAAATGGGCACATGGCCTTGGGTGGTAACTCTAATTTGGTTACTTGATCCTTCCTTTCCCAGACAAAATACAACTCACAGGAAGTTGTGTCATAGACAACTAGTGCACAGTGAGTCCAAGGAAAACATGCACGCTCTGATTTTGTGTGTGTGTGTTGACCTAACATACACATAGGGAACCATGATAACTACTTCCTTAAAGGAACTATATGTAGGCTTACGGGTGATGTCATATAATTAGTCAGGTGTGTCTGATTACCCATCACTCCTTAGGGTGTCTGGATAGAAATGCAATACTTCAATGGTGAAAACCCAAAGCAGTCATAATGCATAAAGACAGAGAAATATTCAAGGACTTATTTTCCAATATGTATATCAGCAAATGTTACTGGACACAGGCTGAATTTGATGCAGGCCAGTGGCAAAGCATTGCAGCTTGTATATGTTAAGGCAGCAATACTTTTTTTGTGCTTAAAATATAAATATGCGGATATGCAATAACTAAGTTATTATTATTTTATTGTTGTTGTATTTGCTACTGTGCATGTGCCTGTATCATCTACGTTAGTCCCAGTGAAGGAATTAACATCCACTATAACCAGGCTAGAGTGGTGGATGGGTGTTTACCATCTTCAACTTTGTGGGAGGACAGAGATCATCTAACATGATGCCCAAGATGGATTGAAAAACTGTCATTGAAAAACTGTCTGAAAAGGGCAGGTACTTAAAGCATAAGTATAATAGCATCTCTTATTACATGCAGCATCTATGCTAACATGGTTAATAGAGGCCATTGTTGTTTTGTTGCCTCTATTGAACCCACCATTTACGTACATGTTATTAACCTTTACTCCAATCGTTGGCCAAGGCCTAACCAAATGTTTGAGTTGCATAACCTTACCCATATCATAACCATAATTAATTTGCTATAAACACAATCCATCCCTAATCAGTACCATACTGTTGTTACTATACGAAGATAATGTATGAAGCAAGCATTTTATGAAATGTTGGCATTATAGTTGATCTACGGATATAGAGTATGTCCCATTTGTATGTCAGTTGGTTGGTATCATTAGGGTTTTAAATATGTATCTGACATTGGTTTATGAGTTTAGTAAACCTTTAAATTATGTCGCTGACCTTGACCTTTAACCTTTATGCATGTATGAGTGCACCGCAGGAGGCACAAATAGATCCTTCTGTATCAGGTTAAATTGCACTGACAAATCCACACTGTGTCTGCCTTTGAAAACATGTCAAGTAAATAGGTCTAATGGGAACAGAATCAGCAGCCTGGCTGCAATCCCAGCACAGAAATCCCCGCTCGTCTTGTTTCAACACTTGAGTTTCAGTAGGGCAATTGGATACATTGGTTATCATCTAGAAACAAAAGGCTGGTACTTGTGATGTGTAGGTTTTTTTGGAAACTCCAACAGTTTAGCAGTAAATTGGATTTGTACTATTCTGAGGCCAGTCCACACTGCCAACAGTTAACAAGTATCTCTGTATCATATCAAGTGTACATATGAGGTTGTTCTAAAGCAGGGGTGTCAAACTCAAATACACAGTGGGCCAAAATAAAAAAAATGGGTACTAGTCGAGGGCCGGACTGGTTCAATGTTTATTGCAAAACTTATTGAAATGAACTTATTGCACATATTAAACCTGGAACTAACAAAGCTTAAATGATTGCCCATAAAAACAACATTAAACATTAAATAATCAGTTGCAGTCATTTCTTATGGCTCTATCTGCAGCTTTTCCTCAGTCATTTCTTATGATTACATTTTTCCACAGGCCAACAACAGCTTCAAAAAAACAATTTCCCTCAAAGAAAAACCAAACATGCCCTGTTGTCTCAAGAAAAAAAGTGCAGAAGGAAACATCCATTGAAACTCAGTTTGCAGGTCTGTGATGCTAGCTCAAGCCAGATACTTGGCATCTCATCTTGGGTGCAAGTTCATCAAGGTTTGGGGTCAGGCTCTGAGCTGAGGAAATCCTCAGGATTGAGTGAAGGTGTGCATGCAATATACCGGCGGGCCAGATCTAATAGTAATTAAAAATTATTCTGCGGGCCGAAATTAAATCCACCAAGGGCCTGATTTGGCCCCCGGGCCTTGAGTTTGACACATGTGTTCTAAAGCATTAAATCAACATGTTTTAGTTGTTTTAAGATGTACTTCCTGTAAAAGCAGTGCAGCTGTTTTTCCTGCCAGCTGGAACTCCTCTATCCACTCACTATTAATAACCTTCCTACATCAAATACATGATCTGTTGGCATGTGTCATAGAGGCAGATGAATGTGCTCTTTCAGCTCAGTAATCTAAGCAAAAGAGATGGCTTAACTTTAAAAAAAAGTTGGTGGAACAAAAAGGAATTCAAGTTGAAACTCACCATGGTGTCTACATGTTTGAGAGGATGGTCACTGCTTGGCGCCTGATCAGAAAAAAACAAAATAGAGAGAAACAGAAAGTTAGATCAATACCTGCAACACTTTGTACCTCAGAATGTGATATTTTTTATGTTGTGTCTGGTCACATCATCTCCTGAAATGCTATGTCGCAGTTACGCTCAGCGCCATTCTTTGCCCTAATGTGGCCTGGTGGAGCAGAGTGGAGCCCCACCTTGAATGCGTGGGACCATCTATAATCCCTCTGTGCAAATATTTACACAAAGAGACAGGACTGCTTCCATTAGCCAAGACCAGAGAGTCCATCCGTGGAACTCTCTTTTTCAATGCCATATAGAGCTATGGACAGAGAGAGAGGACAGGGCCAACAGAGAGAGAGAAATTGGGGACAGAGAGAAATGAAAGAGAGTCGAGAGATAACTAAAAGAGAGTAAGAAGTGGGTGGGTGGACACTCAGGGTCGGCTATAAAGAGAGAGAGATGAAGGTAAAAACAGAGGTTCATGGCAAAGAGCAGAAGAAGAAAACATCAGAGCAATCCGTGATGTCATGAGCTTGTGTGGGCTTGGCTTACCGCAGACTACCACACATGCACAGATGTGACAAAATGAAGCATAACTAATTCAGTCTAAAACATCAGTCATACCTATATGTAGCAGAACAAACAGGAAATGATTAGTGGCACTTTTTACTGTAGTATTGTACGTAAACTGAAACATTGACTTTAATTAAATGTATTATGTCAACAGATTTCACATAACTGTAGTAGGTCAGTTGAAAGCAATATTATTAGGTTTAAATACAAAATATTAGGTTCAACTTAATAGTATTGCTTTCAACTAACCTAATTTATGTGACATTTGTTAACATAATACACTTAAATAAAGTCAACATTTCAGTTGTGTCAGTGTAGTCTACAACTGTATTTAGCTTGCTTTTATTTTAGATTTAGGATCCCTGTCACTGTTTGTCATCATTGTGTAGAGCAGAAATGCAGTATATCTTGGACTACTTTGTTGCACATAGATTTGAGTAATGTCAAAAAGTGGCAAAAAGGTAGTATTGAACCTCAATAGGCGCTTTCACACCGCAGTACTTTTCCCACTTTAGTTCCGATATGGTTCCGAAATGTTGCGTTCACACCAAAAAATTCTGGAACTACAATTAGTTAATGAGAACCTTTTTACCGCCTTTTCCGTCCCTGCTAGAGAGCAGGGACTTTCGTGGGAGAAAAAGGTTCCTATTTCTGATTGGCTGGGCGGATTGCAAACCACGCCCCGTAAAACTCCCAAAAGGTTTTGTGAAGCCGCCATTTTATTATCCTCGCATTAGCATTATTAGCATTAGCATTAGCCCAGCGCACAAACGCAGAGAGACTAACTTATGGCAACACAAAAGAAAACATGGGAGCGGTGGAGATGAGGAGGTGTCGGCGTTCTGGCGATTTACTCGGAAGGCTTCAGTAGAAGCTGCTGGGAGTCCCAGCAGCTTCTACTGAAGCCAGTCCCCAACTCCGGGGACTTCCGGCCGGGGACTTCGGGTGGCAGTATACGCCGTGAAGTTGTTTGCGGCCTGCCAGTAAACCCAAAGCAGAAGAAGAAGAAGTGACGTCAGCGGCTTCATTTGCCTAATCCTCCCCCAGGGATTTATTCCGGTGTGAACGCGATATGTACTTAGTTCATGAGAACTAAAGAGTTCTCATGAACTAAGTTCTGATGAACCTTTGTGGGAAAAGTACTGCGGTGTGAAAGCGCCTATTACTTTGTTCTCGTGTGACGAAAAACAGCCCTTAAACTGTAAAACGTCACGGTCAGATCCTTAGGTTTACTTATTTTTTGATGAAATATGTTCATTTCCAAACTAGTAAAGAACCTAAACTGGAGACCACATTTTACTCTAGGAACATTTGGATAAAGGAAGCATTGAGCTCATGCAGGACACTAAAGTTAAATCCCCCAGCTGTTATCAGCTGACAGCCCACTGAGTGAATCACCATCTGTAATTAGTCACACTCCAATTACAGCTCAGTTTCACAGGTCCTAAGCCTTTTTACTGGAGATGTAAATCTTTAAATAAATGGGTCAAAACCAAGAGGCAACCTCAAGGTTTGAAAAGTGAAGCCACTGTGAAAGTGCCTTGAACATGGAATGTTGTGTACAGCCTGCAGGTGGCAACTGCAAATGAAATTACTTCTCACTTGATTTTTCACCTAAGTAAATATTTTATTTTTTCAACCAAATAGTCTCAATGGCTAGTACAATAGGTAATATTTAATACAACATAATGTTCAGTGCGATAGAATAGATATGAAAAAATGATCTTGCTGCCCTCTTGATTTATTACCCAAACGTAAACTAATGTGTTTGTGGTCTCAATAACTAGTTTCTGGTTTCTTCTTTTCTACAGCATGATATACATTTTCTAAATGTTGGTCCCATTTAAAGTAGAATAGACGACAAAGCAGGGTTTGCTTATGGAGCGGGGCTACCATGCGATCACTTGTTTTCGTCAACACTTTCAAATTTATATTCAGTATAATAAATTAAATGTAACATTTTAAATTGGCTAAAATGTCTTGTTCAGCATTTGGCTGTACTTATCTCCATCTTCTCTTGTTCCAACAACCAAGATGGCGACTGAAAAACGGCCAAAATTGTGGCCTCAGAACGATACCCAACAAACCAATTGGTGACATCATAGTGGCTTCATCCATATGGAGTCTTTGGTCGCAACATTTGGTTTACAAATGTAAGGCATCCGGATGATGTGTGGGGGGTTGACTAAAATAAACTAGAGTAAACCTTCATGGAATAATGTAAGAGCAACATTGTGATTAATTGATGTGTAAATAGATAGCAACAGAGCTCAATTGGACAGAGGGATAAAGGATATAAGTCGTTTTTGGTACACAGAAAAAAAGAAATATAAAAATACCACTTATTCTTTGAAGTACAGAGCAGTAAAGAGTTATGCTGTTTAATGTTGTAAATCTGAATTTGGATCAAAGTCTCCTCTATGGTAGTGATCACTAGACGGTACCAACACAAAGAGCTTCACTATGACACCAACGATGCTGTGCTTCTGTAGAAACGTTCAGTGGAATATAAACAGTAAATGCAAAGGGTAAATTATAGTCTGCCTCTGCAGGGCCCAGAATACAGACTAAACGCCCAGAGCAAACCACCAACCAAAGAGAAAGAGGGATGAAGGGAAGAAGGGAGAGAACCATTATAACCAGTGATTTACCAATTTACATTTAAAACACCCAAAGATTAAAAGAAATGCTGTTTAATTAACACTAGAAGTCCCCTTGAATACCTCAATTTCATATCACAACTATCTGCTCTCTCTACCAGTTAGCTGAGTTGTAGCACAACCGACAAATGGAAGACAGAGTTGTTTCTAGAAATGAAGGAAAAGGAAACCCCAGATTGATGTTTTAGACTGTGGATTTGCTCGGAGGTCAACATTTTCAGCCGAAGGCATTTTAACACAAATAGAGACTATTGTGTGTGAACAGAGAAAAACACACACAGACCCAAACAATTCTCACAATGATATATTCTAACATGTGCGTTTCCGTTTCGTGCAATTGCTGCAAGATGGCCGGAGCGTGTGTGTGTGTGTGTGTGTGTGTGTGTGTGTATGTGTGTGGATTTTCACTGGAGCTTGCCACTCATTTAAAAAGCATTAGAAAGCCTGGGAAGCTGTGTATCAGCAAAATAGCCCTCAGAGGAAGTGTTTGCAGTTTCTCCAAGCCCTCTACAAACGAAACATTTGAAGAAAAACTGTAGCACAAAGGCCAGTAATGGTATCAAATACTTTTTTTTATCAATGCAATTCTTGCAAGCCATGCACATTAAGGTCTCTACACACCAACCTGAGACCAAAGAACGCGTACCGAAGGCGTCCCGACTTTTACGTCAGCTACGTCAGGCTTCGTCGGATAAAGCCGCCCGCCTACGAACACACCGCAAATACTTCATCCGACGAGTGGCAATAACTCTCCTTACCAGCAGGCGGCGGTAGTGTGTATTCGTCATTCAAAAGAGGCAACAACCGGAAGACAGACTGCGTTTTATACACCGAGAGAAGAAGAACAGACTTAGTAATATAAACAAACAAACACAGCCTGATCAGTTGGTCTTCACTTTCTTCATTCCATGCCGTCATGATAAAAAAGAAACTCTTGCGTCCGGGTGAGATGAAAATGAGGAAGATTAGCCGTCTGTGTATGCCTTCTTATCGTTTGTTTTGGTCCCTCACTTCCGCTTCACTTCTGATGCACTGATTCGCTAAGCTGAACAGCCAATCAGAGTGATTGATTTGTCCCGACGTTCTTTGGCCTCCCGCGGCCGATTCAACATGTTGAATCGGCGGCGGGAGGAGGCGGGAGGGTTGAAAATGTGCCGTAAAGAGACGACACACCAACCTGAGTAGTGCGACGCGAATGCCCGACTGCCTCTGACGGCTTCGGACGGCTTCTGACTCCCAAAGTCGGGCCGGTGTGTAGAGGCCTTTAAATCTGTGTCTCATCATTTTAAGGACAGGAATGGGGTCTTTGCTTTAACACACCAAAATGATAAACATGTTCTTTGTCATAGTGACTCAAGATCAAGAGGTTAGTCCTCAGGGCCTGGAAGTATCTTAAACATGCATTCTTTTAAATGACCAAAAAGGGGCGAACAAGAAGTAGTCAAATTGTATGGAAGTCTATGAGGAACTATACTTTTCTATTGTTATATTACTTCAATAAGCGTTAACTAATCAATATGTGGTCTCAATCACTAGTTTGTATTCTTCTTAAATACAGCACGATGTTCTTTATCTAAATGATGGCCCAGATTACAGATCAATTGACGATAAAGCAGGGTTTATCATGTGGCAACCTTCCCATTAACGAGCCGCCACCACGGCACCACTATCATGTCATTGTTAAGCTTTCGGTTTTACATAAAGACACACTAAAGAAGAAGTGTTTAGCTGTTCATTTGTTTCCATTAAGAACCATTGTTAAGTATGTTTTTGTCAAGCCAAAATGAGCATCACAATTATCACAGTTAACATGAATTAGGAATGCACTTTGCCAACCAAGCTAGCTATAGCTGCAGTACATGGCCATGCTTGGCCCAGCTCTACGCTCTCCTTCAAATAGGGTCAACATTGACAGCAGAAATGCAAAGTTAGAGGTTTTTAACAGCAGTCCACAAACCAAAGGGTTAAGGTTGCTACTCAAAAATGTTTATGCAGTCTACGGTTCAGACTCCAAGCCAAAACTTGCTTCTGATCAATAGCTAAATGTCTTGTCAGTGCTTTGATAGGAAAAAGACAGCCAGTAAGTCCAACACATAATTGTTATCTAAAAACAAAATGCAAGGGAGAAATAGCCTATACTACACAGTGCAAATAATATTAAAACAAGCTTGAGAAGCCTTTGTGACTAGCGCTAGCATGTTAGCCATTGGGATGCTAACTACAGTAGCTCAGCAACTAGTCCTGCTAGTAGTCTTCACGCCACCACGTTTCTCGCACGACCACGCGAAGAAAAGCAAATTAATTTAATTGTTCCACAATACTTTGTGACGGAGCTGATGGCTGCATATCATGTCATGCAGTTTTTAATGACCAAGCCACATTAGCATCAGTAGGAACATCAAGTTGATGCCACAGTTCCAATATGACCAGTCAAGACCATATTGTTTGTCTGCATAAAGACAGGGAAAATGCTCTAAATACTATAAAGTTATTTAAATAGAATCATGTGAAATTGTCCACGTAAGCATCCTTTAGTGGTAGTATTGAAAAAAGACAATGTGTTAATCCTAAAGAGACAGTCAAGTTTTTTGTACAGGATAATGCACTCCTTTATCATAATGAGTAATGGCTAAACATCTGAGAAATTGCTCAAACTACACCTGGAAGTACTGTGGAAACAGAACCACATTCCAGACACAAAGAGCCAAATGTGTCACATTCTCCGAATCAAAAAAACCCGTATTGTCCTCAAACCTAATTAGACAAGATTCAAGAGGAGAGACGAAGAAGAAAATCACTGTTGTGTAGCCAAGAGCTCTGCAGCACCTGCACAAAGAGTGAAACACACTACCCCACAATCCAGTGCACTAAATATGTCAGGGTACACATATTTCTCCAACAAAGGATATCGATTGGACAGTATCTCAGAACAGGGGGAGAAAGAAAAACCTTATCCATTGCGGATACTCAGGTTTTCGAACTCTTTGGCCCATCTCCAGCTCAGAGCCATCCCATCACCTTGAGCCGAGTCAGCGGAGCATCATATTGCATTTGTTCTCATGAGAGCAGCTAAATACAGGCTGTTGATCTCCCATGTGGTACCAAATAGTAACAGACATAAAAATAGACAACATTATCATAACATTTTGCTTAAAAGGAAAACTAAATCAGTGTTTCCTGCTTCATGGGTGGCGGCTGAGTTATTGTTGATCAATACCAATGATACAAATATATTTCATGGGTGCTTACAGCTGCATTCTGTCACGATTCACTGATGCTTTACTTTGTTAGATGTTTTTCTGTAGCTTTTGCCATTTGTATCAGTAACAATAACAATGAACTCACCAAAGTAATTGCTGAGATATTGAGACATGGCACAAGAAATGAATCAGACAGTTTACAAACAAGCTTACAGTTTAGACAGATTCAACTGCTCTTCAAATGTTCACCCTTCTTGTGATCTAGGAGGGAACTGTTAAAAGTAGGGTAGGTAAGAATGGAGAAACCAGCTTGAGTGCGCTAGAATTTGTAAGTACACAACCGGAAAAAATCTGCCCCTTCCTTCAGACTTCCTTACAGAGCCCCTCCTCCAACACACACGAATGCGCACATGACCAATGAGGGCACGAGATAAGTTTGTGCACGAGATGGAAGGCTGACAGGCAGGTAGGCCATCCAGTTATCTGCCGCGGGCCGAGGCAGATAATTGGACTTGCTTTTCACAGCGCCACGGCTTCCACAGATGAAATATTTGTATATATTCATTGCCATAGCATTTAATTTATTCATTGCTATCGGGATGTTAAGAGCATTCCATGGAATATAACAAAAAGTGTTTCTGAAGTGAATTACCTACCCTACCTTTAAGAGTATTACAAGCAAAACATTTAAATAAAAAAGAGTAGTTCAGGAATGAGTCCTTAAACCAGGAAATTAGTAAGAATTGTAACCCTTCTGGCCCCCTATGTGTCTTAAAACAGCGGTTGCTCAATGTGGCTAAATGAGACTATTAAATGCCATCATGCTGAACATTAGCGCCCTTTAGCTTAGCGGTGGTGATGGAAACTCATGCGGCCATGATGTAGGTTGTTTATAGCCTTTAATGTGAGCCTCTAGTTCTTGCAAAAGCATTTACGCTTTAAAAACAAAGAAACTGTTTAAGTATGTAGAGATTATCCTGCTGAAAAATATGTGTTAACGTGTTTGTCACAGACCTTATTTTCTGAAATGTTCCAAAAAGCAATGGAAATATCCCTTTTTTAGAGGGAGTCCTTGCGTTGCTAACTTCCAGGTGGGAATACAAAAATACGTCATCACTGCACCACTCTATAGTGAAACTGAGTATATTAGAAATGGTGCTAATAAATTTTCAGTGCATAATAAAACAGTATGTGCACAGCTATGGCAAGAGCAGTGAGACAACATTTAAGCAGGAAGTGGGTCTCTGTTTACACCAGAGAGTTTATTTAAAACATGTCTTATCAATCATTTTTCCTCCCCTATATCACACACAGAGTGATAACAAAAACTACAAAAACATGACCTAAGTGGTAAAACAATTGGAATTTCCCTTTATTGCCCTTTAAGACCGCACATGAGCCGTCCATTCAAGAATATACAACACGGCTTATTCACAGACGAGCTATAATTACTGAGTTTACGCAGCTTTGTTACTCATGTTCGTGTGTCCTTAGCAAACTGTGACGTGAAAACACACAGATGGAGGGACACCATGAACACAGCCACGTGTCTGTCTTCTGTAAGCACAGCACATCAGAGTGTGTGTTTTTACGCCGCAGCCCGTTATCTCTGCCAACGCCGCACCATGTGCTTGCTTTCACATGAGCACAGAGGCTCCTTGGACCAATTTACCAAATTATAGCCCACTATTATAAACAACTATTACTATTATAGCTCACAACTTGCAGGTTTTTTTTTTTACTAGATTTATGCTTAACCTTGCCTGAAAATTACAATTAAAAAAGTTAATGCAGGATTTGATATGTTTTACAAGACATAAGGGCAATAATTCAGAGGGGAAAGGAGCCGTTTTGAGAGTCTTTGTCATACGTCAAACGCGTCATATTACGTCACATGGGGGAGCAACTTTCTCGGACTCCTTCTCTGCCCAATCCGCGGTAGTAGTTTGTAGTTGTTTTAAGCGGTTGTGATTTAGTGAGCTGGTATTTTTTCGGTAATTTTACATTGCATTTCACCATTTGTAATCATGGTGAGCTGGAGTTTGTGCAGGTATCACAAACTCCAGCTTGTCAGGACATCGAGTCCACAGTTTCCCTAACAGGAAAAGGACCGGAGCTAGCTTTCGTTCCTGGGTGCGTTGTGCAAGGTGCATCCACCTCCCTGCAGCACATACTCTCCACAGCTGAGGCCTATCAAACAAAACGTTTATCAGGAAACCGTATTACATCTCTCTCCCCCCTTCGCTCCTCTCTCTCTCCCCCCCTTCGCTCCCTCTCTCCCCCCTTCGCTCCTCTCTCTCCCCTCCGGTACACAGCACCGTAAGAGTAGTGTGGAGTTGCATTAGGTAACGCTGTGGTGGCTGTACTCCTCCAGCCGTCTCCTTTGTGTTTGTTTGTTTGTTTGTTTTCCCCTGTCTGTGTTGTTTGTGTGGGCGTGGTGGCTGTCACTCCTGGCTCCCGGCTCAACCTCCACTCACCTGCTGCAATCAGCTGTGCACCCTCCCCGACTACACACGTGCTTTCCATCAAGCCATTTACAACGGCATATTAACGGAGGCTCCACAACCTTTCTCCGCCAGATCGTCCTGCCAGTAACGTTACTATATTATCAATACTACTTTAGTTATAGCCTGATATATGATAGCTAACTTTACAATGTTGTGATGTGACCGACGTTAGCTAACATTAACTGTAGCTAACGCCGGTCACTCACCAAGACAGCTGCACTGTTCTCCACTGGTTCTCCTCACACCACAGCTCCATTTCTCGCCGATGGCCGTTATTTCTTCTAATCCTTGGCTGCTCCTGGTCTCTTGTAAGCCTAGCAGGCTCATAATTATATGGTTGTGGTCCGTCATATGCATTCGAATATTTATTTTCAACCTCTTCTTTGTCAAAACTAGCATTGTGATCCATGTTTATTACTATGTTAGACCGGCCACTCTCCCCCATGTGACGTCACACGCGGGAGGTCACATGGGGAGGCTTTTTTTATGCGGAAGTAAAAATGTCTTACAAAAACGACGCCAGATGTCACTGTAGTGTATATTTATGTATATTTTTTGGAAAATCTAGTGTATATATCATTTTCCTACACATTTATTCACTGGTGTCTCTAACCTGCAAGTTGCTCTTTAAGGAAAGCAGAGGTAGCTAGCATTCTGGGAGTTTCCCCCTTTGAGCGGCGGGGATAAACGGTGTGTGTGTGTGTGTGTGTGTGTGTGTGTGTGTGTGTGTGTGTGTGTGTGTGTGTGTGTGTGTGTGTGTGTGTGTGTGTGTGTGTGTGTGTGTGGAAAATCGGTTTACAGTTCTGTTTCATATGGGTGTTGAGAGATGTATCCATAGATCTCTTAAGTTTGCTCTCAAAGTGCACCAGATTGATGCATTTAATTTCAATATTAAAAAAAAAATCGTCCCGGGGGAGCTTACACCTATATGCCTTGAGCTGATTATCGAGGCTTCATTGTAACAGTCGCGGGTACACTGTGTATGTGCGTGTGGGGAGTGTTGCAGTAGAAAATTCAACTGTAGCGCCCGGGACATTAATGGGAAACCCTAAATGTTTGAGCACCCTCTATGAAACGTCAAGCTACCCCACAGCACCCCCAAAAGAAAATATCTGGCGCCGCCACTGGCAGCACCCCCGCTGCTCCTTTGTAGTCTGTCATTGTTCTTAGTCCCGCCCACATGTTCCGGGTGTTACAGCCTTTGAAGTCAGACTCCACCTTGTCTTTGTATTGTCTCTTTGCACTGCTGATAGCTCTCCAGAGTTCATACTTAGATTTCCTGTACTCCTCCAAATCTCCAGCTCTGTGCGCGATAGTGCGCGCTTTCAGTTTGCCACGCACCTCGCCGTTTATCCAGGGCTTTTGATTCGGGAATGTTCGTACAGAAACCTTCGGTACCACGTCATCCCAATGTAGCAGATGACCGTGTCCGTGTGTGTGTGGATGTTGTTGTCCTCAAACACACTCCAATCCGTAGATGCAAAGCAATCCTGCAGAGCTGAATCTGATTCCTCACTCCATCGTTGTACTGTCCTTTTTATCGGTCTGTCCCGTTTAAGTTTCTGCCTGTAAGCAGGCAGCAGCAGCAGCAGCAGCAGTGAGATGTGGTCTGATTTGCCGAAGGGAGGGCGAGGGAGAGGGCGAGGGAGAGCCTTATATCCATGTCGAAAAGGGGAATAAACATGGTCCAGTATGTTTCCCTCGCGTCGGGCAGCTGATGTGTTGAAAGTATCTCGGCAGAACTTTCTTCATGTTGGCGGTATTAAAGTCCCCGGCCACAACGAACGCCACCTCTGGCCGCAAAGTCTCCCTACTGTCGATAATCCCAAACAGCTGATCGAGTGCCGTGTTGTTGTCGGGGAGCGGCGGAATATACACTGTAGAACAAGGTAAATTGTTTCCCTCCCTTATGTTTTTTATTTCTTTATTTGTTTGTTGCATCTTTTTTTTATAATAAATGTAAATATATGTTAATTGAAGATGTAAACACATTTTTAATATCTATTTTTAAGGTTTTTTTTTTTTTTAAAGGGCCAATGTGTAGCGTTTTGAGAATCCATTGGCAATATATTGGCAAATATAATATACTTTTTACAGTTTATTAAGCATGTAACAACCTGAAACTAAGAATTGTTGTGTGTTCATGAGTAGCTGAGAATGCGCCCTTCATATCTACACAGGAAGCAGTTTGTCCTGAAAAAGTCTGCCGTGCTGCACCACCAGATTTAAGAGTGGCATCAAATAGAATGTTGCATGCGTGTCTGCACACAATGTTATATTTTCACAGCTAACTCTAATCAAACATCATACAGTAATTAATTAACTACATGAGAGTTGCGCACCTGCATTTAAAGCTGTGCATGTTTCAGTTGGAATCTGTAGGTATAGGCAATTGAACATGGTTGTTGGGTTGGGGCCCAAAGTCATATCTTTCCCTTCTTGCTCCGCCCCTGGCAGAGTCTGTGTAGTGTCACTCAAAACACATGGAAAGTTCTGCTGTTGTTGTCAGAGTATATCTTCGTGTGTGTGTGACTCAGACCAAGGGTGTGTGCCGACGGATGCCACTCATCCTCTCCACCCTTACTCCGGTACCACCCTGCACATTTTTTTGGACAATACTTTGGAAACACACCAACTCTACTCCTATGTTTACACTGCGTCTCTAAATATCTCCCACACTGAGATCTAGCCTTCTTAGACATGCCTCGATGTGCTATTGTTTTCACTAAACTGCCAAAATGATGCAACTGTATTTTTGTTTTGATGAGATATTATGCAGCATTCCTCGCAGCAGAAAAGTAGCTAAATCACTGTCGAAGGGACTCATTTGCAGAGAACGAAAACCCCCACAAGTCTGCTTTTTTATAGTTCCTCTGAAGCTAGACGACTGATTTATGCCTCAAGGAAAATTCCAAAAGTAATAAAGACCTCCAATAATTAGTGAATATTTGGTGTTTGAGGTGTCACTGGTGTAGTTGTCTCGGATTTAAATAGCAAATAAGCTGTAACAAAAAAGTAAATGGCCTTTAAGCTGCCACCTCTAGTGTTTATGTGTTGGTATGTGTAAAACACTATCCATCACAGTGTGGGGGGACACAGTGGGCTGTTATGTACAACAGTACCTTCTATTGGTGCTAACACAAACTGCAGGCCTACACACTGGGGGGGGGGGGGTGTTTCCAGGGTTTGGGTTGGAGTGCGTATGCCTATTCCCCTTCCCACCCCCCTCTGAGGTAGGGGGCTTCCAACATGCCAGAGATCCCTAAGGACCAGCGGAGAGGAGAGGACGGCCTCGCTGTGGGAAAAACCTCGGAGCCACCTGCGACCCTAAACCACCTCTGCCTTCTCCGAGCACCCCCCCCCCCCCCCCCCACACACACACACCCCACCCCCGTCCCTGCTCTAACTGATACGGACCTGACCGCTCTCTGTTATGTAACCCAAGGACTTCTGCAACATGTGAGAGAGAGGAGGGACCCTCTGAAGGCACCCGCCAAGTATTTATACTCTGTGTGTGTGTGTGTGTGTGTGTGTGTGTGTGTGTGTGTGTGTGTGTGTGTGTGTGTGTGTGTGAGAGAGAGAGAGAGAGAAGAGAGAGAGAGAGAGAGAGAGAGAGAGAGAGAGAGAGAGAGAGAGAGAGAGAAGAGGAGAGAGAGAGAGAGAGAGAGAGAGAAGAGAGAGAGAGAGAGAGAGAGAGAGAGAGAGAGAGAGAGAGAGAGAGAGAGAGAGAGAGAGAGAGAGAGAGAGAGAGAGAGAGTGTGTGTGTGTGTGTGTGTGTGTGTGTGTGTGTGTGTGTGTGTGTGTGTGTGTGTGTGTGTGTGTGTGTGTGTGTGTGTGTGTGTGTGTGTGTGTGTGTGTGTGTGTGTGTGTGTGTGTGTGTGTGTGTGTGCACGCGCGCGTAAAGGGTTCTCACATACAATTCACACAACTCCGCTCTTAATATTTCAACACTGCATATGTCCCAATATGGAAATAACAGAGGAACATAATCAAAATTCCCTTTAGGTAAAAAAAAAAGGGAAAGGGAATTGCGCAAGCCTTATCTTGACTTCTGTTCTTCATCACTACAATGTATTTTTTTTGTTTTTTATTCCCGTTTCCTTGTCCTAGCTCCTTGAACTTTTCCTATGTACGCTGAGGGGGCTGCAGCAGCCCCATCTGCGAGGCTCCACTAGTCTTATTCCAAGCAATAAACGGTGCTGTTTATCAGAAGAAAGATCTAAACTGCAAGTGTTGATGGGTAAAAAATGAAGGATGTTGGAGTCTGACAACCAGCAGTTAAAGTTAGGAAAGCCTGACACAACAAAGCAGTCTGAATGCGACCACAGTCTGAACTAAACGGTACTTTCTTACACTCGAAGGAACATTGGTGAGGGTAAATTACAGCGCAGCGTGCAGAGCAGTGCATTATGATAATAGGTCAGAAGGACTGGGATTGTTTTAACTCTGCAACACCTCACCCCGTGGGATGACTTCATAAAAATGCAGTTAACAAGCCACTGTATGTTTGTAATTAGCAATGTAAACCAATGTAAATTACAAGTGTGTTCAGGTGTTTGAGACTAAAGAATACACTTTTGCGTGTTTCTAAGAGTCCACACACTACATTTTACAGAATTAACTAAAAGGGCAATTGTAGACCTCCACCAAGGCCTTTCCTATAAGTGATTCTGATTCATTCCAAAATGTAATGAGAAATTCCTTAGCCAATGCCATATCCTTCATCCAAATATAATGAAATCAGCCCATTTGTATTTTTCTGTAATCCTGCCAACAAACAGAAATACAGACCGACAAATAGAAAAAACTAAACGTAAACTAAACAATTATGAAGGATGTTAAATGTAAAAGAAAAGGTTAGATTTTATCATCTTTTAGGGATCTAAGGTGCGGTTGTTATCCTATATCAAATAGTCACTAACAAAACGCCTACATTTATGTCAGGTTTGTCTAATAAAAGGGAGGTTTTGAAAATTATGTTTTAAAAAAAAGATTCAAAGTGACTTCCTCTCGAAATTCCAGAGAATATCCGTTTAAAAAGAATCACTTTGCCCCAGTTTTGATCATTCTCTCTTCCTCCATCTTAGCTGGAGTAGTTTCCTGCAGGATAAAAATGTTCATGACATCTATACTTATGTAATATATACACCCTTGACTATGGCTGGATCATCACGTAGAACACATAAGCCTGACGCCTGCCTCCTCGTTCAATATTAAACAGTTATTTTACGGCCTAGTTTGTCCATTCCCAGGGAATTGGGATCATATATCGTTGCAGGATGCCTGCTCGGTGCTTGTATACAGAGCGTAACACAGGGCACATCAGGGAAATATGTGTGGTTATAAACACAGTGCTAATTGGACCACATCTAGACCATCTTTGCCCTGCAGTAACTCATTACTCAGCAATGTCCTGGCCCCGTTCCTCCACTACATAAGACCCAAAGAAAAAAAAAAGTAGCTCCATGACGTAAGTGTCAGTGGTTTATGGTTTTCTGAGCGCATATCTTTGCTTGTGGGTTCATGCATTCTTTATGTGTGTTTCTGGGGGGTTCAGATGTGCAGTCTACCTCACCGGAATACCTAATATATCTCCCTCACCCTCCATCCAGACATCCAGGTTTCTGTGTCTGCGCAAAATGAAAACCTATTCTTGGCAGAGCTGTATGAAGGTAGATATGGTGCAAAATGCGAGAGCTTGTAAAACCTGATGTGAGCACTTGCAGAAAATAAATCTGAGCTTGTGTGCATACATTTACACTTGTATAAAAATATCCACGTATCTGTGAACCAAATTTGAAGTCACAGAAGAAAAAAAAAAGTTTTGTAGCTTGTAGAAAAAAAAATGAACTTAGTGATGAAATGTTCACTTGCAGAATAATATATATTTTTTAAATATATTTTCCATTACAACTGCAACTTGGTTATTACAACCTCTCAAGTCAGTCATTACAACTTCACGAATCTGCTCTGTGGCAGTATAAATCGAAGAATCTGCGGCCTTGACTTTTGCTACACTTCTTTCAATGAATGTGTCGCTAAAGTCATTTTCACCTGTAGATGTGGGGGGAGGGAGGGGGGTTGGAGCGAAGGGGCGGAGCTATCAAGAGGACGAGGCGCAAGATCGGGTCACCCCTCGATTCCACCGGGTCCGTCTGCGTCGCGTCACGGCTGCGCCGCGGTTTTGGTCTGGCCTCCTCCGGCGTCATACCCTACCGGGCGCGTTTCAGACGCATTTCAGAAGCGGAGCGTCTTGCCTGCCGGCTCGCAGTTTTTGTTGATTTGGGCATATTTCCTGGACAGGCTACTTTGTACAGACAAAGTTAATAATAATTGTAATATTCCAGTTATAAACGACATGAATCAAAGATGTGTTGCTGTATTTTAGTGGTAAAAAAATGCATTCATCATCATAATTATTCTATATATATAATTTACACAGTGCCTGTAAACCGGAGGAGAACGCTGGCATTTCTCCTCCTACTTGAAAGACTACGGAGGGATAGGGTCTGCAAAATTAGTTTATTTTGGGGATGGGCCGGATGCTCTGACCGTTCCACTTCCTGCCCGGCACCTCTGCAACGCCTCGCGTCGAAAATAGACTTGCATCCTATTTTGAGCGGAGCCCAGCGCTGAGACGCTTCTGGGACGCTTCTGAGCCGTAACGCGGCGTGTCTAGTGGAATAGCACCCATTGACTAGAGTGGCCGCGATCTTCGCGAACGCCGCGGCGCAGCCGTAACGCAGCCGTAACGCAGCCGTAACGCAGCCGTAACGCGGCCGTTCTAGCGCCGTGCTTCGCTCACAACAACAACAATGGGGGACTGCGTCGGGTCGATGATCGTGTTACTTTTAATCATACAAAGCCAGATTAAATTAAATAACTACTTCTCCAACCTTATACTTTTCTCCAGAGTGCCGTGGTTCATTAGGGGCTTTCAAACCGGAGTACTTTTACCCGTACTTTTCCAATTTAGTTCCGTTAGTGCCTGGAATTTTGCGTTCACACCAAAAAGAGAACTTAGTTCAGAGAACTTTTACCCCCATTTGTTGAGCCTGCTAGAGAGCAGGTACTTTCCTGGGGAGAAAAAAGTACCAATTTCTGATTGGCTGGGCGAATTGCAAACCACGCCCCGTAAAACTCTGAAAAGTTTTTTGAAGCCGCCATTGTATTTGCTGGCATTAGCATTATTAGCATTAGCATTAGCCCCGCGCACCAACGGAGAGAGAATAACTTATGGCAACACAAAAAAAACATGGGAGCGGCGGAGTGATGAGGAGGTGTCGGCGTTCTGGCGATTTACTCGGAAGGCTTCAGTAGAAGCTGCTGGGAGTCCCAGCAGCTTCTACTGAAGCCAGTCCCCAACTCCGGGGACTTCCCCGGGGACTTCGGGTGGCAGTATACGCCGTGAAGTTGTTTGCGGCCTGCCAGTAAACCCAAAGCAGAAGAAGAAGAAGTGACGTCAGCGGCTTCATTTGCGTAATCTTCCCTCAGGGACTTATTCCGGTGTGAAAGCGATCGGCTCTTTAGTTCCATGGGGGAACTAAGTGCTGGGAACTAAGTACGGAAAAGTAGTTGGTGTGAAAGCGGCTATTGTTTATTAATGTGTTACAGCGGCATTTACCGACCGCTGCAGTGCTGCTCGTCCACTGGAGTTTATTAACTCACAGCAGCGGCCGCTGTAAAGTATTCACTGTCCGACTTTCACACAAGCAGCTGATAAATATCCCCAATTCCCCATAAGTGAATGTGTTTCAGTATGCATTGACGCTGTTTGGCATCAGAATGCTGTTATGAAAGTTTCTCTGGTATAAAATGGGTGATGTTAGCATAGCAACCGAAGCTAAACTGACTATAGGCCTATTGACTAGGCTACTTGTTGCTTGTTGCTTTAACTTGTGGCATAGGCTAAGCCGTTTTCTACAGGCACATTTTACCGGCGTATTTTTCATTATGATTCTACTTGTGATAGTCGGACATGACAACCTGTGCAGCCCATTTATTGATTCCATCCGATAGCTGCTATAATACAAAACAAAACGTCTGCCCCCTCCACAATGATCAATAACAGCAAACGGATGGTCAAAGTAAGGTACAAATAAACAGAATCACACGAAGCCTGGTTACTGGTTAGTGTTGCCTGACTTTATAAAGTGTGTTTTTTTTACAAGTGTGTGGTTGCGTTCTAGTCACTTTGCTCAGCACTACTGCTTGTTACAACTTTTATTTGCCGTACTCTCTATAAACTGTTAGTTCAGGTTAATCTCGCCCCCCTCCGACGTAAGCGTGACATATGCGGTTCTTGCCTAGACCGACACTTTTTTCGAGCTTGGTAAGAACCGGTTTTCGGGGAGAAGAGCCGGCTCCGCTGCGGCGTGAACAGGAAAAAACGGTGCTTATCAGGCTCTAGCTCCGAACCGGCCCTGGAACCGCGTTGGTGTGAAAGGGGCAACATGCAGGGCCCTGCAGTCATCCGGTTCGACCTGACATGGCTGTGTGACTGACCCGAGCTTGCGCCTCCTCGTTCTGATAGCTCCGCTCCTCCCCATGTTCCTCCCCCCACATCTACAGGTGAAAATTACTTTAGCGACACATTCATCGCAAGAAGTGTAGCAAAAGTCAAGGCTGCAGATTCTTCGATTTATTCTGCCACAGAGCAGATTCGTGAAGTTGTAATGACTGACTTGAGAGGTTGTAATAACCAAGTTGCAGTTGTAATGGAAAATATATTTAAAAAATATATATTTTTCTGCAAGTGAACATTTCATCACAAAGTTCATTTTCTTTCTACAAGCTACAAAACTTTTTTTTTTTCTTCTGTGACTTCAAATTTGGTTCACAGATACGTGGATAGTATAAATGTATGCACACAAGCTCAGATCTGCAAGTGCTCACATCAGGTTTTACACGCTCTCGCATTTTGCACCATATCTACCTTCATAGAGCTGGCTCAACATGAGGGCACATTTTGAAGAATGCTCCCAGCATGCTTCACTGCACCTAGTGCAGGGGTCTGGTAGGGGGTAATCACTTATGCCATCATCACAGTTGGATGGGATCTTCCAACCACACATCATCAATTGCAATGAGCGTTGGCATCCCCTTCTCAAAGTGTGCACTCCTTAATTAGTTGGGTTCCTGTATTTGATTTAGGATTAAAGGCTGCTAATTTCAAAATGACACACATTTTGCTTGTACATGCTGGTGCATTTAAGGCTTACACACTTCAATTTAGTCTAATTTCTGTCAGTTACCAAAAGTGTGGCTCCACTGACAATTGATCAGTTTCCTGTACCACTGGATCCACGTAAGGCCTATTGCCCCGCATCTTGGAACAGACTCTGATGCCTACAATTGGTGGACATTCCCAAGAATCAACATCTACAAAGGAGTGTGATATCATCTAACATCCCACAACACCTGCTAAATGGTCCTTGGGGTAAGTTTAATCAACATTGTTTGATTTTCCTAAAGCCATGAAGATGTTTGGGTTAGTTGTTTAGTCTGAGAGTCAGTGAGAGTGCAACAGGGGACAGCAGGGAAGTGACCACACACACACAAACTCTGACTTGCATGTTGTACTTGTTTGTGCACTGAAGTTGCATATGTCTGCAACTAGAATAATCTTTCAATCAGTACGCTTGATCTGAAATCAGTTGTTAAAGGGTTGAGAACTCTGATGTCAATATAAAAACAGGATAGGGCAGAACATTTCTTATTCCGGGATTAAGAAAGTCTTATGATCTGCACTAAGTTTAACTGCCTGTCTGTCTTTTGATTGCTTGTCATTTAAAACAAAAAAGCCATTTATTCTCGTAGTAACACTACAACACCTTTTGCTCCAAAATCCGAAACCTACAAAATAATCTAACCTTAATTGGATTAGATTCAAATTTATTGTCGTTACTACAACAAAATGCAGTTTGCATCCAACCAGGGACTGCAGAGAGTAGATAAAGCGCATGAGGTTACAGTATATTTCATGTATTGATTCTTTAATTGAATTTAGTGGTCCAATTAAAAGCAGTCAAATCCAGAGGCAGCACTTGTTATACTTATGCTAAAAAACAGCTGCATGAAAACATTTCAATATCATCCAGTATGGAACAATATTATCAACTAATAAAGCTATGTATTTCTTGTAGCTGGTCCCATCTGGGTGGAATGTCTGTATTCTCCAAATAAAAAGCTCTCTTTTTTAGTTAATAGTTGATGTTGCGATCAGTCTGCACCTGAGTGAGGCGGTAAATCATGTTGCTCTCAGGCCGCAAGCGAAGGAATTTACCAAACAAGGTGCTGCGGAGGGCTGACACCCCTCCGGCTGGAGAGCTGCTGCTGGGAGCGCTCGCAGGCGTGCACGCTCACACAACCACGTTCACACTACCACGCTCACACAACCACGCATAAACCTGCAGCATCTCCCTGTCAAACAGAACCACGACCAGAGGGCTAACACATACTTTACGCCAAGCAGAAATAACTTAGTCATTGTCACTGTTATTGAGATTGAAAACAGCACAACAGGTCGACATCCCACCCTGCTTCACATGCGTCTATAATATTTAATTTCATATTTTCCAATGTTTTTAAGGCTATCAGACTGCATGACCCACTGAAAGCCTTGAAAAGACAGTTTTCTTTCGTCTACTCTCTCTGCGGTGGTAAAGGTACACCAACAAATGTTTTAAACCTCAGCCCATCAGCATTTATGAGAGCAATCATCACCTTTAATGCATCCACTGAAGCCTCTGGGGAAACTGATGTTGGCAAGCCAAGATAAAAGACATAAAATGGAGGCAGATGCCCTGCGGCTTCTATTTGCTGCAGCCTTTTAAAGCTGTTAAAACAGATAATTGATGGGGAAGAACAGATTCTATTCTGTGATTGCGTTGACTCACTGAAGACTGAGCTGACTGAGCCAAGCTACTAATCAAACAGATGTGGTCATAATTTAAAAAAGCTGCATTGTCAATTATATTTTGAGGGGAAAATATGTTCACAGTGATTTTGGTTATTATGGATACAACACAAATGAGTGTCCAATTAAAGTCCAGGGAAGAGTTTCATGTAGGGTAAAAACACTTGACTTACGGTATGCAGCTCACTGTGCGGCTGATACGTAACATACTAAACTTATTTACACGTGTTATTTAACAAATGTACTTATTTGAACCCAAACCATGATCTTTTACTGACATAACTAATCAGAACACTTTTTATTATTTGTTCTCAGTTGTGTGATAGTTGCTCCTCTTTAGAATGAAATAAATAAAACTGTACTGTATTCTGGGAGAAAATATGATTCCAATTTGAAACACAACGCAGTTTAGGTATGGGAAAATTATTTTTGAGAATGCAAGGTTGTTTGGAGTTTTGTGATTACTGCAGTAATACTAACTGTTTTAAAGATGCTATACCTGAAGTCGAGGGACATTAGCACAATCAGTTAGAGCTGTCAGCAAAGAGTAAGCAGCAATAACAGATTCCAGGTTAAGTCAGTGGCATGTAATGTGTATGTCATATGGAGGCCCAACATGGGTATGTTTTTGCACTTTGTCTGAATGTGTTTGTTTCAGGGATCAAAGAGCTCAGGTCCCTTTAACAACGTCCAGAGAGCTTAGCCCACTCGGCTGCACATCTTAAACAGATGCCTTCATGTAGAAAGCATCTAGTGTGAAAGCATCTGCAGAGGATAATCACATGTTCCTGCTTCATCACTGCAGCTTTTATGAAAGAAAAACAGGACATTTGGAGACATATTTTCTCTGTGAGCGCAGAGAAGTGCAGGGGATATTTCCTTTGGTTTGTCAGGCATCCAAAACCATTTAAACACACAACATATGAGAAAGAGAGTGAGCAAATAATCTGCAAGTCTCACACGGCTTCTAATGCCAATACCAAATAAGGCAACAGAGCAAGCATGATTTTTTTATTGCCCTCGCAAAATCACTTTCATACTCAGACTGACTCAAGCAGTAAGAGACGTCATCGTGATAAAGCAGATTCAAGGACATGAAGCTTTTTATCTAGAGGATTTTTATGTTTTCATGCAACAGCAGCGAAAACCAACAACTGACAAACAATGGTTGAGTCTGGTTCATTTATATATCCCCAAACCCCATGTTTGTCTCAAGGGTTGTTCAGATAATGGTCCATTATGCTCAACGGTAACTACTTTGTTACTGTTGCTGATAGAGGCTGTTACTTTGCCACACTGTTTGTAATAATTCTGCAACGGGAAGGATCCAATCATGCCTGCAGAGCACGTACAGCATGGAAGCAATTACTAAGACAAAACGAAAAATGTGTTACTTACCAACTCATAGTTTGTTGCTGGAACACAAGATGAAGACACCTAAAAACAGAAATAGAACTGGTCAGTCACACTGCTGCTTACGTGCAGTTCTTTTTATTGCATGAACATTGTAAAACGCAATGGACTTTACACATTAATCCTGCATTCATTACATTAAGGTTAGGCTTTATGGCTCTGTAACCTGAAAGTGTACCCAGTGCACTGAAAACAAATTAAAACCTTTACTTTAATACATGTATTATTTAAACAAATTATACATAATTGCATTAGGTAAGTTGAAAGCAATAATATTACGTTTGAATAATAAATATTAGGTTCAACCTAATACTATTGCTTTCAACTAACCTTATATAATAATGTGGAACCTGTTGACCTAATACATTTCATTAAAATCAACGCTTAATTTTTTTAGTTTGTGATTTACATTCCGTCAATGTTGTCTTGATGCAAATCAGAATGGAAGGACTTAAAGCGAAACTAGCATTTTTTTTTATTTGACCAAATTCATGCGAAATGGTACACTTGTAGTAGTGAACCTACGGAGCCCTAAAGGGACATGGAAACAAATAAATAAAGAGAGAGAGACAAAAAAAGAGTCGGGATAACGGCTTAAGAGACATTTTCCTGACATAAAGTCAGGAAAACGGATTAGTTTCTCGTGCGCACGAGAAATTAATCCGTTTTCCTGACTTTATTTTATTTTTTACTTTATTTTTTTTTGAGAAAATTACCGGTGCGCCAAGGAGGAAGTGGAGCACACAGGAGACAACCATGTCATTGCAGACTGTTATGTTTACGTGGGGAAATGACAGTGCATACATTATTTGAGATATATTTCGAACTCAGACTTAATTTTAAGGACATTTCGGCCAGGGGTGCAGAGCTATTTGTTTAACCCGTTTTCCTGACTTTATTTTTTTTCTCTCTCTTTTTTTTTTTCCATGTCCCTTTAGGGGCTCCGTATGAACCCACATATCTGTGTACAGGATATGTAGCAGCATGCAAATATTTTAGTGAGAAGACTCTGATAAAACTATTTGCACTACATCCCCAACACTAAACGACAACAGATACATTTAGCAGTTAGCTAGTGAACATGTGGAACATTTATCATGATTTAAAAATAGGTGCATATATGCCAACACTCGCTCCTTAGAGCTGCCTCCTAACATTGTTGTTGACTCCACCCCTGTGTTGACTCCACCCCTGTGTCAAATAAGACAGACATGCTTAATTGTTTTAATAAACATTGTATTGCCTCCAGTTCCTTGTTTGACACATTATCTTTTGGTAAATCATCTCCCTCCATCACCACCAGTTATGCCTCCAGTAGCCACACTTTCTCCTTCAACCCCTTCAATGTTGGGGAGGTTTGTAAGGCTCTAAAGGGCCTAGACCCCAAAAAATCAGCAGGCCCGGACGATCTCGCCCCTTATTTCTTACGGCTAGCTGCAGATATTATAGCCAAACCACTGTGTCATGTTTTTAATCTTTTTATAACAAACAATGTCATTCCAGATGTTTGGAAAACTGCAAATGTTCTCCCCTTATTGAAAGGTGGTGATCCCATGGTGATGAACAATTACAGACCAATTTCCAAGCTCTCTATTTTAGCTAAAGTACTTGAAAGGCTGGTGAATGATCAAATCAAAGAATATTTAAGCTTGAACAACATTCTATCTCCTCACCAGTCAGGCTTTAGGAAGCAGCACAGTACAGTAACGGCTGCTTTGAAAGTAGTGAATGACATTGTTGAAGGCTTGGACGCAAAGAGCTACTGTGCTGCCCTTTTTATAGACCTATTCAAGGCATTTGATACTGTGGACCATGGCATTTTATGCCAGAAGTCATCTCATATAGGCCTGTCTGACCAAGCTGTTGGTTGGTTTGCAAACTATCTTTCAAATCGCAAGCAATGTGTAAAATTCAGCGGTCTCTCCTCAAGCTTTCTTAATGTGCCCAGAGGTGTTCCTCAAGGTTCGGTCGTGGGACCGACCCTTTTTACTATTTATATAAATGATGTGGGTGAAAGTATTGATGCCTCTGTACATCTATATGCAGATGATGCTGTTGTGTACTGTTGTGCTAGCACTGTTGCCCTTGCATTTGAACGTCTGCAGTCTGCTTTTGACACCTTTCAGTTACATCTGTTCCACCTTAGGTTGGTGTTAAATTCAGATAAGACAAAAGTCATGTTGTTTTCCAATAAGAAAAAGTTACCAACTGTTCTTCCCTGCATCATGTCTGCACAGCATAACCCCATTGAAGCTGTTAACACCTACAGATACTAGGCATCACTATAGATGAAAATCTCTGCTTCAAACCACATATTGACAATCTCTTAAGGAAATTGAAATTAAAACTGGGATTCTTTTTTAGAAATAAGGCCTGCTTCTCCACAAGTGCGAGGAAACGGCTTGTAGCTGCCACTTTTTTGCCGCTCTTGGACTACGGGGATGTTGTGTACATGAACGCCTCAGCTCACTCCCTTCATCTGCTGGACGCTGTCTACCATGGGGCTCTGAGGTTCATAACCAACTGTAAACCCCTCACACACCATTGCACGCTGTACTCTTTAGTCAACTGGACATCATTATCAATGCGCAGATCACTGCACTGGTACAATCTCATCTATACCGCCATGCTTGGACTGCTGCCCCTCTACATATCCACTTACATATCACACACACAGTACAGCTATAGACTACGATCTCAAAATGACATCACTCTGTCCGTCCCCTCAGTACGCACGGTGCTTGGGAAAAAAGCCATATCATACTCTGCCCTCTCGACCTGGAACACACTTCAGCAGGAACTTAAGCTGACCAGTTTGATACCCATCACGGATTTTAAACTACTTTTACAAAAGCTGGAGAAATCATCTGTGGGTGTTTGCACCTGCTATATCTGACTACTGTATATGGATTTCAATGACTACTTTTTTACGATGTTGTATTTTAGTGTTGCCTCTGTGTTTATTGTCCTGTCTGTCTGTAACTTTGTGTGGTAGTGTTACCACTAAACAGGTCTCTCTTGAAAATGAGACCTTGTGTCTCAATGAGATTTTACACCTGTATAAATAAAGGCTAAATAAAATAAATAAATAAATAAAACACGTTAGCCATAAATGTCAAAATGACATAACAGCAGCTTGTTGTGCTGCCCTCGAGTGGCCCAAAAATATAGATTCAGCTGTAAGTGAGGTTGTTTTTGATGATGTCTACCATTTGCTGTACCATGTTTAGAATTGGCACTGGTCAAGCTTTCCCACCTAATTAATGGCTGCAGAACAAGGTAAAGACAGTGTTATAGGATACATAACCTGGTTATTGTTCACCTAACAACTAAACCACCAAAACTCTACACACTGTATGATAACACAACTGTAATATCAGCATAGGGCAGTCCGTGGTGGAGACGCTCCAACAGATCTTATGATCCGTCAAATACCGGGCTAATCCGATTACCACAGTTTCCCTAATCATTCTTTGGGCTTGGAGCTAAAGCATGAGGCTGATAAACAGGAAGGATATAATGACAGCAAACAGAGGATCCAAATTAAGTGCTTCCAGAAAAAGAAGGCCGCTTGATGAGGGTGAACACAAATAGGATGTCACCACTGACGTTTCCTTCCTGTGCACGCCTGTATTCTGTGTATTTACTTCTGTTTACCATCCGTCTTATGACCCTGCACAAGGAGGATAATCCAGGCAAATTACACTTTCACCAGTTAGTCATGTTCACCACCATCTCCTCTGCAGATCACTGACGAACAATAACACGGGACATATTTATGATTCCAGTAAGCTTTTGACTTGTTTGTGTCCTTCATCCTTCTTTTATTACTATCGTTGAACCATGTCTGTTTTAGCTTTGACAGATTAGGGCCTGGGTTATCGCAACTGTTGACCTCCTAAAGCGTCTTTCATCTTTGCAACTACTCCACCACTCTCCTTATCCAAGACTAATTGTGTCATTGCATGATCACAAGCCTTCTGCTCTGTTGGGGTCTGCTTTTCGTTACAGTTGGAGGAAGCACATTCCGATTCTGCCCGCAAACCAAAAATACAGTTCTGCCCCCCTTGAACATATCTGAATGTTTTGTCTTTCTAAAATGATGGGGGCTTTCATTAAACTTTGTTGCAGCTTTACATAATGTTATTGGGCCAAAATTGGAGTTGGACGCGCTTCCAGAATGAATCACAGCTTAGTAATGATATTACCCTGAGATGCAATATTACCCAACCGAGGACAATATTTAGTAGATCAGTATTTAACGGTTTAAAAACTAATAATGATAAAGTTATATTGACCACACTGTATGAAAACAATACTGATGATTATGATTTATGTAAGATATTTGTTATATTTATTTTATTAATAATTTTCTTTTCTTGTTTTCAATTATTTATTCTTTTTGTCTACTTATTTGTTGGTTTTTCATCTTATGTTGTGTGTTTATAGTCTGTATTGTTTTTTTTTGCGTAAGCCCATGGCTTATAGAACACATTTCTCTTCTTTATATATCTGGATTTTATGCAGTCTTTTTTCTTTTATACAATTAATATGCAATTCTAACAAAGCTAGTATAGGTAAGGCCTTATGTCATTGGACAATCCGCCAATAAAGGATGCATCCAAACCAAAAAAACAGATCATTGGAAGCAATTCGCTACGTTATGATGGCTGATTTTAAGGGTGTGCAAATCACCTTGGTTCATTGAAGTCTCTTTTCGATCTGTTGCCTTATCGGGAATACAGGAATGTTAACTCTAAACAGGAAATGAGCTTTATCAGATTACATGTGTTAGCCTTTTTTAGTAACACAAGCAGCTGATATGAAAAGGGGCAGTGCCTTCCAATGCAAGTTTGTAAGATGTAAACTACAAAATCTCCAATGTAGGCCAAAATCAAGTTGTTCCTGTGTAACAAATGTTTGTCAAAGTTGCCCTTATGTATCAACAGCCTACATGAATGATGGCAACATAGTGGAATGTGACTCTGTTTTTGAGAGTTGTGTCTGGCGTGGTGGAGTGTGTCTGGAGTTGACAGGATACTGTATCTCTGTCTGGCTCAGATCAGCTCCACTACAAGATATTCTAACCCTCCCGTGACCCCTTCCATTCCCCCAAACCCCCTTCCTTCTCCAACATCCTTATCATTCCATGAGCAGCAACATGCCGTGGTTCTCTCAGAGGCCCTCTTCCTTCGGGTGCACCCCTCCTGCCCGACCGCTCAGGCCTGGCCAGTGTTTCCACCTGACGCTGCCTCTGCCCTGCAAGCTGTTGACAGCTCCACCTGCAGTCAGAAATCTTGAATGTGTTCGCATGCACATAGTAGCAAAGTTACGGCCAAGATCTTGTTACATGTTAACATCCGTGAGTAAAAAAAAAAATCAAAAAAAAAATGGTTTTAGTTTATGCTGTCGGCTCAGAAAGTTAGTTGCGTTCTATTCAAAATCAAAGTCGGATTTTCCAAGTTCCAAAGCAGAGATTTCAACAGTAACACATACGGAAGTTGGAGTTCCCATTCAGAGAGTCAGGTGAATCTTACTAAACCCTAGTTTAAAATCCAAGATGGCTACTCCACACATTAACAGAAGTGAAATCTGTAGTTAAATACAAATTATTAGCGCGTGTCTATTTGTGTTTCAGTCGTACGCAGAGCTCTCTTTTATCTAAATGTTTCTCAATGTGTTTGTGTGCGCAAAATACCATGTAATTCGTTGTTACATTTGTAACTGCTAACAATGGCTACCCCGGCTAGAAGTGGTATTGCTCATTCCAACACCTTGTTATATTAGAACATGATGAACTAGGGTGTGAAGTGATAATGTGTTACTTTAAATGTCCATTTATAGGGTCTGGTTCTATTTGTGTTTACATAGACAATTAGGGCCTGTACACTTAGCTTCACACACACATCCACCCACGCAGGTGTTTCCGCTCATGTTGACTGATAGGTCCTCTTCTCAGCACTACTGTATGTGGGTGTGTACAGAGAGTGATTGATTGACAGAACCCCCACTATGTTGTTTGTTTTGGTGTGCCTGTTGGGTAGGAGGACAACTTTGACGTTCTTATTGGTACAAGGATTGGTGACCCCCTGTCAATCCCCACTGGAGCTCAGCTAAGCTTCAACCTGGGTGGAGGCCTAATATACCAATAAGAGCCAATATGCCTTAGTATCATATGGACCATGCTATCAGTCTAATAGTTGTTTACATTTTTAACATATCTTTCAATTATACATGTATTAAAAAGAGTGAAAACTGACACATTATCAACCCCATGAGCCTGTTCTCCGGAAATGTTATAAGCAGATGAAAAACAACATATCCTAGATGTTCAATCAATTTCCCCTGGAAAGTGTTAAAGGTCCCCTATTATACTGTTTTTCATCAATATATTATAGGTCTCAGATATATACAAAACATGTCTCTGAAATGTTTGGCTCAAAACACCAAACAGATCATTGCAGCATCCCATAATCCCCTCTGTTTCAGCCCTGTTTCAAAAGTGCTGATTCTCTGTCTGTTACTTTAGATGAAAATAAGGAGCCCCTCCCCACGCCCCTCTGAGAGATATTTGGTTAAAAAGAACTCAATGGTGCTTTAGGAGGAGATTCAGGTGATAAGGTGGGGGGGGGGGGGGGGGTTACCTTGGTTGGTGATTGGCTAATGGTTACACAAGCCAAAACATCGTTATGACATCATAAAGTGGCCAAAATCTGATCAGCTCATTTTCAGACAGGTTTTTATATAAATGGATCAGGACAAAAAGAGAGGGAATCTTTTTTCCTGAAACTTTCAGAATCTCTTTACACAGAGGGGACACATGTTGATGTATAAAATATATGAAAAAGTGGATTTTGATAATAGGTGACCTGAACTGTTGCAGAATAAATTATAGCTTCATCATGTTGGCAAACTAATTGGTATTGATAGTTTTTCCACAACATTGTGCAACATAGTCTGGAAGCACAGTGTGTTGACCAATCAATGTAAGCATACAAACCAGGTATAACACCTTAGAAAATAAGTTGTGCAAGTATAAAGGTAGAGTAAAACATTATTGCAGCTCAGCTGGATAACTTGGAGAGTTGTGTAATCTTTTAGAGACAATCCTACAATCTGTAAATCTTTTAAAGAATAAACTAGACATTTCTCATAAATTATCTTCTAGTTGAATGTTATTACAAAACACCCTAACGAGTAAAGCACCAGAATTGATTTGCTTTAGTGTAGTTTTTTCTGTCAGAAAGCACCATTAAACCAATAAATACAATGATCACTACTTTGACTGGGCAACCCTTCATTCAAAGACGTGACCATCAGATAAATTGGTCTGATACATTGTGAGGAATTAATGTGAAATTTGATCATGAAATGTAACTTCATAACAACACTATGCCAACAGACGAGAGGGCAAAACAGAACACAAAGAGCCGCTTCATGAACAAGTCTCCTCTCCAAACATCATAACGGCTATGGCAACCGACATTTAGTTGAATGTCATGTCTGATAAAATGCATACTTTTTCATTCCTGCTAAACACTCAATTATGTTTGTGGTGACATCAGTTAGCCAATGTCGCCAGAGTAATAAAACCTCTGATGTGAAAGTCAGATTGACTATGTAGGTAGTCTGCCCACGTCAGAATAGCTGACATTCTCCCTCATGCTAAGTAGTTCCCTATAAATTTGGTGCTTGAGTGGAACTTTGCACTATTGTAGTCTGGCAAAGCAGTCACAGCCAGGATCTCCCAGAAACACAGGGAATAGGTGAACGAAACCATAGGCACAGGGGGTAAATAGTCAGTTGCTCTATCCTCCACAACGTGTAGAAGTATTCTTGGTCAACATACTTAACCCCCAAATTGCTCCTGTAAGCATGCCGGGAGAAATGTAAGGAAAATAATTGTATTTAAGTTTCTTAGGATTTAAAGCGTCCGCTGAATAACATAATGGAATGGAATTTATCGAAAGGCAAAAAGGGCAGGTGAGCGCTTAGCATTGTTCTATCCAAAAGTCAAGCAGTAGGAAACCACTAGCTAAAAATTACCCACGACAAGAGAAAATCTTATCTGAAAAGTATGCATGCTGAATCATTATTACAAGCATGTTGATGTTAGCATTTAGCTCAAAGCACAATGTTTTTAAGTTTAGCTTGACAAAGCCGCTAGCATTGCTGCAATGTTTTGTCTTAATGTTGTTAATGTGTATCATTCAAGTAACTGAAAAATACTCCTGAAGAAAACAACTTCTCTGAAAATTATGTATGTCCACATTGTCACAACTGTTAGGGAATAATTTGCTTAGGTATTCAACCTTTGACACAGTTCATCATTTTCTCTTCTCACTGTCTCCTTTCCCATGGCATAGGTATACGGCCTTGGGTATTGCTGCTATCTCTCTTAAGGAGGGGCAGCTTGGGCGCATTGTTGTTGCCAGTCTATGACAGAGCACAAGCTGCCATGAGGTAGTTTACTGTTCAGGGACGTAGGTTCCCTGGCACACATTATTTTCTATGGACGAGAGCTCTAGTTAGATTCAGGGTCCATATTGCTTTAGTCTCACTGATGAAGAATGTTGATTATTACACTCCGAACTAGTTAAAACCTCAAGCTACAGAAAGAGTTCTTCAGAATTGGTTTGGCAACCGCTGTGTCAAATCGTGACACACCACCTGTCTTGTCAATTCTCCGGCCGTAACTCCAAATAAACCGTCAGTGTTTGCCATCAAAGCTCCAGCTCTCCTCGTGCCTCTCTGAGTCCTGTTTCCAATTGCTTCAGAAGTTTCCCCCACACGACAAGCTAACATAATCACTCTGAGCATGCTAATGTTAGCATTTAGCTCAAAGCAACACTGTTCTTACGTTTAGCTTGAACAAGTTGCTAGCATGACTGCATGTTTCTGGCTTGTTTATGTGTATCATCCAAGTATAAGTCATTTAAAAAGACAGGTTTGGATCTATCTAAGTGCAAAGCAGAAAACGCCTCCAAAAAACATCTTATCTGAAGCATGCATGCTTACATAGTCTCTATGATCATGCTGATGTTAGCATGTAGCTCAAGGCAACACTGTTCTTAAGTTCAGCCTCACAGAGCTGCTAGTATGCCTGCACATCATTGGCCTTTTTTATGTTTATCATCCAAGTATAAGTCATTTAAAAAGATAGGTTTGGATGTATCTGAGGGCAAAACTCACATGATATAATGTACTGTATGTAAGTGTACTTTTAAGTTATCCCAAGACAAGATCAGAACATGCCACTAGCCGAGACCCTTAATATTTTTATTTTTACATTGGAATCAAGCAAAGGATGGACCCAATGTAACCAAAGGCTTCTAAATCCTGAAATGAATACCCACACAAAGCCTTTGTCTGTGCTCTGTGGTGCGTGGGGAGGAGGCCTGGTGAGTGAGAGTGTGTTGATGCTATCGGGAGTATTCAAATGAGTGTAACATAATAAAGAATAATTGTGTTGTTTCATTCCGTACATGCTTGTGTTAACTGCATTAAACAAGGGTCCATTTCCTGCTGACAAAAGTCCATGTCAGACGTCTCTGGCTTGTTGGATGGCGTTCACATGAAGTTCAGCCTTCTGCTAGCCACTGACACACTCCAGACACAGTCATGTTATGTAACCAATGTCAGTCTTGCAGGTTTGAATTTGATAATGACCCTCGCTAATGACGGTGTAGAGGCTTGCATAAATGATTCATTTAGTAATTATTCGGGTAAACAACCTGCAGTAGATCTCTGCAATGCTAATGTCTATAGATCAAAGTTAATGTAGGAAAATCAAACAACGCAGGGATAAATTGAAGCGGAGAAAAGCACATTCCAGTTCTACTCTGATTGCAACGCAGGTTAGTTTTCCTGCGTGGAAAAGAGCGTTGGGCAATGCTAAAGGAACTTTCCCCAACCCTTTGTGCTGGCATATAAACACACGGCCGCCCTGAGTGCTTTTATGTTTATCCAGCTCCTTGCATCTGGCACATCCCAGCAGAACTATTCAGTGTGCAAATTCAATGTTCGAGCTGTAACCAGCAACAGAAGGCTCTTCTGCCGCCGTAATGGTGAAGTGTGCCAGTGTGCGGATCAGAATGGACTTATTGGGTTGTTATCAAAGCGCCAAGGAATGATCGGAGAGCTCCGGTCCAAGCCCTATCACTTTGTGTTTATCTGCTTCTTTATCTAGAGTCATCGATGCATCTATTGTATGAACAGTGATTGATCATTTAAAAGTATCTCAATGTCAACACTCATTTTCTTTGTTATAACTCTTTCTACCCCCTCAAATCTACTTTTTTTTCTTCTGTCAGTTTATTTGAGAGTTATTGTCTCTGCTTTTCCCCCAGGGAAAGTTGTGGAACATCAGATTTATTGAGCACATTGGACTGCAGGACATGTAGACGACTGAAAGGACGTCTCTGAGCACTGTTCCCTGTCTCACTGCTACTGATTTATGCTTAATAGGAAAATAAACACTTCAGGAATGACAGGGCATGTAGGTGCAATTTTTTTGTGTGCATTTCTCTGCCTTTGAATACTTTATGTGCTATGAGATTAGCCCATTAATGAATTATCTACTCCACAATCAACTAAACATGAATAGCCAACTATTTTCCAGGTTCTTTTCTGTCATTTTCTCAAATAAAAAGAGAAAATATTGTTGGTCGAATGACACAAGACATTTTAGGAACTCGGACACCTTGGAAGATACGATAGAAAGTTACATTTCAAACATTTTACATGCCGAATTTGGGCGACACCAGTTGGCCAATGGACCTGAACCAGACTTATTGACCATTCTATCAGAACCCGTGACCAATTTCTGGTTATTTCATGAGAATACATAGTCGTGGCTATAAAGCACGGGTGCAGCTAATCCAGTTAATACAGCAATGGCTTCACTCAATTGAGCCAATCAAATTGATTATTTATTGTGCATGAAAAGTTAATTGGAGGGAACAACAGCATTATAGAGATGTCAGAAAGACGACAGCATGGAGTACCTGACCTGCTATTTTCTAAGTAGAACTATATATCCTGTGTTAGTTTTGCCTTTAATATGTGTATGCACCAGCCATGTAGACTTCTGTGTGTGGGTAAATGAAAGCGTCATGGAACAAATGTGTGTGTGTGTGTGTGTACTGTAAAAAGATTAAGATTGACGTCACTGCGGTAGCAAATAACCAAACAGAGATAAATCTGTAATAGATAAATAAACATAAGGATAAATAGATACCGAAGAACACATACTTCATGTTATTCTGCTCGTGTTTGAATAACTGACAGCCTCTGTGTGTCCCTGCCATGTTTCTTCTCCATGGACAGGACTCAGAAAGTGGCCTTCTGCCGACCGGAGCGCTGTTCTCTGTCACCCCGCCTTTGTTGGACAGCGTGGAGAGGGGAGAAGCTACGGCTTGTTTCTTTTGTTCCAGAGTTACAGGAGGGGTCACGTTCCCTTCCCAGGCTCTTTCAGCTAAGAGCTGGTATTTAGCAGCACGCTAACTTACACATTTAGCATGGCTCTCACTGTCTGGCACCAGGCCAAGTGTGTGTGGGGGGGGGAGGGGGGGGGGGGTGAGAGAAGAAGGCAGCCATAAGGGTTAAGGGGGGTATGCTATTTGGGATGTATAATAAATGTCTCATACTTGAAGAACCTGTACACTGGAAAAACTAAAACGTTGACTTGAATGAAATGTTAAGTTGAACTTACTTAAACTTAATATTATTGCTTTCAACTAATCTAATACATTTATGTGAAATCTGTTGACATAGCTTAATTAAGGTAAACGTTTCAGTTTTTACAGTGTATTTCCAATCATAAAGGTTTGCCATCTTTATTGAAATCAACCCAATTTAAGTTTTCCAAGCCAATTCCATTTCAAATCATTCCGTACCAAAGCAACTCTTAATATTGGGCAAAGTACTTCCCGAGAGACAGGTGAGAAGATCAATATATGTTTCATCTGTGTACTTGCTGTTCACAGTAATGTCTTGGAGGCGTTTCTCTTAGCTTTGGTCAAAAACATGAACCAGGGGAAAACTTCAGCCTCTGTGAATAGTGAGTAATAGTCTGTTAGCATCTCCCTATTTTGTATCATAGAGAGGTTGTTAAGATGAAAACATTTTTCCACATGATGTCATTGGACATCTGTTCAGTCGCAGGAGACTTAAGGAACCAGTGTTAGGACATGCAGGGAGATAAGTCAGACAGGAGAACATAAGCGGAAAACATGGTAGGAATAATTATAAGACAAGTCAGTGGGGTGTAGCAGGGAAATATAATTAAGATCCTCTCTAGATATGTTTAAGGGAATATAGGATACAAATATTGGATTTGTCTGAAATAGTTTTTCCTAACTCTGAGGAAATGCATCTACTTTTCCCTCAGTGAAAACCCCACAGCCAATAAATACCAAACATCCAGGTTTCCAGTTTTTTAGATTACACTTATGAAAGTTCAACAATGATTGGCTTCTTAGATAGTGAATATAGAAATAGATGTCTCAAATCATCATGTATTTTTAAAGGTTAAATTCAAATTAGGGTGCTCACACCTACAGCACGAAACAAACAGCACATACATCATTCTGCACGGACAGGGTCAAACATCCCTGTGTTGGGCCAACACATATTTTTGTGAAAGGGAAATTTGAAAATGTATTTTACCCTTTAACCACATGACTGAGTGGAAGGTTCAAAACTAGTCAGAAAAAAAAATTGACAATGTTGAATGTTGACTCTTTAAACACATGGTCAATATTTCAAAATGGCACTTCTCGGTTATGGTTAGAAAGCAAAATACTTGGTGAGGCTTACGGAGAGAGGATGGTTTGGGTTAAAATAAATACATTTGAAAACCACTTTCGTATTAATGTAGTTCCGTACTTAACACCTCAACGTGATGATGTTTGGTTTTACACAGGACGTGATTATCGGAGTCCTGGATTTGGATTGCCTTTATACTCTATACATTTATGTTCTTGCCGCATAACAACAAACATACATTTGGTTCTTTATAAGCTGCATGTAAACACATCCTGTGAGGCCATTTTTTGGGTGAAGGCAGGTAGAAATGCACCTTATAATGACAGTGTTTTGTCAACTACTCAGAAACTTTCAATACTACATGTATTGACCAGTCTTTGATACTCCTACTATACATTTGTTATGGAACTTGCACTGTAATAGCTGCTGTCCTTTTAGGTTATATTAAGTTTGTACCGTGTTAGTGGTGCCTCAGTGTTGGAAATGTTGTTGTCGGAGAGAAAGTGGACAAGCTGTGGCGAGCCTGTACTAAGAATCAACCATGCTGGCACTTCTCAAAAACAAGATGAGCTATTAACTTAGAACTCAGTTTATGTTAACATGCGGGAATCTTACAGGTAACTGCCATAACTCACCCCCACACCTAGACACTTTGTGTATGTAATGACAGATGGATGGGCGGGTGTGGGTTTCACATTAAATCCCGCCAAAGTCTCTCCCTCTCTCTTATCCTCTGCCTTCTTTATCTTTTTCTCCCCCTTTTTTTCACAAAATTGTTTTCCACACACATGCATCGACAGTTAAATATGGGAAATGTTGGAGAAGAGACTATGTAAACCATAATTACGAGGTTCACTCCTCTTGGGAATTTGGAATCTACGGATAGGATATCGATACATTCTCAGACTCCTGCAAGCATTAATCACTGCTGCACAAATACTCCTATATTCAATATTCATAATAGGCCTCTGCAGGCATAAATCAACACTGGCATTAACAAGTCATAAACAAACTGGGCAAAACCTAAAATTCATTACATTTCCATTTCTGGAATTTACACAGCGGTTAAATAAGTCGTTGTTTTGATGTAGAAATATGCATGTGGATAAGAACACGATCATTTATAGAAATAGTAAACACGTTTTTATGTACTTATTTGGACTGCCATCCTAAACACAGAAGTATAGTGAATTAAGGTCCGAAAACCCCCTTAAAAGCCTACAATATACATTAAAGTAAGTAGAGGCATATTAAAGCTGTGTACACACATCTATTCATCATTTAGACCTTGAGTCTCAGCTGCCTGTAGTTTTTGGGAACCTGGCACCAACAATGTTTCCTGTCATTCTGTTTGGAACCAAGCCCCCTTCCCTATCAATCACCCATTAAAAAAGCAAACAACAACATGAGGACTTTCTGGCAAAGCCAAATAACCAGGTCTGCTTTCTATAAACATTCCTCAGAGAGACATGAAGGCATGATAAGAAGAAAAAAAAACACCGTCTTCACCCTCCCAGTCGACTGCTGGCACACACACACACACACACACACACACACACTTCACATAGTGTTCACATAGATGCTCAATTTTATGGGATCAAAATGCACTTTAACTGACGTTCTAATTGATTTATATTGATTTACGTTTACAGAATGTAAATCAAAGCTGGCTAATGTCACACTTTGTCCATCACCTGACCTTACCATGACATTTAATATAGTTATGTTACATTATTGGGTATCAAAGTAATTATATAAATGTATTGGACAAAGTTTGTACATATGCTTCTAAATGGCTACATTTGTTTTGCCAATAGTATACACTTTTAGAACTTTTAGAATGCCCATCCTCATCGTTGGACTTAAGTTGTATGATGAAAACATGTTTAAACCTGTCAGTTAAAACCTCAGTAAATTAACAGGGTGGTGAAATCCCCCACCCACTCCTTTCCTTCCTGGTGGCTGCACCATTGCTTTCCAATAACTTCTAATACGAGTTGATGCCTTGAGAGTACCGCCAGGAGCAGCTTCTCCAAATCTGCTGTAAATCTCCAAAGAAGCTGAATGCAGTGATGTAATATATGTGACCACAGAGGTTCAAAGCGATGGCATCTTGTCAAAGTCCATTAGACTCACGTCAAAGTATTAAAGTCAGCTACTAAATCCAGGGAAGCTGACTAGTGCGGTGTTGGAGGGGAATTTTTAAAATGTGACATCATGAACCCTTTGCTTCTCTCTTTGCCTTCTGAACAAACACACTGAAAGAAGTCAAAACTGAAACTTAGCTTCTGGCTAGCTCAAAACTGTGGGACAGACATTTCATCTATTGAATGTGGGCAAAAATAGTGCCATATTAAGTATTTGAGTTGATACCAGAGCTTTAGAATGATTGCAAATAATCCTGGAGAGCTAAAAGGATTGGTCTTGATGCAATTTGCGTTCATCTTTTCAACAGAATCACACTTTCCAGTTTCAATATTGTCTGTGACATGTTTTAAATCACTACTAACCAATAAACTAACGACTAACCCTTCCTCAAACTAAGGCGAGACATCCAGACTAATCAGCCTGTTAACTAGTTACAACTATCCTAAAATTGAAACTAGACTGGAAAGTACAGTATAGACTTAAGTTGATGAAAATATTAACCATCAACCTAGTTTACCCCTCACACTGTTTGTATAACAAATTATACACAGGAACATGTTGTAGGGGAACTTGTATTCCATTGCTTCTTACCAAAGATTATTTTCCATGGACACTGACCTTAAACTGGGACTGAAATTAAACTGCACTGCATTAAGGCTGCGCACAATATCCCAGCCAATGAATTTGCTGGCATGGGGATGACTAAAGCTAAAAAAAAATCTATAGATCTGTATATCCAAAAACTCTCCACATGGCCTTAACATAACAAATATTCAGCTGACTCTCATTGCAGGAGCCACATTCAATAAACATCATGCTGCTTTGAAGCCAAAACAGGTCTTTCTGTGAGATGGAGCCCTACAAGGGTCAAATAAGGCTGCCTGCCTTTGTAAGAAAATGCTTCTACAGTATGTCTACTACAGCCATAACGAGAAATTTGAATTGCAATTGGGGAACAATGTCATTTAGTGTCAAATTAAAAAGCTGAGTCAAAGACTGGGAACGTTTATTTCCTCTCTTTCTGATGATGAAAATGCCAACGCAATTTAAGAAAGGCCCATTATACGAGGCTTTAGGCTTGATTGCATAGAGTCATTTATAAGATTAGCCCTCATTACATGTTTGACTATAATGTTCCTTTTTAGGGGAATTATGAGAAGTTCCTTTATTTAAGGGGTATTAGACTGTGAGGGTCTACAGAAAGCTTTAGTCTGAGTGTGCTGGCACCAATGGAGGACAAATGGGCAGAAACGATGATTGTGGGAAAGTGGTTTCATTTAGAGTTGAGCTTTTCTTGAGTGGAAACCAACAAAGTCAACACAACGTTCTACCCAAAACGTCTAAAACATGCTCGGTGGAACACCAGTTTGAGTTGTAGCACAAATTAAAACCTGACAATGAAACTGACAACACTACATCAGTTCCGATTTAAGAACGAGGTGTGATGTGGTCAAAGTCGGTGGGCTTTTTGTCGCTTCTCAGCGATACTGAGCTGTTACATCCTCGAAGCAGTAAATTCTAAAGGGGTCCACTGTTCATTTTAACTGCAACATTAGTCTCCGGATATGCGTTCTTCATACACTCTTTAAACACCTTCCTGTGGGCCCATGACAGCAGTTTCTCACATGCGCCAGACGACCTGCAAAGTAACCACCATAAGTGAAACATTATAAGCTTTTACTGTGCCTTCATTGGATACTATTAATCACACTAAGAGCCCAACTGTATGGCATGATGCTTTGGCACGGCTATAGATTATTAATGTGGCTAATGTATTGAAGGCTCACAGTTGATGCCAGCTTTTAGTACAGAGGACAAAGGGTATGAATAAATTGCACATAGCATTCTGTGAGGATAAAAGACATTCCAACGATATAACCTTATTTGTATTACATTAGGTGGGATATGTATGATCCATGCATTGATTTAGCCTATGTTGTATATTCAAACTTTGAACTTGAGCATAACATTTAGTGAGTGTTGAAAAATGTCTCACTTCCTTATAATCCAATGTACTTCTATACCCTTGAATCAAGGACCAATGCCAAGTTTCTATCTATCCATCTATCCATCCATTTATATATCCATACTTCCATCCATCCATCAACCTATCCATCTATCCATATAGATGAATAAAGAAAAGAGAAAGGTAGAGGGAGGGGAACAATAGATCAAAGAGAATTACTCAAAAGAACGGCGTAAAGGAAAAGAAGTTTTGGCTGAGACTCTCATCCAGCTTTCACACTTGTGTTTAACATGGGGAATGTAAACTGAAACAAATGTTCAAGTCTGACACGAAGAGTTTCACAAATGATGGTTATCAAACACAAGTCCTTTGCACAGTCATTAGAAATATAAAAGAATAAAGAAAACAACTAAAACGCTGTCTACTACAATAAACAGTAATGCAGAGGGTTAGCTGTGTCTGCACGGTCTGAAACGCACATACACCAAGGCATTACGTCAGCAGAGAAGCATGAGAATTCATGCTGGTGGTTTTATACGGTCTACGGACCACTGCCGTATCCAAGAAACTCACTCACACAGAGACGTAGTCAGTCAACACACACCTTCCAAACTGCCCAGCCCTTCCTATGTGCCCGTACTGCCCGCAGTGTGGTTGTGTGTCTGTGGTCAGGCATCTATCATGAGGTGCATGGAGGAGGGACGGGGGGTTGACTGGAGCACTGTTTCCCTGGCAGATGGTAATGATGAAAAATGTCTTCTCTGAAATCCAGTCCGGCACGGGCTCCCTGCCAGTGGTTGTACGCCATTCCCACACAACCAGGAGTCATGGGTAATGCTGCTGCTCTCCGGGCAGGACAGGGCTGCGTTACATTTATGTTCGACTGGAATGCTTCCAAGGAATGTGTGGGTCACACATCATACGAGTGACGACAAATCTGATGTCAGATATTGCGTACTACAGCATATGAGAGATGTTCAAATCCAGTGGTTCCCAAGCTTTTTTTAAAGACATATCCCAACAGCTCTATCAGATAAACTCAAGTACCTCTTCATCAACAACACTCCGAATGAGCTTTTTTCAATGTATCACTTAGTGGATTTGATAAAGAGTATTCAGGTATTCATTTGTTCTACTAGTGGTGGAAGAAGTAGCTATTTCAACCGTGTATCCTTTGCTTCGGGTTAGATAACTATTTTTAAATTCATTATTTTTAGCCTACTAGTTAGACGTCTCTAATCGATCACTAACTTTTTTTCAAACACTATCAATCGCAACAAATGTCTTTAAGTTACAATAGACTCAATATATATTTAATTTTTATATAACATATCAGTTCAGCTACAACATGATATTTCCATGGTTACTACAGATGTCACCCCTACAAGGTAACTAGCAGTGGTGGAAAATCACTGTTCTAATCAATACTTTAATACCAACAATGGTTTAAATTACTTTATGAAATGTAATAAATGACTCACAAAACTCTGCAGTTCCCCCCAGCTCTATTGAATGTTTTAGCTTCTTTTAGTCAAAGTCACAGCCAGAAATGGTCCTTATTTAGCAACCTAACATTTGGGGCCTACCTTGTTCCGGGGGGTCTGCTTTAGAATATAGATTTAAGACCTAAATGTACTAGTGCTTAATCCAATTACCACAAACCAAACCCACTATAGGGGTCCTGGCTGGCTTCTAGGTTTTTGGGTTTAAAGCTGCCATGTGTTCAGCCATGCATAGTTGCGCTTTACACTGTGCTTGGAAGTGACGGGGTACAAAAACAATGCATAGAGAGTTGCTAGTGTACATGGGCCATGAAGCTTTGAGTGATTCGACTTAGTTGACTGGTGGAAGACCGTTCTATAAGATCAAAGAGATTATACTTGCAACATCAAAAAGTACCTGCCATTGTGTTGCAACAGCTCTTCAAAACAATAGTACATTAATGTTTTTATAAAAGCCACATTTGAAGGACTATTCAAGGCTTATCTTTCATAGTTTAATGTGGCGCTGGCAACACTCTATCTTCCAAAACAAATAAGAGTCCACTAGGAACCCAGACATCCACAAAGACAGGGCTGACAGGAGAAATCACAGTTGTCAGTGTACATAACTACCTTACAAATCTCCTTAAGAATATGTTCAACGTTTTCAAACTATGCACATATTATTTTCCTCCCCAATTTGAAGCAAATTGGAGGCAATTGTGACTCACTGTAAGTGCCAAACATTTCTAAGAAACTGCCTGGTTTCTCATGCCTGGGGCGATGTTTTCTCTGCAACAACTTTTGCAAGGTCCTATTGTGAAACACTAGGGCTGAGTTCATGAGCTGCAGACCCACCAACACTGAAATCAGTGGAAGAAGGCTTACATTCCCTATTTCATAAATACAGTTTTCATAGATTAAATATGACTTTCTACTATAAAAGACTGATGGCAGTTTCCTTTCTAAACTGTGCTTTGACCTCTGGGTCAAAAAAGGGGGTGAGCTTAATAAAGTACAGTGAAAAACAGGCACACATGCACGCTACAGTACTCTCAATAGGTACTGAGAACAGACATAAGCCACCACTCTCATTCCAGCTACGACCATTGGGCCACCAACCACAAAACATGGTAAGCCAAGGAGACCACACAGACACAAGCAGTGGTTTACAGTACATACAACGTCTACAGTAATGCAACAAAAACAATGTCCAATCCAGCTCTCTTACATGCCTCTTCACACACATTCCTGTAATGCATTCAGCTACACAGAAGAAGCGCAATGCACTGTGTCATCCAAACATGATGATTGTATTACTTTTCACAGAAATCCACACGTTCTACTGTATGAATGCAAGTAAAAACTTAACACATACAGTAGGACCTAGTACTGCTCATATGTCATACATGCCCAAAACAACAGACATAGAGCACTTCCTCCAAATAAAGCCATAATGCGGAGGGTTTGCTGTGAAACAGAGCAGAGCCAACACTTGGGACAGCCCGGTGTTCTGATACCAGACAAGCAGCAGCTCTTCGACCCCTCATACAAGCACACAGTCCTTACCTGAAACACTGCTGTGGCCATCCTGTGTTAGTGTGTGTGTGTCGTTCTGTCTCTCACTCTTTGGTTCTCTTTGTGTGTTAGTGCTGCATCGTCCTTATCCGCTCCGTGCAGCAGAGAGGATTTTTCTCTGCGCTCCGACCAGATGGCTAAAGCTAAATCCACTCACTGTTACCTTGGTGCAGCGCGGAACTGGAGGAGTGTACAAGTGTGTGTGTGTCAGAGAGAGAGAGAGAGAGTGTGTGATTCAGGCTCCAGGCTAATAGGTCTGGCAAGTCTCTCCCTCTCTCACTCCTCCTCCTCCAAGAAAATGAGCATAAAAATGTCTAAAGAGTCTTTATGTGAGGGGGAGAAGTGCAGCCAAAGGCAAATCTTAATATCCCACAACTGGAAACGGCGCAGTGCAGCACTCAGCGCTGAATAAGCAGGCAAAGTCTGGCTACAGGCGATTTCCCTCTCTTTCTCCTCCCTCTTGTTCAGTCCGGTTTCAGCCTCCTCCCAAAACAGGGGAGACACATGAGTGTAACGAGAAAGGAGAAATATACTGAAGTGAATTTCCCAGGGAGATCAGGGGGAACGGGACGTGAGCACGGGAAACAAAAGCACAGCTATTTTCTTCCTCTGTCTGTCTTTCTCTGACACACACACAATCACACACACACTCCTTCCTCACAAGCTCATTCTTTATTCGGTCCTTGTTATCAGCTTCTCAAGTTACAGGTTAAATATGAGTTGCACCCCCTACACCCGCCTTTTCTGTCTGTTTCTCTCTTTCTTTGACTTTCCCTCTCTCACACACACACACCCACACACAGACACACACTCACTCTACAGCTGCACAAGAGAGAAAGTACTGTACCATGAATGAATCCATTGACTTCACTGGAACTCCGTCAGTCAGACAGTGTCAACAGCAGTGTGGAGATACACACTTATCGGTCTTTCAGATCGCAGAGACAATTATTCATGAGGGCCTTATTCCAGGAGTTCAGTCTCATATTGATATGCTATTGTTATGAGATATGGATGTGAAGTTTAAAACTTAACAACATGCACGACAATATAAAGTAATGTACAATTCGGTGAGAAAACTGAAGTCCACTGGTGATCAGAACAGTACCTGTCCCTGAATCTAATTCCTAGGGACTAATACGAAATATTTATTAATCATATTTAAATTAGATTGTATTCAAAAATGTCAACATAGCAATGTCTAACCATTTGAATTTCATCCACAAATTGAAATATGAGCTTTAAAACACTGGCTCCCATGTCACGTGGACTCAAGATGAGAGTCAGGTTGTACAGAAAGTACAGTAAGCGCTCTGGGGCATTTTAATTTGTTTCCTCCAGTAGCAGACAAAGGGGCATTACTGAAGAATGTTTGGTACAAATTTGTAGCACATTAAGTACCACGCCTCAACATGGAAAGAATGGTCGCCGTCTTTGATGTTGCTCAGAAGTAATTACACGGAGGGTACTTCTAATAGCAACACCTTTAGCTGGAGCCGTGTTCTCCAGATGTCGACCCAGAAAGCGTTATTTTATTCGCTATTAATGACAAGGGCCAGGAAGGAAGCGGGGGCTGCCACGGAGGAGACGTATGCTTTATGGCACCAAAACAACATGCTTGTTTATGTGAGATGCATACCTTCATGTAGGGATCAGGCAGGACTGTAAGAGTGGGAATCCCCTTGTTTTGTTTGTGTCTGTGTTTGTACATGTGACTTAATGCACTTAGAGCTCTGCGTTGCCACACTGCAATGCAATTATGCATAAAGTACCAACAGTTACGCTATCTGTCGGGATTGCAAAGCATGGGAATGTAATCCGTCTGTGTTTGAGGCCAGTTTGTTTCTCTTAGTCTAGTCTATTTCCTGTGACCTGGCTTCTATTACCTTCATCATCCCGTGACTGCTGTCTGTAATCTGAAGGCCAATGATCCTTTGTTCTAGCATGAGAAAGACATCATTTCAAGTCAATTGGACCGAGGAATTGTTGCTGGATCCCCAACATTAGCGTGAAGCCTTACTGTACGTAAACAGAGAAATAAGCTGGGCTGTTCTTACATTTTCAATCATTGAAAATTAGGTGGAAATGTTGAGTAAGCAAACTAGAATAAATTGTGATATATTGGTCCAATAGAGTGGTGCATTGATGACATATTTTTGTAGGCCGCCCCGGAAGTAAGTGTCGCAAAGGCTCCCTCGATAAAAAAGCAATGGATTTGATATAGCAGAAAATAAGAAGGATGGATTATAAGGATAACTCCACGTTATTAGCACTTTGAGAATTTTGATGCATAAATACAATTGCCAGAAGAAAAAAGTTTTATTCTTTTTATTCTGATACTTGTTAGCAACCCCTGCTTATATGACATGTAGAAGCTTCAAACATACACAAGTGGGGTATTTACTGATGTTTTTCTCTTCAGCTTGTGTTAACCACTGATGCCTTGTTTCAGGCATCTAACAAAAAACAGGTTAAAAAAACTGCTGACTTCGAGACAAGTGAACCGGAAGATGTGAAATGCTAACTAATTACTGGGTTTGAGGACTTGTTCCTGCACCACTTCATGTGAATGTTGCAGTTGGCTGAATGACAAGGAACGTAAGAAGCAAGGACAGAAAAGAAACAAAACAAGTACAACAGTCTTGGGAAAAGTGGCATAGAGAGGAAGAGTTAATGTAGGATAAACTAAGAATAAGACAGAAAGAAAGCGAGGGACGTAGAGAGAGTATTCTGTCGGGTGAGGTCCAGTTTCATGAGTCTGACTCAGGCTTTCCCAGGCAGCAGCCGAGCAGCTCCCTGTCCCCCAGCGGCCAGGGGAACGTTCCACCAACGCCCATGCAGCGCATACAGACCAGATTTCACATGGATTTTTCTCCTGGATGGTCATGATCAAACAGCAGGAGCAGAGACACAGTGGAAGAAAATAGATGGAAATGGAAAAGAGAGGGACAGTCTGGAGATATATGGGTGGGGATGTTGAACAACAAACGTCTCCTTCAGAATGTACTGAGGAGGTGTCGAGTCATTTCACACAGCTGTTGTATTCAGGGAAGATTAGGGGGTGCTTCCTCAGCAACTGTTCCTTATGAATAAATAATGGATTACCAACTGTGTAGGGCAATTACATTTCCGGTAATTTATGCAACGGCATGCTCAACGAAGTTATTCCCTTAACTTATTCCTTCCACCGCTGTCTTCTGCTTAAAGTTGGCCCATTGTTGACATTCTTTCCAGAAAATCTTGATTACTCCATCATGTAAAAGGCTGGGCGTTCCTGTTTGTTTTTTCTGCTGTATCTATGCACATGGAGCTACCATGCAGTTACTAAATACATGGCCATAAGCCACTGCTGGTTGTGTAACCACTTTACTCACACACTGGAACGCGGGGAGATGACAGATGATTGTTGTTGTTTTCCATGAAGACTACAGATCAGAAGGCCTCAGTTTTGTTCTCTGAGCCGCAATCATTGCTGTTAAGCTTGTTATTGAGCTTAAGTCTGCAACAGTATTTTGTTCTCGTGGTCAAAGTTAAAGCTGCACAGATAGTTATTGTTGCAATGGATTAAATTAGGTATATGTATTGTGAAAGGTGTCTCGCTCAACAAACCCATAGAACTACTGTATCACTCATTGAGCTGTTTTTGTTTGATCTCAACAGTCGCATAAACACAGTGCCAGAAACATGACTCCAATGTGTGTTTGCTGTATTTTAAATAACTAACTTTTAGCTTAACAAACTGGGCACTTTGAGGAATATATCTTCGATTAGCAGGGTACATTGCGATAAATATTCTTCCAATAACACAATACGAAAAAGAAAAAAAATGTGTACTTTTTGTCATTTTGTGTTTCTAATGTAATGGTATTGGCTAAAAAGAGGTGTGGAGATGGTATACACATTTCTTAGCTTTTCTTAACTCTGATTCAGCAAGCCAACAGCGCTAAAGTTGGATTTGTTTAAAATCTAACTAACTAACTAAGCGAGTAAAGCGTTTCTTTTGACCAAGCCATAGTTGGTGATCATTGAGACATGTTTGGTGTGTTTTATTTTGCTACTGTTAAGTTTAGATAACAAGGCAATTAAGCTTCACATATAAGGGCAAATACATCGGCATCTGTCGGTTTTTGGGTTCACGTGGCCAGTCAAGAGATTGTAACATATTGCCTCTTAACCTTTTTGATGGTGTGATCACTTTATAAGGCTATTATATATGTCGATGTTGGGTCAACATCCTGTTTGCTGCCCCTTACTGGCAAGACAAGCACAGCTTAGTGCAGCTATCTTCTCCAGGACTGCACTACCTTTAACCTTTCAATACATCTCTAAAAATAACAACATTTCAGTGCAAATATTTTGTCTCAGTGAATCATTCTCCTCATGATCTGAAACTTGTCTTGTTGAAACTAAAATAAGAAACATAATTTCTCAAATGAGAGGCCGTATGATTCATCCCGTGCTTGTGTTGTTGTGTTCCCTCACCGGTTGCTGTCCTGAGAGGAGGGCAGAGCAGCGAGCATGTGTTCTGTCCTGTGACTGCTAATTCAATTAGCCTCAGAGCTGTCAGCCTGCTCTATATTTGATCAGACTCTGAGCCGCTAACTAAAAAATACAGTACGTACGTACAGACACACTGGCAGAGACCCAGAGGAATATTTTGATTATGACGCCACCCCATCCATGTTTTCCCTCACTCGTTCCTAGCCCCTCAGTCTGTCACAGCGATATGACTTTAACATAAGTTCACCCTCCCTCTCCTGCTCCCTCCTTCTTACTGTAACTCCCATTTCTCACTATCTGCAGAGCTGCCGCTGCATGGAAGAGGAAGGAAGTTGTTAATGTTGTTACTGGGATTCAATACCACACAGACATATTTGAAACCTCACCTTGGGTTATGTTATGGCTCCTGTTCTTATAGGCAAAGAACAATGTGTTGCGTCTTTCTAATAATGGCTGGTGTTTGGTTTCTCTATCACTCTGTAACCTTTCGGTAAGCATCAAGAATATAGAGCACTAACTCATTCATTTTTTAGGGAGGCTGTACAATCTACATAAGGTTGGACAAAACCTCATGTAAGAAATACTGAAAGTTTTATAAGGAGTTTAAGTAAGGAAAACATCATCAAGTCTTACAAGTGTCAGAGAAATTAACTTCAATTAGAGAGGGACGAATGAATGAGCCTCTAACAGCAGGTATTCACAGTTCTCTGCCGTTATGACTAACATCCTGAGAGCCCTTGCCTGTGCCAAAGACACAGTATTAAGTGACACATTGCCACATCTTCCAAAGTGTCCAATTATGTTTGCGTGATAAATCAGTCCTGGAGCAAAGCGTGGTATCTAAAGGAAGTAACTGAATCAGGGGGAGGAGGTGAATCATGCCTAAAGAAAGAGGTAATTGAGCGTGAGTACACAAATATGTGTTATGTTTGTCCAACTGTCACAATTTCTCTTTAAAACTACCTAAAGTTTGCCAAATTTTAAGTATGCTAAAGTTAATTGTTGCTGGAATAGTTCATTGAGATATCCATCATTGATCAACAGACATTTATTAAATACAATTTTAGATGAGCAATTCATTGTTTAAGTCAGTGATGTCAAACATGGGTAGTGTTTACCAAATTCACCTTTTGACTTGAATGCCAATTTGAAATCAAGAAACATGGGATTTGTTTCCTTTATCAGGGATGTGGTAATAAAGCAAAAAAATATTCACTTTGGACCTGATGGTGGCATTAGATGGAAAATGAATGGATCACCAACCTTAATCTTGAGAGGAATGTGGAATTTCTTGGCAATAAGTGTTGTGACAATTCAGTCAAATGTGAAAAGTTAGAGATTTATTTAGGTTATAAAGATTCACCATCCGGGAACCATTAACGTGAATCAAAAATGTTATGGCAATCCATCCAATTCGTGTAAAGATATTCCAGCATAGGCAAAAGTGAAAAGCCAAAATAACAGCTCTGGTTCCAACTTCTCTAATCTGAAGATATGCTGCTTCTTCTATTTTAGATTATTGTAAATGTAGAGGCTTAATGTTCTGGACAGTTGTTACTTATGCGTAGACCTCTATCCTGCAGATGAAGTATGGTCTCTCTAAAGACTTCTGCCTTGTGTTTGAAGCTCCTGGTGACCAGACACCTACTGTCTGCAGTTATAAATCCAAGAAGCATCAACAGGTGAGGGCCATCTGCAAACCCATTGTTCAAAAACACACCTCACATGTGTGGCTACAGGTGTTTGGATGTGTCAAAAACTTGGACTTAAAGGTCCCATGTCATGGCCATTTCTACTGATCATAATTCCATTGTTGAGGTATACTAAAATAAATGTATATTGTGCAATTTTCCAAACTCACATTGGTTTCTCATACAGCATCTCTGTATAGTATGTATTCACTCTCTGTCCTAAACGGCTTGTTGGAGCTCCTGCCCCCCCTCCCTGTGAGCCCAGTGGCCGTCTGCGAGACAGCGAGACAGCGAGACAGCGAGACACAGCGAAACCCAGCCCGGAACACACACACACCCGCAGCCTGGCTGGGGGTTTGTGTGTGTGCCCAGGCTGAGTTCCGCGGTGTCTCGCTGTCTCGCCGACCCCACACCAGTGAGCCAGCTCACAGTGTCCCGCTCCTCGCAGCAGCGAGCCTCACAACGTCCTGCCGAGTGTGTGTGTGTGAGGAAGTCCGCGGATTGGTCCAAATGTAACGGCTCCGTGGACGTAACGTAACGGCTCCGCAGATTGGTCAATTTGGACCAATCTGCGGAGCCGTTATGTTACGTCACTATACCCGAAATACGTCACTATACCCAAGAAGTAAACAATGGAAAAAGAGAAATCTCCAACGAGGCGTTCGGGGGCAGCATAGACAGGTCTTTTCTGTGTTACAGGGTGTACTTTGAGGGTTTGTGACTCTGCAGACCGTTTACATGCATAAAAAGCTACATAACACACAAGGGGACGGGTAATAACCAGAAAAGCATGACATGGGACCTTTAATAAAAAATGATAGATATATAGTTTGCTTTATTCTTAAAGACTTTCAATCTCCAGGTGATTGCTCAGAAATGTTAAAAATGTCTGGAAACAGTTGCCTCTAAGATGCATGCAGTGCCAAAAGGAATGTTTGTTTGAATTAAATTGGTTGGTAGTTTTAACCAGAAATGGAGAAAGCGTAGGTTATCTAGTATGTCCACTGCTTTGATTGATTATCCTTATTGTAGGCAATCTACTGTTTGAATTCCTCATTAAGGTCTATTCACATGTGTTTGAATGGTGATCATTAGTCAAGCATGAAAAGACTCAGAGCGACCTAACAACCGGTGTTCTTTAAAAGTGTTTCCACATTCTGGGATACAAAGAATTGTCCAACACGGAGAGCAAGATGAGGACATATCCATCAGCAAGCTGCAGTTCTCTAACTGAAGCATGTTGTGCTCAATGAGAGGCACTGAAGGGGTCACAAATAACAACCTGAAATAACAAAAACACAGAGTGGCCGGCCAGCACAAAGAAACATCGGATTTTTCTCCAAACACACATTCGGAGAAATGCAGTAGCTGGGAAAAATGAAAACAAATGCTTCATCATTTTGGAGTGTGGAATGGGAAACCAGTGGAGTGAAAGTGTGTGCGTGTCCTTCCACTTTGCTTTCTCAGACCCCCTTCCTCATTAACGCAGGAACATTGTAGTTTCCTTCTCAAAACACACTCGACAGGCAACGAAGGATCAGTGAAATCGAATAGGTTGTTCTCAGCACCTCAGCTTGTTCCTGACTTTAAGTGTTCCCACTCCAGTCAAACCTGAGCAGTGTCAGCAGGGATCACTGCCCAGCCTACGCTAGTTATCAGATATTCATTTTTGATGTGTTGGCTAATATGTCACATCAATCGCAGTACCAACGTGCTAGAGGAGAACCAATAAATAAAGAATAAAGATATATAAATAAGGATGAATCAGTTGGTCACAGCATACAATCTTTAACCTGTTTATATTGTACAATGTCACATTTACTTCTTATGTTTTTGTTTATATTTTTTGAATCAATTATTGCTTTTTTGTACTAATTTTTGTATGATTTAATAATTATTTTATTCAGTGTTCTTGTATTATTAATTGTATTCTCTAACTGTCATTAAACCCAATTTCCTCCTTGGATAAATAAAGTGTTCTTATAATTCTGAATAACTCACCAATATTAAGGTTCAAATACGTACTTGACCACACCACACTCCTCTTTATTAAATGTTTGTTAGATTTAGTTATATAAAGAATAATAACGATTTTATTACGTTTATCTGCTTAATTTGTATACACTGTATGTCCCTTATCTCTTATCTCAACATTATTGTTAATAACACAGCTTTTACTGATACAAATTTAGACATAAAGCATGTTATATTCTCTAACAGGGTATGTGTATTACATTTTACATATTGTGGTTTGTTTTAATTTCTAATATAAATGCTAACTCTAAACAGTTAGGTAAAACTCAGGCTCTCCATATTAGTTCAGCACAAAGGAAATGCCATTTGAAAAGTTTATAATTACAACCTTTTGTAATGCAGATTCCTTGTCATTGTGGATAATTCCACAAGTTATACTTTAAATCAATTTAAAAAGGACATTATTACATTGGATTGCATGTCAATGAAGGGAGGTAGCAAAAAGAGCCCGGGTTCAAAAGGATAAGGGTAAGTGTTGCTGCCATAAACAACAGAGACCACAAACCACAACTGAAGGGAAATTATTTTTTACAGTATGTTTATACAGAATGTCACACTGAAACGGGAAATTTATTTTAACTGCACAGAACAGGAAGAGCATGTTGTAGATTTGGGAAAGATTAGAACGTGGGGTTCACCTCATTGTACAATTGAAATGCAAAGAGAAACTAGAAAAGGTCACTCAGTAGAGAGGAGATCTCCTCCATATGTCTCTCTCTTCCATTCCTAATAAAAAAGAGTTGAATGTCGCTCAATTGTCCCTCCAGGCCCCCCTTACAGTCAAGATCACACCAAAGATATCAAAAACTTGGATTTATTAATCTTCTATTGTGCCTAACTTCAATCCTTACATAATCATAATATGTCAGGTATGGAATTCATTTGCAGACGCTCACATTTCTATAGATGTCAGTTTTGAGCCATGACAAAGGCTAAAATGTAGCCTGAAACCAAATATGTTACACCAACAACCAAACACATAATCTCCTCAGAGGCTTATACCTTGTCAATATTATATTTATTTTATAGCTTCAACTGCTTTTTTAAAGAAAAATACAGTTAGAAAAGTGAACTTTTACCAGACCTACTGAAGTCGTCTTAATGCAAGCTAGATGGAAGGCAGGAGCTTCTTTTACTGTATGGTCACTTTAGAGTGGTGCAGGGAACGTAAGGAATGACATCATTTGTTAGGCTGTCCCAAAAGTTAGCAAAGCAAGGGCTCCCTCGACAAAATGCAATGGGATTTTCTATTGGATTTCGGAATATTGCAGGAAATTAGATCTTTGGCAAAAACACATATATGACGCTAGTACATTGTTTTCAGCAGGATGATATCCACATATTAACACTGTTTTATAGTGGATGCCTGAATACAATAGCCAGAGGTAAAAAAACAAATGTAATGCTATAAACAAAGCTACATGACTACGAACTACATCACGGTTACATGGCCTTGCATCACCACCGCTAAGTTAAATGCAGCTAATGTTAGCTTGATAATATTTAGTCAGGGCTGCCCCTGGCCAACTTGTGACCTCACACAAATGTATTTGATGAGGCCCCCTGTCTCGTGAGCGTCCATGGGGGGTTGGAGGGGTGCGAGTGGAGCACGCTCGTGAACTGTGAGCGCTTAATTGCGCCGCATTTGCGCATCAACTGAGGCTCCCTCCGCAAGATGAGACCCCACGCAGTCTGCGTGGTGAGGGGCGGCCCTATATTTAGTAGTCCTAGCTTTTGCTATTTGTTAGCAACCTCCATTTTTATCCGACATCTGCCAGTAGGGTTTTTCATGACATAATTTATGTCGTAGAACAAAATGTTAAAATGTCTAAAGCTAATACAGACAATATTTCGGAAATCTAACCAAAAAAGGTGAATGCTAAAATGCTAACTCTAGGGTTTGGACTCATTCCTGCACCACTCTATCACACTGTATGCTCGAGAAAATAGCGTGAGTGTGACCAAGGCTTCACCACTGAAGCTCTCACAGCAGCACAGTGGGAAACACATCCTACTACTGTGAGGTCAAGTTCGGGCAAAGGAGGAAGACGTATGAAATAAATGACAGGTCAGGTATTCAGCACAAATGTACAAGCATTTGGAAGAGTGGACCTTGAAATATGTCCTGTCTAATACACTCTCTGGATCTCTCCTGTCAGCACTCAGGAGTGAAATGTTACTGACAAGATTGAAAGAATTTTTCACATCCAGTTGAGAGCAAACACACAAAAGGGTGGGACATACACACATGTTCACACACTTACATAAGCCGGACCATTTGTTTGCAGTTGCCAGGTTAAATATGGGCCACATATTAGTCTTATCTGGAGACAGAGATTGATAACAGTAGTGTGTACTTGGGATAAAGCTCAGAGTTATGATCAGGAGTTCAGATTCCTAACATGTACGGTCATATATGAGCTTTATCGTCTTTTAAAAAAAAAAAAAAAAAAATCATAAAACGGTCTCACAGGCCTGACAGAGCCGATAGAGATCAGGCTTGACCCTGTCGTGGTCCCTCCCTTGTTTTTCATCTCGGGCTTGTTAGCAAATTGCTTCCTGCCAAAGCTATGACATTTTTTTGGTTGAAATGTTTAGAAAAGGAAATGCTGCTGTGATTTTTGGAGATGGAACGTTCCACTTTTTGTATATATAGACATTGGCAGTTTGTTCTGGGCTCCTTTACCGTCTCATCCCACAATTTCGACCCACCACTTCCTGAAATGCAAATGTTATCAACAAGTATGCTGTGTGCATTTTTTTTGCAACATAACAAAATTAAGTGGGTGAAAAAAGAAATGTGGCACCTTATGTTGAAGCTAAAAATGTACCCATTTAAACAGAGAATTGCAAAAATAAGTCACCAACTTTCACACACAGATTTCCCAAATAGTGAAACATTTTCTGGCAACTATACTTCCCTACCTTCTAAAACATTTTGTAAGAACAATTGGAAGCTTTTGAAGTTTTGAATACGCCTTGATTGGCTATCTTGATATCTTATGACGTGATCATTCTCGAAAAATGGGGAAAATAACTTTCTTGTTATAGTAGCTGTTTAAATGTAACTGGGTTGTTGAATTGCTGCTAGACCAGCGTTTCTCAAAGAGATGTGATAGGTGGGTCGCGAATGGACGCGATGAACGGGAGATTATTATTATCTTTATTTATTTTTTAAATACATTTTTTGGACCTCAGGCCGGAATCGAACCTGGGTCCTTGTGGGCTGTAGTGGACTGTTACGGCCCCTACACACGGCGGCGTGCGTTGAAGCTTCAACGCTTCTTCCCATTCACTTTGAATGGGATGACGTCACGCTTTGCCGAACTGCATTGTGGGAGCAAAGCTTCACGTTGCTCGCTTCAAAAGTAGAGCAATGTACTACTTTTGAAGCTTCGACGGAAGCGTCAGCCAATCAAATCCCGTTTATGCAAATCTGCCAGTACAAGCGCTAGCCAATCAAACCGCGTGTATGCTGGGAGAGCCATACCGCAGGTCATTTCCTCATGTTCCAAAAAATGGAGGACAAAATCATTGTAGCGGTAGGGAATCACCCGGTGTTGTATGACCAGTCACTGTTCACCTACCGGGATACAAACCGGAGGAGCCAGGCATGGAGGGAGGTGGCAGAGACAGTGGGTGAAACTGGTAGGTTTTCGCCTGTTTGGGGAGTTTATATCCAGTGTACTTCGTTTGAATGGACAGCTAGCAGGCATAGACAGTCAATTTAGCCAGCATGGAATGTTGCATAAAATAGCACCATAGACATTAATGTCATAAATGTTCATCATATAAAGTGTGACATGTAATTATATAATAACATGAGATTCATGTGATTGGTTGTTGGTCGCGTTGGTCGCGTTAACTCCCCAAGCTTCAGACACGCCCACCGCCAAGCTTCAACGCACGCCGCCGTGTGTAGGGGCCGTTACAGCCGGAGACTCGCAACGGCGGTGGACTTTCACAGCGCCGCTGCGCCGGACCCGTCGGAGCCGATTGAGCTTCGCAACGGCGGGTGTTTGCAGCGGCGGATGCGGTACCGGCGCAGCGGCGCTGTGAAAGTCCACGGCCCACCTATGCCAGAGCCAGCGGCCCACCAACGGCAGCAGCCCATCAACGGCAGCAGCCCACCAACGGCAGCAGCCCACCAACGGCAGCAGCCCACCAACGGCAGCGGCCCACCGGGAAAAGTCCCGACTCTCCCGATGGCCAATCCGAGCCTGCTCACACACACACAACTGAAACCAAAATCATTTACAGACATATGTAAACATCTCTCATACTTTATTTTATTCAACCTTTATTTAACCAGATAAAAGCATTGAGATCAAATCTCATTTTCAATGCTGACCTGGCCGAGAAGGCTGCAACGTTACACATAACACAAACATATCAAATACAGAGAACATAACTAAGAAAACAAAAGACGAAAAAGCAGTCACTAGATTGTGCACATTAGGACAGTAAGAAAGGTACACTACTTATTACTGCAAGAGCAGCTGGTGGTAAGGACTTCAGACAACTTCAATTTAAAACATGCTATTGAGACAAGTGCCCTCAGTTTGAGGCTTGATTGAAGGTCATTCCAAGACCAAGGACCATAATAAAAAAGACTCCTTTTTCCAGCCTAAGTCCGCACGGCAGGTACCTGGACCCGTATCCAGGCACTGGATCTGAGGTTGTAAGAGTCACTAACTGGAGCAAATCTGGCACATATGTACAGTGGAAGCTTACCTAAAAAGGCTTTATACATGAATAAAAACCAATGCTGCATCCTACGCATAGTAAGTGAGGACCATCCAGTCGGGAAGAAAAGCAATATGGAGCGTAAAGTAGTAAAGTAGTTTAACCGTGACACTTTTCGAAATCCCGTTTGTGTCCCCCCACTTTACAAATAGGCCTATGTTTATTTAATTTTTTTAACGCAAGCCGTCATCGCCACGGAGGAGCACACAGCCTCTGTGAGCTAGCGAGACAGAGAGAGCTAGAGAGCACACCTTTATCTATTTAATATAGCCTAGTTGTAAAAAATAAAGTAAGAAGTCATTCCAATGTGTACTATAGGACAGTAAAAAAACTAAAAACAGTTTAAAAGGGGAGTGATTAGTAAAATATGCATAAATAAAAAGAAAGAATACTAACTAGGTAACATAAGATAGGAATAAACAAGTTTAAATGATTTGTTATTGGTTGTGATCATATTCTAAAGATGATTGGATTATTGAAAAGTATACAGCTCCCTTTCATCTGAGTGTTGAGAGCTGTATCCATAAATTCATTTTGGGCTCAAAGTGCTCCAGATTGATGCATTTCACTTCAACATTTAAAAAAAAATCATGCATGCACCCCCGGACCCCCCTAGAGGAGGTGAGGTCCACCCCCAAATAAAGCAGGTTAAAATAATTAAATTGCATACATTTTCTTTTAGTAAACACTGAAAACGGGTCCCACAGACCCAAACAGCACACAAAGGTTAAAGGTCAGCATATCATAATGTCTGCTAAATATATACACTGCAAAAAAACAAACAAAAGGAGTAAAAGTAGCCCCCGACTTGTTTTATTTATTGAAAGTAGCTCTCATCCTAAAAAAGGTTGGAGACCCCTGTTATAGAACGATACATTTGACAATTTTAAGCTTGGCCTACCATTTGATTGGAACGATGAGGAACAGGTGGGGCTTGAAAAGGCCCACCTGTTCAAAGTGGGGAATGACTGTGCTAGACCAACCCATTAATAAAGGCTCATGCCTCCATTCGTGTCACAACCAAATGTTGTTCTTAAAAGGCTGAACACCAAGATATATGGATTGCAGCAGGATATTTTGTCAGATAACAACACATAATGAATTTTGGAAATGATCAAATCTATTTTTTTTCCTTTAAATGTATATAGACTCTTGGACATTACAATGCTCTGGAGTTATTGGAAATTGCACGAGTCAGAAGCAATCTTATGCAGCCATAACTGGAATCTAATTCTGCAAAAATATAAATAAAAGGTGAGAAGTGTTCTTATGTTGATTTGAAATATGAACGTTTTGAATTAAGCTTCAGACTATTCGGTACAGCCCTCACATTAGTACCACAAGCGGCGATTGCTTCTGAAAAGAAACATCACTTTTGAGTTGTGCAAATGTTTTCAAGTCTTATTTTCTCCACACCTAGTGGTTAGGGAAAATAGCTTGCCTTTTTTCATTCTGGCAAACCTATCCATTAAATCCTGTAACTGTACTGGCGTTTCTGGTGGTACAAGTTACGTAAATAATGCATTTTTAAGATTTGTCATGGGGTTGGCTAATCGTTTATATCACTACTCTAAAAAAAAATCTACTAGTCTCCCCTAAATGGTTGGCTAAAGCCCCCCCCCCCTTATCCTGAGCGTGGCTTGTCTGCCCTGCACCCCTGGCATTTCCTGTGAGTAAAAGAGGGATTGGGCAAAGCTGGCAAGCAGCACCCATTTCAGTAATGGATACCAGATGAAGTATATTCAAAGGTGTTCACATGAACTGTATATGTGCGTGTGAGTTCACGTGGTCATGCGTGCTCATGCGTGCAAATCCTCCCGTAAACCCCTCCTGGCAGTCGTACTCTTACACAAAACACACAACCTTCCCTCTTTAACAGCCCTGCAGGAACTTCATCTGTTTTCCCTCCCACTTTCTTCTACGTGCCCTTTGTCTTTCCAAAACAAGATGAATCAAACCTTGGCTCCTCCATCCAGAGGTCTTTTATTTTTAGACGTAGGGCGATGTGCGAGTTTGTCCAATATAAACACATTCGGGTACAAGGAGCACTTGTTTAGACATTCTCAAGATTTTTTTGCAGAACATAAACTCCCTAGACTCCACCTACCGCAACATCTGCATGTACATCGCTCACATACAGAGGAGTAGCTGGCTCCACCTAAACATAATATTTCCTCCTGATAAGCTCAGATGGATTTCAAAGGACGAGTTCCGTTGGTCTAAGATTCTTGTGTTCTTTTTCAATGTGCAAGGCGTATCCGGCGCTTAAGAACAAAACTGCGATAACTTTGAAACATGACTTTTTATAGTTTTTCTATTTTTTTTTATACAAAATGTTTTCACTCTTACCTTGACTTCACATTTCTTGTGGCAGGCTATGCGGCACACTAGAGAAAACAGAAGAGAACAAAATGAAAATTAACTTCACAGCTCGTAAAAGTTTCCCAAACATGGTGGACGAATCCAAACACTGTGGTCCAGAATGATTCATGACAGTTGAGCTGTCAAGGAGGTGTCAAAAGCAAGAGCTCCATGGACATGCCAGTGTGTTTGTCCTGTGATGGAACTCAAATATCATCTGCTGTTAGTTGGCTAATACTTCCCAATATAAATGTTGTGATTGCTACACTCTGGCATGTATTGCGTTATGCTGAAATACTCAGATACAATTAACCTTCCTGTTGTCTTCGAGTCAAATTTGACCTGTTTTTAAATGTTTTTATGTTGGAAAAAGCGGTTATTTAATGTCATTGCTATAAAAATAACATGCATGCATTGTTTCACAGTATGTTCTTCGCAATAAAAATGTATGATCACTGTGACAAGACATTGTCCCTGTTTGCGTATGGCACATGGCGAAAGGCACACTCAGTCAACACATTCAAACACACATCCATTGAGTCCTCGCACTACAATTACTTTACAGTTCATTTATTCCCAACATTTGTAAAATAATCACTCAAATCAATATTTTGTTAAAAACTGTTTTTATTTGAAGCATACTTAAAACAAAAATGATTTCCACGGTGCCAAAGTAACCTGCTGTTCCTCTCATTCACAGTTCCCGAGTCCCAAACAGAAGAACAGAATAGTGCTGCCTTAAATAGAGCCTCAATCAGTCCGAACACGTGTGCTCAATTGGACCATGTTGTACCATGGGTGACAATAATTCCTTATAAGTACAAATGTCATTGTTTAGGGCTTTAATTGTCAGAAAGTAGCAACATATGATGACTCCTTTGATTTATTGTGTTTAATTATTTTAATATAAATTGTAATAAATGTGTGGTTATTTACAATTACATTAAATCATTTGATAAATAGTTGGTTGGCCTATGGGGAGGGGCTTAACACATAAAAGCCTCTGGCCACCAATGTTTTGGGGGGGCTGATGGGATTTCCACGGATCCCCGGAGCTCTTTTCCCCCAAAAAAAGTGATGTTCCGTAAAACCAACACAATGAGCATTTTTTAAAGTTACTTTGAACAGCGCTAAACAGCAGAGCTGAATAATTATTGTTTGTGGGTTTACCACTTCACCTGACCCCCTGCCACACACAAGTGGGATCTATTATTAGAACATTTCTTAGAAAAATCCTCAGTGTATTCACAGAAGGCCATAATATGTGGGTGTTGGCGTTAAAAGGAATTCATAAACATCTCATTCGCACAATCAACCAAGATAAAAGGCTTGTTCTACTGTTGAAGTTCAACACATTATTTGCAGCTTCCCTTCTGCCCCCGAGCCCCCTCTCCGGACTCCCACTGCGTCTACAAATAAGGGTCAATGGGGGAGAGCACCTGGACCAGCAGCTCGTAAATTGTTAGAGCCCCTCGAAGGACAGAGAACGAAAACACAACTCAGTGTGCCGAGGCGTAAGCTTTCCAAATAAAGGAGAGGACTGTGTGCTTTTACTGGAACACCATACTCCGTATGTAATGAGTTATTCTTCCTGTCTCCAGACACATTTTTCAAAGCAAGTGTAATATCTATTGTGATTATTTGTGAAGTCATTGATATGAATTTGGGAGCCTGCCAGTCCTCACATTGTGTGGGAGTGGAGACTGTGTGTATGTTATACTGTTATGGCGAATGTTCCTGAACCCCATGCTTCCTGTTATCTTTGTTGCCTCAGCTATACAGGGAACTTATCCCGTATTAACTTTATGTCCCTTAATCACGCAAAATATTTCTCAAACACGCTACTTTGTTCTTAAAACCACATGATCTTTGTTTATTATGAAAAATCTGTCTTTTCAAGGCTCAATTATTTAAAAAGTCAATGGAAAGACGCGAATACACAAACTCATTCCACCACACAGTGAGTCCGTTTGATGCCAGCTAGCTTACGGCTAACGTCTGAACGGTCTGTTCATTTGTTGTTTGGAATTTGTGCTATCCTCTCATTGGTAACAGAGTTCTTACCAAGAGATATTGGAACATTATATTAAGTATTAATTCAACTGGCTACTTAGCGCAACAAGGAGTGGAAAACCTACAGTACAGGTGACGCAGCAAGCAACAGTGCTAACATGACAAATCCATAAACTAACTAGAAATACTGCCCAGGGTTTTATAATGTTGCCAACTAGTCAAGTTGTTCTGCTGTATGTCTATGAGTTTGTTTGAGAGAAACAATAAACAGAGTCAAGTTTATTGTATCTTTTCCACATGCTTGGCCTAAAAGGCTTTTGTTATAACCCAAGTTGTAGCCCTAAAAGTAGAAATTGCTTCAAATATGGATGTTGGTACAAAAAGTAAATACACATTTTAAAACATGGATGCTTAACACACATCAATACAATCACCAATTTCAAGGTGGGGTCCCAACATGAGTGTTACCAGTTTAGTATCCAATAAATGTGAAATATGGTTACAACCTCCCCTTCTGATCCTGAGTTATGCCGTTGAATAATGGCCAGAAAAGTATTTTTGCAGAATAATTTGGAGATTTTCAATATTGAAAAGACCAATCAGACCAAATGGACATTTCTGAGATATCGTGTTCAAGTAGAGCGGATAAGAGGTCACGGTGTCCTTGTCCTTTCACCTTTTGACCATCAAACTCTAATCAGTTTATCCTTGACGCCAAGTGGATATCGGTGCCACATTTTAAGGAAATCTCTCAAGGTGATCCTGAGACATTGCACTCAAGAAGACACACAGGAAAAGGATTAGAAGAACAACCAAAACACTTAATCCGTATTCATGGTTGTCACAAGTGAAACCAAATAATTAATTATGTTAGCTATATCAGCATCAAGAGTTGAGGCTCCCAGACATGAAATAAAACGCTCTGAGAAGTTTATAAGGGTAGCTCAATCATTATTGACACTTATTTATCGAGTTTGTCATCAACTTAAAGATGTGTTTTTATAGGTGTGTCTTTCTATGCAAGGTTATAGGTTTGTAGAAATATTTAACAACCCTTAACCTGGTTCAGGGTCAGAGGTTAAGTGTTCAAAGCAACACGGGGTCAACCAACAGCTCCGGGGTCTTCATTCTTATCCAGCAGACATTTATTTATCTTTTCTGTTTTTCCACAGGAGAATGCTTTCATTCAAGGAGACTTGTATTTAGCTAACCCACAGCCATGCTTCATTTGATTGACATGTCACAAGTAGAGCTTTTTATTTTAAATGATGCTCACTGTTAGATGTACAAAAGGGGAAAATGGGACAAACTTCTATTTCAATAAACTGTTGGACAAGTAGTGTAAACATACAGCATGTGGGAAAAAGCTCCTTTTTTAGAGCCAAATGTGTAATTACATAACGCTGCAGTTAGTTTCTATTTAAGCACATGCAGGACTATATTTGCACTTGGGGGGTAACATTTGAAAGTCAGTTTGACTTCTTAATTAGAGGCCTTCACATGTGGGTGGCACCATGAAGTCCTACCGGGATACACGTTTCCAAGTCTTCCAAAAGTACTCTGGTTCCCATGGTCAAACAGAATGGAGTTATTCTATACAACTTTACCCACATGCTGTACTGTGTCACCAGGCACCGCCTGAGCCCAAGCTTTGAGAAACATAATGAAACACATTACATTATTCTCTGTTCAAACAACATACTCTGAGAGAGGTTAGAATTTCATATACCCGATCAACTGTTGATTATACCAAGGCCCCACAGCATTTCCTGAACCCACAAAGGAGCATTTTTTTAATCAAATCTTTCCTTATGTTATTCATTGTGTTTTTGGATTTAATAAATAGCTGAGTCATCATTAAGATATTAAATATTATGAAATAGATCAAAATGGCCACCAAAATGTCCAATAGAGTATGGTTGCGTGTTCAAATGCAATGTAATGTAATGTTTAGTCAGGCATATATACACGTCCAAAACCAACAAATATTCAAATAAAAGTATATTAAACTTAGATTCCAGCTGACTGTAAGGTAACTGGAAGCAAGTATTATTTGGCATTTCTGCATGATAAATACTTAAATGATCACTGGCTAATATCTTTGACACTACCTTTGCCTTAGACGAAAATGTAAAAAGGGCTGCCTGGACTACTAAAAAATAACATTGCCATCCAACGAAATCCAGAGTCGGTCAGACAAACACAGGATTTTTTTTCAACCAGCAGATATATGTTCGTTTCCAGTGTGAAACAAGTGAAGGTTTATTTATTTTTCAATTAGGTTCCTAACCTTACTACGACACTTATTTTAAGCCAAATGAACTCTTACGAAACATGTTTGTCTTTAAGTGTTTTGAGAAAAACAAACTGACTTTGATAGAACCCAAAGTTATAGCCATGACTGTAGAACATAGCTCAAATATGGATGTTGCTGCAAAGAAGAAACTACAAATTCTAAAAAGTGGTTTCTTCAAACACATCTTCCTCAAAAGATCTATATAATCTTTGAGAAATGGTCTTGAATAATGGCTGGCAGACTGATGTCACAGTGAAGTTGACATTTGACCTTTGGAATAAAAAAAGAAATAATGTAATTCTTGTAGATATTTGTGTGAAGTTTTTCAATTCTTCAAAAAGGTCACAGAAAATGTGACTGCCAAAATCTCACTAAAATCACTAGTGGAACAAATGAAGTCACAGTAACCTTCAATTTTGACCCATGACGATCAGTTGAAGACGCTACAATAGGCTATTGGAAATTGTGATGATGGCTTCTGTGAAATGTTACAGACTAGGTAGTTCTGTTTCTTAAAAATAACCAAGTTGTTTTGTTTTGTCTCAATCTACAATGATAACCTTGTGTTTAAAAACTGTGAATGAAATCTTCAAGAAAATACTCTTTCCTTGAGAACATAATCGAGAGTGGTTGCATGTGAACGTCAGTTTTGTTAGGGTTGAAACGAAACAGGTCTTTTTTTTAAAAAAAAGAACGTTTCCTGAACATGTATACATTCTTTTACACTTAATATGTGGGATCTGTGTACTTTCACACGAGAGTAAAAGTGCAGAGTATTTATGAATTTCACTATATGACATGAGCCACATGGAATGCTCTAATAGATGTGACATTTAAACATGCATTGCAGTTTGCTTGATAAGCATTAAAGCCATGTGTCTGTCCATCAGGACAGTGTCCCGCTCAGCTCCCAGCAGCACGCGAGTCCCCAGTAAACAACACTCCGGGGCCACATGGGAAGAAGCAGGACTTCCATATTGGGTGTGAAAGCGCTGAGCTCAGAGAACTGGGGTTAGGCTTTACCTTGTTAGGAAGTTGGAGCTTTGAAGAATAAACAGAGGAGAAATGTTCCTGCTGGAGGGAAGGAAGAAAAGGGAGGAGGGGGGGCAGAGCAGTGATAAAGGGATAGAAAGAGGAGGAGAGAGAAGGGAGATGCAAGGAAGAAAAGAAAGGATGAATAATAGAGAGGGAGTGTATCCATCATTAAGCGAATGAGGACACTGGGTCAGAATGAGGAGATGATGAGGAGTGTACACTAGTTATCTGACTCTGGGTCTGTGGTATGCTGTACAACATTAACGGGAGGGGAGGAGGGGGTGAATGATAGAGGAGGGGGTGTGTGTGATTTCCTTCCCCTGGTCCCTTGGAATGACCGTATACTCCCACCGGGCTGGGCTGGACCCCTTGTAACTCTGAACACAATCAGAGGGCAGGGCCGCAGAATTTCCTCTTCCCCCCCCCCCCGCCTCACTCTCTCCAGCAAACCCTTTCCCTCTCAGGCACAATCACAAACACGGGAGCACCAACACGTGTCCCCCTAACACACATACAGTACATAACGTTACTAACTGAGTGGATCTTACCTAATTGTCCCTCCCAGCCACCGTATAGTCAAAGTTGTGCCTAACTTCAGTGGATCATTCAAAATGACAACATACGTTCACATAGATGAGAGCAGCACTACCTCACTGCCTGGTGATTTGACAGCCCTGCCCACCTTCTGATGAAAACAATGAATTGGCGCCAACAAAATTGTTCAATCATGCCTAAAAGCTGCTGTGTCGTTTGTCGCATGTCAAAGAAGAAAAAGATACAATTGTATTTACTTTTACTTAGTAAAAAAGAATGTAAAGAAAATATCTGTGGCTTCACACCTCCACAGAGAGGCAAAAAGTGTAATCAATGAGACCCGGTCAGTCAATACTGTACGTCTGTACATCATGACAGCTAAACCATGATGCTAATAGGTCAATCGTGCTAGTTGTAAAGTAAAGAGTTGTAATGTTAAAAGTAAAAGTAGTAAATATGTATACTGCATTAGCATACAAAACACTGACAAGCCAAGGAAATCCCAGTTTAAGTGTTTGCCTGCTTCCTGCCACTCGTCCACCAGCAAACTGACCGGACATCCATCTTCTATTGATTTAAATTAAACCATAAATCGACTCGGATCATCAATCTCCAATGAAATTATGTAAGTTGCCTGTCTGACCATTTCTGTTGGGCTCATTGTAAATACAAAATGCAATGTTTTATTCATTCTTGATTGGCGAAAACTTCAGTCAAATGACAGTGAATGTTTTCAAATGTCAAAAACTTGATATTTGATGATTATAATACAATCATGTAAATTGTAATGAGTAATTACTAATGAACATACTTTGGAAAGAGACATAAGAGTTATCTCCTGGCTGGAAGTTATATGTATAGAGTTGTGCAGTGAAGCTGATTTTTGTAGGCCAACCCTGAAGTAAGCATCACAAGGGCTCCCTCGACAAAAAGCAATGGGATTTTTTCCATTGGATTTCCACTTAAGTATAACAGAAAATAAAATCTGTGCCAAATAAAACATTTAGGATACTTACACATTTTGTTCAGCAGGATATCTCCACATATTAACACCACTTAATGATTTTTGAAGCGTAAATGTGATTGCCAGAAGTAAAAAGTTAACGCTAGGCTGTAAATAAACTACATCACGGTGACATGGCTGCACATCACCACCGCTAAAGGCGGCTAATGTTCAACGTGGTGACGTTTAGTAGCCTCATTTAGTGACTTGTTAGCAGACGCTGTAGGGGTATTTACTGGCATATTTTATTTCGTAGAACAAAACGTGAAAATCTCTTAAGCTCGTGTTAACCACAGGTCTTGTTAACCAAACGTGTCTTCTGAACAGCTGAAGATAAGTCTCATGTGCCTACACTTCTCTCGAACACTCTCCCTGTGGGCTTTCTGCAGTATTAATGTTGGAAAGCATTGACACTCAGTCATCACTATCCATCATGGACTTCCACAGGGCAGTCATCATTCAGCCGACACGTTTTCTCCACTGAGAGCCCGGCCAGTTTTGGATATCTGTGGGTAAAGCCCCACCTTCATCCAGCTGCTGAAGCTTTCCTAAGAGGGGGGGGGATTCCCGAACACATCGCAGCAGGAGAGCACAATAAATTCCCATGGAGCTCATTCTGTCATCTCTGTCATCTGTTTGCTTCGCCCTGACAAAACAGACCTCCTGTTTGTTTACCTTCTTGTCTATTTGTTTGATTCACTGTGGGTATTAGTTTGACTTTGTTTGGTTGAAACAGCTGTTTCCATTGATGTAATCTGCAGCGTCCAAAAACACAGCAAATTCAAATTAAAACAAGAAGGGTGAGAAATGTGGAAAATACAATGTGAACAAGTCAAGTTTGAAGTTTGTGCTCAAAATGTTTTACATTTACACTGTAAGCTGATGAGGTTGCACAGATCGATACAAGTATTGCATTAGAAACAAAGGACTGTGCTGCCTCCTAGTGGATGTAACAGGAGCTACAGGGGAGATGACCCCTACATCCTTCCTCTGTGCGAAAGAGAACTCTGAAGTCTCACCCTGACAGCTGGATGAGGCTCCCTTCTTTCAGGTGGAGGGTGTGAATACAGCGGCAAGATTCAGGACAAACTTCTGTGATGTATTTATATATCCTATGTATATATGTCTCTGCTCCTTCATTTGTGATATATGCATTTTTCTACTGTAGATACTGTATGTTTAAATTTGCCGTTTCTTTTTCATTATATTTTTTATTATGTTAATGCTTTATTCCACCTTTTACATATTTGAATGCCTGAACCACTGCTGCTAATAATTTCCCAATTTGGGATCAATAAAGTATCTATCCAACTATCTAAACTCCCCTCTCTTCCAGCAGAATCAGGAACTGACCCTTACCGTGGTTTAGTATCAGCATCTCTCGAACAGAAAACAATAAATGGGGCGAAGCCTGCGAGCTAGTTCAGGCAGTCAACTCGAGCACTTATGCTGCATTCATACATAACGTCCCTTGCCACTCTACAACCAACCAAACAGAGTCTCCTTAATATGCCGCTCTATTTAACCTGCCAGATCTCTCTCTGTGCATTGCTTGCTGCTGCTGTTGCTGCAGCTACTTCCACGTCGCTGCTGCTTGCCTGCCCCACCACCACCCCAGCTTCCACCTGTAGGCTCGGGAGGGTTAGTTATTTAATCATCACTCATCGTGCTATGTATATCTGTGGAGTGATGAGGCCCGAGCCTAGACGCCAAACTCAACTATATGCTGCTTCTAATAAACATGTTAAAAAAACACGTGAGTTGTCTGACTGAAATAATAATTGTAATAAAACTCCAAAAATCGTAGGTGGTGTTTTTTTCTTTCTTTTAAAACCTCTTCTTGTTTTAACATGCAACACACTAGCATGGTTTTTTGTAACAGTCCCGATAAACATACAAAACGACAATGAAACCTTCAGGTTGTGTAAAATGACGATACATTTCTATCATATTTTGCGCAGTTTAATAGTAAACGTTTGCAATGCTTCCACGGCCAGAAAGGGCAGCATCAGGACCGATGCAGACTCACAGTTGGAGGGTTTAATCACTCCCACTCCCCTCTAGTTGGATTAGAAAGGCCCTAAACATGGTGGACCCTCGACACAATTGCTAATACCAAGTTTAGTTTAGGAGGCGTCTGTTTGGAATTGGGCCTGTATGATACAGCTCTGTGCATCCTGTCCTCATCTTTCTATCCTAACGCTCGAGAGGCATTACAGAGAGGTTTGCCCATATCAACTGCATTTACAAATAATACATTAATAAACTATGGATTACCTTGTCTCATGAGAGAGAGAATATTTGAAGTTTTTAGCCTTGAATCAATACATTTTTGTAGAGCAGGCAAAACGTCTATATTGTTATATTAATAATACTAGGACTTAAGAGAATATATTATTTAAAACAGAATACTGAATTAGAAAAGTGAAAAGTTTCAATGAATCTTTGCTACTTAGATGATTGCTGTACGAATAAACAGTAAGAAATACTGACAGATAAAAACATAGCTGACAGACTTTCCAAGAAGAATTAACACCTAAATGTGTCTTGGACATAAAATGTTGACATAAAATTACATTAAAAAAATTGCCGGAAGTCAAACAGTAACTCATCCAACAGGTGGCGCCCTAACTCAGGGTAGCCTATATGCAGGAATCCTGAAGTCAAATGTAATACCTTTTAAGACCTTTTTTAAGACCCTTTCCATACATTTTAAGACCTCATCGCCACTTCGATTTTAACCGGTTACATTGGCGACACACTTTACCTCACATTTACTATATACAGTATTGATTGTCCTTCCTCCTTATCTTCCAACCATTTGGACGCAGACTTGCATTTCCCCATAACGATGTTGTTTAACAACCGGCGTAAACGGACCTTCGTGCGCTATCAAGCAGTGAGCGCGCGATGTCCTGTTCAGATGACGTCAAACCCAACGGGATGCCATAAATAAACTACAAAGAATCACACTACACACCTACGCAATGATTACATTCAGGCAAACTGTAGAATACAACCTCTTTGGACAATTTATATACTTATTGAAAACAAGCTACAAAATGTAATACCTTGGAAAATGCCGTTTAATACTTTTTAATAGCCTTAATTTGGGCTAAATTGATTTATCAACTTTTAATACTTTTTAAGACCCTGCGGACACCCTGTAACTGCATTAACTGCTCTGGAGCTGCCAATGTTAGGACCTGGTTCCAGTCAGTGTCCTGAGGCAGGGCTGATGGAAAATCATTGTTCAGTTCAGTAGATTAGGATAACTATATTAGACTGGGCGACCGCCACTTACCATCATCCACAGAAACACATGATCATCCTCATCCATCTACTACAGCTATTAGACTAATGACTTCTGCTAAAGCAAGGAGTGGACTAAAGGAAACAAGGGCTGCATAATTAATTGATATGTTGTGAAAATCACAACATATCAATAAGTGCAATATTCAAATTGCAGGAGTATGTGTTGCTGCAGAGATATCCCAGTCTACAAATGGTATTCTTTAGAAATAAAAAAAAACGAATTTATTTAGTTCAGATCATCTTCACACAATGATGATTTTAATATAGGCTTCAATGTTAATGACAATTATGATGCAAATGATCAATAACCCTGATATTTGATTCCTATTGCAAAGGCAAAATCAAATTAGTCAAAATGATTAGTTACAAATAAAAGTTAGTAAAAAATATGTCCCCATCTGTTGGACATATTAAATGAAATGTGTTCTTCCCACCTGTTTTACACAATGTTTTCATAACTTCAGAGCAGTAATGCATGACACTAGAACAATGCTGCATGTGTGATTGTGTTTTAAACCTCACTGAGATCTGCTGCATACCAGCTGAATGAGCTCAGCAGTCAAGAACAGAGCTGTGATAACCTTCACTCTCCCTCACTCTCACACACACACACACAAACACACACACACACACACCATGTATGCATCACTTCAGGGGACATTACATTGACTTACATGCATTTCCTGGAGTCTTATCCTAACCTTAACCATAACCAACACATGCCTAACCCCAACCCTAAACCTAACCAAGTCTTCACCAAAATTAATGATTCCCCCCATGGGGACCTCCATTTTGTCCCCATAAGGGAGGCGAGTCCCCACAAGTGACTGTGTAAACAGATTTAGGTCCCCACAAGTATAGTAATGCTAGGCCACACACACACACACACACAGACACACACACAGTGTGTGCCAGTCTTTGAAGATCTGTGTACAGTGGATCTCTAGGGGACGGTCAAGGACAAAGCAGCTACACCCTTTGCATAAAAGTGATTCTAATAATTGGAGATTTGTTTGAAGCGGTTTGATTTGTTGCAATGGCTTTGTAGGATACATTTTGAAAACCCTAACTCAGCAGCTGTGAGAATGGAAGAAAATTGTTCATGGGACAAATCCATTGTAAACAATAAAGTGTCCTCCTGTAATAAATAACCTGTTGCAAAATCCTCTTTACCTTTTATGGGCACAGCAGCGCTCCATTGACCTGCCTCTGCAAACAGACCATGCCTTTAACTAATCTGCACTGCAGTGAATGAATATAAAAGCCACTTCCTGCCCTCAGGGACAAGCTCTCCAAAAATACCCTTCCACAGAAAGGCTTTTTTTTATAACTGGAAAACTGTGGTCCTAACTGCGTCAACATGCTATTGTCAGAGTAACTCACACCTTGTATCCTGGCAACCCCTACACAGAGAGAGGAAGTGCTGGTGTCATTACGAGGCCATGTGACTGGAGACTGTTAGTAAACAAGAGCAGGCTGACGGAGGGAGAGATTCATTCTGAAGAACATCTTTCAGAGTAATAAATCATTGATTCATACATCTATACAAAATATATTTCAATGTTGATGATCTACAGTGTTTCAATGCTTTATCTGTACGTTTATAAAGTGTTTTGCATGTAAAACATCATTTTCCAAGCTGCTAGAGTCGAAATCAAATTAGATCAAACTGTATCTATATATGTTCCAAACTAAGGAAGCCCTGAGATGCAAGTACAAAAGAAAATCTGGTGGTCCTTTTTCTAAGACTGATCTAATTTGGGTTCTCTCCTGTGTTTATGACTTAAAAATTAGGTCAACATTTTTTTTATAATTTTCTGAGTTCCTTAAAAATATGATCTGTGATGAACTGAAAAATAATTTTGGCAGGTTAGTGAAGACAAGTTTTGCCAGGACCATTAGTAACCTTTTCCATATGTGAAAACGTGTTGAGTTTGGCAGGTGAATCAACACCAATTGTCTTATTGTTTGTTGTTGTAATACTCATTTCGGCCACACAAGGTGCTCTTCCCTATGTTTGTTAGGACTAAAAGCATTCTTGTTTCCAGGTGAGTTTAATTTCTCCATGCACTCAGGAATAATACATGTTGTGTTAGCAAGTGATGCAACATTACTGTTTTTCTTTTGACTTGTAATCTTTATTTCAATCATATCAAAACATTTAACTTGTATTTAGAGTCTAAAGAAAAATCAAAACTCAAAAGCTCAGAACTCAAAAAAGAAGAACTTTTGAACTGAAATGATCCTGCCAAAAGAATATACTTGTTTTTAAGTCATAAGACAGATAGAGAAATACTGTTCACTTTGTGTTTTACTCATGAATCTTTCTTTACAACACACACACACACACACACACACACACACACACACACACACACACACACACACACACACACACACACACACACCCTATTTGCTTATACACATTACCCAAACCCAGACATGATAGGGGAGAGAGAAGCAAACTGAGGTAAATCACAATAGAGTGAAATGCTGCCTGTCATGAGGGTTTATTCCCTCTATAAATCAGTTCTACAAATAATGGTCCCAGGTGCAGTCTTGTATTATTTTATGACTGCCTGCACACACAACTACACATTATGTATCCAGAAGAGTGATAGCAACAGCTTGTGCAATTCATGGAAATTAAACATTGCTTTCATTCAATGTAATCAAATCCTTTTCTTTCGTATGTTGCTGTTCAGTAACATTGTAAGGGACAGATTTATTTTTCCATTGATTTAAAAGACTGCCATCCATTTATTTTACTCAGAGGCTTAAGGAGAAGTCATATATTCATAATAATAAAGTTACATCATAGGTCACACTAGATACAAACATGCTTAGGCAAAATGCTGTCTGTAGCACTGAGCATGCAAAGCAAAGACGACAACATCAATATTTAATGACACACACATCCCACAGTTCAACAACAACATCTGGACCAGCAGTTAGATCACAGAGTAACATGCAGGGTAAATGCTGGGGGGGGGGGTTACCGTGCATTTATTTTTATTGGCCTTTCTTTCAGCAGCAGATAAAGGAGGAGGCGACACAACAAACTTTTCCTAGACAATCAGAGATCCAAACCACAAGCTGTGTTCGAGGTGAGAGACTCAGTGATGTCGATATGGAGCCATCTGTGTTCAGTGTAATGCATGGGAACACTGCACCTACAATGTGTGTGTAGCATAATGCATGTGCCTAGAGACGGCAGGGCTCAACGCTAACTTTTAAAAGTGGTTGCCAGGCTGGCAACCAGGCATCAGCTTTTGGTTGCCAAAACTGAAAATACGGTTGCCATTTTTAGTCACCTTATATTTGAAATAATCAAGATACTATACAGTTATACATCAACTTAATATTGAACATGTGACACAAAAGAATGTTCAAATGCTTTACAATAAGTAATTAACACAATTATTTGAAACTTAAGTGGTAGTAAACTTGTCCAGCCTCAATTGCTGGTATACAAAATACCAGTAGTGCAGCTGTTGTCATGTTCTTCACAGATCCCTCACAAATGAATTGAGCAAGTCACTAGTTTCTTGGTCATCTGTTGTCTCCCTTTCAAATGTGGGTTGTCTTGACCTTTGTGCTGATCCCCACCATAGATCCATTGGCCCTTCAGCATTGAAGTCTTGGATTGGCCAGACTAATACATTTCTAATGTTAAATAAATGAAAACCATTCACAGTTAAGAATTAGATATTAATTATTAATGCTGTAAATTACCTTTAATATGTCTAACTATATTTAAAATGTGTTACCTTTTTATAGAAGTGATTATATTTGTATGCCAATATTTTCCTATGGTAAAGTTTCGTTTTGCACTTTTATTTTGGTAGTAATAAGATCGGGACTCTTATTTTGAAGGAACTTTTACCGGAAGTGAATGGACAACGGAGCAGAATGTACATATATATTTCGTCTCCCAAGACTTTACACATTTCCTCTTTGCTTTTCGTTCGGGTTCACATTGCGCTTTATCAGTTGAATCACTTTGAACATTCGTTTCAGATGTTGACCGAACTTTTTACCCCACGGTCAAACAACTTAATTTGCTTCGCCATTTTTTGTAAAACAAACACACGGCGCACCGCGCACGCGAGTAAACGTGCATCGCTTTATGCACGTGCAACTTAAGTATCAGGTTCCGACTGGTCACAACAATAATTAAATATCACTCTTAATACAACAATTAATTAACATTTATCTATTTTGGAGTTTGCTGTTTGCTTTCCTTATTTCTTTATGTTAAAAACTGGTTGCCAAAGGCCAAGAAGTGGTTGACATTTTTCTGAATGGTTGCCAATGGCAACCGTTACTGTCGAGCCCTGAGACGGTAACAAAACAGTGTCTGTCATTAAGATATTAACCTGTAATTTATTAAAATGTATTTAGGCATGTAGCCACATGGAGAAATAATCCAGGTAGGAGCCTCAGTAAAACAACACTTCTGACTAGATACTGTATAGTTCGATAAAGTGACATAATGCTAATAGACAGGTTAATCTTAAACACACTAGTCCTTTAACCTGTTAATTATTGAGGAATCATACATTTACCTTTTTTGGCATTCTGCATGTACTATATATTGCATACATTTAAAATTTGTACCACATTTTCTGAAAGCATACAGCAACTGCAGCTTTATTGTTGATTTTACTCTAAAATGAACCATAATTCACAAAATGAACATCATGCTGTAAGAAGACTTGAAACTACAGATTGAGATAATTTACTTTTCAGGAAAATGTTAAATAAGGTAATAAATTAAGTCAGAAATTGGGGCCTTTTTTTTATAAACTTCTATGCAATCTGACTGCTATTTGCAACCACAGGAGTTGCCCGTATTAGAGAGATCTCAGGTTCAAGGCACTGATTTAGCTTTGGCTTCACTTTCAGACTGGAGGTCACCACTCGGGTTGTACTGAAGAACTTTTAGGAGTAAATGTGTGACAGTGTTATGTGGAGCAGGGTGTACCTGCAAGGGACTAACCCTGGATAAATAATGGTATCAAAACAAAACAAAGTTACGTATATTTACCGTATAGTAAGGACAGATGGAACCATACTTAATAATGTGCTAAATTATTTGATTAAGAGCTGTCACTTTACAAGCATGAGTACAAGCCTTCACAAAGTTTAGCACAAAGACCAAATGCAATTCTGTCAAACAGCCTTTAGAATCCAAAAGGAGGCCAGTGTGCAGAGAACGCTGTTGTTTTTCTAAGATGTGCCCTTCGAACATCGACCCGTCCTGTGTCAGGTTTGGGAGGCTGAAAGCTGAATATTCCCCCCCGCTGTGCCAAACCAAACATCCAGCTGTTTCCGCATGGTTTCACTTGACGTTATCTGTCTGAAAACAGACATTTCCACTATAACATGATGTGATGAGCAGACCGGGATCAGATATTCTACGATTTTTGTTTCAAGCTCCAGATGGGGAAGATTTACTGGTTGAGAAAATGGTGACCTCATAAAAGTCTATTTTTGAATCCCATTGAATTTCCTCCAATTGTTAGTTGTTTCACAGTATAATTCAAACTTAACCAACTGGCACCTGCATTAAGGAAAAGAAACAATAAAAGCACAAAATGACTGCTAAATACTGGGACCCTTATGGAGTCATATTATTCAAGATGATTGCAACAACCAAACCCTGCTAATCACTCATCAACACCAGTCAGCCACCTTGGCTTTTTTCAGTAAACACCATTAAGGATATTGAGAAGCTGTTAACCTTTGAGCCTCTGTGAGGCTTCTTTCCCTGCTCTGTCACTTGACTGACAATACTCTGACACAAAGACGACCCCAGGTAACCTCAGATGACCCCTCATTTAGACCACTGATAAATGTTGTAACAGATATTGCTTCCATTGTCCCAGCAAGTTGGTGCAGTTAGTGAAGATTCTCTTTAGTGGGAATTAGCTCAAGGGTGGGGAAATTTGGGTAATCAAAGATCTGATTTTAGACTACCAGTTTGCTTCTGACTGCACATTTTGATGCTTGTTTCAATTTTAACTTTTGATCTATAACAAATGACATTTAAACTTTCCTTCAGATGGGAGTTGGACGACATTGTACATCAGTCCCCAAAAAACTGTACAGTAAAGCCATCATTGGAGTGGTCTTTCCATTTGATATTTGATATTAAACCAATATTAAACAGAAAAAAAACAAAGCAAGAGAAAGTGTGTTGGTGAATGTTGATATTATGGCACAAGATTTCGAGATAACGAACAAGTAGTCCTACAGGAAGGGTATAGCGAGAGGGGGATTCTCCAACACTTAACCAATACAGATGGTGTCATACTCTTAGAATGATTACAATTATATTATGGGTTTGCCTTATTTACTTGGAGATCCATAGGCTACTATACCCCAGCTTCCAGGCAAAGTAAAGTAAAGACCTTGTGTTGAAAACAATGTTGTTACACCTGTAACCACAGCAACTGTGATGTCACAGTGTCCTGGAGTACACCTCAACACCAGTGCAGTACGATAAGTGAAACAGCTAGAGGTCATTCATTTAAACATTTTCCAACAATGTGTTGGACCACCAAAAAACAGTTTCTACATTAGGTGCGAGAGATCTCCAGGACAGGGGACTGACCTCGGCAGATGAGTCCGTCCTGGCTGATGGTCTGTTTGCACACGCTGCACTGCTTGGCCTTCTTGAACGTCTTCACCCTGAACGTATGGGAATGAAGAGCGTCCAACTCCTCCGGCTGCAGATAAGAAGACAACAAAGACAGAAGAGGTGGAATGTTAGAAAGTTGTGACCTGATGGGACTTCAATGAGTCCAGGTGGGATCAGTCGTTATGGGTTGTTTTTGTTGATTTTTCTTTTAAGTGCAGGTGTTCGTCAAAAACAATTATTAGTTCCTTTGCTATATGGGAAATTAACACCTGGCCACACAAATAAAATATAAGCGCACCTGGAGACACATCTGCTAAAGCCAAATGCCTAATTTCGCAATTTTAACGAAACATTTGAGGTGTCCTTAGGTGATTTGGATCACCTCCACATTTGAATAGGTTCTTCCTTGGCCCATGCTACAGCCTTCCACCAAGTTTCATGAAAAAGAGAACACAGACTAATCTCTGGTATTTCCCTTCTTTCTTTCCCCCTCGTCCTCCCCCCCTTCCCTTCTTTTGTCTTGTCATCTCATTTCCCTCCTCGCAGGTGTGTTATGCAACTCTTCAGAGAAACTCCCTCACAGTGCTCCCCACCCCAGTTAAACATCCCTCTATATCTGTCTGCAGCCTGTTGTTTTTCCTATACTGTATACCCATCCTACATGCCCTAAAAACATATGTTCTATACAAGGAAAAAGTAGATGTGTTTAAGTCAGAATGTGCCGGTTTAGCGTCCAGCTATGAGGCTTCCATTAAGTCTTTATGCCTGCTGGACTGGGCTAAAAGTGGCCATGTGGTTGGCATATTGGGGGACTGCTCGCAAATCTTTTCATATGGGGAGATCATAGAATATCAAAGTACACCAAGGAAAATATAGCAGCTCCATTTCTGTAGAAATACCCAGACTAACAACCATAACTTATAACCACTAATGACACCTTTTTAACTCTTCTCATCAATCCTAAAAGGCAACGAGTTGGAAAAGCGGCCTGGAGTGTGCAATCACCGTACAAACATAACACTTGAATGATTAAGCAAACTGAGTATCTGATGGACTTTCCTCACTCTTTAATTCACGGACTGTCCTCTCCTCTGTTATTAGCAGAAGGAACTGACTTAGCAGAAGGAAAGTCTCTTATCTGTTTACCATGACGTCTTATTTCCAGGCAGAGCAGGATACAGTTAATACATAGCCTTCATACAGAGACCTTCATATGGATCCAGATGGGGAAGAAACAGTCTCAATAGACATAATATTTGTCATTATACTGTATATAAGCATAAAGTATACCAGCCGTTGGGAGTACTACTCAGCCTGTGAAAGTAGTTGTATTATTGCTTATCTGACAAAGCTTATTCAAGTATAAGAGCAGCAGGAGGATGGTTTGGACTGCTACTTGGCCCTGCCGTGGTGCCCTTGAGCAAGGCACCGGACATTGACCTAATAATGACACTACACGCTAAATGAATTGATCGCCCAAGTCACCAGCTACGGAGCATGGAAGCCATCAGAGACTGGTGGGAAATTAAACTAAAAATGCCAACCCAACCTCACTGGAACTAGACGATAGGTCAGCAACAATAATGAACTTTCAGCAAAAAGATGTGTAACAGAAATGGCAGTATGTTTTGGTAAACACAAGCTTCTCTTAAATCTTTAACAAGCATTGAGATTCTGCAAATAGGATGGTGCTCTGAAACTACTTAAAACTGGTTTTCCACAATTCATGAACTACTTTGGAGGTTTAGAAACACAGGCAGACTGAAAGTACCTCAATGTTTATGAAGCCCCATGTGACAGTTCACTGTTTGTGTTTCAGAAACACATGGCAACAGCAGGACAGCGGGCCCTTCATTCTGTCTGCCGGCTACGCCTAACCACTACATAACGTGATTAGCTTAATCTAGTTAGGCTGAAATAATGACCATGGCTGTGCAGGACTCGCCATGTTGGCAAGGGGGTTTTCTGGGGAGAGCTGGAGGTTTCTGCCTGGCATCCATGTTATCCAAGACGCCGTGATGCCAAGGCTCTGACTGGCACCTGCTGGGTTGGGGATCTAGATATGGATTTCAGGGGATTGGGAACGGGGGATAAGTGGGTTTAATGGTACTCTACAGTAATTTTAGATGAGTTTGTGTCTGTCAGTCAGACTTTCTAGGGTTTAGGGTGGGCTTCAAACAGTTCTCCATTCTGTCAAAGTGAAATCTCTTTGTGTAAATTGATGCCTGTGGACTGAGATGGCACTCAAGCGGTGTTTTGACAAAAAAACAATCCTCTGGTTTCACTTCTCTACTGTTCAGGAATCACCTGTCAACAAAAAAGGACTCATCTCAGTCAGCGTTAAAAGAGATGGGATGGGTCATATCCATTCTGCTAAGTGTGAACTCCCTAACCACTTCACCCAAAACAGTCATTAAGTTAACAGGAATGGGAGTTTTGGTCTGGAATGAAGTCATCTGTTTTGAATGCACTTACCACTTGGGAAAGGACATGAACTAACAGTACGCTTTTGTGGTTATACCATTGTTGATTTTGTAAATACAACCCAAGGAGAGATGCCAACTGTATGGATGAAATAATAAATATACAGGAAATGATTTTCAAACAGCATGTGATGAAATAGCAATTAAATGTAAAAGTCTTGAAATGTCATGATATGTTATTCTATGTTCTACTGTCAAACAGAATATTTAAAGGGATTCTCCAAAAAATAAATGATTATAAAGGTCCTTTCGGGATCAAAATTGTCATTATGGTGACTATGTTTAAAAGCTCACCGTAAGCAGTGGTTGAATGTTTCAAGTTTCAAGGTTTCAAGACTTTTATTGTCATGTGTGCATAGCTACGGTGTAGATATGACAATGAAAATCGTAGGTCACAGGCTAAGATTTTCATTGTCAAAGGTCCTTTTGGGATCAAAATAGTCATTATGGTCTTTTATTCTTCGATAGCAAACTATGTTTAAAAGCTCACCGTAAGCAGTGGTTGAATGTAACTACCTAAGAAAGGTTAAGGTACTTTACTACAGTCCAAAATGTGCTCCATTGCAAATAACTAAAACAGTAAAACCTTGCAAAAGCCACAGGGGATATTTTTTTAAACCTCTGTCTGAAACAATAGCCCGGTCTGCTCTTATTGGTTAGCTGGCCGTCTTTGTTATGATTGGTCAACCTCTTATGGCACATTTCCACTACAGCGCGGAGCGCGGTTTAAGCATGCCGTGCCGTGCCCGGCCCGTTTCTGGTTGTTTTCTGAATGGAGATCGGCTAAGCTAACATTGTATATGCTCCGACCGTCCACACTCACAACAACGGCCTACAGACATAAATAAACCAGCGCCTGTATTCGCCATGACACAGACAGTCTGGTTTGTACTTGTTTAACTTTTGTCTAGTTTCTGAACAGATATGAGGAGCTGTGAGCTCTGAGGGCTAACAGCTAACGGCTGATGTTTGGTTTTGTGGTTCGCATTGAAGATGACGTCACGGCTCCGCCTACACTGCATTACTATAGTTACTACCCCAGTTCCTAAACTGTAATGGAAACGCAGCATAAAGTGAGCCTGGCCTACCAAGGCCTAACTATACCGTACTAAGCCGTGCGAGGCCCTGCAGTGGAAATGCGCCATTAGAGATGTGTTAGAAATGTCCCGAATCTCAGCATAACACTTACAATGTGTTTAAACGCTAGCCAATAGAAGCACAAGTGTTACATAATGATGTCACTATGTTACAGAAGAAAACAAAGGACTCCAATGAAGGCGTTTCAGGCAGGGGGGAGTGTGTAGGAAAGAAACTCCCTCTGGAGGAACTTTGGGATTGTAGCCTTTGCAGACCATTTAAATGCACAAAAAACGATTAATTGTTATACCTGCATTTACATACTTTTACCTAAGTAACTTTCTTAATACAGGACTTTAACTTTGTCCGGTATTATGTTTACTTAAGTGAAGGTGAATACTTCCTCCATCAATGGGTAAGAAACACTACTGTACATAATATGTACTGTATGCCAGAAATACAAAAAGGGACCTATTCAACAGATAGTAGAAGCCAGCATTTTTACGTATTCCATGTCTGTATGGGGCTTAAAACTTAACCTATAGGCTTATTTCACTCTCTCTCACACACACACACACACACACACACACACCCACACCCACACACACACACACACACACAGAATGTCTCAATCTAGGAGTCTATTCAGCGGCTCTCTGGCCACTCCTGAGCCTTCTCTCATTCTCCCAGCACCGACCCATTCACACACCAGAGTTTATCCAGTAGGAAGGACACTGGGTGGGGGGGCGTGCCACTTTACTTGTTTGCCCATTTGTCATTCTTGTATTTCTGGAGGTAGAATGGGTGAAACGAGGTTCGAGGGGTATATTGTGCATGGGGATACTCAAGTAGAAATTCCGTCCACTTTAACGGTTTAATTCCCAATATCACTGAAGTGGTTAGTGGTCCAACATATCCTTTCTTACAAAGCCAAACAAAAGAAAAATCTCTTCAGCAGGCCGGTCTCTTTTATTCACCAGAAATCCAGGCTCCACTCATTTAACCTCACAATACTATGTAAATACTGCGCAGAGCAATATAGCCGGACGCTCCCCTTTGTGAGCCCTTAATTGTTTCCCATCATTAGCAATGCACCCGGTGCTCAGTTTGTTTATTGTTTGGGGGGGCTGCTGGTGTATATGGGAGTCGCTTGGGCAGATATGGGTGACAGGGAGACGTATGGGGGTGGGGAACTCACAATTAAAGAGTTAAAGGCAACCAAGGCAGAGAATTCAGAGTCGTGGCCCTGACTGATTATTTTCTGTCTCCACATTTGCGTCACTCTCTCAAATGGGCTACAAAGAAAGGAAATGGTTTCAGACAGGCAACCAGGACCCCCGAAAGCTAGGGTCAGGGTGTACACATACCCCCCTCAGCTCAGCCACTGCAGCTCCTGGGAACAGACTCCTGTTCCCTTAGAGACGCACACATAATCTCCTGCCTCACACTCATTAGCACGCACGGACAAAACAGGCACTCCCGTGCATTAAAATGTGAAACACACACACACAAATGAATGCACTTTCACATCAGTACACACACACATGCATATGCACATACACAGCAATCTTTAAAATACCCTACACTCTTTTTCACACTGCTAATAGGCATTAAAGAAGGGACAGTCTTACAAACCCCCATCTTTTAAAATGCATTATTATGGACACAGTGGAGTGCTTTGGGGTTGGACCTGTCTACAGCTGGCTGCAGGCTTTCTTCTAATTATCATGAGGTATTTTTGCCCCGTCATTTTTAATCTCACAGGAATTCTAGGAACCTTCAAGGGAGGTGCTGTAATGCCCTTCCTTAGCTTTAGCCATGACCTCTACTCTTATTTTACACTCATGTTTTGGACAAAAAGCCACCCTAAGCAATCCTACTCCCAACTTAAAGGTTTACTTAGCCCATAGCATTAATATAAATTACTCACGCGGTGCTACCTTGAATTCTTGGAGAAACATTGTATTTGTCACATGACTCCACGGTAAAAAAAAGAGTAAGAAAATGGAGAAAAGTCAGGATGAATTGACATAGGCAAAACCCAGTGGTGAGCCGTCAGGGCCCTCTATAGGCCCCCTATGACCCTTAAATACAGACTTTATGACAAGTTCCGCCCGCTGTGAAGTTTATGCATGTGTTATAACAACGGGTCAAGCTAGGCAGAAGTAGATAATTCGCATAAGTTCGTTCATGTTGGCTCATGTCAGTGATAGTGATGACATCGTTGCGAAATTACTAACCGAGTCATTTTCAAGATTGAGTTACAATGATAAACTGGAGTGGCAAAGGATCAGCTTCATGACCCGCCATCAAGTGCTTCATCCAAAAGGACAGGAGGATGGACTTTGTGTTTAAGTGATTTGATCATCAAAGGTAGGCCTAAGTCATTTTCAATGTGGGCCGCCGTGCCGACTTAATTCATTTTGAATTGTTACTTGGCTGTGGGTGCCCTGTCATGATAGGTGTTTATATAAATGGTGTTGTTTTGTGTGGTAGAGGGTCGCTGTCATTGATGCGTTTTGCACCCCCGGGCCGTTGTTTTGATATTCCGCTGAAGTATACGCTGTGACGTAATAACTCTTCTTCTTTTTTTTTTCGAGGGAAGGGGGGGTCAGAGGGCCTAGGTTTAAAAGTCACGGCTCGCCACTGGCAAAACCAAGTCATACATATACAAACTCTCACAAAACGTCTACAGTGTATTCCAAGTCTCTTCAGAAAACAAATTTGACCAAAACAAATGTGTCGAGCGCTAGCGTATAGAAGTGTTACACAGTGATTTCACTATGTTATGGAAGTAAACAAAAGAGTCCAATGGATGCGTTTCAGGCAGGGGGGGGAGAGAAACTCCCTCTGGAAGGAACACAGTGATGTTAGCCTTTAAGACCATTTACATGCACAAAAACCTAGATTTCACTACAGGAAAGGTAAAAACCCCAAAACAAAATGTTTGTAAGTCACTGTGGAGGCATGTGATAAAAACAAAGTCAATCTAAAAATTAGTATATTTATTTATTGGTGACTGTAATTGTATTTGCATGTCAGCTGGAAGTGAATCAGGTGTAATATAATTGTAAGTAAAGCAGCAAATCAGGGATACATCCAGTTCCTTTAGATTTAGGAACGCTTAATCTAAATGTCAGGATACCGTGCCAAAAATAAGACCTGCAGGAACCAGACAGAAAGATGAGCACCTGCACAGGGTGTTATTTTTATAACAGATATATAGCATTTTAGAATCAAACTGTTCACACTGAGCAGCTTCAGGGTGGTACATTCTGTTACATCATGGAGATAAACTCTTCCAGACATTCCAGCTCCATAAGGTAGCCAACAGGCTGTTTTCCGCCTTTAGTTCAGAACTCTAAACTATTACCTCATTTGCAGCGAGTGTACTCATGCTGAGACTTGTGTACATAGACACTGTGATTTCCCCTCTGATAACACTGGCACTTTATGCATTACCTCATGTATACATCGAACCATGTTTACATTGTGCTCAGTGCACATGCAGACATGCAGGAAAGAGTGGAAAGTACAGACAACAGTAACAAAGTATATCACATATACTGTAATGCCTTTCTGCTAAAATACAGTCAAGGAACCTGAATCCGAATGAGGAGATTTACCGTTCACTTTCAGGAAACACAAGGCAAACAACAAGCAGTTTATGGTCAATTAGAGTATAGTGTGTTTAATGCATGTGGAAAACGTTATCAAATCTGTACCTGTTGACCCTCAGAGGCTTGTCTGACTTGTCCTTTGAATTTGCTGTGCAATTTAGCTTAACATTTCTCAAATCTGTCTGTTCATCTGGACACTTAATTTCTTATTAAGCACAAATAAATTCCTATTTTATTGAACCATTGACAGAGTCGGTGTTAAATCTATGAAAGATCTGTAAAATAACGCCAACATCCTGCTAATGTTACAAAAAGCTATGAGTCCACTAGGGCTGTACCCGAATATCCGAATATCCGAATATTCGTTCGTTGGTGTAGTACTATTCGGGTTTAATTTCGTTATTTGGATATTGAACTGCGGCTGCCAAATTGAATTTATTGAAAACTCCAATATCAACCTAAGAGCTTGTGCCTCTTCGGGGGGTGCTAACACTTAACCATAAACGTTATCGTTTACTTTCTCCGTCTTTATATGTAGATATTACTTTTTCTCCGTTAATCTCCGTCACGTTGTTTCCATAGCAACAACAACTTCCTGTCAACAGCGCTAACTTTCCTTCAAAATAAAAGCATATCCATACAAAATAGGAAGCCAAGCCAAATTACACTTAAGACATATACAACTGCAACGAAAGTAACAAACATAATGCAATATCCTTTTCAATTTCAAAGAACACAAATTGGGTTATATACATTAACAAATAACTATACAAAAACAATACTGTAGAATAACTAAATGAATGCCGTGAATAAACCGAAATACACGTGTTGAAGCGGTTCGCTGCTGATTACTACGCACCCCCTAACGTCATGGTGACACAAGAGGATTGGTCTGGGGATTCCATTAAGGTATATCATCTGGGAACCATGAACGTCTGGGCCAACCCTCCCAGTAGATGTTGAGATAATACACTGAGTAAGTGGAACAATTGACTAAACAGTAGTGCTAGATGTCCCATAAGTGGTAGTTAGTAACGTTCATCCTCTAGGCACCATGAATATCTGTACCAAATATCATGGAACTACTTAATATAGTTTTTGAGATATTTTAGTCCAGACAAAAGTGTTAAACCAACCAACAACTTACAAATCTTGTTCTAAATTGAGTGATTTATTTGATCACTGAATATTTCCCCTCCAATGGCTTAGTTTGTATATCCTTCTAATGCAATGACCCTAATGCACTGTCATCGTGATCCTGATCAAAAGCTAATATGTTGGGTGTTGATTTTATTTAGAAAACACCAGCACTGCTTAAGGGTTGAACATTGTGTAAGAGCTACAATTTGAGCTGAACTGTGAGTCAGAAAGAGACAGACAGGCCTCAACACTGACAGACAGCTGGACAGACAGACTGACTGCCAGGCTAACAGAAAGACAGCACAATCACTAATAATAGACGAGACAGACAAAGCACGAGCTTTCTGTGTTGCAGTGATTTCCTACAGTCTGAAAGAAGTCAATGGAAAGCATTTACACATACACACAGGGCGGCACTACATCACGGCCCCCTCCAATCAGAGGCTATTGTTCGCCCGGTGGAGCCAGAAGACTCTGCGAGACCTCTCCAGTCAACTGGGTTAATCGCTGCCGTCTCTCATATGGGACACCATATGCATGGGTGGACATTTTAACAGGACGCACTGGGGTGACCCGCACATGTCTCCATCTGTGACTGTGTGTTTATGTTCGACACTCACTGAGCTTTCAATGTCAAGAGTTCTCGTAAGAAGTGTAAAACTTCCTTTATGTCATGATTCTATTTAAATTGATTCTCATTTCTATAGAATTTTGGATAAGAACTTGATTCTGTATGCTAATTTAAGGATGTACTCCAGTCAACTGTTTGCTAATTAAGGGGAAGTGGCTTGAAAGCACATTGTGGGTATTTTTATATTTTAAAAACGTGGATCTACGGACTGCAATACTGATAAAAGACAAAGGCAAACTAAAAAGATAATGTTATATTTAATAATTCTAATATAAAACAAAAGAAACATTGATTGAAGTAATTAGTATTTTCTAAATTCTCAGTTACATTAAGAAAAAAAGGTTACAAAACTAATAAAATACAAAACAACAAAATAAAGTACATAAATAATACAGCTTGGCCTAGCTGCCTAGAAACCTGCTAGTTACAAAATCAATACAAATCATAATTAATTATACACAAAATAAGTCATCATAAGAATCATTTCAGAATCTTAAAATCTTGATTCTTGTGTCAAACATTTTATTTTCCAACCCTTATTTTTCTATCTCTTCTCGCAAAAGACATTCCAGGATCCTCTCAACACACCTCTCTTCTCCTGTTTTGTCCCCCCCCCCCCCTACTCCCAACGGGCATGTTTCCTCTTCACAAGGCAGCCATTCTTCAGCTTTCTCAGCTGAACAGGAGCTAGGAGGGCCATCGGACCTCTGACCCCCCCCAAATCTCCTCTTCCCTCGGCCTGACCTCTTCCCTCCGCTCCCTGCCCTCGTCTACTCAAGACTTCCCCGCAGTGCAGCTGTAAATCCAACTCATCCTGATGCTCATCCACCTCCGCCTTAACCCCCCCACACATCCTCCCTCTGTCTACGCCCCCCCCCCTCCTGTTGTCATGTGACTCTAAAGAACCCAAACAGTGTCTCTGCATGTCTGCGCTGAAGGTGCGTGGGAAACACACAGAGAGGCTGTCACTCTGGGCTGAAAGGCGAGGGTGAAATGTTGTGATCAGTGTGCGGTCGCAGCGCTCCGTTTGATGAGGCATGATCCGGCAGCAGGAGAGGATTAGTCAAAACAATCCTACTAACACACACAGACACACACAGACACACACAGACACACACAAACAGTCAAATGGAGCTCCAGGAGAATGGAGTGCAGTATTGGAAAGACACTTTTGGATTGAAATTAGAAGGCCAAATGCGTTTAGAGTTGAAATACTTCAGCTTGCAAAGTCTTTGTACAAACTGCATGGGGTGTGAACCCCCAGGGCACAGATATTAAAAAGGATTAATCAAGATGAAAGCGGCGCAGGCTGAGGTATCACGACTTATGATCCACAGTTTGGGTCGAGTCCTTAAAACACAGCAATTCTCCAATTCTCTAAATGCAATTGCAGAATCGCAATATAATGTTTTAGGATACTGAATGGATTTCCCAAAAACACAATCGTTTAAAAGTGTTTGATTACTATTTACTTTTTGATTCTTTATTTGTTTCACCATCAACTGTGTAACTAAATAATCATGCAAGCACTTATATTAAGATTGCACAACAAGTAGTGCTGTAATGCTGTATGTTCAGTGCATGACATTAAGGATTTTGGGAGATGGCCCTGTGGGCCATCTAAGCTAATTTACAGATGGCCCTGAGACCAATAGAGATTGCCCTGAAAAATGCGCGTGGACGAAATGACGCAGTGTTCCTCCAGCAAGAAAATTTAGATTTTTGCAGGTCTTAGATGCTGTCTGGTGCATTTTCTAGACTGAATTATAAGATGAACCACCACAATATTATATTGTACAATTTCAATTTTATTCTTCATTTCACTTGATTTTTTTGCATGAGTTCTTGTTTGTGTTTGCTCGCTTGCATTCCCTGCATTCAACGACTAACAGTCTTTCAAGAAAGTGTCAATGTCTGGATTGCTTCTCATTCAAAATTGAAAGTACACAGAGTTACATTCAAATAGCTGTACTTTACAAACATATCACATTTCTCTATTTAAGTTATCCGTCTATGTCACAGTCAATTACTGTATTTCAAGGAGAAATTCAACATAGTCAATATAAACACATAACGCTAACACTGTCAGTGTTAATAAACAAAAAAAGACAAGGCGATGTGCCTGCAAGACTTCACTCAGGTGAACAAAACATATTACCCGTGCGCAGCAGCTAACCTGCCTGCGAGCCTTCGCTCAGGTCAAATTTACACACGGCGCGGCTGAAGCCCGCGAAAACGGCATCTATAGTTGCCGACAGTTTAGTATTTTTAAAATACCGTTACTATGTCAAACTATGACGTCCATGAAGAACGACTTTTGGCAACTTTTTCATCGTTTTCCAACCGATTTGACCGCTGTCAGGCACTGACACGTCTCCACAAGACACGTCTCCACAATTGCCATAATAGATTGCCCGATCGGGCAACCAGCAGGTGAGGCTTCATTGCCCGAGCTAAATACTAGATTGCCTCGGGCCATCGGGCAATCGTTAATGTCGAGGGCTGATTACAGGAACTATAGGTTACTAACGTAACCCCAGTTCTCAGAGTAACATGAAGTGAGATGTCTCACTATGGGATGCGCCTCAACGCGTATGCACCAGAAGCATCAATCTCATTACGCCAATCCTGATTGGCTGGTGATCTTGACGACTACGTCAGGGAATCCACCCACCCTTTAAGTAGCTTGCGCTACGTCGCAGCGTCATTCAAAATAAGCACCTCTTCTCGCTTCGCCTCAGCAAGAAGGGCCGTCTGGTGAGACATCTCACTTCATGTTACTCTGAGAACTGGGGTTACGTTAGTAACCTATAGTTCTCATTCATAACACTCCGTTCGATGTCTCACTATGGGATATTGAGACTCCCGTATTGCTAGACATGCTTATCTCGAAAATCACCAACACAAAACAGTACTTAACAGGTAGAACCCTGTCCCAACACGGGGCCCAGCACTGCGGGGCCACACTTGGAGCAGAGACATCTAGCCTGTAAAAGCGGACAAAGTGAGCGGCGAGGACCAGCTCGCTGCTGCACAAATGTCCTGAATGGAAACACCCTTGAACAAAGCCCAGGATGTAGCCAGTCCACGAGTAGAATGAGCACGCAGGCCCGTTGGTGCCTGCAAACCCTGACTCGTATAAGCCAGAGCTATCGCCTCCACAATCCAGTGGGAGAGCCGTTGCCTGGTAACGGGCTTGCCCTTATGAGGGTTAGCCCAAGATACAAAGAGTTGGTCATTGCAACCTGTCCATAAGTGCGCAAAGCACGAACTGGGCACAGCAAATTCGGCCGCTGTTCTTCAGAGGAACATAGCGGTGAAGGAAATGCCTCAAGGTCAATGGGGGTGCATGAGCCAACCACCTTGGGCACAAAGGCCGGGTTGGGCTTCAGCAATACTCTCATTTGCCCCGGGGCAAACTGAGTACATGAAGGATGCACAGAGAGCGCGTGAATGTCACTGACTCGTTTGGCAGATGCCAGAGCCAGTAACAACACTGTCTTCAGTGACAGGTGTTTCATGTCAGCGTCTTCCAGGGGTTCAAATGGAGGTCGAGCGAGCCCATCTAAAACCACTGTCAAGTCCCACAGGGGCACCAGTGACCTGGAAACGGGGAGGAGCCTGCGGGCCCCTTTCATAAAACGGCAGACCAAGGGATGTTGGCTAGCCGTCTTTCCCTCAAAGCCCACATGGCATGCGGCAATAGCAGCCAGGTACACTTTGATCGTGGAGAAAGCTCTGTGTTTATCAATCAGATCCTGTAGAAATGATAGAATCACACCGACAGGGCATTGAAAAGAGATGTGTCCCTTTTGAAGGCACCACTCCTCAAACACCCTCCACTTACAGTCATAGAGAGACCTGGTGGAGGAAGCCCTTGCACTCTGAATAGTGTTTATCACCTTCTGAGGGAGCCCCACTGTACTCAGATTATACCACTCACGGGCCAGGCCCATAGTGCCAGGCGCTCTGGGTGTGGGTGAAAAATCATCCCCCCCGCCTGAGATAGTATGTCCCTGCGTAACGGGAGCTGCCACGGCTGCCCGCACAGCAGCTGATATATCTCCGCCAGCCAGTACATTGCAGGCCAGTGTGGAGCTATCAGGATCAGTGTGTGGCGATGTTCTCTCACTCTGGCCAGAGTTGGAGGTATTAGAGCCAGGGGTGGGAACGCGTACAGAAGGACCGGGGGCCAAACGTGTGCGAGCGCGTCCACGCCTAACGGTGCGTTTAGATCGCGCATTGAAAAGAACAGCTGACATTGAGCATTTTCTTTTGATGCGAACAGATCTACCGCGGCCCGGCCGTAACGCACCCACAGCTGACTCACAATCGTTGGATGTAGAGTCCAGTCTGCATATAGTGGTGCACCTCTGGACAGCAGATCTGCCCCGAGGTTCATCACTCCCGGTACGTGTGTCGCTCTCAGAGAGAGGAGACGTCCGCAGCTCCATAAGATCAGTTTGCGTGCCAGCATGTGTAACTGGAGAGAACGCAAACCCCCTTGGCGGTTTATATACGATATTGTGGTCGTGTTGTCTGTCCTCACGAGGACATGATGTCCCCTGAGAAAAGGCAGAAAGCGTCTTAGGGTGAGAAACACCGCTAAGAGCTCCAGATAATTTATGTGTGACCGTTGGAGGTCTCTGCTCCAGAGACCCCTCACAGGTCGACCTTCGTATATACCCCCCCAGCCCGTCAGACATGCTCCGTGGTGACCACTTTCCGCGATAGGACAGCACCCATAGGCACGCCTCGTACTAGGAAAGTCGGGTGCAGCCAGTGGCGCAGTGCCGTTACGCATTCCACAGTGACCATCACTCTCCGCGCGCCATGACGCACGGGGTCTAGTCTGAGGGCAGCTATCCAGTGCTGAAATTCCCTCATGTGTAAGCGGCCCAGTCGTACCACCAGGATGGCTGACGCCATGAGCCCCAGTAACCGCAGACATGATCTGAAGAGAACATATTTGCGTGGCTGGAAATGAGCGAGGCAAGCCCTGAAGGCTTTCACTCTTCCGCTGACAGGCGGGCTGTAAAGGGCACCGAACTCAGACGTAAGCCCAGGAAGAGCACAGACTGGGCTGGGGACAACATGCTCTTTTCTGCGTTTATTACAAAACCCAGGTCGAGCAGGTGTTTCACGAGGGTATTCGTCTGCGTAATAGCCTCCTGCTCCGACTGTGCAAGAAGGAGCCAGTCGTCTAAATAGGTTGCCAGGCGAATACCCTGTTGTCTTAACGGGGCTATTGCTGCCTCCGTACATCGCACAAACACCCGTGGGCTGAGAGACAGACCGAAGGGAAGCACTCTGTACTCGTAACAGACACCCCGAAAAGCGAACCTCAGATATTTCCTGTGTGGATAATATACTGGGATGTGAAAATACGCGTCTTTCAGGTCGATTGATGTGAACCAATCGTCCTGACGCACGAGACAGCAGGGATGTGTGAGTGAGCATCCGGAATTTGTATTTTCTGAGATACTTGTTCAGAGCCCTTAAATCCAGGATAGGGCGAATTCCATTCCCTCCCCGTTTGGGAACGAGGAAGTATTTGGAATAGAAGCCGCTCTGACTCTGTCCGGAGGGTACAATGGATATGGCTTTCTTTTCTAGTAGCGAGAGAATCTCCTGCTCTAGAATGTGAGCCGACGCTCCCCGGGCTTGTGATTGCACAATGCCCGAGAAGTGAGGGGGGGTGACAGCGAATTGGAGTCTGTAGCCCCGTGATATCGTCTTGAAAACCCAAGCAGAGCATGTGAGCATCTTCCACCTTTCGCTCCTCAAAGCGAGTGGAGACGTAATCATTTCTCTGTTGCTTGCACTCTGTGTCTTTATTGGTTGTGTTATGGGGCCCTCTAGTGTCTGAACACGGTGGCATCCCAGGCTGACAACCTCGGTCGACACTGCGCATGCGCGCGGCGATGGTGCGTTCACAGACTACCCGGTCACCGTCCGCTTTCGAGAGAGGCGACAGCCACTCTCAGAAGCGGAGCAGTCACCTGACTGTTTATTGTTTATTGTTTTTCTTTTCATTATTTTTGACTGCGCCCTTGGCTTTAAGCCTGGAAACGACAGTGGAAAATATTTTATTGGAAAACAATGACATGTGTTTGTGCGACTTGAACGAGCAGCAGGAACTGCTGCCTGTTACGTGAAGTCTATCTTCCTCATGGCGCGAACTGGAGGATGACGTTCTGGCATCACTCGAGGCGGCGGGAAGACGGGGGCGTGGTTGCACCCCGGAAACACATGAGCTTTGAATACGTGTGGAACACGGTCCGGGGCTGGAAAACAGGGAGCTTCCAGCCCTTTCACCGAGGAGAGGAGGGAAGGCTGTCAGGCCGCTCTCTTCTCTTTTCCTCACTTGATGGCCGAAGGTCTGGGCCGGCTGTGCCTGTGCGGCTGCTGCCGGAACCGGGGACTTTCTTGGCCAGCTCGTCCTCGCCTCATGTCTGGGCGGGAGACCCGGGGCGGGCTGTGGCTTTTGGGGAAGACAAAGCTGGAGAGCCTCATCCTCCTTCTTTTTAGCCTCACACCGCTGCTGCATTGAAGCCAGAGCGGTGCCAAATATGCCCTCGGGGACAATCGGCACGTCCAAGACGTCCTCTTTTCCCCGGTCCGGGAGGTTCGTCAGGTTAAGCCACCTGGCTCTCTCCTGTACCACCATCATCCCCAGCGATTTGCCCGTGGCTTGGACTGCACAGCGCTGCACCCGGAGACAAATGTCCGTGATCGCTGTGATTTTCCCATACGGCCGGCTCAGGTTTGTTCGTCATGTCTTCACAGAGCTCCGCCTGGTAAGCGGTTAGCATCGATGAGACATTGAGCGCCCTGACGGACAAAGCTGCCGCTTTGTAAGCCCGTTCGGTCATTGCTGACTGGAACCGGTCCGCTTTTGTCGGCAGTGTGGGGTTACTGCTAGGAGCCGCAGACAGCCGCGGTTGGAGGTGGGCTGCCACAAGCGGCTCCATAGGAGGCATGCGGAACAAGCCGAGCTTCTCCATGCCCTCAAAGTCCAGAGAGGAGGCTCCCTGGATTGGGGCCTTGCTGCTGAAAGGGCGGTCTCTCCACGAGACAGACACCTCGTCTAGCAGCTCTGGAAACACCGGGAGAAGTTGCCTCGTCAGCCTCGCGGCTTGGGGCAAGTTCTTTCCCTCATAGCGAGACCTGGAGGTCTCCTTGGCTACTTCAGGCCAAGGGATGTCCAGTCTGGACGCAGCGCGTTGACACACGGCCTGCAAGTCCATGCTGAGGCGGGGCAGAGATGGCGCGCTTTCGCCTGGGGGAGCGGACACCGCCTCCGGCTTGGCAGCCTGAGCAGACGAGACGAAGATGTCATCTTCGTCCGAGTCGGATAAGAGGAACTCAGAGGTATCCTCTTCATCCTCCTCCATGTAGTCCAGCTCCAGGACAACCTCCGCGGGTGGGACCACGGTAAGGTCCAGTCGGGAGCCCCAGCCTGTCACAGCGCGAGGCTCCCTTCCCGCGGCTGCCGCCGCCGTTGAGCCCCAGCTTGACACAGCGCGGGGCTCAACACCCGTGGCGGTCGCCACCATGCCTCGATCGGTCGGCAAATCGACAGGCATGAAGGGGTCTTGTCCCGACAGGCTAGCTTGGTGCGCTAGCCGTCGGCGGAGGCTCTTGGTGGTGAAACGGGCACAGTGCCCGCACGCACCGGGGGCGTCGATAGCCTCCTGGGCATGTTGCAGCCCGAGGCAGGACGAGCAGACCTGGTGTGAGTCCCAGAGCCGAGCCTCCGAACCTCCGTCTCCTCTGGTGTGAGGGAGAGAAGGGTCCATCCTCGTTAGCCGGGGTGTCGGCGTGGAGGGACAAACTAGCAACAGGTATGTTACTGTTTGCGGGAAAAAATCAAAACCTTACCGTTATTTGTGGAAAAAAACGGCAGGGCAGATTTCGGTATTAACTGGTGTGTTAATATGAAAAAATCTCGTGCGAAGCAAAAGTAGCCGGCAAGCGTCCGGCGACCGAAGGTTAGCTTTGTGGTTCAGTCTGTGGACCGTTAAGCTAGCCTGGCTACTGATATTCTTTATTTGAGATGTGCTCCGAAGCGAGAAGAGGTGTTTGAATGACGCTGCGACGTAGCGCAAGCTACTTAAAGGGTGGGTGGATTCCCTGACGTAGTCGTCAAGATCACCAGCCAATCAGGATTGGCGTAATGAGATTGATGCTTCTGGTGCATACGCGTTGAGGCGCATCCCATAGTGAGACATCGAACGGAGTGTTATGAATGAGAACTCTGATACATGCAGACCCCCTGTTATGATTGAATACAAAAGACAACTTTTTTGAACTCATATGTTATGCATATGGCAGAGTTTTTAATAACAAGTCGATTGACTAATCCATATGATAATCAATTAATCCTGAATTGTTCAGGGTAAAATGTCATTAAATGCTATTTTCAGCCTTTCAAATATGAAGATTTCCTGCAGCTCAACTCTGAAGCCAGAGTTGGATAGGAATAAAGGGTGATGTATGATGTACAGCTTGTAAAACACAACAGGTCATTTGTTATTTGTGATATAGGGCAACAAGTGACTTGGCTTTGCTGTTTTTTACAGGAATAGTCTCCTGACATGTTTACTGAACTTTGTGTAAAATCGGTGCAGTGCCATCTGTATCTAATAATATTATGCACAAGCAGATAGGGAGAGCAGATGGGACACAGAGGGGTCTGTGACACATGACATAAACAACATGTCAAAATCCAATCAACAGTGCTTCATTGTCTCTGTTCTCTGTCATTTTTACAACCAATAATAACTGAAATGTTCAAATGAGTATCCGCAACGGAATAGAAAAGAGATTACTCTCGTGGAAATGGCATGTGGTTATTAAGTGTGTTAGCGTAAAACAAAATGTCACCGAGTTAATGAATATGACTCCCGTGTAAATCTACATTCTAAGAAGCTGAAAGAAGCACCACAGCTGCTAAATCAGACCGGATTAAACCTATGAGTCATTTGCCATACAAAGAAGTGACTGAATGTTTCATCCATCACACAACAATAAAAGGCAGGATGGTATTATAAGTGTGGTAAACAGTAGCTTTCAAAACATAAAAAGGTTCACCAGAGGATTTGTTACGCCTACACTCCTGCTGATCCCCATATTCACCCCGGGCTGACTCCACCTGATGCTATTTACTTATCATCTCAGCAAGTCAAAACATCGCATGCTTCTGTATTTTTCCTTTATGTAACATCCAACATGAATTATTTTTACTAATACTCAACTTCAGTGAAATACATACTCTTGGCTCCATGCTGCATGTTTGCCAGGATTTGATTTCCTTATGCCCCAGGCAAACTTGTATCTTATAATTTAATGGGTTAAAATAATACTACATCCGCACTGATAACGGACAAACTGATAAGTTGATTGATAGTAAGTTGCAAATAACTGGAACTGTTCTCATAGTCAGTTCATTCAGTCATTTTTCATGCAAAATGGTAGAAATTGCAGTTTTTTGGCTTATGAAGAGTATAGATTTACTTCTCTTTTACTGTTTTAAATCAGAGAAATGCTTTAATATTCCGGGGGAAATTGATTTTTGTGACATAAAATACAAGATAAATTAAATTATATATGACATAAACATGTAAAGTAAAATGTACTTCCGTACAAGTAAAATTCCCCAAATAATGTTATAAAATATAAAATATTATATATTAGTCCATAGATAACATTCAAAATAATTGATTGAATAAAAGGGAATACAAAACAAGACATTTAAAGACATCACTGGGAATTTGATGGAGCAAATGAATAATTGATAAAAGAATCAGCATACCAATCATTAACCCTCCTGTTGTCTTTATTTACTACTTTCATCAATCATAACTTTTTTGTTTAACATTCGATTGCATTAAGGCTTCATGATATCCTTCACAGTATAGACATTTGAACATATAAAATTGCTGATCACCACTTTCATTGAATTTTGGATGATTTAGGCAACTTTGTAACACCCATGGTGTTCCCGTTCAAAAATGACCGCCATAAAGAAAAGGAATTAGTAACCATCCGGATCAGATAAAACACACACACAAACACCCACACATACGCACACACATACTCTAGATGTGTTCCCCCCCCCTTATGTGCCCAATCCCCCCATGTGAATCACACCTGGCACTCACAAACACACACACACACACACACACAGAACAATTTGACACATTTCTCGCTCTTATGTGCCCATCCCCCCACATGGATCACACCTGGCACACGCAATACATGTTCCGTGTCTGTTCTTTGTATATTTACTGCAGTTTTTCATGTATACCAGTAGTCTGATACAATATGTACAGTTTGAAAGGGTGTTAAAGGAAATTTGGTGATGATTAATGGTTTTTGTGTTAATGTAATAGCAGTTAAAACAGGACCGGTCAAATTTGACCGCGAACACCAAAGTAAGGGGGGGGAAACGAAGACAATGGGAGGGTTAAAGAAAATAATCATTATTTGCAGCCCTACATCACACAGCTGAAATGATTTATTTCTAAGATATTACAGAGTATCACGTTATGGGCTGAATGTTTCAAAAGCCCTGGTAGTCAAATCTTTCCGAGGACCAACAGAGAACAGATAAACAATGACCCAACTTTGAATGAGCCTGGTTCCAATTAAGGCTTTCTACCAACTCCTCCTGAATGACAGGGTACAATGAGTGGAGGAGGAAGGGTCTGTGAATCCCCTGATTGTAAGCAGCCCACTACAGAACAAGTGCAGAGGGCAACAATTCACAGCTAAATACCAGAAAGAAGAGAACATTCTTTTTTCAACCTTCCCTTCCGCTCCCAGCTTCCCACTAACCAAATGGCCTTACAATGAACAGTCACCTGCTTTTCATTTGGGGGAAAAATGCACCCCAGGCATTCCAGTCTCTCCTTTCTACACCCCCTTTTCTCCCCCATCTCTAACTCCACTCTCTACATACATTTCATCTCAGTGAGGTGGATCGCAGAGAGGAAATTACTCAGTCATCCAGAAGTGAAGAGTGGGGGGTGAAAATCCCTCCTTTTTCACAGAGCATCAGCATCACTGAGAGTGGTCATCTTGACTTGGTTGTCAGGATTTGGTTCTCATTGAACTTTCTGTGTGAGCGGTGCAAGGTGGGAACAGATGAAGAGTGGTTGGGTCAATGAACACTGGATAATGTAACTCTTGTGCAGGAGAAACCTTAGTAACACACTATAGGATATATTCTCTTAATTGGTGACTCCTTTCTAGTGTAAACGGTTCATTTCAGCTGGGATAGGGGCAATTTCAAATGTACATTGTATTTAGTTCCATTAAGTTTAGCAGAGACGTTCAATATACTTAAATTATAACTTATTACATCTTCACTGGGATATTATCAGGTCAATACTATTATGTTGTAGTGCTGTCCCGAATACCATTTTTCGGGCTCCGGATATTCGGTAGTAATCAGCAGCGAATATTCGGCCCGCGCGGGGGGGGGGTGCGTAGTAGTCAGCAGCGAACCGCTTCAACACGTGTATTTCAGTTTATTCACGGCATTCATTTTGTTATTCTACAGTATTGTTGTTTTATAGTTATGTGTTAATGTATATAACCCAATTTGTGTTGTTTGAAATTGAAAAGGATATTGCATTGTGTTTGTTACTTTTGTTGCAGTTGTATATGTCTTAGGTGTAATTTGGCTTGGCTTCCTATTTTGTATGGACATGCTTTTATTTTGAAGGAGAGTTAGCGCTGTTGACAGGAAGTGTTTTTGTTGTTGCTATGGAAAAAACGTGACGGAGATTAACGGAGAAAAAGTAATATCTACATATAAAGACGGAGAAAGTAAACGATAAAGTGTATGGTTAAGTGTTAGCGGCGTTAGTGAAGAGGCACAAGCTCTTACGTTGATATTGGAGTTTTCAATAAATTCGGAAAAAAAAGAAAGAAAAAAAAGAAAACGAATATCCGAATAACGAAATTGAAACCCGAATAGTACTCCAACGAACGAATATTCGGATATTCGGGTACAGCCCTATTATGTTGTACATAATACATTGGCTTAGTGTTAGCATGATAACATAGAAAACTATGATGGTGACCAATGCTCAATATTGTGCTCAAAACTGTCTGCAAATATAAAACTGTGTGCAATATGCAAGTGCAATATAACCTCCTGCAATTTCACATGTATAACCATGCTGCACATCTGCTATTTTGGTTTTTACTTAGTTGTATTAATAGCGTGTGCATACTTAGCTATTTTTTAATTGTTCCCCTCACTTTATCTGCACTATCTGCTGTAGAAATAATGTACATTTCCCAGTTGCAGGACAAATAAAGGATTTCTGATTCTGATATTCCAGCTGCTAAAGATGAGCATTAAAAGTTCATTGTAAGCATGCTGACGCTAGCATGTAGCTCAAAGCACTTCTGAGCCTTCTGTAAGCTATTTAGGTATTTTATTTTCCTAGGGAGGTGAGGCATGACCCCCCTTACGCTACATCTGATATGCTTACATTGTTATTCTCACCCTCATCCTAACCAATCTAACCATAACCACCTTGCCATAAATATAATAAACCCGACCAACGAGGCAACCAATCAGAGGCCTTCCTACAAAACAAGTCTGATGTAGTGTGTAACTGAAACAAGTTAATAGTATTAATGAAAGTATTGATTGCAACAAGAGAAAAGAGAATGACAAATAAGTATAAGAAAAATGGAATCCAAGATAAAACTTAAATACCTATTTTTAGATCATTTGAATCCTAAAACACTTAAAAAACAAGGAAAGGGGCTTTCTGTGAGGAGATTATAACAGCCAAAGCACCTAAGACATCTCTGGAAAAGTTAGCAAAGTAAATAAATAAATTGGTATTGCGCAAAAACAAACTACACACTTCCAACTTCCATACAAAGTTATACAATGATTTGTTTTGTCTGAGATGTATCCAGGAATTTCCAGCTCAAAATCTACAAGACACAAACACATCTTATGAAGCAGGCCTACTTTCATATTTAGCTCTAACCAGTTTACGATTCCTGCTTTTCAAATGTTTTATATGCTTTGCTTTTATCCATGCATTCACTTTTTCGGTTTTTTCCTTTTTGTAGTCTATTGTTTTGATTTTGTGTCTCCAAGGAATCTCTCACTGTGAGTGTAAAATACATTCTTTGTTATTGCTGTAACACAACTGGATTGTGATTTCCTGGCCCAGATTCAGGTATGTGTTTTGAAATCTTACAGCAAATCCATTTAAAGACACTCATAAACGTCCTGTTTCGCTTGTTTTCAGTGAAAATCCCAAAATGGTTTGAGATAAGCTTTCTGTTTAAAGAAAACTAAGCTCCAATCTTTTTCTCACAGTTTTGCGATATAGCAGCCTATGACAATAAATGATACATGTGGAACAAAGATGGCTCCAAGCCCCAAATACAAGCAAACAGGAAGGCCTTTGCCAATAACATCGATCCAGTGGGATAAAACAGGTTTAATCATAGACAGCCAAAGTTCAACATGAGAGCCAACCGCCAAGAGAAAACAGCACGTGTTCTATATCGTGCTGGGTTGGCAGAGACTCAAGCTCTGGACAAAAAACATAATATTAAAACCATAACTCAAAATACTCTCCGGGAAGCAGGCGGACGACATGTTTTTAGGGGGTTTTGCTTTATGATTACATCTCATCATTTTCTGACGAGAGCCTCTTCTGTTCTTCCAAACAAGATAGAAATCATTCCTGGATTTGGTTTCCTGAAATACTTCTATTGGAGAAAATCAAACAACTCCAACAAATGACTTGTAGCACCGACATTACTACAAATTACTGGGTATGAATTAGAAGAATGATTAAATCCTCAAATAAAAATCCCAATCCCTTTGGGAAAATGCAAGGCAGCGCAGCAGGACGCTGTCAGCGCCACTTCCAATGAGCATTGTTTGGCCTCACACTTGAATGCATAGGTATCCACAGGAGGTCTCAGATCACATCCAGAGTTAGAGGTTATCATGGCATTAACAAGTTCCGTGGGCCTCTTTGGTGAGGGCCCTTGACTGACAGATTGGGGAAATGGTGCCAAGAAAGATCTCAATCTACTCAAACAACTCTACATCTGGCCTAGTCAAGACATACAGTAAATACCAGTGTAATGGAGAAAGTTCCTTGCTTCACTCCTAATCTCTTCAGATTGCTTCATCATGATCTCAGAGGTCTCTAATTCATTCACACAAACGCTCAAGTTTTGGCATGAGCTTTAATAAAGGGACATGTTTCCAGGGTTTGATCAGTGAATTGTCTTGTAAAAATATCTTTGACATAACTTTACCTTGGCCGCTCTGTTCTGCTTTGGCAGCAAAGAAGCACAAAGTTGGAGTCTACATGTACATGTAAGGAAAGTCTTGGCATATAATGACCGTTTGCACACATGAGATGTGAAGCATAGCCATATAAGGCTGCATGGGGTTGATAAACAAGATATTAAAACCTTTAGAGTGAGGCTACATAACTTTTTCCTGGACAACAGCCACTATGACCACAAATGGAAATTAACAAATTGGTTTGTTAACTTCCAGTTTTTTGGTGATGAAACCACTGTTTATGTGTAGCATGCTATAAAATCATTGTGGTTATGTAGTTAAAGTTACCAAAAAGACTAAATATAGGTGATGTTTGTTATACAAACATATAAAAGAAGAATATCTAGTTACTACAAGACCAATTGTTCTGAATGGAGCAAGGTGCATGATCCGTTACTTAGGTCAACTTTTAATTTTTATAATGAAGATTGTGTTATTTCAACTTTCATAAGTTACATACACTGATGGTTTCCATAATGCACCAAAGGAGCGTTACAACTAGGACACGCATTTACTATGCCATCAGTGGGGAATGTATTCTCTGCAGAGGGCCCGATGAGGACCGAGCACAGACCTGCCACAGCTGTTGAGGTCCGACTAAGCATCCAAAATGAATCGTACATCTGTAGTCTTGTTTTAAGCAGAAATCAATCACAAGCTGCTAATGGAACCATTTTCAAAATATGCCTAAAAACAACATTTTCCTAACATGGTGTGGCCTCTGAAGACATAACAAACACAATCTCAGATGTGTGTGAGATGGATGAATAAAAGACTCAGCTGAAACACCTCCTGTCTACAAACGAGATGTAATCTCAATATCTCTTACATTTTCTGCTTAACAGAGTCGAAGAGTCAAAATATTCTTGAAATCACTATAATTTACGTCACAGTCGACTGCCTTCAGAAACTTGTAGGGGATTTGTTTTGCCCCAGTTAGAGGGGCCCCACAATGAGCTTCCTGTTAGCTGTCCAACCTTAACTACTCCCAGGTCCAAACACCTCCCCAACCTCTAAAGCAAAGTCAGCAGCCAGTCCCCAGATGTTTCACCTCTCTAACAGTGACCTCTGACCTTGCCTCTCAAAGGGTCTTGCAGGCATTTCCTTAGGTAAAGTCACCTGTACATATGTAATGCCCATAAGAACAAATGGGAGTCATTGAAGCCAGAGAGGCTGACGAAAGGTGCAAATTATGCTGAAGAACATTTTTGTATCACAATACCAATGAAAATGTATGAGATAAAATAGAAATACAAAACAGGATAAGATAGAAAAAATCCAAATACATTTAGACATATTTGCTGCACACACTATTCATGTTAGAATGGAAACCATGATAAATACAAAGTTAAACTGAAAAAAGTGACAAATACAACAAGACTAAACGAAGCACCACTAGAAGTGCCTCGATGCTGAAATTGCTGCACAATGCAAAATGTGGAGGCCATAACGAACTGAGAAGATATCGAAAAATGTATCAGTAGCGATAACAAAAAAAATCTGTCCTGGAGGTTGCTACAAAAGCTTACGTTATTTAAATCAAAGAAATGTGAAATTCACCAAAGTTATGTTATTTCTTGTCTTCTTGCACTGAGTTGGTACAAGAGCAAAGTTATAGAAGAGAAATTAGTAGACTATTGAAATGGAAAGACTCCATGAAAGTGATCCAAACAGTTGATGATAATCTACCCAACAGATTAGATGAAGACCAGGAGTTTTCCAAGGCAGATTGACAATAAGATTATTCATTATGGATGTTTATATGAATCAGTTTATATGAAGGACCAGATACTGTTTCCACAGACAAGGGGAAGGGGTCATCAAAATTGTCTGAATTTATTTACTGGTTGCGCAAATATTCTTGCCAAAGGTAAACACAATTGTTGAGATCCTGTGGATTGTTTTTCCCTTTTTGTTGTTGCAAAAATGTATCAAAAAACTAACCAGGATCCATCTGGATTGCAGCTTTATTTAGGCTAATTCTAGCAATGAAAGGCAACAGAGCATAGGGATATTTGTGGTCCATTGTCATACTTTCATGAAAAGATAGGCTTAAACTTGTTTGTCCTTGCAAAAGATCGCCATTATATTGGCAAACTGTGTGGGCCTGCAATACATAACTCAACACAACCAAATGTCATAATGACTCTGAAACTGTTGAGCCTAAATGGTACGGTGCAGCATATTCTGTCTACAATGACATATTTATTACCGCCAATCTGGCTCTAATGTGTTCCCATGATGTCATGTCCCTACTCTGACATCATTAAAGTGTGTGATGGACGTGGCAGGGGACATAACCATGAGGTGAAAAGGACAAAAACTATTACTTTCTGGGACGCCTTGCTGGTTACTGCCCTTCAGAATATGAGGTCTTAGGCATAAAAGTATTTCTGCTTTAGGCATAAGGGTAAAAAAGCCAAAACATACAATATAAATGACCATTGGCTATGACTGCAAAAGGGGAGTTGGGGATGACTTACATCACCAATAAAAACGAGGATAAAGTGATTTTACTGTGGTTTATAATTCAATATTCCGGGATCAGCGAGGCAACATGGGGAAACTAAAGCCTGGTGAAATGTCTGAATGCCGAAACTCCCTCCAGGGAAAGTCAGAAGGCCATGGGAGGTTTAAGGCCGATGTGCCAGTGAAGCATGCACAAAGCTGGGGGTCTCTTCGGGAAAGAAAGGGGTGGAAGGGAGGTGTTACACAAAGCTCAACATCTCTCATAAATCAACCGAGCAAGGGTTAAACTTCCCTTTTTGTTGTTCAAGATTTCTCAACCAAGATGAAATGGCATGAGTCTCCCAAGCATGGCAACAACAGGGTGAGCTGCAAGACGCAAAACAACTGCATGGCAAATCCATTAAAGTGAAAAACATTGAAGTAACATAATCCCAGATGTTACAATTAGAGAAATGTTGCTGTATTTCAAAGGGGCCCCACATGTGGAATGTTTTTTAAACCCAAATCAGAGGTAATCTCAGACACTCGGATGGGGGCAGAATCAAACTAGCAACAGACCAAGATATAAAAAGGAAGGGGGAAAAGAAGATGAGTGCAGGGGATGTAAAAAAAGAGACACAAATCATCAAAAAAGCATTTTAAATCGGAGGAATAGACTCAGCGCCAGACCTCCTGAACTCCTCAGTTTGGAACAGAACCAACAGGTTTGGGGTTTGTCTATTTTCAAGTCAAGACAACTGAAAACCAATGACCTAACATTCCTGAGATGACACCATTTCCCAGAGCGATCCTTTTGAGACCAAACTCTGAACTGAGATGGACTGAGTGTACGTTAATGGATATCGATCATCACTGGGAGTTCTTTGAACCTTGACAACTCTGAAGGTTTAGCCATGCGTCAATATTTGTGAGGCAGCCATCTGAGGAAGTGTTTCCTACAACAGCACCTTGTTAGATAAGAGGCCCCTGCCTCGTACACAACCTTTTCCAGAACACCTGTTTGCTGCAAAAGCCCCGTTACTGGATGCATTCATAACCTGACATTCTGAAATGTCAACAGGATTTGCATGACCTTTAAACTTTTTTTCCAGCAGCCGGCTGGTGGAGGACGTTTGTTTAGTTTGTCTGCCCTTTCAGAGAAACCTGATAAAACTCCTTCTAAAACCCTTTTTTTTGTAGCTTTCATTAATTATTCAGTGATTGTTGAGCGGCGCTCTTTCGAAGGACTTTCCTCTTGCCCTCCGATCTTGCCAAGAGCATCTTCTGCTCATTTCCCCTGTCCTTCCTGTCATTTCCTCTATTTCCCTGAGCATTCTCTTTCTGCTTCTACAGTATGCTGGAAATATCTCCTTTTATCCAAGACCATCCTGCTCTGACAGGAGGAAACCCTCCCTATTGGAGGCCAGGCTGAGGAATAGATCTTTCATGGAGATGGTCTGTTTCCTACATCTGTGCGTACTCACTTATTCTCACAAGCTCATTCTCCATGTATCTTTCTCTCGTGCTTCTTTGTTGCCTCGTAAGAGCTTTTGCAGCTGTACTCACTTTCCCAGCTGCCCGAGGAGTATGCCTGTTTCCGTACTATGAAAACCTGATCAGTCTAGACAGAAGTACGGCAATGTATCATCAGAAAGAAGAATCATTAAGGCAATATTTCCTGATCTGAAGTGGTCTTGGAAGATCTTTTGGGTTCTGCCAATTCATATTTTGATTGGAAAGAGAAGCACTTTCACAGAGAAGCGTTACTCTAACCCCAACCTATTAGAACAAGATGCGTCCAAATTAATGCTGTTAAAGGGACAACAAAGATCTGTTATTAATGCAGGGGCTCAGATTGAACCCCGCCCCCTTAAGTGAGCTCGCTTTGTCATACAGTGCTCTGATGCAGTCAATCAGTGACCCAGAGCTTAGCTGGGGGGCTTTGAGATTCTTTTACGACCCCCCTTTCACCTCGCCTCCCGCTCCTCAAAAGAAAGAACGGTAATTAACTGATGAAGAGCTCTGTAAGATTATCCAGTCTCCTCGCCAAGGGCTGCAGCTCTGTCACTGGTGTGCAGTCAGGTCCCAAAGGAGCGCTGCAGAATGGGGAAGGATGGATCTCAATGGTCTATTCAACTACTCTCCTCTTTCATCCCCTATTCAGCTGGGAAAAGAGGAGAGCTGCATGCTATGTTGTATATTTGAGCCAGGAATGTTCTTTCATATCTGCACAAATTAGGGAAGAGCACTCGCAATGTTTTAAAGACAAATGTCGAGACCACGGTCACAATGCTTTTAGTGTGGACACAAACACAGTCCTTCGCTGCACCAACAGCCCCTTACTGTGAGCGGGAATGCGCGGCAGATTGAATTATACAAGAGAAAGCAAAAATAGCTGTGTGTCCCCACCACCTAGAGCGAGACAGAGCAGGACGGAGCGAGTGGGAGAAGTTGAGAAAGAGGGACTGAGTGGAAGAGAGCAGGGGATCCATTTAATTCAACTCTGTGTAAAGGTAAGATTGTTTTGGTCCTTGCATGGAAGCTGATTATAAACGTTTCTCTTGAGATAACACTGCAGAGATTGTCTCCCGTTCGCACACCCTCCCATTCTCCTTCATAATATCTTCTCATTCAAATGTGTCACCGTGCCAAGCCCCCCCACGGCCGGGGTCCCAACCCTCAACCCAACCCCCGACAAGGGGACCACCCAATAGAGCTTGATTTGATCAGGGTTTACCAATGGAACTGGGCTGAAGTAACACCATTTGAACAAGCCACCAAACTGTACACAATCACAACAAAAGAATTGAAGTGCATCATCAAGCTGATTCTGCACTACTTGCATTCTCTTAATTCCACTATGGCCAAAAGAATTCAACTTAAGTTTGCAAGTTTTGAAAATGGCATGGCAAGAGTTCTGCAAACTGTGCATAGAAGTGACAGAAGTCCTGTGCTGACAGTTACAAATCCATCCTGATCCAGAAAATATATTTGACATGTGCATAGTTAACCTGCATTTGACTTGCACCATTGTGTCCCGTGCACTTTTTTATTTATTTTGAAGTATAAGTTGCATGTTGCAGTGTTGGAGGAGAATGGGACTCTTATTGATACAACAACATTGGAATCCCTTTGACATCATTGATTTTAATAGCTTTATCAATGTGGTACAAAATTCAAACAAACTCATCAAGCTGATTCAGTCAATAATACACTACTCTAATATGGCGTAAATTACACAATTTAAGTTTGAGAGTTATTAGATTTACAAGGTTATAGTTCTGTGCGTAGAAATGACACTTTTGGAGGAGCATCGCCAAGAACTGCAACTGTGTTTACAAATCTTTAAAAATTAAAAGAGCTCTAAAAATCTTAATTCCGGTTGAAAAGGAAGCTCACCCAGAACATGCAGGACAGGCAGACCCAGGTGCGGGGGGGTCCGGCCAGAGCTGCAGGCAGGCTGAGGGACACAGATGGCATGCTGACGGCAGGAGAGATGCTGCTGCTACACACCGGTGGGCTTCCTGAAGTATAATCCAGCCAGGAGAAGATTTGCCTGCTCAGCCATGACTTCCCTGCACGTAAACCCTCTCTTCTTCCTCACTCTTCCTCACTCTCTTCGTGTACCTCTCCTCTGAATGTGATACTGCCTGCCTCTCCTCTCTGCCTCTCTTCTCCTCTGTCGGTGAAAGTTTCACAAAGCTCTTTGGGGGGGGGGGGGGGCCGGAGGGGTCGGGCTGCCCCCACAGCTCCACGGGAGTAAAGGGGAGGGGGTGTGCCGCTTATTATCCATCTCTCTTGCCCCTCCTCTCCCTCACTCTCTCTCATCCCACGTCTCCCTCCCTCTTTACCCCTCTAAGTCTCCCCACTTTTAATTTCATTCATTCATTCCTTGATCCCCCCCTCCCTGTTTGAACCCCCTCAGCATCCGTCGCACTTCACCTCCCCCTCCCTCCGTCTCTGTCTTGCATAGTTTTTCCTGTGTATTTCTGTATTGAGACCCTTTTAATATGATGAACCCCGTCTCCCCCTGCTATTTTTATTATTTCTCCTGACCCTGGAATACTATAATGATTTTATAGATTTTGGATGTAAAAAAAAACACCTACTATTTAGATTGAAAGATTTTCCTAATTTTATTGGACATTTTTTGATGCTTTGTACGACCATAATTCTCCAGAAATGTTAACATAAACTAACACCAGCTGTTTGTTTCCCTTTTAGTTTCAGCCGTGTGTTCCCACTAAACTCTTTGCACGTTATCCCCATTCAGTGAAATTGAAAGAGGCTGACACTAAACTTCAATAAATACTGATTTTTAAGGTAAACTAATTGCAACTGAATACGTCAAATATACTGTACATGTACCATTATGTGTTTCTGGAATCAATGATCCGCACAATATCAAAAGAGTTGAATCGTCATCTCAATTTTACAATTTAAGGAAGACACGTACAGGCTTCCATTTCTTTCTAAATATCAACACATTTTAAGATAAAAACCAAAATCAACAATGTTAATCTGTCCCTTAGTAGTTTTTGGACACAGCTCCAAGTCAATGCTTTGCTAATAAAACACATACAGTCAAACATTTAAAAAAGTTATTATAAGTAGAGGATTGGCAAACAAAAGTAGCACAGTTATTTACTGCTATTTACAGCAGCGGATTAAAAACATTTGATATGCTAGTGGGTATTTATGAGAGCAGCACGGTGAATGTTGGATTTATTCAAAAATAAACAACAGCGTGTGTGTTTGTAAAAAAAGGAACATGTCACACAGTCCAACCGTGGCTTATTTATCTGCTTTAAATAGTAGATTCGTTGGAACAGGGGAAGAAAAGTATAGAATATCCCCCAGACTTATCCTTTGATCATCTTTGACAGTCCTTTAACATTTTCAATCCCACCCTTGACCTCCCACACATTTCCCTCCTCAAAGAATAAAAAGAAAGTAATAGTGGAGGATCTACTTCTGACAGTAGTAACCCCCCCCTTCCATCTTCACCCTTTACACAGAAAGAGCTCAGAGGGGCCGGGAAGCAAAAGCTGCTTCATTAAGTTCTCACTGCTCATCAATGAACATGTTGGCCCCATGCGTGACTCTTTATCCCCCTTGTGTGGGTACACACACACACACACACACTGCAAATCTCCACACAAATGTTACAGCGGCCTACATGCACCTGTATACATTCATGGCCCCATCATTTTCTGACTGACACACAAAGATTCTCACACACGTCTGAAATGTGGGGTCCGGGCGCACTACTTCCTGAAAACATAAACACGTGTAATTTAAACTATCGAACTCACCGTGTGCATATACACAAACATTTACAGGATAACCAGTCATTTCTCCCCCACTCTCACATACACACATCCACACACTACTACATAAATACACAAACCCACCCAAACACAGAAACATACAAACTCACCCAGCCAGGGGCACAGGGATTAATCCCCTGGTATTTCCTGCAGGCCACCCCTACAGAGACACATTCACTAAAGGAGACAATGTTAGAGAGAAAACATTTGAACTTAATCCCCCCAAACCAAAACACACACACACACACACACACACACGCACACACACACACCATCTGGAGTTCTGTCTGAGGAAAAGTGCAAGAACTTTGCAGCAACAAAGTCACATGATGAATAAATAAACGTTTACACATCACTGCACATGTGTCTTTTTAGAGCATTATCAACGTTTTTTTTCAATTTGACTCAATTACTCAAGTATGACAACTGCCAAGTTCCCAAAGATACCTGCCTGCCACCTTTTAAGGTCTTAGTCTTACAAAAAATCTACAGAAAACCTTCTACCAATAACGTTACATAACGGACATTTTCAAACTGTACACTATAGCATGCATCAGCATTATAAAACAGGGAGGCTCCGCAAACTGAATACAAAGACAGCAACAATCCTCTCATTCACACTAAATTCAGTCCAAATATTTCTCAGTTACTCTTCAAAATCCAGATAAATCAGAATAAATTAGACCAACTACTACATTTAAATACCTGTAAAGCTTATTCACCTGTCACTTCCGTTTCAGTTTTTTAAAACAGTGCTGAAGAACACCGGGAGCAAATGCCAGAAGTTGAGTTTTCATTAGAACAAAATTACTGGTATTTCAACTGCATGCTAAATTATGAATCAAAGTACTCAAGGACAAATAGTTTCCCTAGTTAAGATGGGACCAGTTGCCGACTAGAAATTAAGAATTTGCTATTTCTAAAGGTATGGAAAATTCAATATATAGGCTTTTAACGGTTCTTGATTCCGATTCTTGGGGCGGGTTTAAAACTGGTGACAAAACAAATGTTTCATTAAGAAAAGTAGTCTATTTTTGCAGTTTATTCAATTCTGAAAGATTATAAATCAAACTTGTAAGCAAGTCGAGTTGTGTTTTCGGCCACATTGAGAATCTTCACACTGCTTTTAGCTCTGTTTTGGTCACAACCAACCTATGAGGGAAAGATCACCCCACACATATTCATCTGAACCATTGTCGATAATAAAAAAATAGATTATGAAGGTTTAAAATGTCTTCTAATTTGATTAAATGAAATGAATAAACATCTCACTTTACTCAGTGAAGAGTGTATATAACAGCATGAGGCTATTTTGGAACAGAACACAAAGTCCGTCAGCGTGACCGTGCACTTGAGTGTTGTCCAGCAGGGCTTAGTTGTACTCAAATTCAAATGAAACAGTCAGCAAACAGCACACCGTGTTCTACTCCTGCATGAAGTCATCATCCGATTCCCAGTCTGTGACAAACAGCACATGATCTGTCATTTATTTTTGGTAAACAAAATATCTTCCATAAATAACATCAGGATTTACTGTGCAGGCAACAACAAGATGACAAATAGTTAGTTTAATAGAATAGAAGATTATAGATTCACAAATGCACATGAGCTAGCCTGGTTAGATGGTTGGAAATTGCCTGCATATTATAAGTATGCATTTCTATAATAATACAAATTAATATTGCAATGAGGCCTTAAGGGTGTTGGTGGGGTTTTATAATGTCAAAGTTTGTTTAATTTGTTCTGTGAACCTAAAATCTATTAATAAAGTGTTGAATTATGGAAACAACAAATACTATAAAGCAGATATAAATAAAGTTTTAAAAGGCAAAGGAATAGTTGATGTAGTTTTTACCAGATCCGATATCAGGATTTGATACAAAGATACAATTATCCGAGTGATTCTAGTCATGTTGGCATAATACTGGTGACAGAGTGTCTTACAGGGGTCCTGGCTCATCGTCAGGTTCATATTCATATTAGGTGCCTCTACTGTGACATGTTACCATGCTTTGCTGCAGCACCTCTTTTCACCCTCTGTCTGAAACCAGAGCCCAGTCTGCACTGATTGGTTAGCTGTCCGGCTCTGTTGTGATTGGTCAGCTGCTTAGAGATCACCCGCCCCTTAACCTATCACTTACAATGAGTTGGAGCGCTAGCCTGGAAGTAAACAAAGGAGTCCAATGGAGGCAAATCATGGTCTTCAACAAATTGATGCTAAAAATATATAAAACCCAATGCCATTTATAAAGCTAAGAAAGAACTAACACAACCAAATAAATGACAGGGATAGCCATTTATGTACATACAAATATACAAATGAATCTGTATACTAATTCCTATCATCTGATGAAACATTATCATTTTATGGTTCATACATGAGAGTAAAATAGACCATGCACAGTTCTACAGCTGTACAAATAATTGTAATTGTATCGAAACTGCAAAATGGTCAATTGCAATATTCAAATTGCAGGAAGCACAACATTTCTTCAATGTGGTAAAAAACTATTTGTATTTAGTGTTTTGGAGCTGTACAGATAACTTGGCCTACAAATTGTATACAAACCTGGTAGAGATCCTTTATTTAAAAAGAAATCACACTATGATCATATTAATATATTTTTCAATGATAGTGATTATAATGATGCACAAATGATCAATACCTCCAACATTGCAAATCATTATCAAATTGCATAACAGTCAAAATGCTTCAACTGGTTATATTTTCCAAACTGGCAGCCCTACAAAGTTCCAACAGTAACTGCAGCACCCACTGGTGGTCACTGAACGAACTGCCTCCACATTAAGAATCAGACATTTGTCAGATCAGTTATTAAATACAGGAAGGATTGCAGAGATAATGAAGGCAGCAGTGTGTGTGTGTGTGTGTGTGTGTGTGTGTGTGTGTGTGTGTGTGTGTGTGTGTGTGTGTGTGTGTGTGTGTGTGTGTGTGTGTGTGTGTGTGTGTGTGTGTGTGTGTGTGGCCGAGGGAGGGAGGGCCTTTTTTCAAGGCTAATCAGATCACTTGTGGGATTTGTTTTAGTGCCTCTTTAACCGTGACCATTTCTGTCTTTCTTTTGTAAACCAGAGCCCAGAGCGGACAGCGAGGCACTTACATAATTAGGAAGATTAAGCGGTGTCAGGTCACTGTCCTTGAACCAAGAAAAGATGGGTAAACAGAACAGAGGGATCAAAGCCGTAGACACTGTTACAATATTTAAAAAAAGGTTTCAGCAGACGAAACACAAAACGAAGGAATCGAGGAAGATCATAGACGGTAAAGAGGTGGGAGAACAGATAATAAACCGGGCTCTGATAAGAAGACAGATAGAGGGATAGAGTGAATGTGTAAACAGAGGGGTGTGTTCTCTCATCTTGGCTGACGTCCTAGAACCTGTTAGATGGGGGGGAGTTCACTTGTTGACAGACAGAGGAAGAACACACTCCAGCAGGCCCCCCAACACACACAAATGCACACACCCTTTCCCACCCCTGTGACTCCCATCTGTTGAAAACAATACAGAGCCCGGGCCCTCCCTTTGCACAACACTCACATGTGTGTGCACATTTTCCTCTGTTCTCTCTGCTGGGTGACTCTGAGAGGAAGGGCCGTGCAGAACACACTGACCCACGAGGACAACAACAATACTCCTGCAGTACAGGGTGTGAAGCCTTATGGATTTATACAGTATACTCTTTGAAGAATTATTAGTAAACGTAAAAGGGAACATGATTGGGGCCACTGTTTTTCAATTTGGAGACGCCTTTTGAGTAAAGACGGTTTTCTGCACATTTCCCAGATATCACATGCAAATCAAACCAGCATGGACAACATTATATGATCTTTAGACTATTCATCATTATGAATTTTAACTCTGTAGACCCACTCATCAAACCACGATGACTGCTTTTGTAAACTACTCACTTCTTCTGTTCATGCCAAACAACTAGCTTTAGCAGGATTTCTGTTCAGCAGAAAAAGAGCTGCTTTATATTTTGGTTGTCTTAAAAGCTCTTATATGAAGCTCTTATGGGTTCACACTACTCTACCTAGAAGACAGCGAACAGCAGATACACACAGTTACAAACTATCTGGGGAACATAGTGGAACAAGTTAGCTGCCAGGTATTTCCCTCAGGAGTTGCGTCCAGACCAGACCAAGTCAATATTGGACTCAGGGCGCCGTAAGGGGGTGAAAAGTTAGGACGATTCTAAGGGCCCGTGACTGACAGGGGCCCAAACAATTGTAGAACATTAAGAAAAAAAAATGTAAGTAACCAATGTGATTTTCTTTTCATGGGGCCCAAAATCCCTGGCGGCGCCCCTGATTGGACTTACAGTCATCAGGTGACGTAACATAAAAAAAGTTGCGTGTTTGCTGACAGGTTAGCGATTAGAGCTGCAACAATCCGTGGAGAAATCCATTAGTCGATTGAGAAAATAATATATTGGCATCTTTTTTGATGATCACATTTTTTCAATAAAAACCAATTATTCTTGGTAAATCTTATCAAATGGGAACATTCACTTGTTTTCCCTAACTAAATTAAATAGTAAATGTAATATTAGGGATTTTGGACAAATAGAATCTTGTGATGACTTTGATCACTTTAGGCTTCAGGAATTATTTTCTGGTCTGGGTAGAGATATGTTGTGTTGACCTAATTATTAAATCAAGAAATAATGATTATAATTGATCAATTAATAATACAAAATAATCATTATTCACTGCCATTTATGCCACATTAACTTCATAAGGTGATAATATGATAATGATGAACCAGCATAAAACTAATCAGTTATTATGATTATTTTCATTATTGTCAGGTAAAAGAATAAATGGAAAGTTCAAACTCTGGCTGGAAAATGTAAGTATTGTGTGAAAGCTGGACTTTATCGTTTAGATCACCCACTTTCAGAGGTCACAGAACAAGGTCACCTGGACATGGCCCATCAGGCTTTTTGCTACACAATCACATTGCCAGTAAACCACTGTTGGTAAAAAATTGCAAACTAAACGCCAATGTAGAATGGCCACAAGTGAGGCCAACTGCAGGTAAAGCGCTAACTCGGCCCTGCTGAATGCCACCTCATGCCACAGAAACCATCGCAGTGGCAGCAGAGGAAGATGCACGACCACAGGAGACGGAGACGCATGCTAAACACCTTCAATGTGTCTAAACCATTGATGAATAACACTCTCAGCTTAATTAGGGTGAGCTCTGTGTGTGTAGATGAATACTGTGTGCATATCAAGGTGTGTGTCTGTGTGTACTTAAACACTGAGCAGTGGCAGCTTTTGCAAGATGAATGGCTCTGTTAAACGTACTATCAGGGTGTGTGTGTGTGTGTGTGTGTGTGTGTGTGTGTGTGTGTGTGTGTGTGTGTGTGTGTGTGTGTGTGTGTGTGTGTGTGTGTGTGTGTGTGTGTGTGTGTGTGTGTGTGTGTGTGTGTGTGTGTGTGTGTGCGTGCATGCTTATCTCTCCAGCCTGTCTCATCCTCAGCAGGCATATCACTATCTGGACGTCATATAAATATAAATTTCATTTCATCTGGCCACTGGAGATGGAAATGTTGGTTCATTTGGGGATAAGGTCATGCATAAAATCATAATCCTTACGTGTCATACATCCTGTTTTAGAGGCTTTAGTTCAATATGTGTGTGCTACAAAGATGAATTTTGTTACATCTATGATCTTTGACAAACTACTCTTACATTATTTTGCAATATAGAGTCAAAGACAACTTGGTGAAAAAACTAATGAATGAATAAGTATATTTAACATTACACAAAGAGACTGAATTTAAATGGATTCTAAGTTTCTAGCTAACATTTGAGTGATGTTTCCAGCCACCTGGAGAATGCAAGTCTAGTATTTTCACTCATTTTATCTCCGTATTGGTCTCCACCAAATAGGGAGGAATGTAGTTTATATAATTGCTCCATTAAGTAGCTAACTCTGTTTTTCTGTATTTGTTGTATGTGGTCTACGGTAGAGTTTTAGAGATGTTTTAGCTAAAAGGAACCAAGGTTGATGAGTGGTCTGAAATTTGTGAACATATCAATGTGAATAAAAACCTAAACAATGAGCTAAAAGATGCTAAAATAACACTTTACTCTGAGTCTCCAGCCATGCTAGCAGCTATTTGAGGTACAGCAATTTGAGCTAATATGCTCATAATGAAAATGGTATGATGTTTACCGTGTAAACCTGCTTTCCCTTTGCCAATAAGCACTCTCAGAGCAACTGTGGTTTACCAAACCTGCAACACTTGAGTGTTGAACAAACTCAATTCTTAACCTGATGATGGTTCTAGAAGAGTGGTTACGGTATCCATTCAATAATTGTAAAGACAAAACAGTCAAAATCCCAAAGAGCAAAATCATTAGCATTCGTTGTCTGAGAACATTGGATGTCAGTACAGTATTTTCTGACCAATGTGGTGTACCAACCAACCAACCAACCAACCAACCAACCAACCAACCAACCGCCAGACTGACAGACCAACAGACAAAACGGCATTGCCTTGTCTTGAGCCACTCTGCCAGCGTGGCTAAACATAGGATTAATTGTCTTTATCAACCCAGAGTTAATGCAGCTCTGTTCCAAGCAATAAGCATGTGATGTCTCTATTACAATCAGGAAAATATGATAGTCACTGAACCCAAGTAAAACCTGTAGGAGCATTGGTCCTAAAATTGTGTTAACAAAGAAAAGAAACCCGAAAACATTCTAATTCACATTTTAAATATGAACCCTACCTTGTTTTCGCTTTTCCTGTGTTTACGAAACGGGAAGATGCAGTGGAAGAAAAATGTTGCCCAACCGAAGACTGTGGCGAGACACCAGCCTAGTCCGCCCATCCTCCCCTGGAAACCTCCTCACGTCCTCTACTGTTTAACAGCCCTCACTCCTTGTCTCCTTTTCTAGCCTGTCCTGCAAAACCAGCGTCTAGTGGTACCCTAGTAAGTCGGTCCTCGAGAAAAACCTCGGGTAGTTGCTGATCTGATCCAAATGGTTCATTATTCCTTAGTTTCTGTGACAATAAGTTGTGTTGGAGGTCACTCCTAAATGCATCCTTCCCTCTCTTGTCTAGCCTCCCTACAGCATCCCTCCATCCTGTCCCCTCTTTCTCTGGATGCTGCAGGGTCTTCCATTCAAAGCACGGGGAGGAAGAAGATTAGAAGCAGGGAAGACAGAAGTGGGCGGAGGTGGGGTGGGCCGGGCAGAGCCGTCTGTTCAAGAAGGAGGCACTTATAGTGATGGAAAAGGGAGGGGGTCTGCAATGTTATGTAGAGAGGGGGGGTGGCTGGACAGGAGTCTTGTAGCAGTGAGAGAACAATGAATATGAAGTGTGTTGAGTAGAGTAATGGTGAAATCCCATCAATTAAAATAAAGCTGTAAATACAAATTACGATGCAGGCCATTTCCAGCTTATGTTATGATCACCGTTTGTTAATGTCAAAGGAGATGACTTAGATAGAAAGATCAAAGAAGGGGACAAGTTGAGTAGATTTAGGATGGTTCCATGTATGAAAGCAGAAGAGATGGAGATTGTTTTTGGGAGATAAGAGGTCTCGGTGGAGTGTGAGGCTGCATTTATAGCTGTCAGGGGGGGCCTAATGAAGATTGGTCTCACACCAATCATAAATGGCTCCGGAGCATCTGAGCCTGTATGCATTCTGGGTAATTAATATAAAGACTGAGGGTCGCATTTGTGACTGAAGCCAGCAGTTGAACTGCATGCTTATTTTCCCTTATTAGATAAAGTGGTGGGCACATGAGCTAATCATTCTAACAACATGGAAAACTACTTCAACACTATAGAAAAATAAAAAAATAGTTTCTAAAAGGCAACAGCCAGAGACCCTACACCACAAAAACACAGTGGAATTATAAAAAGGTATCTATAAGTAGATGAAACCAGAACCATTGGCTTTATGTTCTGGCAAAAATGACGTTTAACAGATCACGTAGCTAAACACAGAAAGCTTGCTTCTTTGTTTCCTTTTGGGGAGTGAGAGAAAGAAGCCCCTTCTTTTGGTGAAAATACTGCAAGATACGCTTTTCCGGTGTATTCTAAGCTGCTTCCAGTTTTTTGGCAGCCTTTTCCAGATCCACATCCAAAAGTCTTGGCATGGTGTTGAAAAGGAACTTTCTTGGCTTGTTTGCCAACCTGACAATAAGTTAACACAGTTTATTCTAAAATACTTATATTTCTACTGTCACCTATCTTTCACCACTTCAGTAATAATTCATCGCTAAATTGATGGTTGGTTTGTCTGATTTTACTCTGCTGCTCTCTGTTCCCTTCAGTCAGTCAATTAGTCAATGTACGGCATGGCTTAACTTGACTCGCTCTTTTTTGGTTTTCCATTACCAACATTTTTAAATATCACGTCGAATTTCTTTACGTACCATCCCGGTTAAGTTTCCAAGCAAGCTACGCTTGAAGGTGGAGTTTAACAGTGCAGACCACTGATTGGTCAGGTAGGTTCATCACCTATGGTCATCACTTACATGACATTGGGCATCCTGCGCAAACCCTGAATATTTAAATAGGAATGCTAGCATGAATTGCAAAAGAAAACTTGATTTCACTCAAAGATTTAAAAATATGGCAGCCGCAACACTACCAAGTGAAGACCTGTTTGGTTTTGGAATAAATCATTCTACAAGTTTTGCGTTGAAGCTGGTTTTACAGTATTGTTATGCAGTGTTGTTTAGCTACCTATCCTACATTGAGGGGGTACTATCCGCAGTGAAAAACGATATTGAGCAACGTTGAATTAAGTCGAGCCGTGCATTCAGTTTAAATAAGGAAAAGTCACAACTGTAATTATAAGAAAGCACATACCAATGTACCTTATATATGGTTGATATTCCATTGTGATTTCTTGATAAGAGTGATGTGACGAGGCCCTTGGAGAGAATAACTAACGGTATCATCTATGTAACATTCACCAAATCATGGTCAGCTTTAGAGCAGTAAGACAATGTTCTGTGCAGCTCACAGACACTTTGGGGAAGGTGAAGCTGGTTTCAGCATAGCCTCACTACTAACTAGATCACTCTGATGCATTCCCGTTTGAGAAGATTACACAGCAATGGCAAAGTGACAGAAAAGTTAGAGAGTGAGTACAACATCATGCGCACTTCCTGCCTCTCTGCAGTGCAAACAATGGGCCGGTTTCAAGTCTCAATCTGGCAACGTCAGGTCTGTTGTCCGTTCTAGGAAACCAGACGAGGGGTCAGGGAGGTAAGGGTCATTGTTGCTGAGAGAATAAGAGGGGAAGTGGCCGGTCATGGTTTTAATGGGGGGCTGACAGATGTTTTGGTCACATATGGTGGTACCCATTTATCAATTCAATTTGATATTACCCATCAATAACATTCTAAAAGCATCAATAAAGAAATGCTTCAAATCTGTCTAGACTATGGTTATCTCTAAGAAGAAGTTATATTATCAATGTTTATTCAGGTTTCTGTTGAATATCAATTGAACAGTGAAAACGTCGCACTGGACAGAGTTTTACTTAATGCCATTAGTCAAAGCCATATTACACTGCAGATCAATGCACACATATTTCAGCCGTCAATAGCAGAGTGCCAAGATTTAGCTGAGCCTTAATGACATCATGCAGCCGGTGTATGTGCATGCTGCAGTATATTACAGCGCATAATATATTCATACCGCAGAGACTATATCCAGAGTCTTTTAGTTGTCACTGCTGCAAGGGCGGGAAACATTTAAATTCAATTCAACTAATAGCCAAAAATAACATTTGCATTGGAGTCCCATTTGTTCAAATATTGCATTTCATGTTTTTGCCCCCTCTCCCCCCAACAAAGTGGCTGTGATTAATGCACCAATTATCTCCTGTCCCTCCCACTATTGATCCAAGGCGACCATTTTTTGGATTGAAAGCTTCGTGAATGGAACCTTATGGCAGAGAGCCAAGGGGAATTAAGTGAAAGGCATAAAAAGCATTTCATCTCCATTAAGTGTTCACAACACTGTCCGGAGGAAAATACAAATACAAAAGACAGAAAGTGTCTCTTAAACCACTTTAGACCCTCCAATTAGAGACCTCAATGCAGAGCACCATTGGTAAAGATGAATGCCAGTTACAAAGAACCCTCAGTTACCATATACCACTTTTATGTGTTGTATTTCAAAAACACTATTAACTAAATATTTTTGACATTATCCTATGTATAATTTCCCTGCTTGTCTTGGAAGTTTATCCAAGAAACACCATTTTCTTTCTTTAATGGCACATACAAGTAATCATTTTCACACAAAAGATTCAGTTTAAATATGATACCAATATAAAAAACAAAAAACTAAAAAATGCAAAATTAATATACCTCCAACCATATCATCTTTATGACTTGCCAATTTACTACTTATTGGAATATTTAGGCACAAAAACCACCTTTCAGTAATTGTTAAGTGAACCCCCCCTCTCCACCAGCAGCTGGACAGACAGCAGAGCACCTTCTCTTACAGACTGCTGCAGCTCCGCTGTCACAAGGACAGATACAGGAAAACATTCCTGCCAACAGCCATAACCCTGTTTAACCCTCCTATTGTCTTCGTTTCCCCCCCTTACTTTGGTGTTCGTGGTCAAATTTGACCGGTCCTGTTTTAACTGCTATTACATTAACACAAAAACCATTAATCATCACCACATTTCATTTAACACCCTTTCAAACTGTACATATTGTATCAGACTACTGGTATACATGAAAGACTGCAGTAAATATACAAAGAACAGACACTGAACATGTATTGCGTGTGCCAGGTGTGATCCATGTGGGGGGATGGACACATAAGAGCGGGAAATGTGTCAAATTGTTCTGTGTGTGTGTGTGTGTGTGTGTGTGTGTGTGTGTGTGTTTTATCTGATCTAGTTACTAATTCCTTTTCTTTATAGCGGTCATTTTTGACCGGGAACACCATGGGTGTTACAAAGTTGACTAAATCATCCAAAACTCAATGAAAGTGGTGATCAGCAATGTTATATGTTCAAATGTCTACTGTGAAGGATATCATGAAGCCTTAATGCAATCGAAGCTAAAACAAAAAAGTTATGATTGATGAAAGTAGTAAATCGGTCAGATTTGACCCGAAGACAACAGGAGGGACAAGTCACCTCTGGTTATCTGGACGTATCATTTCACTGTACATTTTACATCTATATCTAATTTAATATGCCCTTCCATAGTGTTTTATTTGTCAGATAGTCTACATATTTTTATACTCACGTTCAACTTTTTTTGACTCTTTCAGTACTGTTTTATCTTCTATTTTGAGATGTTTATATTGTTTAATTGTTTATTTTCTACTCTCTTTTTTTAATTTCTAATTATGTGCAATACTTAGTTTTTCATGCTGCTGCAGTGAAAAAAGGTCCAAAGTATATCTTATCTGATCTTGTTTGGAAATGGTCCCACCCACTGCCTCAGAGTCGGGTTTCGGTCCAGTCTTATTTTGTGTTGTTTGTGTGAGACATCACCTACTTCACTTTTTACAATATGTTTTTAAGAGTCTTACTTCATGTCAATTCATTCACTCTTAATGTCTGACGCAGCATTATGCTCTGGTGAAACTTGCCCACATATGGGGCTGAACAGGTACCCTTATATGGCATTTTTGGAGCATTGACCATGAATATAACATCATCTCAGAGTTTAAGGATAAGTATACATTTCTTTGCTTGAGGTTCAATATTTTGTATTCACTGTAATTGAATATACTGTACATATCAAGCAAGTACATCTCAGCAATAAGCACGGAAGCTAATGAATCGCATCACACTTTTCACGCTTTATTAATCATCAATTTAAACACCAGCTATCCACTAGTTCTTAGCCCAGGCTGAAGTCACTTTTAGGGACAGAATATATAACTTAGTATATCAACAGTAATACTAAAGGAATCACCATGTGAAAACCAATTCACAAGGGCATATTGTCTGTCTGTTTTAGTAGGTCAAGACCAACAGTAGGGATCTACAGCATCATATCTTATCAATATGATGATATTTAAAGAAGATAAACAAAAGCACAGTCACATGTTATCAATATGTAAGGCTTAGCTAGGCAAATCAGATTAAAAAAAGGTTTGAAAGAAGAAAAAAAAGAACAGCTACAGCCAAAAAAGGTGAAAATCTATTTCAATCTGTCCTCAGAAAGTGGTTTGAAGTAACATTTATTGTAGTAATGCATATTTATAACCAAAAATAAGCAAAACCATGAGCAGAGTTTTTGGACTAAGCCTCAAAGTTTTGCGTGCTGGGTTGGAATGACCTCGACATGGGAGCGAATCCCTGACCACCCACGGTTCAAAACGACATGTTGCAACAACACTCACCAGCCAGAGGGACATCGCAGAGGCTCTTTGAAGACACCTGGGGCAGTAATTCCTTTTCACAGATCCACAGCTTTCTTCAACACTGAACCAGCTTTTGTGGGATTAACAAGTACAATGTTATTGTCCCTCAAAGTTGGATGCACTGGCCAAAAAGAGCCTAGCAGTCTGGCCCTTATCCTGACACACTTCCTGAGCTGCATTGTTAGCAAGAGGAGAGGAAACGCGCACACAGACACACTATGGAAAGCCCGTGTCAGGAGATCATACCATGGAAAGTGACAATACCAGGGGCTGGTGTTGCTCTGAGATGTTTAGTTCCCTTAGCCAAGGTCAGAGTAAAAGTCCTAAACAGAGTGGACTTGCTTTTGCTGACAATTGTGTTGTGATTCTCTGTTAGCAGAACAAAAAACTTCTCCGGTTGCTCCCAGGTTTCGATCAAAGAAAAAGTTTGTATTAATATATAAGTACAAATACACACATTCACAGGACCTATACACATAAGGTCCTGCACACATTTTGGATGGAGAGGTGTCAAAGCGAAGAGGCTGCCATGTTTCACGGCACCAGAGAGCAGATAGGGGGTTGGTACCTTGTGTATATGTATTGTGTGTACAGTGCTCAAACAAGTTTGAATGTGTTATCGTACAGCTTAAACTTGAAGGAGTGTTTGTATAGATGTGTAAAATAGTATGGAAAACATGTTACCATACATTCTTTGATACTTCTATATGTATTGGGTCTGTGGTCCATGTGGTAAATGAATGAGCACAACTGTTCCAGGTAACATTGTGTTCACTCATAAGTGATGGTTCAAAATATGTCGCTGGACATTTCTCAAGGTCTTTCGCACAGTTTTAAGGTGTTTATTATTTAAAAGTGAATTATTTGGCAAACAATATATGTATTTTTTGTTCTTGGTAAATGGTTTATGGTTACTTAATAAAACAGTGAATTGCATTTAAATGGTCTGTGTGAAAGTGTTTTATAATGTTAACTTAAAATGTGTACAAGAGTTATAGTTACTTAATAATATTGATGTAATCAGTTTTCAAAAATCTCTATATTCAGTTTTGAGTACTAAGCAAAGTTTTTAATTGATAGTGGGGTTTATACAGCTAAAGGTTTTTATTTAAAGATAATAAAAAATATTGAAGTTAACGATACTGAACTTGTAATTACCTGACATCTTGTGGGATTTTTCAATAATAAAGTTTAAGTTCATCAGTTCAATAATAATAATAATAATAATAATAATATATCATAAACGTGCGACGATTAGTCGACTAATCTCCTGAATTGACGACTGCTGTTCGACGAGCACATGTTCTAGTCGCGGGCAGCCCTTTAAACGACAGTGTATTATTCACATTTGGCAGTACTTGAACTTTCTAGTCAACAAAATATCATATAACAATGTATGTACTCTTTATGTTTAAGTGAGGTGGAGACATTGAACATAGACTTTTTAAGATTTAATGAAATGCTTTGGTTTATTTGTATTCAATGAAAATGCATATATCTGACTTTAATGCCTGGCTTTTTGTACCTTGGCAATACAATTAAAAAACTAATTTAAAAAAGTTAATTTAGGACTTTTATCTAATTCACCAGCACCAGCACTAAGTGCAGATATATTCACTTCAGGTCAGAATGACTTGCTTGAAGTGAATATATCTGCACTTTTTGTTGTTCGGAGTTGGAATCTCTATGGTTTTTGCACTTCTTGTAAATCGTGGGCAGTGGGTGAGGACGGGTGGACAGAGGGAGGGAGTTGAGGTGGATGGAGGTATTTCTTTAACTGTGTTTTTTTGTTTATATCCAGAGGGCATAAGAAATGCCTCTCTGGATATAAAGTGGGAAAACCTGCGTTCCAGGAGAAACCCCAATGCAAACATACTATAGAGAGGGTAAGGAAGAAGGGCAGATGAAAGACGGGCATGAGGTAGATGGAGGTGGGGTGAGGAAGATGAAGGAGGGTTGAGAGGAAGGAGGTGAGAGGGGAAGAGGTGAAGAGGGGGATAAAAGGGAGCTACTGTTGTCGTGAACAACTAGCAGCGGCCTGCATTCTCCTTGTCTCTTCTCCTCTCTTGTTTTTTCTCCTTTCTTCTTATCTTTTTCTGCAGCCTTGCCTCTCCTGCCTGGGTCTTCTTCAAGTGGGGTAACTCCTCCTGGTCCTTCTCCTCATGCTCCCCCTTCTTCACTTTGCTTTCGCAGCTCTGGTCTTTATTGGCCAGGTTGTCCCCCACCTCTGTTACTTTCATCTCCATCGGTGTGACTTTCATCTCCCAGCTATTTGGTTTCCTAACTAGGTCCTTTGTGGACTTTATTTCATATGTCCTCTCTTTTACTACTGTCCCCACCGCTGCTGCCAAGCTAAGTTTATCCTCCTGTCTGCTCTCCTGGTCCTGCAGCACGACCTGTCTTGCTCCGGTCGTCGGTAAGTAGGGGAACTCTTCCAGGTATTTCCTCTCATCCTCCAACTCTTCGGTTCCACAGCTGTGGTCTTCATTGGCCAGGTTGTCCTCCATCTCTTTCCCTTCGATCATCTTCGTGACTTTCATCTCAGAGCAATTTGGTTTGTCAACCAGGTCCTTTGTGGATGTCTCCTCCTGTTTTAATTCTGTCACCACTACTGTCTCCACGCTATGTTGTTTCACAGCCGAGTCCTCAGTGACCTTCTCCTCCAGTTTGAGGACTTCAAACTTCAAGTTGACTTCCTCTGCCAAGCTTTCTTGCTTCTCAGGCAGGACCTTTGTGGGCATTTCCTCCAGATGCGTCTTCTTGTCCTCAATCTTCTGGAGTTTCTCCTTAATCAGTTTGGTTAGAGAAGCCCAGCTTTCTTTTTTCTCAGCCATGTCTTTTCTGAACTTCTCTGCCAGTGACTTTTGATCTTCCTCATTCCTTTTATCGCTTGTCCCGATTTTTGACTCTGGACACTGCTTTTCCTCTTGCAGGACCATTAGACTCATGTCTGGTTTCTCAGCCAGGATGTTTAAAGATTCCACCTTCAGTACATTGTATTTCTTTGTGGTCACTGCAAGCTTCTGAAAGAGAAACTCCTTCTCCTTGTTCAGACGCACGATTGCAGCGTCCCTGTGGCGGATCTGATCCTGCCAGCTCTGCTCTATTCCCACCAAGTCGGCATTTTTTCTCGACAGGGTCTTGTTGGATTCTGTCAGACCCCTGATTACACCGTCCCTGTGCTGGATCCTGGTATTCAACATATTCTCGTGTTTAGGCCAATTCACCTCAAAGTGCTTGTTTTTCTCTGCCAGGACACGTGTATGCTTGTCTAGAAGTCCATATAGGAACTCCCAGTGTTTAATACCCCTTCCAATGCAGTATTTCTGCTGCACAGCGTGTTTGGGCCTCTGTGAGCCTCTGAGCGGCTTCCTCCTTCTCCTGTCTGCAGCTGACCTGCTCACACACTGCTGGGATCATTATTCCAGCCATGGCACAAGTCTGTTTTAGTCTTGAATTGGGCGTAGGTAGAATAATGAAAGTGTGTTTGTGCAAGACCGTATTTCTTTGTAGAAGACGGTAAATGTTTTGAGTAGACTTTTTGTCTGTATGGGACTGGATTGTTCCTATGATGAATGTAGGTTTCCGTAGAAGTAAGTGTATGAAGTAAATCCGTTTGACCTGCACACATGTTCAGAATGCCAATGGCTTTGATGATGACCTCATCGTGACCTCATCTGCTGATGAGGTCACGATGAGGTCATCATCAAAGCCGTCAAGTTATGACATCATCAGCAGATGGATGCCAATTTCATCTTCTGATGATGTCATAACCTGGCTCTTGACAAAAAATGGCCATGAAAAAATAGGAAAGTGCACGAGTAGGCACATTTACGTGTAATCAGATCACTCACACTGACAACACTAATTCGGACAGGAAGTTCAGGAAAAGCAATGAAAGATTTTGTATTTATTTTAAATTTGAAGGATCACAGCTTTGTTTACCGAGATGCATTCAAAGTTGCAATCCTTAACCTTGTACATGTTCATATATGTTCATAAACATCTATTCTGCTGTGGCTTAACACCACGACAGTTTTAAATTTGAACCTTTTAAAGAATGTATTTGAAAAAAAAGACAATCGAATTTCCGGACCAAGTGGAATTTGGGCACAGATCGCTACTTTTAGACGTTTTGCATAGCTGTTATTTTGTTGAGTTGTTTGGCGGCAATTGCTCTCTGGTAGGTAGTGGTGCAGTATATATGTCTAGGGCTTTTATTTTGAAAGTCAAATGCAACCCAACGACTAAATAGCATTGTGAAGTGGGGTTTATCAATCTAAATGTCAATGTTGTCATTATTTTACAGACATTAAATACCATCAACATACATTTTATAATAGTAGGTTAAAGCAAAAGGTTATGTACAGTATTGCCATTCTAAGTGAATAAATGCATTTTAAGTATATTGATAGCAGAATTTATTTATTTTTTAAATGTTGTGGTTCAGAACTTTTTTTTAATTTTTGCATTTCCCCAACTACTGTACCAAACTGTTGAATGAAGTATTTTAACATGAGGTAATGGCAGCTCAGGTGAAGAGGTTGTGGCAGCTCAGGTGAAGAGGTTGCCCCCCTTTGCAACGGGTCCCCTAACTAATATACTCCCAGCAAAACCGGCCTCTGCATTGTTTTTTTAAAAGGCTCTTAAAGGGGACCACCTCAAGACCTGACAGATTCATTGCCACTCGTCCATGAGCCAGCCGAGGAGGAGACGCAGGAAGCAGAGCATGCAGGGTAAGGAACACGAGCATCTGACATTAACATTCTTCCAGTTTACTCTTCTCCTTTCAACACAGCTTTTACAAGGGTTTGAAGAAAGAAGTGATGTTGACATTGCTGGAGACACAGTGGCAGCCTGCTTCCGTCTGACAAGGGCTTATTAGCAGCACACACACAAAAACACACATTTTAAAAGTTCAGAAATCAATCTTACCACAAATATTCATCATTACCAAATCACTTAAAATCCATTCAAAAAATCTGTGTGAAGTGAAACAATTGAAATACATGTGTAGTCCATACTGAAGCAATATCTTGAAGTCCTAACATTTATTTGAATGTACATACATGTCTTTATCTATGAGTATTTATGAAAAAAATGACTTCATTTTCAAAAAAGATACCAAGCGCTTTTACATACTATTCTACAGTGCCTCACTTTGTCCACGTCAGAAACTGCCATCAAATTATAATTGATTATTTTCCACATTCACTGCGTTGAGAAAATTGATGTCCTGATCCTACCAACCTTTTATTTATTTTTAGAATTCAAACTATTTCACTGCCACTTTGTTTACATTATGCAACTGTTGCTTTGTCAATGATAAGCAACTACATTGATTTTAAAGCATTGTATCAATGGTACCATAGGCTCTAGATTAAAAGCCTGATATAATACAATACAGGCTTTTATGCTGTTCTGGCTATGGGTTCAACAATTGTGGTTTTAATTGGTCTAACTGATTGTATTGTTTTTACTTTATTATGAGAGTTGTAGTTGAACTTCTTTAAAAAAAATCCCACCCCTTGCCTGTATGCCACTTGCATTAGCAAAGACAATATGATTCTGAAAACGATAATAAAAAGGCCAGAAATATCCCTCGTGATTAGCAATGGGTAACAACCACATGTCAGAAAACGACTGGAAACCACTAATAATTGATAACTGTTCTGTCCAGGTATGTGTAGATAAAGGGATCCTAACTGTGTCTGTATTGTAAACACTGTGAAAGCCCTGAGCCCAAACCATATAGGGCTCATTCTTCCTAAAGCCTCCCAAACCCCCCTCAGCTGGATCAAAGTGTGGGTTGTGTGCTTAGGTTTTAACACGGGGGGGGGGTTTTACTTTCTGGCCGATTGTTATCGCTCCTCAAAGTGCTAAGCCATGAGTGAGGCCTTGGTGAACGCTGCTGCCAAAGGAGTGTCTGAAATGTGTGTGTGTGTGTGTGTGTGTGTGTGTGTGTGTGTTAGTACTCCTCCCTGCCATGTGTGCAGGCGATAAGGCAGATGCATGGCTTTAAATTGGAGGCGCATGTTGCATGACCTCACACTTGTCATTTGTGATTAAACCTCATGAACATCACATTACAGCAAGTCGTTTCTTCAGAACAGATAACAGTTTCAGGCTTGCTGCACCAACAAATCACAATACTGACTGCCCCCTGCTGGTCTCTTTTCCCCACCATCACCAAGTGTCAGGATCAATTTAAGAAATAACTGACTATATAACTTCCTATGATAGGGCTAGAACATGGCTAAAGCTAGCCAGGCTGTAAACATGGCAATGGCTCCTCAAATGAACCCTCTTGATACAGGCAAGCTCCTGACCAAGTTCCTAAAACACATCATTATTTAGCTGAACATAGTTCAATCATCTCTTTGAGTATTTCCAAGAAACGCTTACAGATTTTAATGTCCTTTGGGAGTGAATGAAGTCTATACAGTAGTCTGTTAAATAGTGCAGTTAGATTTTTAAGAACGATAGAAAAAGAATCCTTGAAGATATATGGTTTTGTCACTACATCCTCCAGGGTTGACTTATAAAGACGGACTGATTTTCGTAAAACATGAATAAGTGCCGACAAGTTTGAACAACTGCATCAAATCTCAGTGCTCATTAATAAGGAAATAGAAAGCTCAAGGCATTCGGTTTTTGTAATGGATCCTGGTTTACGTATTTTTGGCAATAAATAAAACAACGCAGACAACAAAATATCTCTCCTGGCCAGATGACTGAATCTTCCCCATGGTATACTCCAAGTTTAACAAATACTTCTCAAGTGAGGATTTCTGGGAGGCATTCCTGGCCCATTTCAGAAATGCATTACGGGAACTTTGGTGTTCAAGAAGGTGAATTTGTCATGTTTCGCACTGGATTGTACTCAAAATCATAGAAGGCTAGCGTGATCTTGCAAGGGTAACAGGTTTAGAGTTTTAGTAACTCATTAACAGAAGAGGAAATTATGTCATGTTGAAACAGACACCAAGTCAGATGGAGGAATCCAACTCAGCCTTGAGGTGACACTCTCCATTTACTACTTTATTTTTGTCAGACACATTAAAGTCGCAATATTGATCATTAACAGCATGGTTATGCAGTCAGAATTTGAAAATAAAGCTCTGCTCTTTGAGCAATTTACAATTGTTACAATACTTTGCTATTGTGCGCAAGTTAAAATATGTCAAGGTTGACTTTTGATACAACCCGGGGGGAAAAAAGTCTCCTCGTTCCTGTTTCCCCCTTTACTGCGTGAACTTATGCTTACTCTGATTGGAAACGTATTTGTGATATGTCAAAATCTAATTTAATATGGAGCAAAATAAACCCTAACCCTCAAAACGTAATTGGCAATGCAGTTTCGTTGTACGTAAGCATAGTTTTTAGAAGACCAGGCTCAAGTTGCTCTCAGGGGGCTTAAAGTATAATGATTATGGCATTTGGATTTATGACATTTGCTTCCAGTTTATGCTAAATTTAGATTCAGATAAAGCTGGTAAAGCAGAGGGTCAAGTTAAGGGTTTATTGGTGTAAGGAAGCAAGCAGGGTCTTTACTAGTATAGTAACACAAAAGTCTGTGTGTGGTGTTGTTAGTGAGGAAGCACCGCCTGTCAGCTTCAGACACCACACACCCACTGAACACGGAGCTGAAGTTCTTCACGGCACAAACTGTAACCCATGGCGATGGTGAGCCTGCCCACTAGCCGGGCATTATGCAAATAAATCACGCTTGACTGGCGTCAAGACTCCAGTGTGTGTGTGTGTGTTGTGTGTGTGTGTGTGTGTGCGTGCGTGCGTGCGTGCGTGCGTGTGCGTGCGTGCACCATTGAAATACTCACTTTTCTGTCATTTTGTGCTCCAGTCACATCTTCATACTGGCTGTCCTTTCTTACGTATCCCTGTCACCAATGGCTAAAATAATTAGAGTCTATAGAAAATGGCGTCGCAAAAGACCCTGAATTGCAGCTTTTCACAATTGGCCACATGGTCCTAAATGAGCAGAACATTTTCTGCCAAAGTTGGGAAAATTTAGCTCATTTTTAAGAACTGAGCGCTTTTCAATGGTTTGACATTGGCCGGTTGAGTTGTAAAAGGTGGGTCGCATAATTGTGTGCCTCAATCAGAGTTCGGCAACATTTAAATCAAATGTAATGACAGTTGCTGGGTGGGTTGTTGTTTTTTTGGATACATTACCATTGTAAATGTATTGGCAGCAATGGTACAGAGGGAGAGAGAACTACCGCAACACGTATACAAAGCAAGACACAAACCCTAGTATACATTCTAAGTTATGCATCGTTTAAAATAATTTTCTTTAGCAATAATTATGACGTCTATGGGCATTCGTGAGGAAATATGCAAAAAATCCCACTTTAAAAAGGTAGTAAAAGTCAATGGCAGTGTCTCCATCTGTTGGTTAAAAGGGACGGTATCATTAAGGTCTTACCTTATTGTAAGGAGTTATGAACTACTTTAAAAGGCCTGGTGTTTTAGACCTTCAGATAAAAGAGAGAACTCAGTCGTTGTTTTGGCTACAAGCCGCAGTTTGAAAGAAGGAATGTCTTCACAATCTTCCTTATTCTTCTCATATCCCGAGTCAAAATGGCAGAGACCAACCCAGACATCGAGCAAACACTGTCACGTGGTTTTCGCAAGCAGATAAAAGAGTTGTGGAAATGCAAATGTTTGGCCAGCCTCTGGGAGAATGTGAAGCAAACAACTTTCTGCCGCCCTGATGTTTTTGATGTTTGCAGACTTACCTACAACAAAGGATCTATGAGGGTTAGCGTACGGCTGGTATTTTAGCTGTATGTGTACCAAATAGGATTCACAAATAATTATTGGATATTCGTTAAGCCATAAATCAAGTATGATTGTTGGGTTTAGCCTACCGTTTTATGAAAATATCAGAAAGATAACCACTTAATCTTCAACATTACGTTCACTTTAAGACATTTAAGTTTTGTTGCTGGTGCAGGAAAAAAAACGTTGACTAGTCAGAATAGTAGTAGTCTTTTTCCACATTGGGTCTAATTCATCTCAGACTACAGCTAACATGTTTTATTCAAAATGTAAACTGCCATTCTAAAACAACAAACCACCATAGAAGGAGAAACTTTGCATAGAGCTTTTTGTTTGGTTAGGCCCTTTGAGTCTTCCATTAACAATAGCTTGTTATTCAAGGGAGGACGCGGAGGCATCGCAAACTAACGAGACAATGTCATTTCAAAAAGCTGTTTGCATCATAAACAGCTGGCTTCATAGGCTTGAATGATCAAATTACATCAAACATGTTCTGTGTTATTTATAATTCATCCAAGAGCCCTAATTCGGATCAGGTCTGATTGGGTCATTTTCAGATTTGGACCCATGAACTTCTAGTGTGGCACTCCTTAGATTGGCTTCAACAACTGTTTTCATTTATAAAAAGTATTTGAAATATTACACCCAACTATGTATGAACATTTGTTTAATGAAGGACCCATAAATAGAGTGGTGCAGTAATGAGTCCAAAACCTGGAAATGACTTCATTTAATTTGACCAGTTTCCCTCTCAAGTCAATGGTTCTTTAAACTGGTTAGTGGTCAGAAGCTTGATGTGGTTCACACAAGCTTACAAGATTTTCACGTTTTGTTCTACGACATTAAATATGTCAGGAAATACTCCACTCGTGAATGTCCAAAGCTTTTATGCGTCATAAAAACGGCCATTGCAAGTAAGTGACTAAATGAAACTACTGAGCGAGTCTGCCTTTATTTGACACGTAGCCATGCGACCGTGATATAGTTTGATTACAGCATAACGTTAGCTTTTTACATCTGCAGATGGAATTTACTCTTCAAATATCACAAAATGGTGCTAATATGTGGAGATTATCCTGCTGAACCAAACGTTTCAGTATCATAAACGTGTGTTGGCCACAATTCTTATTTTTCTGCAATATACTGAAATCCAATAGGGAAATCCCATTGTTTTTTGTCGAGGGAGACCTTGCCATGCTAACTTCTGGGTCGCCCTACAGAAATATGTACACTGCAACACTCTATTGTTATCGGCCCGAATAAATGCTGAAACAGCTCCTTGACGGGCGTCTCACACTGTCTACAGTCATGAAACAAGCCGTTTCTTCTTTAAAGTTTTAAAATGGATGCATTGTTATCTGTTTAAAATATAATTATGGTTTTGGAAAAGAAATGTATGGAAATATTGTGCTTTAATACAATAAAGATTTCAGAAATGTATCTTTAAGCAAATGTCTAACATATAGATAACAAGTCAGGAAGCATTAATGCATAACATCAGAATATTTATACTAAAATATAATTATTTAAAACCTCTTTCCTGCAATGAACAAATATACAAAAGCAATCCAAGTCTTTATGACAGCATACGTTATTTTGGGAAATGTAAATGATTACCATGGCCCTTTGTTTGGCAAATATATGGTGTCCTGTGAATGCTAATCTCAGTCTTATTTAAAGAATGCACTTGGCAGGTGTGAAAGGATTGGCTACAGGGGAGCTTAGTGGTAATATAAGACACAAGACAATCACACCAAATGACAAAGAGATCCCAAGTATGTGCCGCAACAGTGAAAGTGCCGAGGAAGGAATGTTATCCAGTGAGGTGATAAGTAACAGTGTTGCAACGCAGGCAGCTGCTCAGCGATAAGGCAGCCATTAAACGGCTTGTTCGCTTTCATCTAACACTGTTTAAGGCTCTTTATCTAGCTACAGCCTGTTGAATCCATTACTGTTATCTCAGATGAGAGGAGCCCAAACTTTCCAGATAAAGTTTAGTGTGAAAAATATCCTTCTTTTTCATTAACGCTGGGATTAAATACTTTTTACAATGCAAATATGGTATTTTTTTAAAGAGCCTGTCTTAACGTGCATAAACGAATACCCATGGAATTATTAGCCTCTGACTTGATTTGCTACACCGTTATGAACAGCCATTGACAACACAATACAATGATGTGGAGGTATTCAGGCTATTTACAGAGTCATGCCATGAAGGCTTGCCAAGGCACACAGGCACGCAGAAGGCAAAGACGTGGCAGATTATGTTCTCAGACCTTTTATGACAACTGTAATGTAAAAAAAAATAAAGTGGGCTTAAGGGTAAAACCCCTCAATTTAGGTAATCCAATCTGCTATTCTTGCAGTCTGGGAAAGTCCATGTAGAACCTAAGAAGCTCTGTGCTATGACTCAAAGCTTTTATGCTCTGTACCCTATTACTGCTGGTATTCAATCCTACTGCTGCTTATCTTGTCAGGGTTTTTATACATTTGTGGATGTTCCAAACAGTTTGCAAAATATGCCTAAAATGCACAGCTCTTTCATTTTACAGTAATTCAGATGTATTGGAAATACTTTTATCATATTGTTTCATTTTTTTATAGCAATTTTGTTGTACAGCTTAAATGTTATATCAGATTTAATTTATATAATAATAATAATTTTATATTTGTATTGTAATTTTCTTGTTAAGAGCTTTCATTTTAATTCAGAGATAATAAACATGTTTTTAAAGTATTGTTGTCATATTTTTATTGTAGTTGCTTTTAATTTGAATTTCGTTTTTTAGCTTTAATTTTATATCAGATATCATTTACATATGTTTGCAATCATTTTTCATATTTATTTTAAATGAGATATAGTTGACATATTCTTATTTTCGTTTTTTTCTATTTCATGTTTAGATTTTTGTAGTTGCTTTTATGTTTAATTGAATTTACTCTAGCTATGTTTATGTTGTGCACCATTTCCACCAAATTAAGTTCTATGTATAGAAAACCTACTTGGCAAGGATTTATAAAAAAGGTGGAAACAATTTCTATACCATGTTGTATAGATTGGAAAGTAGGGTTGCAAAGGGATAAAATGTTTATAGTTTACTTTTGACAAGTTGAAAAGTCTGACAGGAAGTCGAAGCGGACAGTAAAAGCACATGCGCAGGTGAGCAAATGACAAAATGTACATTGTATGTTTACCGCCCATTTGTTTATACCGTGACACCTGTGGCAGCAGTTTACCATGAAACCATTATACTTCTGAAAGTCAAAATAAAAGTGAGAAAAAAGGTCATCCTGGTCAGGCTAACATTAAAACAGCCAACCATGGTTCTTAATAAATGTATGCTAAAAACCTATAAACCCAGTGCCATTTATGAAGCAGCCCAGCCCATAATATAATGCAACCAGATGTATTAGGATGTATTACAGGGATAGCTGTCTATGTACATACAAATATACAACTAAATCTGTACACAAATACCTTTCATCTGATGTTACATATCATTTTATCGCCTTATATACATGTGAGAGTAAAATAGAATCAGTATATTTTCTGCAATAGTGTTAAACAGCTTGGGGATACCGTAAATAAAGTACCAGTCGTGAATATGATACAAAAATGTTTGGCACGATGGTGACACTTGTGTAGGATTTCTGTCGCGTGCAACACTTGTGCAGAATCGGGACCAAGAGTGTGATTTAATTAAAGATTCCTGTGCCGGGTGCATAGGTTGGGACACAGCCGTCCTCATTAACAGGGATCAGGACGGGAACGTGGAACATGTGCCGGGTTTTTTTATGGGGGGATATTGAGTTTCTACTGTTCTACTAATAATAACTGCAAGACAGAACAATCAACTGTTGTCTCCCTCTGTGTTGTCTGTAAGGCTCTGGGGACACAGGAAAAGCATTTTTGTAAGAGCTGTGTTATTCCCAGAAAATGAATGAAGAAGTATTATTAGGGTTGGGAAGATGACTTTAAAAATGTATTCTGTTACAGTAGTTATGAGTGAGAATTTAATAAGTAACCTAATCTGAGTATCAAAATACAAAATAATGCAACCTGATTAATTTTTGTTACTTTTAAATTACCTCAATATCAAATGCAATGCAAATAAATATTACAAGATAAACGAAATATCAATCACATTTTTTTGACTTAAGTGTTTTTTTAAGACAACAGAACAATGTGATCTTAGAAAAGAAGAAACCAAGATGTTCAGGATCAGAAATGTGTCCTCTGCTCAGAGATTTTATTTATAGAAAACCTTCCTTTCATGAGGCATATTCAGGCAGCAGCTATACACCAACAATGAAACACATGAGCACATACTAAAGTTTAAAAAAGCAGAAATAAAATCTGAGCTGACAGAAAATGCTCCGTTTTAGTTTGATACACACAGTTAGCTGACACACACTATTTTATGAAATATAGGTTCACCTTCTGAATTAAAAACAGAACAAATGAAGCAAAGAAAGTGAAAACCATAAAGCAGATTCAGGCAGTAGAAGTATAGATTCACACTTAAAGTGTTATCCTATTACATGTAATCCGTTTCTCCCCAAGCCTGACTATTATAATATGTATAATATGATGCCTTAACTTCCCCAAAAGTTACAGTGAACTACATTTTTTTGCCTTTGACAGCAAGTACTCTATATGTCCATCAGAAACGTTATGGTTACAATTCATTATGCTCATTCCATTTTCCCCCCCAAGTCCAGTGAGGAACCACATTCCGGTGCAAATACCTGTGAAATTCCACTACGGCGGAATGTGTAAGTGTGCAAACGTATCCTTTTAAAAAGCAGTGAGGTCGAACTAGCAACAATGATCTGCCTCAGCTTGTTACAAAGGGAAAATAGAGAGAGGGAAAGACGAAAAAACTGGGGTCTTTCTTCCTGTGTGTATTCAGAGTAAATGCTGCATGTCAAAGGGGGGATTTATTACGTCCCAAAAGAAAAACATTCTCCCGATGATGAAAACATGATTGGGCGACCTGGGTAGCCCAGTCTAACTTCTGCTCCAATGTCAAAGTAATTACCCTTGGAGTCCTGTGGCATCTGACCTTGGTGGAAAAGACCCCGGGAAAAGAGAAGAGTCACAAAGACGCATTTTGAGGCGAAAGGGATGCGACCTGGGAGAGCCCGAGCTCCCTGTCCATCACTCGGAAGTCTTGTGAATGGCTACAAAGGCCCCCAGAGTGAGACTTTGTGGGATTTCGACGTTGCCAAGAGCAAATGCCACATCGCCTTGCCAAGTATTAGAGAGAAGACAAGAAAATCCCCCCCACACGTTGAGACATATCAACAAAACTGCAGCATAAAGGCCACATTCATGGGTGCACAAAGCCATAGAGGCTGCATGGTATAAGGCTAGTGGAGTGTATTATGTTGCACTGATGCCAAAAGGTCTGAGGAAGAGGTGGAAGTCAGGCCTCTGCTTTACATTCCAAGAAAAGGGGCACACAACCGTGACTCTGGCGGAAAATACAGTTACCCTGTGCCTTAATCTATCATTCTGACGGTCACTCTATCCACTGTGCATTGCCAAGTGAATTAAAACACTTTAAGAAGCTCAATGGACGCCTTTTGTGTTCCATTATCTTCTGGTTCCACAGGCTTTGTTGGCAACGCTACGCATCACCAAATCAGTAATGTCTTGAAAGGATGTTTGGAAAAGAAATATCCGCTCATCGGATTCACACATCCGCTCACCACAAGGATTTGAAAGTAAAGGCGTTGACTTCCAAAATGGATGAAAAGGCTCAAATTATCGGAGCATTCCATGCTAGCTGTTGGCTCAAGCTAAAAGATATCTTGAAAAACACACATCTACATTATTGGACAGCATTTGAATACGAAGTTGTATACTTAATGGATGAGATTTCAAGGTCATTATCTAGAGCTCATGTAAAAAAAAATCTGATGTGCTCTGATCTGAAAACAAAGAAAATAAATACTGAAATATCTTAATTTATGTGATTGTGCATTAAATTGATTGAATTTTATTTTAATAATCTTAAAGAACTGAAATAACTTTTGCTAAGCGTAATAACTCTGCCATGGAGGTTATGTTTTTGGTTTGGTTTGTAACCGGTTTACGGTAAACGACTGGTTTTAGTGGAGTTCTGCGCATTCAATGGCGCCATGTTATTGCATTCAGTATGCCGAGGAGAGGTGTGGAGGCCAAAGGATTTTAAACGACAATACCCATCAAAACCACAGCTTGTGCACCTTTCTGTCGTCTGTTAAAAGATACAGAACTATTTGCATTTTGTTGTGCAAACATGTGTTGTAGACCAAACATGAAGCTTGAAACTCAACCATTGTAAGCTTAATGGTCCTAACCTCTACTATTAACATTGTTCCTCTCTCCCCTTTTGGCTGTGGACCAGGGGGTAAAGTGGTCGTCTACCAATCTGAAGGTCGGTGTTTCAATGCCCAGCCTTCTCCAGTCAACATGTCATTGTTTCCATGCGCAAGAAACTGAACCCCAAATTGCTCCCGATGGCTGGGCTAACAGTGTATGAATGTGTATATAATATCGCTTTGAGGGTTTGCAAAGATTAGAAGATGTTATATAAATGCAATCCATTTACCATTTAATCTTTCACACTTTCATATATGTATACATGAATAGCCTAATCATGAATGCATCTGAAGTTTCTAAAGTAGATTAAAAAACCTCTGATTGTTAATTTTCTTTTCTTGAGTCTTCATTCTCCATATTATGCTTCTTTTTACTGGATCAAATTATCCAATTACTGGGAGGATTCTGGGAAGTATGCAGAGTACTAAAGTATACCAATATTTGCTGGTCCGAGCTAGTTTTACCTGCTGGTAGCGGCATGTGGGAGAGGTTTACCACATCAAGACAGACAATGCAGGTACAATAACACAAACAGTGCCTTTGAAATCTTTGAAATCACTGTCAAGATAAATCGGGTGCAGTATTTTCTGAAGAATTGGTCTATTTAAGGAAGCTTCCTACTCTGAAATCAAATGCGGAATATCCGCAAGAGGTTAAATTCCTGTGTGCACAGGCATTAAAGGGTAGAATGACAGGGGTTAACCTAGCCAAGGCATCACAACCCTCTCCCGGGTCAAGCACACACTGGGCACCTTTCCACAGAGGAACACACAGAGAGGTTCTTGTTCTGCGGCCCATGTGCGGGTCAGCGCCGGCAGGTAGGAGTGAAATGATAGGCCTCCCCAGAGACACAGCACAGAGGACGCACTGTTTCCCAACAGCTAAAGCATCCACTGGAATGCAATATGGGGCGGCAGGTAACTTTCAGTTCACCGCATACCTTTATCAAAAATCTTTAAATCTCAGGAAAGCCCCCGCCCGCCGTCTGACACTTTGGTGGGAATTCACAAACAGGGCGGGTAGAGAGGTGGAGCTGACAGGCATCAAACTGAAATAACGGATTTGTTTTTGTGAGGAGGGAGAGTCGGGCGTTACTTATAGTCAGAGTTTGGTCTGCCCGCTACTTGAATCCAATTGAGGGGTTGGCACAGAATACCTGTCCTAGATATGTTAATATGGCTGTATAATGGTTGACTGGTTCATCATATGCATTGAGCTTAACTACCTCTTTTATAATAACACCATTTATTTATTATTTTAAAACGTACTTACTACCACCTTACAAGGTTAAAATGAAGGCACATGAACAACTGGGCCTGATCTCATGTAAGTATGTGTTTATTTGTGCAAAAGTAAATTATGTTTAATAAGGGAAAATAAAAATCCCAGAATTCTAAATTCACTTACAACTTTATTACATAATATCCAAATAATATGAATACAAAATAATATGTTAATGTTTAGTCAAATGGTGCTTTACATAAGTAAAACATGGGGTAGCTACACAAGCACAATGGAATTAAGTAAACAGTTAGCTCTGTTATTTAGCTAAGTAGGACTGTGCTGCCCCCTTTGCTGCTAGCAGCTAACAGCTAACACTAACAACTAGCAGCTATCAACTAACAGCTAACAGCTAATAGCTAACAGCTAATGACTATCAGCCTACGTGAACTAGCTCTCCTCAAGTCAATTTTAACATGGTCTGTTGTTCACAATGTTGCTGCTTTGTAATAGTTACATGCACACAAAAATAACTTTCTTCCAGAGGAATATCTCTGTTCTGTCACATATTTTAGTGATGCTATTGAATACAGAGTTCCACAGTTATAGAATAACTGCCTTTGTTGGTGTTGTAGACTTCTAAATAGCCACACACGTCCTCAGCTGTACAACGGAAAGAAACTGTAGAGAAATGTTGCATAATTTGCTAGCTGGCAACAGCCAACACCTGCATAGTTGATATGTTGGCTTATAGACAACATAAGATTTTAAATCTGAGCTAATGGGCTGGGCGTGGCTGCTTGAGGTCTTATTTGGGGTGGTTAGCAAAAGCTTTTGGAGTTGAATCATATAAAAGGAGGGAACCAAAACAATGAACTGAACATGGATAAAATCCATCTTATAGAGTGTCAATTATTATTGTTGTAACTAAAAACAAAACTCACACACAACTGGAAGATTAAGTTAAAAGAAAAAACACAATTTGTGAAATGCTACTTATATGACTACACGGACATTTTTACCACAATTATACATTTGAAATGTTATTCACCTTAAAATTGCTTATCTATTGTTTCTGTAAAGGATCCTCAAAGTTATCCCTGACCTGGTTTTCAAGATGTTCCAGCAGAACAGTATAATGTATCATCTTCATTTAATGCATTTCAGTCCAATCATGTTCTGTTCTGTTCTTCTGTCTACTGTCTGTCAGCCCAGGAACTGCCATTATATAATAGCCCCTAGATGCAAAACAAACAGTGCACATTCTTCAGAAACCTATTCAAGAGCCCCTCATCTGGTTCAAAGTCTTGGCTGTTTTCTTTGGTTTTATATGAGGGTTTTACATTCTGGTCGATAGTTATCGCTCTTCAAAGTTCTGCACTGTGGGCCTCCCTGAGCGCCGCTGACAGGAGCAGCCCAAGCTCTCTTCTTCATGTCAGACACAAACCACAAGCATCACACAAACACAAGGAGCAGATACCACAGGAAGCAACTTCTCTGCACCTGAGCAGTCCTCCGACACAAACATCAGCATGAAAAAAGCAAAGGTATTCAAAAATAAACGGAGATCAAAGCATTTGCCAAGGAAAATAATCATTCAACACAAGAAGCATTCTACGGTGCCTTCAATACAGAACCATGGAACCTTATAGTGTTTGGAAATGGATCCAGATTCTGACAACATAAACTGTGTCTCAGCAAGAAAAAGCTCCACGTTTCCAAGTTTCTTCTGAAATCTGTGTGTATGATTAGTAACACTCAGCTTCTCTGACACTTGGCAACTTCTCTGGAGCGACTACTTTCAACACTTTAGCATCACTTCATTCCTCCAACCACAGCTCTGCTGGCTGAAGTCAGGGCATTCCTTCCCCACAGCTCTCCCTGTGCTCACAGCCCTGAACGCCTCAGTGCCATCTGCTGTACTGTGCCAACGGAAAACTAAGCGTATCTGGGAAAAGTCCTCCAAGAGGTCTAGAAGTGTCTCTTTTGGTGTTACTTCCTAGGAGCAAAGGAATTATACTACGTAATATACAGAATATTTCAGTGCGCTGGGCATCTAACCCAGTGATACACATCCATGAGTACTTGTATGGTATACAGTTGCTATTAGGTAAAGATTGTGAAGTAGATCAGATAGGAAAATGGGAAATACGGTTGGACAGAAATAATAAAAGCATGTGTCCAAATGTCCATACTTTCGATACAAATAAACAGCCGAATAAGATATTATCCTTATGCCATATGAATTACCACAATAGCCAATAAACTACCAGCTGGATTAGACCGACTGTGCAGAAGTTGCCTTCCACATCCCCAGTCCATTGAAAAACCTAATCAACTTAACAAGTGGGTAAAACTAGTTTGAAAGTGAGCAATCTCGGAACCCATCGGCTATTGGTCTGATGACGTTTTAGCCTCTGGGGAAAATGGCTAATATTTTGTTGACATTCGAGCCTTTTCGGTTTGCTGCTCATACTTAACTGTCCGATTATTAACTGAAAACGTGAGAATGGAGTTGGAGTTAAGAGTTAAACAATCGTTTAAAATGTTACTAGTTTACCACCCAATTATCAGCTATAGAAGAGCTAAATTGTGATTAAAAAAATTGCCAATGGTTTCCAAGATCTATTTCTGCCAATGCCTCTGCCTATTTTCCTTTCTACACTCCACAAATCTTGTCCTGTTGCCTAGAGATTTTGCATTCATATATGTTTAAACAGACTAGCAAGCGACCAGACGTGTCAACCTAAATGGCATGTGGTAATATTGGTAAAACGGCTTCTGCCACTCAAAGAGGTTAGGACAAATGATGTACTACAAAACTACTTAGAAAAATACAAGAGACCTGGCAATAACAGTGACAGGTCCATGATCACGGGCTCTCCATCACATCCGTTTTCAATAACTTCAGGTTTTACAATTAGTCTAAATGAACACATTTAAGAAGGGGTACTTGAGCTCATCTGATAAGGCTGCAACTTTAGAGCACATAAAGGCATGTGGAAAGAGGTCCTCTTTCTGTGCTCTTTTCTCTTTAAGAGGATAATATAGTGCCATGGTTTTAGTGAGCAGCTATATAGACAAGATGACACCTTGGGTAAATACAGAACATCACAAAAAGTTGTGTCATATTTTGTTGATTCTACCATGTCTGATTAAATAAAGTCCATAAAATATGACTTATTAATGTTAAAACCACACTGTCAGTTTATTGAATACAGCCAAGCTGAAGCCATATTATAATTATGAATAGGGAAATAAGTCCTTGGTCCATGACCAACTTCAAATATTGTCACCAAACAGACTCACCGAACCGAGGCTGATTACAGCCAGAATTTGGTAAAGTGACATGATGAGTCTACATCAAATGGCACATTTTTCCATGGTTGATTTTTCTGTGATAATAGGAAGAAGTTAAGCTGCTGAGTGTTTGGAAAATGTTTAACTATATCTACAAGTTCTAAATGTTCTCCGATGGACCCGGTGCAGCGTGGTTTCCTTTAAACCGAAGCTAAAAGCTGATTTCCACACATAGAAGATAAATCACCCCTGACTGGTCCGCTGTGTGAAGTGAGGTTTTGGGTCGGACAGAGAAATCAGTGCAGGTCACTGAGCACATTCCACAGGGCAGAGATTACAGCCTCTGACTGCAAAGCACTATTATATTTACAATGTACACACATCTCACTAACCAACACAAACACTCCAGCAGAGGGAAAGAGAACAGAAATATTTCCATGACATCAGTACAGGTAGGGTCAATCTGTGTGTGTTTTTCTCTTGGAGGGCAAGCATGACTGAACTTGGCCTTTTTTTCAGGGTTGCACTTGGCAGTCATTATAGTGCATGATTCACCTCATTCTCTCACAGAGGTCTGTGAATGCCTAATGTGAAAGCAGGTATTAGAGACACAATATACCTGGATTGATGATTGTGAAGCTGTTTCTGTCTTATGTAACAACCACTGGCTATATTCTGCTCTGCCATGTGAACTGGCTGAAACACTAATTCCTTTTAGACAGTGGTGTACTTAAAATGTTGAGGTACTTCCATTTTATGCTACATTTGTACTTCGACTGCACTACAATTCAGAGGCAGATATTGTACTTTTAATATACTACCTTGAAGTAATACCTTTAGTTACTTTGCAGATGTATATTAGTGATAAACAATAAGATCAATACTTTAGATACACCTGGATTATATTCACAATTAGTTGAAATTAGTTCCACCTTTACCAGCTTGATAAACACACCAATACATCAGTAATTATAACCAAAACATATAATATAAATGATTCTGAAATGGGCCAATCTGCATAATGAATACAGTTCCTTTTGGAATAGTGAAATATTCAGATGCCAATACTTTTGTTATTTTACTTGAGTAACACTTTCAATACAGGACTTTTACTTGTATCAGAGTATTACTACACTTTGGTATTTCTACTTTTTCTTAAGTAAAAGTCTTGAGTACTTCGTCCACCAATGCTTTTAAAGGACTCAGTACACTGCTTATGAGTTTAAGTGGAAGCAAAGGTCGACAGTTATATCTGAATATCTGACATAAAGATAGTCAGTTGGGAAGAAAGAAATCAATTTTACATGCAGATAAAAACCTGGAAATACACGCACCTGGTCTGCACTAAACCCCTGTCAGCTCGTGTTTGACTCTCACTCGTGTGTGCACTTTGTCAGTTACCTTTGTCAGGCTCTCTTTCTTCTCTCTTCATGTTGGTGAACAGGCATGAGCAGAAAGTCCTCTTCACAGCAGATGAAGCTCACGGTGCATCCCATCCGAGCGAACCCACACACACGTCCATTCAAACTCAACTCCACTCGGTTCCCCTTTCCTCTCCTCACGCCTCCGCTGCGGGACTTCACTGTGACTTTATCCCGCTAAAACAGCCTGCAAATCTGCGCAGGCGGTCAGTCATCACTGCGGTGTTAAATTAGTGTATAAAATGTGTTTTTTTAGAGAAGTTTTGCTTAGCTCCCGCCGCCCCGCGCACTTTCTGCACGTTCTCAGCCTCCACGCGCTGCCTGCTGCCACACTGAGGTGAAGAGACTTCCCTCTGCACACACGACACACACACCCTGAGGAAACACACACTGAGGACTCGCACACACTGAAGACTCACACAGGTACAGCACGATATTGCTACTTTAACCTTAATAAATTAGCAATACTACAGTGTAAAATACTCAATTACAAAAGGCATTCAAACTCTTACTCTAGTACAAGTCCAAAGGTATTGGCATAAAAACATACTAAAAGTATAAAACGTGTTTATTGTGCATAATGGCCAATTTTAGAATGATACTGTTATGACCTGGCTCAAAAGGCCACACCAAAGAGGACACACCATATCAACGGTTTAACAAAAGATGTTTATTAAAGCAAGTGGTTCAAATTAGCCAAATTAATCAAGTGCAAAACAAGTAAAGCATGAGGTGTGAACGTCAGTGGTATCAGTAATGTAACTGCAGGGTGAGGATTGCATGAACATGTATGTGTGAGGGTGTTGAAGTGCACAAAGTAAAACAACTGAAATAACATACTCAACCGAACCGGGTGCCTGTATGAGAAAGCAGAGACAAGACAGAGGAGCAGAGGCTTAAAATAGCTGCAGGGCACCAGACCCAGGTGCCCTGAGTTACTGCAATCAAGGTAATCAAGACAGCACAGCCACACCCTATCTAGATGAACCCACAGGGGCATCACAGCCCCCCCCCCCCTTAAGACAGAGCCCCAAAGGGATCCACGACAAACCAACATCCTCCTGTGTAATATTGACCATCAGGTGTGTGTCCAGTATGGACTTTTTTCATGTGTCTTTTATTGTGAATTAACCTCCTCCAAATTTACCTGAATTGGCAGATCACAGAGGTCCTGAACAAGTTGAGCAAGACCCTCCTCGAATATATCCAGGATCTCTGAGTGAGGAAGAGTCTCTTCGTCTTCCTCCTTTGACACAGACGAAGGGAGATCAGGCAGTGAGACCACCTGTTCAACACCACTTTTTCTACACTCCGAAACAGGCGGGTCAGCAGACATCCTACGGCTCTTCGCACGCGTAACAGCACAAACTGGAAACACACTTGGAAATTGCAAACCGCTCTCATCTGGCTCCAAATATGCCAACGGCCTGGAATCCACCACAGGCGGTGGCACACCTGCCCACACAGCGAGATCGTTGCCAAAATCATATGTACCCCATCAAGTGGCAACGCAGGACGCACGCCGATAGACACAACTCCCCGCACCAGCTCACAATCCAGCAATATTGTATGACGTCGCACAGGATCAAGCCCATCTCCATGCCCTTCATCGCACAAAATCCCCAGTCTGACGAAAAAGGCAACACTGACTCAACAATAAATGAGTATCTAGCTGCTGTGTCACGCAACACCTTAATCGGAACATACTTGTCACTACCGACAACGGCTTCCGTTATAAACGGCTCAAAACCAGAACCCACATCCAAGTCGGCACAAACCAGCTTCTTATCATCAGGCACCATGCCCAATCCTACACCCTGCGGCTTTTTAACCAAAACGTCAGAACACATGGCTGTAGCATGTGATGAAAAACTAGGCTTCCCCTCAGGTTCCAGCAACGGACAGTGATCCTTCCAATGACCCTCTCCTCTGCAATAATTACATTGGCCCACTCTGGCGCCCTCGGGTCGCCCCGGACCTGCAAATCTACGGGAGGAGCCTGGTGTAAACGTTGCACCACCGCGGGAATAGCCACCATCTTCTCCACGTCTCCAATCACCCCTAGAACACTTCTCTGTAAAACTGCCCTTATGCGTCAACACAAAATCATCCGCTAATTCGGCAGCTCTAAGCGCGGTGGAAGGTTTCTGCTCATTTACATAAGTGGCCACACTGAGGATCTTTTTAAACTGTTCCAATACAATCAGTTCACAAAGACCGTAAAAACTTGCAACCTTTGCTGCCGCGCACCACCGCTGAAAATGAGAAGTCAAATCACAGATAAACTCCACATTTGTCTGCTTATCCCCCTTGACCCAACTTCTGAACTTTTGACGATACGCTTTAGGAACCAGTTCGTATGATTTTAACACCGTTGATTTTACTCTAGCATAGTCCAAAGCATTTTCGCCAGAAATAGCTGAATAGGCATCTTGTGCTCGCCCAGTGAGTACACACTGAAGTAACAGCACTCTGTCTGAATCTGACCAGTGTCTTGCCTCAGCTACGTGTTCAAAGAGGGTGAAAAAATTCAGGGTCACGCTCATTAAACTTTGGCACCAACAGCAAGTTAGAAATAACATCGCCACTACCTGATGCCGAACCATCAGAAGAAAGCTTGCCCTCTCCAATCAGCCGTAATCTAGCATGTTCCACCTCACATTTCATCTTTTCCACCTCCAGCACCTTCTCCACCTCTAAACGCTTCTCTACCTCCTGCTGCTGACCCCTCAACTCCAACCTGTCCTCCTCCAACCTCAACTTCTCCTGCTCAAACTGCATGGCCAAAAGCTCTTTTTGCTGCTCGAACGTCAAACCAGCTGTCTGAACCACTACCGGCACGACCCCTGCCGCACCAAACTCACTCTTCTGCAACACCCCCTGCTCAAACAAAGATGACATCTTTAATCTCATCTTTCCGCTTACTCCCTACAACTGCAATTTTATAATGCTCTGCTATTTCGACCAACTGCGCCTTCTTGCACTCATCTAAGAAAGACACTGAGGGCGCATCCATAAACGCCAACAAAGAAGCCATAATATATTACCTATAACCAATCAGAAAGCAAAGTGTTAACCTGCCAACTAGGGCTGGGCGATTTTTTCGGTTTAAACGATTATTTGCATTTTTACTTTCCTACGGTTTGTGAAATGGCTGAACCGAAAAATCGCGATTTAAAAACATTTCTAGACTCTGCAGATTTGTTTTGCTTTAAGGGACTCCGCAGTAGCTTACGGCCCGTCCACACTACAGCGTCTCCTGCTTCAAAAACAGCTTCCAACGCGTCTGCCCATTCACTTTGAATGGGGTGACGTCACGTTACCTCGCTTTTCGCCGAACTGCATTGTGGGAAGCAAAGCGGAGATTTCCAGGCACTCTCTCACTTTCCAGAACGCGCGCAAAACTCAGCCACATAGCCTACTACAATCACTTTCACCGCGCCACCGACAGACGTACCATAAAAATGTCCACGAACACGACTGACTGATGGCCCAACCTCCAATGCTTTGGACACAGACTTCACAATGCGATCAGTAAGTGGCTACACAATGCATAACAAAGTGCTAAACGGCGTTACTAACGGCGTTATTTTTTGTAGTAACGAGTAATCTAACTAATTACTGTTTCCATCGTTACAACGCTGTTCCCGTTACTGACAATAAAATGCATGCGTTACTTTGTTGAAGCTGTTTTCATCTGGCACGCTCTTTCAGCCAGGAACTGCGATTTATTTCACTTTGCTTTAGTGTGGGGGAGGGGAAATGCGAGACAACCTATCTATTCAGTAAAAAAGTAAAAAAGTCTGGAGCCTTGATACAGTTATGCATAGTTGCCATAAGTGCATAAATAATGTAATACTAGTGTGTGTGTAGGCTACACATTAATTAAATTATACCTACAGTGTGAAACATTTTATTTTCTTTGTCAAACAGAATTAAGCTTAATTAAGAAGTGTTAGACTATCATAATGTGTAAGATAATATGTATGCGTGTGTTCCTGTGGACACACTAGGCTATGTGTTAAAGAGAAACACATGCATCAAATAATTTAACACTGTAACCCTCCCTCCTCCCACTGGTTTGTGCTAAAAATCGAGGTTTAAATCGAAAATTGTCCATTAGTTAGAAAAAAAAAAAAAAAAAAAAAAACCGAGATTTTATTGTTAGGCCAAATCGCCCAGCCCTACTGCCAACACATGGGCAAAAGACAAACCCAACAGAGAATTTCCCCTAACTGCCTAACCAAAATTTTACTAATCTCACCTAGTCTTCATGTGGCTTGCGGCGGGTAATTACGCACTGGAACCCAGCGGAGTTGTGGAGCGACCTGCACGCAGGTAACACCAAAAAAAAAAAAAAAAAAAAAAAAAAAAAAAATCACGCGGACGTGCCCCCGAGACAGCTGTCCGAAAACAGCTGACACTAAACACGTCGCCACAACACTATGAAAAAAACAAACAGACGCAACCCAAGGGGAAACGCCACTTAAGCCTAGCGGGGAAATCCCATTACAAAAGCGCTTCAACCAGCAACATCTTACCTTCTGATTGGCACACAAAACCTGACACCATGTCAAACACTAAAGCTTCCTGAAACACAAAATACATGATGTGTCCCCCAAATAGCAGCACCAAGCCAGCACAGAGCTGGACCACAACAACTGATCAGCTGCTCAATGACACCATGTGCTCTGAGCACTACACAAACTTTTCACAAATAACCCGTCGGACGAGCCCCCATTTGTTATGACCTGGCTCAAAAGGCCACAACAAAGAGGAGACACACCATATCAACGGTTTAACAAAAGATGTTTATTAAAGCAAGTGGTTCAAATTAGCCAAATTAATCAAGTGCAAAACAAGTAAAGCATGAGGTGTGAACGTCAGTGGTATCAGTAATGTAACTGCAGGGTGAGGATTGCATGAACATGTATGTGTGAGGGTGTTGAAGTGCACAAAGTAAAACAACTGAAATAACCAATAACATACTCAACCGAACCGGGTGCCTGTATGAGAAAGCAGAGACAAGACAGAGAGGAGCAGAGGCTTAAAATAGCTGCAGGGCACCAGACCCAGGTGCCCTGAGTTACTGCAATCAAGGTAACCAAGACAGCACAGCCACACCCTATCTAGATGAACCCACAGGGGCATCACAGATACATTCATTCTTAATTATTTGTATTTAGATATACTGCATATATTATTTTTTTATTATAATAGTTGATGCATTATTGTGTTCATCACTTCAATGTTGCACTTGGTAAAGGTGGGGTTTTTGATCACTTTAGCTAGGTAGCTTAACCTGTAATAAAATGTCATAATTTATTAGTTGATTTATATTTTTGTTTTAATAACCTAAATCTGCAAAGTAGTTTGTAACTAAAGCTGCAAAATAAATTCACTGAGGTAAAAGTATAAAGTAGAATAAAGTAAAATTACACAGGTAACACATTTTTACTGACAGTACTTCAGTAAATGTACTTAGTTACATCACATTAACCCTCTTACACACACCTTTACCTTTGTGTTTTCATGTTTTCTTTTATTGGTGTCACTCAAAACTAGAAGGTATTGAATATTTATCAGCAGACACAAAACTCTTAACCCAATCAATGAATGATTTGATCTGAGACTGTTTGAAGGGAAATGTCTATTTTCTCTTGTTTTAACCCTCCTGTTGTGTTCGTTTTCCCCCCCTTACTTTGGTGTTCGCTGTCAAATTTGACCGGTCCTGTTTTAACTGCTATTACATTAAAGGTCCCATGTCATGGCCATTTCTATTCTCTTTTTCCATTGTTTTCTTCCTGGGTAGTGACGTGCCCATACCCAAATGGACCCATTGGTCCAAATGGACCAATCCGTGGAGCCGTTATGTTACGTCCGCGGAGCCGTTAGGTTAAGTGTGTATTCCTCACAGCTGCAGCTCCGCCGATTTCTCCTTCCTGAGACGGCGGGACGCACGGAGGCTGTGAGTCGGTGTGTGAGCACACACACAAACTCCCAGCCAGGCTGCGGGTGTGGGTGTGTGTTCGGGCTGGTTTCGGGCTGGGTTTCGCTGTGTCTCGCTGTCTTGCAGACGGCCACTGGGCTCATAGGGAGGGGGGCGCAGGAGCTCCAACAAGCCGTTTAGGACAGAGAGTGAATACACATACTGATGCTGTATGAGAAACCAATGTGATTTTGGAAAATTGCACAATATAAATCTATTTTAGTATACCTCAACAATGGAATTATGATCAGTAGAAATAGCCTTGACATGGGACCTTTAACACCCTTTCAATCTGTACATATTGTATCAGACTACTGGTATACATGAAAAACTGCAGTAAATATACAAAGAATAGTGTGTGTGTGTGTGTGTGTGTGTGTGTGTGTGTGTGTGTGTGTGTGTGTGTGTGTGTGTGTGTGTGTGTGTGTGTGTGTGTGTGTGTGTGTGTGTGTGTGTGTGTGTGTGTGTGCGTGTGTGTGTGTATGTGTTTTATCTGATCCGGATGGTTACTCATTCCATTTCTTTATGGCGGGAACACCATGGGTGTTACAAAGTTGACTAAATCATCCAAAATTCAATGAAAGTGGTGATCAGCAATGTTATATGTTCAAATGTCTACTGTGAAGGATATCATAAAGCCTCAATGCAATCGAATGTAAAACAAAAAAGTTATGATTGATGAAAGTAGTAAATCGGTCAGATTTGACCCGAACACAACAGGCGGGTTAAATCAGTTGGTGTGTCCATCTGTCCTGAAAGACTCCAGGAGAGCTCTTATAGATGATGTCCAGTCTCACAGGATGCACCAAACACCGACCTGAGATCAGTGTCAAAGCAGGAACCCTGAGTCTGAGGAGCTCTGAAGTTACAGGCTTGTGTTTCTTCAATGCAGTGATGCTGCCCCCTGCTGGAGGGGTTGTGGAGATCTTACTTTATTTCCTATAGCACTTTAAAAGCATACAGGTTGAGCATATACAGTATGTGCATGTTTGAAATAAAAAATTCTGTAAGCTAAAGAGGACAAAAATATTCCTCTTTTTTTTCTGTTTTATATTGCATATAGACACTTATGTATTCCAAGCTTAACCCTTTGTTACATTCATTATGTATGTATGGTAATATAGATAGATAGATAAATATAATTGGAGGAATGAAACCCTCTTTGATGGTCACACATGCAGAGCACACAGCACACAAAGTGACATTTGGCCTCTGCATTTAACCCATCCTAGTAGCCTACTAGGAGCCACTGCTCTCGGCAGCTATTGCACAGCGCCCGGGAATATGAATATGAATATAGGTTTAATAACCATTTTTAAACATTCCACCCGTATGTTGAAGGTTTTTGTGCATGAATGTGTGATTTAATTTTACTGAGCAAAAAGTGGATATAGCAGACAAGGAGACATATACAAGTTTAACTCATTTATTGAAAAAATACATTATATTATAAGGCTGGTGGCGAGCAGGAGAGAGGAGAGGCAGGACGGGCTGGGCAGGCTTTAGTCTGAAGGACAGTTGAAGCGCTCTACCACAGCAACAGAAAACACGAGCAGACACAGGATGTGAGGAGAGCCGTGGTTAAAACACTGTGAGGCTGCGGAACAACACACCACACACACACACACACACACACAGGGAGACAACAGGGGACACGGCAGGAGAGGGGACACAGGAGACACGAGGAACTGGGACGTGCACAGGTACGGGCTAATGTTGCCCGGGCAACGGCCCTTTTGCCATTTTGTCTGACCTGCCCCTCTGGAGAGAGCAAGAGTTTTTTTTGTTTTCTATTGTGGCCGAATCAACATGATAAGCCCACAATTAGTATTGTAGCGTCTCGCTGCGATAAAACACAACTTGTCAGCGCTGTCATCTGCCCCCAGTCACGTGACTTTGTTTACAATCTGACAGCTGGAAGCAAAGGAAAGCCCTCCGAGTCCGGCCTCATATGGCTATGGGATCATACCAAATGCCTGCCTGGCGTTAGAGTATAGGGGACAAACCAGGGGACTTTACTTCCTCTTGACACCGTCGGTTATTTACAAAAAAAACACCTAAATATACTTGTTATTGTGCTTCTGTCTTTCTGTCTTTTACTCTGCTCCGTAAACTCCCTCAACGGGGCCGCTCGCTCTCTTTTCTTGATCGCCCTGGGAGAACACTTCACTGTCCCCCTTTATTGTAGGATTTCTGCCATGTCTCTACTTTAGTTTGACCATCTCTGTTATTAAGTTATGGAATTAAATAAATAAGTAATTAGATACCTTACCGTTACTACGCTCATAAAGAATGATAAGAATAATTTGTATTGAACTGGTTTAATTAATTAGTGAGTTTATTTAAAGGTAATTATAGAAGCCCTATTTTATCAGTATGTCTGCACAGCAGTTACAATAGTAAAACTACAGCAAAACTGAATTGTCCCCATTGTTTCTTTAATAGTTACTAACATTAGATATTTTAATGAGATATGGACCGCAAAACAAAAAATGTGCCTGAATAACGAATTTAGCAGTTGGACATAAAAGTCAACTGAGTGTCACTTGCAATGACAGTGTTGTGTTTTTATTTTATGAACCTTTTACATAAAAAACAAGTTAGAATTTTCAAAAGGTCTTGTGTTTTTTTTTCGGGGGGGGGGGAGGCCCTTTTTCCAGTTTAGAGCAATAGCCCCTCCAAATGTCTGTGCACGTCCCTGCGAGGGAGCAACACTGAGGTACCACATTTGACCCGTTAAGACTAAAAAGGGCCAGTGTACGACCTGCAGTGTTCTCAGGGAAGTATCCGGACAGGAGGAACCTCTGGAGGACCGTGGCTCTCTGGGAGAAACCATCCTGCTGCAAGTCCATCCTGAAACTCCACCTTCAGCTCCTGCAGAGAGGAAACAGGGGGGGGGGACACACACACACACACGCATACCCAGGGCCGATTCTAGAGTATGTGGGGTCCCTAGGCAAACATTCACTGGGGGCCCCTCGAACCAGCTTTTCATCACCACGCACAACCGGCAGCACCTCATTTGCTACAGTACGTTTTACACAGCTGGTATTGTGGCTAATTGAACATGTATTAGAAATTCTAATAGTATATTTATTTATCATAGCTAATATTCAATTAAAAAAGAGAATTTTACTTTTATCAGCCAATTTTCAAGCATAATGTTTAAGTAAAGGATAAGAGCTTTAGAATAATATATACAATGCATCCGGAAAGTATTCATACCCCTTCACTTTTTCCACATTTTGTCATGTTACAGCCATATTTTAAAAATTGATTAAATTCATTTTTTTCCTCAACATTCGAGACACAATACCCCATAATGACCAAGTGAAAAAGTTAAAAAATATTTTTTGTAAATGTATTAAAAATAAAACACTCAAAGATCACATAAACATAAGTATTCACACCCTTTACTCAATACTTTGTTGAAGCACCTTTGGCAGCAATTACAGCCTCAAGTCTTCTTGAGTATGATGCTACAAGCTTGGCACACCTATCTTTGGGAAGTTTCTTCCATTATTCTTTGCAGATTGTCTCAAGTTGGATGGGGAGCGTCGGTGCACAGCCATTTTCAGATCTCTCCAGAGATGTTCAATCGGGGTCAAGTCTGGGCTCTGGCTGAGGCACTCAAGGACATTCACAGACTTGTCCCGAAGCCACTCCTTTGTTATCTTGGCTGTGTGCTTAGGGTCGTTGTCCTGTTGAAAGGTGAACCTTCGCCCCAGTCTGAGGTCCAGAGCGCTCTGGAGCAGGTTTTCATCAAGGATCTCTCTGTACATTGCTGCATTCATCTTTCCCTTGATCCTGACTAGTCTCCAAGTTCCTGCTGCTGAAAAACATCCCCACAGCATGATGCTGCCACCACCATGCTTCACTGTAGGGATGGTGTTGGCCAGGTGATGAGCGGTGCCTGGGTTCCTCCAGACATGATGCTTGGCATTCAGGCCAAAGAGATACATTTTGGTTTCATCAAACCAGACAATTAGTTTTTCTCATGGTCTGAGAGTCCTCTAGGTGCTCCATGGGGGCTTTCATGTGCCTTTTACTGAGGAGTGGCTTCCTTCTGGCCACTCTACCATAAAGGCCTGATTGGTGGAGTGCGGCACAGATGGTTGTCCTTCTAGAAGTTCTCCCATCTCCACAGAGGAACACTGGAGCTCTGTCAGAGTGACCATCCGGTTCTTGGTCACCTCTCTGACTAAGGCCCTTCTCCCCGATGTTCAGTTTGGTTTGGGCAGCAAGCTCTAGGAAGAGCACTGGTGGTTTCAAACATTTTCCATTTGCAAATAATGGAGACCACTGTGCTCGTTGGGACGTTCAATGCTGCAGACATTTTTCTGTACCCTTCCCCAGATCTGTGCCTTGATACAATCCTGTCTCTGAGGTCTACAGTCAATTCCTTGGACCTCATGACTTGGTTTGTGTTCTGATATGCACTGTCAACTGTGGGACCTCATATAGACAGGTGTGTTCTTTTCTAAGTCCAATCAATTTAATTTACCACAGGTGGACTCCAATCAAGTTATAGAAACATTTCAAGGATGATCAGTGGAAATGGGATGCACTTGAGCTCAATTTTCAGTGTCATAGAAAATGGTGTGAATACTTATGTACATGTGATATTTCATTTAATTATTTTTAACACGTTTGCAAAACATTCTTTAAAAACGTTTTCGCTTTGTCATCATGGGGTATTGTGTGTGGGATATTGAGAACAAAAATGAATTTAATCCATTTAGAAATAAGGCTGTAACATAACAAAATGTAAAAAAAGTGAAGGGGTATGAATACTTTCCGGATGCACTGTATTAGCTTATCATTTAAACAATAGTACATTTTCTGCCAAGATTCCTCTCTTGCCTTATTTGTAGCACTAATGTTTGTTTTTACTGTAGTAATTGTTTTATATTCTTCATAAACGGCACACAATGGGTCAATCTTGTGCGTAAGAAGATCAAAATGAAACTAATTAAACCGAATTGGATTACATTTTAATGGAATGTAAAAGTATGCGCTAAACGCCCTCTTTTACAGGTGGCGCACGGAGCCTGAGGAAGAAATCACAGGTTAGAAAGCTGTGGAGCCGAGCTGGCTCGGTCCAACTTGCTTCCTGGACCCTCAGGCTGCTTGTTGGAGAGCCACCCTTTGGAGTGGTTGAAGGTTCGAGCCCGCTCCGCGCCGTTTGTTGATGAGTGGTATGCTATAAGAGGAAGGACTCAGACACAGAGATATGAGGTTAACAATAAGCTGATTTAATGGTAAAAGCAACAGTACAATATAACGAAGTACTTCGGGCCCTGGCTCTACTACCGTGCGATATACGTATCAGACAGTCAGACAGGGGCCCCGAGTATAAAGAAGTCACAATATTTATACACACAAACGGGGAGGAGTTGTGTGGGAGGAGTTGTGTCGGTTGCTCCTCCCTAGGTGTTATCTACTGGTGGATTCACTCCTGGGCGAGCCCTAGGCAGCGAATCAGAGTGAGTCAGCCATTGCTGCCCTGGAGACCGTCTTCCACTCCGTACAGAGCGTGGGAGGTTTGGATCTACTGCGCCCGCTGATAAGTCCCAGGCCATCTTCATGGCAGCCATGGGGTAAACAATTCATGGGGTCAACATGGGTTGATCATAACAATCTTTATCTTCGCACCTGGCAGTACCCTCTTTGTATACTCTAAGTCTCCGCACAGTCTCTGCACATGACCTCGCTACTTTCAATGTTGTAAATTTAAACACTTTCCCATGCAACCCCTCCCCACGCTCCTGTCCACCCCATTAAAACCCGGGGGGGCGACTGGGTCCATCCATTCCCAAGTCACGGCACACACAATGAGCACAGCAAGCAAATAATGCAACAATAAGGATATTGCCCTAGTTTCATAAGCATACATTTTACACAGACTATTGGCGCCTAAGATATGTCGGGCCAAGGTTATAATTATTGAAACAGGTTATACAGGTTACTTTAATCCCCCTTTTGATCTCACCTCAAGAGATCAACTTACACAAAGCATTCGAAACATAACCACTGTCATTCTTTTCTACTGCTGTCCCCCAACATTATATAAATCCATCAGAAGCTGGGATTTAGAGTACTTTAAACCTTCGGGAACAGCCCCCCATAACAACCTCTTATGACAGTGGAGGGAGACCAAAGTATGTTAAAACTGCTTCCTTGTCTGCTGAGTCATCATACTGTCCTCTCCCTCCGACGCATAAGCCAACAAGGGCATTTGGTACGGAGGGGGAGGGGCAGCTTTTCCTTCAATGGTGGAACTGATGAATCTAACACACAATGAGCGGATACAAGGCACACAACAACAACCACATGTTACTAAAATGGCAATAAAAGTAGCTATAGAAATCAAAAGAGACATTATTAAACCTTTCCATTGACCAAACATGTTTGTAAACCATTCCTCCAAGGGGTTGTGTATCCCTGATTGTTCATGCATAGTTTTGGATAGTGTGCGAAGGCCTTCTAAAGCCTTTGTGACGGAACCGTCCGGAGCCGTATTGTTTGGAATGAAAGTACAACACATATCACCAAACATTGAACACACACCTCCTTTCTCAGCTAACAGCATGTCAAGGGCCATTCTATTCTGAACTGCCATAAGGGAAGTCGGCCCCAGCTGTTCAGCGAGTCCTTCTACAGCGTCCCTAGTGAGATTAGCTAAACGGAGCACATTGTAATGTACATAGTTGATCCTGTCTACATTATTCCATCACTACCTGCTTGGAAAGTGAAGGTTTGTTTAGGAGACATTTTGGTAACTACTACCTCATATTTGGCCCGTTTGACCCTAGTTACGGACTCCTCTGGCGGGGGAATGGAGTCTGGGTGGTCAATGGAATCACTTAAAACAAAAACAAAGGCAAGGGTGACGATCGTGAACAGGGCTAGCCCTGGCAACCATCTCCAACTCCCATACATGGTTAGGTTGTTATTTTCAATGTAACACAACAAGGGTTATTTCTGTTATTAATAATAGGAGATTTACTAGGACGCAAGGAATTAACACCCAATCAAATAATAAGGCTATTCGCTAATGGGCCATATAACTAAGAATGGTGTTCAAGATACAAACAGTGTCCCAAGTAAACCACGATTCCCACTAGCAGTGCTAAAATCTCCTAAGGAGATTCTTTAAAACAAGGGTGTAAAATAGTACCCTGTAATGGTAAATACTGTGCTCCCAGAACCTGTTAAATATAAGTTTCAGTAAAACCTGTTAAATAGAAGGTCTGGTGAGTGGGGAGACTTTCACTGCCCTTTAACTATAGGGCTAACCTCTCGTTATATATAACCTACTACTCTTATTAGAAAGAGGCCCTATAGGTGGGCATAAAAATGCTGCTACTTATTGGAAAGTGCCCCTAAAGGTGGGAGTAAAAAAGTCGGGTCCTATATGGAGCCGTGTGTTTCAGGGGGCGGGGTCCCGTAGACCCGTGTCCGCCACCTCGCCAGCCGTAATCCCCTTTCCAAGATCGCCTGTTGTTACCTCTGTGTCTTTGTCCTTGTCATCTGTTGTATGGGTCGTTGCTTCTGCTGGGCTGTCGTCGTCAGATGTGTCGTTCTCTCGTCCTGCTGCAGCGATGTCAGTTCTGATGTCGTCTAACGTCCTTGCTGGAGGTTTCCCAACGGCGCACTGGCTCCAATGATGCCACGTTTCCCCCTTTCCTTCGAGGCGAACTGCATGTGATGTCCTCTGAGTCACTCTGTGCGGGCCGGTGAACCTTGGGTTGAGCCACTTCGGACGGATGACCTTCAGCCAGATGAATTCTGCGGTGTTGGCCTCGTGCTTCTCGGGTCCCCCTTTGGCGTCAGCAACCTGTGTGGAGAAGTCTGATACCAAGCCCTTAAGTTGCTGGTAATATGGTTTTCTATCCATCTCTTCTACTTCTTTCCCTACACCTAGGGCCCCAGGACCCGGAAACTGATGGCTGTGGGTCAGCTCAAATGGGGAGAAACCTGTCCCTCAGTTAATGTGTTCATAAACAAAGTCCGACACCAGCTATATCAACCTGTTTCAGAGGAAGGTGGAGTCCCCTGTGCCGTCTTGACTTGCCGTGTCTTCTCTGTCAGAGGCAGAGGATTCATCTTTTTTATAGTCCTAAAAAATTTGACGCGTTTTGCAACAAAGTCAAGTATTTCTTCATCTGTAGGTGTATGTGTTGATACAGGTGTTCTTTTAATGTCATGAGGGGACAGGAGAGTGCCAACGTAACTAGAGTGTTGAAACTCCCCTCCACGGGTCGGGGTTTGAACCGCGACCATGGCTGGGAGATTCTTGGCTGGGAAGGGAGTAATAGCTACTCCGTTCATGGCGAGTGCCGCATTATGACAAATCCTCCGTAATTTGTCTACCGCCTCTTTCTCTTTGTTCAGTTTATTATGGCCTAATAATCCGGGCTTTTGTTTGTTTAGGTCTCCGAGTTTCTTTAAAAGCTGTCGTTCATAAATATTTAGGGCTAAAGCTAGATTCCCAAATGTCTCGTCGCCCCCTACTCTGTCTTCTGCTATCATTTTATTGCGTAGGAAACGGAGGTCGGCACAGGCCTTCTTCCGGTCTCCTGGTTTGATCCTACTAAGTATCAATCTCTCCGCCTGTCCCCATTGTTCCCTTAAACTACCCGGAACAGGGACTCCTAATTTTCTCTCTTCACGTTTAAATTCTCCTTCCATTTTGACTTCGTTCGTATCTGCTTCTCCTAAAGGTTTTAGTTTTTATAAAAAATACCAGGTACTTCTGCGTACTATAATTTACTAAATATTGCAGTTTTATTCCCACAGGTATATAGTCTGATAGTTTTCGGTGCGAGGTGTATTTCAACCAGTTACTGAGAATTCCAAGAGCGCTTCGACACCCTCTTACGAGGATGCGGCCCAAGGCACGGAGTCGAAACCCAGTCTACAATAACCTTTGATCGTCACGTATATGCTATCAGATACAAATAAGATTCTACAATACTTTCAGGGACGGTCCTTTCAGATTGATGTTGAAAATTGCGTCCCTTACTGCGTATTTTTCACATATAATATACAAACACAGTTAATCACACTCAAAATAAATATACCTAACGTAGCCCCAGATCCGTCTAAGGGTTGCCTGTGTACGTTAGTCGATGAGCCCCAACCCAAGAATTCGTCTAAGAATTACTGTGTGTGTCATCTTATTTATTTGAATATTTGCAGCTGGGATTCCTTTACCAATTTATAACCACTGAAATCTACAAACACAGTTTTTATATTCCCGTACAGTCTAGTTGACTTTTATAGTGCGATGTTTATTTCAACAGATGGAGAGACTTCCAAAAGCGCTTCAACACCCCCTTTCGGCGATGTGGCTTTTAGCAAGGAGTCGAAACCCAGTCTACAGAATCTCTTTATCGTCACGTTTAGTCTTCTAGATTAACCCCACAGCAAGAGTTTGCGAGATCCGGTCGTTTCAAATTGATTTTGAAAGTTGCGTTTCTCCTCTTGAAATACCCCACATATAACACAACTGCAGCTCCTCTTTGAGACTGGAAAGTGTTATTCTGTAGTACTGTTTTTTCTACCGTAAGACTAAAACACTGAAAATGCCGCTGACAACTCTAAAATGTTGTAGTATAGCCAATCACAGATTTTGATAATAACAGGTATCTGCTCACCTTTCAGTTGTAGGGCCCTGGTTTAGTTGTCAGAGGTATTCGAGGTGTCTTCCCTGGACCGTTCGTCCGCTGGCTGCCGGTGTTCCTTCTATGAGACCCTACTCATCACGTCGGTTGGTCATCAAATTGTTGGAGGGGCACCCTTTGGAGTGGTTGAAGGTTTGAGCCTGCTCGGCGCCGTTCGTTGATGAGTGGTCTGCTATAAGAGGAAGGACTCAGACACAGAGATATGAGGTTAACAATAAGCTGATTTAATGGTAAAAGCAACAGTACAATATAACGAAGTACTTCGGGCCCTGGCTCTACTACCGTGCGATATACGTATCAGACAGTTAGACAGAACAGGGGCCCCGAGTATAAAGAAGTCACAATATTTATACACACAAACGGGGAGGAGTTGTGTGGGAGGAGTTGTGTCGGTTGCTCCTCCCTAGGTGTTATCTACTGGTGGATTCACTCCTGGGCGAGCCCTAGGCAGCGAATCAGAGTGAGTCAGCCATTGCTGCCCTGGAGACCGTCTTCCACTCCGTACAGAGCGTGGGAGGTTTGGATCTACTGCGCCCGCTGATAAGTCCCAGGCCATCTTCATGGCAGCCATGGGGTAAACAATTCATGGGGTCAACATGGGGTGATCATAACAATCTTTATCTTCGCACCTGGCAGTACCCTCTTTGTATACTCTAAGTCTCCGCACAGTCTCTGCACATGACCTCGCTACTTTCAATGTTGTAAATTTAAACACTTTCCCATGCAACCCCTCCCCACGCTCCTGTCCACCCCATTAAAACCCGGGGGGGCGACTGGGTCCATCCATTCCCAAGTCACGGCACACACAATGAGCACAGCAAGCAAATAATACAACAATAAGGATATTGCCCTAGTTTCATAAGTAGTTTCATAAGCATACATTTTACACAGACTATTGGCGCCTAAGATATGTCGGGCCAAGGTTATAATTATTGAAACAGGTTATACAGGTTACTTTATGCTCTACTCCTGAGAACACACACAAACACTGAGTCAGTACAGAGTGTGTGGATCCAACACGTCTGTGGGTCATATTCTAACATCAGAGTCAGTTTGGTGTGTGTTTGGCTTCAGGGTGACACGGTGTGGTCCTTTACTCATCATTTTGTTTTTGTACATTTTGGACGTTTTTTCGACCCCAAATCAAAATAACTGTGTTTTCACACCATTGCACTAATTATAAACACATTCCACACCTTTCCCGTGACATTTATCAAACTTTTTCCGAGAAGTATTCATTTTTTACAGAGAAATCGACGATTGAAAATATCGACCCTTCAAATAAATTTCTAAATTTTTTTTCAAATAGAACGTTCAATATGACAGTTTGCGTATTTCTGTTCTAAAACAGCTTTTAAGCCTCCTGTTGTGTTCGGGTCAAATCTGACCGATTTACTACTTTCATCAATCATAACTTTTTTGCTTTACACTCAATTGCATTAAGGCTTTATGATATCCTTCACAGTAGACATTTGAACACACACACACACACACACACACACATACTTTGCTGTACTTAGTGCCGGCACTTAGTGCCTGGCACTAAGTGCCTGACCGGAAGTCCCCGGAGTTGGGGACTCGCTTCAGTAGAAGCTGCTGGGACTCCCAGCAGCTTCTACTGAAGCCTTCCAAGTAAATCGCCAGAACGCCGACACCTCCTCATCACTCCACCGCTCCCATGTTTTTGTTTGTGTTGCCACAAGTTAGTCTCTTTCCGTTGGTGCGCGGGGCTAATGCTAATGCTAATAATGCTAATGCCAGCAAATACAATGGCGGATTCAAAAAACTTTTCAGAGTTTTACGGGGCGTGGTTTGTAATTCGCCCAGCCAATAGAAATTGGTACATTTTCCCCCCAGGATAGTACCACCTCTCTAGCAGGCACTAAAAATGGGGGTAAAAGTTCCCGGCACTAAGTACTCTTTTTGGTGTGAACGCAAAATAAGGGGTACTAACGGAAATAAACGGGAAAAGTACTCCGGTGTGAACGCGCCTATACACTAGATGTGTTTCCCCCCCCTTATGTGCCCATCCCCCCCATGTGAATCACACCTGGCACACGCAATACATGTTCAGTGTCTATTCTTTGTATATTTACTGCAGTTTTTCATGTATACCAGTAGTCTGATACAATATTTACAGTTTGAAAGGGTGTTAAATGAAATTTGGTGATGATTATTTTTATGTTAATGTAATAGCAGTTAAAACAGGACCGGTCAAATTTGACCGCGAACACCAAAGTAAGGGGGGGAAAACGAACACAACAGGAGGGTTAAGGCATGCATAGATCAGCTTGTTTAACGATTCCTTCCAGTTTGTCTTCTGTTTATCAGTAAGTGTCTTTAACATCTGTAGCAGTGTTCGATTGAAACGCTCAACTTGCCCATTTCCTTGAGGATGATATGGTGTTGTTCGTGACCCAAGTACACCACAGTTCTTTTTCAGCTGGACAAAAAGCTGTTTCTCAAATTCGCCACCTTGGTCGTGATGTATACGTGTTGGTAGACCAAACTTGAGAGCATGATCATTGAATATGCGATCAGCAACAGTTTTGCCAGACTTGGAAGTGGTGGCGTAAGCCTGGGCGAAACGAGTGAAATGGTCAACGATTACCAGTATGTACTCGTAGCCGCCGCTGCATTTGTCCAAATTAAGAAAATCTATTGACACCAGTTCAAAGGGTTGAGTAGTGACAATGCTTGTGAGAGGTGCACGTGATTCTTTGCATGGTGCTTTTTGCTTAAGGCAAGTACAAGTCCTCGCTACATAGTGTTACATTTCTTTTTGCATGTATGGCCAAAATAATCTGTCTCTAATCAGTGATGTTGTACGATCAATGCCTTGATGGCCCATCTCATCATGCAACTCTTTCAGTACAGTGATTGTATGCCTCTCAGGTAATACAAGCTGTGTTTTGTTAACGGTCTTCCTGCGAAGAATGCCATCGTCATCGATATGGAGTGTTTCCCATTCGCGGAGAAGGCACTTGCTTTGTTTACTCAATGCATGAAATTCATGTCTATCTGGCTTTTTGTCCCTCAGTTTACACTGCATCACTGGACCAATGTGTTTGTCATCTTGCTGTGCTTTTCTTATTTCAGGAACTGAGAATGGTCTATACCAGGGGTGGGGAACCTCCGTCCTCCGGGCCATATATGGACCGCAAGACCATTTGGTACGGCCCTCGAGGTAATTTATAAACATACGCAAAAAAGAAAAAAATTAAAGAAATCTAGGCCGCAAAATAATTAAACAAGCGAGTGCCTGTTTTTCCTGGCCAAGGTCGGGGTCCTTGAACACAACATGAGCCTAATGTGTCATCACGTGGTATATGTCTCGTCTGACAGGGGTGTAGTTCTGACGGAGAGCACCAGAACGCCGCTCCGGCACTTCAGAAATGTCAGTACCCATAAGGAGCCGTACGTACACATGCCGCAGTTTTTGCTTAAATGATGTTCACATGGATAGGAAACTAAATACATTTGCAGACATCTTGTGTCCATATCTTTCTGTTTTGGTGGTCATGCCACAACCGTGCACATGCATGCATACGCGAGTCATGGTAAGATATCTGGATTAAGAGGTTGCTTTTTCTTTGCACAGCATGAAAAGAAAGGCGAAATGAATGGGCTGTGATTTTAGTTTTTTTAAGCAGAGGTCAATCATTTGTACGGCCCTCGGAGGATGTTGAAAAAATTGAAATAGCCCTTGAGAGGAAAAAGGTTCCCCACCCCTGGTCTATACGTTGCTTCACTCACTGATGAACATTGGTGAGTGGCAAGTACTGGGAAGACCAATGATGAGCTTGAGTCTCGACTGCTTTGGCTGTAGCTGCCACACAGTCTGATGGGAGCTCTTCAGTACATTTTTCCAACATCTCTTCAACATTTACAGGCATCCTTGATAGACTGTCAGCATCCACATTCTCTTTCCCTGGAAGGTATCGAATGGTAAAGTGAAAGTCGGCAAGCTCTGCTACCCATTTATATCCAGTTGCATTAAGCTTGGCACTCGACAGGACATAGGTAAGTGGATTATTATCACTGTATGCAGTAAATGTAGGCGCATAGTACAAATAGTCTCTGAATTTTTCTGTTACTGCCCACTTTAATGCGAGAAATTCCAATTTTCCTGAGTGGAGATGGTAATTTTGTTCAGAGGCTGTCAGTGTCCGAGAACCGTAGGTGATCACACGGAGTTTACCATCCTGTTGTTGGTATAGGACTGCCCAAGGCCTTGGTTTGACGCATCTGTACGGAGGACGAATGGCAGTGAGAAGTCAGGGAACCCGAGGACTGGGGGCTCAACCAGACAGTCTATTAGCCGTTCCAGGATGCATTGATGTTCTTCAGTCCACACTAGGGGTGTAACGGTTCACAGAATTCACGGTTCGGTATGTACCTCGGTTTGGGGGTCACGGTTCGGTACGGGTTCGGTACAACAAGAAAAAGCAAAAAAAAGTCCCAAATGCATAATTCCAGGTTTGTTTTTTATTTATTTTGAACAGTAGTGCAAGTTTCAGTTAAAAAATAAGGAACTTTAACATTATGAATAATTAACTGTATTACACAGTGAAAAACAAACAGTACCACACACACTCAGATGTCCATATTATCTATAATGGCTGATGTCAAACAAAAAGGTTCAATAAGCTGTAAAACTAAAAAGAATGTCTTGAAAATATTACAAAATAAATAATAAGATAGTGTTTCAATCACTTTCAATCACAATTAATAAAAGCCGGGGTCCTCTACTGGGACGCAGCATAGCAGTTGAAAAACATATGCCAAAAGCTTCCGTTTTTATTTTGGTCTCTCGGCTTTCATGTCTATTGGCTTCTTAAAAACAGCGGGGATAAGCTGTTGAACTGCTGTTGTCTTTTGCCGGGCTCCGTTGATTGGCAAATCTGGGTGATGCCTTCTGATATGATTTAGCATGTTTGGCATGTGTTACCATTAGCATACCGCACCGCTGTCGAACAACACCTGCACACCGTCCTCGTCCGATCCACCACTCGCACTCCATCGTTATTGTAGTCCACAGGGAACCCGAAATGTTCCCACACAGCTGATTTAAAAGAAGCAGGTGGGTCTTCTAGCTCCTGTTGTGATCTGAACTCGCAATACTAACTTTTCTTCTTCTTGTATTTTGTTAGATTTGTTGTGTTTTCTTCTTTTTCTTCATTTGTTGTTTAAGGGCGGCTGGCAAACAGCTTTTAGGCGCAATACCGCCCCCTGGATTATATATAGTGTAGTGGATACTGCCCTGAATGACAGACTTTTTTCCCACTCGTAAAAAAAAGGCGTATTTGTCGTGTGACTGCATGCACCGAACCGTGACGTCCGAACCGTGACGGTACAGGACGAATACAGATACCGTTACACCCCTAGTCCACACATTGGTTTGTGTGACGGCACTCCTTTATTTTTTTCTGTGACTCGTCTTTTTTTTCTGCTGTTTTCTGTTACATTGTTGTCTTCTGTTGTACCTTTCAACAAATCATAAAGTGGCCCAGCAATTCGGGAAAAGTTCTGTATGTATTTTCTGTAGTAGCTTAGCAAGCCCATGATAGCTTGAAGCTCTCCCACATTTTTCGGTCTCTTATCTTTCAATGCTCTCACAGCGATGGTGTCAGCTGGATCAATTTTGCTACCTTTGGCAGAAACGGTGGGTTACATATTGTAACCCTAGTTCTATAAGCACAGGCGGAGCCCTCTACTGGACTCTATGGGTACTACTCTTCATCAATGATACGCGAGCATTCACACACTGAATTTGCATAAACGTAGCCGGCCAATCAGGGCGATCTGAATGCGAGCGCAGGCCTCACAGTATATAAGGCAGCTACACCTCCTGACTGTCATCCTACACCCTCTTCAGCGAGCGGCATAGGAAAGACAGGGCCCCTAGGTAGAGGGCTCCGCCTGTGCTTATAGAACTAGGGTTTAAAGTAACCTGTATAACCTGTTTCAATAATTATAACCTTGGCCCGACATATCTTAGGCGCCAATAGTCTGTGTAGAATGTATGCTTGTGAAACTGCTTATGAAACTAGGGCAATATTCTTATTATTACATTATTTGCTTACTGTGCTCATTGTATGTGCCGTGACTTACGAATAAATGGACCCAATCACCCCCCCCAAGTTTTGATGGCGTGGACAGGAATGTGGGGAAAAGTTACATGAGAAAGTGTTTAGCTTGCAATATTGAAAGTAGCAAGGTCATGTGCAGAGACTGAGAGAATACAAAGAGGTAGTCAGAACAGCACATCGCACCGGCCTTGACTCTGTATGGAGGCTCGCTCCCCTTTTTCTCAGGTGCTACATTTCATGCAAAGATAAAGATTGTCATGTTCACCCAAAAGTAACCCCACATCAAGGACACGCTCTGTCTCAGAGTGGAAGACTCTGCTCCAGGAGTGAATCCACCTGGCTGACTCACTCTGATTCGCTGCCTAGGGCTCGCCCAGGAGTGAATCCACCAGTAGATAACACCTAGGGAGGAGCAACCGACACATCTCCTCCCACACAACTCCTCCCCGCTTATGTGTATAAAATACTGTAACATTCTTACACTGGGGCCCCTGTTCTGTCTGACTGTCTGATACGTATATCGCACGGTAGCAGAGCCGGGGCCCGAAGTACTTTGTTATATTGTACTGTTGCTTTTACCATTAAATCAGCTTATTGTTAACCTCATATCTCTGTGTCTGAGTCCTTCTTTTATAGCAGACCACTCATCAACGAACGGCGCGGAGCGGGCTTGAACCTTCAACCACTCCAAAGGGTGGCCCCTCCAACAGGTTACAATACGTAACCCACCGTTCTATCTCACAAAGGCTCCGCACTCTACTGGACTCTATGGGTACAGTGGGTGGAGCCCCGATGGATAAACGCCCTGTCGCAACACAACATCGACCCACCACACTGCTCCTGACCGGCCTTTGGTTGACAGCCATCGCACCCCAACTTCCTACCACCCGGTTGTGACCGTGGAGAAGTCGGGGCCGCAGCTTACCTGGCTGGGTAGAGCCTAATAGGTCTGAATAAGCCCATAGCTCAACCCTGCAGGTGTCAGCGCAAGTGCCTAAACACTGCGCACCACGTTTCCCAGGTCCCTAAGGAGCATGGGAAAACCCTGTGTAGAGTGTGCACAGACCCCAGTGGAGAGCCAGACTAAAGCCGTCTAGCTGTATAACCCTTCAGGGAGGAGAGCTCCAGAGGCTCAAACGGTTCCGTAACCAAAGCCTCGAGCACCAATGGCAGTTCTCATTGCGGGGTGGAGACATGCACCACTGGGCACTGTCTCCTGATCCCCTGCAAAAAACGCTTCATAAGCGGTTGGCTAAAGACTGGTCTGCCGCCAAATCCCTCATGACAGGACGAGATGGCTGCATACACCTTGAGAGTGGCATGAGCAAGCCCCTTGTCCACCAGTAGCTGTATATAGGATAGAATAGAGCCCAATGTACCGGACATAGGCTCTAGACTCCTTTCCTCGCACGACGTTCAGTCTGCAAACTGCCTGGAGCAGGGACGTCTGTCTGTTCTCTGACAGAGTGGCACGTAGCCTGCCCTCTTTCTCGATGGGGGCGTACACCTCTCTCTCGATGGGGGCGTACACCTCGCTCTCGATTGGGGCATACACCTCGCTCTCGATGGGGGCGTACCCCTCGTTCTCGATGGGGGCTGCATCAAGCAAAATCCCCAGAACCCCACCTGCTGGTGAGGTATGGGACTGCTCTTCTTCCAATTGACCGCAAACCCCCAACTTGGTTAGGTGTAAGATCAATTGGGCTGTGTGGTCTGCCCATTCCCTGGACCTGGCCATGACTATGAGCTGTGGCCACACATTTGCTGAACTTGCGTGGGGACAGGGAGTAGCCAAACGGTAGTCTGTTGTACTCGTAGGCTATCCCCTGGAAGGCAAAACGCAAATACTTCCTGTGTTTTGGCTTTCTAGCAATTTCGACATGAAAGTAAGCGTCCTTCAGGTCGATGGTTGTGAACCAATCGCCCGGCTGCACCAGTTCCAGTAACTGTAGGAATTCCTACCACTTCGTCCTGTAACAGGCTGTGGTGGATCCCACTCTTGCTGCCTGGATAGTCTGTATAACATTGTCAGACAGTCCACCCCTTCTCAGCCTGTCGCGCGCTTCGCTGTGTTCACATTAACGGTGAAATGCATTTTAATCGAAGCCACTATACCAGATGAGTTGTGTTTTCTGACAGCAACACGCCGGCTATAGTGTCCTTGAACGCGCACAGTGCTTTGACGGCACTTCCTGCGGTTTATTACACTCACGTGAGCGCGCCCATCCGCTGGCTCCTCTACTGGAGTTTACAGCGGGAGTGGCGAGTGTGGGACAGTGTTTCACAATGGTGCTGCTTTCTCCCCTTTGAGGATTGAGCAGGAGGCAGCATCGTTTGAAACGCTGCGCAGCATTTGAAACGCTGCGTGACCGAGACTATCGATCCGAAGAGCCCTTCCGTAGACACGGGGGCTCCCAGGAGATCATCCTTTTTGGAGAATGCCGGGAGTCCCAGCCAGCCGTGGCGTGATCCCACTGTGGCCAGGGACATCACCCGGCCAGCAGCGGCTGCCACACCATGGATCAGGTTATTAATTTGGCCAATGCTGCGGTCCAAATAATCGCTCTGATCCGGTGAGGTGGGGGCATCTTGCGGAGGAGTAATCAGCGAGACGCCCAACACACCCGTGTTATTTGCAGCCGCGGCCATCTGTGATCCAAGCCGGAATATTCTATCAAAAATATTCCAGCGTTTTCCCTGTCACGCGGCAGCGGGGGCAGAGGTTCTCTGCCTAGCCTGCTGCCTGTGCCAGGCTCTCATCTAGGGGGGGTCACGCCGGGATATGAGGTCTCCGTGCGGCCCTGCACCCTCAGAATACCTACCATTCCTGCCACCGGAGCTCTCGTTTTCAGTGGCTGTTGCCACGACGCCTCCACACACTGCCAGATATCTGGCAACGGGGGCGAGACGAAAGCCGGTTGCGCCGGGCGGGGCGGACCGTAAAAACCCCTGACCGAGGCAGCCGGCTTCGGTGGCAGTGGTGGGGGGACGAAGTCATCTTCTTCCTCCTCAGCAAACGGAGCCATAACCCGCACGGCTGTGATGGCGAATGTTGGTGGCGTCGCCTCGGCCATATCCTGGTCTCCCACGTCCACCACCTCGAGCTCATCTTCGGCATGGTCTGGTCCCAGGCACTCGAAACAGAGCTGGTGGGGATCGGCGCCCGCTATTAAGCCGGGCATAAGGGACAGGCGACTCCATTTGCTTGCCTGGAGGTAAGATACTTTTTACTTGTTTGTCTCGCTCGCTGAAGAGAAAAGGATGACAGTCAGGAGGTGTAGCTGCTTTATATACTGTGACCCCTAGATTCCACCGGGTCCGTCTGCGCCGCGTTACGGGCGCGTTACGGCTGCGCCGCGGCGTTCGCAGCGATCGCGGCCACTCTAGTCAATGGGTGCTATTCCACCACACGCGCCGCGTCACGGCTAGAAGCGTCCCAGAAGCGTCCCAGAAGCGTCCCAGAAGCGTCTCGGCGCAGGGCTCCTCTAAAAATAGGATGAATCCTATTTTTTTACGCGAGGCGTTGCGTTGCGTCGGGCAGGCAGGAAGTGGAACGTTCAGAGCATCCGGCCCAGGCCCATCCCCCAAATAAACTAATTTTGTAGACCCCCCTTCACATCACTACACCTTCACTAAGAAGGTGCACCCAAAACCGGCTCCTTCTCCTCCCCCCATCCCTCCGTAGTCTTTCAAGTAGGAGAATAAAGGCCAGCGTTCTCCTCCGGTTTACTGTGTAAATTACATATATAGAATAATTATGTTGATGAATGCATATTTTTTTACCACTAAAATACAGCAACACATCTTTGATTCATGTTGTTTGTAACTGGACTATTACAATTATATTTATTATATACAACAATAAACACAATTTAAACAGACACAAAAATAAACCATTTAACTACGTAGCCTACTTACTTTCTTGTAGAAGTACAAATGTCCAGGAAATATGCCCAAATCAACAAACTGCGAGCCTGCACGCACGACGCTCCGCTTCTGAAACGTGCCCGGTAGGTTATGACGCTGGAGGAGGTTGGACCAAAACCGCGCCGCAGCCGTGACGCGGCGCAGACGGACCCGGTGGAATCTAGGGGTAAGGCCTGCGCTCGCATTCAGGTAGGCTCCGTTTATGCAAATGCAGTGTGTGAATGCTCGCGTATCATTGATGAAGAGTAGTACCCATAGAGTCCATTAGAGGGCGGAGCCTGTGTGAGATAGAACAACTCTTCCCAGATATCGAACCTCACGCTGGAAAAGTTCCCACTTGCTGGGCTTCAATTTGATTCAATATCTTCTCAACAGCTGTAGCACTTTTCTGATATGGTTCACATGGTCCTCAAACGATTGACTGTACACAAGTGTGTCATCCATATAGGGGATGGAGATGTTGTCTCGCACTTCTTCTAAACACTCTTCCATGTACCGTTGAAAGGCTGCTGGTGCATTCATCAGCCCAAATGGAATTATTATCCATTCATACAGGCCCCACGGCGTCACAAATGCAGTTAAAGCTCTGCTGTCTTCATCTATAAAACCCTGATGGTAGGCCTTCCCTTGGTCTAACAATGAGAACCAAGTATGGCCGCCAAGACTGTCAAGGATGTCCTGCACTCGGGGTATCGGCTGTCTGTCAGGGTGTGTCTTTTTGTTTAACTCTCTGTAATCTATGCAAAGACGTAAGCTGCCATCTTTTTTTCTTACACAGACAACAGGTGAGGCATATGGTGAGCTGGATTTCTTTACCCATCCTTGTTCAATAAGGTTATGTAGATAGTCTTTCATCTCCTTATATATTGGCTTTGGCACAGACAGGTACGTTCGTGCTACAGGATCTGTATCTGTAAGTGATATGCTGAACTTCAGCTTCTCAATACATCCAATATCATCATCTGACTTTGAAAAAGATGAACATTCCTCACGAAGCATGTCTTGCACCATTACTTTCTCGGTTTCACTTAGATGACTCAGATTAATTGGTGGATTCCATGGAATGTCAGCGTCATGTTCACAAACTCAAGGCCTTCAGCCCACTGAGGATTTATGTCAGGCTCAAAGATGAGTGTAGCGTCTTTCTTCAGTGGCTGTGTCTGTACTTTACAGTGAATTTGAACAGAGGAGTGTTTAGGAACCATAACTTTGTCTTTTGTGGTTTTTACCATATAGTCACATGACTGTTCTGTAGTCACTAGGTCAGGGATGGGCAAATGGGGGGCCACCACTCTTTTTGCGGCCCTCAGATTAATTTATAAACAACGTAATTAATAAAAAAGAAAAAGAAATATTATTATTTATTTATTTTTTACTTGTAGTACTGATACCGTCCACTAGACTCCTAGATACGTCGCGAGCTGGGTACATGATTGCGTTCGGCAGCCAAATACCGCGAAATAATCTGTGACGCGTTTGTGTGTATTGTGTTTGTTTCCCGGGGAAACACTCACAAGACACACCGGCTGTTGTTATGCCTGCTGTGACGTTAAGTTGCCGCTTGTAATTATGCCTTTACAAGCTTCAAAGTTGTATTTATCATCTGAATTTGGCGAAACAAGTTTAATATTCTAAAAACCAAGACTTTGTTTATTTGAAATCAGATGAAAACAAACTGTCACGGACCCTGCCGTGTTATCTATGATTAGCCTACTATACGCCTTTCATTCATAATGTCAGTGGGAGGGAGGGGGAGCGGCGCTGAGGAACAGCAGAGTGCGGGTTGACAGGTGTCTGTGTTGACACTCCCCTTATTGTGCGTCAGCAGAGACCGGCTACAAGTGTCTTAGGTTCAAGTTAGACAACTAATGTCTGGGTTAGTGTTCATGACTTCATGTTTATGTCTTCTTAATGGTTAATCTCAATGCACACACATTTTCCGTGCTTTCCAATTGTTTAAAATAGTTTTATTCCACTGTTAAATAACCTGTTCAATACAAACATGCCACTTGTAAAAATTAAATAACATTTCTGTGAACTGATATTTGTTTTTGCTTTTTTTTTAAAAAAATTTAATTTTTTATTTATTGTACAGGCTTCAGACACACAACATGGACATTATAATGACAACATTAGACTTTCCTATCTCAGACAAAAAATTAAAGTTACAGAGAAAGAAACAAAATAAAAATAAAATACAGTCAGTTGGTCACTTCAACATTTCATAAACAAACCAAAAATTGGGTTGACAATCCAATATCATCAAAATAAAACAAAACATTTATTATTCCTTTTAATCCCACTCTTCGCTGGAGCTGATTGTTTCCCATTTTATGGTGTGATGAGCCACCTTTTGATTCTTTGTGGCAATCATCCTTTCCAAAATAAATTGTGTTTTTAATCTACTTTTCACACATCTTAAATTCAGATTCTTTCTTGATTGAGATTTAAAAATAAGTATTTTTGCCAGAAGAATAATTGTATTCATCAACTGTGTATTGTCCTGATCCAAAATCCCAAACAAAAGACCAAAGGGAGTAAATGCAAAATCAATATAAAGTGTCTTAAGCCAATTTTGAATCTCAGTCCACAGTCTTGCAACGTATGGACAATAAAAAAATAAATGCATCTGATCTTCCTCTTCCTCCTCACAGAATCTACAAAGTGGTGACGGTTCGATATTAAAGGTGTTAAGTTGTTTTTTGTAGCAATAATCTTGTAAAAGATCTTCAGTTGGAAGATTCTTGAATAGGAATCAATTGTTGTTTTGTATATGGTTCTAAAAAATTGTTTCCAGGGTATCAGAATATTAAATTCCTCTTCCCAGAAAGAACAGACCGCATGAGGAAAAGCAGTAAGGCCCCTGCTCTGTAAGCAGTGATTATAAATTATTTTATTTATTTTCATTTTTGATAGCCATTTCTGACTTCTTGTATGAGGTGTACAGACCTGTTGTCGGTTTCCATCTTTTTTTAATTTACGTTTCCAGTTAGTTGGAATAGCTGAAAGCAGCTGGTTAAAGTGAAGGAAATCACATATCTGACCATACATACAGCAAAAACACTGATATGAAATGAAATGACCTGTGCTATCTAGTAAATCATTCATGAAAATAATTCCTTTTCTCAGGAGACTTTCCCATAGTAGTGGTTTTCCATCTATTAAAACTTCTGAGTTCAACCATATTAATTGATTTTGGATTTCTTCTGGTGTATCTGGGGGGTAATACTGGAAACTCAACCAAGCCTTCAATGCATCTCTAACAAATGGTGAAATGTCTGCTAATATTTCTTTGAATAACCATTCACAGTGGTGAGATTTTAATTGGAAAAAGGGAAACAGTTTACAGTCAAAAAATAAATGCCCCGAAAATAAGTTCTGACTTGTTCTCCAAAGACTATTATGGTAAATCTTATTAATCCAAGATGCTTTTAAGGACACCATTTTCAAGTGTATTATATATATTGCCTTTTTATCTTGTCAGGCTTATTATTCCAGATGAACTTAAACATTCGTTGTTCAAAGCTTTTAAAAAAAGACGCCTCTGGGGAGGGAAGTGAAATTAAAAGATAAACAAACTGTGGAATCACAAGAGCATTAATTAATGTAATCTTTCCCTGTAATGAGAGAGCTTTCCCTTTCCAAGGTTGAATTATTTTCTCAGTTTTCTGCATTTTTCGCTCAAAATTTACCTTAACTAGATCTTTGAGATTTTCTGGAATGTGAATTCCCAGAACATCTACTGAACCATTACACCATTTGACTGGAGCTGAGCATTGTAGCTCAAAATCTGTGCCTCTTAATGTTCCTATTCTCATAATACAGCATTTATCAAAGTTAGGCCTTAGCCCAGCTAATTTTGAAAAGTTATTTAAATCAACTATGAGGGCATCTAATGATGTTTTTTCAGGCTGTAGAAAGAAAGTTGCATCATCTGCATATAATGTTACTTTTGTTTCAATACCATTTGATCTTAAGCCTGTTATACAAGAATTGTTTCTAATTCTGATAGCAAGAATTTCAATGCACAATAGAAACAGATATGGAGACAGTGGACACCCTTGACGTACGCCTCTGGACAGGCTGAAGCTTTTTGATAAATATCCATTATTAACTATTTTACTGGTAGGTTGGTTATATAAAACCTTCACCCACTGTATAATGGTTTCCCCAAAATTAAAGAATTGGAGGGATTTTTGAATGAAATCCCATTTTACTGTATCAAAGGCTTTTTCAAAGTCAGCAATAAATAAAAGCCCTGGTTTTCCATCCTCTTCGTGATTATCTATCATATCAAGCAGATGGCGAATATTATCTCCAATAAAACGCCCTTTTATGAAACCTGTTTGATCATGTTTTATTATATTCCCAATTACTATTTTGATTCTCCGTGCGATACATTTGGACAGAATGCGGGTATCACAACAAAGTAGTGTCAGTGGTCTCCAATGCTTCATATAAACAGGATTCTTGTAATGCCCCTCTGGGTCTTGCTTCAGTAACAATGTGATGATGCCTTCTTTCTGTGTATCTGATAATATTCCTTGTGTAAAGGAGTAGTTAAAGGATGCCAATAGAGGTTTTTTAATTTCTGTGTAGAAGGTTTTGTAAACTTCAACAGGTATACCGTCAATCCCTGGTGATTTACCAGGAGCGAAGGAATTAATAGCATCCAGTAACTCTTCTTCTAAAATGTTTCCTTCACAACTTAGTTGCTGATCTACTGACAGTATCTGATCATAATTCTTTTGAAAAAATAACTCAATATTGGATCCTACAGAAGACTCTGGAGCCAGAGCATATAAAGTTTTAAAATAATCCACCTCTTCCGCTAATATTTCCTGTGGAGATGTAAGTAAAGTACCATTTGGAGTATATAAGCTCATAATGTTTTTTTTGGCAGATTTCTTTGGTTGAGTCTTAAAAAATGAGCTGTGCATTTTTCCCCTTTTTCCATCCATGTGGCTCGTGATCTATAAATTATACCATTCACACGCTCAGAATATAAATGTTCCAATTCTAGTTGTTTATTTTTTATCAAAAAGTTGTTTCTATGCATAACGATTGCTTTTCATCCAACGTTTTAGTCAATTCATTTACCTCCTCTATTAGACTCTTCTCCTTTTTCAAATATTGTTTTTGTTTCCATGACCCCATCTTAATAGCGTGTCCTCTAAAAACACACTTAAAGGCTTCCCAGACGTTGTGCGGGTCCGATGAATTATTATTAATTTGAAAAAAATCTTTGATTAGTTCTTTAGTTTTTTCAATAAAATCCGTATCATTTAAAAGTGATAGGTTGAATTTCCAAAACCCCCGCCCTCTGGGATATTCTGCTGTAATAATTTGCAGTGTTACGATGGCATGGTCAGATCTTAATCGGTCACCAATACTACATTTTAATACTTTGTGAACCAGGGAAAAGGTGATAAGAAAGTAGTCAATACGACTAGCTTGTTGTCCCCTGCGCCATGTATACCTGCTTGAATTTGGATTTTTTTGTCTCCAAATATCCACTAAATCTAAGGATGCCTTGAGTTGTTGAATTTCATTTAAGGCCTGTGGGTGATTATTAAAAGAGTGAGTACCTGTACGATCCTTGCTTATGTTTAACACCGTATTGAAATCTCCAACTATAATATTTTGGTTATCTTTTAGGGAGGAGATAACTTTATGGATCTCCTCAAAAAAGTTTGGATTATCATCATTTGGCCCATAGATATTAATGATATTTATGTGCAAGTCATCCACTGTCACCTCTAACAAATCCACCTTCCATCCTCATCAGTTTGTACAGAATGAAATAAGTGTTGAGTTTCTTTTTTAAACATAATCATAACACCCCTACTATTAGTAGTGCCATGACTGAAATAAATATCTCCACCCCATTCTGATTTCCATTTCAATTCGTTTTCCAAATTACAATGCGTTTCCTGCACACAAATAATTTTAATATGATTTTTATCTTTCAACCAAGTAAAAACTTCATTCCTTTTTGAGACATTTGCCAAGCCGTTACAGTTATAAGTTGCAATCGTAGTACTAGTACATGTCATGTGTCATCTAAAATGAGTGACATAACTGCGTCAACCTTCTTTAAATACTTGATAAGGACCCAAAACTGTAAACCTAAAAAACATATAACACCTACTGACGTACACATAGTAACAAAAACAATATAACATGCCTGTATTTCATTTGCCATGGAGTTAATTGGCATGTTTGCGGTCACAACCCCTTTCAATGTACTTTCTACATATATATATCGAAGAAGAATATGGGCTTAAACAAAGAGAATAATCCAAAAATGACGCAGAAAACAAAAACAAACATTCCATGCCATAAAGGGTTTCTTGTCTAATAAGGAAAATAATAAAGCCTCTAACCAGGCTCATACGTTTACCCTTAATTAACATAAGTAGGCATACATGTGAGAAAGACTAACCATAGTTCTGAAACATAATAACCGGTTCAACCGTGGTCTGCATACTGTTTTCACTCACATATGCCAAGGTTCTTCTCTGCCTCCTGTACCAGTTCAGTAATGTTCCGACTGCTCCGTTGTTTATTATCCACTTCCCATCGTTGTCGCTGCCCGGTGTCCTGTTCCATGCTCCGGTATCTTGGGCGCGCGGTGGGGGCACACCAGCTAGGCCCCGTTCCAGGAGAGCCTTCCCCGCAGCTTTCGGATTCGCATATGTCTGTGTGGTCCCATCTTCGCTGAAAACTTTCAATTTTGCTGGGGCCAAGATGTGCGATTTGATATGTTTAGCCTTTAGTTGGTCTCTGATCGGTCTGTACAAGGCTCTTTGTTGTCTTACTTTAAAGGTAAAGTCATGATCAAAGAAGATTCTCATACCGCTATAAGTTACTTCCTTCTTTCCCCATGCAGCTTGTAGTATTTGCTTCTTGGTCTCACAGTTTAGGAAAGCAACAATAATCGGTCTGGCACGATCCTTGACTTCTCTGTACTCCCGGTGCGCTCTGGTGATGTTAAAATCTCCCGGTATGTTAAGCACCTCGTTGAATAGTTTCTTCAGGAAAGTTGACATATTTTCCCCTTCACTTTTTTCTGGTATGTTGAATATACGCGCGTTGTTTTGCCTGGTCTTATTTTCCAGGTAGTCATTGCGTTCTTCTATCTCTGAGACTTTATTTACAAGATATTTTATTGATTGTTGGTGAAGTATTTCTGTGTCATGAATCTCACCGACACGGCACTCCACCTGATCCACTCTGTCGCTCGTTTTGGTTTGATCGGTACGTAGTTCTGTTGTCAGTTGCATAATTTTCTTTATGTCCTTATCCGTCTCAGCTCGAAATTCATTAAAATCCATTCTGAAGTCTTTGATCTCTTTCGATATTGCTTCCTTCATTTCAAGCATCAGATCTTTTATTTCTCCTACTTCCGCCATTGTGGGGACAGGTGACGCGAATTGTTTGTTCGTCCGTTTTCTGCTTGGTAAAGTTATTTTTTCCGCAGTTACACCCGATCTCAAATTCATCCCCTATTAATGTTTAGTTGTGAGCGAAAAAAACAGAGATATTTAATCCACCATATCCTTCTTCTTATCCTTCTTGTGGGGTTGAAGAGTTACCCAGCTTTTCACGCTGCCGCCATGTTCTAGTCCTTCAAAAAAAACGATATTTGTTTAGTGAGCTTATTAGAGGATGTTCCCTGAAAGATTCTAAAATGTCAATGAAGATGTCAGACTTAGTATATTTGTTAATAATTACATACAATACATGGAATTTGTGTGTGTGACTGTTCCAAGTGAATCTGCTGCCCCCTGGTGGCCAGTACATAAATTATGTGGCCCCCACCACCATCCAAGTTGCCCATCCCTGCACTAGGTCAATGAAGGCTGTGACATTCTCTTTCTCAAGACTGGGAATAGCTGCTGTTAAAGTCTCATGCAACTGCTCTCTTCTTATAGCATCCATTTGTTCTGAAGTGCTGGTTTTCACTATTCGCTCAATAACATTGTAGCCTAGAATAGGCTGAGAGACATCTGCCTTTCATCACTAGCATGGGGACAATAAGTTATTTGGGATCAGCTCCTTCTGCAGCTAATCCAAAAGTGACCTCAATGTAGCCCTTGTATGGCATGCTCTCTCCGTTAGCAGCAGTGATGTTCAAATTATCCGGTGCATCCAGTAACTCTGAAACATCTCTTAGCTTCTCATGTGGCAAATGTCTTTTTTTCCATTTTTCATCAACAATGCAGACTTGGGAGCCTGTATCCCACAATGCTTTAGTTTTACGGTCTTCGATGTAGCACTCAACTATACACCTTTTTCCCACCAAAGCCACAAGACGAGAATTGCTGTCCTCTTTTCTGGTGTGGGCTGCGCTTGCACTTGGTTGAGAGCACATTTTTTCTTATGTTTTAGCCAATGTTCAGCTTGAAAGGTTTTAGAGCAGTAAATGTCTTCTTTACACGATGTACATTTTTTCTGAATTTTTGTTAATTTTCAGTGACACCACAGTATGAGCAATGCTGTTGGGACATTACACTGTTGCTGGTTACTCCCTGTCCCGTGGGGGTCACCCTGTTTCGTTTAAAGGGACATCTCTGTCTGGTCCGTTTCCTCTCAGCCTGCAACCTGCGAGAAAATGTTCACTACTACCACACCTATAGCAATGGGTGCAATACTCACTTCCATTTTGCTTGCAGCCAAAGCATTTTCTTAAGCGTGCACGACTTGGCCCGGAGAAGTTGTGTTGTGGTGCGAACCCTCTTTGGTATTGAGCTGTCTCTCCTGTCTGCCCTGGTCCTGGGGGTGGCCAGCGGTTTTGCTGTGGATACTGGAACTGAAGAGGGGGGATGCATTCTTGTGGTATAGGTGAGGTGAAATACTGTGGCTGTGCTTGGTTAGGCTGTCGCATTGACTCTCTGATTTGTGCAACTTCAGCACCTATGTTTTTCAGTAATGCCATATCAGAGCGCATTTCTTTCAGTTCACTCAGAACATCAAGCTGAAATCTGCTGTTTTGGTCTGGATTAGTCTTGTTTTCCTTTTTCTCTGCAGTTGTCTCGCTGGATTGAGCCGAGTGCACTGTGGTTGGCCGCTGCTGGGTAAGTAGTTTCTTTTTATTTTATCTCTCTGCTTCGTTGGCACAAGCAATGTTAACTTTTTCGAGGAGCAGCTCATCACTTGATGGTGTCTGTTGCAAATACGGCTGAAGATCACTTCTTATGCTGTCATTTTGCAGGCCTGTGAGAATAGTGTGGAGAAACATACTCTGTACGAGGACAGGATCATATCTTAGACCAGATAATGCCTCCTGTGAAGCAAACAGAATTTTCTGTCTTAAATCCAGAGCGCGGATCAGGAAGTTTGATCTCCTTGAGTCTCCTTGTTACTTTGGACCTCTGAGGTAAGTTGTTTGTTACAGTTCTGTTGCTCCTTTTTCTTGGTAATGGGACCTGAGTATCCTCCTCAAGGTAGGTAAGGTCAGGTTGATTTTTCCCTCTAAATAGCTGCGCAGTTGTAGGCCTGGTGCTATTGCCCTTATCACTGCATCCACTATTTCGATTTCAGGAAATCTCTTGCTTATGCCTTGCTCAATTTGGTGTGCTAGACTAGAGAATGTAAGTTTGTCTTTTTGACCTGGCTCACCAATCTGGCCTGATATTTTGAATTCTCTGCTCCACTGTAATGAGACACGTGGTTGGGGGGTCTGTTGGACAGTCAAATTGTCTTGTTTGAGTGGATCAAAGATCAACATTTTATATTGAACATGTCAAAACATAAGTATTAGTTATCTTCACTGTTTAGTATTTATATACCATACAATCTTTGTGTGTCTAATGTAATATATGATCTTTTTAACCACATTACATATTTTATCACAAGAAAACATGAATTTACTTTCTTCTATTAAAACAATCTATTACATGCGCACACGGTGTAGTGCTATCGGAGCCCACCTGAACGATCCTCTTGTACTTTTCTTCTGATGAAAAATTATATTTGCAGTTGTAAAGATGTTGCAATTTATAAGTTGTACGGGTGCCGCAGCTAAAATGTCACAGGATCATAATATGATATCTTCTGGAAACAAGTGCCGCTGTCCGGCACAGAGCAGAGACAGACACACATCATGCGTCCTGCTAACCAGACGTGTCCTTCATGAAATGAATAACATGAAGTAATAATCTAGCAGTGTAATGTGTCTTGATGTGTTTGTGGTTTTAACGTAGAAGCCCAGTTGCTCTTTAGCTGATCTGTTGAAGGTAAACATAAGGCGGTGCGTAAAAGGCACTGCGCTCTGGTGCTGCACTTGAGGCTGCTGTGTTATTAGTCCCGCTGCCTCCTGATGCTGCAGCGATCTGATGAAGTGAAGGAGGGTTTCATACTATAAAACAGCTGTGGGCAGCAGATACTGTGAGAATCACTGACATGAATTCACAGATCACTGCAGACTGGTTTACTCACTCCCCTGTTTGGCCGAATTATGCTGGAGTGTTAATTCCATGATGTGGATATGCTTGACACACTGTAAAGCTCCCTAGGACCAATGTCATTTGTGATATTGGGCTATCTAAATACAATTGGATCTATTAATTGAGTATTCAGATGCAGTTAAAGTACAAATACAATATTGTCAAAATACTACAAGTAAAAGTCCTGCATTCAAAATGTTACTTAAGTATAAGTACACAAGTATTATCATCAACATGTACCTAAAGTATAAAAAGTCAAAGTGATCATTGTGCAGAAAAATGCCTTTATGTGTGTATTTAATTATATTTATGTGACATTTCTAGATAATATTGTTGCAGTATTTTAGGGACTTTTTCTAAAATGTTAAGTTAATTTGACTCTTGTTTGTGACTTAAAGAGTAAGTCCACTAGTTTAATTTTTAAAGATTCTTTTTGTTAAAAGCAGCGAAAGCTGTTGTCACTACAAATGTAGTGGAATAGAATGACATGGTAGGTTTAACCTTTAGATTGGATCATGTTCCTGGAGTCATTGCAGTTTCACAAATGAGCTGTTTAAACTGATGCTGGGTGTTTCATACAGAGAGAAGGAGGAGTTGTTCCTCAGATTCATCACAACAACATTATTTATATTTCAAGATTTAAAAGGTTTAATGTCATATAGGTATAGCAATGCAAGGTTAAGCAATGCATACAAAATATATAAGGCTTTACTTTGATAAAGAAAGTTTAACCATATGGTTATATATAAGACCTTTCTAAAAAAGGACAAGAAAAGAGTCTGGAAATGATTTATGTTCACTATTCATTCAAGTTCTGTTCATCTTTAAATAGCTGCCTACCAACTTTGTGACATTTTTAATACAAAATAATATTTGACTCTTCATTACAAGTATGAAGCGCTGACAAAATTCCTCAACCACATTGTTGGACTACAAAGAGCTTTTACTTAAAAGTTATTCAGCATTTACGATATAGAGGATTTATTTTTAAAAATGTGAATTATACATACTTATATTTGTCATAGCAAAGGATCCAAACCTGGGTCGCTCTCCTACGATATAAAATATTCTTCTGCAAAACACATTTTTCTTTCATTTGTAACATTTGCATTAATACACATCTGCAAAAGCAAATAAAGCCGTGTTTTCACATCATCTGTCCACCAAGTAAAGGCTGAGTGGTTGGTCCGGTACCAGAACAGTGCGGTTGATGCATTTCAACTCTCCCATCGTTGGGTCTGGCTTGATTTCAAAGTGCCTGATTACCTGGAGGAAAAAGAAAAATATGAAGTTCAGACTGAATAAGGCCAACTAACTCTTTCTCTTTCAAATGTGTTAATAGGAACCTTATTTCACCCCAAAAGACGCTGTTCATGTCTTTTTTCCAAGCACTGTTTCTCTGTTGTTTGATGGCATGGAGCTCTACATCCAATCATGTGTAATCTGTAGATGTTGTAAAGGGATTTCCTGTTAGTCACTTACCCGAAACAGAACCATATACATCTCTAGCTCAGCAATCCTCCGACCCACACAGCCCCTCACTCCGAAGCCAAAAGGGATGGAGGCAAAGGGGTTGGGCCTCACACGTCCGTCACGGAGCCATCTCTCCGGTTTAAATGTGAACGGCTCTGGGAATGTCTCCTCGTCATGGCTGATGGCATAGTGGTGAAGCGTGAAAGCGGTCTGGAGAGACAACAGTCAAGAAATACAACAATGAAACTCTGAACAAGTACTCAAAAAGTACAAATAGTTTAATAATGGTTAAAAATACAAAGCAGACCTACTTTCTTTGGAAATGTATATCCACCAATAGCAACACTCTTTTCTACAATGATCCTTGCATTCACAGGAACTACAGGGTACATCCTGCAGAACAGGAATAAATCAGGTCATTTGGTTTAGGCTTGTTCTTGTTGCATGTAGGAAAAGTAAGAATGTACAAAGATACAAGGCTGATGGCCTTTCTGGGAATTGATTTCATCTTGGAACCCATCAACATTGGTGTGACAGGGATAAGTCTCACGGAGCAACGGCTCATATTTCTGGGATTCTGGTGTGGCCCGCCGATAACAGAGTTAAGAACGCATTTCCTCAAATGGCTAATTGAGGCTGGCTACAAAAGTCTGGGAATCCACATTGAACCCCAAGTGGAAATTCCCAACTTTGTAGCATAATTATACATGTTTACAGGATGGGAAAAAGGTTTTTGGTGTCTATAGCTAATATAGTCTTATATAACTAGTTACTGTTCTATTGCATTACCCGGACCTGCCTCATCCCCGCAAACAGCGAGGATGAGGCAAAGGCTTTAAACATATACCCAAGGGTGACATCCGGGAGACTATGTGCATATTGTATACAGTCTATAGTTAAGACTTGAGAATGGACTTGCAGATAAGAAACACCTATTTTAAAGTCGCCGGTTTACACCGTATTTACAGTTAATTGGGTTATCTACAAAAAGCTAAATCCTTGTCAGATAGCCGATGGGTTCTAAGATTGCATTTTGTCTGACACGTTCAACACCTTTTGGAAAGCATGTCACGTCCAATACCAACATCCTGTCCTGTTATCAGCAGAATTTGTTTTCATATGCAGATATGTGTTTCTATGAACCTTCAGCCATCATAAAACCAAAACAGGTCTCACCTCAGTGCCTCCCTGATAACAGCCTTTAAATATGGCATCCGAGTGACCTCAGCAGCGGAGGGGATCCGCTTTGCTGGCACCATTGTGGACACTTCTTCATAAAGTCTGTCCTGGGTGTGAGGGTTCCTGGACAGCAAGTAAAAGGTCCATGTGAGGGTATTGGAGGTCTTAAGAATAAAGAAGAAAAGGCATTTAATAAACGGGCATAAAGATGCACACCTGTAAAAAAGGTGTACTAACATTACAAACATTTTGAATTTGAGTGGAAGCCAAGCTTAGTTTCTGATATTTGACATGTTTTTTTCAGAATGTCATCTTTGTGTCATGATTTACCGTGTCCATCCCAGCTAAAAGGAGCTCAGTGATGCTGCCATACACGTCTTTGGTGCTCATCTGAGTGTTTGACAGGAGGTATGTTAGGTATTCCCCCTCCACTTCCTGGTTGTTCTCCACACGCTGCTGGATGACCTCCATCTTTTTGTCAATCAACTTTTTACCTAAAATAAGTGCAGAGTTTCATGTGTTATTGTTGTCCATGTAAGCTCTAACAACTAAAAGCTCCGGCTATCCGTTTAGCTTCAGCTGAGGTATTTGAGAAAGATGTTTGGTTTATCTTTAGCCTGATTCTTATCCAGAGGACCTGCAAAGAAAATGTTAACATGCATTTACATTGAATTATATTACATTACTGCTACTTCCTCCACGCTACTGTATCTTTAATAAAAAGTGGGTGCAGATTTAGTGAAAGCTGCCAGGTAATTTTAGTATTGATTACATAATTGGATTTGTCCAAAAAGCCCTGCATAGCCTTGCACCACATTAATCCTGATAGAAACACATTAGCTGCTTATATAGTCTGGGTGTTTGGTGTTCAGCGAGTCAACAGTCTGTAAAGCTGCTAACACTTTTTAGTTATAGTTTTAAAAGGGTAGAAAAGATGTTTGTATATTTGGAGAACAGGAAGGTTAACTTCCTAACTAATGTAGCATGTTTATAATATTATGTTAACTTTTTACAATTGCATTGCCCTTCAACGATTATACTACATTCATTTGAGGAGATAATCCTGCTGAGTCTCATTTTCTTTATTCCAAAATCCAATGGAAAAATCCCATTGGATTTGTGTCAAGGGAGCCCTTGTGATGCTGACTTCCGGGTCATCCTACAAAAATACGCTATCACTGCACCACTCTATAGGAGGATTAACAAGTGCTCAAGATTTAAATAAACATGCACCCTTAAAGGTGGGGTATGTAATTTATTTCAGAAACACTTTTTGTTATATTCCATGGAATGCTCTTAACATCCCGATAGCAATGAATATATTAAATGCTTTGACAATAAATACATAACAAAAATTCATCTGTGGAAGCCGTGGTGCTGTAAAAAGCACGACCAATTATCTGAGCCGGCCCGGCTAAAATAACTGGATGGCCTACCTGCCTGTCAGCCTTCCATCTGTGCACAAACTTATCTCGTGCCCTCATTGGTCATGTGCGCGTTCGTGTGTGTTGGAGGAGGGGCTCTGTAAGGAAGTCTGAAGGAAGAGGCAGATTTTTTCCGGTTGTGTACTTTCAAATTCTAGCGCACTCGAGCTGGTTTCTCCAAAATTACCTACCCCACCTTTAACTTGACTTAGTAAACCGCTTTAGCTTAGCATTAACTTCCAAGTTCTCTACATACCCTCAGGTGAGAATCGGTAGAGCTAATTGGATTTAAGATCAACAGTCTGTAAAGCTGCTAACACTTTTTAGTTATAGTTTAATAGAGAACTGAAACAAACGGAACTTGAAGTTGACTATTTACTATTTAATGGTTTTAAAATTAGCACAAAAAGCAAAGCATGAGCACATTCTGTACTTTGCTTTTGTACAGAATGTCCTAAGTTGTTCCCTTCGGACATTCTTTTTGACTCAATGGATTGAAAGAGATACACTTAAGCCTTGTCCATATGTAAACAGATATCTTTACAAACAGAGTATTCCCTCTGTGTTCTCAAATGAAATATTGTCCACACAAGTAATGTGATTTCATAGTCGGACTTTGCCTGTAAAAGTGCTTTGCACACATGTTGTCCTGTCAGGAGATGGACTTGTTATAATAGAGAAAGTAGTTATAATAGCAGCACTACAAGTACATGTTGTCCATAACAAAGACAGTCAAACCAGCTGTCACTTTTTCTGTGACTCACCAAAGCAGAAGATGCCCTCCCAGCCTTCGATGTAGCGCCTCCAGTAGGGCAGCAGACCACGGCTCCACTTGGGCATCAGAAACGCAGCCAAGTTGTAGGAGAACATCTGGCCTATGGAGTGGATGAAGTCTTGAGTCCCTGCAGGGATTTCCTTTTCCAGACACCCAAGCCTTGTCTCAAACAGTATGGAAGCGATACCTGAGTGGCAAAGGTTATGATTCAGGATAAGAAAAACCTTTCTGCAGATTTGCTTTCCCTTTGGATTAGTCAAACTCAACTGGTTGGAATGTAACAAAAAAGCAGCCAAAATGTAATATATATAATCTTGAACACACAACAAAAGGCATTGTTTCACGAATAGCCAGGTTACAAAATATGGTCTGCAGACAATAGCCGATTGCTATTCAGGCAATGCGGTCCAGCTCTTTTGCACACGTGTTTTACCTGCATGCAACTAAATCCTGCTCAAGTGACTACACTGACTATGAAGGGGAACTAGAACAAATGATAAAAAGATGTTTGAATATTTGGAGAACAGGAAGGTTCACTTCCTGTTAACTACGAAATTATGAGGAGCATTTACTTTGAAATGTTCAAAACTGAATAGGGTCAGGTTGGCCCCTAGGATAAAAGAGTGATGCAGCAATGACTCCTAAACACGGAAAAGCATTTTAGAACTTCCAGACTCCCTTGTCTTGTAGTCAATGGTCTTTTGAAAGAGCTTTTGGTTAGATTCCCGAAATATGGTATTTGGCTAATTCAAGATCTCAAGATTTTTCATGTTTTATGACTTCGACATAAAAATGTCAGTAAGTACCCCACTGGTGAACGCCTGAGGCTTTGATGCCTCTTCAAATCAGCGGCTGCTAACAAGTTGATAAAAGAGACAACTAAATGTCAACAAGCCAAACATTAGCCACCTTTAGCTTAGCTTGGTGACATGAAGTCCAGCACCGCAATGCAGCATGTTTATAATATTATGTTAACTTTTTTACCTCAGTCAATTGCATTACCCTTAAACAATTATACAATTGTTGTTAATTTGAGGAGATAATCCTGCTTATTTTCTTTATTCCAAATACCAATGGAAAAAACCCATTGGCTTTTTGTCAAGGGAGCCCTTGTTATGCTATCTTCCGGGTCATCCTGCAAAAATCTGTCATCACTGCACCACCCTAAAGGAGGATTAGTAAGTTAAATAAACATGCACCCTTACAGTAACTTTATTAAGCAAACAGCTTTAGCTTAGCATTAACTACCAAGTTCATACCCTCTAGAGAGAATCGATAGAGCTCATTGGCCATGTCAGGCACCAAGTCTTCTTCGGGGCTGCACTGACGGAGGTAGGAGAGCCTCTTGATGAAGTCTGTAACCACGTCATTGATATCCTCCCCATACTGTGCGGAGTCCTTCGGATGCAGCATGCGTTTGTTCAGCATCACCCTCAGGTTGTACCACCTCTCCCCCTCCCTCGGGACACAAATACAGTCACAAGGACTCAATCACAACAGCTTTGATTAATATTGCTTACATTTATCAAGTCATACTATATCTGGTGAAAAAGTAATGGTTTTCATTCAGATATATAGTCTGTATGTTTGCAGAATTAACTGATATTTCATAGGGACCAAATTAAAAACAATGCTTCCAAATCCAAGGCAATATTCTAAGCTAAAGGTGCAAAAAAGAAAGTATGACAAAGCCTGTCTTGCTGCATTCAAATAGAATTTGGTGGGAGTCAAATAATAATTATAATAATAATACATTGTATTTGTCAAGCGCAGTGGTAAAATAAAAATAAATAAAAGTTGAATAAAAAATCGAACTAGTAAAACAAAGCTTGGCACAAGGCCACAACATTAAAAAGAACAGTGTGTATTTGGTGTGTGAAATCAGACCTTTACACCCAATCAGATCAATTAAAAAGTGGACTCAACAAAGGACCTTAACGATCTTAATGGTCAAAGATTGGTGGAGATTTAAACATCAAACTTCCAATACTAGCTGGTCACAATCACCCATTCTCTTTTACATGACAAGACTTTGCCCTGGAAAACTCTTAACCCTTGTGCCCTCCTCGAATTTTCATCCTTTCGACACCTTCGTGGCAAAAATGTACACGCCCCAAAAAACTGCTATTAAAGAAATGCTAAATGCTAAGGTTTGAGGGGGGGGGTCTGACACTGAATGCTCTCTGGAGTCCAGCATTTCTTGGAGTTCCTCTGACCCTTCCTCTGAAAGTGGAGAGGACACTGAGGGTCCGGCCCACAGTGAGGGGAGAGAGAACAACGGAGGTTTTTCTCCCAGGAGCTGGGGAAAACCAGGGTGTCCTCACAGATTGTGAGAAGAAAGCCCCCCACAGCAGCTGCTGCTACCGTGGTGGTGGATGGTGGACCGGACCCTCAGTGTCCTCTCCACTTTCAGAGGGAGGGTCAGAGGAACTCAAAGAAATGCTGGACTCCAGAGAGCATTCAGTGTCAGACCCCCCCCTCAAACCTTGTGTCTTCTTCAGATGAGTCCTGCAGCTCGCTGGCCGATGAAGGCTGCAAGATTATTTCTGAAGTCTCTTCTGCACTGAAATGCTTCTTCATTTTAGTTCCTTCTCTTTGCTCCAGGTCTTTCTCCTTCTCTGCTCACTAATGAAATAAGCCCTTGGTCAAACTGCATGTTTATCTTTGTTTAAAACAAATATTGATGTATGATGATTTAATAGCAGTTTTTTGGGGCGTGTACATTTTTGCCACGAAGGTGTCCAGAGGGTGCAAAATGCATCACGAGAGTATACAAAACATGTAAGAGTAAACGACATTGGATTTCAAAAATTTGACTCAAAAGAAGACTTCTTGCAAAAATCCATGCCAAAAGCTGTAACACAGCTGAAATGATCACAAAAACAAAGTCAGGAAAAATGTACAAAAATGCCGAGGAGGGCACAAGGGTTAAGCAAGTTTCTCAAGTTTTTACAATGTATTGTTTGCACATGGTCCAGTGGTCGTGAGGAAATGTGAATGAAGCATTGCAACAGTTTTTAAGAGTCTTACTCTGTGAAAGGCCCATAGCCGTATCCCCTCATATCCCGATATTCCTTCCACGCGGACAGGTCTCCTCGGGTGGGGAACTTCTCGTCGTTCCTCAGCACTTCCTCCAGCAGCTGTGGAGTGTTCACTGACACGCTCTTCTGTCCCTCTCTGTATATGTGCCCATATCGCTGCTTGTTATAGATCTGATGGTGGGCAAAGTGATGCAAGAAAGATGAGTGAACAGAGAAACCTGTGTGTAAGCAGAGGTAATCCTTTAGGAGCTAAGGAGAAACGAATAAAAGTCAGCGCTGAGCCTCAATCATCAATGTTACAAACAACAGAAAAAAAGGCCAGAAATCTCATGGACTCTGAGCTGAATTTCAATAGTCAGATTAAGACAATTACTTACGTCTGCATACTACCACCTGAAGGATATAAGGTATCTAGGAGTAAAGGACTAATGTCAAAGCAGGATTTGGAGTCTGGATCTTCAGTAGACTCGACTACTGTAATGGTGTCTTCACAGGTCTCACTAAAAAATCTTATCAGACGGCTGCAGCTGATTCAGAACGCCGCTGCTCGAGTCCATACTAACACTAAGAAAGTGATCACTCCAGTCCTGAGGTCTTTACACTGGCTTCCTGTCTTTCAAAGAATTGATCTCAAAATACTGCTGCTGGTTTATAAAGCATTGAATGGTTTAGGGCCAAAATATATTTCTGATCTCCTGCTACATTATGAACCATCCAGATCTCTCAGGTCTTCTGGGATGTTTCTGCTTTCAGAACGAGTCAGAACTAAACATGGAGAAGCAGGGTTCAATAAAGGTCCATCTTCTTCATCTTCTTCTTCTTCAGTTATTATGCTCCAAACATCTAGAACAAACTCCCAGTAAACTTCAGGTCTGCTGCAACTGTTTTCAATCAATGCTGAAGAATTTTCTTCTTGCTGTTGCTTTCGCCTGCTCTTTGCTTCTTCATGTTTTTCATTTTTGTAAAGGACTTTGAATTACCTTATGTTGAAAGGTGGTATATAAATAAACTTGCCTAAGCAATCTCCTGAGGAAAGGAAAATAAATAAATGGTTCCGTAAAAGCCAAAATGTTAAAATATCCCATTGATGTGTTGCGTAAAAACAGTGCATGTTCCTGCAGACAATCCTCAGTGAGTCAGCTGAGACCGGCTGTTATCTGGAGGTGACTATGGAAACAAAAGTAACACAAGCAGCCTGACATGTTCTATAATGCATTCTTGCTGGAGGTGAATGCACTCAAGCAGGTCAACCAAAGTGAGAGCTTATCAGGGATTTCTGGAATGCATGCAGGGAAAAATAATCTGGCATTACTGCCCTGCTGCCAACCCTAACCCTAATGTGTGTCGTCCAGATATCATGCAGTGCACTGCAGCCTACCTGTAGCTCATGCAAACGGTTGTAGAAGCCCTGAAACACCATCCTGTAGATCAGCTCCAAGAAGCTGATATTAGGCAGGTCCTCCACAGTCCGAGGCTTGTCCTGGAAAGCAGAGAGGGCCCCAGGGGCAGGAGAGGAGCTTCCCACCCCCCTGGAGCACAATCTGCCCACAGAGTTAGGGTATGAAGGCAACAAGCGTCCATTCCTCTGCACCAGAGCCCGGCACAGCCATGCAGCCATGATGAGAGCAGAATGGAAAACACAAGGCTCCTGTTACATCCCAGAGGCCTGCTCAGCAAGGAGGGGCAAGGTTCCTCACAAGGTTTAACCCTTACAGCACCAAGGGGCTATACAGAATCCCATACATCTGTAGTGCAATATTTCAAGCCTTTTCTTTGGCAATATCTTGTTTAATATAACCTTGTGCTTCCAATAAATCATTGTTGGGAAAAGTGCTTTGTAAAAAATAAAATAAATAAAGAGTGGTATTTCTGTGGCACATATCCAGGAAAGCAGAGACTTTGTAGGATCTGGTGTATAGCTTCTTCCTGTGACAGTAACAATTAATGCGAAGGACTGATTAAAAAAAAACGTTTGCTGCTGAAAAGTTGCAATTTCTGTTAGTTGGACCAGTTAATGTATTAGAGGGAACATATTATGCTAATTTCCAGGTTCATATCAGTATGTAGTGTCTCTACTGGGACATGTCTCCATGCTTTAATGTTCAAAAAGCTCTTTATTTTTCTCATATGCCTGTGCTGCAGCACCTCTTTTCACCCTCTGTCTGAAACCAGAGCCCAGTCTGCTCTGATTGGTTAGCTGGCCGGATCTGTTGTGACTATGTTACAGAAGTAAGCAAAGGAGCACAATGGAGGCGTTTCAGGCCATCCTATATAACCAAGTTACATACATTTTTGTCCATTTACATGCACAAAAACCTATATAACAGACTACAGGAAATGGAAAACCCCAAAAACACAATAGGGCCTTTTTAATGTGTATGTGGTAAAAGCAGTTGAAGTGGAGGCATTAAAGTCATTTCACTGTGAAATGATTTGTGTAAGATGAAAGCAGTTGAAATATAATTTGAAGGAAGAGCGATGAAAGTAATTTAAATGTAATAATTGAAGGAAAAGAGATTAGGATAGTTGAAGAGTTATTTAAATGCAAGAGATGAAAGCTGTTGAAATGAGCCCCGAGTTGAACCGGATCTAGGCAACACTCAGTTAAACAACCATGTCAGAACAGGTAGTCCATTTTTGTAATTATTGTTAGGGTTTTTGACTGGCAAAACAATAATATAAAGACGTTATCTTGGACTCTGAGGAACTGGGATGGACATGTTTCACCATGTGCTTTTTTATAGATTAGACATTTATTCACTGAATCTGGAAAATAATCAGCCGATTAATCAATAATTAAAATAATTGTTAGCTTCAGCCCGTTTAATAAAAAATGACATGACCGTCAAGTTTGTTAGAGTTGTATATCATTTAAGTAACAGAGAATATAAGCAGTTATGTTATTCATGTTCACTGATTAGCTGCCGTCACATGTTGTGTAATAAAGACCTGCCAATGAATGGGACTTGCTTTTGTCTACATGGACGTGGACTACGAACTGTGCCTTTAAAACATGCGTGCCGACATGCTGAGTCATGGTCTGCTGGTTACAAGATGAGGAGAGATTAAACAAATGTTTTTCAAGATTAAGAAAGTTCTTTAAACCTTACTTCCTGTGGAGCTCTAGGGAAAGTATGTGCCATTAATGTGATGGAATGCAGTGAAAACTAATGTATTCGTTATGAATCACATACAATTACTTATAAATTCCATAAACTAGATAGAAGTGTAAAAACAGTGTTTTTCACATTTCTCTTTATTCAGTAATCACTCTCCAAACACTGTGCAGTCCTCTGTCATTATTTCATCTGGGCAACATTGTCTATAGATCCTGCGGGGTCCATTTTGTGCAGCAGGAAGTGTCCCTGCACCTGAGCGGCGCTGATCTCAGAGTGCACGGCCAGCGCCTGCTCTGCAAAGCGGTCCGCTTCAGAGGCAGGCTCCTCCGGGTAGAACCTCCAGAACATCTGAGTGAGCTGCCGGTGGGTGCAGTTCCCGATGTACTGCTTCAGATCCACACGGCCGGGCCGGACCAGCGCCGGGTCCAACCTGCAGAGAGTGGCAGTGAACGTCACAGAAAATACTGGGTCAAACTCACCAGGGATGTCAAAGAACGTATTCTTAGGTAGCGACATTGAAGTTGTACTGTCCATTTTGAAAAAAAATGATGTTGCTGGGTAGTTGTTATAGTATATATTACTTCAAACCAGTTTAAATATTTTAAAGCTGCTTTTGTATATATTTTAGCCACAAGAGGGTAGCATATGAAAGCTAGAAGCACATTCTTTAACCTTGTAAAGCTGTAGTGTCTATGTGTTAGCAAACTGTTGTTTATACATCCAGTAGACACAGAGTGACTTAAGCATTCACACACAAGTCACATCACAAAAAAAATGGAGCAGCTTTCCGTTTTTTCTTTTAAATCAATTCATAGAAATGTCAACCACTTCGTAGTTTTTTTTCTTAATTCATTTTCTACTTATTTTTTTAATAGTATTTCCAATTTGGTTTTAGTTTTTTTATAGTATTTACAAGTTTTGACAATTGGTAGATCTGACCTTGGAGTCGTTTTGTAAAGGTTAATGACCAAATAGCTGCTGAACAGTTGTTCCTTAGGGGGTCTTTGTGGACGTCAAAATCATGGGTTTATTTGCATTAAAGATAAAAACAGAAGTTATTTTCTCTGCTATTTGATTTTAGGGCTGTCAAAGCTCCAAGGAAGACAAATGATTTGGAGTAGGATAGCAGCAGAGATAATATGCCCTGTGTAGCACATATTATACAGCGGCCCTCTGTGATAGCGGCATAGTCGATGCTTCAGCTAAACGTCGGGAAAATAATCGGAGTACATGCCAATAATTTAAAAGAAAATCATGTTTTAATAAAGTAAAAAACCGTCTGATTTCGCTCACCGGTTTGTCATTATTTCTTTATAACAAAACCACATGTACATGTTTTATCTACTAGTAAATACTAGTATTTTGAACTTGTGATTAATCATGGTTAATGACGCAATTACATTTTGTAATCAATCGATGGCACTAATTTGATCTAAGTGATAGAGATGTTGTCCTGGTTGTTGTTTTTTGGCTTGGACACCAACCCTTGTTTCCCAGGTATAGTGTTAACAAATGTTAATCCAACAGTACCTGTCAATGAAGTTGGTGGTCATAAAAACGATTCTGGCCTCAGAGGAAGCCACTCCGTCCAGAGAGTTGAGCAGGCCGCTGAAGGTCAGTCTGCCCATCCCCTGGTAGGCCAGAGGGTCTGCAGGAGGAGAGGAAAGGGATTCAAAAATATGAAACACAAAGACAGTCTGTCAACCTCAGCTTTTCAATTTGCCGTCAGTCGGTAGTTATTTAACCTCTTTATACTATAGTGTCTTGCATAATGAATGGAATTTTACAATACATATCTTCAGTGGCTGCTTTTACTAAATGAGTTTTTCCACAGCAGATATCTCCAATTCAGTACACACACAAACTTTCCAGTCTAATTACTATGTTTATTCAGAAACTTTTTATAGAGGGCTTGTTCATATATTGTTCATAGCCTGATATATATCACATTATATTCCTAGAAACATGGCGAATATTTATTTTCTGATTTAGTTTTTAAGACATGTACATAATTCCCTCTATTATGCTCTTCTTTATGTTACTGTTGTTTCCTACAAACAAACTGACCCCAGGTCCCTCCCAGCTGCTTACTCTCAGTGGGCAGCAGGTCTCGGTTGACGAAGGCTGCGTCGACGTCCTCCAGCAGGATGATGCTCTGCTGGGGGGCCACGCTCAGCAGGTGGTTCAGCCGGTCGTCTGACAGGCTGCGGTCGCTCAGACTCATCAGACAGATGCTGTAGCCCAGCTCTCCAGCCAGTGCCGTGCTGCAATGTGAAGGGCGAAAAGGTGGAGGGGAGGATTGAAGTACTCAACACAGCCGTCAAAGTCACACACTCTAAGCAGGAAGGGTGGGAATCCAAAGCACACTCACATAAAGCTGCTCTTCCCACACCCTGGGGGGCCGTACAGCAGATATCCTCTTCTGTAGGGGATGCCTGCAAAGAGAACATTTATTATAGAAGCATGATCATACAGAACACAGTAAAGGTGAATTTGTTTTTTAAACTTTCTTTCAAAAACATGTAAAATTAGAAAGAACATATATAAGATACATTCGCTTTTGAATGTTGTGACAATATATTCATAACTTTCATGTGATAAACAACGGAGCATTCAAAAAATCCTGCATTGACACAAAAATGAAAAAACTCAAAACTAAAATGCTCTTTCTGTTTAATAAATGTTTTTTCTATTTAAAAACTTTAGTATATTTGTTGCAATAGATGCAAAACATAACAAATATTAAGGATGAAAAATAATTTCTACAAACTTGGAAATTGTATTGTCCACAGAAATAATTACTTAACTTAATCATCTTTTTATAGAATTCATTCACTGAATATAATTCATTCAGTGAATGAATGAAGATCCTCTGTTTTAAAAACTCTGCTCAGTTGATGCATTCAAGTGCATATAGGAAACTGAACTTGCATAACAAGACTCTTAAATGTTGTTAATGTCAGTGAATGCCCCAACAAGAAGGACTTTATAGACACAACAATGAAAGAAACTATGAATGATATAAGCAGGCAACAGAAAGATAAATCACTCAAACACTGCTTCCATAAGCACTGAGTGAATATCCCACCTCTGTCTGTGTACCACTTGGGGTTTCCGATGAACTCCTTCACATCGTCTACGATCCGTTCGGCCACGGCCTCCTGCAGCACCACAGAGCTGAGGGGTCGGCGTCGCCGCGGAAACCCAAATGGCCTCCACTCTGCGCCCATGGCTGTGTACATCACTGTCCGTCCCTCTTCCTGCTTCAGGGCCAATTCCCTCGCTGCAAAACATGATAGACAACCAGTGGCGTTTTTATATGTACAAAAGTGGTGGGGCACGAACAAGTTAGATGTGTATATATAAGCTTCTGGTGCTTTTTTAAACTCATAAACAAATAGCTGTAGGCTATCCATGGTTCCGATAGAGAGGGGGGAGGAAAACACAGACACTCATCACCGAGGTCACAATATCAATCGATCCAGCAGAGCAATAGCCTATAGGCAAAACACAGAAGATCAACAAAAGATATGACATAAAATGAACTTACCAAAGCTGAAGTAGATGGTCAACTTCATTCATTTTCTTTCCGTTTTAATGATTTTAATCGCGATACGCTGCTCTCTCTCGTCTCCTCTTCACAACTACACTTTTCGCGGCACACGTACTTACAGCCAATCAGCTCTGAACTATGAGATTACGTTTTGGTGGGGTTGCCAGCACTTTGCCCCTATGGTGATTATTTTTAAGCGGCACACATTGAATACAAAAAGACTCTGAGCATGCGCAGTGTAGTTTTTACAGCACCCATTCACTTTGACAGCAGAGAGAGGGGCTTGCCCCACATCGCTCAACACGGCTCAATAGGCACACTGTGGACACTAATTAGAAGAATGCAGACTAAAACAGCAATGTACAGACGAATCAGATGACTAAACATGATCTTAAAATATATTTTAACATGTATTTTTTTTGCATATTTTGGAATTCTTATTTTCATTGCTTTCGGCTGACACTAGGTGGGGCTGTGCACCTGCCCCTAATGACGAGTCGCCACTGTAGACAACTGCACTGAATCACCTCAAAATGGAAAAGAGACGCAACACAAACCTAGTATTCTGCATCTCTGTTACATGCACACACTGCAGAGCTGCGTACACCTTTACCTTCTTGTAGGATGTTAAAGAAGATTTGTCTGTCCCTGCCTAAAGCAGTGAAGGTTACAGACTCCCACGGGGTGCCGGTGTGCAGATCCACCATCTGCTTCTCCCTGGTCCTCTCCACCCTGATCCACTTCCTGCCGTACCTGCAGAAGACAATACCTGACAGTGTTAGAGGATGTAATGTTGACAGAGAGAAGCCATAGAAACGGAATTAAAGCTGTAAAAATGGTTATCAGTTTAAGTATATTGGTATCATGCTGAAGTTATGGAAGCCCTGATAGGAAAGTGAGAAAAAAAACACTGGTGAAACACTTTTCTACTGTAAGTCTGATTTCAATTATTTTCTCTCCTGTATTTATGATCAGAAAAAAGTTTTGTTAAGTTTCTTTTTTTCTTATAACTTCCTTAATTGTTTTCATCCGTGGAATAGGTTGAGAAAACAAATTGCCACAAGACACTGAAATACACCAGAACCCTATTTTCTAACAGACTAACAGCATTCATGTTTTCCATAATGGCAGAACATTTCAAAGTGAAATTAAAGACAAGAGAGTAATTTTTTAAAACGTTCTAACACACAAAAAACGGTATGTTTTTTGTATCTTGTGTTTTAGTCTTATTTGAACATGGGGAAGTGGTGCACTTCAGCCTCTAGTGGTCTGATTAGGTATTACATCAACAAACAATAATGACACCTGCCCTACTTTTTTTTACCCATTCCACATGTTTATTTTAAAAGAAAGACAAAAAATAGAATTTAGAAAATAAATCTTGGTTAAAATAAATCCCCCCAACCTGTTTCACAGATTAAAAAACTATTCAGATACATATTAGAGTGATTAACCTGGCAAACCCTTGTATTAGCCTGTTAATCATGATTTAATAAAGACGGGAGAGAAAACTAATTAAAAAAATTAATTACTAAATATATCACCAGGTGTTTTTCTAATTTGCCTCTCAGGGCTTCCATATGAAGTTGATTTAAAGGAGGTATATTAAGAGGACTCTTCTGACCAGATGATGTGGTTCCCGGGGCTCGGGTGGAAGTCAAACTGCGTGTGAACCCGTCCGCTCTCATGGGCCAGGTAGGAGGTCTCCACGCTCAGGTGTTGGGTGTGCTTGGCGTGTTTGGTGATCCAGCTCAGCAGCCAGTGGTAGCTCTTATCCCTGCTGGGGACCTCCAGAGTGATCATGTAGTTCCTGCGGAAGAAGATCATCCCAACCTGGGCGCTTTTCCTGGCCACTGCCATGGCTGTCCCAATCCCCACCAGTCCGAACCCAGCCCCGAAGTAAGGGTTGTCCTTCAGGCCGTCCAGAAAGTCTGACAGGGGCATGATGCTGATGTCTGCACAGCCCCAGTGGAACCACACTCTATAGTAGTTTTAAAACCTTTTATAAGCACACACCTTCAGGCAAAGTGCAAACTCATCTGATCTGTGTGGCAAACTCATTTGATGACAATCCAGAGACTACACTGATAGTATGATATACATCTGAGAGTAGCTGAAGACCCGATGCCCAAAATGGAAATATTATAAAATAAATACCAATTGATGCTATTTTCTAATAATAAATTCGGTCATATATAAATAAATAATAAGCTAACATCTTACTGACTTGCCTTATTTGTCTTCATCTCATACTGCCGTTTTAAAGGCTATGGTTTCTAGTGTAAACAGCCAACTCAAATCCACATGCGTAGTTGAATGAATGCGACCTCTACTACACTTCCTGTGTTCGGCAAATATAGTTCCGACTGCTCGCTTGCCTTCGAACATTCATTCCGTGTCCCTGTTAGTCTTATCTTAAAATAATGTTGCACGCAAGCTATTGTGACTAAGATAAATATGACCATAAATAACATAGTTTGTGCATTTTTCTGTAGCTTTACCGACCCTACAGGACAATTAGTTGCTCGTAGGAACTAAGAAATTAGCAGTTTGCGACCAAGAGGCTAACTAAGGATAGCTTAGCTAACGTTAACTGCGATGTTGTTACCGTATTATTACCACTTTCTACCATCATAAAGAAGTAAGTGATATTTAGGTTACTACCTCTCAGTATTAAGGAGGACACGTTCCTAACTAACACTCAGATGGGTTTTACGAGCTGGATGCTGTTGGCTGGTAAAGGTTGATGTTGTGTTTGCCAGATAGAATGGACCGCGGAAACCCAGGCAGTAGGTTCCCATTCAGTTTGGAAAGAAAATAACGATTCAATGTCTTACAATGTAGTGGCATTTTGTAGATAATGAACTGACAATCAGAGGGGGAAAGAAGTACTCAGATCTTAGAAGAACCACAGTGTAGGAATACTCTGCAGTGTTACAAGTAAAAGACTTCTATTCAAAATGTTACTCAAGTAAAATACAAAATCATAGTCAATATAGTATAATCAATATACAAGCACCAAAAGTACTTATTATGCAGATTGGTCCATTTCAGAATAATATATATGATATGTTTTATAATTATTTATGCATTAAAGTGTTATCAAAGCTGGTAAAGGTATTTACCTCTGAATGGTAGTGGTGTAGAAATACCCTCAAAATTGTACTTAAGTACAGTACTTGAGTAAATCTATTTAGTTTCTTTACACCACTGCTCACAATTAATCGTCTTATAAGTTATAAGCTTATAAGTTATACGTCACTGTAGATACTGTAGTTGCACAGTTTAGTTTAACACATTCAAGGTTCAAGGTTTTTATTTTATCATACGAACATAGCTACAGTGTAGTTATGATGATGAAAATCGGTCACAGAAGAGATATTGGTGTTGACCATAAATTAAACGCCAAAAAGGTAGGCTATATGGTTTATTGTCTTATGGGACTTCAAATAATTTAACGGGTGTGAACTTTAACCTTAAATAACTGTAAAATATTGGAAATCTGAGATATGTTTCTGATTGCATGAATAGGCCCTATTGTTGCATTTGAAAAAAAATATATATATATAATAGAGCCATTGTTCCTTCGGACCATCCACGCCATCTACACCTATCTGCAGCTCTTATTGGAGCTAGATTGTACTGAAATGATAGGTCCTCTATGATAACTGACACAAGTGTGGTTGTGAAAATTCCACATGAATCCCAATTGAACACCCTGTCATTTTGTACTTTGTATAGTATGTGCTAGGTTTTAGTATTATGTATTAATATTACAAGCCATTAAGTGCTTAGAATGCATTTATAATCCTCACAGAACCACTGTGTTTCTACCATTCTACTCATTTTGGCACTGAATAAATAAAGATTTGCTTGAAATTGGAAATCTAAAAACCGCTTTCACCTATATGATTATAGTGTGCACTTTATAATGATTTTAGATTGATCTGTTACAAATGTTTGTCTTCTTTGTTTCAAAATCTACCAAAACTATATTCTGTACTGTTATTTCAGATAAAATGGCCACCGTGGAATCTAATCGAGTTGAAACATGTACTCCATCCAGCAAAAAACCATTGGGGAACTACAAGTGTTCTCAATGCAGTGAGGTCTTTTCCAAGCCAGGTGTCTTGAGACGCCACTTCAAAAGCATCCACAGTGGACAACATGACCCTGAAGGCCCCCTCCCCTGCAGTGAACAAGGCTGCCACTTCAGCAACACAGGACGTCAGGAATATCAAGCCCACCATGGTCTATCTCTTATTCCTTGCACATTCAAGGCTTGCAATTACTCATTCCTCACACATGAGGAGATGGAGAGACACTCGCAGGGCCACATGCCCTTCGGCTGCTTTCAGTGTCAGTTTGTAACGTTCAATTTAAAAGACCTGAGGGACCACCTCCTGGAGCATTTCCCACCTAACGCTCAAGGTAAACACAGACACTATAAAGAATTGGTGTTATGTTACAAAAATGAAAAATGTTGTCCTTCTTTCTATTAACATGTGCTTGGTTTTCAAAAATAGCACATGTATGGGTTTGTTGGCCATAATTCTGCGGCTGTGTCACTGAGATGTAGATTTTCACCATTTTGGCACATCTGTCCACAGGTAAAGACACTTCAGCCACTACTGTATGCACTAAAGAAAGCCACAAGCCCCAAATGTCAAGCAGGACAAAAAGGAAACTGATATCCGACCCATCTTATGAATCATCAATACCAGACGACATGAATAAAGAACAGTCTGAGAGGCAAAGGCAACATATGAAAAGAGTGAGAAAAGCAGTGAAAAGAGACAAACCTTCAGCAGTGGACGCTGAAGCACCTCCATCCAAAGGTACGCACACCAAACGGCTTCATATTTCATAGTGAGTAGTTGATATTGTAGTTATTATATATAGTGAAGAGTGATTAATGCTCCAAATAACAAAGTCCAATAGCATTGTCGGCCTACAGGGGCACATTCAGCAGGACCCTATTACCCATTATATTGGAATTGTTGTCAATGGCGCCTCTACAGCTGTATGCTTAATTGAATGCCCCTTTCAATAATGGATTTTATATAGGCAACTAAAGCCCATGCTAAGAAGAAATGTCCTCATACCTAAAGCTATATAGTTTTAAACTCCTTTTATTTGTTTTCAAAGCCCTAAATGGGCTGGCTCCGGCCTATATAGCCAACTCCTCCATCGCTACACCCCAGCCAGAGCTTTAAGGTCTGCTGACCAGCTGCTGCTGATAGTGCCCAAGACCAGGCTCAAAACCCGAGGGGACCGAGCCTTCGCAGCAGCTGGCCCTAGGCTCTGGAATAGTCTGCCCCTCCATGTGAGGTCGGCCCAGACCCTAGGGGTTTTAAATCCTCACTAAAGACACACTTCTTCTCCCTGGCCTTCTAGTCAGAGCGGAGCATGACACCTGACTATTCCCTTGTTTTTGTTTTTTATATTTCTGTTGTAAATTATTGTCTTTTATTGTGATTGTAGTAAAGTGTTTTTGTTACATGTACAGCACTTTGGCTCGACCAAAAATCGTTTTTGAATGTGCTATATAAATAAAACTTGATTTGATTTGATTTGATAGTGTTTCTACATTAAGCAGCTATTATCAATACTTGTATCAATATTTCCAATGATGATGTGAAAACAGTTTTGAAGGAATTGATCGGTGCGAAGGACCCACAGAGCACAGGCTTTACAGAGCTTTTAATTCAATTTCAGCTCACTGTTTAGGTCTCCAGCCCTCAAGTTTACATTTTTGTTTCATCCTTGCTTTTATCACAAACTGTGTCACTATGTCAAAATTAATTCCATATGTCCTTTTCCCTCAGAGTACCTTGCGGAGGGATCAGAGCGCACCTATCGCACCCACACCTGCCCCAAGTGTCGTCGCTGCTTCAAGATGCGCTCCCACCTGCAGGAGCACCTGCATTTACACTTTCCTGACCCCAGCCTCCAGTGTCCCACCTGCAAGCGTTACTTCACCAGCAAGAGCAAGCTTCGCATACATCGACTCCGTGAGGCAGGTGAGAAGCTTCACCGTTGCCACTTGTGTGAATATTCTGCAGTGGAGCGGAATTCAATCCGGCGCCACCTTGCCAGCGTGCATGCTGACGAGGCAGAAGGCGTGAGTGACAGCTATCCCTGCCCAACCTGTAGTCAGCGCTTTCACCAGAGCAGGGTGCTCAAGGCCCACATGAAGACACACAACATCCTATCAGACAGCAAGCCAGTGGCCTGCTTCCAAGAGGGGTGTTCTTTCCAGAGCTCCTCGCCCAAAGACCTTCTTAAACACTCTGCCGAGGTGCACGGAGTCAAGGTTGTAGAGTGTCGTCATCACGCCTGCGGTGCCATCTTTCAAAGTGACACAGGCATGGAGGCTCATTATCGGACGCACCTGGCCTACCACTGCTCACAGTGTGACTTCTCTTGTTCCAATAAAGCTGTCTTCCTCCAGCACCAGAGGAACGGTCACCCAGGAAACGACCGGCTTTGCTGTGACTTTTGCTCCTTCGTCACATTCAACCCCGTGGAGTTTGAGCAGCACGTTGGACATTTGCACGCCAACGAGAAGATCCATCGCTGCTCTCAGTGCAGCTACGTGACCTCGCATAAAAGGGGCTTGAAGAGACACATGCTGATGCACAGTGGTAAGATACAATAATTACATTTTAAGCTATGTTGTTTGGTTAGCTTTAATAACTTTGGCGCAACATATTCTGATTTGTTCTTATTTTGTGTTACAGGTGAGAAGCCCCACAAGTGTAGCCAGTGTGACTTCAGGTGCAGAGACGAGTCCTACCTCTCTAAACATATGCTCACTCACTCAGAAGACAAGAACTTTATGTGCGCCGAATGTGGATACGTCACTAAATGGAAACACTATCTGAATGTCCATATGAGGAAACATGCTGGAGACCTCAGGTAAATACTTCAGTTGTTTGTCATATAAAGGTTAGTTGTGTTTTCATCTTGGTATTATTAATACACTGCTGGGTACACATAATTAACAAAACATTAAGATTAAAGCAGATAGACATTGTTTAACAGATTCTTCTATACAGTGATTTGTTGCTTATTTCGTCCATTTTGAAAAAATTGGTCGAACTCAATTGAAAAATGTACAGTAAAAAAATACCACCTTGGGAATTACTGATATTATCTGTACTATTTATTAGTAATGTGTGTTTGTAGTTGTAGAAGTCTCTGCTCTGTATATAACATAGGGAAGGTGGTGATATAAAATGGGTAAGGGGTTAGTATAAATATTGATATGACTAATCTTCCTGTCTGCTGTCCTAGGTATCAGTGTGACCAGTGCTCCTACCGTTGTCACCGCATGGATCAGCTCAATAGCCACAAGTTACGACATCAGGCCAAATCACTCATGTGTGAGATCTGTGCTTACGCCTGCAAGCGCAAATATGAGCTTCGCAATCACATGTTGGCCAAACACTCTGGAGAGGAGAAACAGCCATCCGTCTATAAGTGCAAGTACTGCACATACACTACCTGCTACAGACAAGCCCTTCAGAACCACGAGAACTGCAAACACACCAAGCTGAAAGAGTTCCGCTGTGCGCTCTGCTTCTATTCCTCCTTCAGTAGCATCAGCCTCTTCCTGCACAAGAGGAAAGCTCATGGATACGTGCCTGGGGACAAAGCATGGCTGGAGAACTATGCTGCAAAGGAGAAAGAGAGGAATTCTACCGAGTTCTTGCAGGACTTTTACAATAAACCCTCAACAGCCAATGAGCAGTCTGAACCATCCACCTCTGAAGGACATCCACCTTCTGAAACAGAACAATCCGATATTCCTAACTCAGTAGATCACAAAGAATCCGTAGTTGGTACACAAACTGTGGATTCTGTGGATGTTTTCGATGTTGTTTCTCGAAAGGTTGTCAATGAAGGTGTTTCAGACAATCCTCCAGCTGGGAACGATCCTGAGGAGTACTGTACTCTTGTTTTAACAACACTCTCAACGGCTGACTATCAGAACCCCTCTTTGCAAAATCAAGAAGACAGTTGTGCAAAGAAAACCCCAAGCTTGTCCAATTTAAACTCCAATGTCTCTGACACATCCCAAGAGAAAGCATACGTCTCTACATCTTCCTCAGAGGAAGACAATGTAGCTATGGCAGATGCAGAATGTGAACAAAGTGACTTAGACGAGAATGATACAAGTCAACCAGTTGAACCTGGGGGGTGTCAAACACCTGAGGTGGAGAATGAAGGTGGACCAATGAGTTCCACGTATCCAGCTGAACAAAATCAGCCATTAGAATCTGAGATCCGTCTAAAAGCTATGAAGAAGCACGACAAGGACCAGGCAGAGGCCATGGTTCTTGAGGGACGGGTGCAGATGCTTGTTGTGCCAACTGAAGACGTTTATCGTTGCGACAAATGCTCTTATGTAACCAGTAAGGAGACCGCTTTGAAGTACCACTGCCAAGCTTTGTGTAAAGGTAGGATAAAGGGACACAAATGCCAAGCCTGTGGTGCACAGTTTAAACAGAGGCGAGGCCTTGAAAGCCACCTTGCAAAGAAGTGCCCAGCCATTCCACGAAAAACAAGGACATTTGTAGGAAATTCAAATAAAGCAGAAGACAACTCTACTCTAGGCCAGGAAGGATCCAAAAAACTAGATGAGGAAACAAATTCCAATCAGACAGAGCTTCTATCTTCGCAAAATAGTCTTTCCTCGGATTCAAGCGATCAGGAATTTGATCAGCAAGAACAAGAAGATTCATCCAGTGAATCAGGACAGCAGCAAAGCACAATTCTGAAAAAAAAGCTTTTGAAAGTTAAACTTTCCAACAAGTTTTCTAGTAACAAACAAAGAAATGTCCAACTGCCGAAGTCCCTTTTAGCTAAAAAAGATGGGAAATTTGAATGCAAGCTGTGCACTTTTTCATCAGTCAGACTTGCAACAGTCGAACGGCACCTGTCAACCTGCAGAAAAATCATGAGTCAGATCATTCCAGAAGTGGAGGATGAGGGTTCTAGCAAGTCGGTCAAAGGAAAAGAGGACTTGGCGGAAGACCACAATGGCAGAACTGGGAAAGTTTCTGAGAAACATCCAATCTTCTCTTGTCCAAGCTGCGCATTTAAGTGCAATCAGAAAAGGGCATTAGACAGTCATGAAAAGAGAGGCTGCCTGAAGCCAGACGAAGTCCAATGCGCCATGTGTTCATTTGTAGCCAAATCTCAATTGTCTATGACCCGTCACATCCTGTATGCCCATGACAAAAAGAAGAGTGGTGGTGCTAAACGTTTGCAATGTCAGCAGTGCACCTTCACCTGTAAACAGGACCGATGCATGACGCAGCATATTGCACTCAAACACAAAGGCGCACAACCCCACCAATGCCGGTTTTGTCCTTTTAGCACCACAAGGCGCTATCGCTTGGAAGAGCACGAGTCTCTTCACACAGGAATCGGCCGTCACAGCTGCGATATGTGCGACAAAACTTTTGGGGCTGTGACCAAATTGCGCCAGCACAAGATGCGTATCCACGACAAGCAGCCAACACACTTCTGCTCACTCTGTGACTTCAGTGGCTACACGCTTGACGATGTAAGACGTCACAATCTCAGGTGCCACACGGGGGAGCTTCACCACGCTTGCACTCATTGTGATGCTCAGTTTAGTACAGAGGCTGCATTAAGAAACCACTGTAAACGTGTGCACCAGCTCCAGGTTAGTTTTGCATGTAAGCAGTGTGAGTACACATGTGGAAGTGAAGTCACATTGAAGACTCACCAAGAGAGCAATCACCTTCAGGTGAAGTGCAACACCTGTAAGGAGTCTTTTCGAACAAAGGAGAGCCTTGTGATACATCAAAGAAGCCACCTGGCACATCAGTGTCAGTTGTGTCCCTTTGCTTCCAAAACAAGGCAGCTGTTGGCACAACACCTTCTGCGCGAACACGAGGACGGATCTCCGGAGGACAAGCCTCTCAAGTGCAGCTCGTGTCAGTTTGCTTGTCGGCATCAGCTGGTGTTAGAGCAGCACCTCCGTTCACATGGAGGCAAGCGCCTGTACAAATGCACAGACTGCGAGTATTCAACAAGAAACAAGCAGAAGATCACGTGGCACATTCGCATACACACTGGAGAGAAGCCGTACAGCTGTGAGCAGTGCAGTTACACCTGTACTGATCCGTCTAGATTGAAGGTACGTTTACAGTATGTTATTTATAAGATAAAAGTGCTGTATAAGAAGCCCTTAGGGCAATGTGAGAGAGGTCTAAAACGGTTTTCTGTCCTGAGTTGATGACGTGAGAATAGGTGATAAAAGGTTTTGCCCGAATACTTTATTTAACGTTCCTTATTTTCTTTCATCTGTATAAGAGGTGGGCGAAATGTTTGTTGTGGTAATACTCACTGTGGCCACATGAAGCTTAAGAGCTCCAAAACGTCATGTTCTAAATGGGACTAAAAGCATTTTCTTGCTAACTCAAAATATACATTATATACCTTGTGTAATGATTATATTCCTCTATACTATAATATGAAATTCACTGTATTTCCCAAAAGAGAGTGAAAATTATATATACTTTTTTAATTTGTCTATGTTTTATAATAACTTCTGCCACAGCTTCACATGCGGGTTCACCAAGAAGAGAAGAAGTACCTTTGTCCAGAGTGCGGCTACAAATGCAAATGGGCGACTCAGCTGAAGTACCACATGACCAAGCACACAGGTATCAGCAGGACATAAAGCTTGATGTTATATGACTTAATCACTTTTGAAAATGATGCAACTACTTAAACATTCCACATTGGCTCTGTCAACAGTTTTTTTTTTTTTACACAAAAAACACATTATTATTGTGGGGCAGGATATTTCTGTAAATCATTATGATGTTCAGTAAACTTAAGCCTATACTTTTAACACATAATATCTTTGCTATCATTTTTTGTTGCATGATTTTCACCTATATTCAAGTCTTTTAATCACTTCTTTGAATTCCATTTTGTAAGTGTAGATTACAGATTTAGTTTTGAGCATTTAATGCTGAATAACTTTTATTTTTCTATTTCAGGGGACAAGCCTTACGCCTGTGATGAGTGTGACTACCGCACTAACCGTGCGGATGCTCTCCGTGCTCACAGGGACACACAGCACTGCGACCTGCGGCCCTATGTCTGCGAGAAATGTGGCAAAGCTTTCAAGACTAGTTTTATCCTGAAAACCCACCAGCGCCAACACAGTGACGATCGGCCTTACACGTGCGGCTTGTGCCAGAAGGCCTTCCGGTGGCCAGCAGGTCTCAGACATCACTACCTCTCACACACCAATCAGCAGCCTTTCAGCTGCCGCCACTGCTCCTACAGAGCCAAACAGAGGTTCCAGGTGGTCAAACATTTGCAGAGGCACCATCCGGAGATGCCAGTGGAGCAGGGGGTGGAGAGGGACTCTGGAGCAGTAAGCCTAACCATTAAGGAGGCCTTGCAGGGGACACTGGATGAGAAACTAAAACAAATGGTGGAAGAAAAAGGAACAACCGACGAGGAACAGGAAGTAGATGAGGAGGTTTTACAGAGAAAAAAAACCCAGTGAGACAAAATGCTGATGAGAGGGCACAAAAGATGGAGTTGTCATGTGAGGTCACTACCAACAAAAGGAACAGCGACATAATTGTCGTACTGTACAAGGCTAATAAAACACATCAGTACAAAATACGTATATAGGCAGTCAGTAGATATGGTCACCGTGACGTCTCCCATTGGTTTGTGAACTACTGTTTTGAAACTCCAGGTTTGCCTTTAGCATTTTTTTTTTTTTTGCCAAGAGTGACCATATTTGGATAAGAGAGTGGAGCTGGGGAGGCATACGCATTGTTACGCTCTATCATGATTGGACAGTCACCCTAGTAGTGGCTTGTCAATCACAAGGTAGCACCGCCCTAAAACATACACTGTCTCTTGTTTGTTTTACTCTAAATATGATCCTCATTTACAAAATACACATCATGGTGTATTGAAGAAGACTTGAAATTAGAGATTGAATGTTTTCTGAGGAAATAAATCAAGTAGAGCCATTTTCGCATAGACTTCTATACAATTACACTTTTTTTTTAAATGATGCAATTAATACAAATAATTGTTATCGCACTTACTAGGCCAACTCTAGTCAATACATGTTATCAAGTGAGAGGGTGTGTATTGAAAGTAAGTTGTATTTGTGAAAAAATAAACCGTCTTTTTATGAAGTCATTTGATATTTTCTTGTAATAAAGAACTATTGTAGATAAAGTAAATAAATGACCTTGAACAGTGAATGTGTCATAAACATTTGCAGAGGACTGAATGTTGAACAATTCAGGAAATGTATTGCATGTTTTTACTGGCCTATATATACATACATCTACAATAACATCATTAAGAACATTACCTTGTGGAAATTGTACATTAGTGAATAGAAATAACTCAAGTCAATCTCAGATTAACCAACATGATGCTAAACTGTAAGTCATTTATAACATTAGGTTAATAATACTGGTATTTGGCAGTTTTTCACATTCCATTATTACACTTTCAGTTATTTCAGTAACTCACTTCTGCATACACACTACATGTTAAGGCAGACGTGTATATTTAGATTTTCTAGACATGCAGCACTCTACGTTCCTTTGTTTGCAGACAGCGACATTTTAAAAAGCTCTTAGGCTACTTTCATAAAAAGTTAAATAGACAATTGCACACATTTGCCATAAGAACAGGAATATATACACAATTCATTCCTATATAGAAAATGCCTATAATACTGCAAGGTATCTTTGGATCTTTAGTAATACTCTAATTGCTCGGCAAATTAGGTAAAGGAGATGCATCAACACTATTTTATAATGATACTAATTTAAATAAAATTTAAATAAAGTTCTCTATTAAAGAAATCTAATAGATTATTTTATGGAGTTATGCTGTACACAAAGTCAGATTTCTGACACGCTGATTGCTTTTTTAGGTTATCAAAAACCGATAAAACTAATAACTTTTCTGTTCCCCGACCGTTACCCTACTTCCTCCAGGCAAATATCCAATAACAGATTAAAGTTTGATGAAGTTTTTCTCTTGCTTCCCCAGCCAAGACCTCCACCTCCGACTTCATATCCTCAGATCTGACTTCTTCTTGTGAGTTCTGAGATGCTGATGTTGACGAAGAGGGAGGAGGGAGGGATGGCTGTTCCATCTTTAGAGAGTAAATGTATATGACGATATCCTGCAAATGGAAAGACATCGAGAAGAATTAGGTTTAGAAAAAGCAAAAACATTGGTGTTGAGTTCTACTTAATGTGGCATTAGTCGTGAATATTCGATGGGATCTCAAACTTTTAAATGACATCACTATGTAACACTCCTGCTTCTATTGGCTAGCGCTTAAACAGATTGTAAGTGATAAGCTAAGGGGCGGGACATCTCTAAGTGGTTGACCAATCACAACAGAGCCGGACAGATAACCAATCAGAGCAGACTGGGCTCTGGGGGTGAAGAGAGGTGCTGCAGCACAGGCAGTATGAGAAAAATAATAAATAAATCAAGTGGAAAATAATTAAAAAAAACACTATTTAAAATAAATGATGGTTTTATTTTAACTACACACTTTGTTAAATACTAATTATAGAAGCTGAAGTTCAACTTCCAAAATAAAATGAAAACTGTCACCCTTGCCGAAAGCCAAATCCATGATGACAGCCAAAATCATCAAAATGTAAAGAACAACATTTTCCAAGTGAGGCATAAAGGTGAATGAACCGCGCAGTGAGCTGTAACTGTGGGGGTTTCTGTTTCGGCTCACCTGCTTGTATGCTCGTAAACGGTAGAGTGAACTGTCCCATGAAGTCGTTCCTGGATGCCTTGTCGTAGTCCTCCACCTCAAAGCGAACCAGGGCCAGCTCAGGGGTGTGGATGACAAAATTTAGAGTTTCATTCCACACCGGGTTAAAGCCTGCAGGCAGAGGGCAGCAGAGGAGGGAGTATGACCGACTGGGATGTGACTCATCATATCATCAAAACCATCCAAGTTAATACAATATATGTTGTTTCTGTTTTCACCATTGTTGTTTATGTGACTTGTCTCTTCTTTGGCCTGGTCCTGTGGCACTCCATAGATCTCCACTCTGACCAGGGGGTCTACTATAGAGCCCTCTTTCTGGTTCACCTTTGGTAGCTGCTGCCCGCTGATCACCTGATAAACACACACATATTCACATCAGATATTTTGCTGTTCTAGCACAGGAGAACCTTTTGCACTGTGTCTCCCCTGCTTTTCAGTCGTTTTCTGACAGATTCTGCAACCACCTGTCTCACATTAACATACTGACATTAGAAGTTGCACAATGCAAACACAAATTGACTAAAGACACTCATGCCGTTTTGAACCTGTATGGATAAGCGCATAGGTGTGTAGCCGGGCCGCTCCTCGGGTTTCTCCGGACTGAACTGAGTGTTGCGTCCCTCATGAAGGCAGGCTTCAGGACGTAGCCACAGCCGGCGTTCTGAGCAAACAGCCCGTCGTTCAGATCCATCTCCAGACCTGCTGTCTGGAAGTTCAGAGCCACTGTGGGGAAGAAGGGACATAATGGAATTATCTGTGTTTTGATTTTATTTGCTCGCTCTATCACATGATTTACCAGACTCAGAGTCTAGATAACAAAGTTCTTCCAGTGGAGGCAACACTTGTAAATTAAATAATAAAAAATACATATGGATATATCTGGAGTAATTAAAGTTAGAATAAGCTTCACATTAACAGGCTGCAACATTAAAGTGAAGAAAACATAAATGCATTTATAACTATTATTAAAAAATAAAGTATATATTCTTTGGAAATTGGACACCCTGCATAATACTTTATTTTACTGTTAATAATTGGTTTGTTTGTGAGACTTTTATTTAAGTGAAACTTAATGTTGATGTGACTGTGGTGCACTTTTAACACTGCATTAAAGGAATACATTTTCCACAAAATGACCAATTCTTCCCTCTGGGGTACCTTGAATTGTTAAAGAAAACTTTTTTTTCTGTGTCTCCGAAGAATCCAAAAATATAGAAAATCCTTGAGGAATTGAAGTGCCTAACACAACTTTTGCTATTTAATCCAAGTCTCATTTATCCAATCTTATGCTCAGCACTTCCCAAACACATGCAATGTCACTAAAACCTTACTATATAACACACTTTCACAAAGAGTAAGAATAATTTAAGATAACACCGGGTGAGAAAATGTTATATAAATGATTTTGAGGGGTTGAAGTTTTCCTTTAAGGCTGGAAACAGGACATATCAGTGAGTTTAGAGGCAAGGTATCCCCCCCCCCCCCTCACCTATCTGGCAGCCCACGCTCCACATGTCCTGCGGGTTGTAGTTGGAGGAGTCCGTCCTCCGGCCTGCTGGGTAAATCCTGCTCAGCTGCCGTGTGTGGTACTGCACAAAATCTGTCCCTGAAGAGAGCATAAAATATGTATAACGTATTATAGTAACATCAAGGATATAACATGCACTTAAGCTGTTCCCGGCTGTTCCCTCATGATGGTGGTACCTGTGTCTTTAGCAAGCCTCTTGGCCTTGGACTCTGAGAATGAGGACATCTCGGAGCATTTGCCGTATGAGCGGGCGTACTCAAAGCCGTGGAAGTGAACACTCTTACAGTAAACCACTAAGTCTGACAGCTCCTTAGACAGTTTGGCCTTGGATTTCTGCAAAATGGGAGAATAAAATTCCAAAAAAAGTCAATGATTAAATCTGAAACCCACCACTTCAAACATCAACAGCATATATGGTGAGCAGTGGCCACAAGGTTGGAATGTAACCCTGTAAATTAGGCCAGTAATTCAATTATATTTGTAGTTGTCAAATTAAATTGCAACTTATTGAAAAAGTTTAGAATTACATAATAAGTACTTATTTATCTGTTTAAATACTAACTAAAACTTCAACAAAATAATGGAAATTGGTCTTGAAAAATATAAATAAACGAACAATTCAAAAATAATTTGTCCTTAAGTTCAACAAAACTCTCAAATCACTCAGTAAGGGCAATGATTACACAATTATGTAGCTATTAGAAACTAAATATATGTCATATATTTATATAAATGCTTTTGCTGAATTCTATTATTTTCTAAGTTATTTCAGCATGCATGGGAACAGAGTCCAAATTCTTTAGAAGAGATTCTTTAGAATATTACATCAATTCTTTGGAAAACAATACCATTTTTGTGATGTCTCAATGTCTGTTGTAACCTCAATTTGACTTGAGTTAGATTCACATTTTTCTACAAAACAAAAGAAATAGACTTCCTGTAGTTCACATTCCTCATGCAAGTGCAAATCATATCAGTTAAGAATTGTACATAAAGCTGATGATATGTATCAATGTTTTTAGTTTACATTATAAATAATTGCTAAACTGATCCAGATTGATGGACACATTTAGTTGTTAGCTGTTCTATTTACATTTGGTACAAATAACTAGGTAATTATCCATTTTGTATGCATTTTTACACAAACTATGATCACGTTTTTGGTTGCAGTTTTGTTAAGCTGTTGACAAAACGTTCCAACTTTTTTCACAGTTAAATGTTTCATGTCAGCAGTGGACAATTTGCTGAGTAATTATTATTTAATTACTGGACTGTTAATTACATCGTTAAGAGTAGATCAAAAAACAACTCCACATTAATGTTGCTCAATCAAAGCTTCAAAAAAATCTGGTTAAAACAATTAGGATTCCTTCCATCTCTCATTACCTCTAATTGAATCGTTATTGCCGTTAATCTCTCACTGCCCATGGGGAATGCTGTGGCTGAATTACAATATTTTCAATATCACACATGGCTATAAAACAAATAACGAGGTTTCCCCACAGCTAAGAAGACACATATTGGATGCTGTCTCTCATATCTGTCTTCGTTTCCTGGTTCTTTTCACTATCTCCCTTCTTTCTCTCCAGTCTCGCCACTCCGTCTCTTATGTCCAAACCCAGTTTCCTGTCTCTCTCTACAATCAAGCTCCATTCACACCTGATTTACTATCACTCTTGATACAATTCTCTGAGTTCTTCTCATCAACTATCTAACAAAACACTTAGACTTAAAAAGAACAAAGGCTCTTTCTTAGATTCAAAGAGATCAAGACATCAAAGTGCATGAGAGCTTATAGAAAATCCATAAAGTATCAATGATACCTTCCCATCGTGGTTCAAAGTCCCAGCTGGTGGTTCTTCTGCAGAAAGGCTCTCAGCTTCATGGTTGGTCATCTCTTCCTCATCGCTAATGTCATCTGTCAGGGTTTCATCGAGACTGCCTTCTGTACCGCTTATTTTCTTGGCTTTCAGCAAAATCTTACCTTTCAGCTCCTGTAAGGAACACCAGGCACAGATTGGTGAGAGCAGTTTGTTTACACACTGTCCTGTATTAGATCCTCGCCTCTTCTTCAATTGTTTTATTATTCTTTATTGTTTTTTTAATTACTGAGTTGATTTCAGAACTTAATCTAATACAGGTACAAAAAGAAATCCATTAGTGATAGTTGCTTATGGAGGGATTACAGACAGCAGCCGATGGGGCATAGGCACATGTCAGAAAGAGACTGAAAATGCCCACAAAGATACAGAAAAGACTACAAGAAACACAAAAGGAAATACAAAGATACTATCACAACTACAAAGGGACTCAAATTGATTGCAAAAATTTAAAAAAGATGGAAAAAGACCAGAGTGACAAAACAGCAAAATGACCTCGAAGACACTCAAAATACGAACAAGAAAACATTAACGTCTACAAAGATACACAGAAAGACTACAAGAGACACAATAGGAATAATAGACTAAGCAAGATAACCTTAAAAGAGACAAAATACCCAAAAAGAGACACATAATCATCCCAGAGAGAAACAAACCCACAGAGAGATTTGTAACAGATACAAAGAGACAATAAAAAACGGAAATAAATTAGAGGCTAAACAACTATTTAGTCTTTGTGTCTTTCCATTGTCTGAAGGGGGTTGTGGGATCGTTTGCATTTCTTTGCGTGGCACATTGTCTCATAATCCGCCTATGAATGTGCTGAATTACTGTTGGAATGTGGGATAGACCAGCATTATATTGACAGGAAACTAAAATGTCCTAGCATTTAAGTACTTGGTGTCTTCAGTACCCAGACTACTCATGAAGGGGTTCCATATTCCTGCACTTTGCTGTCTCCTAACTAAATGCAGCAATGCACCTCTATTTAATTGACAATATCCTCACTGGAATACCTCATAGCATTTATTTGCCATTACTTTGAGTTAGCATTGATTGTCCTAAGTGCTGTAATGGAACATTGTTTGGAAGTTCGACAAGGGTTATGCTTTTAGGATGAGTGGAAGATGGATAGCATGGTACACACTAACCATTAATTTTTTTAATGTATCGGAATTGCTAATGGCTGGGCATAGTCTGAAAATGTTTCAGTTCTAACAGCTAGTGAAACACTGACCCAGAGCAGAATGTTAACTGAAGCTTAATAAGACTTTAACGTTAAAATAATGGAGATGTTTACACTTAAACTGCAATATGAAACAACAAGACAGCCATGGTGGCATCTCTGAAAGGCTCAATAGGCTAGATGCTAACATGCCAATGCTAACATCCTCACGAAGACATTGTTAACATGTTAGCATGATGTTTAGGACGTTTATTGTTTACCCTCTTAGTTTAGTGTGTTAGCATGCTAACATTTGCTATTAGCACAAAACTCAGTAAAGCTGTGCTAATGGGAATGACATATGTTTGCAGGTATTTGGTCACCATTTGGGGTTTTGGTTGGCTTAGAGTAAACCCTTCATATCTACATAGTCAGCCAGGATCACAGCCAGGTTCCTTTTTTGTCATAGTAGCCCAGAAAAGACAAACAAAAGGCTGAGAATTGAGAGGGCCTTTTGAGTTTTAATGTTACCTAAATGCCACTTCTTGTTCTCATCCATTTGTAAAGGGAGAGGTGAACTAAACTCACTGCTAGACGCCACTAAACCATATCCACTGCTCCCTTAAATGTGACTAGTGACACTAAATGAAAAGTCATGGGGTGATAAAAGTCAGTAGGAAATTTCTCGGGGGACCATGAATGTCTCTATAAAACAAAATGTTATATTGACATTTAGAAATGTGTGTGTCATGATAAATTGTAAGTAAAAATGAATCCCAGGGTGCCTCCCCCTATGAATTTCTTCAAAAAGAAATACAAAACAATTTGATTCTAACCTGTGGAGAAGGAAGCTGTTGAGGGACCTGTCCATTCAGCAGGGTGGTCAGTAGCGTGTCCCCACAGATGACTCTAATGTGTTTGGCCATGACGGTCTGCTGCTCCACACAGCAGTGATTCTCCAGGGACAGAATGACAGGGAAGTCAGATGCCTATCGAACAGGAAAGAGAAGTAACAATAATGGCTTTTAAATGTAATCTGTTTTCTTATTTATAGTGTAATTCTATCAGCTCCTGCAATCTCAGTGGTGAAACTACTGTATTGAATTTCCATTTAGTGCAAGTTTTCACAATCCTCTAGAACAGTTTCTGCATTATATCATTCTAAAGTTGGGTAGGACAGTTTGAGAAGGATACAATTCAGAAGAAGAGACACATGAGAAGTTTGTGGTTGTTTTCCATGTACTGTGGTTCAGTCAGCAGGGCTACAGTTGTTCCAGGGTTTGGGAGGGTTTCCAAATCCATGTTTGCTTCACACTTTTATGGGCACAACAGTACTCAACAGCTGGTTTGCTTGGCGTGCAAAAAGCATTTTCAATGATTTTAGTTGTGTGCAGCCATGAATACTTTGGACTTTATTAGTATTTGTTTTTGTGGGAATACACAGAACACACTTCCAACAGTTTTAATAGGAATTCATTTCTTCTGTTCCAATGCAAACTTTTCACAGTGAGGTCTTTAACTAGAAAATGTATTCTCTCAAAAAAAAATTGCTATTGAATTTAATATAAAACCTGACTGGGCTGCATGGCTGAATACTTCTAGGGGTAACTGATGGAATATTATTTAAACTGTGGAAAACCCTTTAAAATGCTGGCGCTGCTCACCTTGAAGGCGTATTCCTTCAGCGTTGATATGACGTCTCTAAAAAGGATCTTGGAAGTTAAAGTGTGACCGTGATACACAACGGGTTCCCCATCACTGCCATCCCAGCAGTCAACCTCCACACACCGGCAGCCTCTCTTCAGGGCCCTACACACACACACACACACACACACACACACACACAAACACACACACACACACACACAAGCAAACACAAACAAACACAAACACACGTGTATAAGTGTATCTCAGCTTTGTTTAAAGCAAAATCAAATCAAATGTTATTGGTGGACATCAAACTGACTATACCCTGCCAGCTGACTATTACAAAAACAGTGTAGTGTTGATTGATTCCATATATGAATGAGATGCTCATTGTCCGAAAAGCTTTAATTAAGTGAGCCTGTGAATTCTATCTATTGCGGATGGGTTGAAATCTATTAGTACCGACATTCAAGGTTGAAGAAGAGAGGTAATTTAGTCAAAGATGCCAAAAAACCAAGACAACGAGATTTGGGGCCTTAAATTGGCGAGGCCCTATGCAGAATAAAATCATAAAAAGACATGAAACATAGTTGTTCGTGACTAAATCATGAACGTGGTAGTGTGGCTTCTATTTAAAAAGCACCCTGTTTTGTCAGAAGGTTGCCTGTCACCCTTTGCCTAACCAAAGGGAGTATTCTCAGTAAGTGAGTAGTGTCTAAAATGGACTAGCTCATGTTGTGTGCTACATGTGTGAATGAACAAGTACATGTGAAAGGGAAACTCTGGAAAATGTCCAAACGAATTATCTGGAGTTGATATGAGTGGCTTCTAAGTACATTAAATTCACTTCTGTAGGCTTTCTCGTGATTGTCTAACCTCTGGTTCAATGAAATCCAGTTCTAAGAGTAAACCATGTTGCATGCATGTGCAGCAGCCTCACTGGATGTAAGCCTCCAGGCTGCTCTGTCCTCGCAGCTGGTCCTCCAGGAGGTAGGTGTTGTGTGAGGAGGAGATGAAGTAGTGGCTGAGCGGCTGGCTCATGTCCTGGTGAAGCTCCCGCAGCTCAGGTTTAAATATGGAGCCCTCCTGGGAGCACAGGTAGATCTGGAAGCCATCTAAGGACATGGCACCTTGCTTCTTGGCTGCACAAGAGCACAATCCAGGTTTAAATGAACTTACAAACAAATCTAAATATACTCCAAATAAAAGTTGACACAATTTTGTTGCATCAAGAAAACAAGATAACTGACTGGTGACCTCGGGAAGCGGAATAAAAAAACAAACATATTTGCATTACAATATAATATTACTGAAATGGTTAACCCTATTGCTCATGAAGCATTTGGAAATGAAAAAAACGGTTTGAGGTCCACCCACCTCATCCATACAATGCTAAGATCAACCCTTTATCACCTGCAACCACTCTCTGGAAAAACACTGAGAGCATTAAATATTAATATCCAATAATGCATTTTTCATGTTGCGAATACTGCATCAATCATTTGTGACTGTATTTTAGGGGCAACTGGCCAACTCCTCTTAAACTCCAGCCTGTCCTCAGAAATCATGTGGGACGTCAACGAAAAACGCAGTTCTGACAGTCACGGCCATCTTTACCTGATTCTGATGGTTCGTAGCGGTTGATCAGCTCCTGGGCATGCTGGGAACTCTTCTCTCCCTCCTGCTGCTCCATGCTCAGGAAGTTCTCCAGCTCCTCCAACATCAACTTCTCTCCATCTCCAGAGTAGTCCTGGAACACCTTCCACACCTCATCCCGCTGAGTCAGCATCTTGTAGAAATAGACAAACTGCTCGATTTCCAAAGAGCCACTGTCCGACTTGTCTGCCATCTGTGGAAATAAAAAGGCTTTAGTCATGTATTTGTTCACCTACATGTTCTTGATTTTGTTACATGGTGTCTGGGTTTGGAAATCAAAATTCGGATTATCCATTTTCTAATTTTGATTTGGATAATTTTCTCGCCTGTGTTCATGCCTTCAGAACGGAACTGGATAAAAACTGCATTTTTTCATCTGTTAAACATTTCATGTATCACAGGTAGAGGTGCACTTCAGCCTCTTGGTCAAAGTGAGTCAACACTCAATACTGAATTCAACTCTTTTTTCACAGATGAACTAATAATAATAAATCATAGAAATAATTTACTGGCAAAAATATTTTTATCACCTTTCGTAAACACAGGAGGAAAACCGATTTAGATCAGACTCAAAAATATATATCACCAAAAAAAAGCCACCTTAGGGAGGCAGGTTCCAGAAGAAGTGACCTTATCCAAAGAAGTTAGAAAGCTCACCGCGAAGAGATGGAAAGCATGGTCCTCATTCATTTCCACGTTCATCATCTTCAGCAGTTTCCGCACCTCTTTGAAAGTCATCTTGCCATCTTTGTTTTTGTCAGCTTTCTTAAACCAGTCCCAGACCCACCTGAGAAGATGCTAAGGGAAAAGGCCTTACACAAAATAGGACGCAACAACAATTCAAGGGAGCTCTATTAAGAAACCCAATGAAAAAAACTCCAACTTTGTGAGCTAAAAAAAAGATTTGCGGTTGTTTGTTTGGTGTTTTTTTTCTGGCTAATTAACATTAGAAAAAAAATAATGGGTAATGTATGGATCTAGCAAGACTGCTTTGCCTTGTTCAGAGAAGACAGCAAATGAGCCAGTGTTGGGCACCAGATAACACCAGACTAAACTGTTAAAGATACTGTCTTTTATATTATACCAAACAAAGTAATCCAGTGAAAGGATACTGGTCCAGCCTCTCCTTCTCATCCATGTTTTGAGCCTTGTGGATCAGCTTGCGCACCCCCTGGATCCAGGCCTTAGCTTCCTCTGGCGTCTCAGCCACAAGGTCCAGGTTGCCTTGGCGACCGTGAAACACCAAGGTGAAGCAGAGGTCAGCAGGGAACTCCTCGGCAGTGCTCAGCAGGACCTCCGACTGGTGGCCCTCACGCACTGCCTCCATCTCTGTGACTGAGACTGAGACATGGGGAAAGTTCAGTGTTTGGAGGATTACACTATTTCTATGCCTAATTTGCACTGCTCATGCTTATACCCAATAACAGATCTCAGATTAAATCTAAAAGGTATATTTGTATTATAGTGATTTATTGTATTTTGTATTTCCACATATCTGTCATAATAACTTTGTATTCTTGGTCAGGAACCATTGTTGTTAGGGACTTTAAGTTCTGTATATATTGAGCTACGTCACAGTTGGAGTTAACTTTAACGGGCCCCCTGGGCAAATACAATTGTTTGTGGCTTCCTCATAACCCAAACAATACATGGCAGCTCCATTACTATCACAAATGCCTAGAAACAAACACGGCCTGACCCAACGCTTCTGTTGAATAAGCACTTAAATAAGATTAGAACACAGGGTTTCTCTACACGGGACACACGATTGAGTATTATAGGACCCATTAGGGGTGATATTGTACTTTAGAGATGACAATTAATAAATGTTTTCGCCATAGCTAAGTGGGGCCCTGGATGGCCCAAAGAAACAACTTTCATGTTAATACTGTATGCTTAATATGTAGCTGAACCCTGAAGCATGGCTCTGTCTTTAGGGAACAACATGTGCCTACCTGCATGTCTTACACTTTGTATTTAACATGCTTGTTTAATTAGCACAAAAGCTAATACTGCCCTGTTGCACCTCCCATCATGGAGCTTTATGAAAGGGGTCATGGCTCATATCAAAACCGGCCGTCAACCCACACTGATCACCCTCCGATTAAAGTCCCAATTAGCTGTTAACCCCACTTTTGACACAGTAAGCTAGGCTAAGCTAATCTATGAAACTACTAGCTTCAAATACTGTACAGACTTGGGGGTGATCTGTATATCTAACTTTCTGCAAAACAACTTCCCTCGCTTGTCTTTCTCACTAATCACCTGGCCAAAATCAGTAATCAGCACACCTACCTATCAATGAAGTTAGCTCCTTCTCTACTGAATCCTGCTCCAATCTGCTGGATTGTTGCCATACAACCCTGCCAGTCCCTCTAACTCCTCCAGCCAGCTTGCCAGCTTAACCCCGGACCCCCTTTTTTCCTACAGCAACTTACATAAGCGTGCTAATAAAGAACATCCCTTTCACCCACTTGCTTGTCCCTTTGTCTGTATTTTTGTACAGCCACTGTAGCCCTAACACTTTAAGACTTGGAGAAATGATAGGACCGTGAGGTTGAGTTCCAGATTTTCCAACAGAAAAAAGTGTTTGTATTCTGTATTTAACATGTCATTTGACCCCCACATTTCCTGGAACCCAATGCATTATAATGTGGACTTTTTATTCAGAGACTGGCCGGATCATATGAATAAAACAACAGTTAATATTTCAGTACAGTAATGCATGCTAACATGTGCACATGTTGAAGCACTCACAGGTGGAGTGGCCCATCCCTGCCCATCTGGACTTGTACCAGATAGTCATGCCGTCCTCCAGGAGGCGGAAATGTCGCTGCTTCTTCCATGAACGTGACTTTACTTTTCTCAGAGTCGACCCTGCCATCATCACCTTGATATGTGGGTCATCCTGGATACCTGCACAGTCATGTAAAAAGTCAAAGGTAAGGATCATGTCACACCTCAGGTACTGTACTGTCATAAGGGATTCAGTTAGGATACATAAAACTGAGCTCAACTTCTTAATAGCACATAAACCTTCAAAGAGATTTCAAAATCATCACCATTTTTCTATCATCAGTCAAAGTGAATAACATTTACTTACATGAACCTTCAGGATCCATTGCTATTCTTGAATCATGCCAATGGAAATGTGCTGCTAAAGAGAAACAGATGTCGGTGAATTTTTCCAAAGCTTTTCTCTGTTTCCAAACAATGTGGATTTTGTAAAAGCTCTAAAAGCTGTTAATTCAACTGATTCATATACTATCTCAGTACAAACAACTACAGCATAATACTAATCTCCATCTGTCCACAGAGGGTTTGCTGAGCACACTTTCAGCGACACCCTGATTCAGAATGATACTGTGTCTCACAAAACTACTATCAGTACAAAAATGTATTTATGTAGCACCTTTTATGCAAGAAATGCAGCACAAAATGCTTTAAAATAAGGGAAAATAGACATGTTTTGAACACTAAAGCAGGTATAGAATACCACAATTAAGTGAAAATCAAACATACTTAAAAATTATAGCAAAATGAAAAGAAAAAAGATGGGAAAAAAAACGATTAAACCTATTGAATGATACAAATAATAAAATCAGTAACCATATTTGCAGTATTCCATATAGAGAATTGATTTTGAATACATAAACTTTTGCTTTGAGTGCCCTTGACAAGGTTTCTGTTCTGCAGAATTGCCAGCTCCAAGTCTGCTTAACATGACCTCCTCTTGAGAAAGAATATATACTAGCACAATGTCCAATGATATTGTACAGTAAAGGCTGTAAATGCCAAGGTATGAGAAGGGCGAGTCAGCATTTAGGTCTTAATCCACTCACAATCAATCGTTACTCATTAGACTGAGAGGCTGGAGCATGGCAAGTCCTGCAGTCTGTGTGCTGACAAAGAAAAAAACACATTCAGCATTCTGTGCTCACCTCAGATTTATCTCATAAAATCAATAGAAGACAGCTTTTCTACATTTGGATTTACCTGCACGTGATTGAATTGCAATAACTCTTGGATAATGATTTCTAATTGTGGACTTTTATTTTTGATATATGACAAAATGCTACAAGAATATACCACAAAAAAAGTGAGCTTTCATGTATCATACACAAGAGTAACATAATGTCAAACTTGTTTAGCCATGTTGACCGCGTGGCCCTATGGCCCTATAGCAGGGGTGCCCACACTTTTTCAGCTTGGGAGCTACTTTTAAAATGACCAAGCCCAAATGATCTACCTACAGGCCCTGCCCAATCTGTGTCGGGGGGGGGGGGCGGGGTGCTAGTGGACTACACGGCGGATAAACTGTGGCGCGTTTACACTAATTGCGCCGCATAAGCGGATAATAGTGCGCCGCATTTGCGCTTCAGATGAGGAGGTGAGGCCCCCTCATAACTGCATGAACCCGTATGGCACAATACAACTCATACTGGCTTACCTGTACTTCAATCAAGTGGCAAATGCCATAGTAAGGATGGATGGTAGGCTAACTTTAAAAAAAAAAATTAAAAAAATGAAATGTTTTTTTTTTTTTTTTTCTTCTTTTTTTTATGCCATGCTATCTACCCACACTACCTTTGCGATCGACCGGTCGATCGCGATCGACGTATTGGGCACCCCTGCCCTATAGGGACAGTGATGTTGTTGTTTGTACCAGACTGTATATCAACCACAGGATTAACAACAATCACATTTGTTTCAGACATTCATGGTTCCCCGAGGTTATATCATAATGACTTGGGTGCTGCTGTGACTTGTAATTGAATGCATCATGAAGTTTATGTTTCTGTTTTGACAAAAAAAGCCCAACCACTCCGATAATGGATGGATTGCCATTGAATGGGGTACATCCAACATTCCAACTTTAGACGATCATAACATAGCATGTATGGAATTAATCCGCAGATGCTCTGGTTCAAAATGAGACCAAAAATGGTGAATCACAACAACATCCCAAAGCAAACAGTGTAAATAAAATTGTAGAAGGCTGATGGGACTTCCAAAGCGTTGTGGAGATAACATTTGTGTATTGGATAAAATGTCCGATACACAAAGCCTTATCAAAATGTGAGCATGCTTTTAAGACACTTAGAGTGGCATGATTCCAAAAACCTTCTTCAATGCAAGTTCATCGATTCTCCTTTACCTTGGTGGGCCAAAATATGATGAAAACCTAAAGCAATATGTGGGCCAGATCAAAATGTGAAAGGGAGTAACTTCAAAGGAACTACTCTGCTTAGACTGACTTACACAAGACCATTGTTTCACGAAGTTCAAGCCAAAAATCATAAATGTGAGTGTGTTGTAAACCATCCAATCCTTTGAACCCTTACACCATCTTTTTAAAAGCCAAGAAACCCAAACAGAATGAGGCAAATGTGCTGCTTATCAGTGAAAGTGGATAAACGCCTGCTATCTCTGTTGTTTGCTGATAAATGTGGATAAAAGACTTCCGGAAAGGGAAGGTTTTCTAAAGTCTGTAAATCTGTATTCCTGTCTGACAGATATCCTTTCCTTTCATTGTCTCCTGAAACAACAAGATCTAACCTTGGGCCCTGAGTATTTCTAAATCCCCTGTGCCAGCCCTCCCTGGCAAGTTTAAATGAAATTAAACTGAGTTCTCACCACAGTATGACTGACATGAACCAAGGAATGCTTTCACAGTTGTTTCACAATTTAATATCACACTCCTACTGCAAAAACAGACTGACCATGAAAGCGAGAGTTATTTTCCACAGCTATTTGCACCATGAACTGTGAGCTTTTATGTGTTGTGCTTTCACTGCAGAGCCGCGTCTAAGACCTTTTTCTTTCACATCCAAGTTTTTCAGATCCTACTCTCAAAAGATCAACAAGCCCTCCTTCATGCATAACGTGCAGACTTCTAAGCTGCAATTAGGTCACGTTACGTTTTATTTTTAGGGCCATGCCGAAGTGTCTCCTGAGGCCAGATGAGTCACACAAGGCCACTTCTTCAGACTGACCACACACAAACACACAGAGACATGACTAATGTGCATACAGACAGGTTGGAAAGTGGGAATGCACAGCTCAGTCATGAGGACCAACAGCTTGGTACTTTTATCTTGTGTGCTTCTACTTAAAATCTGTTTCCTTCATCACAGGAATGCTTCATTTCCTCTGTAGAGTGAGGATCTGTGTCCTCATATTTTCTGCGTTTTTCCTGCACGCAATTACGTGAAGAATTCAACAAATAAGTCAGGCGGCACTGTAAGTCCTCTAAAATCTATATATAACTCCAAAATGCAAGGGGAGGGAGGATAATGCACAGTTAATTAGAACCAGAGGCAGAAATATGAGACAGAAAAGCATCCCTTCAGCAAAGCCTGTCTGCAACTGCAGCTAAAAAAAGAAGGACTGAGTCACATAAACTACAACTAGCTTTTGATTCATAGGGATAAAGAGTTATACTTACCAAAAGTACAGACCTCACAGGGGTTACTGTGAGTCCAGAGGTGGGTCCTCTTCAGGAGACAGCTGTCCCAGGGAGGTCCTCAGATACTGAGTGGTAGGACCCTGGATGGCTGGATAAATGTAGGGGTGTGTGTACGTCACACTGGCTCCGTACACTGAGATCCAGACAGTCCAGGGACTGTTAGCTGAGCTCAGGGTCTTAAAGACTGGGAGTGTCTGAAGGGAAATCTGGCTCTGCCTCCTCTCTCCTCCCTCTGACTGCTGCCTCCAGGAAACCTGATTCCCTAGTCGCTGCTGCCGCACACTGGTACGCTCTGCTCCCCCCCCCCCACCCCCCCCAAGCCTTCCTTCCTTCCCTGCCACTCCCTCACTCCGCCATCCGCAGACCCCTCTCTGCATCTGGTAAAGGGCCACTCCCCCCTGTCTGCTCCTCCTCACTCTGTCTGTCTTTCTCCCTCATCCTCCGGCTGATAGTTGATGCTCCGCTGAGGGACTCTGTATCAGCTCTGATAACGGCTAACACAATCCTGGGAAAAAGGTCTGCTGTGTCAGGGAAAGAAGCCAAGTCATAGAACAATGAGAAATAAGCTATAATCTGTTGTGCATGATAAAGACTCTTAACATTTGATATCAAAAGATTGCGTCTGAGCAGAGGCTGATAACGGGCTACACCGAACAACTTGGCAGTATGCCATTCTGCAGAGAAGAGACCTTATTGGTCATTGGTGGAATGTAATGTACTTTTGATGTATATGCTTTTTTTTTTCATTAATACACAATACAAATCAACTTACATATTATGATTTATCCCCATATTTACCACAAGCAAAACATTAACATACCTAGATTATAATTCAGAAATAAAACATATATGAAATTACTTGCATACTTATTCATAACTTTTTGTACTTTAAGTATATTTTTGATGTGAGTATTCTTTACTGGAGTAAGATTTTGAGTGCAGGACCTGTACTTGTAATGGAGTATTTTTACAATGTGGTATTGTTACCTAAGCAAAAGATCTGAATACTTATTTCACCCGTGTGTTTAGATGCGGTTTTTTATTACAGTGTTCACTTTAAACTATACATCTCTACTGTCCGACGTGCATTTGAAAATGCATTGATTATAGTTTAAATCTGTTTTAACATGCAAATACATTGGAATTTCAGTGGGTGCGGATGTGGACGTCTGGATCCAAAATAGCAACATAAAAAGGAAAACATCACTTTTCCCATTATCCAGCTAGTGCACTGTTTCATTTGAAAGGTCCTTATAATGGCTTAAGCCAATGTAGCTCTTCCCACATATAGGGAAAACGAACCAAAAAGCACCTGATACTTAGGATACTTAGGAGCATCTCCCCTGGGGAATGGAACTGCTCACAAATGGAAGGCTCTAGCGATGGAAGCTGCCCATCTCATCTCATGGGGCCTGCTAATGTACTGGTGAAAGGAAAGTAAGGTTCATTAGAGTAAGCACTCAGTGAGCAGGTGAGACAATTTCCCATCAGTCCGACAAAAAATGAACTAAAGATGAACTGAAGATAACTTTTACTGCACTATAGAGCTTCATACAATATTAACCAATTAAAAAGATCCTCTTGAAGCACTTTACATATAGTGACAATGACACCTCTTCAAAATACTGCAAACCTGCAGTGCAGTAAACAGACGCCCTGCAAGGAAAGTGAGAATCATTTTTCCGGTAATCAATTTTCCAAATCCTATGTATATAAAATATACATGGGAGGCGTGTGGCGCAGTGGGTTCATGCGCTGATCTTCGAATCAGAGGATAGCAAGTTTGAGTCCCACTGCAGTCAGCATGTCGTTGTGTCCCTGGGCAAGACACTTCACCCCAAATTGCTCCTGTGGGGATTGCCCACAGTATTGAGTATGCAAGTCGCTTTAGATAAAAGCGTCTAACAAGTAACATGTAATATAATTTTTTCTCCCATGTTTTGCTAAGACTTTAGAGGTGGAAACAAGGTTAGGGTTAGTTTTCCCAGACGCACGTTTTTTTTTTAACCATTTAAATCTTTCTTTGTCCTTTTTGTGGAAGAAAATATTTTCTCGGGTGATTTGCTTTTTGTGTTTGTTGTTGTAACACCTACTTGGCCTCAAGAAACAGAAACATTGTCCTTGCAACCAGGTTTTTTACGAACAGTTCACTAATGTGTTTTTCTTGTCGTTTTAAATCTACGGCGGCCGACATTTGCAAACTCACTATAACAGCCCAAACGCTTGTCGACGTTCGTGGATTTATAAAGTTGGCCAACTTTCACTGTTGTTGGAAACTTACCATAAATGTTAGTTTTAGTACATCACTGTTCGGTGTCCCCATTTCTGTTTTGTATATGCATCGCTTTTAGTAAACACTGCGCATGTTTTGTAAAGTTGGTTAATGTTTTCTGTGGTGATGATGTTTCTTCATTTGCATGCGTTTTGGCTCATATGTGTTTTAATATTTGCATTTTTTTTTTAAACTGGAGCGGGTTTCTCCAAATGGAAATGTTTAGGGCGCGTTTGCACCCGTCGGCCACCGTAAAAATCAACTAAAAAAAGATTATCCTGACAAAATCTCTTTACACTCTGAAATACAGCTGGGACAATGGATTAGTTAATTGACAGAACCTCCTAGGATGTGTGATAAACTGTTTATTTATGAAATATCTTCAACAACACCAGCTTCAACTCAATTTATGTATTACCGAGTCAACATACTTAAAGCCCTTAAAAATAATATACAGAAATACTTCTTCTGTTTACTACAGTAATATCAGCTGACAGAGGCTTAGCAAAATGAGATTAAAAAGTCTGACTTGAAATTCAAAAACTAACAGTTCCAACTTTGAAAAGGAAGGTAACAAAAAGTTACAGAACTAACCGGGAAAAAACAAGAGCTGACCGATATTTTGCAAAACACTTTTTATTGCTAATAATGCAATAATACAGCAATATCAGCAATAAATGTATAAAGGACGCATTTTAATGTACATGTAGCACATATTTGTTTTCTAATTTACATTTTAATGGATTTTTCTGTTGTTATTTATAGTTAATTATAATTTTTTGTGAAATTTACTGTCAAAAAAATTCCTTCAATGTTTATAAAAATAACTCATTTAGAAATATTTTCCTTTTGGATCTTGCCCCAAAAATTAAACTAATAAACAATTAATAGTCAACATATTATTACTGGATTTAATTTATTAGAAAATATCAGTTATCAGTATTGGCCTTAAAAATCTGCAATCAGACAAGCTCTTAAAAAACAGATTTTTATTGTGTGGAAGTGACATACTGGCAGAAAATAAAGGTGTAAATGATCTATCCAACAGCAAACATTCCTCTATTATGTCCTTCCCTTTGCAGACAGTCTGAGCACCACTTTTGGCAAAAATTACAAAATCTAGAGAGGGATGAGTCTGTGTAAGCAGTAAACACACACTTGTTCCTCATCACTGGGGGGCCAGTGGGATGCCTCTGGCGTCGGTGACCTGGCCCTCCTGCAGGTTCTTCACCAGCTGAGCCAGCCAGCGCTTGGTGGTGGTGTCGTCCTTCAGAACCTGGGCGAAGGTGCTGTCCTTCAGCTGGTCGGGCAGACACTGACGCAGGGCCTCTCTGGCTCTGAGGAACAAACACAGCAGAAAATAATGTACACTTCTGTAAACAACCGCTTACCCTAAAAAAAAAAACAGCTTCTCCACTTGGTGGCACCAAAGCGAGAGGCAGTGGTGGAAAGTCACAAGTACATTGCCTCAAAAACTGTGCTGAAGCATAACTTTGAGGTAAATCATGCTTGGGTTCCTTCCTGTCTGAACTGATTATTTTCACTTTATGCTACTTTATACTTCTATTCTAAGTACTTTTACTTATGATACTTAGGAATATGTCGATGCCAATACTTTTGTACTTTTAACATCATATTATAGCAAGATTACATACACCTCAGATACGTTTCTGCTATTTATAAAGGTTCTCCTGATAATCATCACGGACTAATATATGTTACGAGTACAACCATTTTTCTGCAATATGCATTAGCTATAATGTGCTGTATTTGATCTATCTGGTGGGTAGACAAAATATTGGTAGATTTAAAAAAAATCTGCAGAGCTTTCCCGCAGGACAAGCAGAATCCCATGCTGTCTGTCATATACGGTGGAGAAGAGCTGCAAGCAAAGCTAAATCCACAGCAATACAAAATAAAGAATACACCGTAGGGCCGCTCACATCAAATCAGGGGTAGCATACTGTGGATTGTTAAAACATGTTAAACCAAAAATGACAAATCTGATTTAACCACATGGGGTTCCACAAGGTTCAGTGCCGGACCCAGATATTTCTGAATTCCTTAGCAGGAAAGTAGTGTTCCTCTACTAGTACAAATATCTTATGAAATGTCTTGGATAAAGATAATGGTATAGTTCAAAACAATACAATTGCTTTATTAGTACTACCAGCAACTAAAAACAGCAAAATGATATGTGTATATGATTTTAAAAATAAGAAATAACGCTTATTTTAGCATGTGTAAGGATGCCACCACCTATTTTTAAGAAATCCAAAGAAAATGTAATTGTCATAATAGCAGTTAATGTATTTCCTTACCTTTATCTAATAAAAATATGTGTGCAAACATTACGTTCTGATCACATGCATTAAACGGACAGTCAGCGCACACATTTGTATAATGGCTCCTCCTAGTGGCAAGTACTGATGGTCACATTTTTTGTTCTATTCTCAACCCTGTCTCTGAGTGGGGGAGGGGCTGGTCATGTCTTTATACAAATCTCCATGCAATCAAGAGCCACAGTTTAAACAGGTGACCCCAGACTGTACATCTGTAAAACACTGCTTTACCTGAGATTGTCTGAGAGGCGAAGGTAGCAGCGGACAACGTGCTTCAGCAGGCGTGCGGAGGGCTCCTTAGAGAGCTGGAGAACCATTTTGCCCTGCAATGAAGAACATGAAATATGAATATACAATACTGTGACAATTGATGCCAAGTGTCACACCTTGCAGAGAGACTTGGAAGGTAAATCTCATCAGTAGGTTTCCCAAAGACTACTTACAAGGATCATGGCCACATGTGAGAAACGTTCGTATGTCTGGCATATATAAGCCAGTCCTGTGTCATCCAACAGGATCTTCTGCAGTATAAAAGTAGCAACCTGAAAAACAAAATGAAGTCAAAAACACAGAGCAATAAAGCAGAAAAAGATGGCCAGGAAGTACAACCTAAAGGGAAGACAGTAAGGGCTCTTCCAGTGTTTAAATAGTTGCTGCAGTTCTAGCTGTTGCTATGCAGTATAAAAGGACTACTTTTTCTTTGTGGAAGCAATACAGGAACGTATAGATAAATAAAATCCTTTTTAAATCAATATTTTGAGTCAAACTGTTGATGTACAGTATTTAGTGAGTAGTTAGTAATAGCGGGATAATGTGCAGTGAGCTGGTCATTAATGAGAAAAGAAGCCCGACAGTGAGCAGGATCCCGACAGGAGGCACATTATCCCTTACGTATCTTAGTAAGAATCAAGTATGAGAGGTAGATCTTTAGTGCGAAATTGAACCGCTAAACTTTAGAAATTCTTTTGGCACCTGCTTATTCAACAGTTTGCGCTGCTTATGCATCACTACAGCCTTTTTTTTTGTATCCGCCTGTCGAATGGGCCGAAATGTCAACTTTTTAAACCTTATGCCCATATTAACATCTGTCCCTAAAACAAATAAAAATAAAGACTACTGCACTTAATCAGTTGTAATGAAAAGGAGCAGGTTGGAAAAAGTGACTGGTCTTAATAAATAAAAAATGAAATATTGGCATTTGATTGGTAAAAAGTGTAGCCGATAGAGAAAATGTTGTGGTTGGACACAGATTTAATTAAATGTGAGACAGGACTGCATGATAAGTTACTGGAAGAGTTCAGTACCGTCTTGGAGAGCTCGCTCCCTGACTCCATGATGCGGAGACACAGCGGGATGATTTCAGTGGTGAGGAGGAAGTTTATCACTTCTTGTTCATCGGTTTTCACCAAGGCACCTGTGGAAAACACACAAAGACAGCTTAATGTGACACCGGTTCTTTTTGTTTTTTTTAAATCTATCTTAAATAAAGAAATAACAACACTTGAGCAGGAGTAGAGTTTACCTATGACTCCGAGGCTGGTGAGTCGCAGATACTCAAACGGACGTGTTTTGCTCACAGTGTGCAGGAAAGGGTAGAGGAAAAGAGGGATGTGGGCAGCAAGGAAAGCTGACCTGGAGGAACACAGAAGGAAAAGGATTTGAATCAATGTGAGCAGACAAACATCACACAGAAGCAACAAGGTCACTTTAATAACTTATGGATTTTAATGACATTACAAACAATTACCTTCACAAAGAAAATGTATTAAAGTCCAAGTTCTTCGTTGTTAGACATACTCTCTCATCTACACATTTAAAATGAGTCAAAAGTCATGCCTGATAGAATCATCAGCTGTGAGTAGGCCTGTCGCGATAAGCAATTAATTGACTTATCGTACGATAAATAAAAATGAACTCGATAACTTTTCTGACCTGGAAAAATTGCCGTTTACATACGTGTTTGTTTACATACGTGTTTGTTTACATAAAGATGTGACCGGCCACTCTACCGGCCCGGCGCGCTGTGTCTGCTGGCCAGGAGCGCTGTGAGGGGCGGGGCTCACACACTGCCAGGTCAGGACACTCCGCGTGCAACAGCGTAGCAGCCAAATGAATGATATAGACTAAGAGACAAGCAGGAGACAACGTATGACTTACTCGATGGGAATTTGAAGTTAAATGGAATTGGTTGCAAAACCTAATTCCATCTCCGGTGTGGGAATATTTTGGATTTAAGCCATATCAACGAGGCGAACCTACGGACTTGAATGAGCCGGGCGGTGTGTCGCATTTGTTTTAAAAAGGTAGCAACAAAAGGTAGCAATACGACCAACCTTAAACTGCATCTGAAACACAACCACCCCATTCCGTTTTCCCAGCTGGGAGCAAACACGGCAGCTGGAGATGGAGAGCCCCCACCTTCCCGACAGTTTACAATCAAAGATGCATTTGCCCGACAATGCAAACATGTTGGTGTTCCTTGCTCGAAATCTTTGAAATACAGATTTGGATATGGCCTGTTGAGGCATCTGGGTCTTTGTATGGACAGTGGACTGTACACTTGACTGTTTTAAAAAGGAGGGTTTTTTTGCCTGATATATATATAATATATATATATATATATATATATATATATATATAATATATATATTATATATATATTATATATATATATAATATATATATATATATATATATATATATATATATATATATATATATATATATATATATATATATATAAAAACGTAACATGGAGAAATAAATATACGGATGTTATTGAAAACCACCTCGAATATGTTGTCTTAATGTTATGACATGTATTCTCATAAATGATGTGGTATGCAGGACAGAATTACGTCTAAACTGAGGCCGTTTTGCTTTTCTATAGGTTGTATGGATACGAGCATGGTTTTATATACTATCATGTTTAATCATGTTTTATGCCGTTTGCTAAGACTTGATAAGTCGCTCATAAAACACAGGAGGTATGGAAACTAAGAACACCATGTATTTGGTAGATTTGGCAGCTGATATGACACAACACATTAGTTTTATTTTATTTAAGTGGTGGATATAGAGTTGCTGTGGGGGGGTTGAGACGCACAGGCTGCAGTGGAGACCCTGCGCACAGCTGATTGACAGCTGGAACACAAACCACCAAATAAAAAAATTAACATGAATTGACTCCACTCCGCAGGGATCCCCCGATACTTTCTTACAGTTTCTCATCATGGGGGGGGTCTCCTGTCCCCGGCACAAACACACTGACACACTGCCTGAGGAAGGTTATGTGTATTTTGTCTTTAACTTTTTTCGGACCACTTATTTAATTATTTTGGTGACGATCCGACCTCCATGCTGCTACTCTGGTTCAAACTGCATCCACCAAAGAATGTGATTTGTCTCCACCTTCCCAAAAGAACCAAAATCTGACACGGTGTGAAATGTCTTTTTTAGCTGTTCTGTCGTCATTTCCTGCGATCTTCTTCATGCAGTCAGTCAAAATGAATATTAATACGGGGCGTTTCTTTGACTATTTATAGGCAAATATGGGCGTTACGTGAAGCCCGCAAAAGCTGCGCCGCATTTCGAGTTGATTGTGATTTATAAAGGGAAACACTGCGTACCGGCGTAGGACGTGTTTTATAAATCGGAAAATGTCTGTGCGTATTTATTTGCTTTGTCCTACGTAAGCAACCTTCCCACGTGAATCCTACGCAAGGCTTTATAAATGAGGCCCCTGGTGATTTTGGATACTGTGATTTAGTTTAAATAAACCATCAAGACGTACCCGTCTTCCATGACTACATTAGGTCTTCACTAAAGGTTTGAACTTTTGAAACACAATTCAGAAAGAAAATCTCTTTGCAGACTAAGTTGCCTAGGAAATATAACCTTGGATAAAACGGCCACTAGACTAAATATTTATACCCTCATATTAAACATTCAACTCTCACTGAAATTGTTTGCCAGTGAATATTTGACAGTGTTCTGTATAATAATATTAATTACTTACATTTTTGTAGCGCTTTTCATGTACCCAAGGACACTTATAGATGATAGCAGAAACATTTGAAGAGAGTTGTGAGCAAATTGTGTCAAGGTATTAAACCAAATGTCCCGGTCCTATAGTTTAAGTAGCCTTACAAGCTCTTTTCCGCTATAATAGTGGGGCATATATGCATTGTCTTTAACACAGGAAAACCCGCTTAAAATATAAAAAAGACCATTTTCCCTGTGCCAGAAGGCGAGTATCTCTTTTTCTCTGGTGTGTCACTTTAGACGTCACAATTGCACCAGCAGCGTGTTCGTTTTTTGTTTCGTTACTTATTTAGTCTCTTTTTGAAATGTTCAAATACAGAGTTATTGATTGTTGAAAAATTAAAAAATGTTAAGAAGTTTTATTTCTGTTGAGTCATAAATGAAGTGTTTTTCATGACAACGATTAGCGAAAGTCAACTACACTGTTCTGGAGTCAGGTGGCTTTGAGAATTTGTTGTTCTTTGATAATTATAAAAAAATTCAAACCCCTGTTGTTATATCACCGTGCGCCAGATAGCATCACATTGGGAAATGAACAGGTCCGCTACAGACAAAAAATACTGTGACTACCGCAGAGTCATGTCTCCCAGGAATAAAGGCAGATTGTTACCTTTAACCTGATTTTCCCCTAGGATTAATAAAGTATATTAAATTGATTGATTGATATCCAATGAAGACAGAAGCCATAGGTTAGTGGGTTATTTTGTCCAGTGGGAAAGGAAAGCTTCCTGTCTTCATCAGCATTAAAAGAAACAAATTAGTTACAAAAAAGTAACACAGCAATTTTTAATCTAATTAGCTTCCCATTACCTTGTCTCGGGGTGTGAGGCAACACACTGCAGAAGTGCCAGGGCATTGCACACCCTGTTGGACTGGTGAGCTGTAAGCGTAGGTGGGTTTATAGATGGATAGATGTTCACTATTTCCTAATGAATAGAAAGAAAAAGACGAGGTACAAAATCAGTTAAACTTTCATCAAGGCCACACAACAGCAGATATAATGAACATCAGAATCAGAATCCCTTTATTCGCCCCACAGAGGGGACATTTACATACAGGTGTAGTGACTGAATAGAGACTACAGCTTGGGTTGGGATATGGTTCATACCTGCAGCAGGGCAGCAATAGTGCCACAGGAGTGCCAGAGCATCGGTGCCAGGTCTGGCACAGACTCTCGCTTCTTGCTAAGCTCCAGCAAGGCATTTTCTCTGGTCTCTGGACTGGACAACTCATTGATCCATTGGTAGATCTTCTCCCGGTCTACCTGGGCCAGGGCTGTGACGTTAGTTACAGCCTGTAAGGGGAAGGGTAGATATTCAGCAAGTGCATCCATCATCGACAAATGAATTAAGCCTTGGAAACATACTGTGTATCAATGTGATACCATTAGTAAAGACACTTACTACAACACATATCATATGTATAATATATGTGGGCCCATCCACAATAAGGCACCACATTATTGCTATGAAAATTTATAAAAATGTGTCTGATTTTGTGAGTGTTTATTGGGAAGTTTTACTGAGATGTTATTGCAAACTTTGCAGCCAAACATTGTTCAAAGCCACAAACCTTTATTTTCCGCTCTGGTTGTGATCCCTATATTTTTAAATATACTAAATGTGTCAGACTGATTTTGGGGAAATACAGATAAATAAATATAAGCCATCTAGAATATCTACAATGGCTGAAACGGTGTAACGTTAACCATACAACAATGGAGTCTTAGAATGAATGCACATATTTTACTCAGTGTAAAGACTGTAAACACAATGTGTATGTATAATAATGTCAGAAATGATTTGTCAAGATGCTATTAACAATCAAAGCCCCATAACAAAAGGGGGATGAGTGTTAAAACGGTTGATAGCTTTCTGTAACGTTATAATGAAAATAGATACTCACAGCTCCCGTGGCCAGCATTCTCTGAAGCTCTTTGTGGTCCAACCGTGTTGTTAAACTACTGCTTCAGCTAACGTGTTGTGTATTGCCAAACTAATGTGGCAGCAATGAAACAAATTTGACGTAATTAACACAAATTAAGGGCAGCTAGCCCAAGCTAGCTGCTAGCGTCAACGTCTTGACAAATGGAATCCAGTAGTTCCGCGCGCACATCAACGTTACAAGCAACGTAACTTCATTGCGGTGACAAAACGTTAATATTTTGATAATTCTTGATAGAAACCAGCCTCGAGAGTTCAAATTTGAACGTTATTGTACAATAAACATAATCCAATGGCGAGTTTTTTTGCGGGCAATGGTGGCCTAAATACGTATAATTAAGATATCGCGAGAGCACAGTCGGACCGGATCGGACGCACTCTCGGTTATCATTTCCGTTGTAAATTTTCACATTCCCGCCATCATCGCGCAGTGTTGCGAGGCGTCGTGTGCGGGTCCACTGTCAACAACATACATACTGGGAGCAGGTGAATGCCGGCAAAACAAACTTTCTGCTCTCGGAGGACCTACGACAACGATACTGTGAGATAAAAGTTTCTGGAAGAAAACACATAATCGACAGGTAACGAACTGCGCAGGTGTAACCAAAGGGTGACACTGTTTTCATCCCCAAATTACAATCAGGCAAATTAGCCAGTTAGCTAGTTCCCGCTAGCTTGCTAGCTGACTAGCTAATGTTGGCCTCCCCCATCCATTCAGCGTCTATAGATGGGGGGACGACAGCTACATCCCAGACATTTGGCTTGGCTGTAATGTCACCCTAGGTGCTTCTTTGTAACTTTGTCCGGTAGCTCAATTGTATGACGTTTATTATTGTAATAATTATGTCAACCAAGAAAATAGTAATGAGCGCCGGTCGCAGTGTCGTGCATCTTCGCTTTGCTGGGCTAGTTTGAAGGCTAATGCATACAAGGCTGCATTGACTCTTACTGAAACCGCTAGCCAGCTAACATAAGTGGCGTGAGTTTTCCCACTTTGTGAGACATTCACCCCTGTGAGTTAAATATTTGCCTTGAGTTTATCATCTGTGTTAATATGAGCTGTTCAGCTGTTGTGCTAACGGTATGTGTCTTGTGGTCGACTTAAGTTTGTTGTGACTTTCAACAAGCGCTCAGTTGTACAACGTTGGCCATAGCGGGCTAGCTTGGATGCATTATAAATAGTTTATTAGCTGATGAACATATACGTAACACAAGTTTTTTAACAACAGGTGCAATAAAAGTGCTTAAGATGTATCTAAATCAGGTATGGTTTATCATTGAGTTCTTGCCTCCTTTTTTAAAGAAATGGATGGAATAATAACGGTTTTATGGTGGCAAGATGGTTAAAACATGTCCCTTTAATACTCCACTCTATATAAACATGAACTGGGTAATATGACACAATGTGGTTTAATAAACTCATTTAATTAGATTTCCTTCTTGTTTTAGGATTTGTTTGGTTACAAGTCCAAGCCTCCAAAGTGCACCAACTGGATAGTAAGCCATGTCAACCATAGTGCCCAAACTCTCCAGCGGTGGCGCCAGTGTTAAGATCCGCCTTACCAGCCTTGATCTGGGCACCACCAGATGGAAAGAGGGAACTTTTGAGATTCTGGAAAAGGACAACAAAATCAACCTATGTCTAAGATTTAACTGTGGTGGAGCCTCCAAAATTTTCCAGGTATTATTCAAACTCTGTTCTTGGTGGTTATTCAAAAATGACAACTGCAAATGACTTAAACATAACGTTAGATTCTGAAGGAGTACCATTTCTTAAATGTTTCAATGTTATATTTTGAGATACAGCGCTATCCAGACATCTGTAGAAATGTCATCAGAGCAGTAATGGATGAATCTCCCTTCAACCACTTATCAAAAGACTTTGGAAAAACAGTTGATTGATTGACAGCTGTTGAAGAGAAGCTTGTATAGCAAGCAATAACATACCACCTTACTCTCTGCCTGTTCCTTAACTCTGCCGTTATTTACTTTGTCAATCTCAATGTTTTTAACGTTTGCATCAGCAATACTGTAAAATGTCCAGGAATGGAAGGTACAATTTAAATTAGGAACGCAATACAAAGACTATATTTCCCACATATACACAAGAATTCCCACCAACATTTAGAGATATTTTTTTAATCTGGACTTTTGACAGTCATGGGAAAGGACTTATACATTTTAAGAAATGACAGTCATAAAGGAGAACACTTGCACATAAGTGAACCAAAACATGACTTAATTTACTTAGTGTTTAGACTTAGCTTTTGTCTGGCTAATAAGTGCTGCAATTTGCCCAGAAATCCAAATACACTGAAAAATGCTACTTTTGGATGAGAAAGTTAAAGTAAACAAATGGCTCGGAGGAAAAAATATGATTAAGTAGAACATAAGTAAACCGTTAAATGCATGGATAAAACCATGTGAATTACTTTCAGCATAACACTAATGGGCTCCTAAAGTATGCAGTTATTATTAATTGGAAAACATACTAATTGAATAAAACTACAACCAACATATCTTGTATTGTTTTCTTAGCTGAACCAGAACTTGAAGACCGTTAGCCAGAACCTGAACCGTATCATGCTGACTTTGAAGGACAACAGTGTCATCGTCCTGGATAAGATTCCTCTGACTTTGCTTCAGAAGACTAAAGAATTTTTGGACAAACTGAAGACTGGAAAGCCAGGTAATTACACCACTGCTCATTTTATTTTTGTTCAAAGAAAACCAGGGCCCCTCACTGATCCCTTCATTTTCTTATTTTGAGCTTCCGCTATTTGTGGTTCTGTCGTTACTTCTAAGCACAACACGCACACTTAATGGCAATGATTTGCCTTGTAGACTCCCATGGGCCAATCGTCATAATACATCAGATTCACAGATTTCAGTTGCAGATGTTTTTGTGCCGACCAAATGTTTTGTTTTACGGTGGTTGAACTCAATATTTTGAAGCAATTCAAATCAATTGCAATCTTACTCAATAGGTTTCTATCCTGTAAACTTTTTTTTGCCACTGTAAAAAAGCCATGCACAAAACTTGACTACAAAAGAGAATACTAAGTATTGTTTCAGTTTGACCTTAACTCAGCCTTAGATAAAGAATGGCCGGATTAGATACCACATGAAAAATGTTTATTCTGTTGCATTTCATTCTGATGAAGTTTGTCCTGTTCCTTCTGCTGATGATACTGTGTAGTCTCAGCTTACATTCTGATTCTCGCTTTGTTCTTAAAGAAAATGGGTAAGTCTAAGGTTAAAAGGAAACTGCACTTAACCTGTCTGAGTGTATCTAGCGCCAATTTCTAAAAAAGAACCTTTTTATTATTTATATATTTGTATTCAGAATTTAATTTGAGAAAATCACCATACATACTGGCCTGGTGTGGACTTTATTTTTGGACACGTACACACAGTTTTTCAAACTTTTCAACAACTTTTCAAATTGAAATGAGCACACAGTAAGTCAGGGCTAATATCTATGGTGGAGTTACAGGTTGTACAAGCATATAAATACAATGTAATTGCTACTTAATTGATCAAGTTATCATTTCATCCACATGCTTTGTCCTGAGCTGCAATTTTTCCTTCTTAATTTTGCAGTTTTAAAATCGTCCCACGGAAGCGCAAACCTCAGTGTGCTGGGAAACCGCTCTTTGAAAAATGACAGCAATCCTTCGGGGGAGAGACAGGTAAGCTAGAAAACAAAACCACACTTAAACTTTGAATTTAGACATTGTACCCTTATAAGATTCCTATCGTCTTCCAGACAACCCAGAGGCGTCAGAGTACAGAAGGCAGAGAGGAGACGACGCCACGGAAACCCCTGGGCAGCCCAAGCAGAGCCACCTCCACTCCCACCCGCACGGGACTCTCTGAGAACAGGTAGGATGGATATTCATATTGCTGTTTATGGCAAGTTGTGTTTTAACAATTTGTATTTTTTTGAAAGCAGCCAAATACAAGGCTATGTGTGCTCTATCCTCATTGGAGACAATTGAAAGGGTGCTTTTTGGACACTGGCCTTTAAACGGAGAGTCTTTCTTAATGCAGACTTCAAAACATCCCATTTTGTAGTTGTTATGTTTCTCAGTTACTCAGTTAAGTAATGGTCAGTTCATGCTTGTGACATCAATTGTTGCTTGTCACTGTTTTTCAGGAGTGAGAAAAGAAAGAGACTCATCACCTCTGAAAGTGACCTGACTGAAGACTACCCCAAGGAAAATGACTCATCGAGGTAATAGCACTGCCCACATTGAGCTGCAGGGCTTGTTGGATACACATGAATCCACCTGACTTCTGTAGCTTTTTGTCAGATATGGTATCTATGTTTTTGGTATTTTTTTCTCCTCATCAGACGGTTACAAGAATTTAAATATGTACCATGTTGTAATTAGTTTTATATCCATATATTATTTTGCTCGTTTGCCAAACAGAAACCTTAAGGTTGTTGATCAAAATGCATAGAAATGTTTGGTAACTTCCAAAAACCTGTGTATACATTTTTTAGCAACAACAAGGCCACTTCGGATCCATCCAGGAAGTTTCTACTGAGCTGCAAAGACAAGCTGAAGCAGTCTGAGGAGAACAGGAGCTCAGGTAAACTTCTACAGCAACACTGTCTATAAACTGCTGCTTAGGACCTCATTGTACACTAACTCAGTGCTGCAGTGATGACCTCTTTGTGTAGGCCACCCAAAAGTTAGCATTGCAAGGGCTACCTCGACAAAAAGCAATGGAATCTTTTCCATTGGATTTTTGGAATATTGTAGAAAATAAGATCTTTGACAAACACACATTTAAGATTCTACCACATTTCTTTCAGTAGGAATATCACCACATGCAATGCATTGCCAAAAGTAAATGTCTAACTTAAGGCTATAAACAAACTGAGTGAGAACCTGAGGTGGTAAAATGCTAACTGTTCCGCGTTTTAAGACTCATTTCTGCACCACTCTATTTACCTTTCTAAACCTATTCATTCAGACCCAAACTTTTGCACTTTACTTTCAATCACTCCTTTATTCCTCACCGACAGCTTCACTGAGTTCAACTCCCCTTCAGCCGACGTCATTTTACGGCAGCCGATCTGTGACTAAAGACTACAGCCAGAGCCACTCTTTCCTGGACAGGTGAGTTTATGTAGTGTTCAGCTGTAAGGCACAAGATACCTGTTTTAAACCACACATCTACTTCTCCATGCAAATATACTAGAGCTGTGCAGTGAAACGGAACTCTTTATTTTTTTAAGAAAACAACTTTAGGTCAATTGCACTTGTTTATACAATTTAATTGAGAAATGTAAAGAGCACTTCAATATAATTGTCTAGTTAGAGCATGAAGTCATTGTGACGCCAGTGAGTCACATCCGTATAATATTTACTACAAATCCACACAGGCCATGCAGTACAGCACAGAGCTCTTCAGCCAAGAGGAGCCTCATGCTGCCAAACCACTCCACTCCTTTCAAGAAGGTCCGGCCCACTCTGGACTACGGCGGCTGGAACAAGCAAAGGCTGTCCACACTGGCCCAGCCTCAGCCCCCCCTGCAAGGGTAAGAGAAGCCAGATGTGCTGCACAGAACGTGAGCATATGCAGTCGGTTTGTAAAGAGAAACTGGATTTCATTTATTTCGACGTTGTGAATGACGCGCAAGGGAAAACAAAAAAAGAGCTGTTCATGCCCTCGTTTTGAGCAAAGAAAAAAAAGGTTCCAACGTTTTTTAATTTGTAACCTCACATACAACTGCAAATCCTGCGAAAGATAGTGTCACAAATGATCTTCTCCCAACCAAATTGAAGGCCTTGATGAGAGTCTTTCCCTTTTTCTTATCATCCTAATGTTTAAATCCTTTCTATCAGATTCTCCAACCTGGGCAACACCTGCTACATGAACGCCATCCTGCAGTCCCTCTTCAGCCTCCCCTCCTTCTCCAATGACATGCTGAGGCAGAGCATCCCGTGGAAGAAGGTCCCCATCAATGCACTGCTCAGGTACTACATTAGGCAGTGTGGATGGATTAAAGGGAGACCTGTAATGATGTGCTTTGCAAACCTATCCCTTTTTTCAAACCCTGCCTGAAAGTGTTTCATTCTGTGGCATCTCTTCACGGCCTGCAGGCGGTTTGCACACCTTATGGCCAAGAAGGATGTGGGCTGTCCAGAAACAAAAAAAGACCTGTTGAGGAAAGTGAAGAGCGCCATCTCCTCCACAGCTGAGCGGTTCTCTGGAAACATGCAGAACGTAAGATCTCTGTTGTGAGCAATTTTTCACTTCTTCAACTACCCTAATATTTCAAATGTCATGTGGTTGTTGCAGATGGATGACATGGCACACACTTTACCAGGAAATGTTATTGTTTGTTTATAGTGCTCATACACATTTTAGTGCAAAAATGTAATAACAGAAGTCAAAAAAAACAAATGATATACTAAAAAATATATATTTTGTATTTGTTAACTAAGGGATTGGACACATGCATTTCACACGTTTTTTTTTTTTATTATCACCTTTTGATAGCCCGTAATATATGTAATTTATGGTCTGTCTCAACTCTGTTTCTGAACACTGAAGCTGAACATAACCCACCTTTTGTATTTATTCTTTATGCTTTTTAAAGTCCATGTGTATCACATTATTCACCAGGATGCTCATGAGTTCCTGAGCCAGTGTTTGGACCAGTTAAAGGACGACGTGGAGAAAATGAACAAGAACTGGTCCAACGAAGCGGCAGCGTCGTCATCGTCCTCTGTGGCGTGTGAGAGCGGCCAGGAGGGAACGTCCTCAGCAGCTAAAGCAGAGCCGGGTGAAGAGGCAGACACGTCCCGCATCTACACCTGCCCTGTGGCAGTCAACATGGAGTTTGAGGTGCAGCACACCATCACATGCAAAGGGTGAGCCTGTCTCCTGCTTATTTATCTGAAAGCCAAAACTCTATGTGCATCTGGAGTGTTTTATGCCTTCATGTTCCTTTACAGATGTGGCGAGGTAGTGAACAAGCGAGAGCAGTTTAATGACTTGTCCATCGACCTCCCACGGCGGAAGAAAACGCTTCCACTCCGCTCTATCCAGGACTCTCTGGATCTCTTTTTTAGGGTGAGGGTCTCTCATTGACAGCTTATAGTACTGATCCATTTCTATGAATGATTCATCTTCAGCCACTTTTCAAGTGTTCCATTTGTTTTGTAATTACCTTCAAGTGAAAAGTCTAAACTACATATACCATTTGTGAATGTGCTGCAATGATAGAAGTTACTTTTTCTTTTTCAGATGGAGGAAATTGAGTACTCGTGTGAAAAGTGCAATGGGAAATCGGCGACTGTTACACATAAATTTAGCAAACTGCCCAGGTGTGTACACACATCATTTTTCAGTTCTCATGCATGAGAAGCGGTCACACTTGTTGCTAACTGAACACTGCATTTCAAACATAAGGCATGAATCACAACAGGTACTTCCTGTAAGCATCTGTTGTTCACTAGTAGACACAGTTCTGATGTATGATGTTTCCTCCCCACAGAGTGCTCATCCTCCACCTGAAGCGCTACAGCTTTAACGCCCAGCTGTCACTGAACAGCAAGCTGGGCCAGCAGGTGGTGATCCCCCGGTACCTGACCCTGCTGTCCCACTGCACTGAATCCACACGAGCCCCCATTAGCCTTGGCTGGAGTTCCCAGTCCTCCATGTAAGACATCTGTTGAGCTATTGACTTGGCTACGATGCATAACACTAGTCTCATTTGGTTGAGAGATTACGTGAAATATTTAGGTTTCTAAACGTTTTCTTTGTTGTTCTCAAGTTCCAGAACACTCAAAACGTCGCAGTGTGTCAACTCGTCGACAGCTCCTCTCCGGTAAGTTCTGTAGGAAACATGAAAAAGAGATAAGAGTTACAGTTACATTGGCAACAACATTAAAGCTTTACACTCAAATGTGTAGCAACATCTTCTTTGCTCAGTCGGATTCAATATTAAAACATACTGTCAAGGTACAAGAAAACAAAGCTTGATGAAGCGGGAGGGCAGTAAGATAGCTTATAAAAAAATAGCCCACCCGTGAGTCATCCAATCACATAAGCTTTGGTCTGAGCTTATTACTGTGTTTGTCTAGAAGGATTGGAGGCAAAGCTGCCAACTCTAGCTGCACGTCTAGCCTCCTGGACTCTGATAGTGAAGAGGAGCCCAACAGTAAAGCAACAGTGAGCCGCAAGCGACGCCTCAGCAGCTGTCAGCCTGACGAGGATGAGCGACCGGAAGAGGTACCGCTGATAGACCGTCAGTTATGATTACGATAATTTTTCCCTCCGTTTGTGTTACGACACTGTTTTGATGTGTCTTCAGCGAGGAGCAGCCATAGATTCAGCAGACTTCAGTGGCATAAATGATGAAGAAATGCTGGCTGCCGTGCTGGAGATGAGTCGTCAAGAAGCCGGGCTCTCGGCCCCGCCCCCAATGGAGGATGAGCCAACCAGCAGCCCCGACACAGGCTTCGGGGACACAGACGCTCATGACCTGGCCTATCACACAGATCTGCTGGAAACAGACAGCAAAGAGCCTGCAGGTAGGCTAACATGTTAAATAAAGAGACAAGCACACATTCATCAAATAAGTAAGCATCCATTTTTTTTTTATGAAAAAAGCAAGTGATCATATAAAAGCAGCCAGTAATAACAAAGATACGTTTTCAAATTAAGATATATGGGGCTCTCTAGATATACATAAAAACTGGGTTCGCCAAAATTCATGTCTTAAGCAAACTAACATTGTAATTATTAAACTGCGGTAGATTGAGTTGATATAACTTAAGTAATGCTGAAGTATTAAATAAATATGTAACCTTTTTAAAATAATAATTTATATAATTTACTCACCCTTTGTTAAATGCCTCCACTGGAAATAGAGAATTGAAAAAAGTCTTGAAGAACTAAAGTATACAGGGTCCATGTTTAATAACAGCAATAGGATTTCAAAACTTGTAATTGAAAAACAAATGGTCACTTTGTGGGTGAATTCTTCCTTTTTAAGTGAACTGACCTGTGTGTTTATCTCGCCTAGATGTGCTGGACTCCCTGGACCTGACCATGGACGAGAACAAGGAGAACCAGACTCCAGAGGGGGGGCAGCAACAGGGGGAGCTGGACTGGGTGCAGCAGTACAGTCTGGATCAGGATCAGGAGAGGGAGGAGCAGGAGCTGCAGCAGGCGCTGGCCCAGAGCCTCCAGGAGCATGTAAGAGCACATCTGGAACAAGGGTCCTGTATCTAAAGAATGTTGTAGTGCCACAATGCCACTATATGATAACCGTTATCTAATATAGTGATGTCTGTTCTTTTTGAGCAAGCAGACAATAAACACCAGAGTAAAAAATGCTATTTGTACATTTTGTTCACTCAATTTCATTGTCTCCACTTTTCCCCACACAGGAGGCCCAGGAGTTGAGAGAGGACGATGATCTGAAGAGGGCCACCGAGCTCAGCCTGCAAGGTATCATTGATGTCATGTTGAGTAGCTGGCTGTGGAAACTCTTGAACGGTGACATCACTGAAATGCAATCGTTTTGAGTTGAACGTCTTTGATGGAAGGAATACCATTCATCGTGTCTTTGCCATGTCCATCCTCTAGGGCTGTGCATCTTCACTGGTCTCACGATTCGATTCGATTACGATTATCCTGTCTTCGATTCGGTTCGATATCCCGGTGCATCACGATGCATAACAATGCGTTGCATCCTCAATTTTCAATATTACTGTATGGATATTTTTTCATCAATGAATACAATCAGTCAGATAAATATAAACTTTTTTTATTCTATAGAAAGTGCATTACAAATCGATCAAACCACTTCTTTGTCTTCTGCTCTATAACATGGCACATCCTAAAAGTGCCAAACATCATTATGAGTGTGACAACAGGTAGCATTGAACTACTATGATGTGTATCATATCAAAATGTTAACAGAAATGTCTACCATTAAATTGAAATGAAATAAATAGTATAGGCCTGGCCTACCTATAGTGTAAAAAAAGGTAAATCCTCAAAAACAAAATATTCTGCAGTGCTGTAATCTACAACAATGTTTTCAAATAGCAGCACTGGGCACTTCCTAAATGTGCCAAACAACAAAAACATGACTCACTGCTCAGCATTTGGGAATTTGTAGGTTCTTCTGCAAGAACACTAGTTTATCCACATGTTCTGGTTTGAGAGTGCTTCTTTTTGCAGTGTCCACATCTCTTGCAGTGGAGAAAACTCGCTCTGCCGACACACTTGTGCCTGGGATACACAAGTATCGCTTTGACACCCGGGAGAGGAGGGGAAATGTGATCTCATGGACACGCCACCAGTTCAAAGGGTCCTCAGTCAGAGGGAGAGATGATGCTTTACAGCAGGGATCACCAACTACATTTGTCCAAGGGCCAAAATTATTCCAAGAGACACTTTCGGGGGCCAGCGTTTTTTATATAGCCCAGAATTTTGAAGTTGTTGACCGGGGGGGGTGCTAGTGGAGCACGCTCCTTTCCTCCGGAGCGTCACGTGAAGTGACGTCCGTTTGTGATGACACCGCACAGCTGATCGTCTGAAAGCAGCCAGCGCTGTCCCCGTTATTTTCCCAAACACCCCCGCCCCGCCTCTGTTAGTACACATTTACTGACATAAACATTTGTAACCTAAATAAATAAAGGTTTGAATCATCTGTTGTAGACCCAAATAAACGCCATTCTTAAAATGTATAAACGAACAATAGTTTGATTAATATTGATTTGAGTGCACAAAGAAATACAATTATTCAGAGAAGAAAAGAGATATGTTATCTATCAAAACCCAGTTAGATTAACATTCATTGGATTGCACACTTTGTTTGTTTGTGTGGATATGTAGCAAATTAACATTTTAAATAGTACTTAATGACTGACGTGGGCTACTGCAGTCAGCTGCTGCCTCTCTGTTGGACTCCGGTACTGCACATTACTCACGAGACGTGACCACTCTACTAACCACTCCGCCAACGCCACAGTCACCCCCGCCGTGCGGGCCGGATGAGAATGTCTTGCGGGCCGGTTGTGGCCCGCGGGCCGCCAGTTGATGGTCACTGCTTTACAGTATCTCTCCATTTCCTCCTCAGCACTGGCATAGGGGGTCTTGGGTTCTGCTGTACCTTCAGTGTCAGTGAAAGACCGTCCCAGCAAACTCACGAGCAGTGATGATGATGAGGCCTTTCTTTTGGGAGCAGAGGGGCCGTCGGGTGTTTCTTCTTCCAGAGTTCCTGTTACCTCAGGCGCTTCAGTCACTTCTGTCCTCCTGAGTGTCCTCTCATTCTATGTTTGAACAAAAGAATAGAAAATAGCATTAAAATAGCAGTTAGCACTTTCTCAGTCAATGCAACAGCTCACATCTATTCTATTCTTCAGTCTTATAAAAAGCTTTCACTCATTGTAGCTACTATTATTAATATTGTAAAGTTTGTTTATATTTTATAAGTTTACATGAAACATGGTGAAATTACCTCCAAGGATGCAGCCTCCTCAGTCACTCCTCTGTAGACCTCCAATCTCTCCTCCACTGTTAGAAAAGGCAGTCCCTTAAAACGGGGATCCAGGGCAGAGGCTGTATGAAGGATCTTCTTTTCTGCCTCACTGTTGTACCTCTTCAGGAGATCTGTTTTGATGGCATTCTTGATCGCGTGGATCATCGGTGAGTCTCCAATGGTGCCTGTCATGTCCTGGAAGAGTTGTGCATTTATTGGAGCAATGAGAGACACTGTTGGATTGCTCTCTTCTGACATCAGTGTGGTTGCATCCTTCATTGGCTTTAATGCACTCACAGCGTCCTCTGCATTTGACACATCTGTTTCGTTAAGAGTGCAGAGGTCTGACTGTCCTTTTCTCACCTCTGGAGACAGCAAGGTGGCACATATTGCAGGTTGTTGTTCCAAGAACCTCTCGACCATGTCGTATGCGCTGTTCCACCTTGTGGCAACATCAGTTATCAGCTTGTGATTTTTCAGGCCCAGACATTTCTGTTTCTCTTTCAGATAGTGGTTCGCTGTAGTGCTGCGGTGGAAGAATGTTGAAATCCGTCGGACTCTACCCAGAAGCCTGGAGAGGGTGGCCACTTTAAGCGCCCGCTGGGACGCAAGATTCAGTGTATGGGCGAAGCATTTCACATGAGGGAATTTTCCGAATTCAGCTGCAGCGATCATATTAGACGCGTTGTCTGTCACCAGCACTACATCTTTGTCTGATAGCTGCCATTCTTCCACTACACGAGACAGTAGCTCCGCAACATGAGCACCTGTGTGAGACTCGTAAACGGCTCTCGTTTGCAGCACATGCGACAAAAACTGCCAGTCCTCGCTAATGTAATGTGCCGTTACTGTTAAATAAGACTCCGTCGCGACAGAAGTCCAGGCATCACATGTTATGGCAACTCGTTTAGCTTGGATCATTGACGCCATTACCTGGGCTTTGGTTCCGTTGTAGAGTGCAGGTATGACATTTTCTGTAAAGTGGCTACGTGATGGGAGCTTATATCGTGGCTCCAGCGTCTTTAACAGGTGGCGAAAACCGGCGTTCTCCACGACCGAATAAGGACGTAGGTCCTTCGCTATGAAAGCTGCCACCGACTGGGTGATTTTCTTCGCTTTCTCAGAGTTGGGCGGAAAAGTTGACAGCGTCTCATCAATTCTTCGCTGGGCTGGGTCCGCTGTTTTCTTGGTGGCAGGCGTTAGCTTCTCACAGTGAAAACGGCTAAGGTGGTTCCTCCAGTTAGTGGTATTTCCACCAAGGTATTTGATTTTTGTGTGACACACTTTACACACAGCGTGCGACTTGTCCAGTTCATTTTTCCCTTTTAGTTCATAAAACCCGTAATGGGTCCAGATGTCTGCTTTCAGAACACTAGGAGCGTTTTTTATTATTTGCGCACTGCTTTCGCCTCCCTCCATTATTGCACTAGCTTGGCAACCCACAATGCAATGCTACGTTGCTACCGTGACGTTTTAAATAAAAACAAAACATTTTTATTGTCCAGCCACTGCCGGAAAATCTACCACGTGAATAATCGATTATCTTCCGTCACTGCATCGATACCGAATCGTCCACGTCCGCATTGCGATGCATCGTAGAAACTATTATTTTCAACACCCCTACCATCCTCCCATTCTTTTGTACATGATACCTCAAGACTGCTTGTAGCTAATATCTTCAATTTGATGTCAGAAGTCCACTTGGAATCAAGGATGAACTGATTTGAATTTGGTGATTAAGTTCGCTGGGATGGCACAAAACCGGTTTTTGGCCATAACCCATGAATCAAAATGCTGTTTATGACAATAATATCAAGTATTGACTGGTTGGTGGAGGCATGCAACCTTTTTTAGTGCCAGGTAATGGTGAGGAAGCAGAATCTGTTGGATGGTGAAGTGGTAGGCAAGAGGGGAAGACATCTTTGACTGACTTTTTCCGTTTCTTTTTTCACTCAAGCAAAGATACCCCAGCGTTACATGTATTTGTGCAAAGCAAAGGAACACAGTATCACATGTTCTCAGTGAAGGTCTCAGAGCACCTACTAACGCTGCTAAATCTGACTCAGTGGTGTGGAGATGCCTGACCAGTATCAACATCTTCTCCTTCCCCAACACCAGAGTTCAACAACTCTCTGCCAGAGTTACTGTGCTCAGACGAGGATTCAGGCAACGAGGACGTGTTGGACATGGAGTACACTGAAGCTGAGACTGAGAACCTGAAGAGGAACGCTGAGGTACTCAACATCTGCTCTGTGATTTTAAATAAGTAGAACAGTCGAGATAAATTTTTCTCATATTCATTTCTGCAATAAACTAAAAATCAACTTCCAAATACTTTAAATATATTGTATAAAACCTTCCTTCACAAAAAAAGGATATGTCGTTTACACTGGATACACTGAACTGCCTTCGTTCATAGTAACCTTGGATACGTTTTATTCCACAGAGCGGAGACTTGGCCAACTCTTTCCGACTCATCAGTGTCGTCAGTCACATCGGGAGCAGCTCCTCCTCCGGTGAGCACTTTGTGCATTTGTGCTTCTGTCCACCATGTAGCTGTATTAATGCATACTTACCCTACTGTAGTTAATTTAACGATGCCATTTTGCAAAAAGAGCAAATCGGAACCCTTCAGGATGTCAGAACTCCTGTCAGCACATGATAGCTGAGCAGCAGTGCCACGTTTGTGTAGAAGACACTCTTAACCTCTTTGAATGAGTGGTAAATAGTGTAAAAGAGTGGTTTGCATGTTATGTCTCATTGCCTGAGCAGATATGTGATAAAGATTCATACCGGTGCATACACTCAATTTAAGCTGCTGCACATTTCGCAAACCAGTGAGAACAACTGGAATAGTTTTAGTTTGAGACCTTTTCCTAGTGTTCAAAACTAAGTGGTTTATTTCCCTCCCTAGGCCATTACATCAGTGACGTGTACGACATGAAGAAGCAGTCGTGGCTGACCTTCAATGACCTGGACGTGTCGCGCACACAGGAAGCGGCCGTCCAGAGGGACCGCGACCGCAGTGGATACATCTTCTTCTACATGCACAAGTGAGTTAGAACAACCAGAAGGCTCTCTGTTAAACAACCACTGTGTAGGGTGAGGGTCTCTCTTTGACAGGGTGAAACAAACCAATCACGACCACCCTCTTTGATCCTGATCAAGACGCTTTTTGTTTTGTTTAAAGGGATGTTCAGATGTTTTGAAGGGGTTGTTGAATGAGGTAGTTATAGAGAACCGCAGTGACGCGTCCTAAAACTCGGAAGTAAACTTCTTCCGGTTCCTTCGACAAAAATGCAATGCAATTTCTCCATAGGATTTTGGAAAATAGCTGGAAATAAGGTCTGTGGTTGGCACACATTTAAGAGACGGATCACGTTTTGTTCAGTCGGATAATCTCCACGTCTACCCATCTCTTATCATTTTCGAATCATAAATCTATCGATAGATTATGATCGATAGATTTATGACGCGTCACTGCGGTTCTCTATACATTGTCGCTGTATAGCAGAATGTGCTTGACACGCCCCCAGTCAGGAGAATATATGATTTTTCATGTATGTACATATGTTTTAGCATACTATATTGTGCCTTTAGTTTATAAGGTTCTATGTTTTATACTAAACTGATTTCATGACATTTTATTAACTTCTATAGACATACTTTAGACCTTTTAGTTTTCGACCAGCTTAACTATGACTCATTTCATTTTTGACATACCGGTACTTGTTTATATTTTTATACTCTTTTCAACATGATATACTTTCACTTTTTTAATGTTTTTAACTTACTCTAGACATATATTTGACTAAGCTTTATATTACTAGCATGTTGGATGTCAGAGGGCATAACATGCTCTGACACACTTCCTCTCGTGTCTTCAGGGACATGTTTGAGCAGCTGTCTGATATGGAGAGATCTGGAGCCAGCAACCCTTCAGAAGCAGGGAGGAACGTCCTGCAGCCCCTCTGAGCGCCACACACACACCCTACGCTGCACCCTAACAGATGGAGCTCTCCTCTGAACAACCTGGAAAACGACTGATTGCTGTCCTTTTGTGGTGGTCTTCAGGCACTCCTTTCCCTCTACAGATCACTAAATGCCCTGTTAAATTAGCACCTGTACATGCCAACAAGGGTGCTAAAGACTATTTTAACACAACAGAAATGCAGTTACAAATGTTCAGTGGATCAAATGTTGCCTCCATGTTTTTGGGGCCGGAGTCTTTGTTTGCTATGATTTTTATCAAACAAACGTTTTTTATTTGTTTTTCGACAGTGCCGTTCTTTCGGACTTTCTCTTAAAGCAGCTTTCACACATCAGATGCTACTGGTGCTTCATGACTTGTATGTTTTGCAGACCCTTTATTTCCCATATAAACTAAATAAAGATATATTCTATGTTGGAGTATAAGCTATTATAGAGTTAGAGGAGGTGTTGTATTTAGCGGGTACATTTGGCGCAATATTTATGTTCTGGCACAAACTGGCCAATTGAAATCCGCTTTCTGTCTGAGTGTGTGGAGTTTTCACTGTTGCTTTGCGTGACTTACCAACTCGTGTGTGTGTTTGTCTCAATATTATAGATTTCGGGGGGAAAAGCTCAATAACAAAGTCTGTTTTAACTGAGCTTTTCTCAGTAAAGCCTACTTTTCTGTTTTGGGGATTTTGACTTTGTGCCTCCCAAGAAAACTTTTATAAATATGTATACTAGCTTTACTTTGAAAGATGCACAACCTTGTCGCTTTTGAAAATGTCTGTCACCAATGTGTAAGTCAGATTTCTCCTTTATAAAAAGCCAACAGATTTTTCTATTTATTGCAACATCGGGTTGATTTCCTTTGAATGAACCTGTGAAGATATGCCACGGCAAATACAAGTCATAAAGACTAGACCACCAGGGAAGCTAGCTTTAGCCTAATGTCTTTAAGCGCATCATCTTTAAGGCCAGTCTACAGAGCTACACTCTGTTCATATAGCTCCTATGAGGCGCGCTTGCTTATAGAAAGATTTAAAGGAAGTATTTTGTTATTCCAATACTAGACACTGGTTGTACAGCTGTTTGTGACCACTGTAAAAAGTCAAATCACATTTGAGTTCACCATGGCTAATGTGCAACGTTAAAACATGGTGTCTGCAGAGTCCCCTCCCAACAGAAGAAAATCTATTTAACAGCTTTATAAAACATGGGTTAAAACCAGATATTGATACCTGCCATATTAGTGGGATTTATTAGGACAGTATTGACGTTATTGAGTTACTTGTTCCCATTTTGTTTTCCGTCAGCCTTGTATTTACATTTGTCCCAGATGCAGTGTAAAGAGGGTATGATGTATTTGTGAAGTAAAGATGAGCAGCTTTTTCTACCCTTCATACACAACTGACTCTTCCTAAAGCAGATTTTAATAAAAGATTCTGGTGAAAGTGCCGAGGCTTTTTCATTTGATGTTGAAAACACTTTAATAACACTCCAATCCAGTGTTGGAAAAAGGACATCCACAATCATGCCACTGTATGTGTACTGCCAGGCGGTTCAAGTCCATGGTTGCAGGGTAGTGAAAACAAAATGAAGCACCAGAGAGTGAAGAGACCTGTCACCTGTCCTGACTGCACCTCTTCATCAGAGGCTCCAGGCTCCTCCCTGTCAGTCTGTTGTACTCACTGAGGATGTAGTTCTCCCTCTGCAGCATCTGGAAACATTTCAAAACATATTAGCCCCTATGCTGCCATGCAAACAACCTTCAGAATCACTTTTGTATCATGTACTAATTCATATAGTGCACATAAACCCTTTCAGCCATTTTCTTACAGTATGGGGCTGCTGTATTTTCCTTTAATAGCATTAAATTCATAGAAGAAAAGTATTTCCAAGTGCCCAAAGACTAGATATAGTTTAAGAAAACTCAATTTTCAACAACAGCTTAACTTATTCTAAACATTCTTACAGATTTTTGCGAGCCAGCACAAAAAAATGGGTTCCAACATACTAAATGTATTCGGATTTATCGGATTAAACCAAATGCATTTTAGAGATGGATAGTGGAAAAATGCTGGAAAAAAATGTATAGTATCTTGTTTGTGCCCTTTTACGTGTAAAGGGTCAGTTCACTCAAATGTCATCAGGTTTATTGCCAAGTAGGTTTGCACATACAAGGAATTGGCTGTGGTGTACTATTGTGCACAAACACAGTAAGAGGAATTAAGTACAAAAAGATTATCAAAACCTTTTTTTCTTATTAAAAAAATATTTTGAATTAAAATATACAAAAATCATGTACAATAAAAATATGAAAAATACTGTGTGCAGTATATCAGAGATGTATCTTTATTGTTTGTTTTGAAATGCCTATCTTTAAGGTTTTTCCCCCAGACCACAAAAAAATGTCTCAGTTTAAGAAATTACAATTGAATAATACAACAGCCAATTCACAATCCCAAAACCTTCTGGAACTACTTGTATTACCAAAGAAAATGTCCCATTCTTTAGATTATCAAGAGTAATGAGGAGAGTGCTATGGAAAGACATTTCAGACAAATATCTTAGATTAAAAAATCCCAGAGGCGAGTAAAAAGACATACGAATCGCCTCAATTGTATTGTTAGTGGAGGCAGAAATATAGGACAAATTTGGACGTAAAAACATAAACTTTCCTACACAACTCAGGAGTTAAGACAGAAAATGTTACTCTGTATTTTTGATAAAGTGACTCTTTAAATGTGTTCTTCATATCAAAATCCTTTCCCCATGTGATCCCCACACTCACCTCTGTCCATTCTTCTTCTGTCTCGTGTCTGTAGCCTAACAGGTGACATATCCCATGTGCCGTGACAGCCTGAAACACGACCAAAAGAGGAGCAATGTGAGCTATAGTCAGACAAAGTCACTGCAAGCAGGATTGTGAAGTCATATTTGTCAAACAAATTTCGCATTTCTAAAAACTTGCCGTAACTGAATTTGATCTGGTCGGCGTACAGAGAACTACTCACAGTGAGGGTCCCATGCAGATCCAGAGATTCCTCCTGACACTGCCTCATCACATACTCCACCCCCAGGAAAATGTCCCCGAGGTTCTGCTCGTCCCTGTGAAGGGGGAGGGGCATCTTACCAGGCCTCAGGTCCTAAACACGGGTCAAAGTCACATTTCAATTGGGATTGTGTCAAGAAGTCCATAAAAAACTAGCAGAGGAATGATCTTATCTTATATAATAAAACAAATTAAGCTTAGCAGCGTTTTTCAATTCAACGGAATAGGTTTTATTGGCAAGACATTTGACAGAAGAGAGACTATTAAGATTTGTAAATAGAATAAATTAGACACTGAAATTAGTTAAATAAGTAGATCGTTTTGTTACAATTTCATATTTAACTCTAGACAAACTAAAACAAACAAAGTAATAATAAAGGTATAACACAAGACTACGGAAGAGGATTCATATTAAGATTAACCTTTATTGATCGGCCTAGTGGGAAATGTAATTTTCCACTCTGTTTTCCACATATTTTCAGTGGTGTAAAGTAACTAAGTACATTTACTCAAGTACTGTGATTAAGTGCCCCTTTACCAGCTTCAATGCATCAATAATTATAATCAAATCATATCATATTATTCTGAAATGTACCAATCCGCATAATGAGTACTCTTACTTTTGGTACTTTAAGTATGTTTTGATATTAATACTTGTACCTCCTTGTACTTTTACTTGAGTAACATTTTGATTGCAGGACTTTTACTTGTAACAGAGTATTCCTACAGACTGGTACTTTTACTCAAGTACAAGATCTGACTACTTCTTCCACCTCTGCATATTTGAATACACACACAGTACAAATACACACAGGTATAGGTGCACACATGCATTTTTTTGTTTTGTTCTGATAAGTCAGTTGTTTTGTTTTTTCTTGCCCTTATCCTAAGACATCTCATATTTACAGAAAATAAGAAAAGCTAAAGAGAATTCAATGATAAATAAAATAAGATGTTAATAGTTGGAATAATACAGGACATAGACCATTTTGTATCTATATATACAAAAATATATTAAAAAAGAGGAGATGGTAGTAGGTGGAATATGGCATGTAGAAGCACATTTATAAATGTGTATCTATCTATCTATTAACATGTAGTGGTATTTACCTCGTAGAATGGAAATGAGAGGACATCTGTTGGCACGTTTTTCTTTCTGTATATGTTATTAATTTGCTGGATCCTGTGGTTATCCACGCAGACGATGCCCAAGTCAAACTTCTGGATGCCCAGGATGTGTCTCAGTGTCTCCACATCCTTCCGCAGCCGGGCTCGGCGGAGGGGGACCTGCTTTTGGAGGTTCCGCAGTATTACTCCCATTTTAGAATTCGGCGTAAAAAGATCTAAAGAAAAAATAATTATTTAGAAATTCCTGACACATGTGTGAACGGTAAAACTAACTCGCTTCCGCCGACGGACAGTTACAATAATTATAATACGGTGGGCTTATGAGAACGGTTGGTCAGCTTTGCGTTAGCCACGAGCGATTTTCAGCCATTCCGGTCAACAGAGAGCAAGGTGACACGTCCCGTGAGTAACGATAGCAACAAATAGGTCCACACAAATATTATATAAGCTTCTTATGGACTATGGAATAAGGCAATACTGTCAATACATTAAAACAGTTCTTTCGTTAATGAAAGTGGTCCCTTGACCGTTCACAGCCGGTTAGAGCAGTAAAACGGTCGCAATGTTTTCCGGGGGACCTAAATATGTGTCGGACCGGAACCGGATGTGGCAACATGAGTTTAGGTTTGAACCGAACTGAACTAAAAGTCAACATAGCAAACACAAACTCTGAGCGGTGAGTTTTGTTTCTTTTGAAATGTGCTTACTTGTGCATTATATCCTAAGGGTTGTGTTGTTGAGTCGATATAAAAACATTAATGGCGACGGAACAAGCTAAGCTAAGTTAAACAATGTTTGGAGGGTTAGCTTATGCTAGCGACTGTGTCATGTGTTGTTATCTGTTCCTGCCTTGAAAGTGTTCTTTTGACTTTTACGCGTCAGGTTGTTACACGGAAGAGCTTGACAGACGAGGATGGTGTTATAGGTCGAAAGCCTGTATGAGAAACATAGCGTTGAACAATTAGCCAAGGATAGTAAACATCCGCTAATACTTGCGCCATGAATCCATCCAATCCGTTTGGAAGTCCACAAGGTGGAGCTTTCCAGGCCCCAAGTAACACAATGAAGGCTGGTTTATTCCCATCATTTGGACAGCAAAGTTCTAGCAATCAGCCCCAACCTATGGGCTTTTTCCAACCATCAGCGTTTGGACAACCTTCTGCCTTAAGTCAGCCCCCGTCTCAAGGAAATGCCATCTTTGGACAGACCCCTGCCTTTGGACAGACATCAACACAGCCTCCCCCGCAGCCAACAATCAGCCAGGCTCCAGCATTTGGACAGCAAGCGTTAGGAATGAGTAGCTCAGGCTTTGGTAGTGGCACTGCACCAGCTTTTGGACAGACTGCCGCACAGAACCAGAGTTCACCTTTTGGACAGACTGCCGCACAGAACCAGAGTTCACCTTTTGGACAGACTGCCGCACAGAACCAGAGTTTACCTTTTGGACAGACTGCCGCACAGAACCAGAGTTCAGCTTTTGGACAGACTGCTGCACAGAACCAGAGTTCACCTTTTGGACAGACTGTGACACAAACCCAGAGTTCACCTTTTGGACAGACTGCCACACAGAACCAGAGTTCACCTTTTGGACAGACTGTGACACAAACCCAGAGTTCACCTTTTGGACAGACCGCTGCACAGAACCCAAATTCAGTCTTCGGACAGACATCTTCTTTTGGACAGGCGTCTGCTTTTGGTCAGGCTCCGGGATTTAGCCAACAGCCCTCTGCGTTTGGAAACTCCCAGATGTCTGGCTCCACCACTACCACAGGACAACCTCAGCCCCCGGGTTTTGGACAGTCTGTGTTTGGACAACCTTCATCCACAAGTGTCACCACCAGTGGATTCGGCACCACTCCGAGTGTGACCCAGAGCCGAGGCTTTGGATCATCCAAATCCACGTTCAAGCCAGCCAATGAGGCACTTTTCAAACCCATCTTCAGTGCCAGCCCCGAGCCTGTTAACCCCCAAACTACTGCTATGACCAGCTCACCTTTTGGCAGCACTGTGTCCCAGACAAGCTCCAGCTCCATGGGCAGCAGCAGCACCGCCTCTGTCTTCTCTACGACGACTGGAGCCCAGCCTGGGCCGCCGGGCTTTAGCTTCTCACAGCCGGCTGCAGCCCCCTCCATCACTACTCAAAACAATCCCCTAACAACTGACACTAGCAACGCTCCTTCCAATCCGCTGAAGTTCACCTTCTCCCAGCCAGCCGCGCCCTCCAGCTCCAGCACTCAGGCGTCTACCAACGAGCCCACCACCCCATCCAATTTCAGCTTTTCAGCCACATCCCTCCTGCCCCAGGCCGCACCACTTTTTGGAGGGACCAATTTTGGTCAGCCCCCCGCTTATAGTGACATCAGAGCTGAGGCAGAGGAAAAGGGGAGCAATTTAGCAGAAACAAATGTGTTTGCACGACTTGGCAAAGGCACAAAACGAAAGGAAGATCTAACGGCCCCCAGCACCGGTCCCGAGAAGCCTGCAACAGGAGATGAGGGGGAGGAGGGGGAGGAGGATGTCCATGGAAGAGATTCACCGAGGCAGCCTTCAAAGAGGCCCCTCATGAGGTCCCGCGGCCCACCAGTTGGCTTATTTGGGAGGGCACTAAACTGTCTTCGTAAAGATATTACCCACCCTGTGATGCGAGAGGCCACAAAGGAGACAGAGAGCGTCCAAGCTCAGGCTGACGAACGTGCTGCTACACCCCCCGCAGTGCAAGCACCAGCCAGAGATGAGCTGGAAACGGCTGAGGAATCAGGTAAGAGGGACAAATCCTAATTACTGCATTACCTGCATTCTGATCTGAAAACAATTACTGGTTACAATAATTTGACAGATTTTTGCAGTTGCGATATGATTCTATGAATTCTAAGAATGCTTATTATTGAAACATTATTCACATTATTGTTGAAAAATATATTAAAAACAGTGACATCACTATGTTACACTCGCATTTCTGTTGGCTAGTGCTCTAACACATGATAAGTGCTAAGGGGCAGGACATCTCTAAGCGGTTGACCAATCACAACAAAGCTGGCCAGCAATCAGTGCAGACCGGGCTCTGGTTTCAGACAGAGGGTGAAAAGAGGTGCTGCAGCACAGGCAGTATGAGAAAAAGAAAGAGCTTTCTGAACATTAAAGCATGGAGACATGTCACAGAGGAACAAAACACAAACATGAACCGGAAAATGAACATAATAGGGCCCTTTAAAAATGTTTTACATTTTTGATGAGGAGTTTTGAGGGGTACCAATATTACATTTGCATAGATCCATTTTGTTTCCTTCTACCGATGTTATGACCGTCACAATATTGTTTGGTTTTCATGAAGCACAGGGACACTGATAGACATCCTGCAGATGAACTAAATATCCTAAATTAATTTGAGTGATTTCCTCTTCAGAATATACTCATCTTGTCGTCTGCCTTTTACCCATCGACCCTCTCTAGACTCACCCAAAGCCCCAGACTCGGCCCCCGGCGGCGTCACCACCCCTGTGAGACGCGGCTCCCGCAGGGATAGCACGGAGAGCCAGGGGGGCATGTCCCCCTCCGACTGCACCGTCCTGCAGTGCAGGAACGTTCCTCCAGCCCTCAACAAGAAGGAAGTGATCGAGAAGCACTTTGGTCGTTTCGGGAAAGTCCGAAAGGTTTACTGCCGACCCGGCAAGAATCTGGCCATCGTTCACTTTGATGATCATGTGAGTTGGCTCTATGTTACTACGAAATTTAAGTTATTAAATCAAATTAGCCAAAGGCATGAACAAATATGAACTTTTTTTACTTTGAACTCAACAGATGACATCAGTTTCGGTTATTTGAAAACCTTCCTTTGGTATTCATCTACAGATTGTAAATTGAGTTTGATCAGGTTACATTTGCGTGTTGGGATTTGAGACTCCTTTCACAAAAAGATATGCTGGTTGGAAACTCTGATATTTGGGTTTTTCTAAATAAATATAATACATTTACCAACTATAGATACTATACAGTAGCCTTCAAATGTGAACATGTAGTTTAAAAAGGCTACTGTCTGGTAGCGGGCTTGTTCTTCTGCTGAAATCATAGATAAAGAAACAATGATACATCATTAGCCTCTACACTTCCTCCTCAATAGAGCATTCAAGATCTGCTTGTAAACAAATACAGAGTTTCAGAACAGTATATCTGAACCCATTTTTATGGCATTTGTGTCAAATAGACGTGAGTAATTGAACATGGTACTGGTTATTTTTTGGTGTCTATTTTTGAGTGTCTAATCTGCTCTTTTTTTTTGTAAACATTGACCTTCTGACCAACCTCCCCTTCCTGGGTGACTGCAGTCTCCAATTCATGCCTCCGATCTTATGTTTCATTACTAGATCATGTTAAACACATTTATTTATTATTATTTGAAATATTTGTCATTAAAATCACAAAAATGTTCCGCTTACCGTCACTGTTCACTATCTTTCAGGCATCAGCAGCAAAGGCAAAGAAGAAAGGCAAACTCCTGCACAGACATGAACTCCTCCTCTTGTGGCAGAGAAAGAAGCAGAGTACGTTCAGTATTCTACAGTTGGCATATCATTCATATGGATATGATTGCTAGCATCTAGCATGCCCAGTTCCGCTGTATAGATATGACAGTTTATCGGTACGGACCTACAAGCAAAAGTGAATTTAAGAACTTATGTAAAGACTTTTGAGCAGGTATCTTCTTCTTTTCTTTTACACGTGTCCTGCATATCCTTAAAAGGCATTGAATTAATTTGTCTTAAAATAAGACCTTTAATTGTTTTAAAATGTCTGTTTCAAAGCTCTTTATAAAATGCAAACATTTGAGGCAGGATTTCTCATGTTGTTTTCTGTGCCTCAGGTCCAGGGGACAAAGGGAGCAGACCTACAGCAGAGAGAGGGGAGGCAGAGGGGGGGAGTCAGGAGGACATGGAGTCCAAAGATGTTTCCTCCCCCCTCAGGAAGGCTGCTCACAGAGGTCCTGCAATCAGCAGCCTCATGCCCTTCAGCCGCAGGTACACTGATACACTCACACCGGCTTCGAAGTGTTAGTCTTACCAGGACTGTTCAGAACAAACTGAAGCTCCATTCATAATGTTGGCATTTACATTCTATACCAACATTTGAGTATTTTCAATGCATTTGTATTCATTGGGCTAGCGCAAAAATACTTTTAAGATAAAGTTAACACTAAACTAATATTGTTAGTGTCATAATATCTTAAGAGTTTTTAAGTCCAAACATCAAAACGTATTGTAAAGAGACAGATGGAATCATTTCCAAAGTTCACAATGTGTTTTTATCTGATCAAATATTTTGTTTCTAATTTATATTTGTTGGCCCTTACTTTTTCACAAACAACATATTCACTATTCACTGTGTGCTAAAAACTGATGGCTCACACACTCATTTAATTCATTAAATCAGTTTTGTTTTTAGGATTTATTATAAGGTGATGACGATATCAAATATGACACCAGAAAACCAAATCTTTCTTTTTTTTGAAAACCTCGATAAAAGCTACAATTTAAAAAAACAACAACATCCAGTAGAGCCCTAGTCATCATTGTACTGTTTCAGTTTTAACTTGAGTTAAAGGTGGGGTAGGTAAGTTTGAGAAACCGGCTCGAGATACACTTTTTGTTATATTCCATGGAATGCTCTTAACATCCCGATAGCAATGAATATATTAAATGCTTTGACAAAAAATCCATAAAAAAATGTCATCTGTGGAAGCCGTGGTGCTGTAAAAAGCACGACCAATCATCTGAGCCGGCCCGGCTAAAATAACTGGATGGCCTACCTGCCTGTCAGCCTTCCATCTGTGCACAAACTTATCTCGTGCCCTCATTGGTCATGTGCGCGTTCGTGTGTGTTGGAGGAGGGGCTCTGTAAGGAAGTGGCAGATTTTTTCCGGCTGTGTATTTTCAAATTCTAGCGCACTCGAGCTGGTTTCTCCAAAATTACCTACCCCACCTTTAAAGCTAACACGTGTGGACCAATGGACACAAGCGAGTATAGTTAGAAAGAATGTTTCTGTGATGCTGTGACTGACTGCCCTGTGTCTCTTCCTCTGTCAGTTCTCCTGTGAAGAAGTCGTCATTAGCCAAAGCTCTGCAGTTTGACACTGAGCCGCAGAAAGAGAGCAGCTCAGAGGCCCCGGGGTCTGAGCGCCCCGTCCCCTCCTCCCTCCTCCACCTCATGGGACAGCTGGCTCCCACCGCTGAGGACAAGTTCCGCCTGCTGGAGCAGCGAGACAAGATCCTGCGCCAAGGTGAAGCCGCCACTCGGAAATCTATCGCAGTATTTAACGACTTAAAAAACCGAAGAGGCATTCTAACTGTGTGCTCAATGTGTCCTCACAGGTCGGCCCCGGAGGACGGACCTGGTCCTCTCCAAGGTGTTTGTGGGGACGTGTCCCGACATGTGTCCGGAGAAGGAGAGGTACATGAGGGAAACACGGAAACAGCTGAGCGTCTTCGAGGTCTTCCCAGAAACTGAGATGGTAAAGCTCCGTTACTACATATATCAGTTATTCTAGACAATTTCCAATGAATCTGTAGGTTCGCAACACATGCTACAGTATACCCCCCCCCCCCCCTTCAATCTAGGAATGCAAAGTAAAGCAGGTCTTAAATAAAATGCAATAAAACAATAAGAAGAAAATATAATATACATATAAATATTGAAATAGTTAGAAAATTCAAACAACAATATTTCAATATGTTCTTAAGTTTGGGGGTCCCCGAATGGACCCTTTTTTCTATTTCTATAAAATAATTTAAAAGTAAAAATATAATTTTGATTAAAAAAAAATGTTTTTACTTAAAAAGGAAATTGTTTACGGATTTAAGGAACACGATAAGGAAAAATGTTTTGTTACCAGTACATGAAGAGAGAAACCAATCATTAAATTAAAAAATAAAAAGTCTTATTGTGCACAAATAAATGTATGGAACAAGATCAGAGGGATGCTACATTAGTATGTATATCAAATAGTGTTTCTACAAGTGGGATCACTTTAGAGAAATAATGAATCTGCCACCAGGTGGATCACTCAGCAGCCATCAAGGAGTACAGCCGGTCGTCAGCGGACCAGGAGGAGCCCCTCCCCACGACCTGCGGCCCCTGCCTGTGCTCAGCATGACCATGGACTACCTGGTGTCTCTCATCATGGACCAGGGCCACGACAACTATCGGGACTGGTACGACTTCCTCTGGAACAGGACGCGCGGCATCAGGAAGGTAAGAGGGTTCCGTCTCACAAACATGGCGGTTGTCTTCAAGTAATTCATTTCATGCGTTTGTATTGTATAGCAGATATAGGCTTTTGAAAAAAGCCCTGAGGGACTAAACACGAGAGAGACACTGTGACGCAGGAGATTAATTGCGTTGCATTGTGTGTAAACATTTATTATTGTATGTTTACGGAATGAAGAAGCAAAAAAAAAGACTAAATAAGGGCTGCATTTTAACAACAGGAACATCCAAACACCTGTTCACAAACGTGTGCAATACTCCTGCAGTATCATCTTAAATTCTACGTTTGAATAGCTCAAGATGCATTTCTGAATATCTGATTGGTGCACACACGTAACAGATATTGAGTAGTCATAGCAACACATTGTTAAACACACTTTCTGGGTCCAGTTGTATCTTTGCAGAGAGTAGAACATGTTTTGGAGCCTGATGTGATTCCTCTCCCCCCCACAGGACATCATCCAGCAGCACCTGTGCTGCCCTCACACGGTGTCTCTGATTGAGAAGTGCACACGCTTCCACGTGCACTGTGCCCACCACCTCTGTGAGGAGCACATGTCTACTTTTGATGCCAAAATCAACAACGAGAACATGACAAAGTGCCTGCAGAGTCTCAAAGAGATGTACCAGGACTTGAACACACGCAACATCTACTGCCCCCTGGAGGCCGAGTTCCGTCTGTACAGCGTGTTGGTGAAGCTCAACGACGGGGACATCCTACGGTCAGTCCAGCAAAACACTGTTACACAAACCGTTACTGATGGTGGTGAAATGTCACTTGATTTATTTGCAAAGCCCCTGTTTGTGTTTCTGCCTTTCTCCAGAAATCAGTACATTGAAATGACGTCTTTAGATGTTGCTTCCAATCTTCCAAGAAGTGAGCTGGGAATAGAAGCACACTTTTCGTAGTGGCCAAACAGTTGTACTTCAACTTCCATGTCAGTCTGTGATGTCAATGAGCCCAAAAAAGCCGTTTCCCATTGACTTATTTTGGGAAAGAGACATCTGTAAATCAGTGTACATTTCTTTTAAGGTTTTTTACAAACAATGTTATAGTCCTTAAAGTTGTAAAGTGTGTTTGAAGCCAGATCCAAAGTAATTTTTCCTCTCCATTCTTTTAAAAACAAATCACAGAGCTGCGGTAGGGGTAACATTAAAGCTTTCAATCTAGGAGAGAAAAAAAAGAATATTTTCAGATATTTAAGAGGGAAAATGGTGGGTTTCCTTTAATCAAGAATGGTTCCTTGATTTATTCTTTGGATTTGGCAATAAGGAAATACTCGTGATTTTGGATTAGAATGATCACAAGTGGGAATGGGAATCAATTAGTCAATTCATAGAAAGTGTATTGTCAAATACTTTGGTAATCAATGAATCATTTGAGTCAGGTCTTCTTTAAAGGAAATGCAAAACCTTTCCTAGTTTGAGCTTCTCAAATGGGAAGCTGCTCTTCTTTGTTTGATATGATTGTAGAATGAAAGGGACGGGGCCCCGCCTCAATGCTGTATCCATGGTTACTTGACTTTGTTTATATCTGATGCTTTTTCTCGAACCCTTCCTCACACTTGCTGTCCACACAGTGAAGTCCAGCAGTTCCGTGACGAGGTGCGTAACTCCCGTGAGGTGAAGTTTGCCGTGCAGGTTTTCACTGCAGTCAACAGCAACAACTTTGTGCGCTTCTTCAAGCTGGTGAAGGGAGCCTCGTACCTGGCCAGCTGCCTCCTGCACAGATACTTCAATCAGGTCAGAAACTCCTCCTGCTGTAATGACTTCAACTGAGAGAACGTTGAAATAAATGCAGAAAGTCCAGGGAATAGTCATTGTCCTGTTTTCACGAGTGAAACAATAACAAGGGATACACAAATATATAGGAATACATGGAGTTAGAGAAAGTACCTCGAACAGTCCTTTAGGCAGCACAATCAAGGCTTGACCCCCAAATCAAAACGTTTATCATCCGGCACTGAATGTACTTCCACCATAACGTACCTCATTTGGACTTGAACTACCAAATTGACATGCCTATATTTTTAACATATTCATTATTATCCAAGTCTTTATATATGCAAACACCTTTCATTTGACAGGACATCCTTAAGTAACATTTTGTTATTCTTATTATCCTTGTGTGAACTCTTACCTTTCCTATTCTGTGCTTCACCCTACTGTTGCCGCTATGACACCTGATTTTCATTCGGGTATAAATACAAATGTTATTACAGAAAGGTTAAATAGGGGTTTGTTAAACATAGGACTGCATTAATATACATATGTTATGCTTTTCTTACCACACACAGCCTTTGTAATGGTAAAGTAGTAGATGCTAATAATATCTGTCCAGATAGAAGTGGGAGTTGTTCATTAGTAATATTTGTACAAATGTGTGTGTGGTTGTGTGCGTACAGGTCCGAGCTATGGCCTTGAAGATCATGAACACGGCTCACACTGTGGGTCCACGACCCACCGCGTTTCCAGTGGAGGATTTAGTTCGGATGTTGATGTTCCGCACCACTGAAGAGGGAACGGACTTCATCCAGCAGTACGGCCTCAACGTCAACGAGGGGTGAGTTTCTACTGAGGCTCTGAGTTTGAGTTACTTCATGTTATTTCAAGTCTTTGACTGGACAACGCCTGAGATTCAAGACAACATTCTTCATATATTCATTGGATGTCGTTGACAGTATGGTAGAGCTGAGTCGGACAGCCTTTCAGGAGCCAGAGCTGCCTCTGTCCCAGAAGAAGTCGGCGGTCATCCTCGCAAAGAGAAGTGTGCTGATCGGAGAGGTGGTGAACGGAGGCCCCCTCCCTAACCCCCCCCAGCACACCCCCGCCTGCAGCTTCGACCCCCAGAACAAGTACAGAGGAGAGGGCCCTCTGGCTGAGCCCACACAGAGCCAGTTCAAAGGTATGCCCTCCTTTCTACTGATCTAAACACTCACAAATAGTTTGTATTTCTTCATTTGCAGGACTTGCTTTTGCTTAGGACAAGAACAAAGGCAGTGTTTCATTTTCAACTAACCTTAATGTCAATGTTGTGGCCGAGTTGGACATTTCTTTTTGTTATTTCCAGGTCTTGAAGTTACTTATCTGTTCCATGTTATGATTGTTTGTAGATCTACTTGAACATATTTTGAAAATAATTAAACACTTAGAAATGACTGAGTTAAAGTGTAAATTGCTCAACAGTATTTATACTTATATGCAATGTTATAGTAGATCCCATATAACAGTCTGTATTGGTGCTGATTGTAAAGTCTGCTTCATTACACCTCCAACAACGCAGACAGTCAGTGTGTTTCAGATCAGCTGATATGTTTCTGTCTTGTCTCAGCTATTGCAGCCAAGGTGGAGGTGAAGGCCCCCCCCAGCGTAGAGTTTGTAGCGCAGGTGGTTCCGGATGTGGCCGCCATGTTTGGGCTCCCTCCAGTTGGTCCTCCTGAGGTGGTGCCACAGTATCACAGCCCGGCCCCCCCTGCAGACGCCCAGATGTTCCAGCCCATAGCCCAGCCCCAGCCTGTCAAACCCCCGTCACCTCCACCCAAACCTCAGCCCGTCTACAGCAACGAGGTGAGCAAGATCTCTACGCTCTTCATCTCAGAACACATCAGAGCTCCCTCTAGAGGACGGATTCATTCCTTAGTGGATTGCCTGCAATGTATTTGGAATTCACTTCTCCAGCCCATGAGCAATACACAGCAATACAGTTACAGTATGACACCATATAAGGTCTATTAAAGCTTTCAAAATGGATTAAAAACAAATCACAGAGCTGCGGTAGGGGTAACATTAAAGCTTTCAATCTAGGAGAGAAAAAAAAGGAATATTTTTAGATATTTAAGAGGGAAAATGGTGGGTTTCCTTTAATCAAGAATGGTTCCTTGATTTATTCTTTGGATTTGGCAATAAGGAAATACTCGTGATTTAGGATTAGAATGATCACAAGTGGGAATGGGAATCAATTAGTCAATTCATAGAAAGTGTATTGTCAAAAACTTTGGTAATCAATGAATCATTTGAGTCAGGTCTTCTTTAAAGGAAATGCAAAACCTTTCCTAGTTTGAGCTTCTCAAATGGGAAGCTGCTCTTCTTTGTTTCATATGATTGTAGAATGAATATTTGAGTGTGTTGATCAGTTAAGGCACCAATAACCAAAAATAACCAACTAAAAAAAACCTAGTCTCAATATTGCAGTCTTTTGCAATAAAAGAGACGATATATTGTGCAGCCTTAATCTGATTTTAGAAAATGAATATTTTCTAAAAGTACTTGTTGGAGGATTGAAGTGAAATGCAGGCTGAGCTAAAAGGCCAGCGTGAATTAAAGAGTTCTAATTAGGAAAACAAAGAATCTGAAGATGGCATCCTGGAAGAAGATAAAGATGAATTGAGAAAATCCTCAGATTGATCAATAGTGACAAAAACATGACTTGTATTATTAAAATATAGACCAACAATAAAGCAAAATATCAAAGGCCTCAGCCTCTATTCATTGTAAGTCCTTACAGCAACAGTGACCACTGCCCTAGTGTCAGTGTGTTCCTGACAGTAACCCCCGCTGTGTCCCGTCCTGCAGGAGATCGTGGCTGAACTGGACAGCGTGGTGGAGGAGGTGGTTGGAGCAGCAGTGATGGAGGTGGCAGAGGCCGGAGCCAGCTACGCCACTACAGCTCTAATGTAGTGATTTTATACATCCAGCTTTTCTTTACCAGCTTATCTTGTGCTACATTTAAATATACTGCTGCTTTTCATTTCACTTTAATCATTGATTTATCTGAGTGTTTAAAGGCAGTGTAGGTCTGAAGAATGTTCTAAGTTGTTAAATGTCCTTTTGCCTGGGCCCTGCAGGGAGAGCGGTGTGCAGATGGAGTCCCTGCTGGGCGAGGTGTTGGGACAGATGCTGCAGGACGTCTCCTCCACAGAGATCAGGCTGGAGCAGCAGCGTGTCACCGAGGAGAAACGGAAGCTGGACGAAGCCAGGTCTGTCTGCTGAGGCTTCACTGCAGCCTGATAAAGACCTGCTGCTTATATCATATTTAATCAAATGTATTTTCTTATCAAAGGTGCAAAAAAAAGCAGATCTCATAATCACTGTATCCTGCCAAATGCATGCCTTTATCACAATCAAAGTTCATTTGAAAAGCTGGTAAAACACGGTGACTATTTATTCATTGCGGTGACTATAAAGTCAATCTGTAAATGTCATTTTATATTCATTTCAATTGAGGTGTGAAGATAAAGCTGTGAGAGTCGTGAATTGTTTCGTGTGTTTTGAATGTTATTCTTCTAAAGCTGTATTTGCAACAGCTCACCTCATTTCCTTTGTGTGTGTGTGTGTGTCAGGAGGAAGCAGGAGCACGAGGCCTTCCTGGTCGACTTCAGCTTCTCTCTCTGCTCAGAGCTCATCTATGAAGTTCTAGATCAGACCATCAAGGAGACGGCCACCTCTGAGATCAAGTAAGCTTTAAAACTCGTATCCTTTTTTTTGTGATAACATTTTTATTTATTTCGGCGGAAACACAGAACAACATACTACAAAACACATACATACCACGTGAAGAACATACAAACAGCTCCCTTAAAAACATTTTAAAAAACCCTCCCCAGGACCCCCGTGTCAAACCCATATCCTAATGGGGTCTGATGCAAAGTGACGTGCTTTACAGGATTACTTCAAACCATTATAAGATGCTACAGTTAAAGAGTGTTGTCATGAAGTGTAATGTCTTCCAGTGGGACACTCTATTTTAAACTCTGCTATACTGCACATATGTTATTTGCCATTCTCATATTGGACTTACTTTTTTATATATTTATATTTCATGTAAACATTTATTTCTATCTTTTAAATTCGTTTTAAAAATAATTTTCACTATAGTTTTATTTGTTATCCTTTAAAAAAAACACATTTCTCTTCCTGTGCTTATGTGTAAACCTACTTGACAATAATGCCGATTCTTTTTTTTAGAGATGGGTTTTCCTTATTTAAGATTGACCCTCTTTTTGTTTTGTTCTCAGAGAGGCGGTGAATGAAAAGTCTGACCGTGTGGCTAAATGCACGGAGCAGGTGTGCACCTCTCTGGTCGAGGACACTCTGGATGCAGACATTGCTCGGTTGGTTGAAGCCATCCTTGAAGATGAGCTGCAATGCATCCACAAGTACATCAAGAGGTAAGAACCAGAAATATCATGTAACGTGATCAATAATCTGATAACAGGCCAACGTCCATCTACCAGTATTCCATTCTAACGGGCTGATGCAGCTTAAATACCATATATATATTTATGTATGATTGAAAATCAATTGTTCCTTTACTCATTATTTCCCTTCCCCCAGGTGGCGTGATGTGGTGGCGGTGCGTCGGCAGCTGAAGAGACAGATGAGAGGTTTCCCTGCGGCCCCGTGCTGTGTGGACCCTCGGTTCAAACTGAAGGCTCTGGCCCCCAGCGCCCCCGCCCAGCCCTCCATGGCTGACCTGGCCCGAGGTGTGGTCGACCTGGGAAACTCCGGCACGCTGGCCCTCTCCAGCACCAGGTACGGTGGCCACAAGGGTGATTTCAAAGCACGGCCTAACCCTTCTGCATCAATATGATTGACTTTTGAAATTAAATTGGGCTTTTTTCAATAATTTAAGCATTTTTGGCAAGGGTGTAAATCCAATTTTGGCTCCTATAATAAGTGTAAGATTATACAGAGTCAGACCTGTAAGGACATAAATTGTTACCATTTAAACCGTATGAAATCAATACAGCCATAACAGCATAAAATCATATATTCTGTTATTTATTTTTACGTTTATTCTAAAGCCCTGGCCTCAAAATTGTATATTTGACTATTTTCAAACCAGATTGAGCCATTTTCTTATGCTATCTTCCTCGTTACGACTGTCCTCTGTATTTTGGGACACTGCAGTTGTGCATCAAAATCAATATTGATTTCGTATACAGAAAAAACTATAAGAGGAATTATGTAAACATATGTGACCCGCTCTATCGAAATCAGTCGGAAGTCGCGAGTGATTTTAAATAAACAAAGTCTTGGCTTTCAGAATATGACACTTTTATTTCCAAAATCACACGATAAATACATTTTTGAAGCTTGTAAAGGGAAGATGTCAGCTCTCACTCGCCACTCTGCTCTTCCGCAGCGCTGCTTCCCCTCCCTCCGGCTGACATTATGAATGCAAGGCGTATAGTAATCATAGATAACACGGCAGGGTCCGTTACAGTTTGTTTTCATCTGATTTCAAATAAAGAAAGTCTTAGCTTTCAGAATATTAAACTTGTTTCGGCAAATTCAGATGATAAATACAACTTTGAAGCTTGTAACGGCATCATTACAAGCGGAGAACGGAGTAACTTGACGTCACAGCAGGCATAACAACAGCCGGTGTTTCTCGAGTGTTTTCCCCGGGAAACAAACACAATAAACACAAACGCAAAATTACACACACACACACACACACATATACACACACTTGCGAGCTTCCCCCAGACCAGTAATCCAAACGAAAATATCTTCCCTCCGTAGTAGTCTGATCATTTGCTCCGCTAATAATCAATCAGATCGATGGATTCCAGAGAAGAGGAAACTTTAAAAGGCCTTTTTCTCAAAATGATGACTCGGTGACAGTCATTATATAATGTGACATATTTTGCTTAATATTTGGAGTACAAAAACAATCCTGATATCATTAGAAAGCTGGGAATCCCCTCTTTCCAACAGGTATACAACTCAAAATGTGTCTTCGGGTCAATGCGACTGATTTCGATGGAGCAGGTCACAAATTGGCAATTTATGGGTTAAAAATGTGTTTTAAACACTAATAAAGAAAGAACATTTATGAATATTGGTATTTTATGATCACAACAAGATGTTGTTTTAAACATTGAACTCAATGAAAGTGAAAATATTAATTTAGAATTGTATCGTAGTATTTTGACGGAAATATTTGTCTCTTTTAAGGACAGCAGAGCAACTGTTTTGTAGATTAATAAGAATGCACACAAAGATTGATTTAATGAAAATCTGGTGAATATGCTACTCTAGTATATCTGTTAAGGTATTCTGTTTTATATTATGTCATATGTTAAGGTTGCTGAAAATGAGAGAAGAAGCGATCCACCAGATGAGAGTCCACTTCTACTACCAGCAGCTGCTTGAGTAAGTCATGAGTGTTTATTCAGTCAGTAATCTGTATCACACAGCAGCTTTCTGACCTCTCTGCCTTTTCTCTCAGTCAGTCAGTGTGGGCTCCACTCGACCTGCCGGCACTGGTGACAGAGAATATCCCCAACCCACCGGAGAGAATCTTCTGGAAGGCTGTGCTCCTCCTACCCAGCGACCGTGACAATGAAACCAGCCTGGCAGACAGGTGAGCAGCTGCACAGAAAGATGATGAAAGGCGGATGTTTGAATACCTTTTTAGATTTCAATCAAAACAATTCCGCGTGTGTTCTCTCCGGTGTGTTGCCTTCAGGATCCTGTCAGACTGGCTGGAGGTGAAGCTTGGTGGGGGTAAAGACTCAGAGGGGAGGGATGAGCAGCTGGACGGCGCACTACAGACCCTCTGTGTCACCAACACACTCCAGGATAGAGGAGAACACACCCACAAAGTTCACATCAGCATCAAGGTGAGATCCTGCTGACATAGACGGCTGCTCTCAAGAAAACAAAAGCGATAACTGTTACTTAAGCCAACAAATATTATAAATAAATGAAGTGTACTGACAAAGTACATTCTAAAGTCAAGTTATTTTTCTTTAATGGATTTTAACGAGGCCCTAGGCTTTTAGGGTTTTATCATTCTTGTAGTGTATTAATATACGTTTTAGTGCATGTAAATGGTCTGCAAGGTTAAAATCCTAAATGACATCACTACATAACACTCGCGCTTCTTTTGGCTAGTGCTCCAACACATTTTACGTGAAAGGCTAAGAGGCGGGACATCTCTAAGCGGTTGACCAACCAGAACAGAGCCGGTCAGCTATCCAATCAGAGCAGAGTGGGCTCTGGTTTTAGACAGAGGGTGAAAAGAGGTGCTGCAGCACAGGCAGTATGAGAAAAATAAAGAGCTTTTTGAACATTAAAGCATGGAGACATGTCCCAGGAGAGACACTACATACTAATATGAACCTGAAACTGAATAAATAGGGCCCCTTTTATAGGTTGGTTAAAAAAAGATAAGCTTACAGATATATTTCACTATATATTGAGACTCTGTAAACACTCACGATGGTATTGAGAAATTTGTTTGTGCTTTACCTATATGAAATTACATGTACGACAGCAAAATTGTATCTATTTTGGGATATTTGGAGAAAATAGGGGTTAAGTATCTGGTCCAAGGACACTTTGACATGTTCACTACAGGGGATAGGGAACAAACCACTGCCTCTCTGATTGGTAGAGGCTCATTCAACACTTGAGCTACAGCCGGCCATATTTCTATACATATATCTCTTGTTTAGATAGATAATAACATGAAGTACCTTGCGTAGTCGCTCAAGTTTTCTGACCCGTCTTCTTGGTGTGTCTTCCAGGCGTCCCGGGGCCCTCTGTCTGAGGACGGCCTGTCCAAAGCAGAGGGGCTCAGTGAGCTTCAGGGGACAGCCGCTCTGATGGTTCTGCTCCCCGCCATGCCCCTGACGGAGCAGGAGGAGCAGGACATCTCCCTGCTCTCCGCCCTGCTGCAGCTCAAACAGCTCCAGCAGGCCAAAGGGAGCTGGCACTGCCCGCTGCCTCTGGCCGTCCTGGTGCCAGGGCCGGCCGGGGGCCCCGGGGACACACAGGAAATCGAAGAAGGTAATTAGTAATGATCACAATTTCATAAACAGATGTTCATGGTTTTAAGTTAATCCTTAAAAGTCATTATGTAGTGTTATACTAATCTCAAACTCTTACCGTGAGACTTGAATTCATTATTTATTTTTATTTGAAACTTATTTTTCATAAAGTTGTAATTATTTTTGCCAAAATATTCCAGATAAACTAAAATGTTACCTATTCATAACTTATACACATCTATAAATTATTCAATTTAATGCCAGTTATTTACATCATGTCACTTTTTGTAGAAACATTTAAAAGCCAAAAATGTCCCTAGAGATGTGATAGGGAGACAGTTATGGTCACTAGTACAAACACAACCTGGGATATCCAATAAGCCATTAATGAAATGCAGGTGATTGCATTTGTTTGCGATAATTTAAGTTACATTTTCTATCAGCTAGTAGTTATGTAACAGCAGCTGAAAATTGTTTAAAAGGGGACCTATCATGCAAAATGCACTTTTTGATGTATTTTATACATAAATATGTGTCCCCGGTGTGTCAGGGAACTCACGCAGCGTCAGAAAATAAAACCCTCTCTTAATTCCTCCGTACCCAAATCTCTAAAAACGGGGGTACAATGGAGCTGATCCAGATTTGCGTCCGATATGAAGTAATATCGGAAATGTGGACCCACGGCCCTATCAGAAAGTTGCTATCAGAAACAATGCCTGACTGTTTTGGACGTAATATGGTCGGTGTTTACATTAGCATCGCTAACACTCAGAGCTAACCTGTACTGGAGAGCATGTGTGTGAAGAAGCAAGAAATAAAAAGGAACTCACCTTCTGGTATAACCGGTAAGAGAGAAAGCCTTTGAGCTCCATACTGTTTCAGAAATAATCCGTGATAATCCATGATATGGCGTTTCATCACGGCAGTATTTAGTTTAGACAGTGGCTGCCGGGTCCCGCATGAGCTCAGCCCCCTCCTTTTTATTTTTTTATCAACTTTTTTTTAAAGCTTTATACCCAGAATCAGCCCTTTTGAAATAGAGGGATATGAGGCATGGCTAGAATGGGTGATCTGTTTGGTATTTTGAGCAAAACACTTCATAGACATGTTTTTTATATATTTGTATATATCTGAGACCTATGCTTATTGCCTAAAAATAGCATGATATGTGCACTTCAAGCAAATGTGTGAACCCTGATTTTTCCCTGTCCCTCAGCCCTGATGCTGCACACGCTGGTCCAGGAAGGCCTGATCTCAGAGTTCACCTTCTTCTTCATACTAGAGACCACCAGTGAGCTGCAGGGAACCAAACAGGTATCACACATTCATACAAAACTGAAGACACCTGAATCTGCAGCTGCCTTTGGCTTTATAGTGAGGCTGTTAAACATTGTGGAACCTTTAGCCACTGAAGAGCCAGATGTTTTCCTAGGTGGAGACTAAAACGGAGTTAAATACACTAAAGCGAGAGAGGGGGAGTGTGAATCTAGGGGTAGTGAGACACTTATTGAGAAGAAAAGATGAAAAAACACGGATGTGCTACTCTTGATTTCTCTTTTTGTCTGACTTTTCTATGTACAGTATGTTTTTTAAAATATTGTACAGCTTTGCACAATCTGGTCTCTAAGAATTTGTCAAATAAAACAATTTAAGACATTTTAGGGAAATATGACTTTTTGGTGCTCATTGTTCACATTATAGGATGCAATATGTGATAAAGTGGATAAAGTAGACCCTCCTTTATGTGAGACAGGTTTGGAATCACTGATGTAGATGTTTTATAGTTTGAAACAGATCTTCTCTAACTTCTGTGTCCTGTGTGTTACCAGCTGAGCCAGGCTACACGCTGGCTGCTGGCCCGTGCCCCCCCGCTGCTCCCTCTCTCCTGTCAGACTCTGGTGCAGCTGGTGGAGGACGCGCTGAGTCGTGAGTTCAGCCCCAGAGTCTACGCCCACCACCAGGATCGCGCCGCTGCCCTTCTCCCCTCCCAGGAGCCAGCGCCTGTCATCCAGCTGTACAACGCTGTCCTGGCTCACCTTGCTGACAAAGTGTCGTCTCCGGACCTCGGCAGACTCTCCTGGCCCCCGGGCGAGTTCTGCCTGCAGGAATCCCAGGACTTTGTCCCTCATCTGGGCTGGAACTCTCCCAAGCACCTGGCCTGGCTCCGAGAAGCCATCCTCAGCCTGCAGCTGCCCAAGTGGGAGCAGATCTCTGCCACAGGTCAGTGACTGAGATAGAATTGTCAAAAGAAATCTGTCTTTTCCACTGGCAACGTATTTATGTCATTAGTACGTAGTAATTAGTTATCGATATGCGTCGGCCGTAGAAAAACTACAATGCTCTGTAGAAAGACTACTAAAAGTGCGTCTTGATACATCTCTGTGCGTTCTTATAGTTTAATGTTGGCTGTATAAACTTGGACAACAGTGACAAATATATTAATTCCTTTCCAGGACTGGAATTAAAATGTAAAAAGGAAAGTGAAACTAAAGGGTTGCTCGCACTCACCCTGCTGTCCACTCTTGATTTCCAAGTATTGCAATAAATAATACTTTATGCAAAATATACAAAACTTGTAAGGCCTATACATCAACTACTGTGCATATCACCGGTCAAAAATGATGTAAAATAAGTATGACATAAGAAACAGCATCCAAATCTGTAAACACTGTGAAATATTTAGTTTATTTGATAATTTTACAGTAATTAGCATTATGTTCATAGTGCGCCTCTTTGTTTAACATATTGTTGAAAGTAAGCACTTTGTCAATCCATGGCATGAAATGGAAAATGCTTAATAAGCACCATAACTAACATGATCTGAGTTTTTCTATCACAATGGGTAGTTTCCGTCAACAGCCGAATAATGCATCATTTTAAATGTTGCGACCGCAAGGAATTGTGGGACAGCATAATCTTCTTTCCTTCTGTGAAGGATGGTCCAGTGTATCCTATGGTAAAGGAAATAATGAAGGAAGCATTGTAGCTCATTTCCTTATCAACCAGAAACAGCTCTTATTGTGGCCGCCACTTCAATTAAAACCTTTATTGATCCCTGTTGGGAAACTCCGCTGTTAAAGCAGCAACAGGACTACAATTACAACACAGGATAGGACAGAACATGGGACAATTAGGTACTTTCCCTCATTTAAGAACACTTCTCGACAAAAAGGCCTATTTGACTGTAACCTAATAATCATTGTATTATTCTCCCTCCCCACTGCTGGATTATCCCTCTCTCTCTCTCTCTCTCTAGACTCGTGGCCTGAGCTCTGCGCCTCCATCTTCCACTTCTCCGCTCAGATCCCAGTCTCCTGCCGCAGCCAGCCCCTCCTGATGTCCCGGCTGGAAAACCTCCTGGAAAGGTTCAGGGTCAAGGGTCACCGTACCCGAACCTCCAGATCCAACCGTGGCCACGAGGACGTGTGTCCGACTTTCAGTCAGATCCCTTGGGACGACATTCTGGTGATCTGCATCGACCACAAACTGAAAGACTGGCAGATCCCCGAACCCCCCGTCTGTGAAAGTGAGGACATTCTGAAGGGAGGCTATCTGGGAACTTCTCTTGATTTCTGACGTGTATTACAATACTTCATTATTTGTTTTTTTGTTTTAGATGCTGTTACAGACGATGGGGAGATCCTTGTTTACCTCCCCATTGGGACCCTGAAGGGGTTCAGGCCCCCTGGGGAATGGACTGAGGTCATCAGACAAACACACAGAGAGAAGCAGCAAGAGGAGGAAGGGTAAGAACATACTAAAAGAGACCAATACAAATAGTAAAAATCACATGTTTTCCGTTTACCTGTAGTGATTTATATCTATCTAGATTGTTTCAGTGGTAGTTGCCCAGTGTGGGAGAAATCAGCCATGGAGGCGTCTGTCTTCTTTTCAATTTAATAGAAAAAATAATAACTTCAAAATTCCAATGTCTTTCCTTCAAATCATGATCCAGTTACTTGGGATAATCCGAAGACCTTAGTGAGCAGTTTCATATAGGAACTATTTTCTTTCTACCACACTACTCCCTCCAACTATATGACTGCACAGAAGCAAGCGTGCATCTGCTCAGCGCGAGTTCACACACTGGCTGATGTAGGTCAGCAGAAAGGAGAGTGTTTTCTGGAGGCGCTTATAGATTTCTAGATTTCAAAGCACATATATCTTACTTTCAACCTCTTATCCTCAACTGCCCGTCCTTTTCTTCCTGTTGGATTAGGATTTCTATTTTTGTTCTTCTTTTCTGATTGCTTGTAAAGCGTTTTTGAGCACTTTATATGAAAAGCGCTTTATAAATATGATGTATTATTATTAATATTATATAAACAGCAGTTGTCATATACATGTTGTATATTGTAATACAATGTGCACAATTTTTACTTCAAATGTTTATATGAATATTTATTTGCATACTTTATTTTGAATTTGATTTTTTATTGGACATTTTACTTTAACCCGTTATTTTTATATATCTTTATTTTTATTTAATTTGAATCTTTCCATCTTATATAAATAAGATTAATCATTTATTCATCTTTTAATTATTTCACGCTAAAACGGAGCACAACATCCAATTTGACCCAAGGATAAATAAAAGACTCTGATTCTGAAGTAGCAAGTCGCCACGTCCCAGATTCATAATCACAATCTTCTTTGCTCTCTCCTTTTTCCTCCTTCCTCCTTCATCCACAGGGCGGGTGCAGCTGCGAGTGGCCCCCCCAGCAGTCTGTCCATCAGACAGAGGTTGTTCGACAATCTGACCCCTGAGACAACAGCAGCCCCTCTGGACATCACCCATACTCCCACAGCAGGAGAGCTGCTGGCCCACAACGTCCTCCAGAGCTTAAAGAGGGAGAAGGCAGCGAGCCAAAGGTAAAGCTACGGCACTGCTGTTAGAGGTTTTCATTGCATCGAGAAGTTGTATATGCAGAATGCGCCCATATATTAAAGAAAATGTATTGAGAGGTATCTGGTTCAATGAGATAGATGCATAGCTCACTGCCCATGATCGTTTATCTAGGGATTTTATCAACCAAACAAAGAGAGTTCTTAAAGAATCAGAATCAGAAAGGGGTTTATTGCCAGGTACGTTCACACACACGAGGAATTTGACTTGATGTCGTGGTGCTTACATCAAATATAAAACAAAGAATCTCCATATAAAACAAAAAATCTAATATAAAACAAAAAAATGTTTAAGGAAACTGTAATAAAATAGTTAAATAGCAATCAAATAAAGCAGTAATTTACAGCGAAATAGAATGTAATGAATTATAGAATATAAACTATGAAATAAGACTATGAATATTCTTAAAAGTGCACCTATCATGCTATTTTTAGGCAATAAGCATAGGTGTCAGATATATAAAAAAAATATAAATAACATGTCAATGAAGTGTTTTGCTCAAAATACCAAACAGATCACCCATTCTAGCCATGCCTCATATCCCTCTATTTCACTTCCTGTTTCAAAAGTGCTGATTCTGGGTATAAAGCTTTAAAAAAAAAAAGGAGGGGGCTGAGCTCATGCGGGACCCGGCAGCTACAGTCTAAACTAAATACTGCCGTGATGAAACGCCATATCATGGATTATCACGGATTATTTCTGAAACAGTATGGAGCTCAAAGGCTTTCTCTCTTGCCGGTTATACCACAAGGTGAGTTCCTTTTTATTTCCTGCTTCTTCACACACATGCTCTCCAGTACAGGTTAGCTCTGAGTGTTAGCGATGCTAATGTAAACACCGACCATATTACGTCCAAAACAGTCAGGCATTGTTTCTGATAGCAACTTTCTGATAGGCCGTGGGTCCACATTTCCGATATTACTTCATATCGGACGCAAATCTGGATCAGCTCCGTTGTACCCCCGTTTTTAGAGATTTGGGTACGGAGGAAAAGAGAGGGTTTTATTTTCTGACGCTGCGTGAGTTCCCCGACACACCGGGGACACATATTTATGTATAAAATACATCAAAAAGTGCATTTTGCATGATAGGTCCCCTTTAAGACTATTGCAATTATTATTTGCCAAAAATAATCTAGAATCTACGTTTTGATGTTTACAGGAGCATGGAGCAGCTTCAGCGCTGGCTGGATGACGACCACATGGACCATTTGTCCACACCGCTTTTCATTCCCTCCTCCACCCTGTTGTCCATGCCCCCAACCATAATACGTGGGGACTCAGCCAAGACCCCAGATGACCCTCTCACACAGGTACATTCCCCTTCACCTAACTCAGTGATCCTAGGACAAGTCATGTCCTTTTTCAAACAGTCATTGTGGTGGTCTTATTTTTGGCTGCAGAGATTCATTTACAATATTTTTTAAATGTTCAGTCATGATTTTCAGTAATCATGCATGTTTTCTTGTTTTCACTTTCCAGCCTTCAGAGCCTGATGATCTGTCGGACAAAGTGGACTCACCTAAAACCATGCCTGTGTCTATGTCATGGCGAATTAAGGAACTTGAGCGACAGATTTTGGCGAGTCATAGGGAAGAACAGGCTTGGAAACTTAAGCTGAGTGGTCTGCTGAGCATTGTTGATGACTGATGAACTATTGGAAGGAAAATACTAATAATGACTCTATGGCTTTGCAAACCATTGAAAGCTGAGGACACATTACATTTTCATCTTGTTTGTTTGTAAAAGTGTATAAGTAGTTTTTTGGTTTTATTATGTACTATAGATGTTGCAATTTTAAATGTCAATGTGTGTTTGTCTGATACATAGAACAAATAAAGTGTTTATGAGTGTTTCAAATGTGTGGCTTGTTTGAACCAAATGTTGTACTGCTGAGAAATAAAACTGATTAGTAAAAGTGTTATTTTCAAATAAACTTCCCATTGAGCCCAGTTGTCATTCAGTAGTTTAAAGGTTCAGCCATTGAATAGTCTCTATCAGTGTGTGAGCACATGTGTAGTGTTTGTTATAGCAGCGCTCTGATTGGAGAACTTCGCGGCACACCCGCCCATTCCCCCGCCCAGCCGTCTTGTGATAGGACAATTGGGTCTCTGCTCATGTCTCTCCATGGCGAGAACTCCTCGGATGGCACCGCGAGGGCCTCTGGGAAGTGAAGTGTGAAATTAACCGAACGGTAACCTATCGTTTCTATAAAGCACTACATTTCCCATGAAAGTGCAAAATGGGCAGAACTTTCCAGAGCACCTGAAAATAAATTAATTCACAAAGTTCAGCGGAGGATTCAACTCTACTGTCAAACATGACGGAGGGAACGTAAGTATTTTTGTTTTATTTAATAGATAATGTCGCCGAAACTACTTCCGATATGACGATTTGAAAGGGATGGAGGGTCAACAGTTTGACAGAACCTGTTAGCTTAGTATGAAAGACTAAATCGTAGACACAACAGTGGTGTAAAATGTTGTATCGCTGTTGTTTTTACACTTTTCTATCACTTTGAGGATCTTTCTCTGGATGAGCGCGTTCTTTAAAGCAAATAATGCAGTTAGTTGGCTCGTGTCAAATTGGCCGAACCGACCATTAACTAATTCTCTCATGAAAAGAATAACTCCGATTGGACAACCTGACGTTAGTTGGGCTTTTTCCTCAACTAGTTGGATAATGCACTGCATATTTTCAATGCAGAAGTGGAAAAGAGTACATATAATTGATGCTACTTTTTTACTCTCTTTAAGTGGGAAATATATATATATTTTTAATTCTGCATATTAAAAAAATCTGTTATGTAGTTATATAATATAGTATATGATTAATTGTTACCAGCTACAAAACTATAGCTGCTTACATGGCATGCCAATGTTCCTGTTTAATTGCTTGTTCCCATCTGACATGATCTCATACCTGTATTGTCCAACAGATCACTGACTTAAGTTATGTTTAAAACAGTGTGAAGATTCCCACTTCTAATAATGAAATATAATGCAACATCAAATTATTCGACAGTTCAAAAACAGCAATACAATAAAGGCCAATTGTAAGCTTGTAGAGAGGTTCAAACACGCTTTTTGATATTGTATCAGACATGATGTGTACAAAGTTATGAACAAATCTATATTTACTCTCACTGATGACTAGCTGAGTGCAGTAGGTAAGGCGATAAAAAAAAAATCAAGTATCATGATGTATCTGACCAAATGTCTCAATGTGTATTGTGACTAAATGTTAGGGGTTGACCTTTGATACTTGCACTAAATATTTTCACAAAAAAGGTTTTGATAAATAATAATTAGTCATTTGGATGAAATGATTAAGTAGGTCAAAGTAAATAATAAAACGGGTTACCAAACTGTAATTTCAGAAAAGGTTAATGCAGCTTTTAAAACCAGGAAAAGACATCATATATCACAGCCTTAGAGTAAACATTTGTATTTAGTGAGACGTTAAACTAATAAATATAGTAGAAGAATCTAGTAGTATACTAAATATACAAATCCCCCTACCTTGTGAACCCTGTTGGGGTTCCACAAGGTTCCATTATTGGACCATTACTGTTTTCTCTGTACATTAATGACTTGCCTAATGTATGTCCTGAGTTGAATGTGCAAATGTATGCCGATGATGCGGTCATCTTTGTACATGGGAAAAAGACTGAAATAATCTCATCCTGTCTCTCAAATGCTTTGGACAAGGTTCAACACTGGCTGAACAACATTTGCTTACAGTTAAATGCAAAAAAAACAGTATGCATGATGTTCAGTAAACGACCAGTCAAAATCGAAGGATCCAACGTGTTTTTAAACGGAGCAGAAATAGAACTAGTCTCCCAGTTCAAGTATCTTGGAGTCATATTGGACTCGAACTTGACTTTTAAGAAACATATCAAGAAAGTATCCAATACCATTAAATTCAACTTGCACAATTTTAAACAAATCAGACCTTTCTCAACTGTCAATGCTGCAAAGTCATACCTCCACTGTATGATTCTATCCCATATTGAATACTGTTTTACAAACTGGTCGTTTGCTTGTGCCACAAACCTGAAACCAATAGAACAGCTGTACAAGAGAGCTATCAAGGTGTTTGAGAGAAAGCCAAATTCATACCACCACTGTACCATCCTTGATAAACACAATTCCTTAAGTTTTGACAATTTTAAGTCTTTTAAAAGTATGTGTTTTTTTTATAAATGTTTACATGGACTGGCCCCCCCTCCCTTAGGGGAATTCATCCACAAAAAACACACTGGACGCTGCACTAGGTCAGAAACCAGAGGAGACTGTGAGGTCCACAGTAGACGGACCACTTTTGGACAAAATGTCCTCTCCATTAAAGGCAGCTCATTGTGGAAGAGCCTCCCAACTGAGATACGGGATTGTCCCACTCTCAATAGTTTTAAAGGTCATCTCAAAGAATGGTTGAGAAACAAACAGACGTGCGATCACCGCTAAATGCACTTTAACACAGGGGTATCTCCTCTTGCACTTTAGGTAGCTCTTGTATCTTCTGTTGCACTTTATATGTCGTTGCTGCTATATTGTATTACCATGTCATAAATACTTGTGTATGCTGCTCTTGCTCTTTTGCACTTTTTCAGATCATGTTTTACTATGTTTGTAAAATGTAATTTTCTTAAATGTTTTATGTGAGGGACTGCGTATGGAAATGAGCTCAAAGCTAAATCTGGCACTGTTACGCTTCAGTGTTCATTACTGTGCCCTGCCAAATAAACGATTAAATAAATAAATAAAAATAAACAGTTAGATAGTCCATCATTAAAATGTTTCCTGTATCTGTTAGGCACCTGCGGAGGAGGGGGGGGCCGTACAGGACGGAGCCAGCCACTGACCTGAGCCGCTGGAGGCTGAGTAGTGTGGAGGGCCGGCAGACATGGCGCTATGTGGAAGACCAGGACCCCCCCGACAGAGAGCAGACCATGCTGGAGGCACATTCTCTAGGCCTGGACACGGTAGGCTTTGAATATTTATTTTCTTTTTTTAAATGGCACGAAAGGGTGCTGGGTTTGTGATTGTTATGCAACACGTTTTGCATTGCACTCTGGGTTCATTTAGGTTGATTATTTCTTGACAGTTTCTACAACAGTATAAAACAGAGACACTCAAATATGGTAGTATACAGTGACAATGAAACATTTTAATTAGGGCTGCACCAGTTGTAAAAAATAACTAAATGCAATTATTTTTGACTCATTGCGATATGATCCGCTATACAATAGGAAGTTATCATTTCTGAAACATTCTACCCATTATTTTTTGATAAATATATTAAAATGATGTGTGGTGTGTTCTTTTAAGAAGATGTTTACATATTTTGCCTTTAGCAAATATTGCAGATACTGAGATTTGGATATTGTACATATTGATAACATTTTCATAAATGTGTGCAGCCCTAGTTGAAATAGCTTATGAATTCAGGTGTAGCCCTGGAGATGTCCTTCACATCAAGCAAGGAACGAATAGACTTCTGAGACTTACTTGTTTTTGTACCAAAACAGTACTAGATAGAATAAAAACTTGTATTGGTTCCTGTCAATAGTTGCCAACGTGGTTGAAAGACCCCTGAAATGTATCGCTTGAAACTGGTGTTAATTCAGGTGTTCTTCTCTCCGCAGAGTCAGTTTGTGTCTGAGTCCCCGGCTGCCCACACGGCTGAAGAGGCCGCTCTGAAAGGAATGCACTTCTACAGCCAGCTGCAGGCAGAGGACGGTCACTGGGCGGGGGACTACGGCGGACCCCTTTTCCTGCTGCCAGGTAAACCAAATCGTCCTCCTCCAGGTCCCTATATGTGACACTTTTCTCTTCAGCAGCTTTCCTGTGTCTTTTCCTGTAAGAGATACATTTCATTTAAAGCCACAGTGTTTATCATTTGGCCTTGTAATCTTTTTTAAGACAATGTGCCAGACAGAAAACTGAAGACATCAGGGGAGATGATTTCTGAAAATTATAGAACACATTGTAAAAAAGAAATGATCTCTATGTGGTATGTAATGATGACAAATATCTCTTATTATACATTTTTACTTTAATTTATTATGTGTGTTTTAATATTTTATTGTATTCTTAAATGAAGCAACTGTCCAAATTCTGATTCTGATTCTGGTGATCAATTTTCCAAGTCTGATCCCCAAAACATTTCTCATGCCTTTTTACTTTGTGATTAACATGTTAAACATTTTCTGTCACTGAAAAGAGGTTAATATTTCATCTGTCAGTGAAAATAGTAATGTTATTACAGCAGTAATTATACTTTTTGTCTAGAAAGGTATTTTAATCCGGATTAATCTTCAAATAGGGAAACATTAATGTTTTTAGTCCTATTTAGAATACAGGATAGTGGTGCTCTTAAACCTCTAGGGGTTGAAATAAGTGTTACAACAACAAACACAGATGTTTTTATCTGCTCTAAATAAAAAGGAGACTATTAAGAATCAGACTTAGAAAATATATGAAAGAGGATACGTTTTTGTTATGCTATAACACTAAATCAAATGCAGCAGGTGATTTTATGACACCTGTGTTTGTGTTCTTGTGTGTCTCTCTGTCACTGTATTGATGTTCATGTCTGTGCTCAGGTCTCCTGATCACCTGCCATATTGCTAAGATCCCTCTGCCCTCTGCCTGGCAGAAAGAGATGGTGAGGTACCTGCGCTCTGTGCAGCTAGCAGACGGAGGCTGGGGTCTGTAAGTACAAATATCTATATATATGCATTTGACATGCCATCTCATTCAAGTGCTTTACTTTAACATGAGGTCACGTGTAAGTGAACTGCAGTAGGCAAAGGGTATTACGCTTTGCCTAGTACCGTTTCATTAAAGGGGAATTGTGTCAATAATCTATCATAGTCTGTCACTTTCCACCATAGGGTCAGTCTTTATCGTGAAATATAATGTTTTTATATAAGCTTTTGCACATACTTGTGCCCATTCTTTCCCGCCGCTGAGACAAACCTCTAAAATTCATGGTTAGACTCTCTGAAATATATTTATTATTGTTGATGTGTTTTGTTTTCTCCCAGACACATTGAAGATAAGTCCACTGTGTTTGGCACAGCGCTGAGCTACATCTCACTAAGGATTCTGGGAGTAGAGCCTGATGATCCAGACATGATTCGAGCCAGGAACAACCTGCACAGCAAAGGTGGGAAGTGGGAAATAATAAGTGGAAATCATCCCTAAAAACACAATGTCAGTTATCCTCTCATATATAATTATATCTTTATATTTGTACATCTCAGAGACTGGAAGAATAGTTATATAAATGCAGTCCATAGCAATTTTATGTCTTATTGGTTATTATTGAATTGTCGTATTTTAAAAGAGGCAAAAAATAATTTTGAATACAGTAACTATATTTGAGCAATACACAGTATATCGGCCATTGGCTGGCCTCTTCTCTAAGTATAGCCAGCAGCCATTGTAAAACTCATATTGATAGACTACTATTAACCATGTCAGTTATTTATGTTAATAGTTGAATACTGAAGCTGTCTGTGTTTTTTATTTTTCTACAGGTGGTGCTGTGGGGATTCCCTCATGGGGTAAATTCTGGTTGGCCATTTTAAACGTGTACAGTTGGGAAGGAATGAACACACTGCTGCCAGAGATGTGGTGAGTTCTAACATCCCATAATGTCCTCTCATACCCACCAGGCATGCTAAGATGACACTGAAAAAGCTTCAGGATCTCAGTTCAGGTTAGAGTAAATACTCCAAATACTTGTCTTGCATTTTCTGTCGCTAAACAATAAAAGGAGATCATTCACTGAAAATTGCAACCTCTCTTCATCTCCATTATTCATGCAGACAAAATAATGCAACATATCACACAAAATACTACCGTTATTTCAAAGCAATTTACTAAGCACATCAAAAAACACACGCTCCCCTAAGAAAGGGCTGTAGCCATAAAGTGATGCATTTGTTTTGACATATTTACAGGTTGCAAAACACACATATTTAAACATGTTAAATAATGATCAAAATATATCACAAACAGTGTACAGGTTTGTCAGCAGGTGGAGACATACTAGCAAAGAAGTGGAGAAGAAAGGGTCATTTTTGTTTCTCATTTAAACCGTGGGGTGACAAAGTTTTCTATGTAACGGTTTTTTTCTGGTTTATCAATTAGTTTCTTTCAAGTCTCTCATTGCTACATTTCTGCGGCTATGTTATGTCTGTAATGGTGTGTATCTCCTTAATGCCTGCATGTGATTCTTCTCCCTAAAAAAAAAATAGATATTGCAAAGAAAAATAAATGTAAACGTTTTAATGATGTAATATGTATCTGTCTCAGGCTGTTCCCCTCTTGGATGCCTGCCCACCCCTCCACCCTGTGGTGTCACTGCCGCCAGGTGTACCTCCCCATGAGCTACTGCTACGCTGTGAGGCTGTCTGCAGAGGAGGACCCGCTGGTCCTCAGCCTCCGACAGGTGCAGACCCTTCTCCTCCACCAGGGGGCGTAATGAGCTCAATGGTTTAACACTGTCAGAGGAGAAACATTTGTAGTGGGCTTTCCATTCCTTTTTTTGTTGTGTATTTAACTCCCAAAGCTAAATGTAGATCATATGTTTGTTTTTTGTCCAACAAATAGCACAATGACCAAAGATATGTTATCTACTCAGAGACAAGCTGGAATATATACATCAGCAAAATTGACTTTTTTGCTCTATAATTATTCAAATGTCAGCAAAATTGTTGCCAATTGATTTAGTTAGTTAAGGTATTCAATAATTTACGAGTTGCTTTTTGTTTCAATGGTAGTAAAAGTATATGTCATGTTGTTGTTGTCAGTACTTATAGTGCGAAAGTGTCTTTATACAAGGATTAAAGGATCATTCTCTGTCATTCTGTAAAACAGGGTTACTTAACGAAATGCGGATGCGGTCTATTTACGCTACACAAGAAAACCATGACAAAACAAAGTGGAACAAAACGGTTCCTGTGGCTCATTTTTCACATATTTTCAAAATCCTGCCTCTGAAAGATGTGATAAGGCTTTCTTTATTCTAAGGACTTCTTTTGAGTTGACTCTTAAACAGTTATTTAGACAGTCTTGGTGTGAAATAAGATATAAACCACTTTTTCTTTAGATATAAGATGATCACAAGAAATATATGTACAGTCGCAATATGTTTAGTCACACACACAAACAAATTGCTCTTTGTTTTTTCTAGGAGCTTTATGTCCAGGACTATGCCACCATTAACTGGCCCGCTCAGAGGAACAATGTGGCATCATGTGACATGTACACCCCTCACAGCACGCTGCTCGATGTCGCCTACAGTAAGTGTCACCACACTGGGCAGCAATAATACACCTACACAAGCACGGAATGACCCTTTTCCATTGCTTAATGTCATTAAAACTACCATGTGTAGCTGATTCAACACTTTTTAGCATAAAAGGAATACAAATAAATAAATACAAATAAAATAATTTAAAAAAAGACTGAAGTACAAACTTTAGTAAATCCACCTTTTTACTTTCCACCACAGCCATAAATAAAGGATAGAAAAACAATTGATATCAGACTAGAATGGCAATACTGTACATAACCTTTTGCTTTAACATACTGTTATAAAACGTATGTTGATGGTATTTAATGTCTGTAAAATAATGACAACATTACATGTTACTTGTTAGACGCTTTTATCCAAAGCGACTTACATAATCAATACTGTGGGCAATCCCCACAGGAGCAATTTGGGGTGAAGTGTCTTGCCCAGGGACACAACGACATGCTGACTGCAGTGGGGTTTGAACCTGTGACCCCCTGATCCCAACACCAACGCACAACCCACTGCACCACACGCCTCCGTTGACATTTAGATTGATAAATCCGAGTTCACAATGCTATTTAGTCGTTTGACTTTCAAAATAAAAGCCTTAGACATATATACCACTACCTACCAGAGAGCAATTGCCGCCAAACAACTCAACAAAACGTCTAAAGGCCCGGACACACCAAGCCGATTTTGGCTGTCGATGGGCGTCAGGCCGACGATGAGCGTCACCATGCCCTACTCAGATTGGTGTGTCCCGCACCGTCGTGTCTTTTCAGCCGTGCCGACACCTTTTCGGCCGAAAACCCACCGATTCAACATGTCGAATCGGGGGCAGTTGGCCAAAGGCTGTCGGCAAAAGAAATCACTCTGATTGGCTGTTCAGCTAGCGAATCAGTGCATGAGAAGCGAAACGGAAGTGAGGGACCCAAACAAACTATTAAGAAGGCAAATCTGAGATTTCATTTAACTCCAGCTCTCGACACAGGTTCGGGAAAGCCCCGTGAGCTTCTCGCTGTAGAGTGAAAATTGAACACACACGCTGTTTGTTTATATCACGCAGTCTGTTCTTCTTCTCTCGGTTATCACGCAGTCTGTCTTCCGGTTGTTGCCTCTTTTGAATGACGAATACAAACTACCGCCGCCTGCTGGTAAGGAGAGTTATTGCAACTCACGCATGCGCAGTTCGTACATGCTTCTTGGCCGTCGGCTGAAGTCTTTGCAGTGTGTTCCAGTGCGACACATGGCCAAGACGCAGAGACGCGAGGCGAAAAAACAGTCGGGGGTCCGTCTGTGTGAGTTCTTTGGTGTCAGCTTGGTGTGTCCGGGCCTTAAAAGTAGCGATCTGTGCCCAAATTCCTTTTTTTTTCAAATACATTCTAAAACGGTCCAGATTGAAAACTGTCGTGGTGTTAAGCCACAGCAGAATAGATGTTTATGAACATATATGAACATGTACAAGGTTAAGGATTGCAACTTTGAATGCATCTCGGTAAACAAAGCTGTGATCCTTCAAATTTAAAATAAATACAAAATCTTTCATTGCTTTTCCTGAACTTCCTGTCCGAATTAGTGTTGTCAGTGTGAGTGATCTGATTACACGTAAATGTGCCTACTCGTGCACTTTCCTATTTTTTCATGGCCATTTTTTGTCAAGAGCCAGGTTATGACATCATCAGAAGATGAAATTGGCATCCATCTGCTGATGATGTCATAACTTGACGGCTTTGATGATGACCTCATCGTGACCTCATCAGCAGATGAGGTCACGATGAGGTCATCATCAAAGCCATTGGCATTCTGAACATGTGTGCAGGTCAAACGGATTTACTTCATACACTTACTTCTACGGAAACCTACATTCATCATAGGAACAATCCAGTCCCATACAGACAAAAAGTCTACTCAAAACATTTACCGTCTTCTACAAAGAAATACGGTCTTGCACAAACACACTTTCATTATTCTACCTACGCTCAATTCAAGACTAAAACAGACTTGTGCCATGGCTGGAATAATGATCCCAGCAGTGTGTGAGCAGGTCAGCTGCAGACAGGAGAAGGAGGAAGCCGCTCAGAGGCTCACAGAGGCCCAAAACACGCTGTGCAGCAGAAATACTGCATTGGAAGGGGGTATTAAACACTGGGAGTTCCTATATGGACTTCTAGACAAGCATACACGTGTCCTGGCAGAGAAAAACAAGCACTTTGAGGTGAATTGGCCTAAACACGAGAATATGTTGAATACCAGGATCCAGCACAGGGACGGTGTAATCAGGGGTCTGACAGAATCCAACAAGACCCTGTCGAGAAAAAATGCCGACTTGGTGGGAATAGAGCAGAGCTTGCAGGATCAGATCCGCCACAGGGACGCTGCAATCGTGCGTCTGAACAAGGAGAAGGAGTTTCTCTTTCAGAAGCTTGCAGTGACCACAAAGAAATACAATGTACTGAAGGTGGAATCTTTAAACATCCTGGCTGAGAAACCAGACATGAGTCTAATGGTCCTGCAAGAGGAAAAGCAGTGTCCAGAGTCAAAAATCGGGACAAGCGATAAAAGGAATGAGGAAGATCAAAAGTCACTGGCAGAGAAGTTCAGAAAAGACATGGCTGAGAAAAAAGAAAGCTGGGCTTCTCTAACCAAACTGATTAAGGAGAAACTCCAGAAGATTGAGGACAAGAAGACGCATCTGGAGGAAATGCCCACAAAGGTCCTGCCTGAGAAGCAAGAAAGCTTGGCAGAGGAAGTCAACTTGAAGTTTGAAGTCCTCAAACTGGAGGAGAAGGTCACTGAGGACTCGGCTGTGAAACAACATAGCGTGGAGACAGTAGTGGTGACAGAATTAAAACAGGAGGAGACATCCACAAAGGACCTGGTTGACAAACCAAATTGCTCTGAGATGAAAGTCACGAAGATGATCGAAGGGAAAGAGATGGAGGACAACCTGGCCAATGAAGACCACAGCTGTGGAACCGAAGAGTTGGAGGATGAGAGGAAATACCTGGAAGAGTTCCCCTACTTACCGACGACCGGAGCAAGACAGGTCGTGCTGCAGGACCAGGAGAGCAGACAGGAGGATAAACTTAGCTTGGCAGCAGCGGTGGGGACAGTAGTAAAAGAGAGGACATATGAAATAAAGTCCACAAAGGACCTAGTTAGGAAACCAAATAGCTGGGAGATGAAAGTCACACCGATGGAGTTGAAAGTAACAGAGGTGGGGGACAACCTGGCCAATAAAGACCAGAGCTGCGAAAGCAAAGTGAAGAAGGGGGAGCATGAGGAGAAGGACCAGGAGGAGTTACCCCACTTGAAGAAGACCCAGGCAGGAGAGGCAAGGCTGCAGAAAAAGATAAGAAGAAAGGAGAAAAAACAAGAGAGGAGAAGAGACAAGGAGAATGCAGGCCGCTGCTAGTTGTTCACGACAACAGTAGCTCCCTTTTATCCCCCCTCTTCACCTCTCTTCCCCTCCCTCAACCCTCCTTCATCTTCCTCACCCCACCTCCATCTACCTCATGCCCGTCTTTCATCTGCCCTTCTTCCTTACCCTCTCTATAGTATGTTTGCATTGGGGTTTCTCCTGGAACGCAGGTTTTCCCACTTTATATCCAGAGAGGCATTTCTTATGCCCTCTGGATATAAACAAAAAAACACAGTTAAAGAAATACCTCCATCCACCTCAACTCCCTCCCTCTGTCCACCCGTCCTCACCCACTGCCCACGATTTACAAGAAGTGCAAAAACCATAGAGATTCCAACTCCGAACAACAAAAAGTGCAGATATATTCACTTCAAGCAAGTCATTCTGACCTGAAGTGAATATATCTGCACTTAGTGCTGGTGCTGGTGAATTAGATAAAAGTCCTAAATTAACTTTTTTAAATTAGTTTTTTAATTGTATTGCCAAGGAACAAAAAGCCAGGCATTAAAGTCAGATATATGCATTTTCATTGAATACAAATAAACCAAAGCATTTCATTAACTTAAAAAGTCTATGTTCAATGTCTCCACCTCACTTAAACATAAAGAGTACATACATTGTTATATGATATTTTGTTGACTAGAAAGTTCAAGTACTGCCAAATGTGAATAATACACTGTCGTTTAAAGGGCTGCCCGCGACTAGAACATGTGCTCGTCGAACAGCAGTCGTCAATTCGGAGATTAGTCGACTAATCGTCGCACGTTTATGATATATCATTATTATTATTATTATTATTATTGAACTGATGAACTTAAACTTTAATATTGAAAAATCCCACAAGATGTCAGGTAATTACAAGTTCAGTATCGTTAACTTCAATATTTGTTATTATCTTTAAATAAAAACCTTTAGCTGTATAAACCCCACTATCAATTAAAAACTTTGCTTAGTACTCAAAACTGAATATAGAGATGTTTTGAAAACTGATTACATCAATATTATTAAGTAACTATAACTCTTGTACACATTTTAAGTTAACATTATAAAACACTTTCACACAGACCATTTAAATGCAATTCACTGTTTTATTAAGTAACCATAAACCATTTACCACAGAACAAAAAATACATATATTGTTTGCCAAATAATTCACTTTTAAATAATAAACACCTTAAAACTGTGCGAAAGACCTTGAGAAATGTCCAGCGACATATTTTGAACCATCACTTATGAGTGAACACAATGTTACCTGGAACAGTTGTGCTCATTCATTTACCACATGGACCACAGACCCAATACATATAGAAGTATCAAAGAATGTATGGTAACATGTTTTCCATACTATTTTACACATCTATACAAACACTCCTTCAAGTTTAAGCTGTACGATAACACATTCAAACTTGTTTGAGCACTGTACACACAATACATATACACAAGGTACCAACCCCCTATCTGCTCTCTGGTGCCGTGAAACATGGCAGCCTCTTCGCTTTGACACCTCTCCATCCAAAATGTGTGCAGGACCTTATGTGTATAGGTCCTGTGAATGTGTGTATTTGTACTTATATATTAATACAAACTTTTTCTTTGATCGAAACCTGGGAGCAACCGGAGAAGTTTTTTGTTCTGCTAACAGAGAATCACAACACAATTGTCAGCAAAAGCAAGTCCACTCTGTTTAGGACTTTTACTCTGACCTTGGCTAAGGGAACTAAACATCTCAGCGAGCAACACCAGCCCCTGGTATTGTCACTTTCCATGGTATGATCTCCTGACACGGGCTTTCCATAGTGTGTCTGTGTGCGCGTTTCCTCTCCTCTTGCTAACAATGCAGCTCAGGAAGTGTGTCAGGATAAGGGCCAGACTGCTAGGCTCTTTTTGGCCAGTGCATCCAACTTTGAGGGACAATAACATTGTACTTGTTAATCCCACAAAAGCTGGTTCAGTGTTGAAGAAAGCTGTGGATCTGTGAAAAGGAATTACTGCCCCAGGTGTCTTCAAAGAGCCTCTGCGATGTCCCTCTGGCTGGTGAGTGTTGTTGCAACATGTCGTTTTGAACCGTGGGTGGTCAGGGATTCGCTCCCATGTCGAGGTCATTCCAACCCAGCACGCAAAACTTTGAGGCTTAGTCCAAAAACTCTGCTCATGGTTTTGCTTATTTTTGGTTATAAATATGCATTACTACAATAAATGTTACTTCAAACCACTTTCTGAGGACAGATTGAAATAGATTTTCACCTTTTTTGGCTGTAGCTGTTCTTTTTTTTCTTCTTTCAAACCTTTTTTTAATCTGATTTGCCTAGCTAAGCCTTACATATTGATAACATGTGACTGTGCTTTTGTTTATCTTCTTTAAATATCATCATATTGATAAGATATGATGCTGTAGATCCCTACTGTTGGTCTTGACCTACTAAAACAGACAGACAATATGCCCTTGTGAATTGGTTTTCACATGGTGATTCCTTTAGTATTACTGTTGATATACTAAGTTATATATTCTGTCCCTAAAAGTGACTTCAGCCTGGGCTAAGAACTAGTGGATAGCTGGTGTTTAAATTGATGATTAATAAAGCGTGAAAAGTGTGATGCGATTCATTAGCTTCCGTGCTTATTGCTGAGATGTACTTGCTTGATATGTCCAGTATATTCAATTACAGTAAATACAAAATATTGAACCTCAAGCAAAGAAATGTATACTTATCCTTAAACTCTGAGATGATGTTATATTCATGGTCAATGCTCCAAAAATGCCATATAAGGGTACCTGTTCAGCCCCATATGTGGGCAAGTTTCACCAGAGCATAATGCTGCGTCAGACATTAAGAGTGAATGAATTGACATGAAGTAAGACTCTTAAAAACGTATTGTAAAAAGTGAAGTAGGTGATGTCTCACACAAACAACACAAATAAGACTGGACCGAAACCCGACTCTGAGGCAGTGGGTGGGACCATTTCCAAACAAGATCAGATAAGATATACTTTGGACCTTTTTTCACTGCAGCAGCATGAAAAACTAAGCATTGCACATAATTAGAAATTACAATAAACAATAAACAATTAAACAATATAAACATCTCAAAATAGAAGATAAAACAGTACTGAAAGAGTCAAAAAAAGTTGAACGTGAGTATAAAAATATGTAGACTATCTGACAAATAAAACACTATGGAAGGGCATATTAAATTAGATATAGATGTAAAATGTACAGTGAAATGATACGTCCAGATAACCAGAGGTGACTTGTCCCTCCTGTTGTGTTCGGGTCAAATCTGACCGATTTACTACTTTCATCAATCATAACTTTTTTGTTTTACATTCGATTGCATTAAGGCTTTATGATATCCTTCACAGTAGACATTTGAACATATAACATTGCTGATCACCACTTTCATTGAATTTTGGATGATTTAGTCAACTTTGTAACACCCATGGTGTTCCCGGTCATAAAGAAAAGGAATTAGTAACCATCCGGATCAGATAAAACACACACACACACACACACACACACACACACACACACACACACACAGTGCTTCTGTAGATTTTAATTAAAGCTTAAATAGATCTCCCACTGTCCTTTGGCCTTTGAATTTACTCCCTGTCAGAGAATATTTATTTTTCACTATATTCACCTCTGATTTATTGGTTCCATAGAGGCTACCACAAATGTGTGATCAGATACATTGTGAGTTCTCTGTGTCCTCTTGTGACGCAATATTCTGTATCTCACCTATTTTCCACATGAATCTCTCACACTTAAAGTGGAGCATTTTGTGCCTCTTCTGTGACACATGCTTTAATGTGAAATGCTGTCGGAGAGAAACTCTCTCTGGAAACTACTATATAACACACTACAGGAAAGGGAAAACCCCAAAAAGCTGAATAGGGACCCTTTAATCTGAAACTTGGGATCTCAGTTAATAAATACAACATCATGTTTGCAGAACAACAATTAAAACATTTCCACATTTTACCATTGCATGGCAGTCACTCAGATTTGAACCTGTGCCTGGGAGGATTTGTAGTCCTTTGTTCTTCCTCCTCCTGTCTAAAGAAGCTCTGGGTTAACAGCGTGGATTATAGTTTATGTCAAAGCAGGATTTGTATTGGGCATTCCATTCGGTCACCAATCCAGACTTACATTTCCTATGATTACCTATCCTATGATTTGCCAAAACTGTTTCCATCTGCTGACTAAAGATATTCTCTTTGCTATGTTCAAAGATGAAATGAGCTTTCACTTAATTCCCCTTGGCTCTCTGCCATAAGGTTCCATTCACCAAGCTTTCAATCCAAAAAATGGTCGCCTTGGATCAATAGTGGGAGGGACAGGAGATAATTGGTGCATTAATCACAGCCACTTTGTTGGGGGGAGGGGGGGCAAAAACATGAAATGCAATATTTGAACAAATGGGACTCCAATGCAAATGTTATTTTTGGCTATTAGTTGAATTGAATTTAAATGTTTCCCGCCCTTGCAGCAGTGACAACTAAAAGACTCTGGATATAGTCTCTGCGGTATGAATATATTATGCGCTGTAATATACTGCAGCATGCACATACACCGGCTGCATGATGTCATTAAGGCTCAGCTAAATCTTGGCACTCTGCTATTGACGGCTGAAATATGTGTGCATTGATCTGCAGTGTAATATGGCTTTGACTAATGGCATTAAGTAAAACTCTGTCCAGTGCGACGTTTTCACTGTTCAATTGATATTCAACAGAAACCTGAATAAACATTGATAATATAACTTCTTCTTAGAGATAACCATAGTCTAGACAGATTTGAAGCATTTCTTTATTGATGCTTTTAGAATGTTATTGATGGGTAATATCAAATTGAATTGATAAATGGGTACCACCATATGTGACCAAAACATCTGTCAGCCCCCCATTAAAACCATGACCGGCCACTTCCCCTCTTATTCTCTGAGCAACAATGACCCTTACCTCACTGACCCCTCGTCTGGTTTCCTAGAACGGACAACAGACCTGACGTTGCCAGATTGAGACTTGAAACCGGCCCATTGTTTGCACTGCAGAGATGCAGGAAGTGCGCATGATGTTGTACTCACTCTGTAACTTTTCTGTCACTTTGCCATTGCTGTGTAATCTTCTCAAACCGGAATGCATCAGACTGATCTAGTTAGTAGTGAGGCTATGCTGAAACCAGCTTCACCTTCCCAAAGTGTCTGTGAGCTGCATAGAACATTGTCTTACTGCTCTAAAGCTGACCATGATTTGGTGAATGTTACATAGATGATACCGTTAGTTATTCTCTCCAAGGGCCTCGTCACATCACTCTTATCAAGAAATCACAATGGAATATCAAGCATATATAAGGTACATTGGTATGTGCTTTCTTATAATTACAGTTGTGACTTTTCCTTATTTAAACTGAATGCAAGGCTCGACTTAATTCAACATTGCTCGATATCGTTTTTCACGGCGGATAGTACCCCCTCAATGTAGGATAGGTAGCTGAACAACACTGCATAACAATACTGTAAAACCAGCTTCAACGCAAAACTTGTAGAATGATTTATTCCAAAACCAAACAGGTCTTCACTTGGTAGTGTTGCGGCTGCCATATTTTTAAATCTTTGAGTGAAATCAAGTTTTCTTTTGCAATTCATGCTAGCATTCCTATTTAAATATTCAGGGTTTGCGCAGGATGCCCAATGTCATGTAAGTGATGACCATAGGTGATGAACCTACCTGACCAATCAGTGGTCTGCACTGTTAAACTCCACCTTCTTGTATCCGCGTAGCTTGCTTGGAAACTTAACCGGGATGGTACGTAAAGAAATTCGACGTGATATTTAAAAATGTTGGTAATGGAAAACCAAAAAAGAGCGAGTCAAGTTAAGCCATGCCATACATTGACTAATTGACTGACTGAAGGAACAGAGAGCAGCGGAGTAAAATCAGACAAACCAACCATCAATTTAGCGATGAATTATTAACTGAAAGTGGTGAAAGATAGGTGAGCAGTAGAAATATAAGTATTTTAGAATAAACTGTGTTAACTTATTGTCAGGTTGGCAAACAAGCCAAGAAAGTTCCTTTTCAACACCATGCCAAGACTTTTGGATGTGGATCTGGAAAAGGCTGCCAAAAAACTGGAAGCAGCTTAGAATACACCGGAAAAGCGTATCTTGCAGTATTTTCACCAAAAGAAGGGGCTTCTTTCTCTCACTCCCCAAAAGGAAACAAAGAAGCAAGCTTTCTGTGTTTAGCTACGTGATCTGTTAAACGTCATTTTTGCCAGAACATAAAGCCAATGGTTCTGGTTTCATCTACTTATAGATACCTTTTTATAATTCCACTGTGTTTTTGTGGTGTAGGGTCTTTAAGATCAAACTTTAGTAAATGCACCTTTTTACTTTCCACCACAGCCATAAATACAGGATAGAAAAACAATTGATATCAGACTTCGAAAATGGATTACCAGATGTTAAATTCTTCTCACTTGCATCTCAGTCAATCAATCAATCAATGTTTATTTATATAGCCCAATATCACAAATGTTACATTTGTCTCAGTGGACTTTACAGTTTGTACAGAATATCAGTATGACAATACGACACCCTCTGTCCTTAGACCCTCACATCGTACAAGGAAACACTTCCAGAGAAAAACCCCACAGTTTAAAGGGGAAAATGGGAGAAACCTCAGGGAGAGCAACAGAGGAGGGATCCCTCTCCCAGGACGGACAAACATGCAATAGATGCCGTGTGTAAATCGAAGAGATAATACATTTTACAGCGTAGCTAGACCGAATGTTTGGAAATGCATGTGTCTATAATAAGAAGATGAATCCACAAGGATGTCAACAATCCTGTGGGAGCCATCAGGGAAGTAGTATGATGAGAGTCAGGCAGGACCACAGTGACAGGTTCAGCCACGACTCGAAGTCCAGGACTCAAATCCAGAACTTAGGATAGAGGATCCAGGACACAGGATCCAGGACTCAGGACTAAGGATCCAGGACTCAGGATGCAGGATCCAGGACACATGATTCAGGATCCAGGACACAGGACCGCAGCAACAGGATCAGCCACGACTCAGGATCCCGGCATAGATAGACACCAAAAAGAAATTTGGGGGAAGCTGGGTTATTCGGAACATGAGTACACAGGTACAGACAGACAGAAGGAAGAAGTAAGGTGTCCCCCAACAGTCTAAGCCTATAGCAGCAAAACTAACGTGTCTACGTACATGGACTCCCTTAGGATAGGTTGAGGGAAAAGGGTAGCAAGTAAGAAGTAAGGAACAGAGGTGGAGAGGCACAACGTGTCTACGTACATGCACTCCCTTAGGATAGGTTGAGGGAAAAGGGTAGTAGGTAAGAAGTAGGGAACAGAGGTGGAGAGGCACAACGTGTCTACGTACATGCACTCCCTTAGGATAGGTTGAGGGAAAAGGGTAGTAGGTAAGAAGTAGGGAACAGAGGTGGAGAGGCACAACGTGTCTACGTACATGCACTCCCTTAGGATAGGTGAGGGAAAAGAGTAGGAACTAAGATGTATGCGCCACATCTATACCATGAGCACATTGCTCCTAAAAAGTTTTTTGGCACTGACACCAATCAACAGTTGTGCGTCGACTCGGCAGGGATCAAGGCACGTATATGTCTCTCCCTGCTTCCACCGTCTACACACACAACCAAATTACATCCTTACCATCAGTGAGGGAAAAGAGTAAGAACTAAGATGTATAGGTGAAGAGGCACAACGTGTCTACGTCAATGCACTCTTATTAGATTATTTGATCAACTATAAGCTTTATCAAAAAGGAAGGTCTTAAGCGTACTCTTAAAAACGGATAGGCTGTCTGCCGCCCGAACACAAACTGGAAGCTGATTCCACAAAAGTGGAGCTTGATAAGAAAAGGCTCTGGCTCCCATTGTACTTTTAGAGACTCTAGGAACAACCAACAACCCTGCATTCTTGGAACGCAATGCCCTAGTAGGACAGTAGGGTATAATGAGTTCTTTAAGGTAAGATGGCGCCTGCCCATTAAGGGCTTTGTAGGCGAGAAGAAGAATTTTAAATTCTATCCTGTGTTCTATAGGGAGCCAGTGTAAGGCAGCCAGAACAGGAGTAATGTGGTCCCTTTTCCGAAGTCTAGTTAGTACACGTGCTGCAGCATTTTGAATCAGCTGAAGCGACTTAACTGACTTCTTGGTACACCCTGATAATAAAGAGTTACAATAATCCAGCCTAGAAGTAACAAATGCATGGACTAGTTTCTCTGCATCGTTTTGAGGCAAGATATGCCTGATTTTTGCTATGTTACGTAGATGAAAGAAGGCGGTCCTTGAGATTGATTTTATGTGGGCGTTAAAAGATAAATCCTGATCAAATATAACACCAAGGTTCCTTACAGTCTCACTGGAGGCCAAATGAATGCCATCCATAGTTAATATATCTTTAGATAGTTTGTTTCGTAGATTCTTTGGGCCGAGTACAATAACTTCAGTTTTGGCCGTGTTTAACATTAAAAAATGTAAGGTCATCCACTTTTTTAAGTCCTTGAGGCAGTCTTGAATTTTATTTAGATGATTGGATTCATCAGGCTTGATGGATAAATATAGTTGAGTATCATCCACATAACAATGGAAATGTACAGAATGATTCCTTATAATATTGCATAGCTAAGCAATGCACTCAAGTTAGTAATAATACAGGGAATGAAAATATTTGGCATATTCCTGGCAACAAGATGTTTTTTCAGACTGATAAATGAGGAAGTATTTTTAATGGGAATTTCTCTAGGAGTTGCTCTGTAAATGACCCCCTAACCTTGTGACTCTGTTCCTGTGTCCGTGCAGTGGTGCTGAATGTGTATGAAGCCCATCACAGCACCATGCTGAGAGAAAAGGCTGTCAAAGAACTGTATGAACACATCGAGGCCGACGACCGTTTCACCAAGTGTATCAGCATTGGACCGGTAGTGTATACACAGATACACCAAACACAGATTGAATAGAGTGTTGGATATGTGTATGCTTGACACAGGATCAAAAACACTAACTTATTTCCAAAAGTGTTCAGATCGACCTATATGAACCGACATTTCAAAAGAAATAAAGGGTGTGAAAATTGAGTATTTCATTGTTGTCTTCAGATCTCCAAGACCATCAACATGCTGGTTCGCTGGTATGTGGACGGGCCCTCCTCTCCGGTCTTTCAGGAGCATGTGTCTAGGATCCCAGACTACCTATGGTCAGTCAGTCCATCTCTTACAACTGTTTTACTAACTAAACACACTTCTGTTCCACAACTGATCAGAATAAGGTGTTTATGTGTATGCCTATAAATGAAAGTGTTATATTAAAAACTATCCGATCCCTAAAAACTAACATTAAATTCTCTGTGTTCCAGGTTGGGATTAGATGGAATGAAAATGCAGGTGAGAGTTAGTTTTCTGCTCCTTTTCTATATTGGGAGTTAGGGTTAGTTTTGAAGCTGTATTAAGTAAAATGATAGGGGTGTCTCGCCATGAATGCTCATTTTTAGGAACGGTTGAGCTGCTCAGATGTCCTGTAGGAGCTCTTGGTAAAAATACTGCTTAGCCGGTTAGGGTGCAGTTAATTGGCGGAAACATATGGATGGACTTAAAACATTGTTAAAACTCAAATCAACTTTTTACCCTTCAATTACATTTTTTGTATTTACTTGCTGGTTCGATACTTTGTGTTTTATCCTGCAGAAATAGTTTTAGTTCAAGTTTAACTTGAGCGTTTGACCACTTTCTCCTTTTTCTGTTGCATAGGGGACCAATGGATCTCAACTCTGGGATACTTGTTTTGCTGTACAGGCTTTCCTTGAGGTAACACACCTTGAAGTAGTAGAATTTGTACCAAAATAAAAACGAGGGCCAGAAGATGGTTAGTTTAGCTTAATGCAAAGACTGGAAAAGAGAAAAAAGCATTCCTGGGTTTTTCAAACACAAAATAACACTTACCATCACCTCTAAGTCACATATTGTGGTTGGAATTGTTGGTTTTAAATTGCGATAGGTATAACTATGTATAACCAGAGCAATTAAGACAACATCAAAAAATGTTTCTGGATGGCCTAGAAAAAAACACTAAAACTGCGTTGGGCCCAGTGGGATCCCTCGTGTCATTTTTCATAGATATAAAATTCCCTGGTAAAACAGAACGTTGTTGTCCCTTAAGGTCACGACAACTTTCTGAGCCAGAAACAAACAAACTGCACTTACACAACTAATATTTCTAAACATTTAAATATCACAATAAATACTAGATCTTTGGTCAATTTGTCATACAGACCTTGTTGAGATGTTTCCTAAAGCAGTATCTGAATATAATGAGTTGTTTATTGGGGATTGTCAGGCAGGAGCCCAGAATAACTCCACATTAGCCGGGTGCCTCCGAGATGCCCATCAGTTTCTCACCATCACACAGGTACCACCAACATCATTAAACACATTGCTAGTGCTTATTTAAGCTTCTGTTTTTTCCTGCTTAAAAACGTGTTAATATGAATTCAATTGATTTCTGCTTTTAACAGATACCTGAAAATCCTCCTGAGTATCAGAAGTACTACAGACAGATGAACAAGGTATTATAACACAGGAAAAGACAGTAAGAATGGCCTCTGACAAAAGTGAATTTCCTAGCCTGTTGGCATGTATGTGTGTGCAAAGCGTTTTATCCCTTTGTTTTTCTTTATCAGGGAGGTTTCCCCTTCAGTACCCGGGACTGTGGCTGGATCGTGGCTGACTGCACAGCGGAGGGTCTGAAGTCAGTGATGCTGCTGCAGGAGCTCTGCCCCTCCATCAGCCAGCCGGTCCCCTCAGAGCGCCTGTGTGATGCTGTCAATGTGGTGAGTCTGCAGTCCATCAATCGCTGATTCCTTAAGTCTTCAGTCTTATTGGTAGTGTTATCCAAAAAGAAAAATAATTTATCTTTTGGTAACACTGATAAATACGCATTTTCTTCCCATTAATTATTCCCCCGGTCCTATCTAACCAGATGTGTAAAGCTATGCAGAGTGTGAGGTAACTGTTACAATTACAGGGTCCATTATTTTCTCATTGTGTTAGGTGAACTCAGTACAACGCAGGTGCATGCTTCAGTGAACTATAGTTTTGCAATCCTGACAGTATCTCACTTGTTTAACATAAGGAATTAATTAATCTGCATTCTGTAGATGATGATAAATTAAATCCATTATAACTCTTGGCAAATGGGCCACATTTATCTTAAATTGTTCCAGTCTTTACAACCCTAAAAGTGCTCTACATATACAAGTCAGCATTAACACATTCATATAGACTCTAGAGGAAGAAGATGCCATACAAGGCCCCACCTTATACTTCCAATTAACAGAAGACAGCTCTACCTCCTAACTCATGGGACACATACTGCATGACAACTTTGGTAGTTAGGGTTCACCCAGACCCACAAAATGCTATACCGAAACTAAAGACACTGTTAACATGGCAGATAGGCAGGCAGAGGTGTTACTACCATACAGCGTCCAGGCTTGTGCTGACTGAGGCATGGACAACACAATAATATACATTTGTCAGGTGTGAATAACTCAGCATTTCACATTGAAGATACTGCACTGGTGCCAATTCCAATATGAATATATAATTTGAGACTCAGTTTTCAGGCTCAAAAGTGACTCCAACTTTTCCAGTAATCCAGAAGTGAGAAAAATATATGAAAAAACATACATATATAAAAGACATTCCTTCAACATCTTTCCACATTGATGCATGTGCCTTCGTGTATTTGTTTTATTCAAGAAAATAACAAAAATAAAAACCTATTTCCTTGATGGAACAAATAAATTATGTTATATTAGAATATGGATTTCCTTCTTCGTGAGACTATTTTAAAGGTAAGATAACAGCAAAAACTATGAATAGACACAGGTTTATTTAGAATCTTCAAAGGTTAGAAAGTAAAGCAATGAATTAGCTGAAATGCTAGCTGCTTACCTTAACCTACACCACCTGTTAGCTTGTGTCATACACTAGCATAGTGAGGACACAAGCTGCTGCAATAACAGGATTGAGGCCGGCAGACAGATGCTCAACTAAGGTTCATTATTTATTTACCTTAATCAAGGTTAAGAAACGGTAAGGTCCATTTCAGGGATTTCTTTAATAATTTCAATTCATTACAATTACAGGTAAGAAGGATTTTTAAATGTTTCTTCTGCAATGTTAGCGTATCACAGCTCCTTCACCATGTGTCTATCTTCTCCTTGAAGCTGCTGAGCATGAGAAACTCTGACGGAGGATTTGCCACGTATGAAACTAAGAGAGGAGGGAGGCTGCTGGAGCTGCTCAACCCCTCCGAGGTGTTCGGTAGGTCTGCTGCTCTCACCATACACTCATGTGCAATATACCTTGGGTCATTTGCATTTTTACTTTTCTCTTAATTTATTTACAATCTGTTCCGTATGTAGTAAACACTACCAGCTATTTCTATAATTGTATATGGTCCCTTTTTTTTATAAATACTGTTACCTTTTTAGTATGCAAGTCTATTCTCTTTACTTTATCTGCACTATACTTCTGCTGTTGTTATAATGTAAATGTCCCCGTTGCGGTACAAATAAAGGGATTCTGATCCTGATTCATACTCTCTGAACCCATATGTTAACCGCAAGACATGTTCAGGCTTAAAAGAAAAACCACTCTATCAATTTGATTATACATCATTATAAATCCATTGTTTGACGATTCACAAGGAATGACGTTAAAGGTCACAGAGTTCTTGGAAACACAAAGAAGGTGTGCGTCATAATAACAGCATAATGGTGCATGGTGCCTATGAACTCCTCCGTGGTTACACAACCTGAAAATATGCAGATGTGAAACATGGAAACAAACACCAAGCCAAATTTAAACGTGACATTTCTATCCCCTTTCAACATCTAAAATCTGTGAAAACCTTTCCCGTACCCTCCTGATATGTTGCAATGTAATGGCATTTTAAAGAGAGTTTTAAAGGCCAATCAGATCATGTTTCTCTGTTGAAAAGAGGATGCAGTGAGTGTTGTGAAATGGGATGTTTTAAGCAGCTCTGCGTGTTATCTCCTCCCACACAGGTGACATCATGATCGATTACACCTATGTGGAGTGTACTTCTGCAGTAATGCAGGCTCTCAGGCACTTCCAGAAGGCCTACCCAGAACACCGTGCAGAGGAGTTAAGGTATACTGATAGAATATAGAATAGAATAGACAAACTTGATTGATCCCAAGTTGAGGAACTGTTTTGTTACATGAGTTGAAAATATAATAAAATATAAATAAACATAAACAGTAAATACATACATATCAACATTAGAATTATAAATATCTTTAGAGTATCTTCAGAGTAAACAATATGAAGTATACAGAATAAGTTAGACAACACTGTCATAGGCCTACTTACTATTAAATAAAATACAATATACTTACATATGACTTTTTTTAAATTACATTCTACACACATACTTTATACATTTTATTTACTCAGTTCCTCATAAATGCTTGACTTGCCAAAAAGATTCAAAATAATATATTAGCACCATATCTACAGAAAAAAAGAAGTAATAGAAATCCAATCTGTCAAATTCATCTTTAACCTTGTTTATTGTGCGTTTTGAAGGAAATACGAGTCTGCAACCATAATTCTACATTTAAGAGGCACAATTAGTTACATGATATTATCATATACTGTATGTATCATCAACATAATATCCATGAATTAGATTTGTATCCTAAATACCGGTACAAAGCTACCCTTCTCATCGGACAGAATGAGTAAAACATACATTAACTTATAAAAAGCTTCAAACTAAGATGGCTAAGTTCAGTTCATAAGTCTGAAAGTGCTTTAAAAACAAGTGAAGGCAGAGATCCATTATACTGGGAAAAAAGACATGCTCACACAAGCACATTCTTCAAAATCAATTCTCCTGTTTAAGTTTTAGAGGAATCTTTGAAACTCAGTATGAGAGGGGCAAGATCTCTGTTGATGTTTATTGATTTGTTCCTCAGGTCCACTCTACGAGAAGGACTGGAGTACTGCAGGAAGGTGCAGAGGCCTGATGGATCATGGGAAGGGTGAGACTACAATTCCTTTTTTACTACGGGATATCCTAACTAATTGACAGTTCATGTTTAATGAAATAAATGATTTGCTTATTCTTAGGTCCTGGGGAGTGTGCTTCACATATGGAATATGGTTCGGCCTTGAAGCCTTTGCCTGTATGGGTCACGTCTATCAGGATGAGTACGTTTTCCAAACACTGAACAATTAGTATCACTTTAACAAACAGCCACACTGTGCTCCTTCACCTGACAAGCCCCACATTGTGACAGCCATCATCTCTAAATCTACATACTTAATCACACTACTGTGCCTCTGTTTCCAGCCATGTGTGCGAGGAGGTGCAGAAGGCTTGTCAGTTCCTGCTGGACCGGCAGATGACAGACGGAGGCTGGGGGGAGGACTTTGAATCATGCGAGCAGCGGCGCTACGTCCAGAGCAGCAGTGCCCAGATCCACAACACCTGCTGGGCTTTGTTAGGCCTCATGGCTGTCAGGTAAAGCAGCATGACAACTCAAAGGCTTGGTGGTTACGCTGGGTCACAATGAAACTGGCACATTTATACAGTGTGTGGAAAATACCACAGTACAATTCACATAGCAAAGTAAGGGGTAGGATAGATAAGATTACAATATTTGTTTGTTTGTTTGTAGCCTTTATTTATCCAGGTAAAAAATCCCATTGAGATATAGTTAGTGTATTAAGAATAAGAGAATGCTATGGAAAAAAGATATGTCTCAACATTTAGTTTCAAAGTCATGTTCGAATGGTGATGTCCTCACTTCTTTTGGCAAGCTATTCTGGAGGCGAGGTCCATAGACACTAAATGCTAAAAGTATTCAGGCACTAGTCCATGGAGTGGTTTGAACACTAATGTAAAAGGATCTTAACATCTATTCTAAAGTTGAGGGAAAACCAATGAAAGGAAATTAGGATAGATGAAATGTTTCTGGTCTTAGTTATTCAACTTGCTGCTGCATTCTGCAAGATCTGAAACCTATTATATGGACAGAAAGTGACCAAACCAGTTATCTAGTCTCTCAGTTTCTGCCTGAGAGAAACAGTTGAACGTTAGCAATATTTCTAAGGTGTTCAAAATACCTTTTTGTAGCATTACTGATGTGAAATTCAGAATGCCAATTCAGATCTGAAACTTTTCCTAGGAACTTGACATCTAGCGCTGATAATTAGTTAATGAGTAATTAGGCAAATCTCTCTCTGGATCTTTTGCTCTGATAAATGTATTTAACCAGGAAATCTTTAGGGCTGATATTATTTAGTAATACAGACAAGTAAAGTTGTGTATCATCAGCATAGCTAGGACAAATAATCCAGTGTTTTCTGAGGACTTTTCAAGTGGCAGCAAATAAAAGAACACAGGTCCAGAAATAGAGCCTTGAGGGACCCCAGATGGGTGATATTTGCAGCTGTGGGTTTTTTAGGCACTTCAACAACGGCAACTCAACTCTGCACTTATCTTGCTAGTTAACGGTTAATGATCAATTTAAAATGGATCAGATCTTATTCAGAATTATCCTTTTTTTTATATCAGCATTCCTGCACGATAAAAAAATGAATAAACCCCAGTTTTTCCTTTCTTATCTGCCATCTTCAAATAAGTGAAATTCAACTCTTCTTTGATTGGTTTTGCTCTTGTTTATTAGGTGTTGCCTTTGATTGCATGTATGCTGTGCTCTTTAATTTGCTACGCTACAAAACAGAACTTTCAGTCAATAGTCAAATGTAATCAAATTGAATGGAACTGAATCCAAACAAAAGTCATTCATTTCAACCCTCTTGTGTGCATAACCAGGCATCCCGATAGGCGGGCCATTGAGAGAGGAGTGCAGCTTCTGATTGACAACCAGCTGCCCAATGGAGACTGGCCACAGGTGGGTCAATGAGTCGCATACATCTTCATATACACTGCTTTCACTAAGCTTATACCAGTAATATCACAACTCATAACAAATCAATCCATGAAAGAATGAAATATAATGAGACGTTTATTATCTAATGTTTTTTTATTGTCCTCTCCAGGAGAATATTGCAGGTGTGTTCAACAAGAGCTGTGCCATCAGCTACACCTCCTACAGAAACGTCTTCACAGTCTGGACCCTCGGCCGCTTCTCAACACTTTATCCCAGCAGTCCATTGGCTGGAAAGGTCAAGCTTTGAATAATTGTATTGAAAACGTATCAGACTATGTGCCACAATAAGAAAACTGAATGCCTTGAAAGCAAATACCACAACAGCCATGAAGTTCAGACCATCATTGAAAATGGTCGTTTTATTTGTCAGCCTATAGGTTTTATGCTCATTTCTCACCTTCATTGACGTTTGAAAACTTCTGCTGTGTTCTCAGAGTTTAACCTATCTAATAAAGAAACACATTTCATTATTTGAATCACTTTCTGTGTTGACATTCCAGCAATGCTTTTCCAACAGGGCTACTCCCTACAATCATGTTGTAATAGCCTGCTGCTATCCAAGAATGTGCTTTGAACCTGTATGTCTATGTTGCCTGAAATCCCTGCCACTTCCCTAGCATTTCCATTGAGAATAAATACTTTTTCTATAGTATAATCATGACTTGATGTGTTCTCAATGAATGTTCTTGACCATGTGACATGTTCTTGTTTGTGCTAAGAACATTATCAAACTGTAGTGCATACACTGTATGGATATTTGAGCAATTCCTCAGAACGCATGTAGCTGATCAATAATGTTTTTTAATTGTATTGAGGTTTTGAGTGTGACAGCGATGTTTTAACCTTCATTCAGACTCTGAAGTAGTGAGTAGGTTGACAGAGCAGAACTTTTTGTTTCTTTTGGTGAAGGAAGCATAAAGGATTCCTTTCAGTCTGGTTCTTTAACTTTAATGTGCAGGGTGTGTATATTGCGTCACCTCAACAGAGCCCTTAAAGAAGGTCTTCTCTGTTTCTAATGTATAGGCTACTCTGCCATTTTAAACCCTTATGTATTCTGTGAAGAAAAAATGAGTTGCCCTTTGACCACTTTCCCATCTGTGACACACCTAGTTAGAGGTGTGCTTGTGAGGAATGTTTTGATACAAATTAATACGTGCGTGTGTCAATGTTCTCAATGTATTCTTACATAACGGCAGTCATCAAATAGCATGGGCGGGTTTCCGTTGTGTAGCTGCAGTGAGGGGTGACACAATGTTGGTCATCCTTGTCACAACAGCGATAACATCTGGAGGATGACAAATCTATGTAACTGGTTATGCCACTGTTATTTTAAAAACAGATTGTGATGAAAATGTTTGGAATCACCTCCCCCACCTTTTTCCTATGTCCTCTTCTGGATTACACATTTGATAGCACAGAGTGGATCAGTTGATTTCCAATGTTTGTCAGCTGAGTGAAAGTGTAACTTTCTGAACCTCTTTTAAGCCTATCTGTGGCTCTTCAAGAGTACAAGGTACATGGTGTAGGATATGCCAACCTTTAAAACATAAAAAAGTGAAAACATAAAACAAATGAACTATCATTATCAACCAAATTGTTATAGATGTTGTGTTGCATGACATCTACTGAAATTGGCATGATAATGATTTAGCCCATCATATCCCGTGATACCTGGTTCCTCTAGTGGTGACAGTGAGTCTCTGTGGTGCCTCTGACCAGAGGGAGAAGAAGTATATGTAGTTTCACTGACTTTTATTAATATGACAGCCGCAGTCTTTATCTGTTTTATAGTAGAGTATTAGAATATTTTCAACCTGACGGGAATGAGAAAACGTTTCATAGCCCTTCACTCACAGCCACCGGGAGGCTGTTTCGCGGAAAAGAGTGCTCTGCAGCCACTGATTACAGACATGGCTTCAGTTAGCAATTTGTGGTTTCTTTGAATTCATCCAATGGGTGAGGATTTCATACCTTTCACCAATGAATCCACAGGAATCTAAACAAAACATCCTTTATGCAGACAACCTTCCACTTTACCTATAAATCTCTTCTCTTCATTACCCAAATCCATCCAACTCATGAAGGCTTATCAAATCCATCATTATCCCACTCAGTATTATTAGCTGGGCTGTGGCAGTACAAACACCACCTCTCTCTCTTCAAACTTTTACATATTTTAGAATAAACATTTCCCTATGCCACCAGATTAAGGTTCATATAAAATATGGGTATCAACTTCTTTCCACTTTCAACTTCCTTCAACATTGGATGACCAATATCTATCATAGCCAGAAATGCTTCACTTAAATCGACCATATAACTTATGATAAAGAAATGATTGTCAATGATCCTGATCAAGCCCCAACCCTCAAAGCCAAACAAAACAAACTTAGAATCGAAAAACGATCCCCTTAATAAAAAATGAAAAAGTACCAAACTCTCTCCATTACTTCATTGCCCAACGACTCCAATACTTTCACATATAGATGGATCCCAATCAACCCAACAATTCCTTAACAGCTTTATTGGAAACAATATGCAAGACATCCCTATTTCAGACTTACTATTCAACCACTTCACCATTACAAACCATGCACGTTTCAAAAACCATAAAATAGCTACAACTTTGACAGCCTGATAAATAATTTCACAAATAACTAAGAACACTACCATCCAGAACAATCCTGATATCTTATTAAACTCAATTAGTGCAATCAAGATAACATTTGCATTAAAGGGGATAACTTTTCTTTGGTAGGAGGAGAACCATAACAACCAACAACAGTTTAATTCTTACCATGCATGAGCCAAATCAATACTAAGAGAGGGCAGGACCTGTGTATAAGACTGGATTTAACTTATATCCCCTTCACTATGTATCCAATGTATACTCGGAGAGCCAAACAACAGTTAAATTGGAAGACGGCGATTAGGCTCATAAATGCATCATACCGAACTGACTTGCAATTTTCTTTAAAAATCATAGGACTTGATTTTCCTGACTATTTTGCATAAGCGTACATAAAACTAACAAAAGCAGAAACCCTACTCCATTAAGTCAATATGGCTGATGTTGTTGTCCTGACTACCAGCCTAGTATTTCATTGTTGAGTGTGTGTTCGGAAGAAAAAAAACTAAGGGTATCTTTTTGTTGCGTTTAGGCACGCAAAGAAAACACTGACTCATCACTCATCACTCTTCAGAAAGTCTTATCTCCTGATAACATCACACTGTCTGTCAAACACTGACTCAACAGCCGGAGTGTATGACACTCCGGGTCAGACTGAGGGCAGTTTGCAGTTACTTCCATTTGAAGGTACTTTTGATTTAAATGAGATAAAATATGTTAGGTACCTCGAAGCTTTAACATTCCATCCAACCGTGAGACAGAAAGAACACGCTGTCTTTTGTGATAAGGTGTAGTGCACTATGATTCAGCTGGTATTCCTATTGTGTAGATATTTGTGATTGACACTGACACTCACACACAGTGTAGCCTTGCAAAACAAATAGTATCTGATGAGAGAGCAGGGACCGCCCCGGCCTGACGGACCGCTCGCCTTTCAGGTGTCGCTACATTTAAAAGGAGCAGCAGCTCACAGTGAGGCTGAGAATCTGCTGCTCAGTACACAGTAAGTGAACCTTTACTGATCATCTATGCATATATAAATACATGCATTAAATATTTTTAGTAATTTTGCATTGTCACACCTCAACACGCCTTACAGTTGCAATCCCATTTGAATCTCAGGTGTGTGATTTTAATTTGGTGTGTGAATTGTTTTATCTTTTTGTACAGGGGATCTGTGGAAAATGTCTGGACACCACGGTAAATAACTGTTGTGGTTTATTCTCATCCCTTTGTAACAAATGCATTGGATGTGCATCCCATTTACTAAATATTGATTTATAACTTCAATAACAGGGGGACACTGTGGAAGAGGAGGCCATGGCCATGGTGGTCACGGCCATGGTGGTCATGGACATGGTCACGGTCATGGACATGGACATGGACATGGACAATGTGGTCAAGGCCATGGACAATGTGGTCAAGGCCATGGACAATGTGGTCAAGGCCATGGACATGGACAAAGTGGATGCCATGGAGTGAAGCGCAGGTGCAAGCCCAAGCGTGGACGCAAGCATATCAAATGTCACAAGAAGGGAAAGGAATGTCACGGGGTAAGACTCAACAGTGCAGTTTTTCCACAGAAAGTTATTTTTTTCAGAATTCAGAGAAACATGATAAAAGATGTTTGTGTAATCCAATTTAATGAAAGCCGGAATGATATAGTATGGATTAGTTATTTTATAATTGATTGCCATTTACAGGAAACTAACATTACAAATCACCTTGAGATTTGGCTTCACTTGACATACAAATGAAATAGAATGCGCTCACATTTAAAAACAGTAAAAATCCTTGCTCAGGTATCAATAACTCATATAATAATAATAATACATGGGATTTTTATGGCGCATTTCCACTACAGCGCGGAGCGCGGTTTAAGCATGCCGTGCCATGCCCGGCCCGTTTTTGGTTGCGTTTCCACTTGGCGTAGTTCCGGCTAGCGGGTACTTTTTCACAGTTTTTCTGGCTCTCCAAAATCGAGGTTCTTTCCGGGCCAACAACCGGGCTGAGTATGCTAAACTAGTGAGAGAATCGCTGGCAACTACAACAAAATGAACATATTTGACCGTGATTTAATTGTAATACACATTTCAAAATGATGCCGAAGTAACAACATACTGATACCGGTTAGTAAAAACCATGAATTAATGCTTTGACAAGTCTGCAGACAGACGGCAGGCGAAAAACCTTTTAAAATGCATGTTTTCTGAATGGAGATCGGCTAAGCTAACGCTGTATATGCTCCGACCGTCCACACTCACAACAACGGCCTATACAGACATAAATAAACCAGCGCCTGTATTCGCCATGACACAGACAGTCTGTGGTTTGTACTTGTTTAACTTTTGTCTAGTTTCTGAACAGATATGAGGAGCTGTGAGCTCTGAGGGCTAACAGCTAACGGCTGATGTTGGTTTTGTGTTTCGCATTGAAGATGACGTCACGGCTCCGCCTACACTGCGTTACTATAGATACTACCCCAGTTCCTAAACTGTAAAGGAAACGTAGCATAAAGTGAGCCTGGCCTAACAAGGCCTAACGAGGCCTAGCCATACCGTACTAAGCCGAGCGAGGCCCTGCAGTGGAAAATAACCTAATGCTCAGGGACGCTTATCCCATTATAACCTCAGGCAGTCACGTGTTCCTTTCGGTAATCATAGTTTTTGTAGCCATTAAAATGTTTTGGGATGATTATGCATCCGATTATTAGTTATTAATTTCCCTGCAACCATGAACACAATGCGCAGTTTATAACACATTTTTGTGGTAAAGAGATGTTCAGGTAAATCTTACGGTGGCCGACAGGTGCAATTCTGCTCCAATGGCCCAAAACACAATGAAGGTTTTTTTAAGGTTAGCTTTAAATCCAGCAGTAGGAAAGGGTATGGAAGCAAATGAGAGAAAAAATCTCAGTCATCCAAGTCTGATCGAAATGTTTCACTCTCATTTGTTTTTGTTACTAATATTACATAACTTGTTAACTCTGAGTATACATTCTGTTTAGAGTGCATGCAGAAATTCTCCTTAGAAAAAAAAAAAAGATCTTCACATTGGAATTAGATTTACGCAATTTAGAAAAGGTATCCTAGCAAGACATTTATTTTCACCTGTGTCATAAGCCCAGGAGATAACAATATAAAATGAAACGTGCTCTCTTCTGAAACATGCTTTCCAAGAGAAAAACCCAGTCCAACTCTTTTGTCAGAAATGTAATGATAAGCATTGCTGTTTGAATTGTTGATTTAATTATTTTGATTGTTTTTTTCCTGTTCTCCTGCTGCAGTCCTCCAGCAGCTCCTGCAGCAGCAGCGACTCCAGCAGCAGCGACTCTGACTAGATGAACGTTCCTGGGCAGGAGAAAAACAACACAAGTTACCACCTGCAAATCTTCAATTTGAAAAGTTCTTTGTAACTCATAAGCATTTATATTCATCTCACAAACGTCAACAAGCTTTTGTCAAAACTGACTTGTTCACTGATTGTAAGGCTTTTTATCAAATTAAATAATAAAGTGAAATCAGAGCTTGGAATTCTTGGACTTTTTATTTTAAGACAAGTCACTGTATTTCTGTTAACCTGTTGTTAACCGACGCACCCTCGCCATGGTCGGCACCTGGCTGGTACCTGTCGCTGACCCGACTCAAGAGCTCCATGTCCTGCGCCCCCGGTGGTCTCGCCTCTCCCCCCCTGATGGAGTGAACCACCGCAACCTTCGGTCGCTGGGCCATGAAACTCACGCGACTGTTGTCCCGGTGTCGTTGTCATCTCTTAGTGACATTGTTGCTAAATTAAAACCCTCATCTTGTCCCACAGACCCAGTCCCTCCTCGACTTTTTAAAGAGATATGGGACACTATTGGATCTAATGTCCATAAAATAAATAGCAGTCTAGAGTCCGGTTCTGTGCCAGTTTATTTTAAACAAGCGGTTGTGGCACCCCTGATAAAAAAAAACGAATCTGGACACTTCTGTTTCTCAAATTACAGACCCATCTCGAAGCTTACTTTTATCTCAAAAATATTGGAGAAAACCGTACTCTTACAGCTGCAGTCTTTTATACATGCACACAATATTTTTGATATTTTTCAGTCCGGTTTTAAAGCGCTTCACAGTACTGAGTCTGCCCTTCTAAGAGTATTCAATGACCTCCTGGTCACTACAGACTCTGGTGACTCTGCCATCCTTATGCTCTTAGACCTCACAGCTGCCTTCGATACGATTGACCACTCCATTCTTATCTCTCGTCTAGAGCACTGTGTGGGTATCAGGGGCACTGCCTTAGAGTGGTTCAGGTCCTATTTGTCCCAGAGATCCTTCTCTGTTAGGCTTGGTGACTTTACATCGTCTTCTGCCCCCTATCCTGTGGAGTCGCCCAAGGTTCTATTTTGGGGCCCATTTTCTTTTCTTTATACCTTCTCCCCCTTGGACTGATTTTTAGAAAACATGGCGTCTCCTACCACCTTTAAGCGGACGACTCCCAAATATATCTGCCCCTAAAAAAAAACACCAGCTCTCTGATGCCCCTGGTTGACTGTCTGAATGACATAAAGGCCCGGATGGCGCTAAACATTTTAAACATAAATGAGAGCAAAACGGAGGTCATTGTGTTTGGGCAAATGGTGATGTCCCTTCCATTGACCGGGTTCAAAACCCATGGTCACAAATCTGGGCGTCAAAATCGACAGTGCTTTTAAATTAGATAAACAGATCAACTCTTGGTTGAGTCCAGATTTTATCACTTGAGGCTCCTGTCCAAAATCCAACCGGTTTTATCCTTTTTAGACTTTGAGCGTGTAATTCATGCCTTTGTTTCTACGCGTCTAGATTACTGTAATGCACTTTATGCCGGCCTAAACAAGACCTCGCTGGCACGCCTGCAGCTGGTACAAAATGCTGCAGCTCGGCTGCTTACAGGAACATGCAAGCATGAGCACATCACACCAATTCTGGCTTCCCTCCACTGGCTTCCTTCCATTTTAGAGTTCATTTTAAGATTCTATTGTTTGTTTTTGAATCACTTAATGGGCTGGCCCCTCAGTACATCTCCGACCTCCTACAGGTGTACACCCCCTCAAGGGCTTTGAGGTCGGCTGATCAGCTGCGGCTGGTAGTCCCAAAAACAAGGAAAAAGACCAGGGGAGACCGAGCCTTCTCAGCGGTAGCCCCCAGGCTCTGGAACGACCGCCCCCCCCATGTCGAATTGTCGCCCACTCTTGAAGCTTTTAAGTCCCGCCTAAAGACCCACCTCTTTTCCCTCGCTTACGAGTCAGTCTGAGCTATGTCACTACTTACTGTCTGTCCATAGCCTTTATGTGCCTTGTATTTATTCTTATGTGTGCCTTTTATCTTTTCTTATGTATGCCTTTTATCTTTTCTTATGTGTGCCTTTTATCTATTCGTGTAATATTATATTTTATTATAATGTTATGTTCATTGTGAAGCACTTTGGCAAACCCTCTGTTTTTAAAATGTGCTATATAAATAAAGTGGATTGGATTGGATTGGATATGATTGGCTCTGTTGGCTTTTGTGTAATATTAAGATTATGGGATTTTGTGATTATGGAATCTTTTACATTGAATTACTTTGATTTATATGCAATTGAGTGTGACCTGGAAGGTAGCATCGCAACGGATCCCTGGACAATGGACGTATGGACGTATTTTATTTCAAAGAACAAAATGTGTAAATCTTGTAAGCTTGTGTTTACCACAGACTTTATTTCTGGCCTCTAACCAAAAACAAGTTAAAAAAAACATTGACTTCAAGACCAGGTAAACAGAAGTGGTCAAATGCTGACTCATTTCCAGCTTTCAGACAGATTTCATAATGTTTTTTTGTACCTCTACTGTCTCATGCTTTAATGTTCAAAAAGCTCTTTATTTGTCTCATACTGCCTGTGCTGTAGCACCTCTTTTCACCCTCTGTCTGAAACCAGAGCCCAGTCTGCTCTGATTGGTTAGCTGGCCGGCTCTGTTGTGATTGGTCAGCCCGCCGCATAGAGATGTCCCGCCCCTTAGCCTATCAGGTACAATGTGTTTGAGTGCTAACCAATAGAAACGTGAGTCTTACGTTGTGACTTTGTTACAGAAGTAAACAAAGGAGTCCAATGGAGGCATTTCAGGCAGAGGGGGGGGGGGGGGGGGGGGGGGGGGGGGGGGGGGGGGGGGGGGGGGGGGGGGGGGGGGGGGGGGGGGGGGGGGGGGGGGGGGGGGGGAGAGAAACTCCCTCTGGAGGGTACACAGGGAGTTTAGCCTTTGCAGACCATTTACATGCGCAAAACCCTATAGAACACACTACAGGAAAGGGAAAACCCCAGAAAGCATAAAAGGGTCCCTTTAATACTCATTCATGCAACACTTGCAGGTATGGCGTTTGAAAAAAAGGACTTAATGTCAAGCCCCCCACAGGGATAAAATGAATTAACTCAGTTAAGTCTCAGGAGGATGTGTTAGACAATATTAGGTGTGCTGTATTTCTACACACCTCCCAAAAAAAGCTGTGGGAGTTGAGGCTCTGCCCTGATGATGGTCAATGTCTCTTTAGGTGTGGTTTGAAATAAAGGCAGAGCGGGCTAACTGCTGTCAGTGTGGATCTGCGCTCCGGCTCACGGTAAGCTTAATAGTAGCCAGTGATGGAATGTAACTGAGTTCATTTACTCACTTGAGTTTTATTGTGACATTATTGTACTTTACTTATTATTATTTACATTTAATGCTACCTAATACTTTTATTTTAATACATTTCACAGGCAAATATCGTACTTTTTACTCCATTACATTTATCAAACACTCATAATTACTTGTTACTTTTTACATAAGAACACATGTTATGCCTTTCTGATATGATGCAGTACATTACTAACCCAGTATTTTACAAAGTATCTAAAGGTGGCTCCATATTGACACACTACATGTTCTTACATGCACTTGTTATTGTCACAAAAATACTGAGTACTATTACTTTTGATTCTTGAAGTACATTTTGTCAAAAAAATACTTCTGTACTTTGACTTAAGTAACATTTTGAACTCAGGACTTTAACTTGTAATTGGATCTGAGTACTTTTTCACAACTGCAAGTAGATATCTTAGTATAAGTACCATGTGTGTATGCTTACATGTTTTGCCTTTGTTAACTGTAAATAGGGGTGCAACAACTAATCGACTTAATCGATTAAAATCGATGACCAAATTAGTTGCCAACTAATTCAGTCGTCGATTCGTTGGTGACGTCATCACGTGTGTTTTAGGCGCCGTTAAGCTCCAACGTTATCGGTCTTTTTATCGGTACTGGAGACATTTAAAAAATATGTCATATGTTTTATTGCTACATAAACATTATATCGCAGTCTTAGTGTCGCCAACTCGTTTCTAATATGCAAAAAGACAAAATGCGTCTATGATGTATTTTCGATCTTTCCAATCCAGACGAGATCTCTCTCTCTCCCCCGTCTGTGTGCGAGGGGGCGGGGCAGTTTACACAAACGCGGCTGCTACATGCATGCAACACACGGCGGAGAGAAGCGCTCCAAGGTGTGGTTAAATGTTACCCGTCTTGAGGTGGAAAATGCTCGTTGCCAATAGTGCAATAAGAGTTTAGCATGTAAGGGCGGCAACACGAGCAATTTGTCTAAACATTCAGCAAAAGTGCACCACATTCAGACGGAGAAATGCACCGGGTTCGACTGTCTTTCTAGTAGCTCTGTAGCCCCCCCATCCACGAATAACTTTCCCACGTCAGCAACACACAGAGTTAACAAAATTATACAAACATGGGTTAATGATTAGAGGTAACTGAGTTATTTATTTTGTTAAAGTTTCAGCTTTACAATTCTGTTATCACACTATTTATACGATTTGTTAAAACATTGTTGTTTCTTTTGATGTGAAATATTATTTATTTAATTTAAAATAAAAGCATGTTAATTTTTGTTCAAATTTGTTCAGTTAATTTAATATATATATTTTTGAATCAAGTATTCATCTTTATTGTCTTCATTGTTAGTTTCCACATGCCTCAAACAACCTCAAGCTAAATCTAAAAGTTGATTTTGAGAAATTGTGCAAGGCATAATAGTCCGAATAGTCGATTAATCGTTTCATTAATCGATAGATTAATCGATTATCAAATTAGTCGTTTGTTGCAGCCCTAACTGTAAAGCATTATTTAATGATCAGTTGCTTTCTTTCCACACGTTATAGCATTTGAAATGTTCATCCTCATGGAATGTATGTGTCTTTATTCGGTTACAGCGTTTTAATCTGGAATTTCAAGATGTACTGGAATAAGGAAGGTAAGTAACAGTCTTTTACAATTACTTAAAAACCACATCCAGGTCATATATGGCAAACTTTCTTTATTATAAAGAAGAGAATAAGTTTACATTAATTGACATACAAGCTTAATGAAAAAATTATCCACCTCTTTCTGTTTAACTAGGATGTCCTCCTCAGCCCATGCCAGGCACAGCACCACCCGGACCCTACCCTACCCAGCAGGGGCGGACTGAGACAAAAAAATCAGCCCGGGAAACTCGACCGGCCGACCGGCCCAACTCGGTACCGCTAGTCATTTGTCAATGGGGATGGGGGGGGGGGGGGGGGGGGGGGCGGGGTGCTAGTGAATTGTCTGACCGGCCCACTTCCCAATGGCCAGTCCGCCCCTGCTACCCAGTGTCCAACAGGCCAGGGTTTCCGTTAGCCGGTAAAATGTATTAAAAACCGGTAAATTCAAAACCTGCAGGTCAAAATGTCCGGTAATAATTAGGGATGCTCCGATCGATTGGCCGCCGGTCATTATCGGCCGATATTCACTCTTAATCAGGGTTCGAGTTATGTGGGAGCCAATGGGAGCTGAGCAAAAACCATTATTTTAATCACAAATAATGCATGTGTCAATGTAATGAGTATTATTTACGTTAACGAGGTAAATAGGCTAAAAGAAAAACGTGTTTTCCAAAAGAACAACGCATCTCTTGAATGACAATATGCCTGCACTGCACCTCCAAGGTGCGCAATACATTATTGCACAATCTACGCCTGTGAGCGTGCTGCGCGAGCCGAGATGGTGTGTGCGTAGTTGAACCTTTTCATATTTAAGTTTGTAGCAAGTAGAGGGCTGCTGGCAGGCCCAGACTGGCCATCGGGAGGACCGGGGGGTTTCCCGATGGCCTGGTGATTTTTTTTTTAATGTAGGCTATTGTGAACGCAACGCTAAGCAAATGTGGGTTTGCCTCACACAGGGTGACTGTCTGTCTCTACATGATGTGGCATCTGTTTCATATGGGTGTTTCCATAGATCTAGTCTCTTTATTTTCCCCTCAAAATGCACCAGATTCAGGCATGTGCACACATAGACATCAAAGTGGGCTTGAGGCTGGAGCCACACGAGGACGATAACGCAAAGGGACCGCAATTGTTATCAAAAAAGTCTTCCGTCCACACGCAACAGGCACCCGAAACGTGTCCGTTCACACGAGACCGCTCGAAAGCGCTGGAGACGCTGTAGTACATATGCCAGGCCTGTAAGTGGTGCTGTAGTCCTGCCACAAAAGCAGTGAAGAAGACTTCCTGCGCATGGTTGCCATGGTTGCCCTTCTGTTTATTCTCCGCTGTGGACGCCCTGGCTCTTTTTCTCCCTCCCCGAGGGAAGCGTTTGCTCTTGCTGTAAATCTCTCCGGTAGTAAACCAGCAGATGAAAAACACCCACCTCTCCGCCTCTTCCAAGGGACGAGGGGACCGTGCAGCAGAGTTTCAGTTAGATTTTTTTTCGCCGGTCAAACATGTCCGTTAAAGTTTAAATCTTCCGGACAAAATTAGAAAAGTGCCAGTCAAAGGTCTTCTTTGTTTTCTTTATTGAGCTTTAAAACAAATGAATAACGACTCTATATAATAATATAAGAATAAAAAACGGAGCCTCTCTTTTCCTCCCCCTCTTCTGACAGCCCACCAGCTGATCTCTGAGCAGGAGAGGTGGGGAGAGGCGGGGCTATTGCTTCAACATTATCAGGAAATTATCGTATAGGCGTAAACACGGAGCCGTTTGCCCCCCCAGAGCGTTTCGTTTGCAGATCTACCCACCTTGGGACCCGTTTTCGTTATCGTTATTGTTTTCTGCGTTTCCATGTCGGCCTTGTGTGGCCGAACCGTCTATCTGATAGTGAACTGTAGCAGATACGACCGTTATCGTCCTCGTGTGGCCGGGGCTTGAGCCCCTGCCCTTTTTCTTCCTCCAGAGAAAGTGCCCTTTTTCCCCCTTTTTTAAATTTTTATAAATGAATATATATCTACTGCTGTTTGCGCAGAGTTTCCCTTTCCAAAAATATATTGATTGAATACAAAATATCAGGTCGGGAGATTAGACTGTGAAGTTCCGTAGCTCTCCCTCCCTCCCTCCACGTCTCCTGCACAGCAGTGAGAACATCGGTAGTCCCTTCAGACAGACAGGTAGCAGCACCTCCCACTTTACTGTCCCATGTAATGCCGGCTTTTCTTGGCTTATTTTGAAGGTGAGTGGTGATGAACAAATTACTAAACTGCCAGTGCCTCGAGTTTACAGCTAATAGCTAAAAGCAGGGGCGTCGTCTGGACCTGGAAACATTCGGGGCTTAGCCCACAGTGGCGGTGTAGGTACCAGAATCTGTTCGGGGTTCGTTACGCTTACCAATGACGTCACGCATTGGCTGTACAGCAACCCAAGAGGACATTTTACATGGCCAAATTCCGCAAAGAATATTAAAAAAATAACAATCGATTGTACTGTAAACATATTATGTAAATAACCCAATTTGTGTTCTGTGAAACTGAAAAGGATATTACATAGTTTTTTGTTACTTTCGTTGCAGTTGTATGTCTTAAATGTAATTTAGGTTAACTTCCTGTGCTTTTATTTTGAAGGCGAGTTTAGGCTGTTTACAGGAAGTTGTTGTTGCTATGGAAACAACATGACGGAGAAAAAAGTAATATCTTCTACATATAAAGACGTAGAAAGTAAACAATAACGTCAGGGTCGGCTCTAGAACAAATCGAATGGGGGGGAAATAATTTACCACGGGGGGGCACACACTGCCGTCAACAACCAACACACAAACACCAACGCAACTTCAATTTAAAAAAACATGCTGTCTATTGTCTTTCACACACATTGCAGGGGTGTAGTGCTATTTTATAGCGCACCTATGACTTGTGCATACATGCACGGTTGTGGCACGACCACCAAAACAGAAACATATGGACATAGGCCACCATATAAAAAGTGTGCAAATGTAGTTAGTATCCTATCCATGTGAACATGTTTTTTAGGTGGGGGGTGGACCTAACCTCCTCTAGGAGGGTCCGGGGGCATGCTCCCCCGGGAAGATTTTTTTTAAATGTTGAAGTTAAATGCATCAATCTGGTGCACTTTGAAAGCAAAATTAAGAGATCTATGGATACATCTCTCAACACCTATATGAAACAGAACTGTAAACAGATGTACTTTTTCTTTATGGATATTTTACTAATCACTCCCCTTTTAAACTGTATTCTTGTGTTACTGTCCTATAGTATTTCATACCTGTTTTTCATTTATTCTCTTATTTTTTAATAACTATTATGATCATATAAAGGTGTTCCTCGCAAATACTTGTTTACATAAATGGTGACCAAACCGTTTGAGACCCACTGAGATAACTTACACTAAAGTTAACTATTTAAACACTGAGAGAGTCCTTTAGCTCACTGAGCTGACGTTATAAGATCCTCTCAGTCTGACAGGAGAGGATCTTTTAGTGGAAACGTTTTCAACGTTTTTAAAAAAAAAACACGGCAAAGTGGCAAGGCTTGCCCGCCCTGCGTTGGGGGGGGCACAGTGACTCATTTGGGGGGCATGGCCCGCGAATGACCCCCCATGACGCCGACCCTGAATAACGTGGCCTACCAGATCTGTTACAATGAAGGCTCGATAATCAGCTCACGGCATCTAGGTGTGTCGTGTGTGTGTAACTCAGAGTTATAGAGGTTGGTATAAAATCCTTGTTAAATCGGAGAATTACGCCATCTGGTGTCACAAACAAACGTGTGCCTGCATTAGCTTTGTTAAGCATGAAGTGCCTCCAGATGCCTCTGGTTATAAACTGAGCTCTATGGGGGTTATAAACTGACCCCCATAGAGCTCAGTTTATAACTCGAACCCTGCTCTTAATAGTTTGATCGGTGCTCTCTATAAAGGCCGATCAGGAGAGCTGGATCTGATCGATATGGACATAAACGCGAGTGAAGTATAACGGGACGCGAGAGAGAGATCAGAGATCTGATCAGCTGCTGTTCTGACGGAGACGCAGCTCTGCATGATCACCTGAAGCCCCGCCCACTGTTTAGCGAGCTGCATGAGAAACTGACGGGCTGTCAGGAGAGAGAGAGGGAGGGAGAGAGGAAAAGAGAGGATCCGTTTCTTTCTTTCTTCGTGTTATTATTCAAAGTTAATGTAAACTTTTGAATAATGTACTTCATCTACTATAAGTAGTTTTTTTGAATGTAACAATTATGTTGTTTGTTGTTTGGGGAAGGGCATCATTTATTGAAAAATGAATCTGAACTTTCGATCTGTTACGATTATAAACTGAAGCAATATAAAAATGAGCCCCATTAACTGAGTTTTAAACATCAGCATATCCGGTCATAGTCCGGTAATAACCTGCTAACGGAAACTCTGCTACACAATTCTTATTATTATTATTGCAACATGACCGATAAGTTTCAAATTTGTCCAGTAAAATAAATTATTTCCGGACACTTGACCGGCAAGAAAAAATCCTAGCGGAATCCCTGCGAACAGGCATATCACCACCCGGACCCTACCCTACCCAGTGTCCATCAGGCATAGTACCACCCGGACCCTACCCTACCCAGTGTCCAACAGGCATAGTACCACCCGGACCCTACCCTACCCAGTGTCCAACAGGCATAGTACCACCCGGACCCTACCCTACCCAGTGTTCAACAGGCATAGCACCACCGGGACCCTTCCCTGCTCAACCCTTTGGGCCTCCTGGGTACTATCCTGTGGCTCCACCTATTGGAGGGTGTGTACCTAGCTATGGTCCTGGATATGGACATAGTCATGATCATGGACAAAGTCATGATCATGAACATAGTCATGGTCATGGACATTGTCATGATCATGATCATGATCATGGGCATTGTCATGATCATGATCATGGAGATGGACATAGTCATGATCATGGGCATTGTCATGATCATGGAGATGGACATAGTCATGGTCATGGTCATGGTCATGGTCATGGTCATAGTCATATTAATAATAATAATGGCTTTAATTTATAAAGCACTTCATATTTGAATTCAAATCCCGAATGGACATAGTCATGGTCATGGTCATGGTCATAGTCATGGACATGGACATTGCCATGACCATTGTTCTGGTCCTGGTCCTGGTCCTGTTAATGTTACCAATCTTGTTCCTGTTCCTGTTCCTGCTCCTGCTCCTGTTCCTGTTCCTGTTCCTGTTCCTGTTCCTGGTCCTGGTCCTGGTCCTGGTCCTGGTCCTGGTCCTGGTCCTGGTCCTGGTCATGGTCGCGGTCGTGGACGCGGTCACGGTCATTGGCAAGGTCAAGGGCACGGTCATGGCCATGGTCATTGTCATGGCCACGGCCACAAACACGGTCACAAGAAAGGAAAGAAGGGACATGGGGTAAGATCCAGTTTTATTGAATCATGCAAAGTGCAATTCATGGAGACTCAATTGTAGCAAATGTTTGTTAAAGTGAAATTAAAAAACTTTCAATTTCAATTATGAGTTCCCAGTTTACTGGGTACAAGAAGCTCAAACGTTTTGGTTCTATTACAACAGTTCTGCAATAAACCCATACCTTCATTGAGGTTTTAATGTGGATTTGTTTGAGGGAGGGGTCTTTAAAAGTATCCTACCTTGACTATATCGGTTTTCCACCCTGATTTTGATTAGATTTCTTGTGGCCTTTCTAATAAGTCATCAGTCTAAAACGGCTTCCACCACTAAATTGAGCATTTAAATGCCACAAATATGGCTACACTCTGTATATTTTAGAATAACAATGGATCAATGTGTAAAATTAGACCTGTTATGAACTCAGAAAATATATATCTTTACAGCTCCCTTTGCCTCTACAGAGACACGGTTTGCTTCCGATTCAAGTTTAATGTTAATTGTGGCCCAAACAGAAATTACAAATAGTAAACCAGAAAGAAGTTATTGAATAGAACATGAAAGGTCCTTTTCAAAATGGATTCCTAAATCTAGAAATATATTCATCATTCAAAGACACACTAACAACACTGAATTAATTTACTTTACAAACTTTATCCGTTTCTTTGCAGTATTATGTTTGTATCATTTATTGATGAATTCATACATTAAATTACAATTTTTCCTGATGTAGTCCTTGGGCAGCGACTCCAACTAGATGAAGATGCAAGAAGAAACAGCTGGAAACCTTCATCCTGCTACCTGAAGCTCTGGCCCCCAACCCGGGGGTCTGCAGGGCTTCATGGGGTCGCAAGGCATTTTACATTTTAAGAGTTGTAACATAACTAATAAAAAAACTGAAGAATGTGCCTATGTCTCAGAGTTTAATCCTTTTTTGGAAAGTACATTTAAAGAATTGGGTAGAGTTTGGATTATTATTTAAGATATAAAGTTGTTTGAATCGTTTTTTTGTCAGGATAATTTAAATTGTTTGTTGTTGTAATAATCATTCTGGCCACAAGAGGCTGAAGTTCTATTTCTACATCCCTGTGCATCTAATCACCGCCACCAAGTGTTGAAAATAATATTGCAAGATAAATCTAAAAATAAAACTGACATGCAAAAAATAAACATAATACTCCTATGTCATCATGCAGTCTCCCACACAATACAATCTATGTACAGTGGGTTTACAGAAAATTGATTGGCAGCCATTTTGGTAATTGCTCAAGTAATAGAAAAACAAAAAACATTTTACAGATCCAGCTAGTACTTGTAAGGAAGTATGTTTTTAGTGTGTATTTCTACCTAGGTCAAGGATATGTCAACGTTAACCACCACTGATGATACAGTATGACTGATCTACTCCCCCCCACCCCACAGTGTACCTTTTCTGTCCATCATTAAAGCTAGTATTTCTTACAATGTCCTGCCTCTTAACTCTACATTTCATTTGACGTCATGGTTTCGTATTACACTATGTGTGTTATCTTTCACTGTGCATTCATATTACCTTTATGTACCCAAGGAGTGTTGAGCGACCTTTGTTTGGCATTGACTTTACTAATAGCTTCACCCTGTTACATTCACATGAACCTAGATTTAATCACCTGCTCATTCATACCATTTTTTGTCTTTTAATAATGCCATTTCATCTTTGACACATAGATAAGTCTGATAAGTGTACTAACGAGGGATTAATACAATATTAATTGATGTTATATTGCTTTCTGCCTGATTAAAGTCATCTATATGATTGTCGAGAAGGGATATGTGCAGAAACTCAGCTTATATTAACACAATCTCAAGATTAAAATGTATTTAAATATTTCAAGTGTTATGAGATTGCAAAGGGTCAAATATCTCTAACTGGTGGACCAAAAGATTATTTGTAAACCTGATTTTTTCTTGCAAATTCAAATCGTTTTTTGTTTGGGTGTGGGAATCCATATCTCAGACTGCACATGGTTCCTATTGACTGTATGTTAAAGATTACACAATCACACCCATTTAGCTCACAAAGCAGAAATGTCCTGATGGGTGTTCTGGCTCTGCCCCCTGTGAGGTGGCCTGCAGATAAAAAGGAGGTGGAGGCGGTGTGATCTGCTCTCCTGCACACAGTAAGTTCACCTCCGAAACTCAGCTGAGGATTCTCTGTAAGGTTCTGAAATACAGAATGATTGTATATATGTGTGTTACCTAATTAACTGTGATTTTGTTTTCTGTTTTGCTTTAGGAATCTTTATCTGAGGTTTCAGAATGTACGGAAACAACCAAGGTAAGTATCAAAATCATTGTCTATAAAAAAAATATGGATTACAGACCTGATGTTTAGTTTTGCTAAGTCCTCCTCCTTGTGATTAGGAAACCAGTACCCTCCTGGTTACCCGAACCATCCTCAGCAGATGCCGGGGGGATACCCTCATCCTCGGGGCTCTGTCCCACCACCAAACTACCCCCCTCAACACGGAGGCCAACACGGACCAGGACCGGGTTATGGGCCAGGACCGGGTTATGATCCAGGACCCGGTTATGGTCAGGGAACTGGAGCTGGTTGTGGACCTGGTTTTGGTCAAGGCCAAGGACAGGGCCATGGCCAATGCCACGGTCAGGGTCATGGGCACGGACACGAACATGGGCATGGACACGGACATGGACACGAACATGGGCATGGACACGAACATGGACATGGACATGGACATGGACCATGTCATGGAGAGGGCCATGGCCATAAACACAAGCATGGTCACAAGCATGGCAAGTGCCACAAGAAAGGAAAGGACTGTCACGGGGTAAGATTCAAACAATATTTGTATTAATGCATGTTGGTTATATTTACTAAAAAATTGAAAATAACTCCTTTTTGTATTCATACTTTGGTTTTTGCAATTTATAGGATCAAGGATCAGCTGTTTAGAAGAAAAAAAGAACATTGTATCTATAAAAAATAAATATAAATTTGAAATGAAATCTTAATACAAAATAAAAAGTAATATTACATACAATACAATCCTATCAATGTAAATGCATAAAAAATGAATGAAATACAAAAAGCAATACTGATATTCCCAATATTATATATATAAAAAAAGAAAATCTGAGTTTATCACATGATATCAAAGAAGTATTGTATTTTTGAAAATAATTCAAAATATTTTTCAAGAAATAATGACACTTTCCTTACATTTTGTGTGTGTGTGTGTGTGTGTGTGTGTGTGTGTGTGTTCTTCCCCCCCTGCAGTCCTCCAGCAGCTCCTGCAGCAGCGACTCGGACTAGATGAAGGTTCCTGATTGGATGAGAAGCAAGACAAGCTGGAAACATTTTCCTCATACTATATATTACAATCAATATATTACTGTTAAATAATTCTTCATATATAATTTAAAAATAGATTATATATCGAACATTATTGTATCGCTGATGGTGTTTGTGTGAATGTAAAAGTGCTTTCTGTATATGAAAATGCTAGTAAAGTAAACTTGCAATGGCTTAATTTTTTCGTTTGCTTTTTGTAGGAACTATTACGGCAGTGTATGCTTTTGATATATTATTATTTGAGCGCTCCCTTGTGTTTTACATTTCATCTGACCTCATGGTTTCATATTACACTGTGTGGGTTATCTATCAGTGTGTATTCATATTATCTTATTTACCCAGGGAGCGTTGAATTAAGACCTTTGTTCTGAGTGATTTTGAAATAGTTACACACCCTGCGGCTCCCCATTACATTCTCACGTACCAGGTTGAAATGAATTTAAACTCATGTCCTAAACTCTGACATTTTGAATTACATCTGATCAGAGTGGTCAACATACTAATCATTTCTGAGAGCCAATTAGTGATTTCATTTCAGAATGTATTTATCAACTTTCAGTCAAGGTTATGAAAAAAGATCCATGACTGACATCGAGTGCAAATGAGACGGAGGGGGGGAGGACTTCTAGCTACAGTGTTGAGAAAGGAAATGTGCAGAGTTTAACAAAATCTCAAATCAAAAATGTATTCAAATGTGTTTCTAAACCAAAAATATTTGTTTAGATTTTTCAAACACGTTTTTGTTGGGGGGCTGTAAAACTAAATGATTCATTTTGACTCTAAGTTAAAAATGACACACACACACGCACACCCATTTAGGTCACTAGATGAGGCACGTCCCCCTGTGATGTGAAGTGGACTGCAGATATAATGATCAGCAGCAGGAGGCTGGGTCAATGGATCTGCTCTCCTGCACCAAGTAAGTAACCTCTGTAACCCTCATGAGGACTTTATGTTAGCTTCTTAAAACCAGAATGATTGTACATGTGTGTTAGACGAAGATTATCTGTTTTGATAAAGTTTAAAGTGATTTTGTTTAGTTTTTTCCTGAAGGATCTTCCTTCGAGGTTTCAAAATGGACAGATACTACCTAGGTACAGTGCATCCGGAAAGTATTCATACCCCTTCACTTTTTCCACATTTTGTTATGTTACAGCCTTATTTCAAAATTGATTAAGTTCATTTGTTTTCTCAACATTCTAGACACAATACCCCATAATGACCAAGTGAAAAAAGTGTTTAAATAATTTTTTGCAAATGAATTAAAAATAAAATATCATATAAACATAATTATTCACACCCTTTACTCAATACTTTGTTGAAGCACCTTTGGCAGCAATTACAGCCTCAAGTCTTCTTGAGTGTGATGCTACACGCTTGGCACACCTATCTTTGGGCAGTTTCTCCCATTCTTCTTTGCAGATCATCTCAAGCTCCATCAGGTTGGATGGGGAGCGTCGGTGCACAGCCATTTTTCAAATCTCTCCAGAGATATTCAATCCGGTTCAAGTCTGGGCTCTGGCTGGGCCACTCAAGGACATTCACAGACTTGTCCCGAAGCCACTCCTTTGTTATCGTGGCTGTGTGCTTAGGGTCGTTGTCCTGTTGAAAGGTGAACCTTCGCCCCAGTCTGAGGTCCAGAGCGCTCTGGAGCAGGTTTTCATCAAGGATCTCTCTGTACATTGCTGCATTCATCTGTCCCTTGATCCTGACTAGTCTCCAAGTTCCTGCTACTGAAAAACATCCCCACAGCATGATGCTGCCACCACCATGCTTCACTGTAGGGATGGTGTTGGCCAGGTGATGAGCGGTGCCTGGGTTCCTCCAGACATGATGCTTGGCATTCAGGCCAAAGAGATACATTTTGGTTTCATCAAACCAGACAATTAGTTTTTCTCATGGTCTGAGAGTCCTCTAGGTGCTCCATGGGGGCTTTCATGTGCCTTTTACTGAGGAGTGGCTTCCTTCTGGCCACTCTACCATAAAGGCCTGATTGGTGGAGTGCTGCACAGATGGTTGTCCTTCTAGAAGGTTCTCCCATCTCCACAGAGGAACACTGGAGCTCTGTCAGAGTGACCATCGGGTTCTTGGTCACCTCTCTGACTAAGGCCCTTCTCCCCCGATGTTCAGTTTGGTTTGGGCAGCAAGCTCTAGGAAGAGCACTGGTGGTTTCAAACATTTTCCATTTGCAAATAATGGAGACCACTGTGCTCGTTGGGACGTTCAATGCTGCAGAATTTTTCTGTACCCTTCCCCAGATCTGTGCCTTGATACAATCCTGTCTCTGAGATCTACAGACAATTCCTTGGACCTCATGACTTAAGGGGTATGAATACTTTCCGGATGCACTGTAAGTATCACAACCCCTGTCGATTATAATTGATATACATAACATACCTGATGATGCTTGTGATAAGTATTTTTTCTTCTTATGTTTAGAATACATGTACCCTCCTGTTGACCCATAATATCAACAGTATATGCCAGTGTCATACCCTTATGGGCAATACGGTTATTATCAACCACCAAACTACTACCATCAGACTGTACCATGATATGTTCAAGGACCTCTGGCTGGTCAGGGGCCTCTGGCTGGTCAGGGGCCTCTGGCTGGTCAGGGGCATGGCCACAGAGATGGTACTGGCCAGCAATACCGCCATATAGAGCAGCAATGCCACTGAGATGGCCATGACCGTAAGCAAGTGTCACCAGAATGGACAGGACTGTCACAAGGTAAGATATGATCATTTGTATGGCTTCTATGTTGGTTATAGAATATATTTTATTCTAGCAGTTCAGTAATTTTGATTAATCATAACGATAGTGATTATAAATATTTAAAAAATAATAAGTTCAAAATAAACAATAATGATTACATTACAGTGTGTGTGTGTGTTTGTGTTGTGTGTGTGTGTGTGTGTGTGTGTGTGCGTGCGTGCGTGCGCGCGTGTGTGTGTGTGTGTGTGCGTGCGTGCGTGCGTGCGTGCGGGCGTGCGTGCGTGCGTGTGTGTGTGCGTGCGTGCGTGCGTGCGTGCGTGCGTGTGTGTGTGTGTGTGTGTGTTTTTCCTCCCTGCATTCCTGCATCAGTGACTCTGACTAGATGAAGATTCCTGATAGGAGGAGAAACAAGTTTGCATTTCCTTTTAATACACACCCAACACTGTAATACGGTGAAAAGCATTCAGGATCAAACAATGCTGGATGTTTGAATAAAAAGCTTTTGATGCATTACTGTATGATTTTGTTTGTGCTCATGTAAAAGTGCTTTCTGTGCATAACAAACACCAGTAGTAATGATGCAATGGCTGAGTTTTTATTTTTGCTTGCCTCCATTCTTCTTAATAAACAACTCTGGCTAATGTCAAGGTGTGCTTTTTATTTGCTAAGGAAGGCTGCCATCACCCTGGAACTTCCAGTGCAGTACTCTGATCTCAGTGTGATAGCCTGTGCAATCAAACACTTGTTAATGTTTACACCACACTTTTACACAAGAAGTTCACAAGTGGTTCTTTAAGAGCCACCACTTCTTGTTTTTCAATACATGTTTTATAAACTCCCACAGTATTTTCAGTGACTGGTGGAATATGCATTGAAGTATTTAGAGTATCTATAACATAGTATAGTATAGTATAGTAATAATAATAATAATAAATTTATTTTACAGGTGCTCAAAGTCGCTTTACAGAGATAGTGAAAAGAAAAGAACAACAAATAAATATAGTTAAAGTCAAATTAAAATCAAGCAATACAAAAACAATCACACATTAAAAGCCAGATTGAAGAGGTGAGTTTTTGTGAGTTTTTTGAAGGTGGCGAGATCAGTGCAGTCTCTGATGGGTTGTGGGAGTGAGTTCCAGAGGGAGGGGGCAGCGACGGAGAAGGCTCTGTCCCCCCAGGTTCGGTGCTTGATGCGGGTGGGGATGGATAGGAGGTTGGCTTCTGATGAGCGGAGGCAGCGGGAAGGGGTGTGGTGGTGCAGCAGGTCTGTGAGGTAGGGGGGGGCTGGTTGTTGAGGGCTTTGTGAGTAATAATAGCCATTGGAGGTTCTGGAGGACGGGAGTGATCTGGTCTCGGGAGCGGGTGTGGGTGAGGAGGCGGGCAGCAGAGTTCTGGATATGTTGGAGTTTATTGAGGAGGATGGATGGTATGCCGTAGAGGATGCTATTGCAGTAGTCGAGTCGTGATGTGATAATGCATGAATCAGGGTTTCAGCAGCAGAGGAGGAGAGTGATGGGCGGAGACGGGCAATGTTTTTGAGGTGGAAAAAGGCAGTCCTGGTGATGTGATTGATGTGGTGATTGAATTTGAGCTGACTGTCGAAGATGACTCCGAGGTTGCGGATGTGAGGGGCGGGGGGGGGGGATAGAGTATTGCTGTCCAGGGTGAAGTTGAAATTCTGGATGGTTTTGGTACGGGATGGTTTTGGTACGGGATAGTATAGTATAGTATAGTGTAGTATAGTATAGTATAGTATAGTATAGTATAGTATGGTATTGATAGTATAGTATAGTATAATATAGTATAGTATACAGTACAGTACAGTATAATATAGTATATAATATAGCATAGTATAGTATAGTACAGTACAGTATAATATAGTATATAATATAGAATAGTATAGTATATTATAGTATAGTTTGGTATAGTATAGTGTAGTGCAGTATAATATAGTATATTTTAATATAGCATAGCATAGTGTAGTATAGTATAGTGTAGTACATTATAATATAGTAAAGTATAGTATAATATAGCATAGTATAGTATAGTATAATATAGTATAGCATAGTATAATATTGCATAGTATAGTGTAGTACAATATAATATAGTATAGTTTAGTGTACAGTAGTATAGTATTTTATAATATAGCATAATATATCATAGTATAGTAGAGTATAGTATAACATTATTGCACAGTATTAGTAGGTTATTGTATAGTATTATTGTCTAGCATAGTCAATAGCCTGTGCTGGATTCTCTTGTACCATATGTGAAACCTATTGTAACGAATCTGGGTGTACGGATTGATCGTGATTTTAAACTAGACAAACAGATCAATTCTGTGGTAAAATCCAGCTTTTTTCAGCTAAGAATTTTAGCAAAGGTCAAGCCTTTCCTTTCTTTTAATGACTTTGAGAGAGTAATACATTGTTTTATATCCACTAAACTGGATTACTGCAATGCTCTGTACATTGGGGTAAGCAAGGCTTCCCTGTCTCGCCTACAGCTGGACCAGAATGCTGCTGCGCGCCTCCTTACAAGGACAGGCAGGCGTGAACATATTACGCCTGTACTCGCCTCTTTACATTGGCTACCAGTCAGTTTTAGAATACAATTTGAAATGTTATTGTTTGCATACAAAGCCCTTAACGGTTTAGCCCCCCCGTACCTGGCAGATCTTTTAAAACCATACACACCCACACGGTCACTGAGGTCTGCTGACACATTACTTCTGGTCGTCCCTAAATCAAGGTTGAAGCAGTGAGGAGACAGAGCCTTTGCTGTTGCAGCTCCAAAATTATGGAACGAATTGCCCCTCCAGGTTAGACTTGCTCCAACTCTGCCTGTTTTTTAAATCTTGTTTAAAAACCCACTTCTTTTCCCTTGCATACAGACCAGGTATGACACTTGTGCTTTTACATTTGGGTTTTTATCTTACTAGTGTTTTGTATTGTTTTTACGTCATGTAGGAGAGATTTTCAGTCTGTGGCTTCTGATCTGGTTTCATTGTCTCATGTCTTACATTTGTTTCATGTCCTCCTGTCTGTTTTTTATGTATTTATGCTATGGTTTTATACAGTTGATGATGTACACTACAGCACTTTGTTCAACTCTGTTGTTTTTAAATGTGCTATAGAAATAAAGTGGATTGGATTGGATTTATTGTTTATTGTAGTATAGTGTTATTGCATTGTATAGTAAAGATGGTGAATTATAATAATGCAGTAGTTTAATTTTTGTTTAAAATTACTACAACCTCTACAATGTTGTCTTTGAGACGGGTTTAGATATTTATCAATATGAATAAAACAATATTATACAAAGTTCACAGTACTGTTGAGTCTAGTGTAATATTTTAAAAATAATATATTAGTAGAATATAGGAGTGAGAGTGCCTCCTCTGCACAGCAGGTGGCAGTGTGGCAGAAACAGCAGGTACCCGGATGCATAAATCTCCCTCGGTGGTGCCAGAGCCCTATAATAGAAGAGTTGCGACATCTCCGTTCACTCAATGGATGTATAATAAGAACTGAATACAGCGTGGGAGGCGGGGTCTCGTTCAACTTTTGAGAGAGCGAAACGTCACAGATTACCCGTCATGCCTGGCTGTCAGAGCAGAAGTCACTCACGGATTTTGGATTGATGGCAAAGGGAGATGGACTTAAGTGAGAGTGAAAACACAAGGTAAATTTAAAATAGATCAGCAATTTCCCATCCTATAGGTTGCTAATAGCAACCTATAGGATGGGAAATTGCTAGATACATCTATATATAGCAACTTGCTATATATAGATGTATCTAACCCTTTCTCCTGTCTTTGTCTCCCTCTTTCAGCACAAGAACCCCAGGGGGATTCAATGGAGCCTGAAGACCTGCAATGAGACCCTCACCCTGCACCTGAGTCTCAACTCCCAGAGTTTTGCAAGCCTCTCCATGTTCCTTATTTTTATTAAACAGACATTAAGCTTCCCAATGGTGTGGTCTTCGTTTTGTGAAAAATATGATTACCTCACATATTTTGTTGCTGTTATTGTCTTTTGTGATATTTAAATTGCTTCTGCTGACTTGAGCCAGCCATTCTTTCCTCCTCTCTGTGTCGGTGGGGAAACTTTACATTTGTACTCCTTTCTCTGAGCGATTGGAGCATCCCCAGGCAGTACAGCAAACCATGGGGGAGACTATATGCCAGGACAACACAGAGGAAAAGGCACAGACAAACTGCATGATATGCTATTCAATGTTTATTGAATTCCATGTATTTACAATGGATGTTCCTAAAACAACACATTTAACATCATCATCATCATCATCATCATGCTGCTGCTAGTCCTTTGACTCATTGTGCTGTCAGTTGACAATCATTGATAGGCACCTGTCGGTCTCCTGTCCTTTCTGAAAGTCATAAAGATTACATTAGTCATTTAGATTACTTATGTCCTCAATTACCATGGGATTACTGAAACCACCATGAATTAAAGAAATGGTAGAAATTAATCTAATCAGAATTTTGAAACCTTCCTTCCCATCCCCTCCCTCTAAATATATCAATACACATCAGGATGTGATGCTCCTGACTACCATACAGGTTTAAGAAGATAATATTTGTTTTAAAGAATTCAAAGCAATAAACAACAGCAACAGGCTCTTTAACCAAGGCAACGTTAGCCTAACATGTATATGTTAACAAGATAGCTGTTAACACTATCTATGTATATTTTCTACTTTTTTTAATGCTATTTTAATTCTATTTGAGATGTTTACATTTTGGATTGTTTATTTCTAGTCTCTTACCTTCTCTAATATACAATGCCTTGACTTTTGCTGCTGCAATGCAAACATTTCCCAAATTGGTATCAATAAAGTACTTCTTATCTTATCTTAATCCTCAAATATTAGCGAAATTTATTTTTTTTTAAAACATATTGATGTAACTACATACACATATCGATATGTTGTATACATATTGCAAATCAAAACCTTTATTTTCGCAACTCTTCTATTATAGGGCTCTGGGTGGTGCGTACTCACCTCGTCGTCAGCGCACCGACCAATCAGGGCTCGGTCGGTGTCTCGTCCAGGAAGTAAACGCAGTCCAGAGCAGAGGAAAGGCAAGAGCAAAGAAAACGGTATCAGAGTGCAGTTACCTGCTACAGGACATAATACAAATATAATAATGTCTTTAACCGTTTTGACGTCTGCCTACAGGTATGTGACTGTGTCTCTGCGTGTATAATTTAAAGTTTGTTGTCCTGAGTTTGCTAGTTGTGCACAATGTGAAGCCTCTCTAGCTTGTTATACAATATCAAATATGCTGGAAAGGTTGAATTCAGTCACTGAGATGATAGCTACTGTCAGTTAAAGCGTCATGATGTAAAGGTTGTACTTACTGTGAGCATGCATCAACCTCCCTACAGTATATCAGTGATGTTGTTCTGGATGGGAACTTGGCCAAAATACATTTGATTGATTCTGAGTCTGAAGAACAGAACTGGGAAGTAACACATTTACTCAAGTACTGTACCTAAGTACAAGTTTGAGATACTTGTACTTTACTTGAGTAGTTCCATTTTATGCTACTTTGTACTTCTACTCTACTGCAATTCCGGGGTAAATAGTGTACTTTTACTCCACTACATGTATTTATTACCTTTAGTTACTTTAAAGATCTGGATGAATGATGTGAAATATGATCAAGTGTTAAATCAGACTTTAGTTCCACCTGGAGTAAATTCACAAGCTACCCTGCAGTATACAAAGTCATTCAAACTAGCTGCACCTTTACCAGCTTTGAGAACACATTAAGGATCAATCATTATAAAACATATCATATATATTATTCTGAAATGGACCAATCTGCACAATCACTACTTTTACTTTTGGTACTTTAAGTATATTTTGATGCGAACACTTTTGTACTTTTACTTGAGTAACATCTTGACTGCAGGACTTTTACTAGTAACAGAGTATTCCTGCACTCTGGTACTTCTACTTTGACTTAACTATAAGATCTGAGTACTTCACCCACCTCTGCTGACGAATCACATGTGTTCAGATGCTATATGTCCAGTGTGTTTATGAATGATTGTGTCCTTCAGACTGAGGACCCTGTGCAGACTGCAGAGAATCCAGGGCCACATGGTGAGAAGCCCCTCATGACCTACCTTTATGGATCAGTCTATGGATCCTGAATGTTGTTTTGTGGCTAATGTTTATTTATGCTAATGTGCAGTTAGCGTGCAATTCAATGTGTTACTTTAGCTCTCATCATGCATATCATTTGAAGGATAGTCAAGTCATACTCTGAAGAAAAAATAGATTCATATAGAAATATTTGTGACCTCTGATTTGCCTCTTGCCACATTGTATTATAGAAAAGATGTAGGCCTACTTTTGTATATCCTTTTATTGGTGATTGGAAAAAAGGCTAAATTAACCAAAGCCACCCATATTGTATAGACCAAACAATACATCAATATATTATAGAATATTACATTTCAGACCTACCAATGTATGCCCCTCAAATTATACCTTCACATCAAACTATGACTTTATTATACATGTATTTTATTATTAATGTATTTATTTAAGTGATGCTTTGTCATCAGTGGAATTCAGTTTCGATCAGTTTTCTCTACGGTCTGTCAAAGTGATTATCCTTGGCTAACTATATACATCAGCTGTAGAGCTATTTCTGAGTTGATTCAAGTGTTCTATAAAGGCATTTACACTATTGCTCCGTCTCTGTTTCGGATCAGATGTCGAGTCAGGTGGACTCCGGGGTTCTTCTGGAGAAAGTGGGCTGTGCAGGTGTGATCACCTTAAACAGACCCAAGGCCCTGAATGCCCTGAACATGCCCATGGTCCAACATATCTACCCTCAGCTCAAGGTAGGGGACGCTCGGTTAATGCTAACTTCTTCTGGGTTAAAGGTCAAGGCCTCCCCTGTGGTACATGCCATGTGTTACAGCAACAAGTGACTGGTTATACATGGCTTCCAGTATCTCACTTAGTCTTGATTTTGTTGAGAGTCTGATAGTTTTCTCAAAAACCTGTAAAGGACTTGCTAACAAAATACTCTTTTTTATTATTTTATTTTTTAATATTTATATTCTTTTGTATAACACCTTTTATATACTTTAAGATAATACATTTATATACTTTTACGGAGTGTTTTAAAACTTTTTACACTTCTGAATATATATAAATATAAAAGTAAATGTCTTATACTAAACTATTCAGTGTAATCATTGGCCATCACTCTGATATACACTGTATGTACTGTATGTTTTTTTTTATTTTAAACCATATCTGATTACCATTGTTAGAGGGAGAGGCTTCACATTTTCATTGCCAACGACTGTTTCTCTGTAACTGTTGTGAATATTTTTTTCATTTAATCGTTTATTTGGCAGGGACAATGCACAGTAATGAACACTTAAAACATTAAAATGTATCAAGCGTAACAGTGCCAGATTTAGCTTTGAGCTCATTTCCATCCACAGTCCCTCACATAAAACATTTAAGAAAATTACATTTTACAAACATAGCAAAAAAAAAATACATGATCTGAAAAAGTGCAAAAGAGCAAGAGCAGCATGCACAAGTATTTATGACATGGTAATACAATATAGCAGCAACGACATATAAAGTGCAACAGAGGATACAAGAGCTACCTAAAGGTCTCTACACACCAACCTGAGACCAAAGAACGCGTACCGAAGGCGTCCCGACTTTTACGTCAGCTACGTCAGGCTTCGTTGGCTTCGTCGGATAAAGCCGCCCGCCTACAAACACACCGCAAATACTTCAGCCGACGAGTGGCAATAACTCTCCTTACCAGCAGGCGGCGGTAGTGTGTATTCGTCATTCAAAAGAGGCAACAACCGGAAGACAGACTGCGTTTTATACACCGAGAGAAGAAGAACAGACTTAGTAATATAAACAAACAAACACAGCCTGATCAGTTGGTCTTCACTTTCTTCATTCCATGCCGTCATGATAAAAAAGAAACTCTTGCGTCCGGGTGAGATGAAAATGAGGAAGATTAGCCGTCTGTGTGTGCCTTCTTATCGTTTGTTTTGGTCCCTCACTTCCGCTTCACTTCTGATGCACTGATTCGCTAAGCTGAACAGCCAATCAGAGTGATTGATTTGTCCCGACGTTCTTTGGCCTCCCGCGGCCTCCCGCGGCCTCCCGCGGCGGGAGGGTTGAAAATGTGCCGTAAAGAGACGACACACCAACCTGAGTAGTGCGACGCGAATGCCCGACTGCCTCTGACGGCTTCGGACGGCCTCTGACTCCCAAAGTCGGGCCGGTGTGTAGAGGCCTTTAAAGTGCAAGAGGAGATACCCCTGTGTTAAAGTGCATTTAGCGGTGATTGCACGTCTGTTTGTTTCTCAACCATTCTTTGAGATGACCTTTAAAACTATTGAGAGTGGGACAATCCCGTATCTCAGTTGGGAGGCTCTTCCACAATGAGCTGCCTTTAATGGAGAGGACATTTTGTCCAAAAGTGGTCCGTCTGCGGTGGACCTCACAGTCTCCTCTGGTTTCTGACCTAGTGCAGCGTCCAGTGTGTTTTTTGTGGATGAATTCCCCTGAGGGAGGGGGGGGACAGTCCATGTAAACATTTATAAAAAAAACACATACTTTTAAAAGACTTAAAATTGTCAAAACTCAAGAAATTGTGTTTTTCAAGGATGGTACAGTGGTGGTATGAATTTGGCTTTCCGTCAAACACCTTGATAGCTCTCTTGTACAGCTGTTCTATTGGTTTCAGGTTTGTGGCACAAGCAAATGACCAGTTTGTCAAACAGTATTCAATGTGGGATAGAATCATACAGTGGATATGATAAATGAAGTACTGAAAAAACCTGCTACAATAATGTAGCCGTTTAGGAATGTGCTAACTTTAACTTCCTGAAAAACAGAGAAGTTTGATGTCATTTGATACCAGAAGACACACATACAATTATTTCTAAGGATACAGTCATCCCTTACATCGCAAAAAGAAAGACAAATAACAAAAAAAAGACATATTTTTCCTTTTACCTGTTGTGCAATTTATTTAGATTATTTTGTTCTGAGTTGCCCAGTGGAGAAATTAACTATCTCTACTATTCTAATGGTGGTGCTCAAAGCGTCACAAATATATTTAAAGGAACTCAACTGCAGTGTTGTTCTCCTGAAATCATGACTAGATTGATCAAGATTATCCACAGAGCTTGTTGTGGGCATTCTAATGTTGGAACTATTTCTATCAAATGATGACTTCCAATGGCTGACATACAGGAGCTGATGCTCATGCTTCCTTCAGCATCGTAGAAAGAAAATAGTTCCTACAGAAAAATGCTCAAAACAACGTCTGTGGATTCTTTTTAGTAACAGGGTAGAAAAAGCAGATGAAAAATATATCTGTTTTGGTTTTGAGGGTGAACTGTCGCTTCAACATAAGATTTGTTTTTGATGATGCCTTCCTTTGAACGTGCTGCTGTTTGTGCTTGTAGAAATGGGAAAGTGACAATGAGACGGACATAGTGATCATCAGAGGAGCGGGGGGGAAGGCCTTCTGTGCAGGGGGAGACATCAGAGGTAAGCAGAACCATTGAAGGATCAATCACTGCGCTCGGTGAGGACCCTGTTTGGGCCTCGTGTGTTATCAAACATTCACATTAAAGACGTGAGCACCAGTTTCTCCTAGAGAAAATCAAGCCACAATTAAAGATGCTAAACACAAAAAATTATGTAATAAATCAAACGTTTATATGAATATTTGTATTTTATTTTATCTTCTTAGTGCACATTCTTATTTTAACTTCTTATCTCTATATAAATATTTGTATTTGATTATAATTGATACACACTAAACTGTCACATTCACTCAATTTCTCCCAGGATAAATAAAGTATTCTGATGTGATAATGATTATTAACAGAAAGATTATGTCAGAAATGAGATGGGAGACGCAAATCCTTATTTGAAAACCTAAGCTTCAAATGTGAAGAAAAACATGTCATTCTGTGAAGCCTTAGAAATATGTTTGAACTCTTTTTGATTGTGAGATATAGATTGTCCACTCTGTTACCTGAATGTAATATAAAACAGAGGCGTTGACAGTGTGACTGGATCTAATCCATGTTTCTTCATTCCTGCTTTGATCTGTTTTCTCCTATCAGCCGTCACAGAAGCAGGGAAAGTGGGAGCCCCTTTGGCAGAGGACTTTTTCCGTGAGGAATACACCCTCAACCACGCTATTGGTAAGCATTGCAAGCACAATCACACCTGTATTATCAATCACAACTACTACTGCTTAATTACTGATAGTCTCACTTGATACATTTATATATCGTTGTTCATCTCATCTCATTTGCTTATACCACATATATATGTTTACAATCAACACATTTATATATTATTACAAAAAGCTGTATTTTCTTTCACTTTTAAGTGTTGATTTTTACATTCTACTTTATCCTATTCCATTTCAAATGAACATAGTTTACTTAATCTTACATATTTCCTTTAAAAAGTGTGCACTATTTTCTTGTGATTTTTCTTTTATGTCTTAAGTATATATATGTTGCACCCTGGAGGAGCCTGGGAATTAAGACATGTCAACAAATATGCTGTAGATATTTTAGAAATATGACAATAAAGCCGTTGAGATTTGAATCTGGTAAACACCCAGGCCTCTACTTTGCATGTCTTGATTCTCTGTTTTATAGGGACATGCAGGAAACCATATATCGCCCTTATTGGAGGAATAACAATGGGAGGGGTGAGTACATTTAATATGAATGTGTAAAGTTTATATTATACATTTGGGTTGCCATTACACCGTTTCTTTTTGTGTATGTGTGTGTCATGATGAGACATGAAAGCGACCATACAAGCATTTTTTGCAGCCTGGGTGCCTTGTTAAGTTAACATTTATTTTTCTGTGCGGTGTGATACTGGAATGTGCCTGTAGGTGTCAGTAGAGATCTGTCTGCCACTGTCGCCTGCTGCCAGCGACAAGGTGGCCTCTGATTGGATGAAATATGGAGTGACAGAGCATTGTTGCTGCCACTGTTATTTCCCTCCAGGTGTCAGATACATTCAGAATTTAGATTGGTATCTTTGCCCTACATTGAGCATGATATCACATACAATTATTTACTGTAATTAAACCAACAGGTCACAGAAGATGTGTGGCTTTGGATGAGTCTGTTCATTCTTCCATGACACTGACCGTGAGTTTACTCCTGAGGCTGCTCAGCCTCTACAAGGTCATTACTCACTGTGTGTTTGTGTGTGTGTATGGGGGGGGGCACATACTGACTATGAAGCCAAGTTTGAGCCAAGTGTCAACCCTAGCTCTAGCCAACCTTTTTAGACACATTATGGTTTGGTCCAAAACAAGATTTTTTTTCGATGCAATCGATACTACAGTATATATAATCCTAAATATCCGTTTAACTTTCTGCAGTATTGGGAGTAGCTTCAAAAGATTATACATTTGAGCAGCCAGGCAAAAATAGCGTCTGTTTTAGCCAGGTGACTTATACTGAGGGTGTGTCCTTTTTTTTTCCCGGGTTACATTTGGAATGGTTCACATTTGATGTGTAGTTATTCACAGGAGGATAAATCCTAAAGGCTGTGAAGCTCATCTAGTTGGCTGTTTTTTTCATAGATGTAGACAGCCATGATGACAATGACACCCCCACTTACTAATTTTCCTTTCCAATAGAGACGGAAGCTGTAATTCATGTGTCAGAACAAAGCTGACAGTGTGTGGTAGGAGCGCAGTAATGGAGGCCGCTGAGTGCTTGGTCCTGATGTATGCTGCTCCACTTGGTGTGGCACACTTCAGTTCTCCATCCCAGTGGAAAACCCTTAAAAGCTGCGATGCTCGTCTAACCCCCTCCACTGCTTATAACACATATTTATTATGGGTTCATGGCTCTGGGAATAAAGTGATTTGAAGAGCAGCTCTCCTATCTGTCATGTCAGTATACAGACATTACTGTTGATGCAAACTATTCTCACAGTGATTGCTGTTTAATGCGTAGTTAAAACAGGCTGGTTCTATATTTGGAAAAGAGCAAGAGTCCCTGAACTGCACTGAGCTCAGGGCAGAACTCCCATGTCGCAACACTGTTCTGGCGCTAATGATAACAAACGCCAGAGAGTAAAGTCATGTTCTGAGGAGGTCAAAGATCTCTCACACACACACACACACACACACACACACACACACACACACACACACACACACACACACACACACACACACTTCATCTATCTGTTGGCCCCTCTCTGACATCTCATCTCACGAACACCATTCGTTGCTTTTCCAAGTTTTGAAATCCCTAGAATTAAAGTCTGAATCCTGAAATGTCATTAATCCCTTTCAGCTGTGCTTTGCGTCAGAGCAGACAGAAACTTGTTGGGTCTTTTTAGCATGTTTGACCAAAAGGGGCCATATTCTATTCTTTTTCAGGTTCATATTTGTATTTTGTGTCTCTACTGAGTCTTTCCATGCTTTAATGCCCTGTCTGCTCTGATTGGATTCCCAGCTCTTTTGTGATTGATCAACTGCTTAGAGATGTCCCGCGCTTAGCCTGTCATGTATAATGTGTTGGAGCGCTAGCCAATAGAGGCGCAATTGTTACATAGTGATGTCATTATGTTACGGAAGTAAACAAAGGAGTCCGATGGAGGCGTTTCATGCAGGGGGGGAGAGAGAAGCTTTGAGATTTTAGTCTTTGCAGACCATTTACATAGACAAAGACCATCAATTGGCAGCAACCCAATTGATGGATGTTTGTCCCATGACTCTAATCTCTTTCCTCTGGAGAACAGAGCTCTTGTTTGCTTATGTCTCCATCATCTAATGAGAAGACAAGAGAGAGAGCCAACATAAAACAACATCCTCAGGGCAGATTCTGATCCCTGCATAAAGCTTCTCATCTTCCAGACCCACTGCACTGCTGTTTTGAAAGTGAATACTTTGTGCAAGACTGATGTGGAAAGTGATGTCAAACAGATGCCACTTTTTCTCTAAGTGTTTGTTACTGTTATCTGTCACTTCGGTCAACTGGAAGGCTTCTGCAGGATGCTTTACACTCTTCTAAACAGTGGCACTAATTCATTTGGATTAGCAAAACTTAATTCCCATGTCAAATTGAAAGCGTTACCATATTATTAACTATAGGTGCTAAGATTCCACTTGGAAAGGTATGGAAAGTAATGCAACTACTCTGCAATATATTAATTTAAAACATCAAAACTGTTATATCAATATTTGGTTTGTATCCAGCAAGCCAAATATGATGAAGACTTGACAAAGCCTCCCAGATTCTGACCCAGTGGAAACTCTTCCCTGCCAGGTTGTACATTTTGCAGCCTGTTCTGTTTGTAAGCATTAGCTATAAACATGCTGGTCCGCTCTCTTTTGCACATTCCCATTGTTTACAGCAGGAAGTGGAGACATGTTCTTATATGGTGCTTGGTGGCACTGCACCAGAACATAGCAATGTTCCACTACTTTTATGGTAAATACTTTTTATGGGTAATGTGACATTAAACGAACCCCTCATTCCTCTGGTATCATCAAGTGAGCATTGCAAGAAGACTATTTTAATCTTTTTTGTTAATTTCTCTCAAAAACGTTGTTTTCAGGTTGTTATTTGTATACTTTGGAAAAATGGCTAGGCGGTTGATCCTCTATTATATTAAGTGCACTTCATTTTACATGACTCATTCTGTATCCAATGACAAATAAGAGGGATTGTTTTGCTAAAACCTTACCAAATAGAACTTTGACCAGTATCATTAACTACATTATCAAACAAATACTTGTATAAAAAGGCAGTAAAACATGTAAATGAGCGGACTGGAAAAGCGCCAGTGTCACTTGTAACGTTAACCGTGGCTCTGTTCTACTAAGTGTTTCAGGAAGTCATTAGTGTGACAGTATCCCAAAATGCACAAAACAAGACCCTGGAGACTGAAGCAGATGATGGTTTCAGCCAATATTATTTGTACCATTATATACTGTAACTCGATGCAGTCACGCAGGGCCGGCCCTAGACTTTTGGGGGCCCTAAGCGAGCTTTGGCTTGGGGGTCCCCCTCACTCTAGCGCGTTCTCACTACACACAACACGGAACCAACTTTTGTCTTATGATGTTAGCATAAGCACACATATTGTATAAATAAGCATGTAAACACCTTGGACCTAACCTCTTCTAGGGGGGTCCGGGGGAATGCTCCCCCGGGAATTTTTTTTTTTTTAAATATTGAAGTTAAAAGCATCAATCTGGTGCACTTTGAGAGCAAAATTAAGAGATCTATGGATACATCTCTCAACACCCATATGAAACAGAACTGTAAACAGATTTTTCTTTATGGATATTTTACAAATCACTCCGCTTTTAAACTGTATTCTTGTTTTGTCATATAGTATTTCATAACTGTTTTTCATTTATTCTCTCTGGCTGTCCATCTCATAATGTTCACATAGAAACTAGCTGTCAATAGGAATATCATTCAGAAGAATTATAATTTCATGCAAAAATCTGTCACAAAAAGAGGTTGCACATTTAAATTCAGGTGTTGTTATGGCAACGTCAGTGGCCAAACAGCCACATTTACTGCTGCAAATACGTTCAAACATGCTGTCGACATGTAAAGCAGTGGCAACTATGCCACCATTTCAGCTGACTTTTTCTCTGAAATACTGCCACATAACATCCATATATTTCAGTGCTAGGTTGATGCTTAGCTAAGCTAACTATGAAACACTTTAACTGACAGGACTCAGGATCAACTGTGTACTGTAAGGTAGCTTCTAGCTTCATGTCGAACAGTAAGTCAACATTTCCCAAAGAGCTTTCTTTGAAATCACCAGGTAACGCTAAAAAACATTACATTTAGATTGTATGACAAAGTGTTTATTTAATATATCTAGCTAGCTATAGCTACTTGCTAACGGTTTAGTTTACCCCCGCGATTCAAAGTAACTTCAACGAGCTGTAATTTATGCTTTGCTTACATGTTCGCATAACTTGGAAGTTTACTGACATTTACATACCTTGTTTACCTGGCTCAAGTGGTGACTCTGGGGTTGTTGTGTGAGCCACCACTTGAGAATTGTCGTCTTTTTTAAGAAAAAATGTTCTTATGTCTATCTTCAGAAAAACTCTGAGTCCGACTGACAGTTTATTTTAAACATTGCCACAGCTCACAGGATAGGTACCTGTCAGGCTGTCAGCCAATAAGACAGATGTTTATTTCCATTCAACTCTCTGGTTGGTCTGGTGTCTTGCCTCTGTTGCATTCACTGAACACGGGAAATTACAATCCTGCCGTCCTCTCTAGTGTCATGATGAGGTTCAGGTAAAGCACGGTTAATGTATTATATTATTGACTCAATAATATAATACATGACTTTGAGAGTAGGCAATCTAGGCATATTAACAAAATGAATTAAACATTAAAGATTATTATTATTTTTTTTTTTTTTTGTTGCTAGGGTGCCCTTAGTGGCTGCAGGGCCCTAAGCGGTCGCTTAATGGGTCGGGCCGGCTCTGCAGTCACGTCTTAAGATTTATGATTTTTTAATCTTTGTGATTTTTAGGGAGCCCAGGATTGACCATAGAGAGAAAGAAACTTATTAATCAGGGCCATGATTTGAATTTGTTTGCACAATATGGAATTTATGGCCTAAGTCGTTCCCATATATCAAGAAAACCTTGCAAATAAAAAAAAAAGAATATACAGAGAGCAGGTATAAGCGTTCTCCCTGCAGCATGAAGTGTGGGACACTTCCTTAAAGTTATTATTAGCAATCTAAAACCAAGGTGAAGTGCCTAAATATTTGGAAGGTAACGTTGTAGAAGCAGGAAAAAGTTAGCCATATTTTTCAAAGTATCTTTTTGAAGAGAAATCCAGAAAGCCACTCCCCCAAAATGATTATTGTTAAACATATCATAATGGACATAAACAGTGAGCATGGCTCCTGTTAGTACTCACAGCTGTCAAGCTAGGTGCTAATGAGAGACTAATTTCAACAGCCACAGATACATGAGTGTTTTTGTCAATGGAGGAGCGCAAGGTTGAAGCAGCAGACGGCTAACGGCTAGTGACCTGTTGCGACACCCACCTCTCATTCAAAGCTCACAAAGGCTTGATTTTTTCCTACTTCATTCCTGTGCAAATACAAATCATCACAAATGCAGCATTTCGTCATATGTGGTTTTTGGAAAATCTTTTGAATTCCTGGTTCAACCTTACAAAGCTAACTGGATTTGTGAAAAATGAACCCAGACGTGTTGCCAAAGCACAGTCGTCATGTAATTCATGACCTGAGCTGACAGAAGTCTTAGTCTGTCTCTTCTGTTTGGGATCTGGTTCTTTCAGGAGACAAATGACTCGTCTGTTTGGTCTCCAGCCATCAGATGTTCTTAATCCTCTGTGGTCATTTGTAACACAGACCCCCCCGCATCTCTGCCCTCCTCTACACTCTACTCACTGAGAGCAGGGTGAGGACAGGTCGAGGAATGAAATCACACTTATTGTTGGCAGGGATTCTGCCCTCAGCATGTGGCATCCAAACACAGTTTTATTTATGAGCCAAAAAGCAGCTTCAGTTTGTTTACTTTCATGTGTTCCATTTGTTCCGATAGTTTTGTTTTATTTATGTGCTAAGTTTTGCTTTATATTTGCGCTGTGTTTCTCTCTTTTCCTCTATCTAATGGGAGCTAGCTGGCCAAACTGGTAGCAGTTTCTTCTTTGTTGTTGCCTTTTTTCGTCCTTGGTACTTTTTCTGTTCTGTATCAAGCTTCTATTTTTTGGCTGCTTGAATGGAATTCCTTAAAACCCAAACTTATTATTACACGAGTGCCTAGCTACCAACAAATCAGGATCAAAGAGTTGTGAAATTACATTTTTAGGTGTAAAACAAACTTTGCATTAAAAAGTCAAAATGTGATTTAGCAACATTTGTATTATGCAATTTGTATTTGAACCAGGTCATCATATTACTTTGCCATTGCAGTGTTTGCCTAATTTCACTGCCCCAGATTATTTAGGAAACATCCAGTTTTGAGACTTTAATATCACAGATGGGCTAATGCACGTACCTCAGTTTCTCAGGTAATGAACTCTGGGGATAACAGCTAATATGATAATAGCTCAGCTCATATCCATCTATCCATTAGTGGACCAAAGGTCACAACTGTTATGTTTTTGTTTTTGGGTTGCCCTTTAATTGCATTTGGTCTGACATGGCCCCTTGTCATGTAGTGAATATCAGGAGGAATATGTCTTTGGACAGACATTTTCTATACGATTACATTGAAATAAGACACACTCAAACAGACAGACAGACAGACAGACACACACACACACACACACACACACACACACACACACACCCTAGGGATAACTGTTATCATTTTCTAGATGTAATAGGACATCCTTCAGCTATGTAGCATTGGAAGAGGGGAACAGGAGAAGTAAGTAATAGGGACTATATTGTAATATTTCTCGATCAGGTAAGATTTTGGGAACTATGTACAGAATTAGTCCAGATAAATGCAGAATAATATAAAGATTTAATTAGTGTGCTTGTTGGTATTTTTCAAACTTCAGGCAGAGCCACGGGAATCAGTTTACCCTGTTTCCAATCTTTGTGCTCAACTAATAATCTGCTGTTTTTTATTGACAGAAAAAGGGAGAGAAACTCCCTCTGGAGGGAAGATAGGGATTGTAGTCTTTGCAGACCGTTTACATGCGCAAAAACCTATATTACACACTACTGGAAAGAGAAAACCCCAAACGTGTAATAAGGGCCCCTTTAATTTACTCATGTAAGGATAATGATGATAATCCCAATAACTGAAATTCACTTGTATCCTCCTTCAGGGCCGGTCCTAGACATTTTGGTGCCCTAGGCGAGATTATGATTTGGTGCCCCCCCCCCTCCAAGCAATACACAATAGAATATATAAAGAATAAATGAAAAATCTCTACAAAAGACCAATACACTACAAAAACTGAAACGTATTGACATGTTGGTTATACACATAAAGAAGGTTTCAAATGTATTCATTATTGTATGAACATGTTTTAATTGTGGGGTGGACGTCACATCCTCTAGGGGGGTCCGGGGGTATGCCCCCCCGGAAAGATTTGTTTTAACATTTTAAAGTAAAATGCTTCAATCTGGTGCACTTTGAGCAGAATTACTAGAGACTAGATCTAGGGGGTACAACTCTAAACACCCATATGAAAAAGATCGGTTTACATTTTAATAACCAAATAAGTATGTGAACATAACCAATAACCTACCATAGCCAATAACAAATAAATGTAACGTATTTTATTTTTGTTGTTCATTTATATCTTATTTTACCTAGTTAACATTTATTTATTCATGCATCTTTTTTTAATATCTCCAGTTTAAAACGATATTTTTGACAGGTGTGCCTTGGAAATATTTGTTTACATAAATTGTGACCAAACCGTTTGAGACCCACTGAGATAACTTAGACTAAAGTGAACTATCTAAACCCTCAGAGTCCTTTACCTCACTGAGCTGTAGTTATCAGCCTCAATCCAACAACAATCCGCAATACCAATGCATGCGCGCCCTCTCTCTCTCTCTCTTGCTCGCTCGGAGGCTCGCTCGCACTTTGGCTGTGAGCTGCGGGCGCCAGATAATTCAACATCCCCCACTTTCATCACTTACAGCGCCCATCGTACAGGGCAAATGGAAAGTGTAACCGGGGTGAAAAGGATGTTACCTTGACTTAATTATGAATGTTGTTACATCAAGGCTGAAAATTAGGATAAGCCAAACAGTCAAAAATGTTTTTTCCCTCCCAGAACTACCAGCGCAGCGCCCCCCCAGATTTGGTGCCCTAGGACCGCCTATGTCGCCTATGCCAAAGACCGGCCCTGTCCTCCTTACAGACACTACTATTTAAAAAGGGAAAGTAAGAAATAGTTGACCCAGGAAAAAAACATGAAGATAAAATGTTAGTATTTGGTTGTCCAAAGTTGTTTGAAGCAAACTTACAACAGAGACATATTTCTTGGCATATGTGATATTCAGTCTTACACGAGGATAAAATACACAAACATGTGAAGGAATGAATCAGCAGCATCATTCCAGCCCGACCTTCAGACCCTCCCAGACATTAATCAAGTCCCTTACCGAGGTATTGGATTTTTCTCTCACATGACCAGTAAAAACCTGCTCCTCAGTCACAACATATTCCTCTGTCTGTGAATGATGACTTGATTAATGAGAAATCCTTCCAGAATGCTGAAGGTCAGTGAAGTAATGTGATTACTTTCTGCGGTTGGATCCACAGAATATATCATCTTCTTTTTATATCTTGAGCTGAGCACAGTATCCATCTTGTGTGTCTCTTGCTGGGTGTGGTTTCATTGTAATTATTTTATGATGACACCCTCTTTTAAATAAATGAATTACTTGTATCCATAATCATTGACATTGTCTCATCAGCAGGTTATTACAACATTAGAATGACTCAGGACTGTTCTCCTGCTGTTTTGATAAAAGACAGCTGGTTGTGTTATTGTCATTGGAAAATGTTGTCTAGACTTTGTGGGATGGCACGATATATAGGAATTTGGTGCGGGACAGGATAAAAAAACAACACACAATAAGATGATCGTGGTACATTTCGGTTCTTAATACATATCCTTACCAGTGAAAAGGCTGTCAAGCTCGCTATCAGGGTAGTTAAAAGTTAAAAGAAAGCCTTATTTAATGATTTGTTTTATTTCAGATCAACTTAAAAAATGTCTGTCTCTTTGATCCTCAACAAAACGAAGCTAAAGTGACTGCAGTATGTTTAACTTCCACTTTAAGAGTTTTAAACGCATATCTTATTGTGAGTCGCATGACATTTCATATCGTCCCATCATGCTTTGTGGCTGTTTTTCTTTCAAGTAAAACACCGTGAGTTGAAGTCAGGCTGATCTATTTTGTGTAGTTCGTGTATAGTCCAATTCACTAATTTCATTACAACCTACACGGTAATTGACCTGTCTGTGCACCACATGTTTTATGCGTAGAGGTGGAGGATGAATGCAAGGGAACAATGTTTCCATGGTTACCTTATAATTTAACACACACACACACACACACACACACACACACACACACACACACACACACACACACACACAGTCCTGATTGTACTGGAAGTGTGCTCTGGCCAACACTGCTCATTAGCCTCCACCTCTCTCTCTGCTGGGAGCCATAACAAACACCATACACACAAATGGCGCATTTCCACTACAGCACGGAGCTCGCTTTAAGCGTGCCGAGCCGTGCGGGGCCCGTTTTTGGTTGCGTTTCCACTTAGCGTAGTACCGGCTAGCGGGTACTATTTCACAGTTTTCTGGCCCCATAAAATCGAGGTTCTTTCCGGGCCAACAACCAGGCTGAGTATGCTAAACTAGAGAGAGAATCGCTGGCAAGGGGGCTACAACTACAACAAGATGAACATATTTGACCGTGATTTAATTGTAATACACGTTTCAAAATGATGCCGAAGTAACAACATACTGATACCGGTTAGTAAAAACCATGAATTAATGCTTTGACAAGTCTGCAGACAGACGGCAGGCGAAAAACCTTTTAAAATGCGTGTTGTCTAAATGGAGATCGGCTAAGCTAACGCAGTATATGCTCCGACCGTCCACACTCACAACAACGGCCTATACAGACATAAATAAACCAGCGACTGTATTCGCCATGACACAGACAGTCTGTGGTTTGTACTTGTTTAACTTTTGTCTAGTTTCTGAACAGATATGAGGAGCTCTGAGTGCTAACAGCTAACGGCTTTGTTGTTTTTCTGGGGTTCTCATTGAAGATGACGTCACGGCTCCGCCTACACTGCGTTACTATAGATACTAACCCAGTTCCTAAACTGTAATGGAAATGCGCCATAAAGTGAGCCAGTCCTAACGAGGCCTAGCCATACCGAGCGAGGCCGTGTAGTGGAAATGCGCCAATAGTAATGCAGGTTCGGCCTGGTTTCATTCTTTATTTTTCACTTTTAGCGTCCGTTTCAAACTTTAACGTGGGGCCTGTCAGTTAGAGATGTTTTACCCATAACTATTCCCCCCTCGGTGTATTCCCCAAACTCTGTTCCTCCTCTTTTTGTTATATAATTGATTTTTTTATAACTGCGGTGGCGGTCTTGGCCGGCCAGTCTACAGATTTTCATTGAGGCTATATGTCAAGAACAACTTGAGGGAATTTACTCTACTTTTGGCACAAATGTCCACTTGGAATTAAGGATGTGTTGATTAGAATTTGTTGGTCAAAGGCTGAAGGTCAATGTGACCTCCCAAAACACATAATTGGCCATATCTCAAGAGTGAATGTGTAAATGATGCTCATTTCATATTGTCGAATATGGTCAGATACAGTGGTACAATTTTGACAGACATGGATATAAACTCCGACTAGTTCACGGAGCCATACCAGCCAAAGGCAGTAATTCTATTTTTGATCTTTGTGTAACCCTGTTGTCCTCCACTTGCAGGGCGTGGGTCTGTCCGTTCATGGACGGTTTCGAGTGGCCACTGAGAAGACGCTGTTTGCCATGCCAGAGACTGCCATTGGTAAGACTGACCAGCTGCTCCAGCTCCTCGGGGGGGGGGGGGCACAGGTTGGCCCAAATCAGTGTGAGCGGGTATCTAGACCAGGGGTCGGCAACCCCTGACACGCGTGCCACCAGAGAGAGAACACACCTTTATCTATTTAATATAGATAAAGTAAGAAATCATTCCAATGTGTACTATAGGACAGTAAAAAAAACTAAAAACAGTTTAAAAGGGGAGTGATTAGTAAAATATGCATAAATAAAAAGAAAGAATGCTAACTAGGTAACATAAGATAAGAATAAACAAGTTTAAATGATTTATTATTGGTTGTGATCATATTCTAAAGATTTTGGATTATTGAAAAGTATACAGCTCCCTTTCATCTGAGTGTTGAGACCTCTATCCATGAATTCATTTTGTGCTCAAAGTGCTCCAGATTGATGCATTTCACTTCAACATTTAAAAAAAAATCTTTGCGGGGTGCATGCCCCCCCGGACCCCCCTAGAGGAGGTGAGGTCCACCCCCAAATAAAGCAGGTTAAAATGATTAAATTGCATACATGTTATTTTAGTAAACACTGAAAACGGGTCCCACAGACCCAAACAGCACACAAAGGTTAAAGGTCAGCATATGATAATGTCTGCTAAATATATACACTGCAAAAAAAAAAAAAAGAGGAGTAAAAGTAGCTCACGACTTGTTTTATTTCTTGAAAGTAGCCCTCATCCTAAAAAAGGTTGGTGACCCCTGGCCTAGTACAACCTCAACCTATACAAGTAACCTCGTAAGCCATGCTACTGATGCTGGACAGTTTTTCAGTGAGTGCACAATAAACGGCAACATACAAATGAATGTAAATAAATAGCCAAATAATCGATCAACGCTGTCTGTCTAATATGTTCGCTAGCTGTTAGTCTTGTTGCATAGCAACCACCTCGCACTATGTTTTGTGCAGAAGGCAACGGAGGGACTATTTTATTTTGAACATCATTATTTACTAATAAAAACTATTTAAATTGGAGTGTGTATTTTTCTTTCATATTGCCACACTTGGTAACCGTTTTATAAAAGTTAATTAATTCAACAGCATCATGTAAGTTGCGCTGACAGGTGAAAGAGGTCCACAGCGAGGCTCCCCCCCCCCCCCCCCCTTGACCGTTCACGAGCGCCCCCCCCGTTGACAGTTCACGATCGTCGGCACACTGATCACAATTTTTTTTTTAAATGGCACTTCATATCAAAAAGGTTGCCGACCCCTGATCTAGACCATTAATAATTTAGGAGCTGTGATTACAGTTGCACTTCCAGCTGGATCCCATTCAAATGCATTCATGACATGAGGTCTGTCTGTGTGAGAAGCAGGGAGGAATACACAGAGGGAGAGATGAGATGTATTCAGAACAGCAGCTGATAGAGGACCTCATCCTGATATAAATGGGTAAGGGCAGGAAGTCTCAATACCCAGGATGTGTGTTGACTTCATTTCTCATTTGAAAATGGGAAAGACACTAGGATGCAGGAGATAGAAATCAGGAGACAGAAGGATGATGGGTAAAGTAGATCAACCATTGGAGAGATCAAACAGGTTGTAACACTTTCTGTCAGTTGTACATGCTCATAAACAATTACACGTAATTGTTAAATGCTCACATTGACAATGATAAAAGTTTATAAAGTAATGTTCACTACATTCACCATAACCGGGTTAGTGTGTTAGCACGCTAACATTTCCTAGTTAGCTCCGTGAAAATCAAAATGGTCCGATCGTCATTCAAATCATGCAAGCATGATTTTTCACTTATATTAACTTTGCAAGAAAGGGCACTTGGTCTTTGCGGAGGTCTCTGCTTTTTTGCAGCCTAAATGAATTATTCCAAGCAAACTTTGTCTAAAAAAATTAAGGTTTATTGCACCAACAAAAGCAGAACGCATACCATTGCCAAGGACCATGCTCCTTGGATGGTCAAACAACAAGGACATGGAAACAACGTTGTGTTGTAATTAATTGTGTTCAAACAACACTTTGTTCTGACTTAAGGGGGCATTTGCATGAATATTCTTAGATGGAAAAAATGTTTTGACACCAAATGAAAGGTACTGGCAATGGTAACAAAGGTAAAACTCAAATTGTGTAATGGCATAGTGATCAATTTGCTACACCCTTCCACCAAGTATCATGATCTGTATAATGTACATGTATTTAAACTACATGACCTAGCACTCTTGATATACTGTAGTGAGAAGCTGACAATGACAGCAAACACGCATATAAAGACATGACTAACAAATCTCACAGCACACGTATATATTCCTAAATGTGTTCTTGTTTTAAGAGGATTAAAATAAAACTATTATTAAGATGCAATCCTTGGTGACGGCTATCCAAATTTATTTCGTTTAAAAACAATTCAATGCACAGGAAAGGACCTATTTTGGGTGGCTTTTTTATTTTATGAAACCAGAAGAAATTGCAATAATACATAATTCTACTTTATCACTATCTAAATAGCTTGCTTCATGTAGAAAGCATCAGAAGATGTCTTGGTGTTTTACAGCGCAGGATAAGCTTTAGTTTGCTCTTTAGCTAATTAGACAGATGGCCGTCTCCTGAGGCTCTGATGAGATTAGTAACAAATCTCCAACAACTAATGAATCACAGCTGACGTTAAACTAGCTGCTTCTCACCCAGACGGTTTATCACAGTTCTATAATTGTGTAAGAGTATAATTGTATTTAACTATTTGCAGCAATATGTAATACCAAAGCATTAATCCCACAAGTTGAGTGGCAAGAAAGAGACTGTGAACCAAACAACTCTCCTCAGTGGATTCACTGCATGAAGATGACTAATGGATATTGAGGTGGAACTGGAGCTTCATTGATGATCTCTTTAAACTCTTGACAGACTTTCTGCCCTAATTTGATTATATTTGTGTTGGAATAAGGTGGAATAGTTTTGAGTATTTTGTGCAGAAGGCTGATCAGTCGTACTGCAGCTTTAATGTATATTTGTTAGTATTGAAAGGGCTCCCTCGTCAAAAAACTGTCTTATTTTTCCATTAGATTGTGGAATATTGCAGAAACTAAGATCTGTGGCAAATATGTTAATGATAATTGTTTTGTTCAGCAGGATAATCTCCACATATTTATAGAACTTTCATTATTTTCAAAACATAAATGCAATTGCCAGGAGTAAAAAGCTAACTTAAGCTATACATAAACTACATTGACTTTGACATCACAGTTGCATGGCTGCGCATCACCAATGCTAAGCTAAATTCGGCTAATGTTTGAAATGATGGCATTTAATAGTCTCATTTAGTTACTTGTTAGCGACCACCGTTTTTATGAAGCGAAAAAGCTTCAGACATCGCAAGCTGAGTTGATACTGACGTATTTTATGTCGTAGAACAAAACGTGAAAACTCTCATCAGCTTGTTAAGCACAGCTCTTTTTCAGGCATCTAAACACAAACATGTTCAAAAATCCAATGACTACGAGACAAGCTAACTGAAAGTGCTAAAATGCTGACTTATTTCCGGGTTTTAGGACTCATTCCTGCACCACTCTATTGACTGTGTGCAACTTCCAAGTACACTCACGTCATCCTATGTTTGGCTCACAAGCTCTCGCTCAGACACACACACACACACACACACACACACACACACACACATCAATCTTATTCCTGAGGATTCTATGCGTAGGACTATATAATAAATCTTCAGCAGATGCTTTGCTCCATGTGGTGGTGTGCAGTAGAATCACATGTCTGGAGATGATGTTGTCAGCAGAGGAAAAGAGAGCAGGAAGGAAAGGCTGAGGTGCTTGTTAAAACTTTGCTGTTGTGTGTGTGAGTGTGTGGGATTTTCGAAAAGGCAAGGCCACGATAAAGAGTAGGAGGAAATGAGACGGCACTTCAATTGCACCAGATTGGCTATAATATGAGGGGATTGATGTACTGTGTGTGTGTGTGTGTGTGTGTGTGTGTGTGTGTGTGTGTGTGTTGTGTGTGTGTGTGTGTGTGTGTGTGTGTGTGTGTGTGTGTGTGTGTGTGTGTGTGTGTGTGTGTGTGTGTGTGTGTGTGTGTGTGTGTGTGTGTGTGTGTGTGTGTGTGTGTGTGTGTATGTTTATTAGGGTGTGTCTTTCATCTTGTTTTCTTCCTAATCCATGCATGCAACTGTAGTGTTTTTCAGTGCTTGCAGCTGAAGTAGCACATCAAATACGTAACGCAAAGTCACATTTTTCATCGAGAAAGAATCCACCTGTGTCTTTAAAACTCTCTTGGCACAAAGGCAGGAAATCTTTGCTAATCCTCTTCAGCCTGCTGGGGTCACACCTCGCTCTTTTTTTAACTTACCATACAGTCTTGTTATATCCTTAGCAGGTGGAAACCTCTAAGTACAAGTAGAAGTACCAGAGTGTAGAAATACTCTGTTACAAGAAAAAGTCCTGCATTCAAAATCTTACTCAAAGTAGAAAAGTATTAGCATCAACATATACTTAAGGCGAGACACGGCAGGCAAAAACATCGTTTTTCATGCACTCGTCAATTTTGAGATTTTGTGCTATTTTGATTCCTAACATGTTTTCTTTCAGGCTTTTGGAAGGAAAACGTACAAAATACACATTTAGATGTTTATTTTTACTATAGTTTGTCTATTTGCGTCTGTAGATTTCTCCTAAATTCACCAAAAGTTAGCATTCTAACGTAACATATAGTACCGCTGTTTGCACCATGTAATCAGAGGTATGACGAGCATAAGTTTCACTTTCCTTTTTTATTTCAATTCCAACCTTGGTCGTGAAGAATATGTTTCTTTGTTGTCCACGTTCATAAAGGATAAAACAACAGCATCAGAGCACGGTGCAGAGTATCTAGATGCGTTTACAGTAGTCCGCCCTTCTTATTATACATCCATGTTGTAGTCCGCTGTATAGAAAACTGTAGTTTCCCCACAGCAGCAGATGCACATTCATGACGTCCGCTGGCGCATCATAAATACGTCGGATAGTGAAAGTGCAGTCGGATTCTCAAAGCACCGCAGTCTCTTCTCCTAAATCCTTTTGAATTCTCCTATCCACTATCCCTTAACCCCGTGACGTTTCACACAGAGGTCAAGGAATAGACGATAGGGATAGACGATAGGAGCTGATTTTTGGACTATTCCACCGCAACCTCCGTCTCTCCTGCACAATCTCATCGGATCCAAATATGGTCTTTTTTTTGTATCAGCAACCAATCGTGAAAGTACAAAGGGGTCTTAAACCAAAAAATAAGTCTCATTGGCTGGTGTCAATTTCTGACAACGTGATTCGTTCAGATGCGTCACGTGGTGTGCTTTCCGCTGGAAATGTAAATCTCAAAATGGCAAAAGAACAGTGGAAAAAACATTCACAGAGAAGGCGACAACAATTGTCACTTGCAAGAAGCAAGGTTAGACAAAAAACAAATGACCCTGACTATGAAATACCGTCATCAGTAGCACTTACATACACCAAACCTTCCAGTTATATTCCTATCAATATTATGAAGGTTTTCACAGAAGGGTTTGTTCATATATCATTGATAGCCTGAATTATATAACATTTTATACCTAAAAACATGGCGAAAATTGATATTTTAGGGCTGTTGACAGTATTTTCTGATTTATGGAGTGATAAAAAGAGATATCCAAAATCCCTTCTGTAAAAGCCTTAGATACTAATATGACTACAACATGAAACAAGACTTTTGAACCTGGCTTTATCCAATGTTCAGATTTGTGTTCCTGAAATGTATTAAAATGTGCGCATATTTAATGAGATTATGGCCCATTTGCATATTTAAACAGAAAACCTGTAATACAAAAAACAATTGTCTTAATGTAAGTAATTAACTGGAGAAATTTCTAACTGATATCTTTAAGTTAAAAAAAAATACCCTATTCACCTGTAGTGTCTCGCCTTAAAGTGGACCTATCATGCTATATTTGAATAATATATTGTAGGGTCATACCTATATAAAACATTTCTGAAGGTTTTTTTTCAAAATACCAAACGGATCATGCATTTTAGCCATGCCTCATTCCGCTCTATTTGCTCTTTTCCAGCCCTGTTTTTGCAAGGGCTGATTCTGAGAAGTCTTCTTCGCTGCTTTTGTGGCAGACTACAGCGCCACTTACAGGCCTGGCATATGTACTACAGCGTCTCCAACGCTTTCGAGCGGCAATGGCCATGGCTGTCTCCTCCTGATAGGTGGAGAGTTGGCCATATAGGCGGAGCTCCCCGTTTCTGACGTCAGAACAATTTCAAATCTGTATCAGTCTGTATCAGCTCCGTTGCAGCCCCGTTTTTAGAGATTTGGGTATGGAGGAAAAGAGAGAGGGTTGTGTTTTCTGACACTTGGTGAGTTCTCTGACACACCGGGGACACATATTCATGTATAAAAGACGTACAAAAGTGCATTTTGCATGATAGGTCCCCTTTAAAGTACCTAAAGTAAAAGTAGTCATTGTGCAGATTGGTCCATTTCAGAATAATATATATGATGTGTTTTTATAATGATTGATCATTGAAGTGTTATCAAAGCTGGTAAAGATGCAGCTAGTTTGAATGACTTTGTATACTGCAGGGTAGCTTGTGAATTTACTCCAGGTGGAACTAAAGTCTGATTTAAGAGTTGATTATATTTCACATCATTTATCCAAATCTGTAAAGTAACCGAAGGTATTAAATAAATGTAGTGGAGTAAAAGTGCACGATTTACCTCTGAATTGTAGGGAGTAGAAGTACAAAGTAGCATAAAATGGAAATACTCAAGTACAAGTATCTTAAAATTGTACTTAAGTACAGTACTTGAGTAAATGTACTTAGTTAATTCCCCCCTCTGCTTAAAAGCCTCTCTTGTGTGAACAATTTGAATCAGGCAAAATATAGTGAATATTCAAAACTAATAAACCCTAAGGTAAAAAGTATCATTGTCGTGTCAATATATAAACGATAAATTAATATGTATATAGTTTGACGTGTCTGTAGCTACCACGCGGACTAATTCGCCTCAGACTTAAATTATAATATATTGACATACCATCCGACAACAAATGAACTTTCATGGGCATTTCTGAAAGCTTCTGTTTCTAAGAGAATATCACAAGAGTGGGCCTATCCTGATCATGGTTAAATACAGGAGGAAATGAGATGGCACAGGCCTGATCACAGAGGATGTACTTAGTAAGAGTTTGAAGCACGGGGGGATGTCCTAAATTATCTGAGTATTAAAGTCAAGACACACAGTTCTTCACATTTTAATAATAAATGTTTGAAAAGAGCTTTGTACGAAAGCTGTTTCCATGGTGAGTTCCCTGAAGCTAGAACATTACAAGATGAATTCAAAACACTGTGTATGTGACCTCTTCCCAGCATTGATGACTGAAAGTAAAAAGAAAGTACTGTGGGCTGACTGGACTCCATAGAGCCTCCCCATCCCAAGGTTAATATTAGCATTAGCCATTGTTAATCCCAATGAATAATAAGTAGTTACACCTGCTCCTTCCTGTGATGCCAAATCATAATATTTGCCCTGAAAATGGCCGATAGTTTAAAAGTTACACACTCACACACACACACACACACACACTCACACTCGTACCCTCACATTTACCCCCTCTGTGGAGGGATTAACAGATTTGACCCGGCAGTGCTCACATTCTGAACAACAGCCATAATCTGCCACATTTATTATATTACATTTTCAGCCGTGAATCAGGTCAACTCATATAATCCCCCCCCCCCCCACCCCTTCACCTCTTGTCACGATACGAAAGTTGTCAGAAACCCGACGTTGACCAATGGAATCTGTCTAAATATTGAAATCAAATGGAATCCTTATTGAGAATCAGAATACATTCCGTACAGATTAAGGCTGTATATCTTTCATAATCATAATTGCTCGTAAGCCGCTTGTTTAGATTTTTGCCAGCAATCATTTTTTTGTTTTGATAACGGATGTACTTAATCCTTCTGGACATAAATCACCTCTGACTGAGGTGGATACATATTTTAGAAGGGAGGGGCAATATTGAGAACAATGATTGCTGTCCTTTTTTTTTTTACAATGAGCATAAACAAGCTACAATATGCTGGTTTAAATAGTTAGTTATTGATCTGCAGCCAATAATTGATTAATGCATTGAACGAGGGACTCATTTAATTGTGTGAAATATGAGAAATATTTAGTTTTTATTGATTTTTCCTACATATTTTTCGGTTTTTCACAACCTACAGGACACTGATGTTTTCACTTGTTTTTATGTTTTAGACTAAAGGATTGACTTGTGTATGTAAAATTAACCACCAGAAACTAATCCATAATGAATAAATAAGTTCCAACCCTTGCTGTTTTATTAAAATGAATGCTTCTGTGATCATAAAAAAACAGAAGCCTAATATTCTTTACTTGTTTATCCACTTTTTATTTATGGGGCGGTTAGTAATGAAATTCCTCTTAATTTTCAGGAAACCTTGCTAGCTTTTGAACAATTCAAATGGATTTGCATCACTATAGGATGTTATATATCAAATGTCAGCAACATTCATATCAAAATCAGCCCCAAAAGCCAGTCTATGTCCTGCTTTGGTGTAATTGTTGGGTACCTTGACAGAGTGAACAGTGAGGGGTGGTCTTTATGAACTGAATGTGTATTATTTTCTGTTTTATTTTTGACAGGGCTATTCCCTGATGTGGGAGGGGGCTATTTCCTGCCAAGGCTGCAGGGGCAGCTGGGACTATTTCTGGCATTGACGGGATTCCGTCTGAAGGGTCGTGACGTGCAGAGAGCTGGAGTCGCCACTCACTTTGTGGAGTCTGAGAAGGTACGATAGCTCCTGTCAGTAGATCAAACACTCCATCGCTCCTCCACCTTCACTGGCTGCCCTTCCTATGTCACCATATGTTTAAACCAATCAGTGCAGTATCTGCACTGCGCTCTGCACCAGCCGATTGGCGTGCAACTCCTTCACTGCGAGTGGGACCCCTCAACAAAAACTCACCTGTTGCTTTCCTGGCCCCAAACTGGAGAGATGCTACCCACTGATATCAGCACAGCAGAAAACCCATATGTTTTTACTACAACTTGTCCAATAATTCTAATTTTTTTTTATGTAGCACTTTGCTTATTGAAAGCTAATGTACCTGCAGGATTTAGCTTTTTTAGTTTTTATCTTCATGGTTGATATAAAAGACTGCATACAAACACTTGATGAGCCATGGTATAGTGCAGCGTGGCGGTTAAAGGTCAACTGGTCACTGGCATGCTGAGTCACTGTGTGTCTCACTCTTGTCTAAAGCTGCCAACTCTCCCCGGCTGCTCCAGGGTCAGGCTGAGTTTGTCCTGCTGTTGGTGTGAGGTCAGAGCAGCGGGCGCCCGCAGCACAGTCAGTTTTGGATTGTGACCTTGATTTTCAGGAAAGGGTGGAATTTTGACCAACACCAGGCTGGACAATCATCTCTATATTTATAGCATCTTTGTGTTATTTTCTAAGTGAAGGAAAACGCAAATTGAAAACAGTTTTGGAGAATGCCAAGTGCACTTGCATTTTCCCAGTGCTGCCATATTAGTTAAAACCTGCACAGAAGAGATCAATTCTGACATTTCTTTTTTTTTTGTAATACTTTATTTTGAATTTTTCTTTTAGTTAAAATAAAGCAAAGACATACACAATATACAGTTAGTAGGTACCCGAAACCTTTAAATGGCGTACAAGAAAAAAAAGCTGGGTATTACATTGACAATTCCTGAGAATAGTCTAAAGCTGCCAGTCGACAGCATCGTAGACATAAACAAAAAGGCCAAGGGTAAAGAAATAAAAAAAATAACTGGGGATGGATTGCCAAACATCAGACACAACTAGAAAATGCATTTCCTGTTGAAAATGCGTGCGAATGCTGTAAACTGTGTACATTTGTTGCTGAATTTAGCTGAAAATGTTATTAGTTGAATGGTCTCTGTAGCTGCTTTTAGCTACAAAAACCAAGTAAGTGTGTTGCTGAACTTAGCGGAGAAATGCAGAAAAGTGAAAAGATTTGAATCAAAATTGTTAAAGCTAAAATGCATTGCAATGACTTTGTTGGAAACTTGAAAGTGAAATGTTGAACTGGAAGAGTAGGAAAAATAGTGAAGAAGCTTAATATTTAAAAGAAAAGGTTTAAAAAAGGTATAAACAACAACATGTATAGCCTCAATGTCCTGAAATAGCTGAATAATTTAATAGTTGAAATTTGTAGCTGAAAGTAGGCTGAAGGAGTTAGATATTAAATGTAAGTAGTAGTGAATGAATGTGTATTAAGAAGAGAAAAGAAAGTAAAAAGGCTTGGGAAAGCAGCAGAATATTTTAACTGCAAACTTTTGAACTAAAACCATACGTCACCAATAATGTATAAAATATTTGGAACGTGTTGAAGTCAGTATGAAGTCTCCATCAGACAGAAAAGAATAGGCTGAGACAGTCTTTAAACTCCAGTTTGTTTGTCAGTGTTTGTTTCTGTGCTCAGTCCCTAATCATAACACCTAATCATAACACCTGTGTGTGAGCCCAGAGATCAAAGGTTACCATGGTGACAACGTTATCAAACACCTGTGTACGTGAGCCCAGAGATCAAAGGTTTCCATGGAGATGTGCTGTGAAAGGAGAGCCTTTCCATTGTTCTGAATGAGAAATAAACCTCTTACATTTCTGACTATAGTTTAAAAACGGTAGCTGCTTTCGTAAAATGTCAACGCGTGGACTGTCAGGACCGTGAGGAGCCTCGGAATCTGCTTTTTGTGTACTTTCGGGTCAATAATGTGGCATTTTTGGCAGATTTACTAAAGTTGTGCAGCTGCTGCTCTGAGGACAGATCAGGCTTGATGTACAATTGGCCTTAATGGAGACATGTTGAACGTTTTTGTCACTTCATGCCCTCAGGAGGCATTTTGTTTAATTTTTTTTCTTAATTTTTAAATGATGTCCAAGGAGTGTAGGGTTTGGGAATTACGGCAGTTTTAAAAAAGAATTTAAGGCGAATTTCAAGCTCTCCTCCACTCTAGCTGTGACATCACACACTCATGTTAAAATCTGAAGAAGGCCTCTTTACCAAGCTCCAAACTAAGTTAAATATCTCAAAAAGTGTAAAAATTATAAAAAAATCTGAAGAATAAGTTTTATAGCTGAAGGTCTTGTGATCGTTTTAAAGTTGGAATGAAATCTCTAGCTGAAAGTATGTGGAAGGAGAAGCATTTGGCGCACGGTGTAGGTAAAAGAGGATTTGAAGGTTCCTCCCATTGAGTTACATGTTAAAAAGCTGAATATTTCAAAAAGTATAAAATATTTTGAAAAAGTTGAAAGTTTCCCATCATGAAGATGAAGATTCAACCTATTGTCATTACGTAGTACAGGTACTATGTAACGAAACGGTTTCTCTGCATTTGACCCATCCTAGTGTTAGGAGCAGTGGGCTGCCATTATGAACGGCGCCGCCCGGGGAGCAGTGTAGGGAACGGTGCCTTGCTCAGGGACACCTCGGTAGCACTTGGTCTTTCCGGGACTTGAACTGGTGACCTTCCAGATCATGTGCTGAAAAGGCTGAATATTTTGATATTTTCATGGTTTCTGTAGCTGAAAGTATGCTGAAGTTATTGAGAGCCAAAGTATTGGTTGAAATAAGGAGAATAAAGATTCGAAGAACTATAGTGGAATGCTGTAAACAGCATTCGCACTAATTAAGAATTACGCAGTCTTTACAGAGTAAAGAGTACAGAGGAAATATTTTGGATAGCCACCTCCTGAAGCACGGGGCCTGTGGAGACTTCCAGTAAGTAGAATACATTTTTTAGATGCAATCTTACCAATTTTGAGCGACTGCCTTTGATGGGCAGGGAGGCCTCTTGTCTCCTCAGAGCAACCAAATATTGCCAACTTACAGTCCGGTTTAATGTTTACTTTCCATTGTTTTGAAAGCCAATCAAATACTTCACACCAAAAATGATTCAGTACCGGACAGTGCCAAAATAGGTGTGATAACGACCCTTCGGCAGTACCACATCTGTCGCAAATGGGGGAAACAGATTTGAATTTCTTACTTAGCTTGGTTTCAGAGTAGTGAAGCCTGTGTAGGACTTTAAACTGAATTAATCTGTGTTTAGAATTTATAGAACATTTATGTATACTGGACAGTCCCTCTCCCCATAGCTCAGAAATTCTGACATTTCTGAAGAGGATTAGTCAGTTCTTCAAACATGAGTTTCCTCAGTGAGAAGTATTGACTGTAGTCCCCATGATGTCACACAATTCCTTTTTCTTTTTTTTCAACTTAAGGCTCAGGAAAATAAATGTAAAATAAAGGAACTTTAATTGGATGGAAGAAAGCATAGCTTATTAACAAAAAAGCCCTCCTGAGAGTTAACCAATAACATTGTTTTGAAACAAGCTTCAAAACGTTTTTTAAAAAATGATTTAAAGTCTCAAGGTAAGAATTGAACAAAGTCATGTACAGAGGCTGAAATTGTAATGCAATACCAAAACATGAGAAACAAGAGAAAAGAGTTCATATAGAGTCCAGACTGGATTGTGGGCTGCCATAAAGCCTCGAGTCGGTCACCATCTGTGTTTTTTCGGAGACAGAAGTGATTATATTTTATTTTAAAATGATGCACTGAATATAGCCTAGTTGTTTGTAAAAACAAACACAGTCCACTGCACACAAACATGCAGATTTAGAAAATGTCCTGCCTTTATTTGAACAGATCCCGGAGCTGGAGAAGGAGCTGGTGGACCTGAAGTCTCCCTCTGCTGAAGACGTCTCCAGAGTGCTGGACTCCTACCAGAACCAGGTCAGAACCCTAACACGTATACCACTGACATTCAACTACAAATATCCAGAGCAGCTTCAGTAGGCACAGAGTTTCCAATGGTCTGTTTTCCTGTGAACGCCTCGCAGCAGATGTCTGATGATGGTTCTCTCCACAGAGCGCTCTGGGTGCTGACAAGCCTTTCGTGTTGGAGCAGCACATGTCTGACATCGACAGGTAGGCTTCAGTTCCTCTTCTCTGTTACTCTGAGACTATTGTGAGCTGTTGGTTTGGTTTTCATTCAATATCTGTATTTATTTCTATACTATTAACTTTAAATATAGGAAACACCAGAGGCTGTGCATGACGGTATATGCATTTAAAACACCTAAATATTCATCACTTATATTGCTCTACATTCACAGATGCTTATTTGACTTCATTACAGATAATTAACCCTCCTCGTGCTCGTTTTGAAATATGATATAAATCCTTTTTTTGACAACAATTGAGCTAATACTTATCTCTACAGTTATTATAATAAATACTTTGTTAGATTGGGACTATTTGCGGGTTTATTGCCTAAAGGGCCTTATGCTTTAAGGATAGACTTATAAGACACTGAAAGCGGGAAGATGTGTTATTGAGGAAACTTTTGATGCCGAGTTTGAATTACAGTGTTAACCCCCCCCCCCCCCCCTTCAGGCTGTTCAGCTCCAGCAGTGTGGAGGGCATCGTGCAGAACCTGAAGGCAGACGGCTCAGAGTTCGCTAACACACAGGCAAAGGTACAGTATGATGATTTATATTCAGAACTCGTGTCATTTTCAAGCTGTAGTAGCGAAACAATGACCAGGTTTACAGATAATGTAATAGAATGTAATTACGCTTTGCTAATGTTACTTTTTTGGAAATGTAGAGAAATATGCTTTTTATCTCATAAGTAATGTGTGCAAGTGTTCAAAAGGATAATGTTATCATTTCATGTTGTCCTACTGTAAACACTGACACAGATTTCATGCTTGGACATGTTTACTCGTTGAGGGTGAAAAGTGCCATGCTTATTTTTTAAATGACCCACCAGAAACCTTATCGGTAAGAATGAGAAACAACCTCTGAAAATGGCCACTGGCAACCATGACTGCTGAATCTCGTTTTTTGGTATTTTTTCGTTCTTTTATTATTTTTTCCTTCCTCTGATCTATACAGTGGCCGACCCGTGCAAACGCCCCACAACGGCCCAAAACACTTCCATTAGGAGAACCGCGCTGCAGTTTCAGAAACGAAGCGAATAAAAAAAAAAAAAATGTTCCAAAACATGCAAAAGAAGAAACATCTTCACCGATTTCACAACACATGTGGAGCACTTAGAAAATAATCACCAGCTTGAGAACACATGCGCAACTTTATAATCCCAAAATGTCACCAAGCGCTCACAGTTTTTTTAATTTGATTTGTTTATTAAACTGCATCATGTCTTTCCTAATGGGAATGTTCTGGACCGTTGTAGTGCGTTGCACCTGTCGGCCATCACAGTTCTGGGCTTTAAAAGTCACAAGCTAGCATGTGTTGAATATACACAGAAAAACTCAATAAATATTAAAGTTTAAACCATAAGATACGACAATAGCAGTTAGGAGTTTCTATTACACTTTTGGTCAATTTATTAACATTTTTCAAGAGATTGTGACACTGGGTGCTTTACCGATTCTTCTTTTCTCTGATTTAGTTTATCACATCGTCTTCACTCCGTTGAGATGTAACCTGGTAGAAGGGCGTAAAATCGTATGTAATAGTGCACATGCCCCAGCTTACACCCCCCACCCCCTCCACCCACTCCAGGATTAATAATACAGCTGGTATCTCTTATTTTCTGTTTATTTGATCTGTAATATTTAAAATATGTTCATGTTGAAGAACTGTTCTACAGCTTAACTTAAATCCCCTGCTGCTTCCCTTCAGCTGGGTTCAACAAACATGTTTTCCTGTTTTCATTCAAACCGTGAAACTCTGAACAAGAGCCAGTGGGGGATCAGCTCAGGCAGGGCCGGCCCTTGGCATAGGCAGTATAGGCGAATGCTAAGGGCGCATCAACCCATCGGGGGCGCCGGAAATTGGGGAGAAAAAAAAAGAAAAAAAAAGTTAGAAATTAAAAAGAAAAAACATTTTTTATTTCATAACAACACAATTTCCCGATTTTGGATCAACAAAGTACATCTTATTATCTTATACTAACAGAACTACGCCTATATTGCGTACAGCGCCTATAAACTATCAAATCAAGTTGAACTGCCCCAGCCCCAGTAAAAACCAGAGGTTTATGTGAAATTGTTCTTTTTTTTAAATAATGGTTTTAGTGCAATTATAGGTTTTCATTTTGTATTTGTGTTCATTTAAAAATAAATCAAACTCCCAAAAAACGTATACAGCTTCTGTGTGCTTTTATTATCATTGGAATTTACTGTGTAAGCGGCCGCGGGGGGGGGGGGAGAGCTTTAGAGAGCTCTCTCTCGAAAGACTGAGCGGCTCTGATAACCTCAGCTCAGTGAGGTAAAGGCACACCTTTATATGATCATTATAGTTATATAAAAAAGAAGAGAATAGATGAAAAACAGGTATAAAATACTATATGACAGTACAAAAAAGTTGTTATTAATAAACAAGAATACAGTTTGAAAGGGGAGTGATTTGTAAAATATCCATAAAGAAAAATAAAATCTGCTTACAGTTCTGTTTCATATGGGTGTTGAGAGATGTATCCATAGATCTCTTCATGTTGCTCTCAAAGTGCACCAGATTGATGCTTTTAACTTCAATATTAAAAAAATAATAATCTTCCCGGGGGAGCATGCCCCCGGACCCCCTTAGAGGATGTTAGGTCCACCCCCCACTTAAATCATGTTCAAATGGATAGGATACTAAATACAGTTGCACACGTCTTGTGTCCATATCTTTCTGTTTTGGTGGTCATGCCTCTGGTCTCTGTCTGAGTCTCTAACACAGAAGTGTCTCCTCCTGCAGACGCTGTCCAGGATGTCCCCCACCTCCCTGAAGATCACCTACAGACAGCTGCAGGCGGGGGCCGCTCTGAGCCTGCAGGACGTGCTGGTGATGGAGTATCGGCTGAGCCAGGCCTGCATGGTAAAAACCCAACACACTCATTTCCAGTTCATTCACTAGGCAGCGTTCATAATTGGGTAGGATTGGCAAATGATTGCATTCATTAACGTATTCATTTGCATTTATTTTCATAATTTAAATGTCAGTTTTAATCCTTTTTAAAGGTACAGTCACCCAAACATTTCAGAAAATCATATTTGTAATATAACCTCTAGTGCTATTTCTATATTTATTGATTTTGTAATTTTATTTTCACTAATCAACAACATAACAGCTTTGTAATCTATTGAGTGCAAAATACAGAAAAAGTGTGCTTGTTGTCCATGTTTTATACCCCCCCTTACCCCCCAAATATCCCATCACCATTTTTTAAAAGTTTTTAAATGTATATAAATCTTAATATAAACTCAATGCAAATATAGTCAGTAATAACGTAGAGGCTCATTATTTCTTGTTCTTGAGTTGTAAATGTAACATTCATTTTCTTGGTAAATGTTTTAAAGAACTTTATTTATTGAAGGGATCTTTTAGGACCCGTTAAAGTTTGTTATCAGTGGTGGCTCTGATATGAAGTGCATGTTGTAAATTCAAAGTGTAAAAACATTAGATTTTAAAAATCAAGAAGTCATCACTCGGTTACTCACGATAATGATAAATGGACTGTACTTATATCGCGCTTTATCAGGTCTTTACGACCCCTCAAAGCGCTTCACATACTACCAGTCATCGTTCACACCTCCCTCTCACAGAGCAGTGCACCTCCTCAAGGCTGCGGGATTAACTCGGGTTCAGTATTTTGCCCGAGGATACATCGACATGTTGACCGCAAACGCTGGGAACGAACCGACCAGCTTCTGATTGAAAGACGACCACCTCACAGCCACAGTCGCCCCAATTATCCAATATATACTGTTTGTAGTCCAAATGATCATTGTTTTGAATCATAACACCTTGTTGTGAGCATTCTAAAATAGGAAATATTTTCCTTTTACTGTATAACCTCGCAGCAGGAAGAGCGCCACTCAGAGGCTCCCTCACTGGCGAGTGTAGTTTGGTAGAAAGAAAGTAGTTCCTACATGAAACAATCCATGCAGATTATCATGAGTAACTGGATCATGATTTCTAAATAAAGACATTGCTGATCACTTTTTAAAATGAAGCTTTGAGAACAACAACTTTAGTGCCGTATAGTTTTATTATACTGCTGAGAGGTCAGACTGGAAGATATCTCCAACATTCAGTGACTCACACTAATCTGAATTGATCAAATGTATTTATGATTTTGGGATGAACCGTCCCTTTAATATCAGTTATACTGACATTAAACTCTTAATGCAAAGTTATATTTTTGAATGAATGCAATTCCGGTGCCTTAACTGGCAGAGAAATTGCTTATTCTCCCATTCCTATCCTATAATGATTACTTTTTATTTTTTAAGTGAAAAATATAAAAACAAAGCTGGATGAGGATAATAGCACAGCTGTTTTAGATTAGCTATTATTTCATCTGCTGGAGTAAACCATAAGAGGATTGAGTCTCATGGGAGTGTTTGTTGTTTTGCAGAGAGGCAGCGACTTTTATGAAGGCGTGCGATCCGGTAAGTCACTGCAGTGAATTTCAGTTTAGCATAGTTTAACATGGATTGCACTATTGATTTTAAAGGGTTAAGAAAGAATCATTAAATATTATTCTGCATGCTTGACATCATTTGATTCTTTTTGACGTTGTGATTTTCTTTGTGTCTCCAGTGCTGATTGACAAGGACCAGAATCCCAAGTGGAACCCGTCCACACTGGAGGAGGTGTCGGAGGAGAGCGTGGAGCAGTGCTTCTCCTCTCTGGGGGAGAAAGACCTGACGTTCTGATGCTGAACACTTCATACCCACACCAAACCCCCCCCCCCCCCCCCCTGTGTGCTCGGCCCTGTGAGAGGGCGTACTCTGACTCTATATCTTTAAATACTGTACTGACATTTACAGGAAAATCCAGGCTGCTCCTCTGCAGTGGAGGAAAAGAGAAGAAGGTCTGATTCATGTTCACAAATCTAAAATAGTAGCAGAAGAGGTAGTGAGCAGCTGCCCTGTGTCACACATGAGAAATGTTTGGAGTAAACTGGCTCTGCAGAGTGTTTTGTACAGCAGTAACTCTCTTTTGCTGCAAACGCAAGGAATGTGCCGCACAGCAGCATAAACAGGAATACATGGAGGAGCGATGATCTCACCACTGAGTGCTTTATTACATTTCCTGTGGGTGTTTGTTGATGTGACTTGGATCAGTTTCATCTGATCTTCTGCAGTGTGGTCACTCAGTCTAATGCAGATCATGTATCCATTTCTCCCGTTTTGTTTTGTCTTTTTCCAGTATTTTTCCATTTTCAGTGGCATATTTAGAAGTGTATCAATATAGGTTCTGAAGAGGGCTGCATGATTTGAAATACATTACTGATATAGCGACTACAATATAGGAGGGATTGATCATGTTAGCATTATTATTCCCTTTAGCATCGAAAGATTTATTAAAATGATCATGATGTGATTATTTTTTCCTCACAAATATGTGTTGTTTAGTCTGTAGAATACTATTTGGAGGCCAGGATATCTCCGCATCTCATTAAAAATGTTATTTTAACATACAATTAACCTTTAACCAATATTGTGGTTCCTGCAGTTTGAACATCGAGCTAGTCCATGTTGTGATATCGATACAATTCCAATGAATTGCGCAGCCCTATTTCTGGAAGCTTAACATGATTGTTATATGACAAATACAGTTCTGTATGTGTGTGATAGTTTGTGTTTTTAAAGTTGACTAAATCCCTGTTTTTCAGTAGGTATCCCGATACATTACAAGCGGGCAATAAAGACAGTTGGTAATGTAACGTGAAGTTTTCTTGTTGAGTGTGTGAAAGAACTTCATTTATTCAGGGTGGGTGCTTTATGACCTGTTATAGTTTGTTATCAGCAGCAGCTCAGATAAGAAGTCTACAAAGGAAACTTTTATTGCAGTTGCATGTTGGGTAATAAACCTTTAGTGTTGGCAACAGTTTTCTCACATTCAGTCTCACTCTATTACACTTATTTTAATATTAGCCTCTTAAGTGTGAGCAGGAAATGAGAGTAACAGATTACATGTAACAGGATACTAAAAACGGTATCTGTATTCCATTACAGTTACAGAAAAAACATCCAATCAGATTACTGTTACAATTTAAATAATTAAATTACAATTACTAGCAGGATTACAATTCTAAAATACATTTTTTAAATAAAGTACCAAATATTATGAAACGCACACATGTATTTGTTCTTTGTAAACTTTAGTTTGTGTTTTGCACTTTCATTGTTGACTAATGTTTGAAAATGCTAATAGAAAGGCCGTTTTTGTGGAATTTCTTTTGATTTAAAATATCTTAGTGTTTTATTTTCTGACGTTACATTGCTCCTTTGTCTTACAGAATACACTTCAGTAAAGCTATCTTATTGATATTAATGTTCTATTGTCCTAATTTGACATTAAGGTAGACAAAAGGTTATTACGCTACTTTAATTATGTGATTAGGTTACTGATAACATTTTTTAACAGGTCATTTTAACGGACAACATTTTTAGTAACCCTCCCACTCTGTTTGTGTTTCATATTCGAGCAGCAGTGAGACAGTCTGACCTCCACATGCTTTATGACCAACGAGCTGCCATAAACAGACTGTTCCTGTCTGCGTCACTGATAAACTCCTCTCTGCTTCAAACAGCCGCTGGCCAGCAGTCTCTTGTAAATCCTTCGGTTTGCTCTTCATCAAGCTGAACTTTAAACCGGTGTGTATTCACTCAACAGGACGCTGCAGGTGTTTTAAACAAACACTGTAAGGGGACACTCAGGTTGGAAAGCACCTCAGAGAGGTTGTTCGGTAGCCGTTTACTAAATAATCTCCAGATACTCCAATGAAAGAAGGCATAAATCAGATTTATTGGCATCAGTTTTCACACATACCGTATGTACAATAAATGAACATTGGGCTAAAGTCACACCCTTTAAGTTATTAATGATGATATGTTCACAGGCCAATGTGTTTCATCTTACCGCTGATTCCCAGGGGGCATTTCTCACTCCTTTGGCAGCAGATAAGGAGTGTGAAGAGAGCAGGTGAGTCCTGCCCCTGCTTATCTGTGTGTGTTCCTCTTTATAGACAGCCACATTCCCCTGCTGCTGTCTTTGGGTCACTTTGTAAAACACAGAGAAGTTTCTGTTACTGGCTAATCGTGGCCTGACTTTAGACAAGCTTCTTGAAACTTTGATATAATAAAAGGATTAGGACATTGTTTAAAAAAATGTAACAGATCAGTCAATTGCTTGAATTTTCCAAATAGGGTTAGTAATGTAGGTTAACATGTTAAATGTTACTGTTGGTGTGGCTACCAAACATCTGATAAGCAACTCTTTAAACAATAAATCGATTGAGAGAAAACAAATTGCAACTACTTGTAATAATCAATGATTTGTTTTGATAGTTTCTAAGCTAATGAATTGATGCTTTGTTGTCATATATTTTAGTAAACTTAACATCCATGGGACGTTACATTTATTTGTATTATAAATCAATTGTTGAATACAATTTGTGACCGCTTTTCTATGAAATGTCAGAAATCGTTGAATAAAACCAGCTATTCTGACATTTTATAGACACAGTTATTTGAGGGTTAAGCCCTTATTGAATTGACAAGCAAAGGCAGACCCTGCGCCTCCTGATGAATACGTCCTAAATTTTGGTGGCATATTTACCAGCATCCCCCATCTCTGTGGAAACACCTGCTGGTATTAAATAATTAAAGATGTGTGACCTTTAATATAACAAATCACGGTTCCAATACGGAAGCATAGAGAGCCGAAGTCCCTCCCTTTCCGGTGTAACTTCATGGGACCTTATTTCGGAATGTATTGAAGTCAATGGCGAGTGAAAAGTTATCTTTCGATCCCGTTTGAATTGTGGCATGAATTACACATATGATGTTTGTCAATTTAAAAGATAATTTTGCAAGTCAAAAAATATATATATTGTCGTAAAACTGTGAAGTAACACTTTTTTTTGTGTGAAACCGCTCAATGTACTACATCTCTGGTCTCGCACAATACACGTCACCACACACCAAGACGGCCGTCACGTTAGCACATTTCACCTCTTTCTTTTAGAATGAGGCGAAAAGTATTAAACGAGGAGAAAATCACTACAAGTCTGGGCATGTTGAGAGCTGTATGATATAGCTGACATATAAAATGTCAGCTAGCTAACATTAGCTAACAAGGTACACTCGTGTTTTGTTTTAGCAACTAGTTTTCTCCTTAAGAACTGCGTGATCGCTGTGTATGCTGTGGATAACATTAGTGTTGGCAAGGAAAAGGTACGCAGAAAACTAGTTGCTAAAACAAAACACAGGAGTGTACCTTGTTAGCTAATGTTAGCTAGCTGACGTTAACGTTACACATTACACTCATTTAACACTCACAGAAACCTTGTACAGCCGGTCCCGCATGCTGGGTCTTACGGAACCGACTAACTCCCCTTTTGTGTAATAGCAGCTCTCAACATGCCCAGACTGTAATGATTTCCACCTCATTTAATACTTTTCACCTCATTCTGGTGTTGGTGACGTGTGTTGTGCGAGAACAGAGATGTAGTTCATTGAGCGGTTTCACACACAAATAAGTGTAACTTCACAGTTTTACGACAAACTGTGACTTTTTTTACTTGAAAAAGATTTTTTAAGATTGACAAACATCATATGTGTAATTCATGGCACAATTCAAACGGGATCGAAAGATAACTTTCCTCTCCATTGACTTCAATACATAATTTTTCCGAAATAAGGTCCCATGGAGTTCCACCGGAAAGGGAGGGACTTCGGCTCTCTATTGGCAGCCTTTCAGTCAGTGGTAAAAGCCTCAAAAGGAAGACGGATGTTGGATGAAGACAGGCGTTCACAGAGAAGCAGATTTTAAACCGTTATTTTTAACACTTAACGGCTGTCTGAAGGAAAATCTAATTCAAACCTCAGACCTGATCTTTGCAAGAGTTACAGAAACTGAATCTTTTGTGAACTTTTAAACTTTTAGCAGTGATCACATCACAGTAGAGCCTGATATCAATTAATTTAGATATATAGCATAAGAAATAAATGTGGCGTTTTAAAATGACCCATTATCCTCCAGCATGTGGACTATAAAACTGACCCAACGTCCACACTCTCTTCACACTGCCACCAGCTCTTGTGCTATTGAAACAGGCCTTTCGTTTTATTTTAACTCAAAATGTACAGAACACAACAGACATTCACCTTTATCATTTGATGTAAAGCTAAACAAATGGCCTCAGATTAAGCATGAGGAGTATGGCAGGTCATTGCTAATCTCCAGTGTGTTCACAACATGTTTGGGACGACCCCAGCAGATTAATCTGTCAATGCGGATTATGTTTTAGGAGTTGATAAGAGTGACGTGTGTGGGGAGGCGATCATATGAAGTTTTTTTGGAGCAATAAATCATTACCTTGTAAACCCATTAATAGAGATAGCATTTTAGCACCTCCGGGCTCCCTTGTCTTGAAGTCGATGTTTTTTAAATTGTTTTTTGGTATGATTCCTGAAATAAGACATGTGGTCAACACACGATGTCTTAAGCTTTTTTACGTGTCTCAAAAATGTTGGTTACTATCAACTGGCTAATTGAGACTTCTAAACGTCATCACATCGAACATTAGCCACTTTTAGCTTAGCGGAGGTGAAGGAAAGATGGAGCAAGATTTGTATTTGCTTATTTGTTATTTCTGGCGATTGCATTTGCGCTTCTATTATAAAAGTGGTGTTAATATGTGGAGCATATCTTGCAGTATATCATAAACGTGTGTTTGCCACAGAGATTATTTCCTGCATATAACAAAATCCAATGGAGAAATCTCATTGCTTTTTGTTGAGGAAGCTCTTGCAATTTTAATTTACGGGTCTGCCTACAGAAATACGTCCTCACTGCACCCTCTATGATGCTGCTCTTCACTAAAATAAGCATTTGACATTTGCAGTAGTTAGATTTCCCAAATACAATCTGTATCAACTGTGTGATACCTTGTTGTTTGCCAGTTCTCTGTCAATACAGTAACTGTAACGGAAAAGGCAAGTGGAGGGAAAGACTTCCACCAGTTTTATATGGCTTATTGGCTTGTGTTGAAGTATTTACTTGCAATTTGTATTTCTATTATGCATCATACTTATAATACTTTATAATCTGCCTATAGCACTGTCATATAGTTATGAGCACCCATAAATATGAATACAGCTTTATAACAATAATAACACATTATAATGCATTTGCTGATGACTTTTATCATTATACTTTATAAATACTGCTTACTGCTCTTTTTTTGTAAGTACAATAATAAATTCCTATTGTTGGGAAACATTATAATGCTCGATCTGCTATCTATCCTGAGGAATAGGCAGATATAATATATTACAAGCTGCTTAAAAGTTATTTTAAAATAGTCTTTTTTTAAGGTATGTAAAAAGGTCTAAAGCTTAATGAGTGACCAGCATTTCAAATATCTTATTTTGATACATGACCTTAATCATTAGAACATGCTTTATGTGTGATGTTCATTGTCTTAAATCATTATGAATATTAACAAGGACTTTTGACCTAATAATACAGTGCTATAAGCAGATTAAAAGTGTGATTAAAATGTTTTATAGACATTGAAAGTATTCTCATATTCACTGATTCCTACTGCTGTAATGATATTTAATAATTGTGTGGCAGTTTAAGTGTGTCCTCTATCATGTGCAGTACAGACAAGCTAGCAATAATAATTGAATTTTGGGCAAATCCCAATGACATCATTTAGAGCATTTGTGCACAGAGCTGACCTGTGGAATGTGATCCAGCTCATTCTTAAGGGCTTTGGTGGTTCTGAACCTCTTCTGCAAATAAATCTGCTCTTCCCTGGTTAGTATCGCTGCCCTCTGTTATGTAACCGCAGCAAAGTATTTGAAGTCACATACGGACTGGATTGAAGTGCTATGTGTTATCGAGGTTTGTATATTTGTGCTTCTTTCTCTATGGGGCAGTATTTCCTGGTTAAAATAACACAATATTGACAAAAGAATAGGCCTGAAACACTTTGAGGAAAACCAAGTTCTGTTGCCAGCCAAATCCTTCTGGAAAGTGTGTCAATCCTTTCTTATGCTTTAGGTTCTGCTGAGAGATCAGCAGAAAAAAGTTCCCAAACAATGTCTGAACAAAATATCCTGGAGTGCAGGAAACATCATTTTGTGCACATTATTTCCTGGAGTCGTAGCGAGGCCTGTGGAGGCAGCCTAATGGCAGTGGGGGGGGCAGAGTCGAGGAAGAAGCTCCTCTTTGCAGCTCGGCCACAGGATGGGTTCAGCCTGCCAGGGTTTCTGTCCGAGCTGAAGGAGGGTTAGGGTACCTGCTGATACCACCAAATGAAGGGATCTATTAATAACCTCCCCCCGTAAGAGGAGGGACATCTGGACACCATCGAGGGCCGGGATAGGCTTTGCAAAGAGGGAAATTACATTTCCAAGCAATATCTGATAGCTTCTTGCTTTGAGTCCAGCCACAGAGAGAACCAATAAGATCTTAGAAGCACATCCAGCTGAACACCAACAGAATCCAGCTTTTACAGATAATCGCAGGAATGCGAGCGGGATGCTTTGGAGGAGGAGGAGGAGGAGGAGGAGGGTTTTTAGGTTCAATCCAAGAGTAATCCAATCCAAAAGTAGGTCAAACTGAATTACTGGCAGCTCATTCACATCTCTTCTCACAGCAGAGGTATTCATTCTGACTGAAGGTGTTTATTGGCCTTGTTGAGCCACCTCAAGTATCAAGGGCTGAGACCCTCCTCCCCGTGTCATGGCACGTCACACTCGATGTATGGGATGTCTCCGTAACGGCGGTCCACCTCCACCCACTGCTGCACGGCCCGGGCAACGATCTCCTCGGACAGCCTGTGAGCGTACTCCATCAGCACGGGGTTGGTGTGGGGGGAGCCCTCCACCCAGCCCGTCTCCGAGTGCACCAGGTAGGCCTTCTCCCCCCTCTCCCTGCCTTCCACTCTGGAGTTTGCATTCTGGGCTGCGGAGTCGCTCCTCTTGGATTTCACACACCCCATACTCTGGAGGATGTTGCATTGATGTACTGTAACAAGAAGGAACGAATAAAAGACAGCGCTGAGCAATGTTCAAAACAACAGATCTGAATTTCAACAGTTACATTAAAACAATTACAAAGTCTGCATACTATCACCTTAAGAATATATCTAGGATTAAAGGAATAATATCACAGCAGGATTTGGAGTCTGGATCTTCAGTAGACTCGACTACTGTAATGGTGTCTTCACAGGTCTCACTAAAAAAATCTATCAGACGGCTGCAGCTGATTCAGAACGCCGCTGCTCGAGTCCTCACTAACACTAAGAAAGTGGATCACATCACTCCAGTTCTGAAGTCTTTACACTGGCTTCCTGTCTGTCAAATAATTGATTTCAAAATACTGCTACTGGTTTATAAAGCATTGAATGGTTTAGGCCCAAAATACATTATGAACCATCCAGAACTCTCAGGTCTTCTGGGAAGGCTCTGCTGCTAACATGGAGAGGCAGTGTTCAGTTATTATGCTCCAAATATCTGGAACAAACTCCCAGAGAACTGCAGGTCCGCTGCAACTCGTACTACTTTTAAAACCGGGCTGAAGACTTTTTTCCGCTTCAATTGAACTACTCATATCTTACACTGCACTGTATAAAACCTGTGTTATTCTATATTAGCTGGATCTATGTTTATTATATTCTCTTTGCTTTTTAATGAGAGTTTTTTCCTGTTAAATGCCATTTTATAATATGTATCCGCATTTGAATTGCCGTGTGTTGACAGGTGCTGTATAAACTTGCCTTGCCTTACTGTAGGGTGGGATAGACTTTGAGTGAGATGTCACACATGGAAGTTTTAACGGTCAGCTCAGCTCTGTGCTTCCCCTCGCCCTCACTGCGCTCCTGTCATCCACTCCCCCTCCCGTCCATGTCTGAACATGTGAGACACATTAGAGGGGGAGATCTAGAAGGTGCTGGGGGCCCATACCTCTGTGAACCTTCTCGCTTCCTGCTGAAACCTCATTGCAACTGCAGAGAGAAAGAGTCAAACAGATCAAATCAAGCTTTATTTATACTAAACGTCTGAAATTGTACTTGCATTACAGCAGGTTCATTTGCAACATCAAACAAGGACAAATGTTGTTTTTATTGTCGTTTTTTTTTTTTTTTTTTAATGTCTTGTAAACGCACTGTTGAGGAACCTGCGATAAAATTGTTTTCATAAATACAGACCCTCAATCGTACATTTGACCTGTGTATTTAGAGTATAGAACTTTTCATTCTCAAAGTGAACTGCTTCACAAACCAGACACGTAGACAAGCCACAGGCTATAGGACTGCTGCTTCTTGTTATCTTATCCTATGTACATGTCTTAAGACTCCTGCATTACTTGTTCACTTTCATAATTCTCTGCATTATTTAGCAAATTGTATTTATTTATTTTTACTGACATGTAAATAGTTTACTTTACCTCCATTACTTGCACGTTGTTCTTGCAACATAATCTTGCAATCTGTTCTTCTTGCACTATTTTTATTGTTTTTTAAATCTGTTTTATTGTTTAATGTCATATATTTATGATGCATTGTTGAAGGAGCCTGGGACTTAACATTTTCATTGCCATATCTACACTGTTCATATAACAATAAAGCCTTTGAATGTTGAAGTTAAGTTAAGAATAAAACTGGAATAAAATGAAAATAAATAAATAAAATAACAACAAATTATAAAATAAGTATAGAGGGAGGATTTCAGTCATTTATGTTTCCATCAGTCAGCCTACCAGGAGCTGTATGACCCAAGCCCAGGTCAAGGCCTCACCTCTGCAGGGTCACTTTTGAACTGCTGCTCTGCACATCAAGTGTTACTCATCCCCCCCACCTCTACCTCACAGTGACTCAATTCCTCGCCCTAATTTGTATTGCATGGCACGGGGACGTCTGTCTCTATCTGAGTGCCCTGGTGCTGTGCTGCTGTGCTGCTGTAAGCCTGACTCTCCATCTGTTCCACTGACAGGCTCCAGGACTACAGGCCCTGGAACACTCTGCAAACATGTGCTTCATTCAGAAAAGCTGCACAACACCAGGCTGTGAATCATGTCAGCAGGGAGTCTCCCTCAGAGTCAAACAACATTTTGGAGGTGCACTCACAAAACCCTCTGTTATATTCCTGTAAAACATCTCAATGTTGATATACACCTCAATTGTGGGAGCATCCACTATCTGTCAGACATGCTGGGATTTGGATTAAACCACATTACTGTTTGAAAAACAAACTGAGCCTCAGTGGGAAAAGCAAACATGAGATTAAACATGTAAACAGGATGAGTGTGATACTGTAGCTGTACATACTTTTAAATGAGTGTGGCTAATGCGGCTGCTTTTTCTCCATTCCGACAAAAATAAAAGAATCCAGAGAGAGGAGTAGAACCCAAGGTCGTTCAAGTAAAAGATTGTCCAGACATCAGGTGCTGCCGCGCCGCATCCCCTCCCTCCTCCTCCGCTCTCCAAACACTATCCAAGCGCGTTGACTTGCACGTTTGTGTGAGAAACAAAATTATATTTAAAGTTAAAGCTCCCTGTTTCTGTTTCTGCAGCATGAAGAGCTCCACACCAGATTGCAAAAATAATCTCTGTGGGGGGGGGGGAATCCGGGCCGGCAGACGGGCTCCCTGTTGCCTTCACCCTGGTGGAGAGGAGCTGCTCAGCGGAGGGAGAGGTCAGCTGTGATCCGGCTGCATTCTGACTGACTCTCCAGGAACTCCCGAGCTGCAGCGGCGCTCAGGAGGAGGAGAGTCCGGCCGCTGCGCACTGACACACGGCGGCTCTGAGAAAGCACCGTGGCGGACTGGAGCAACACTGCCACCTGGCGGACTTACTGAGAAGTGTGTGCGCCTCTTATAACCATTGTTCTTAAAGGTGGGGTAGGTAATTCACTTCAGAAACATTTTTTGTGATATTCCATGGAATTCTCTTAACATCCCGATAGCAATGAATACATTAAATGCTTTGACAATAAATACATACAAAAATGTCATCTGTGGAAGCCGTGGCGCTGTAAAAAGCACAACCAATCATCTGAGCCGGCCCGGCTAAAATAACTGGATGGCCTACCTGCCTGTCAGCCTTCCATCTCGTGCACAAACTTATCTCGTGCCCTCATTGGTCATGTGCGCGTTCGTGTGTGTTGGAGGAGGTGCTCTGTAAGGAAGTCTGAAGGAAGGGGCAGATTTTTTTCGGCTGCGTACTTTCAAATTCTAGCGCACTCGAGCTGGTTTCTCCATTCTTACCTACCCTATCTTTAAAGGTCCCCTATAATGCAAAATGCACTTTTTGATGTCTTTTATACAAATATGTGTCCCCAGCAGTGGCGGTTCTAGAACATGTTACATGGGGTGGCAAAGGGGGGGCAAGAGGTCATGCCAGGGTGGCATGGGAGGGCGGACAGTACGTGGTATTTTGTACTGTATATATAACCTATTTATTGTTAAATCATGCCCTAACACAAGTGTTCTTAATGCACAAGAGAAACAAGGTGTTCAGACAAACAAACTCAAACATAGTATAAAACAGCAGAAAATACTCATGATACCCTAGAATTATGTTTACTGTAAGTACAGTAAAAGTACTTAGTTATAATTAAGTACACAAATGACATCACCCATCTCTTAAGAGAGCCAGACCTGTGCAGCAACACATTTCAATAAATATTTGTCAATACTAAGAGCCGCTAGATTGTGCTGCTGTAATGGAATATGTATGCAAGGAGAATACAAACATACCATGTGGTCCAGCTGGAGTTTCATCTGCCTCCTGCCTCTGTCCCTCTTTCTGACACTTCATCTTTATTCCTCACATACATTTCTTCTTCTCCACTAATGTCTTCATCTCCTCCTGGCTTTCTCCTGCTCTGACCCTCCTGGTCTCTTCAGTGAACTCTCTTTTCCTTTTCCTCTTTCTGTTCGTCCTGATCACTTCTCAGATATATATTTTTGTTGTTGTTGAATCACTCCAGCTATACTCTGGCCTGCAAGAGTCTACTTGTGAAAAGCACTGGTACAAATGCGTGTATAACTTTACACGTTAGGGCCATGTAGCTGATAAGTAGCCTATAATAAATATAAAATCAGAAAGTATTTATCATACGGACACAGGCAGCTGTGTTCAGACCCAGTTTGACGGTAAAGGATGTATCCTGGTTTCATTTATCTGGCCTCATTGCTGTGATGTGTAATTTACGTGGATTTAATAGTACTGCATAGTTTAGCAAATAAAGTGATCGATCTCCCAGCTAGCGCTGTCTGCGTAGTATTTTGTAACGTAACGTCCCAAACAGCGAGCGTCTGTTAAACGCTATCTTTTCAAACAGCAGCGTTTTAGTAATATTTTGTTTCAAGCTCTCGTCTTTAGTAAAAACAAAACTAGTGGAAGGGGAAATGCTCCCAGGGGAAGCTGATCCACCTTCAGGTGCTGGGACAGCTCGCTCCCTCTCTGCAGCGGTGTGTGAGCCGCGGTCTGTGAACGCCGCTCCGCAGTTTAATGCAGGGCCGTAGCTACGTTTTTAACGGGCCTAAAATTATATTTAAAATTATTCACTTTTAATTAATGTACTGCTTGTTTCGTTGATTGAGAAGCTTGTGGACATAGTGTAGGTTTGTTTCTACAAGTACAGTTTTAGGGACACAAAAGTTAGGGGTGCAGCTGGGCTCTACAGTGGGGGGGCAGCTGCCCCTGGTCCCCGGTGTATAAGGAGACTCACAAAGTGACAGCTTTACACCCACGGCCCTATCAGAAACGTCACTGTATCAGAAACAATGTGCGATGTGTTTTGGAAGTAATATGGTCTTTGTTTACATTAGCAAGCATCGCTAACACTCAGAGCTAACCTGTACTGGAGAAAGTATGTGTAAAAAAGCAGGATATAAAAAGGTACTCACCTTGTGGTAAACCCATGAGAGAAAAAGCATTTGAGCTCCATACTGTTTCAGAAATAATCCTTATTGTGGTTTGGAACATAATATGGCGTTTATTCACCGCAGCATTTACCTGAGTATCTAGGTAGAATTCTCCTGAGCTCTCTCTTTAAAATGGGTGATCTGTTTGGTATCTTGAGCAAAACACTTCATAGACATGTTTTTATGTATCTGAGACCTATAATATATGCCTAAAAATAGTATAATAGGAGACCTTTAAAGTACTCAGCACCAGTGTTGGGGACATAGGTGCCATTTACATCAGGGACATTGGGGACATGTCCCCACCACTTTTTCAAATGGCTGATTTAATCCATATTACTTTTCCAAAGTATAATTTCTAACAAATGCTCCAAGAAATGTTCATTGAAATGCAGGGTGTCTGCACAGCTTTGGGGGGATCTGGGACCAAGAATAGTCTGCAGTGACAAGGACCACAGAGCAGGGGCCACACTGGGGAGGGTACGTGGGGAATAAGTGTAATGGTATAATAAGCAGTTGTAAGGTGTTAAAAGCTAAACCCCATTAGAGAGGTCTACATGGCAGGAAAGGGTTGTTTAATTTGAAATAGAGAGAAAATGTAACAGGACGAATAGGGAAGAGACAAAAGACACAGAAAGAAACTAGAACATCGGTAAGGGGAAGAAGAAATTAGAAGAAAAAGAGAAAAGGAGAAGAGTATAGAGAGGAGAGGCGGGGGAGGGCACCTTCTTATATCAAAGGTAAATATATTTTTTAACATTTCACCTTTTATTTACCTGTGTCTTTTTTTTTTATTTTATAGGCAAGTTTATTTATATAGCACCTTTCAACACAAGGCAATTCAAAGTGCTTTACAAAATGAAAGACATTAAGAGGTATAGAAAGGTGAGGAGAGAAGGGGAGACCACAGGAGGGAGGGCAAACTAAGCGTTACCTCGTGCAAAAAGTTAAATCTAAATATTAAATGCTATTCCCAGATTTTTCGATTTTCAGTTCACAAGTTATTTTAACATTTTAACCCTTATTCTCTTTTTTTTTTAGCAGAGGGGAGGGGGACAGGAGGCCCGAGGACAAGTGGGACCTCTCACTTAAAAGGTAAATATACATTTCTTTAAGGTTTTCAGGATCCAACTATGAAGTTGTTTTAGATAAAAAGTCAACACTAGAGGAAATGTCTCTGTTGGGTTTCTAAGGTTTATTATGCTGCTGTTGATATTCTCTGTTGAAAAATCAAGAGGCACATATATTCATATTGTTTTATTATTATGTTTTGTACAGAGCTCTTATTTTTAAAATACGCTCACAGTGCAACCATAACACCATTTCCAAATGATTCAGGTAAATTGTTAAATAAGAATTAGGTTGTTAAGCCCAACCCTTAGTTGGCCCTATAGGGCTAACACAATTCCACCAAATACACCACATAAAGACTCCTTTAAAATAATCAAATCCATAGGATTAATTGTAATGAAACATGCAAAATGTACAAATATGAATCCCAGGCTGAAAGGCAGAAACCCAGCAGTCCAGCGGCCTCCTCTTCTGCTGCTCTGGAGCTCTGGAGCTCTGGAGCTCTGGAGCTCTTCCTTCCGGTGCACCTCGCCATGCGCCTCGTTACAGCCATGCAGCACACCTGGGCAGATCTACTGGAGGGAAAAGGGCACAGGAACACAAATAGCCGTAACAAGGTAAATGGTTAACTTAAAAATAAATAAACAATTATATTATTCAGACCTAAGCTCTTAGGTCCTTAACTGTACTCATCACTCTGTGGCTGCAAGAGTTACACATTTTCAGTTAAGTTTTAGGTTCTGTATCTTGCCTTTACTCTCTTTAAACAGCTCTCCCATTATGTGTTTAGTTTGTTTTTATTACTGGGTATATTACTTCATTGATCTTAGAAAGGAATAAATGGATAGATGGTTGCATTATAACGCTATCATTCACTCAGTGTCTGTTGTTTACTAAGGTGTATTGGAGCTTAGCCAAAGAGAACACATAATAAACTATACAAGCGACCGCTGAGATGCAGTCACATTGAATGCCACCATCTTTATGTTGTGAAATTCAAAAGGTTTGAAAACAAGAGAGTATATAGTACGTTGAAAATATCATGAAAAAGTCTTGGCCTATGCCAAGACTTTTTCATGATGTCAACAAATAGTAGTGTTTGACATAAATGACATGACATAAAAAAGTATACATTTGTATAGTATGGTGAAACTATCTTTAATAAACGTCAAAGCAAATAATGTTGGAAATCTATAATCTATGTATCTATGTATGTCAATGTATGAAAAAAAAAAAAAAAGGAATAGTGTAGTGTATCGAAAAAAGTCTTGAAAATATAATGAAAAAGGTCAGTGTACCATGTCAAAACATTTGTTAAAAAGTCATAGAATACTTTGTCAAAACATATACAAATGTCATAGTATAGTATTTTGAAAAATACAATAGCCTTGTTTATTAATTATTTAGAAGATATCATGTAGAAAGTCATAGCATTATTATAAAATATCATGAAAAATATCCTATATGTTGAAAATATCATTAAAAAATGTATAGTGTAGTGTGTTGAAATGTAATGAAACGGACCAAAAATGAAGACAAAAGTCAAAGTATAGTATGAAACCAGATTATCATGAAAAAAAGTCATGGTATAGAATGTATAAAAATGAAAAATAAAAAACGTGGAAAAGTCATACTATGTTACATAGTAGGTTGTAAATATGATGCATAAAGTTATAGTATAGCATGTCAAATTATGTTGAAAAAGTAAAAGTATAGTATGTTTTGAAAAGGTAAATGAAAGTCATAGTACACCATGTCAAATTAAAGACAGTATATATGTATAATATGTTGGAAAATAGGAACAAATACATTATAGTATGAGGTAAAAAGTAGAATATTGAAATGATCATGACAAAAACCTGGTATTGTTTTTTGAAAAAGTCATAGCATGTCGAATATCAGGAAGCTACATGGTATAGAATTTCAGAAAATATTTTAAAAAGCAATCATATAGAATTTTGAAAATATCAGGAAAAATGTCACAACATTAAAAACATTTTCTACAATATTAATTATTTCTTTACATTATGTATTTAGTAGCCTTTTATACATTCAGATGTGTTTATAAGAGTAATAATAAATGGTTTATCAATCCCTGTATTTATCTAGCCAAGTGTTCGAAGCTTGGCTCTGTTCCTGACTGTATTTCATTTCTCCACCCATGTTCAGGTCGCCATGTGATTGCTTGTTGTTGATGATGACAGGTGTCATGGGTGATGTGTCCTTGCCACACGGTGGCGCTATCCTCTCATATTCTACTCCCTGGTTTCACTAACAACGACTTAAAAAAGAGAATTAAGGTTTCTTTCTTTATCGTTGCTGATTTATTTTTTAAATCCTGATCATGGAAAGATGCATCAGTTCCGAATTGACATAGGCCAATAATGGTATAAAAAGACTTGAAAGGGAGTTTACAAAAATTGTAAATATATGCATGTGTATAAGTGTATACAAATACAAGCCCATCCACAAATCAAGAAACATAACTATAAAATAGAAGAACATTTGAATAACAATTTTGAAGAAATACTATAACATTATGTTAATAAATTCAAATAAAAGCTCTTAATAAAATGTATTTCCATGAACATGCTGGCCCAGCCGCACATACCTGTCCTCAGAGTTCACTGTTAAAACACTTTTGACACAAACATTTTAGGTTGTATCTTTCTCAACGTGCGAACTCAAACACGTATTAGGCTACACTCTGATCCAAGTATGGTGCTACTTCCATTTATGAAGTCCACATTTGGTTGTCTGGTGTTAATGTGTGGTGATGTAACTTCATCAGGTTCATCTAAACGTTACATATAACGCAGACAGTCCGTGGGCGCCCTCCGCTCATTGCGCAATCCGTGCTAGAAAAGTGCATTTGTGTATCTGCGGACACGTGTTGCACATGCTCACAGCCTCCATCCCTTTATGGTTTGACAACGAAAAAAAGTGTTCATGTCAGTCGGTTAAAATTCATTGTTGCCTGTCCAGCCAATCATAGTTTTTGACGACACAAAAGAGGCTAAAGTTGGAGTATAAAAAGGTGTGCGCTGATAAAGTATGATGCCTATCATTGTGGGACATTAATCCATCCCAGTCCGCTCGCGCATCAGGTCCAGCACACACCCAGGGATCCTTTTAACTCAAACACCTAAGAGACAATGCATCTGTCTCAGATTGTGCTGTATCTCAGCCTGCTCATTGCTTTGGGTCCAGTAGTTCTGAGTGACCAAGAGACGCACCAGCAGCCCTCCGCCTCTAACCCGGAGGACGCGGAGCAGTGCGCCACCTGCGATGTCCGGCAGCAGATCAAAACCATGAGACTAAACGCGATTAAATCTCAGATTTTGAGCAAATTGCGGATGAAAGAAGCTCCGAACATCAGCCGAGACATCGTGAAGCAGCTCCTGCCCAAAGCGCCGCCGCTGCAGCAGCTCCTCGACCAGTACGACGTGCTGGGAGATGACAACAGAGAGGTGGTTATGGAGGAGGACGACGAGCATGCCACCACGGAGACGATGATGATGATAGCCACTGAACGTAAGTCTTTATTTCGTTGGGTTTTTTTTAATAATAAGAAGGACGCGCTCAGATGTCTCCAACATGGGGTTTTACGCACGGGACTGACCGCACGGGAGACGCAGTTCATTTTTAACGCGTAGCTTCAGCTGATTTGATAATAAAAGTGTGCAAGTATCAACATTATCTAGATTTGAAACGGTTGTATGGGTCGGTGCGTCATTACGCCAGGTCATTACGCGCACAAATGTCAGGGTTTTTAAACTGTAACAGCCCACTTCTAGAGTTTAAATGTCGTGTTAAGAATTTCTATTTTCTGTCTGTAAAGGTTTTTCTGTCTCTTTCTTTTCTGCAGCCGAGTCCGTCGTCCAAGTGGATGGGGAACCAAAGTGCTGCTTTTTCTCTTTTGCTCAAAAGTTTCAAGCCAACCGCATAGTGCGCGCTCAGCTATGGGTGCATCTGCGCCCTACGGACGAGGCGACCACCGTGTTCCTGCAGATCTCCCGCCTGATGCCGGTCACAGACGGGAGCAGGCACATACGCATCCGCTCCCTGAAGATCGACGTGAATGCCGGGGTAAGCTCTTGGCAGAGTATAGACGTCAAACAGGTTCTGGCTGTGTGGCTGCGGCAGCCGGAGACCAACTGGGGCATCGAGATTAACGCATTCGATTCGCGGGGAAATGATCTGGCCGTGACCTCCACAGAGCCTGGAGAGGAAGGACTGGTGAGCTAAACCTTCATTTACATTAAACTGTAAGATTATGGTCAAGTTTGTTTTACTTAAAGGGATAACAAGCCGTTTGTCTCATCACAAAATTTTATATTTACTGCTGTAACAGGTGAATTAGATCTGGGACCAGATCATCAATCGCTTATTTCTAAAAGTCCAGTTCTAGCTTTGTTTAAAGAGACATTTTGGATTCTGTATCTTACTGCCCTGAGGCAGTAGTGTGCAGAGAGGCTTTGCAGAGTTAGCAGGTGGTTAAACATTCATGCATCTCACTGCTCGGAAAGGGAATCAAGATTTAAGACTTTTGAAAGCTGTTAATCAACACAGACTCCATGCAGGCGCACACCTGCATTTGGACACATGCCCGGCCCACAATAACCTCAAATCTTATTGCTTGATTACATAAAAGTTCACCTGCCCCACATTCCTCAAAGTGTTCTGTGTGACTGTGCAAATCAGACTAATTGCCTGCACAGACACACACACACACACACACACACACACACACACACACACACACACACACACACACACACACTGTTGCTATCAATGACAAACACTTATCATACAGCTCAAAAGCTGGCACCGGGCTCTGGGGCAATTAGGATACCTCGACGGCTGTGGCTAACCAACCATCATATGATTTAATTTCCGAAAAAAGTCAAAGTTTCATAATATTACCGTGCCGTGTTTGAAAACCAGCTGCCAAAGGGCACCAAAGTAAAAGATGTAAAAAGAATCACCCGCCTTAGCTTAGCTGATGTCTAAGTATTCACACATGATCTCTCGTTTTTAGCAACCGTTCATGGAGGTGAAGATCTCTGAGGGCCCCAAGCGCCTCAGGAGAGACTCGGGCCTGGACTGTGACGAGAACTCTCCCGAGTCCCGCTGCTGCCGCTACCCGCTCACTGTGGACTTTGAAGACTTTGGCTGGGACTGGATTATTGCCCCAAAGCGCTACAAGGCCAACTATTGCTCCGGGGAGTGTGAGTACATGCACTTGCAGAAGTATCCGCACACCCACCTGGTGAACAAGGCCAACCCCAGAGGGACCGCAGGCCCTTGCTGCACCCCCACCAAGATGTCGCCCATCAACATGCTCTACTTTAACCGAAAAGAACAGATCATCTACGGCAAGATCCCTTCCATGGTGGTGGATCGTTGTGGATGCTCTTGAGTTGGGACGGAGATCCTGGCGAGAGGGACGGGGGGACAGGGGACGGGGGGGGCACAGCTCAGTCCGCCCTCCATCTTCAGACTTTTTGACACAACCAACCCACCAGCTCCAATGCTTTCCTGCAGAACACGGTGCAATAGAACCAGATTAGAAACAGCCTGACCTTCGGCAGGGCAGCGCTTTCACACCCGCCACAGCTCTTACTTTTCTTTCCACCCCTTGAAATCTTAGCCATAGAGGCTTCAGGTCAAATGGCTGTGGAAAACACACACACACACACACACCTGCTGGACCTTGGAGTGAATGTAGAAATGATCAAAGTTATCCAAAACTTGTTTTCCTCTGTATTCTGTGCTGTCCATTTATATCCACATGCCGACAGATTATACTCATACGCCATCCACTCCACTCATACCCTCCATACAAGCTGTTAAACTCTCTGCTAAGCTGTGTGATGCTCGATAATCATGTTAGAGTGAAACTCTTCACTTTTTTAAAGTTCTGGAGACTTTTAGAGTGGTATTTCATACTGGTGGAACACGAAGGTTCATAGGAGTCGATCAAAATATGAAAACGGATTCTTTTTATAGCCTCTTAAATAACCCTGGTCAAACATTGCAACATAAGTCATTTGGAAAATCATCTTTCTAGTATAGGATCAAACTTAAATGTGTGGTGGTGACTTTCCTATGAACAATGTTCCACCTGTGTGAAGCACCACTAAAGGTCTCGACACGTCTTTGTGTACAAACCCGACCAAGGAGCGTTCTTGCTCAGCATTATCCTCACTCTCCAACACAATAGCCTGACCTGCCCGATACACTTGAACTATTCTGATTGTAAATTCACATGACTGGACGGGAAGGACTTGAACTGAAGGCACAATGAATGCAGCCTACAAATAAAGAATGTGTTTAAGACAGAGGAAATGAGATGTGTGAATTTTGAGATCATGCTTAAACTCTGTCTCACCAACAACACAGTTTGCACTATGGCACACCAATAGAAAGAATTGGTTGCTACAAAAGTTGTAAAAACTGATTTTGATATGTTTGCTCATTTGTATTGTATACATATGCCATTGTTTCCATAAGGAGTTGCCTTTCTAAACCACTGTTGGTAAATGTATAAAACCACAATCTAGCAAGATGAAAGATGTAATACAGAAACTCTATATACTTGTTTTAACAAATAAAGTTTATGCTTGTTTGTTGAATACTGCTTGTGTGAGTATTTTGTTCCTGCGTTACATTCAGAAAGTCAGAGTTTTAAGGTTATAGTGTTGAATTTCAGGTACATTTAGTTCAGTATTCAGTACATCTATGTTCCTAGAATATGTGGAGAACAATGGGTTCTTGAATTCAGTTATGAAGCATACAAAATATGAAATGACCACTTGCAACTATAAAACATTAGAAAATAATTAGAATGGAGTTGGTTTTGTTCTAAACTGGCTTCAGAGATAATTTGTTATCATTCTGCTGACTTTGATTATATCAATACTCGATGTTTCAGTATCGGAACCCAACAACCTGTAAACGAACATCGCAGCACACACTTCTCACACTCCAGCAGCTGGGAATCTTTATGTCTTCTACAAATGGGTGTAAACTGATAGGAAGGCAATGTGTGAGTGTATGCACTTGATGGGTTGGTGTGTGTGGAAAAAAGTCAAAATACATACACACCACACACTGTCTACCTGACTACACCTGCACAATCCCATCAACATAAGCCTGTTTTGTCACGGGCGCAATTCAGACCAATTCCCCTGACTTTGCTTTTTATCCAGTGAAGGGATGTTGGAAGTATTGCTGTCTAATGAGAGGATGTGAACTCTGGTGCGCTCTGACAGCATGACCTATTCGACTGACGGCCTCATTGAGGCTTGACTTCCGCCCAGTAGAGGGCGAATTGAGCACTGCCCCTGAGAGCCACTTCCTTTCCTGCTGAGAGCTGGAAAGCTGCCACACCGATCGGCCTCAGCAGAGAGCAGACTGCGGGCAGAGTGGATCCACAGAACCTCTCTCCCAGGGGGAAGGTTTCTTGGTTTCTCCCCTTTAATGCTTTTTATTGACAGAGGGGAATAGTGTCTGAAAGGATCTTTAAATGAGAAAAGCAAAAGTTTAATATCAAATTTAATGTAGGTTGTATAAATCATAGTAGATTTAGTAGACGGAACCAATTTAAACATTAATCTCCATTCTTATGCGTGTTCCTACAACTGTGATGTCTCCATCTGCAAACTGACATGAACTTTTTATAAATCTAAAAATCTCCAACAGTGTCCAACTCTTAACTTTCACGTTAATACTATGATGTGTATTAAAAAATGTAATTAAAGAGTATAAAAGTGCCATTAAACTGAGGCACTACGTATAAATGTCAATTCAATGTCAATGTTATAGCCAGCACAAAAATGACTTCACTTCTTGACTTTACATTTAAATGTAACAGCTGCTTATAAATACAGACATCCGACGGAAAGGTTTCACGCATCTCTGCCTCTTTAGATAGTGAGATGTAGCAGGAAAAAAGAATGTCTGCAATAAAACAGGTTTATTGTGATGTGCCTATCAGCATTGTTCTTTTTACCTCCGCTGTAAACAGCATGCACCAGTATTCAGTTTATCATGCCCAGGTGCATCGTTTCATTCCGTTGTGTCCTGCAGAGATGGCTGCTGCTGCTTGTTTCAGGCTGCTTCTTGAACAGGAGCTGGGAAACGTTTTGACTGAGCATCGCTGCGTCTGTCAGGAGTCGGACCCTGGAGGACTGTATCCGCCAGCGACATTCCACCTCTGACAGGTGAGGAAGTGAGAGTGAGAGAACGGGAAGAAGGATGTTAGGGGGTAAAGGAGAAGTCCAAGGCAGCTGGAGACCTTGTTATCGGAAAGGGTTCCTGTTGCGCAAAGTTAATAGAATTTGAATGGATAGAACCTGTATACCTCTTCACGAATGCTCATTAAATGACACATTATAGAGCTGCATAAAAAATGGTGATAATTATATGAACCTGAATTCTGGTTATTTGATACTAAGTATACCAAAAGTTGATTTACCCAAATAAATAACTAAACAAATAACATGTTCAACGAGGTATCAATACGTACCTCCGGTGTCCTCATTGAGATCCTTTTGATATCCAATCTCTTTGTCCGACTCCAACAACCAAGCGTCACACCCTTCTAGTGTTTCTGCAGGGCAAAAGAAAATTGTTAACACTCAAACCTCGATATTTCTTGTGAAAAAACAAGACTGGTGTTATCAAAAAAAATTAGGCAATTCAGCAAGGATTATCACGGTCATCAGGAATCATCCTCTGGGAACAATGTAAAGACATTTGACTTCAACTTTAAATGTTCATCCAATGGTGGCAATAGATGCAAAGGGATCTTCACAGTCACCAGTATTCATCCTCTAAGAACTTGAACATCTGTAGAACATTTCATGGCATTAAAGCCTTGCTAATGAATGTTTACTTTTGCTTACTTGTGCTGTGAGTAAGCAGTACACAAGAGAAATGGGTCCCAGGTTAATTTTAGGAAGGTCTAATAGGTCTCTCAAGAGGTCATGTCTGTAGGTCAAGACACCTGACAGATTATTTGAGCCTTTCAAGAGATGTATCCTCTCTACGGGCCTTCCCAGAAAATGACGTCAAAGAACAAGGAATAAAACAGAAAATGTGTCTTGAAAATAAGAGAGAACTAAAGGTCAAAATTATTGTTTGAGTGTACTTGTTTTTATAGGATCTTAATTAACAAAGCAGTTGAGTTGATTATGTGTTTATCTATTACATCAGACTGTTGTGATTAACTTATTTTTCTGCTGTGTTTCACTTTATCTCCTATCAATATTGGTAATATGTAGGCCAGGGCTATTCAATTAGTTTGGAATGGGGCCCGGTTGATGAAAATGATCCAAAGCAAGGGGCCGGGAAAAAGATGGCTTGAAATATGAGCAATCATATTAAGAGCTTCAGATACAGTAAATACTACAACATCATAGTGGAGTGCATATTGTGTTTAATTAAATCAAACAACATAGCCCCAAGGCCTTTATAGATCTAAATGGCAAGTTCAGAACTCAGTAGGCCTTAATGTGAAACTAAGTTAACCATCAACATCATTTCATTTGATTTCATTTAGGTGACATGATCTAATCATTCATGCAGAGATGCAATAAATGACAGGAGTTGTCACTACAGTAGCTAGTGTACGGCAGTGGCTCAGTCAGTAGGGGCTTGGACTGGGAGCTGTAGGTTGCCGGTTCAAGTCCCTGACCAGACCTAAAATAGTGTGGACTGCTACTTGGAGAGGTCCCAGTTCACCTCTTGCCCTTCCGTGGTGCACTTGAGCAAGGCACCAGACCCTCACTCCCATTGCTCCCCGGGCGCTGTACAATAGCTGCCCACTGCTCCTAGTACTAGACTCCTGGTAGTAGGATGGGTTAAATGCAGAGAACAAATGTCACTGTGTGTGCTGTGTGCTCTGCATGAGTGACCATTAAAGAAGCGTTTCATCCCTCCCGATTCTTTAGTAGGTGGGTTCGAAACCCGAGCCTGCCGAAGTTTTCAGAGTCTTCCCCTCTATCTCTCAATTTAACACCCTCTCTGGAATAAAGGCACTCTTTAAAAAATCTGGGGCCGCCAATTGAATAGCCCTGATGTAGGCTATTCTCTGTTTGATTTATCGTATACATATAGTGCACATACAATGACCACATGATCTGTGTTCATATATTTGGAGGCATCATATTTCAAGGCTTGGTACAATCGGTAAGCTACAGTTCATGAAGGTTTGAAGTTTGTTAACCCTCCTGTTGTCTTCGGGTCAAATCTGACCGATTTACTACTTTCATCAATCATAACTTTTTTGTTTTAGATTCGATTGCATTAAGGCTTTATGACGCTTCAACACGTGTATTTCGGTTTATTCACGGCATTCATTTTGTTATTCTACAGTATTGTTTTTGTATAGTTATTTGTTAATGTATACAACCCAATTTGTGTTCTTTGAAATTGAAAAGGATATTGCATTGTGTTTGTTACTTTCCTTGCAGTTGAATTGTCTTAAGTGTAATTTGGCTTGGCTTCCAATTTGTATGGACATGCTTTTATTTTGAAGGAGAGTTAGCGCTGTCGACAGGAAGTTGTTGTTGCTATGGAAACAATGTGACGGAGATTAACGGAGAAAAAGTCATATCTACATATAAAGACGGAGAAAGTAAACGATAACGTTTATGGTTAAGTGTTAGCACCCCCCGAAGAGGCACAAGCTCTTACGTTGATATTGGAGTTTTCAATAAATTCAATTTGGCAGCCACAGTGCAGCGCAGCTGCCAAAAAAAAAAAAAATAACGAAATTGAAACCCGAATAGTACTCCAACGAACGAATATTCGGATATTCAGGTACAGCCCTAACACACACACATACTCTAGATGTGTCCCCCCCCCTTATGTGCCCAATAGAGAGGCGAAGTCCCGCCCTTCTACTTCCGCCCCATGGGACCTTATTTCGGAAAAACTATATTGAAGTCAATGGGGAGAGAAAGATTATCTTTCGATCCCGTTTGAATTGTGCCACGAATTACACATATGATGTTTGTCAATCTTAAAAATCAAAAATATCTTTTAATTTGACAAACATCATATGTGTAATTCGTGGCACAATTCAAACGGGATCGAAAGATAATCTTTCTCTCGCCATTGACTTCAATACATAATTTTTCCGAAATAAGGTCCCATGGAGGTCCACCGGAAGGGGAGGGACTTCGCCTCTCTATCCCCCCATGTGAATCACACCTGGCACACACAAACACACACACACACACACACACACACACACACAACAATTTGACACATTTCCCGCTCTTATGTGCCCATCCCCCCACATGGATAACACCTGGCACATGCAATACATGTTCAGTGTCTATTCTTTGTATATTTACTGCAGTTTTTCATGTATACCAGTAGTCTGATACAATATTTACAGTTTGAAAGGGTGTTACATGAAATGTGGTGATGATTAATGGTTTTTGTGTTAATGTAATAGCAGTTAAAATAGGACCGGTCAAATTTGACCGCGAACACCAAAGTAAGGGGGGGGAAACGAAGACAATAGGAGGGTTAACTGACATGCATCAATTAAGGCTACATGGACAATGTGTTACCAAAGGAAAAACATTTCAATGAACATTCTACTTCATGTTCGGTTAACTTTCCAGACGTTAAAACAATACACATTTTCGATATTCTGTAGAAGCCATTGTAGATATGTCATTTGAGCAGCATCTCTATTCCTTCTAGTTCTACAGGAAGGCATCCAGACTTCCCCAACATCTGGACAAAAGAAGGGATGCCCTGCCCTGGCCGTGGTGCAGGGCCATGGACAACGGGTTGGGAACGAAAAGGGGCTTGCCAGGTGCATCCAAAAACATCTGGAGCCTTTAACAGATGTGCAGAGCAAACCATCTGGAGAAGTGTTTCTCCTGACAGATTGCTCTGTGGCAAATATCTTACTTGACCATAACATCGTTCAAGAGCGATGACAGATCAAGAAACTGAAGTGAAAGCCTTCACAAGGTTGGCTGACATTGTGAAATATAACTTAAAAATGCTTACAGCAATGATGCACTGACAGTATTTCATTGACCTCTACACAGATTTGTGACGCCTGAAAAATCATTGAGGATTTCGAATGCACACAATGTTTCTTCAAAAGTCTTGTTCCAGACCTCTGAAAGACTTCCCACCTTTCACATTTGTTCAATGATTTAAACAAGTCTTGAGTTTTGAGGATGTCACCTTCCTACTTCTCCTATCTAGCTAAATATAGCAGCTAAATACAGCTAGCTACTTTCATGAAAATATTAAATGAAAAATGGTCACAAAAATTGTGTCAACCGTGTTGTACAGTATGTGCATGTAAGTGGTTTTAAAGACACAACAATCTGCATGACGCTTCTTTTGTAGAAAAAATGATTAGCTAACATTAGCATTAGACATTAGCTTTTTAGTATAAACTAATCCATTGGTCATCAACCTTGTTTATAAAATCATTACATTATAGACTGTTCAGTGATCTCTTTGACCTAAAATTATAGCACACCTGATCGTTTCCATGTCTCACAAGGAAAATAATTAATATGGGTTGTTAGGTATTTTGTTAGAAACAGTTGTAACTATAACTTGGGATACAAAATAGCAGGTTATTGTTTTGCCACTAATGTGAGATTACGATCCAGTACATGTTTTATTCTATGTAAAATACATAGATCAGTGTAATAGTATAGAGTGTCTAATGTACATCTGACTTAAACAGTGCGCCTTGGAAGTCACTTTATCTTATGAGGACACAATATATAAGATGCAAATTGTAATCACTTAAACAACCAGCAGAGGATGATCACCTCAGGCCAGACTGACAGGTTGTTTATGAAAACCCCTCTTGGGTCTACTGAAAGCAATGAAAAGCAATAAAATCAACCAGTCTGGGACACGATAAGGACCAGATGGCCAGCTGCTGAATGCAAGCTGTCTTCACTTCTCTGTTGATTTATCCTTTCCGTCTGCACTTCGCTTGCTTTTTCACTTAGGGATGAAGAATCACTATTCCTACCTCAAAACTGACAGTCACCTCTGGGAAGCCATCATATAATTAATGACTTTGTAAAGCTACTGGAAGTTTGGAGACAGGTCAAATTTGGTGTTCACTCCAAATATGTTTACAAAATTCCTCAATGTCAGTGTTTGTTTGCAAGGAGGGGTTCGGTGACGAGCAAAAAACATGGACGTTAGCCATCCAAGGTCCAAAGCAGCAAAGTATCGTCTCTCTGGGGACAGAGGGTTGACAGTGATGAAGAATAGATGTTCCTCCAAGGAAAATATGGAAGGGCAGATTATGGAAACCGCCTGTCTCCTGATGATATGCTATGCCTATGCTCTTAAGACAGACGGATGTAGAGAAGTATCAGGTATGTGTCAAGCGACCTTGATACATTTTGACATCTCAGAAACAATATTTATGTTACATTTTAACAGTTACTGTGCACAATAATATAATACAAGAAGCCAATTAAGTGATATTCGTGTGTCAAGTAGGACTTTCGACAGTCAGGCCTAGGTGGATGAAATCAATCAACCAGAATCCAACTTTCATCCGGGTTTCAAAATGCTTACGACATATTTTTATAATAAATCCACATTGTTTATTCCTAGGTTTACATTTCTTGAAGCGTAAAAACATCATACTTTGAAAGCAGATATGGGCATCATGAGCTGTTGGCCCCTGGGAATTTCAGGTAAAACTCTACATTCATTTTCCTCTTTCCTTTCCTCACCTAAAATGTATCCTCCAAAGAAAAATGTCTTGCACTATAATTTCAAACTTGCTATAGGAATCGCTTACAAGTGATTAAAAATTAAAAGGAGTAGACTTGATGGCCCCACTGTGGATGCCCTTGACCCATGAAATTGAATGTGGTGTGGCTGTAAATTCACCAACAGTTGAGAACCTGTGGCTTTTTAACACCCATCACATTAGTGTGTGCCTGAAGCCCATAAAAAAAGAACTAAGTGGCTCTTCTGTGGTTGGCAGAAAAGTTGCAGAGTCACAGCATGGCACCACTACCAATTACCAGCTGAAAAACACAAACTCAGATGCAGCAAAGATTTTATAGCTGGTCCCATATGGACCATGGTATAGTTAAGAGTTTACAACGCTTGATTAACTCCTTCTGGCAACGTTTGGTGTGTATGGTGAGTATTGGGGTTTGTTGACAGATTAAAAGCCCTTTGTCTGCATCCATTCAAACAGTCTTTAATGGTATTTTCATCAGAGATCAGAGTTAGGGGGAGATAAAACAAATTAATGTGTGATGTAGTAAAGAAATTCATGACAAATTAATACGATAAATCAAAGGGTTTGTACTTTATTAAAACATTTCAGCTTAGTTTCGATATGTGAATTATTAGCATGAAGCGTCGATTAAACCGCTGTCACAGAGAGACGCTGTGATTCCCCTGTGCATAATGTGCGGTACACATTAGTATGGTAATGTTTTTGATGCAGCTATCATATTGTAAGCATTATCTGTTTCTACAGTGGCGACCCTGTTCGCTATCTCCCACTCCTGTGCAACTTCAATAAACTGGCTAGCACATGCTTCAGTTAAATGCTTCCCCCCGTTTTCACAAAACCTAAAGAAAACGAGTCGGATCATTTCTCATCGATCATGTCCCATTACACTGAGATAGGTGGTTCTAACTGATGTCCAGTGGTTTTAAGTCAATACATGTAGTTAGATTACGACTATACAGTATGAGTTTTAATCCTTTACGGGATCCTCTTAATTTTCCTTTAGCTGGAAAAAACATCTGCAGAAAGAACTCTCCGTTGCAGGTCTAGGAAGAGGATTGGGGCAGTTAAAGATGGTTTTGTGAAAAACTGACACTTTAGTTTAAGAATGATTTTAGTCTCTTCATGGACCATGCTGGCAATTTAAAAAAAGCTACATTAAGGAACAACTCGGTAAGTGATTTTTATTAACATGTTAAAGTGTTTTTAAACTGTAAACTATATTCTTTCATGGTTTGATTAATACCTTTACTCTCTATCTAGTTTCACATATCCAAACAGAAACAGGTGTTGTTTGTACCCAGGCTAGGCAAGATACTTTACGTGACTACTTCTCATAACAGTTCCAAAAATAGAGCGGGAAAGGGGTTAAATATAGTTCATGTCATTTTATTTTGGATTTGATGACTCTGTTAAAGTGCACTGTTACTTCTGGGTTGTGAGAGTGGTGTACAGTTGCCCTGATTGCTCAATACAACCTGAGAAGCAGTAGCTCTGCACATTCGGGCAGTAATAGGAGAACTGATAGCTATCTAGATGACGCTGTATGTGAAATTAGTATTTGTGTATCCAGGTTTTGAGACTCATCATTTAGCATCAATTTCAAAATTCATCCCTTTTCCCATTCATCAGGTTAGGTTCTTCATTAGCAAATACCTCAGTTTTGATGCAGAAAATGTCAAAAACAGTGAAACAGGTGGTTAAAGAGACAGCTGGCAATATGAACCATTGCTGACCTTTTAAATAGTGTTGTCACATGGTCAAAAGATGATCATCAGTTAGTCCTACGTAATTACTCTGATGTGCCCCTTGGGTGCCGAAGGCAGCATGTAAAGAGTAGACTCTGCTGCTGCACACATTTCTGGACACGAGCAACTGAGGAGCACGTATCCAAGAGTGAGAAGTATCAAACAAGAGCCCATGCAGGCAGGAGTGAGGGGAGAAGGGTGAAAGGAGGGACGGGGGTCCTCACTGGCATTTATCCCCTTCCCAGAGGTACTTTGTAGAGTGTTGGCTCTGAAGCAATGCTGAAGCCATCTGTGGGTTCTCTCAGCAGAGGCCACGTAAAACAAGACGTGTGCTGTGGTTTGACCTTTCACGGTCCTAACTATAATATTATCATAAGACGAGAGCTCTGATTGCACTCGTCCCTGATTCGGTGTCCATATGAAAAGGCGATGAGTGAAAACCTTGCGTGGCTATATGTTTTCCTGTTATCCAAATGTGGTAAAAGGACATAACCACATTTTCTCCAATTAAATCCTGTGTTTAGGTACCACCGCTTCTTGAGGTTTATAGAACATTTTTAACTAATCATATGCGTTTATAGCTTTGCCAGCCATCTCTTTTTTAAAGTTTTAAAGCAAAGTCTTTCCCCACAGGAAACATCACGCATTACTGAGCACCAGAATGATGCAGTAACAGACTAATGTCTTTAGGAAGTGTCACCACCACAAGTTAGCACAGTGTCAAGGGTTTTATAAACTTTGTGGTTGAAATTACAGTGCAAATCTCTAAAGCATTTGATACAGCTAGGGATAATATACAACTATCTGTCAATACTAACGGCCGAGCAGCTGGCACTCATTGAGGGAAAAGAATTATGGGTAGTAGCTGGCAGTGTACAGTGGCTCCGAGCTTGCCAATACCCATTCCAATGGTACCACAATGAGGCTCAGGGGCTGCAAGAGACCCTGGCTTCGGGACCAAAATCAAATTAGGGAGTCAGGTGTCACTCTGTGGGTGAAGACGCTGTTGTTAATCCAAGAAAATGCAAACTATGCAAGAAATCAATTTACAAAACCAAAACACAAATGTGTAATAGTTGGTACCCTTGCAAAGAGCAAATCTGTTTATGAACTCGATCAATGTCTACATTTTTTGTACATCCGGACTAATTTGTATTTAGTGGGGTTAAAATAGTATTTCTCTGAGCCATCTTCTGAAAAAGGTTATTGGATTTACTTTTGTTGCACAATTCAAGGAATACTTTAATGGTACATAAATTGACAATTGTTACCCTGCATGTGTTCCTTTGAATTCTTGTAGAACTTATTTATAAAAAAACCTTTGATGGATAGAAGAAAGTATTTCAAACTCTTCTGCACCTTTAAGTGTGACCAGACCAATGTCTTTTCTTTACAAATCTCTAGGGCAAGATTTACCAGTTATCTGATAGAAATCTATGAGAATCGGGCTGTTTCAACACAATCATACTATACATTCATATAGTGAATAACACACACCTGAATCTGGTCCTCAACTATTGGCGACTGATGTATTATTATACTTAAATGACAGACCTCTCTGTGTGTATATTTCTTTTTGATCACTTTAAAAAAGGTCACAATCTAAACTGTGATTATCTGTTCACCACAGAGCAATCATAACAGCTTGGCTCCAGCAGTTCTGTCAAATAAAGTTATTTATTGTGAAATGAAAGAACAAAATGTTAAAGAATACGGTCTTTTGTGTTCTGTTTGTAACAATGTTGGACATCATCTGAGATAGAAACATATCAAGTAGTTTACATTGAAGATAATCAGCTGCGTTAAAATGAGACAGCTGGATATTGCACTTCTGTGATTTTTTTTATTAAGATGTGTTCTTACAGCTCTAAAGGCTTCAGCAGAGCTTTAGCCTCCTGGTCAGTAGATGGGACATCAGATAGATGTTGGAGAAACGGTCGTCCATGGATGCAGCTCCGGCTGCTCTCTCCAAGCTGCTGATCCATCCTTACGAGAGTTTCCTCCACATCCTCCCTGGATAAATGTGTAGGTAACTGGCGGGCAAGTCGTACTGCTTCACCCTGTGAGTCACAATTTAGATATTTAATAACATAAACACCAGTAATTCCATTTGTTATTAATGTATAGCATCTCTTACTTGTAGGTAGTTTGTGACTTTAAGTGGCCGGCACTCTTGCACGGTCTTAGCCTTCTTGTGAAGAACTGCAGTCAGGATCTCCCTGAGGTCCTCCACACCGAGGAAAGGCACGCAGTCTGCCATTCCTGTCACTTCCAGATGTCTCTCGTCTGAGGTGAGGCCTGGCCAAAACAAGCAGAAAACAAGGATTAATATACTCCAGACACCACTACTATCTCCAGGAAAGAATAATAAATAAATATTGTTGTTTACGATGGGAGTGATGACCAAGTTAAACAAGCGAGGGGCCAAATGGAGTGTTAAATGACTAATAGAAGCCCCAGCAGACTGGAAGGAAGTTGTCTTGTAGGGTAGAAGAATGATAGCTTCTCATTTCATGAGGAAATACTGCAAATCATGAATGATTTATATTTCCGATACACGTCTTTGGATGCAAAATGAACTCGGAATGGCTTGAAAAAAAACCTGGAGAGGCAATTAAAATATTTCTCAAACATTTCTGTGCTGGTTGTGTTGCCTGTGCAGTCTGACACATTTGCCTTTTAAAATGTATGCAAAGAGTAACACTTTTACTTATTGGGAAAATAGCATGTTAAACGCAATACAAATATTTACAAATTGACAGTATCTGCAGGATCACATTATACACAATACAATATTACTGGATAATAAACAATATGACACATGTAATATAATCAAGAAATGGACAAGATATGCAGCAGAGATTGTGCTATGAAACCATCTTACATGTGCCGCTACCTTCACTCCCATGCACACCCACCGAGGCTGGCAGTGCCAAATGAAAATTCCTTGAATATCTCAAAGGGCAACCGTTCTCATCACCTGCACACTGGGGTACCGACCCACTGTGAGCGCACTCTGTCAGGCAGAGAGCCAATGTCAACTGAGGTGAACCGTTCCAGCAATACAAAATAACCAACACATGTCATAATTATACAAAAACAAGTTTAATTGGAGGTGTTCTGGTTTATTTGTCCGTTATATTTATCATTTATATTGACCTTACTTTTGACTTTGTTTAATACAGCCTATACACTGTTTTTTTCAGAGCAATCCGTGAATAAACATGAATAAATTGGATTTGGCTTTCATAAAGAGAATGATGACTTCTGAACAATTATTTGCATATGTTATACTTGCAGCAATTTTTTAACTGGTTGTTTAAATGTACCAGATTATTGGTAAGTATGACTGAATCTCTAAGTGTTATGTCCCTAAGATAAAAATACATGTGTGCGCATAAAGATTTTGTGGTCAATGTACATAAGGTTATGTATGGTTGTAATGTTTCAAAGTTATTATGACATTTGCCTTGATCTATTGTAAAGACAAGGTTTACATTGGTTGGTATTGTTCTTTCATGATTTACAACTTTGCTTATTCATCATTTGCTATTTTTCATGATGGACATTCTTTTTAAAAGGAATGGAAATGTTTTCCCAAGACTATCAGGAATAATTGCCTGTAATCCAGTTACCTGAAACTGTATGTTTGACTTTTCTAAGTGACTGGTGAACTATGACATTAAATGACGACAAATGGCTCCAACATTTGGTAAATAAAACTAGGCCATCCATGAGATCTTTAAACAGCGTGATTTATAAGAAAGGCTTGTTCTTATATTGATGGTGGGAAACGATTAATATTCAATCAAATAACACTGCTAATACAGCAGCATTTGGTCCACATTTATTTTCAATGTACCTGGAGTGAATTGGATTTTAAAGCCATTAGCCACAAGCCTGGGATCAGAGAAGAGGGCCCCTCCGTGTAGCTCAGGGCTTTGTTTCTCCATGTTGCACAAAGCCTCAGTATATTCAACGCCCCCGAGACTTCTATAAAGAGAGACATGGTGAGGTTTAACAAACACATACCTTAATAGAAAAAAATGTATCAGGATTTGTTTTTCTTAAAAATATTCTGAAACATACATGTATGTAAAGAAATTGGATGAGTTTGCAGTTTTCTAGACAAAACAACTCAGGCTTGACATTTTGCTGGTGAGAAGTGAGTGATACGTTACCCATCTGCTAACGGTATAGGGTTCTGCAGACTCACTGCTGGAAGTATATTATTCTCAAGGAGTCTCTTAAACAGCAAGCTTTCCTCCACCCGAAATGGGTTTAACAACATGAGCCTCTGACCACATAAAATGACCCAGGCGCTGTGAGAGGCCAGCCGGTTTACAAGACGGAGGCCCCGTGGCACTGTGCTGCTCTGGGATGAAAGGCGCTGGAGCTGCAGCCGAAGGGCAGCTATGCTGCAGGGGAGGGGCTGCGAGGACTTCAGTGCAGGGCTCCTCATCTTCTTTTGGGGCTGTACAGAGAAGAGCTCATCCAGCAGCTGCTGGTTGGACAGCGGGGCCTTGCGTTTGTGGCCCTGTGCATGGCCCCTTGGGCTGCTCACACTCGTCTCTCTGGGGCCTTCAGCAGAGGCCAACCTGGTCTTCTGGTCATGGTGCTCCAGGTGTTTTTTTGCCTTCTCCTCATACCTGCAGAGTTCAACCAAGTATTTTAGACTAAAACCTAGACCAGTGTCGAACCAATTTGGAATCTATCCCAATTTCCTTCCCAGCATGCACTGATTTGGAAATGTGTATAATAAAACATACCCAGGCTTCTAGGTAAAAGCTAAATAAAAGGAACTTCCCATTTCACACATGAAGTTCGGTTTGATCTTAACTACTCAATCTGCAAAAACAGTAAAATAATGTCTCCTGTGGCTCTTTTTTCCAAAGTTTGAGGAAAATACCCCTTAATGATGTCATCGGGGTTATCTTGGATTGGGCTTGAAAATACGTTTTTGACAAGAGCCAGCATTGGATCATTAAAATGCAGATACAGTAAAGTCCAATAATACAAAATCAGGATATCGCTTCTTCTTCATTTCCACTGATCTTGATTTGACCTTTATTTTGTAAGCTACCAACTTTATGGAAGTGCAACCACATAAACATAACTTGTAACAACTATTCTGTGTTCAAATCGGCAGGGGGAAACAGCTGTTAGCAGACGGTGGGCGGCAAAGTTCTGTAAACATTATTTGAAAAAGTAAATAATAAAGCTGACATTGTTAGAGGTTCCGTTGAGTTGCATTACGATACGTTCAAGCTCTATTAAAAATGAAAATTGGCAAATTATATTGCTGTAAAATGTTGTTTTTGTCAATACAATATATACATATTAGAAAGAGAATTTTGACCTGGTTCATAACACTAGTTCTAAACATCTTGTAATATATAATTAAACAAAACCAAAAATACAATCATTTATTCATTAACCATTTGAGTTTTGCAAAATGCCACTAGATGACAATAGCAAAGTCAATCATAACATTCCGAATCTTTCTGACTATACATACAATTTTGTTCCTGTTGATAAGTTATTATTACATTTATTTTCTACAGTTTAGCAAACCTGTTAAGGAGCCATCTGTTGATGTCTACAATTTATAAAGGAACATATTTATAAATATAATCTTTTACCTTGTTCTTAATAGAGAGCTTTCCTCAGCAAATCAGTATTCTGACTCATGTTTCCATGGATTTTCACATGTTCAGCATTAGAACTTACACTTCAGCACCCCATTATTCTAAGAACCTGTTTCGTGAACTCGTGCAAGTGTAATTCCTAGAAGTGGTCAGTGAAAGGAGCAAAGTCCTTGCCACATCTTATTTCATGTTTAAGACAGCCGTACGTCAAGCCAGGATTCTAAACAGATGTCTTTTTCCATACACTCTTCGATACCTTACATAAGGCCCCAACTAGTGCTGATGCACATTTTCCAACTTTGCAATTACTTTAAATTGGTATGCAGTAATCTAACATAATTAGGTTGAAGCGCGTTCAGCGCGATATAACGGTGTTGTTCCATGATGCAACTTACAGAGTAGCTGAGTGGATAGAGATCAGTAGGAAGCACAGTTTGTGCTTTCTTTTACTGACATGGCATCTGGACTGTATCAACAAATAACGATGACACTGTCAAGATTCACCTCTCTCCTATTACATTATAAGTATTGAGACAATCAATTGATTGAACCTTAAGCATGGAATGCGCGCTGTGCTATGCTATTTGACCTGCGAATGGCCAGTTTGTGAATGTTTTGTATACTTAACTGTCAGACTCCAGACGGAAGCAAACGCAGATCATGAGCCTTGATAATGACACTATACTTACACAAATACATATTTATCTGATCATCATGTTTTATTTTTTTGTTTGCTTATCAAACTCCATTCCCGTCATACCTTCATCATCGTAAATCACTTGACCCTGAGTGAGCAAGGGTCAAACACAAACACTTGTTACCTCCATCTGTTCTGTGCCTAATCTGTTCGTGACTAGCCAACTATGTGTCACTCCTCATACCACTTGTAAAGTAAGCATAGTTGAGCTTTGAAATACAAAATGAACTGGAACCTGGGAACAGGACATTTAGATTTTATACTAATGTTGTGCTTTTTAAATTAGAAATGAAATATCATATATAAAAAAGGGAATATTTAGTTTATATCAGCTAATGTCTCTTAAATCTAGTGTCTCTATGGATGTCTCTGTTCAGGGATCATTGTAGGTTTAGGAAACAAACACACATTCACTCGGTTTGATAATCTTATTCTTATGATTCTTAATACTTTGGAAATAGAAGACATTTCACGATTAGTGATATCTGCCATACTGCGGAAAATGTCATCTACCCTAGCCCCTATTAGATGCGGTTGTCTGGAAATAAAAAAATACAGCTCGTATCAACAACATTTCCAGACTGGGCTTTTACACATGCAAATGACAGGTCAGACTTTCCCCCCTTGCTCTGCCTTGCAAATAACAAGAAATGGAAACAACTGCTTGGAAAGGTGAAGGTCTGGAAACTCACTTCTTACGGTCTTCCTCCCTCAGATTTTTCCACCTCTCCTGAACTGTGACGCTGATATCCTGCAGGCTGGCTGTAGGTTTCTCCCTGAGGACGTCTGCCCTGGCCTCCTTCTCGAACAGGGCGGCGGGGGTCAGTGGTGCCCTCATGGCGCGGTTGCTGATCAGGTCGTAGGCCGTCAGAGCGGCCCGCTTCTCCGTTATGGCGTTGAGCATCTTTTTGTTTGGGCTGCCATGACTCTTGGCCTTATCTGAGTCTGAATGATTGTTCTTTAAAGGTTGGTGGATGCTGACGGGCTGCAGGGGTTCACCTGATACAGGGTCGATCAAAGCCGCCCCTCGGCTCCAGTCTTCGGCAGATATCTCGTCGTTTCTCGTGTCTGCACCTGACACAGCAAGGTCTTCAAGTCTCTCAGGGGACTTGCTTGTAGTCTGGGCTGTTTCATCATCATAGAGAGAAAAGCTGGAGTCGAACTTAGCTGGGAACTGGTTTACAATCCAGTCCTCGGCTATGGAGGATGAAGAGCTGCCGTTTGAGGTTGGGCGGTCCAGTGAAGCTTCAGTGCTCAACGGAACTGTTTCAATGTGTTTAGGTGCATCTTTGAGGTAGGTCTTCTGTAGCTTGGTGAGACTGTCATCCCTCTCTACACTCTGTTCATTGTCCGGTTGTAAAGCCTCAGTCTGCGAAGGACTGGACGGTGTGGAGGATGTGTGATAGGCGAGCTGCTTCGCTGTTGGGGCATCATTACACCGATAGCCATAGAGAGAAACTAGAAACACCTCCACTGCGGTCAGCACAGCCTCCTACATTTCAGATGGATCAGAGCGTAAAAAACTAATAAAATGGCACCAAAACATGTTCATCAAGGAACAAACATTTCTACGCAGATGGAACACCAACAGTCAAAAATAAGGTCAACATAATACATTCAGTCCGATGCGGAGAACATAAATAGCAACATTACGTGAGTCTGTTCTTTTTTACATGATAAAGACTGTATTTTAAATATAAGACTCTATGTTTAACATTTCTCCACCATGATAGCAAGCTAGAAAGCTTTTTCACTCGTAACGATATTCACGATTATTCCAATAATTTACCACATCTCATCTAATCTTATTGCAAGTGATTTTTACTGTTTACTATTCCTACTTTATCATGAGTGAATTGACCTCTGACCTAATTCTATCCAAACATACTGAAATCCATAGCTACCTTGTTATGAAGAAGAACCTGGGTCTTGTCCGGTGTCAGATTGACATCGACTGAGTTTGGTGGAACTGTAATCTTAAGCATGACAGTGGGATAACGGTTTCGCGCTGAGTCATCTGGATACTGAGCGGTGTAGTGTTGACGCAACAACTGACGATCCATCACACAATCCAACGAGGAGATGCAGAGGTTTTTTTAAATAAACATAAAAGAATGGTATTAGAAACAAAATAATATTCTTTGTATGGATTGTTTTGTATGGAGTTATCTAAAATGATTACCTTCATTATATCTTTGTGGTGGACAGGCCGGTTGTTGACATATATAAATGTTTTGTCCGGGTTAGAGGAGCTTGTAGAGGAGTAATCTGCTCCAGGCTTTGGAAAAAAGCCCTCTAAAACAATCTGGAAAAAAAAGAAAAAGGTTTATGATCAATCACAAAGTCGGTTTCATATACAAACTTTCCAGTAAGGAACCTTGACATTATTAAATAACTAACATTATAACTTTATCATCATTACATTTTCAATTAGAACGGCACGGTTGATCCATTCTGCTGACAGCACAGCTGCACAGCTGGGAAGGAAGCCATTAATTCTGCTTGTGCGCATGCAAGTCGGCACTCAGCAGCAAGAATGGCATACCAACATACACTGTCACGGCATCAAGAGGACGAGTAGTAAATCTAAAATCCCAGAGATGCTCACTACACTCATCCCATCAACTAATTTACATTTTTGTTGACATTGGGTTAAAATGTACCTATTTCTAAATGTCGGATCAAGAGGTTATTTCATATAATTGCCAGAAAAAGTTTTTTGAAAGAAAAATTCATGATCACTACTTTCATTAAACTACAGGGTTTTATTCAAATCTGGTGTTATTATGTGTTGCCTATAACAAATTGAAATGGTTTCCAAATAGAATCCTGATTAAACACTGAGATGTCTTAACTATAGTCAAAATAATTATTTCATTTTTGTTTTGCCTTATAAGTTTGAATTTTGTGTAAATGAGGAAGATAGTTAAACTGTGTATTTGTTTGATTGAAGTTGCCTGGTAATCCTTGAAAAAGAGATCTTTTGATCTCAAGGGGCTTTCACCTGGTTAAATAAAGGCTACAAACGATCCATATTTTGGGATATGATTTATACTATATGCTTCATAAACAGTCAAACCAGGACAAAAGTTGTGCAGTTGACAGAAGGACAATTCCAAGAGTAATATTAAACTTTTTCTCATAGTAAGCAGTTTGTAATTTCCTCTCAAGTGTATCAACTTTCAGGCAAGTCGTATATGATCACGTTTCACCTAGAATCCTGCCAGAGCCACTCTTCATGAGCTGAAATTGATTAACCGAATTACAACTGAACAATTGCACCTAAAACTGAATCATCATCATCCTGAATGTAAGCTAGTAAGAAATGATGGAAGGCTATTAATGCTCTACAGATTGCAAGCGGCATAGCTATGCCTTTTTTCCACATTGCCTAGGGCTCATTATTAGCAGCAACGCACGCCAATGAAGTTAATAAATGAACTGCTGTTTCAGGTCGGGGCACATGTGCTTCTCTCTATTTCTGCTCATTAGGGTCACTTTATGAGAGCACGAACGGCACCTCTGGCCCCAAAGGACCGTGGCTATGTGAAGTCATGCTGCCAAAAACGAGTGTCACATTTTGTTCTGCAGTAGAACGGCTCTTAAGATTCTCCTGGAGCGAGGCCCCGGTGAAATTGTCAACCTGGTTCCCTTGATCACTAAGCTTTGGTGTTGGGGACAAAGAGGACAAAAGTTCTCTTTCATTGCTACAGGGAGTAGGAGGAAGAGGTGAAAGGTCGTTCTCATAACTGGGCACAGAGGTGCAACAGCATAATAACAACAACAAAGAGAAAAATGAGAGAGAAACAGGGTGAAAAGGGCTGCTCCATATCTGTCAGTGTGGATTAGGTGGCAGCCTGGCAGCAGGTACGAGCCACATGACATCTACCGTGACCAAGCAGAAAGTTACTGCTCGACAATAATTTGATTATGACCAGCGCAGCAAAGCTTAGCTAACACAAATCTCTCACTTTTCATCAGAAAAGAACTCAAGAGAAAAGGGCAAGGGAACAGTTGGCCAGCCACCAACTGACCACATGTGCTGGCTGCAGACCAGGCGTTCATGATGAGCTCACGGTCAAGTATAACGTGCATGCACACATTTGCTCTGTGAAATGTATCAATCTTAACTAGACATTACATGTAATATTGACAGTTATATTAAGATCTTTATAAAGCAAAGACAATTTGTCAAAATGACTTCAGGAACATTCCTGAAATAAATAAAATCTGTCCCAATTGTTAAATTGATTTGAACCTGAAAAGGAGACTGACATAAAATTAAGATGGATTTGAAAAATTTGCTTTTTTAAGGGGGCAAGTTTGTGTATTATGATGAACTACCATAATTGCCACACAATGAAGGGCAAAGGGGCATGGGAGCCTCAGTGTGAGAGCAAAGAGTGCAAGTAGTGTAGTGGAGGTGTGTGGGGGGGGTAGCTTACGGCTTTGTGCCAAATCAAATCAAGTTTTATTTATATAGCACATTTTTAAAACGATTTTTGGTCGAGCCAAAGTGCTGTACATGCAATAAAAACACATTACTACAATAGCAAACAGAAGACAACAAATTACAACAGCAAAAAGAAAAATCACATCCAGGGAAATGTCAGGAGTCGTGCTCCGCTCTGACTAGAAGGCCAGAGAGAAGAAGTGAGTCTTAAGTGTAGATTTAAAAACCCCTAGGGTCTGGGCCGACCTCACATGGAGGGGCAGAGTGTTCCAGAGCCTAGGGCCAGCTGCTGCGAATGCTCGGTGCCCTCGGGTTTTGAGCCTGGTCTTGGGCACTATCAGCAGCAGCTGGTCAGCAGACCTTAAAGCTCTGGCTGGGGTGTAGCGATGGAGGAGTTCTGCTAAATAAGCCGGAGCCAGCCCATTTAGTGCTTTAAAAACAAATAAAAGGAGTTTAAAATCAATTCGGAACGGAATTGGAAGCCAGTGCAGTGAGGCCAAAATTGGGGTGATGTGGTCGGCTCAGCCGTGCAATGTGCCTGTGACGCTTATCTGTCAGAGTGCATTGCACTCCAAGTAGTCTCTTCACATTCACGCCACCCTTTTCTTATGAATAACAAAGGTGACTTTGACCATAAGACAGTCAGACAGGTTTAAGGAACATTTCACCTCCGAAATGATCATTTTTATATAAATTCCTCACTCTGTGTTCACTCTTACTCACTCTTAGATTATACTGCAAGATTTCTTTAAAAGTTTGAAAGCAGATATTTTGACATCGTTTTTTTTTTGTTCATCATGAGGGTGACTTCCTGATATATAAATGGTTATTTTGTGGGGGAAATATATATCAAACTGACTTATAAAAAATGTGAAATTATTTTTGTAGCTTATGTAAAAGTGCATCGCAGCCAAAGAAAACTTTAACAAAATGTATTCGCTATATTTCTCTCTGACCTCTGCATATTTGCCCTTAACTGACCTCTGGTTGCTCTTGGCGATGGTGGCAAGGGAGCAGTTGGCAACGGTGCTGGCCCCCAGTGTAGCAACGAGGGCACTTCTGTGATCGGCCACCTTTGCCTTCTGCCAAACCACCACCTGCAAACAATATGACACCAGTCAACAAAGTCAACATAAGTCCTCATCAGGCGGATCACACAGCATAAACACCCGTCAAGATAGTAACTGCAGCAGCACACATACCTGCAGAGCATACATTTTGTTTCAGTCATGAGCTTCAGCAAGAGACACACAAACACCAGCATGAACAGAAGCCTTATCAGAGCATGTCAAACATGTAGGGCAGGGAACATTAAAGACATGGTAAAGACAATGTTGTTCAAGTGAAAATGAATGGCTATAAACAAACATGAAATAAACCATGCTTTTATTTCATATCAACAAGAACTGTTGTATTATTTAAACTTTGAACACTATACAGCAGTATAAATATTGGTGTGAATACAAATATTAATATACAGAAGTGTTAAACATTACAACTGTGCCCTCTGCTTTTGTTCGGGGCAAATGAAGGTTTTTACTTATTTATTTCATTTTATGTGTTTAATATATGTTTACATTTATTTTTTCGTACCCCATGTTAAATCACTCGTCATAAACCACTTGTATACAGCTGCATTTAATTCCGCTGATTTTGTATTTCTTTTTTTTACTTTTATGACTGTTGGTTTGAATTCATTTTATTGTTTTTATATAAATATTTGACATTGCACCTGTAGTTCTCGATTTGCTTCCTGACACTTTGTATCTTTTCCCATCTTTGCTCTGTTTTATGCATATACAACACTTTGTAACTCTTTTACTGAAAATACATTTTAGAAATAAAGTTATTATTTAAGGTCATAATTATTTTCCTAAGCATTACCGAGAATATTGACCCCCAGGAGTTAGCTTCTGTCCACCATTGAATATATTTCGCGGGTGTTGATTTCTAAAAGCATGCACTCTGTTGCAGGGCATGTCTCGGCTGTTAAATACGCAATTTAGCGCATGTAAATGGATCACTCCTGTAAACGGTTTTTCAAGAAGCTGTGAAACACGACACAGTACAAATAGCAGAGTTGGAGATAAGGGATAGGGGCAACAGAGTGCTGATTGCACAAAAAAGGTTCACTAGCTTCTTCTAAGTCTGATCACATCCAACCTGATTTCTATGAAAGTTATAAGGTGGTCGTTTGGCCCCTGTGTGACCCACACCACACCACTCATGTGGCTGCAGCTGAAACCGAATCTGGGGTTAAGTGTGCAGCTGTGTTCAGCAACTTACTCAGGCGTCATAATCAGAGTTAACAGTCAGTAATGTTTGTGTTCGGAACACCTGACAGTTACGCTTATTTGCGGTGGGAAAGAGCATAAGGGATGGAAATGTGTAATTCCTAAATAGTTCCACAGCTAATTAATCTTATTGTGAAAAGTCTGCAACCCAGGGCGAAGGTGATTAAAAGTAACCAAACAAAACTGGCCTAAAATCATGCAACCTAAATATACTTCCAATGATAAATAATGACTGGTGTTTAGGTTGATGATAAATGCTGTCAATACAAATATACATTGTGGAATATAATGCATTGCTTTGGTATGTGTGTTAGTTATTGTGAACTACGTCACCCAATGATCAACTTGTTTATTGGCTTTCCATTCACTAAAGGGCATAAACAGTCCTTAAAGCTACACTTCCTATGTTGCAATTTAGAATCACTTTACGTCAGAGAGTTTTTTATGAAGGAAAAATCGTCACTGTTCCCTGTGGAGTCAAACTGAGTGGTTGGAAAGATTCATACATGTCATCATTATACTAGAAGTAAACATTAGAGCTGCAACCTTAGTTTACTAATGGTCAGTTGACACAATATTAATTGGCAACTCATTTGATAAACGATTGATTGTGAATAAAATTGTTCATGCCCGAATCTTAAGAAATACTGTTATTAGCATCTAGAATGTCCGTGCACATCCTTTCCCAAAATATTTCACATTATCAAATAAGTGAAGTTTTCACCGGGAAACATCGTATGACAAAATGGCATCATCAAGTATTTTTGTCCCCCCCAACCCATGTGTCTTGTTTTTAATGATTATTTTCATTGATTGATTTACCACATTAAAAACAAAAACAAATGTCAATGTTTCTAATGCAGCGCAAATGCAGATAATTTCATGTAAGTTATTTCTCTTAATGTATTATGTTGTAAACATCTTTTTGACTTCTTTCGAATGTTTAGTATAAATATAATTTATTATTATTATAAGAAGTGGTAGCAGTACAGTTAAAGTGTAAAGGACTCCTTGGATTCAAAACTTATTTTTTTCCTCTAATATGAATTACACTTATAAAGTATGGCATTTTACATGTGCTTGTACACATTGGCATTGTCTCAATTAAGACCACACATACATCACTGTGCCATAAATATATGGCATATGAATAAAAACTGAGGGAGATTTTGAGCCAGTGATGTGGGAACAGTCATTGGAAGACTGATGAGGACACCTTGTGGTTGCTGTGCGTTAAGGACAACACACAGTATGAGAAGTGATTAAAATTTATTTTATGTGTTCTTTTAACTAATTTTCCAAGGCCCCAGCCACACGAGGACGATAACGGTCATATCCGCTACAGTTCTCTATCATATAGACCAGGGGTGCCCAACCAGTCGATCGCGATCGCCCAGTCGATCGCGAGATGTGTCTAAAAATAGAACAACAATATTCTGTTTTATCGTTAATGTCCTATAACATAATCTTCCTGTGCCAGAATAATGCACTTGAACGCATCAAAGCTTTGTGATTGGCGTGATCCCATGTGTCGGGGCGTGGCTGGTGGGCAGTGGGCACTAGTTTGCTGACGTTGTCCGTGGCAAATTGTGACAGTCCGCACACACACAAGACCACAATTATGGCAGAAGCATAAAAGCCCAAAATATATAATTTTCACTCCGAGTGGGAGGATGATTATTTTTTTATCTATTCCAATTCAAAGTCCATCTGTCTCATCTGCAATGAGAGCGTGGTATTATCGAAGAAGGGTAATTTAGGAGCGGCATTTCAAAACAGTGCACACACGCTACGAGACGGAATTCCCTCCTAATTCTGCCCTACGCTCCCAAAAGGTGAGGGACCTGAAAGGACAGCTAAATGCACAGCAGTCAATTTCCACCAGGCCCAACAACAAGAGCAAGGCTGCTACCATAGCATCTTATCGTGTCAGTCATGTTCTTGCGAAACACATGAATGCTTTCAAAGACGGCAAAGTTCTGAAAGAAGCATTCCTGGAGGCTGCCGACACGCTTTTTGGGGACAGTAAAAATAACTAGCATTTCAACAGGTTTTTGATATAATAAAAACTCAAGTTAGATACCGTTATTAATCAGCTGTAAGTTTTAGTTTGTTTGAACTTATTCATTATAATTATTGTACAAAATGGTATAAGAATGCAAACATTAAGATCTGTTCTGTTTAAATTGATTATAGTCTATTATCAATTCAGGTTAAGAAACTAGTGTTGCTTGCATCCTATTTTAAAAAGGCATTTCTTTTTATACTCTACTAAAATGCAACAAAAAAAGGGTTTGATTCTATAAATGTTGTCTTTTTTATTGCACTTTGGCAGCAGATTCCTGTGTAGCTTCAGATCTGAGTTGTCTTATTAGGAAGCCTAATTTATACTTTTGTAGCAACACTATTTTTATATAATGGCAAAGAAAGGGTTCAGTGTCTTTTCTTTTTTTCCTGTGTCATATGTGGCAGCACTGTTCAATGTTTCTTGAAAACATTACCCACTGTAGTATGTGACGTGTGAATAAACTCCAACTCTGTATCAACAACACTGTTGTGTAACTTTAGTTAAATACTTGTATGTGTGTAGATTAGAAAGAGGTAAGATAAAGGATCTGCAGTATTTTATGAAGTATTAATCGTACAAAGGTCAGTTTTATACAAGTAGAAGTGTGTATTTACCTGGCGTAGGCTGTCAGTAATGGCTACGCCTCTCTATTTGGACTGGTAGATCTCAGCAGACTGGCAACTTTAAAAGTAGCTCTCGGTTCAAAAAAGGTTGGGCACCCCTGATATAGACGGTTCGGCCACACGAGGCCGACATGGAAACGCATAAAACGATAACGATAACCCAAGGTGGGTAGATCTGCGAACGAAACGCTCTGGGGGGGCAAACGGCTCCGTGTTTACGCCTATACATCATTTCCTGATAACGTTGAAGCAATAGCCCCGCCTCTCCTACCTCTCCTGCTCATAGATCAGCTGCTGGGCTGTCAGAAGAGGGGGAGGAAAAAAGAGGCTCCGTTTTTCTATTCTTATATTATTATATAGAGTCGTTATCAATTTGTTTTAAAGCTTAATAAATAACAAAGAAGACCTCTGACCGGCACTTTTCTAATTTTGTCCGGAAGATTTAAACTTTAACGGACATGTTGACCGGCGAAAAAAAATCTAACTGAAACCAGAGTTCCCGTTAGCCGGTAATTACCGGACTATGACCGGTGAAATATGCTGAAGACCGGCAAATCTAAATCTCTCCGGTCAAAATAATTTTCCCTTAGCGCAATACCGCATCAGTTGCGCCACTTATGTGACAGACAAGAATAGTATGTGACAGACAAAAGAGTATGTGACAGACAAGAATAGTCAATTCTAATGTCTAACACTTAATGTGGAGAAAGAGATGTCCTGTATGGGTTGATTGTGCGTTGATCTGTTGGTAATGCCTCGGGGTTCCGGTGGGCATGTAAACAAATGCATAATGCTGCGCTATACTTTGCGGCCTCACCCGGTTGCATAGCGACGCTTATTGTTTAGGTGTCTTTTAATAAGCAGGTAGTCATATCATTAGCTAGAACTAGCTAGATCTGATCGATATGGACATAAACGCGAGCGAAGTCTAATCTGACGGGAGAGAGAGATCAGCTGCTGCTGACGAGTCGACACGCAGCTCTGCATGATCACCTGCAGCGGTGAGCGGAACAAAACACACACTTCAGGTTAGAATATCACACGTAGCTATTTTAATTACCTCTCAAACTACCTAAACTAGTTATAGATACGTTTAGTTTTACTGTCGGGTCACTCATTACTGGATCCGCGAGCTGCATGATACTGGCGGGCTGTCAGGAGAAGGGGAGAGCGCTCCGTTTATTATTCCCGTGTTATTGTAAATTACTGTAAACGTTTGAATAGTTTATTAATCTACTATAATTAGTTTGTTTAATATCGAATCATATCAATTTGTTTTAAAGCTCAATAAATAACAAAGAAGACCTTTGACCGGCACTTTTCTAATTTTGTCCGGAAGATTTAAACTTTAACGGACATTTTGACCGGCAAATAATTATTCTAACGGGAACTCTGACTAAAACTCTGCTGCACGGTCCCCTCGTCCCTTGGAAGAGGCGGAGAGGTGGGCGTTTTTCATCTGCTGGTGGACTACCGGAGAGATTTACAGCAGGAGCAAACGCTTGCCTCGGGGAGGGAGAAAAAGAGCCAGAGCGTCCACAGCGGAGAATAAACAGAAGGGCAACCATGGCAACCATGCGCGAAGTCTTCTTCGCTGCTTTTGTGGCAGGAGTACAGCGCCACTTACAGGCCGGGCATATGTACTACAGCGTCTCCAGCGCTTTCGAGCGGTCTCGTGTGAACGGACACGTTTCTGGTGCCTATTGCGTGTGGACAGAAGACTTTTTTGATATCGATTTCGGTCCGTTTGCGCTATCGTCCTCGTGTGGCTCCAGCCCAAGTGTAATACCCTTAACTGTACGGACTTGAAAGGCGACTATAGGGAATGGAGACTGTAGTCGGGAAAATCTCAACACTTACAGTAAACAGTCAGAAGACAGTTGACATCCAACACATTCAGCGTCTCTTGCTGATCTTGTTTACATCTTCCTTGTCTACATATTAGCATAAAATAATAAAATGTTATCCCATGGTCCTTTTTTGTTTTGATCGTTGGTCATAGGACTGGCTGTTGAAGCCAGCAACATAACAGTGCATACAGACCTTGTTTAAATAGTTTAAAGTGAAAATGGATAACTAATGTGGCAGGTTTTTACAGTGGATAAGATGCACTGCAACGTCCACAGAAACTCCTCACACCACTCCTGATGTATTATCCCCTCTTGCTGTCCATGATCTCTACGCTCAGATTAATGACAAAGATACCAGTGTAGCTCTAAGTAGGACACCGCAGTGTATTTCATATATTTTAAGGAAATGATGATTGCCTGTAATGCACAGACAGCTAAATTGTGATCAATGCTGTGGCTTGTTTTTTTTTGTTTGAAACTAGGACAAATAGATATGTTTTTTGATTCAAAATTAAATCTTTATTGTAACTTATATGTACGTTTTTTTCCACAGTAAAAACTATTTTGTTACTACATAAAACCAAGCTGACCAAAACTGCCTTTATCCCTGATGTACCGAACTACAAACCTTTAAAGTTCACCTTTCAAATCCTCAGTGTTTTATACTCATTTTTTTAAAGGCACATCACTTTGACAAATGAAAAATATAATGTATTATAAGTAATTTTAACTTTGCCTAAATGTAAAATGTCACCAGTAACCATTGTTAATTGTATATATAATGCATTGTGCTAAACGAAAGCTGCCATTTACATTTGGCATTAAATTTAGCCTACTCACAACTCAAATTTGTTGAAAAAACGTTACCTATTTATATCTGCAAATTTAGGAGGAGCTACTGACCTTATTGTGAATGAGTGTGAGCCTTAATTCAGGTTTTATAATGGCATAGGCCAGCAGCAGGTCCTGCACCTTCTTCAGTTCTTCCTTACACTTCTTGGTCGTGGAATAGTACTGTCGTCTCACTGGAAGATTTTTGAAAAGCTTCAGGACACTCACTGTTGTTCCTGCAAAACACAAAGAGCAGAGGTGTGCAACAGATTGTAAGATAAGAGGGTTTTTAAGCATCAAGGCTAAATGACTCAAATAGACTACAGTGTTTTTTTATATATATATATATAACCACATTGCCCCCCCAAAGCTGTAAACCTAGGGGAAACACTGGACTAACTGATTAGTGTTCAAGGTAGGGATGGGAACGATTAATCGAATATTCGAAATTATTCAGGTATTCGAATATGAGTTATGAATATTTTTATTGTAATTCATTTTTTGGGAGGGGTGCCTAAGTTGATTACATATTATCAAATGGAATAATTCAATGTATACGACAGTGCCATAGCTACGTGTGTTAGGTCTAAAGGTGTGTTTTGCTCCGCTCACCGGTCCCTCACAGCGGGCAGAGCTGCAGGTGCTGATCTCTCTCTCTCTCTCTCGCGCGTCTGGTTATACTTCACTCGCGTTTATGTCCAAATCCATCAGATCTAGCTAGTTCTAGCTAATGATATGGCTGCTGCCCCTCCCTACACGCAGATCACGCAGACTTAAACCTCATCTTATGCCCAAATTCCAGCTGAGAGGGTCTTCTCTACAGCTGGCCTGATTGTGAATCGCCACCGCACCCGCCTCTCCCCTGAGCATGTAGACATGCTCATATTCTTAAACAAGAATGAGTATTGAATAGCTGCATTCTGTGCATAGGCCCTGTTATAGGTTGTTGATCTCTGTTGTAATAGGGTTACGTTACCCTAACCCGTTATGTTGTTCGTGTATGATCCCTCTTTCATTTAAAAACCAAGTTATGTTTTAAGCATGAAAGCTGTAGGCCTATAGCTGTCAACTGTTCAAACTGTGATCACCAGCTCAATACATTTGACAAATTCGACTTGGTTTCTATACTTATTTGAACATGTATTTATTTTTTATTTTTTTTATAGGATATGTACATTTCGGTTAATCGGTTAAAGGTAGGGTAGGTAAGAATGGAGAAACCAGCTCGAGTGCGCTAGAATTTGAAAATACACAACCGGAAAAAATCTGCCACTTCCTTACAGAGCCCCTCCTCCAACACACACGAACGTGCACATGACCAATGAGGGCACGAGATAAGTTTGTGCACGAGATGGGAGGCTGACAGGCAGGTAGGCCATCCAGTTATTTTAGCCGGGCCGGCTCAGATGATTGGTCGTGCTTTTTACAGCGCCACGGCTTCCACAGATGACATTTTTGTACGTATTTATTGTCAAAGCATTTAATGTATTCATTGCTATCGGGATGTTAAGAGCATTCCATGGAATATAACAAAAAGTGTTTCTGAAGTAAATTAACCGTTTTTTTGAGGGTCGAATATTCGAATATACATTTGCTTTCAAATTCCCATCCCTAGTTCAAGGTGTGTGTTTTTCTGTAATAATATTACCTCTATCATCAATCATTTTAAGTTATCCCTTGATGGATAGTTTGGATGTTTTAAAGTGAGGAGGTATGAGGTCAGTGTTTTACCCACAGTAGATATAAGGAGAAGCCAGCAGCAAATCCTATTTAACCACCCAAAAGAAAATCAATATCCCACAGCAAGGTAAAGCCCCAACTATAGTGTATGCTTTAACTTACAAAAACGTATCATTCACAGCAAGTCAAAGCAAGTCAAAGCTGTGTCAAGCTGCATTGGTTTCTTTAAATAACAAAGACTGATTGCAATGAATGTAGTTGATATAACAATTGAATCTTATACTTATTTGACTCTGTTATCATGTGATCATTTGCCACTCCTCACAGCAGAATAGAGTAGATACTGAAATTAGCAGCCCTATGTACTCCATCCAGAATAATTTCTGAATTAAGAATCCATATTGAAGCTAAATTGAAATGAATAGTAGATCCAGAAAGATTCAAACCCAGAGTGACTCCAACTTCAGTGACCCACTCTACTATTATTGTATAAAGCTGTCTTTGATTTTGGCTGCTCACTAAAGACGGATTGAATTATTTGTGTCTTGCCTTGACCCAAGTGAGACGGCTTCTGAGAAACAATCTGTCCTGTGAAGTTCAGCGTGTACTGGGTGCTGATGTCATCCTCCTCTGTCTTTGTGATGACAGCCACCTGAAAGGAGAAGAGTACAATAAAACATCAGGCTGCCAACCATCACACTTTATATGCTGTAATAAACCAGGATGTATATTTAATTCCTAATAAAACTGATATGCTTAACAACCACCTTAAATTTATAATATTATAATTGACACAAAAGTGAGAATTGTGTTCAATTATTGTATGTATATGTAAAACTTGTACACATTTTAGAGCAATATGTATCACACATGCACGCACGCATGCAAGCACGCACCACTATGACAACACTGTTGTGCAATAATCTTTGCTTATGTTCAATATATATTATTCTTGGCTGCTACTTCATTACTTCAAGCTGTAACAAAACTGTTGTAAAATAACACATTCATACAATATATTAAAAAGGCTCTATCAGGCTTTTTGGGGTTTTCCCTTTCCTGTAGCACAGAGCCAGCCAGCTAACCAATCAGAGACTGGGCTCTGGTTTCAGACAGAGGCTAAAAAGACAGGCAGTATTTTGTCGAGACACAAAATACAAATATGAACCTGTGAATGAGCATAGCCCCTTTAATGTCACTCATGGCTGCTACTTTACTTCTTTTATACATTAACTTACTGCTTTTTGTTTATATTTTTTACCATGGGTGTGTACTTATTTGATTTATATTCATTTTATGAGCTTGCCTCTTTTTTAATATGCTAGTCTCATTTTATTTGGACTTTTATATGCATTGTCCCCTTGGTTGTAACTATGTAAATGTGCTGTGCGACAAATAAACAATTTCCGATTCTAATAACACGGTCCCATTTGCCTATTCTGATCTGACTGTAATATAATACAGACATGTTGGTGAATAGTTGTCACCTCGGCCACAGCACAGATGGAGCCCAGTGCCTCTCCTCTGAAGCCGTATGTCTCCAGTCGCTCCAGGTCTTCGTGGCAAAAGATCTTTGAAGTAAAATGTGTCAGAGCCATCACAGGAGTGTCTTCAGCTTTGATTCCATGGCCGTTATCACGCACTTCTATCCGGTCCAATCCGTAGTTCTCCTGCAATGTGAAATCCAATAAAAAATGTAATCTGCCTTAGCAAATGGAAGGGAAATCAAAATCAGTGTTGTGAGTTCTGAAGACTTAAAGAACACGTTTACCTGCAGGAAAAAAACCCTATTCTCAAATTAATCTTTAAAATAGGCAATAAAACGCCAATTCACTCTTCAATCATATTTTCAAAATGAATTTCTACTGTACCAGTTTAATGTCAAGGCTTGTAGCTCCAGCATCCAGGGAATTTTCCATCAATTCTTTCACAACATTCAGCACAGAGGTGATGACCTGTGAGCTGGACAGCAGCCGCACAGTATCTGGAGGCAGCTGCTTCATGATTTTAGGAACCTGTTGAAGAAAAGTCCTGTTTCAGTGTGGTTCTTCAGCGTGCAATTGAGTCGTAACCATGGTCGCAACATCAGCTAGACATTGGGGTGTTGGAGAGAAACCTTCAAACATGTTCAGGATTTGCATGAGATGTGTGGCTCCACACACACAGTACAAAACACCTCTGCTGGCTAGTATTTCAAAGTAGAAATGATACCATAGAGTTAAAATAATTAACTAACATTAAAATACAGGCATTGGCATTATTGCAAGACTGTGATGTTGACAACAATTACAAAAATGACAATGATAGAAAACAGACTGAAAAACTTGCACTGCTTTCTTGCACAATGTTATGTCTTTTTATGTGTATGTCTTAAATATATTGTATGTTGCACTGTTTGAGGAGCCTGAGACTTAAGATCTTCAAATAACTTTGCTGTAGCTGTTGTGCATAATACAATAAAGCCTTTTAATCTTGAATTATGTGAGACAAACAAAATGTGCCTCATTGTCCATTTGTATTAATTAGCAAGCTTGATATTGATATATTCTAACATAGTCTTGATATCTAATGGCTATTTGTTTAAGATCATGTAAATTATATTCCTTTTTTTAAAACAAATGAGTGCCTCGAGTTACTAAGACCTCTGAAATGACAGGCCACTGACACAAGACAATCAAGTTACTTGTATTGTCTTGAAGTGAAAATGTATTGCGTTACAGATTATTGATTACCCATTTCCAATTGCAATTAGTACTGTTAATGTTGTATTAACGTCATGACAGCAGAATGTCACCTGAAATAACGTTACCTGATAGTGGCAGTCAGTGCCAATGTCAGTTCAATCAAGTTATCTTCTTTCGGCCATGACACAATTTGGTCGGAAGAAATGTAATAATAAAGAGAAATGTAATTAAAATAATTGAATTGCGTTTAAAGTAACATTAGGTTACATTTACTTAGGTTAACCTAAGCTAATTTAACGGCTCGCGACTTACTTGAGTAGACTCGTTAGCTTAAAGATAACAACCTTATCTCGTGCCAACTTACGTGGCGACTTCACACAATTAAAACCTTAATTTAACATATTAAATAGCAAGGCAATGCAGTTTCCATAAAGACTTACTGAAGAGTTATTCTGACTGCAGCCCCTGTTGAATCTTTCATAAACAACAGACACGAGCTACACGACGGAAATGACTTGATTCCCGCCTCCTTAACTACACGCTCATTTGGTAGAAGTGACACGAGGGCGGGTTAGTAAAATGGGACATCTCTGCCCTGAGTTAAAGCTTACAGGTACAGACTTTAGTATGGGCTTTTTGTAAGATTGCCTTTCAAAAATCAAACACAACCAGGCTTTAACCCTTATTTTCAACACATACAATATAAACCTTAATATAACAATTTGGTTCGTTTAACTGGTTGGGGCATAGGTGTATAAAGTTAGGGGGCGGGACACAGCCTGAGAAGTTACCCCCGCGAATCATCAACACCGCAACTACTTCCGCTCAGGTCAGTGTACGACGTGCCGTCTGCGCTGGTGAACTGCACACATCAACAAGGAGATAAACCATTTCTCTCCATAGCAGCTTGTTTCTATAAATACCTCTACTGCTCGCTACTACCTGTAAGTTTGCAACACTGGCTGTGTGAGTGTTCAATGTTATACTTTCAACCACATAACGTGTCTTAATGCTTCTTCTTTACGTAATGAGGCTAAACAACTTGGTTTAGATTAGTAGTGGTTTGGTCTGGGCTATGTACTGGAGACGATTGAAGGCAGTCCAAGGCAGGGGACGTCTCGTGTTTACATGTCTACCTGACAGGGCAAGATAGCCATTCAAACAAAGATAACATTCAGTTCACAGTCAAGAAGAAGTTTAATCACTTTGTTCACTCAGCTAATGGTTCAGCTATTGCTACAAAATGCGAATAGACTAAATCAGTGACAGTGGTTTAGTACCAAAGTATTATTTCTATGCAACTTTAGACATATATCCTCTAATGAGGCTTTTCTTTTGTCTGAATTTCTGTCGTTGCCGATACTTATTTTAAAGTAATTTGTCTAATCATCGGTTATGTTATGAGATCATACATATCTACTAATTTATGTATCGACTTGGATCTCAGCTGGCTGATATGAGCTCTAGTATCCCAAATAAGGCAGATAGCTTCATGTAATACTAGGTGAATGTGACTAAATGTTATTTAGTCACAGTAGAACATAGTGTAATCCGGCTGGTAACATGATGACATCGACAGCTGGATGTTTGCATGCATCAGGCCTCATTAGGAATATGGACGAAAGTCATCATTGCCTTTGAAGACTTGAACTTAAGTCGACCCGTTATCTGTACTCCAGTCTGCAGCTGAAAGTGTGCCAGAGGGTAAAGTTCATGCAGATTGCAATGCGTGTGTTTTTTGTTATCACATTTGGACTTGCAGGGAATGCATAGCGCTACACTTGCTTTTTGGTAAAATAATTTGCTTCTTCAGACAAAGGTATGGCATATAGAAAATTGTGAATATTACATTTCTATTTTTCCTGCAGGAAGTGTCTATTATCACGTTTATTATAGAGCTCCTTAAATGTTTCAGGATTGTGGTATTTGGAGCTTGTATAACAGTTACAGTGCTTATTGTGTCAAACTCTGATTAATGAATATTACCTCAAACATTTATCTGACATTTTAAACCTTTTAGAACTTTATAAAGACCAGCAAATTAACACATTTATTTTGGGTTAAAAACATTTTCACCCCATTTATTAGCTTGACAGACATTCCCAAAATATTACTTTTTATTATGAGGAACTTCGTGCAATAGGTGACGGGGAAGAAAAGACCAATACTTATGTGGCACAGAAGAGTACACTGATTTGTGAATATCTCTGTTTTCTGTTCCCAGAGCAGGATGAATGTGGGTGTGGCACACAGTGAGGTGAACCCGAACACTCGGGTCATGAACAGTCGAGGGATCTGGCTGACCTATGCTCTCGGGGTTGGAATACTTCACATTGTGCTCTTGAGCATTCCTTTCTTTAGTGTGCCGGTGGTGTGGACCCTTACGAATGTCATACACAACTTTGTAAGTCACAGTCTCACACTTTCATTGCGGCTTAGCACGCTAAAATACTACACTAGCTAATCAGGTCATTTAGAAATTGCTTTATCAATGCATCAAATGTTATTTATATAGCCCACTATTACACATTACACATGTCTCAGAGGGCTTTACAGTGTACAGCATATGACACCCTCTATCCTTAGACCCTAACAGGGTGCGAGGAAAAACTTTAACTTAAAATGAACAGGGAAGATACGTAATAAACCTTAGGGAGAGCTACATAGCAGGGATCCCTCTCTGAGGATGGACAGAATGCAATATATGTCTTTTGTATGGATTAGAAAAAGATAATAAAACTACAACATAGTAATAGACTATCCAAATTACAGAAATTATAATATATATAAAAATCCGGATTCAGCTTCGGATTACACGTGTTTCTCTAAATTAATGAGCAAAACAGAATAGCTTTTCTCAGAATAAATATAACTGCAACTAGAGATATTTTCAGTATCAATTCATCTACTGATTATTTTCTTGATAAGTATAGTACATAACAACAAAAAAATGGGGAAAAAAAGTCAGAGCTGAGTCTTGTTTTGTCCTCCCAAAATCATATTAAGAATCAGAAACAGGTTTATTGCCAAGTAGGTAACACATACGAGGAATTTGCCATGGTGTATTTGGTGCCTACATAAACATACTTCAGGAAGATAAATTGTAAGACAAGGACCGTGAAATAAAACAGGATAAAAAACGACTGCCAGTGTTATGATGAACAACACAGTGTTTGCATAGTGTGCATTAATGTAATATTCCGTTTACCATGATAATTAAGGGATATTTTAGATAACATTTTGAATAAAATAAAATTCAGTTGTAGCCTCAGAAGCCGAATGAATCTTGCATGCATGCTCAGCACACAGCCTGGTGTGTGTTACCTTCTGCCTATGCTTGTGTGTGCTTGTTGAGATATGCTCTATTTTTGGGGAGGCTGTCCTTGTGACCTATTATGATAATTTCCCCACTCCACATCAAGAAAGAAAAATGACCATTCATTGTTACATGGCTGGCTTAAAAATAAGAAACAAAGTCCATGTGTGTGTGTGACATCATCAAGTAGTGCAAGCTGCAGGCAGTTTACAGGGATTGTGTATCAGCAGCCGGTACATGAGGCTATTAACAGTAGCTGCTAAGGTCAACTAAGGCTTATTGTTTGTCACACACTACAGCTGCAGTGGGCCGATTAAGACAGCATTTTAGTTGTATTACTGTGTAATGCACGTTTTCTATTTCCAACTGCATTCTTTCGTTTTTTTACCTAGGGGCATCCGATTGGAAAGTGTCATTCCCAAAGAATTTAGCCATAAATCTTCGTTTTTTCCTGTGTTTTGAACATGTATTCTCAGACGCCCAAGCCTCAGGCAGGAGCTGGTATGTTTCTGTTGGGAGTCTTTGTGCAGCTCACTCTCAACACTCCTGCAGCAACCAAGTTATTGTTTTTATCCAAGCTAGTTTGTCAGATAAGTAAGCTGCCCTTCTTGGCCAGGTCACTCTTGGAAAAGAGATTTTAATCTCAATGAGTCTTTTACCTGGTTAAATAAAGGATATATATATATATATAAGTTGGCGTGAATTTGTTTTTGTTGAGTTTTGAGAATCTGCAACTAGAGATTTTTGTCACCATCGATCAATTTGCTGATAATTCATTCATTCAGTAATCGGTGATGTAGAATTCTCTATATGGCCCTTTAGTTTTAGTTCTAGTCATCTAAGCTATTGCCTCTCCTCTCACTCCTCTGTCTCATGCAGGCATTGGAGCCCCACAGCTGTGTCTTGGTATGACCCAGAGAGTCGATTTGGCTTGACCAAAACATTCATAAAACAAGCTCTTCATCAGATAATAACAGGACCAAGCTGACACAGTGTCAGAGAGCAGAAAGCAATAACTCCCTTCTAGGAACAGAGCTAGCTTTGACTGGTTATCAAATGTGAAGACAACTTCATCAGCTGTTCACTTCGTGGCTGCAGCAAATGTCTTTGTCAATTCTCCGGCCATAACTTCCAATAAACGTTCATCCGTTCCAGCTCTCCAGTGTTCTCCTTGTGTCCGAGTCCTTGATCCAAAAGTTTCATTACAATTGCTACTTAATCATTTGGTGTATAACAAAAAAAAAACTGGAAAAATGACCTACACAGTTTCTCAAAGTCCAAGGGAATGTATTTAAATTTCTTGTGTCGTGAGTCAAAAACTAAACACTTTTAAATATGGCAAAAAGCAGGAAATCCTAATTTGTGAATATTTAGAAAGCACTACGATCGGAAACTTAACATACTTTTACACAAAAAAATCTCCGGAAACATATTTATTTTTAATTGTGAACATAATTTCTACTCTACAATATTTTTCAAGTTTAAATGGAGACGTAGAGATGTAAACAGAGATGTCATCAGTGTGCTATGGTATTTGTTAACAGATTGTTAGCCCTACATCATCAGCCATGTTCTTGTCTCTACAGGGGATGTATGTGTTCATGCATGCAGTGAAGGGCACTCCCTTCGAGACCCCTGACCAGGGAAAAGCCAGGCTGCTCACACACTGGGAACAGCTTGACTACGGCGTGCAGTTCACCTCATCTAGAAAGTTCTTCACCATCTCCCCCATCATCCTGTATGTATTATATATAATATGGTTGTGTCTTTACACTGATTTAGATAAAGGAAACATTTTAATATATTTATCAAATCCTGGGTCACACTGACTACCAAACAAAAAAGAAAGCATCTATAAAAATGTTGACCATGACAACACCATTTAAGGTATAATATGTAATTTTGGATGCATTCAAATAGTTTAAACAACTAGACCTTTAATATATTTCGTACTTACATTATCCCAAATGGTTCCAACAATTTTCAGAGAAATATGTAAGTTAAATCAAGGTAACGTATTTCATTTGGTCTCCTGTAACGTTGTTGTGTCCCCCTTGCCAGAAGCTGTCATTAATTCATTTTTAACAATACACTTTTTTAGATCCTGCAATCTTTTAACACTATATTTAATCGGATTAAGGACTTAGTCATTGGACATAGGGATGTTAAGTCATCAGAGAAGCAAGCTGAGCTAACGTTAGCCGCGGCTCTGCTCTCAGCCTCTCAGCCCTATCTGTGTGATGAACAGCATCGGAGAAACAATGACTTTTATCATGGAACAGCTTTATTTAGTGTTTTACTGGTTTTTGTCACCATGTCTGTTTGTTTTGAAGAGGAGACCTCTGAAGATAACTTAAAAGCTGCTAAAAATCTCCCGAATATCTGGATCTAAAGTTGTCACAAACCCAATGAGCAAACGTTAGCTCGCAACGCAGTCTGTCTGAGAAAAACACTGATTCTTAACATGAAACTGATTTATTCAGTGTTCTTATCAGTTTTAATCAGTATTGGGAAAGAGCAGACTTCAGCATATAATTGTGCAATAACTTCAGAGGTGTTGTAGTCAACGACTCGCATGATCCCACACTACTTCACGACATGTCCAAACTCTGTCTTTTTTATAGTTTTGTAGTTGTAGTTCAGAGACCCATGCATCAGGAAAATGACATATTGTTCATTTTAATGCTTTTGAACAATCAGAAAACTGTGGGTTTGTCTTGCAGTTACCACTTAGGCAGGGATATTTGATTTCCTTTTGTAACCATTTGTTTTGCTCCACAGATACTTCCTGGCAAGTTTCTACACAAAGTACGACACAACACACTTCGTCATAAACACCGCCTCGCTTTTGAGCGTCCTGATCCCCAAGCTGCCACAACTACACGGAGTGAGAATCTTCGGCATCAACAAGTATTAAGTTATCGTGAGCACTGTGCCTCATAGCAGCAGAAGTGACTTCCTGTGTAGTGTGTGCCTCCGATGTGTGTACCGAGTCGTACAGTTTGTCGTCGTTTAGATGTATCAGATTGAGATGAAAAGTTTCAAAGGAAGGCAGGAGTAGGTTCGTAGAGGACAGGATGCCATATGCATTACTAATTTATGTGAATATTTAATGATGTATTTTTGGCCTGCATAGACCTGGGCTGGCCCAGGCATCAGTGAGGCTTTTGGTTGTTTCTTTTTTTTGCCCTCAGTTCACATGGCAACACAAACTGGGAGTATGTCGCTAGCCACAGAGAAGCCCCAAATGTATTTTTCAAAGATGTTTACTTCCTAAGGGTGAGGGGCCGGTGGCTCGTTGTTTTATTGGTACACTCTCATTTTGTAATGGGTGTCAAACGTATTCATGCTGAGTGAAGAATGGAATCATACTCTTTATTTGCACAGTTTCCTTGGTATGTGAATCCTTTGTAGCTCAATCAGAACAGGGCAGGTTGTTTTCATTGTACAGATGTATTTGTGAATATTATGTCCTGTATGTTAAAGAAGAAGTCCTGTGTTTAGAAATAAGAGGATATGTTGTCTAAGTGTTTACCGAGGGAGGTCTACAGTATCTCTGTGATCCACTTACATAATGTAGCTGCTTTTCTTTGGATTATGACTTCGCTTTGCTATCATCAAGGCAGCTAGTTCTGCTTTGTTTGGCCATAGCCATTGGCTCTTGATATGTCTTGTTCTTTAATCTTATTAAAATGTTTGAGCCCTCTTTCTTCAAAGATTCTTCTTTAATGGCTGAGCAATGCAAGGATATCATCGGGAATGTAACAAAAACTTTTTGGTACTTTTCTGAGACTATCAGTGCATTCTACACATGGTTTTCTTTAAAAAAGAATAAAGTATTCACACATTTGATGTGAGCTGTTCTGATAATAAACTTGAAGGTCAGTAGAAGGCTTAATTTTTGACCTGAGAAGTAAGACTGGTAGACCTGGGTTTATCAAAAAAGCCTTTTTTATATACATTCCACAGGATTAACATGAGAAAGCTTTGTATACAACGACTGAATTATTTTTGACACGCTTGGAAAGATGCTGGATTCTGTCAGATTCCACAGAGTAAAATGTACACACACTTGAGTCAATTGCACTGCAAACAAGGGGGGAAAAAGAGCCTCTTCAAATCCTGATATATCAAACTTTACAAAAATCACAGATAGACATTTACCTTTTTGCATCGGATTTAATAAAAAAAAAATATCCATATCAGATCATCTGGACCTATGCATTTCTGCACAAAGACTTAGACAAACTACGGCAAATCTCTCAGCTTTCAGAGTCACTGACTTGCTCTTTCAAACAAGCTTTAAATCACAGGGAGGAAAGGCAGACATTTTTGGGGTTTTCTAAAACATACCGTCAATAAAACACTTAGGGCTGCACAATTTGGAGAAAAAAATACTTTATATTTTTGACCTAACTCCAATTATAATAATATGGGGATTTGTCATTTTCATTCAAAATCATATTTTAATACATGTTTAGCCTTTTAAATATTATGCTTTCTTTGATTTGAATATTGCTATAGTCCATATTGCAATTCCGATTTAATGTTGATCAATTTTGCAGCCCTAACAACAATAACCAAAAGATTAAAAACTTTATTTAAAGGAAATGCTGATGTAAAAAAGTGTATTCTACAGTCGACCTGTGACAGCTCCAATTGATCCAAACTTAAACTGATCCGTTAATAATCCACCTTCCTGTAAACCTCCTCTTTGGATGTCAGATCCTCACACTGCTCTCCCAGCACTCCTCTGTAAACCTCAAAGTGATGGTTCAGATCTTTCTGCGTGTGGATTTTATATTTGCTCCCTAAGGCCCCGTCGGCAGAGGCTGTCCCGTAGAAGACCCGCCCTATCCGGGAGTGGACGAGCGCCATGGCACACATGATACAAGGTTCTCGGGTCACGTAGAGGTCGTACCCAGTGCAGATGTATGGCAGAGAGCTGGGAGTGCTTTGAAAGGTGTCCGAGGCTGGGGGAGTAAATGTACAAGCGGGGTATTGGTCAAAATAATAACTCCCGCCGGCCTGGCTACGTGCCACGAGATCAATGCAGACCATGACTGCATGATGGAGGGGGTGGTCTCCTCTGCAGTCATGGCCCACTGCAATGACCTTCTCTGTTGATGACCCCACCACCACGGCCCCCACCGCGTCCATCCCCAACTCACTTCCTGCTTTGGCCGCAGTCAGAGCAGACATCATGTGCGTATGCATACTGGCCTTCTGAAGTGCAGTGAACAGCTCCCCCCTCAGGGCCACCGTCACCTGTTTGTCCTCATGGAAGGAGGTGGGCCAGTGTTTGCCCGCCTGCTCAAACTGGGGGCGGGTCAAGGGGGGACGCGCAGGGATCTTAACCCGAAAAGGCTCACCTAAGGCGTCATGTTTCACTCCTGAGGGGAGCAGAGAGTCGATGCTCAGAACCTCCATGTGTGGTGCGTCCCTGACAAGACACAGGAGGATCTCCAGAGGGTGGGGGCTGCCCTTCACCGCCCGCACCCTCTTGATGTGCTGAAGGCCGCTCATCGGGTACAGGCTGCTCAGCTCGCGGAGAAGTCGAGATGTCTCCTTCTTGTTGAGCACGGGTGCAGCAAACGCCTCCACCAGCTCCAGGTCTTTCGACTGCTCATCTGACAGCACAGGGTAAACTGTCCAGGAGTCAGAGCCACACTCGGAGCCTTTCCAGCGCTTCCTCTGGGGCTCCATTGTTTTGGTGCTCTCCTGTGAAATATGATTTTGCACCAGAGTGAAACAAAAGTCAATGCATTTTCAGGACAGCACATGATGACAAAGCCTTTCAGTTGTGTGGGGACAGAAACTAAGCTAGTCTATACAAAATGACAGCTTGAGCCCAAAAGACATTTGCATTATGAGATTTCCATAACAGAGATCAGCCAACAGGCTTTTGCAATACTGATTATCGATTACCTGCCAATTGTTTTCTAGATTAAAGGTTTTGTCCATAAAATGTAAAATCGTCGTGAAAACCGTCCATCCAAATTTCTCAAAATTGTGATGTCTTATTTATTGTTTGGTCCAAAACCAAGATATTCACTTCAATATTATTTTTGAAATAAAGATCAGAGAAAAGTAGGAAATCTCCATATTTAAAAAAGGAGCTGAAAACAGCACTTTTGCGTGAAAAAAAACTGACTATAACATTAATCGTTTAACAAAACACTTGCTGTTTATTTCTTCACAGTTAAGGAAGATTTTTTTGTATAACATCAAGGATTACAATGAATTTGTAATAAATCCTATACTGTCTTGTTTTATTGTTTTTTAAATACATTTCTAAAGTAAAATTAAACAAAAAGTACATTGCATTTGAAGGTGTAGTTGAAATAAAGTGGATTTCTAGAAGAGCTCAAACAATACTACATTTTTTAGTCCAACATTGATACACCTGAATTGGCCATTATTCTTTAAAGAATGATTGAAATTGTCAATGCTCTGTAGTCGTGTCAGATTTTGGAGTTACCTCAAACATTTCCCTGCATTTCTGTACTAGTTACTCATCTGCCGATACTTGTACACCTGTGAAAAGCGGAAATCCACCCCTTATTGAGCATGCTTGTATATCGGTTACACTCTTATTTGTAGCTGTTAAAATAAATTCATAAAGTAAACATTTATACACGAAGCAGCACAACCAATACCAATTGTTTATCCATTTTATGCTCAAACAAGAGTTGACAAATCAATACAAAATAATTCCAGTTATAAGACCTGAATAATTATTAGACATTCAGCTAATGCAAATACCAAACAAAATAAAAATGTCTCTTCTTCAATAGATAATTGCAACAAAGATGAGATGAGAACATTATGCTTTTTGGGGTTTTCCCTTTCCTGTTGTGTGTTATATAGGTTTTAGTGCATGTAAATGGTCTGCAAAGGCCAAAATCCCTGTGTTCCCTCCAGAGCGTGTTTAAACAATTTATAGTTGCAACTATATTGTATTGTTGCCTTTGATAATGCTGAGATTAAAATTACCGAAGCAGTGAAATTACTTGATACATTTAACAAAGCTCAAGTGATACAATACAGACAACTTGTATAAATAGAACTGATAAGCATCCTGGCTGAGACTAAACTAGATGGTGTCAGTGGCAAACACAACATATAGTACCATAGCAAATATTAGGTCTTTCTTCATTTCCTCCCCAGTAAAAACTTTGCCTTCATAACTTTGGGCACGTGTCGTATGGTCAGTGATACTCTGGTGCCTCGGGTCAGTGTCTCTCCTGGCTGGGCCCCGGCAGCAGACAGGTTCAGCACCTTGTCCGTCAGCGTGTCCTGTCCCTGGGGCCGGATGCCGTGAAGGAGATGCTGGTACATGTCCTCCTGCAGGATCAGAAGACTGCGCGGCTTCACCAGCAGGGAGAAGAGGAAGCGGCTCTCCTCCGTCTGCGGTGCATCATCCTCCCGGCTGCTGACGGGCGTGTAGAAGTCGAGCAGGGTGTGAGAGCCCAGGCTGATGGTGGTGACAGTAGGGTGGTACAGAGGGCCGTCCTCATGAGGCATAATCCCTTCCCCTTGTTTGTACTCGTTCACCAACACATGATTGGCCGTTTTCCCACTGAATGCACCAAGAGAGGAGATTTTCTCACAGTAGGTTTGGAGCCAGTCAGGAATCTTTTCTGCCAGCATGCCTTTGGGGTGTGGTAACCCTCCCCAGTTCTGAAGCCGTCTGCCTGACAGCTGCGTCCATTTAGTTTTGGGAGAGTTAAACACTTTCTGTTGAAGGTAGGACTCCTCCTCTTCCGATATGAAATCTGGGATGTAATACACTGTTGGTGGGGCCTCATTTACGACATACTGCTTCAACTCCTCCAAAATACAAGCTGGGTGTTCCATGACTCCTTTAGAAAAGTCAACATGAAATGCTTGTTAAAACCCAGGTTAAAAGAGGGCTAATGCTAGCTAAAGCTCCCTGGTCATGGCAGAAAGTGTACAACAGCCTTGTTTAAAAAAACTACTTTACAAAAGTCATTATTATTCACGATCTGAAAAAAAACTTAAATTTCACCTAAATGCTATCAACAGGATTTCCCTCATTAATCGCAGCAGTAATATTAGGACGTGATCCGAGGAATTAAATTGTATTTTGATAGCATTAGCAACATTCAGCTCCCCCAAACACTTTAAATATGTTTATGTCTACAGCACAATAAATACAGTAGAGACAGAGTCAAACCGATTGTATGACACATTACAAATTTAAGGACACATGAAAAAGTACTGGTTTGTTCACATACAAATTAAAGTAAGGACACATTGAATTTTTTTATATCTTAGTTTAAAAAAATGTTTTTACTCTAACCCAAATTAAGTGTATTAATTAAAGTTTACCAAAAAGTTGCTTAATCAGGGTTTTTGTTTTTTTCCCCTATTTATTAACCCCTAAATCGCACTTGTCTGATGCCGTGAAATCCAAGAGACATTTCAAAATGTTATGAGTTATTTCGGATATACAAATTAGAATGTTAATATGTTGCCTTCAAACAAACAGACATGGAAGAAGTACTTGGACTATTTACTTCATTAAAAGTAGCAATACTACTGAGTACAAATACTCAAGTAAAAGTCCTGTATTCAAAATTGTGCTTAAGTATAAGTGAAAAAGAATTAGCATCAAAATAGAGTACCAATTTTGCAGAATAGACCATTTTAGAACCATATATTTTTATTAATTAATTTATGTGTCCATCACTTCAATGTTGCACTTGGGAAAGGTAGGGTTTATTTGAATTACTTTATATACAACTGGTGAGGCTTTTCTTTTCTTTTTTCATTTATATTTTGTATTAATAATCTAAATCTGCAAAGTTGTTAGTAACTACATTTGTAAAATAAATGTAGTGGAGTAAAAACTACAGAATTTGCCTTCAAAATGTAGTGGAGTAAAAGTAGCATTATGTCAAAATACTCAGGTAAAGTACAAGTACCTACATGTCTGACTTAAGAACAGTTCTTGGGTAAATGTACTTTGTTACATTCCACCACTGTAAACACTGAAAACGGCATTTCTAGTAACCGTGAACGCAGCACAGCCAACTGCTACATGGAAAAGGCTGATTTCAATTTTTAAACACGTGCTATGTTTGTTACACAAAGCACACACTAGCTACCCGCACATTCTACAGTTTTAATTACAGTAAATCAACTTTACCTCTTCTGACATCAAAATGTTGAGGAAGCAGTCAGCCGCTGGACTCCATGCGCACGCATTTGTGCAGCCGACTAAAATGCCCCCTAGAAAGTCATACATTTTTTGGACCTATCCTTGATTTTCTATACGATTATTCCAGTTATTAGCTATGTGTATTTATAATTTAAGTTACCGTAATAATTATGTATTTTAGGTATATTGCAAATGTTTGGATTAGTGTCTGTACTTTATCAGAGGTCACAAACTCGGTGGTGCACGGAATTATTTACATGTGACACAGCCACACGCTTTAGAGTGGCAGAGACAGAAAACAGTTTTCTGCTCGGAACTCGACAAGGTTGTTGTTTTGTCTGTCTTTTGTTAATTTCCTCGAAACCTTATGTCATGCCGTTGCCATATTCGTCGCCGTTTTTTTTATGGAGAGAAATCAATGGGAAATGATGTGAGGTCACTATCTTTGCCCCCCTATTTTAACTCCTACAAGAGTCATAACTATGTTCCCTACGAAAGTAAAAAGGCTGCTACAGTTAAGACACACATTGTGGGGCTGTGCTTCACTTAAAGCCCCCTGCTCCAGACTGGTTTTAGGCATTGAGACAAGCTGTGATGACACTGGAGCTGCAGTTATGGACGAGTCAGGGAAAATACTGGGGGAGTCTCTACACTCACAGAAAGAAGTCCATCTCAGGTGGGTGTCACATCTCCATTCAGGTAACAGGCTCACTGCTTTAGGGTTTTTTCAAACCCACTTAGACTTTATTGTATGGGGTCAGACAAAATAAATAAATGCACACAGGATGTTGAGATATTTGTACTTCAGTATGTGTTGCTACTTTGCACAGGTAAATTATTTACTTTTATTCCACTTCATTAGGATTGTAGATGCGAAATATAATACAATTTTTAGTTGCACCTGGAGTAAATTCACAAGCTTGCAGTATACAAAGTCATTAAAACTAGCTGCACCCTTACCAGCTTTGATAACACTTAAATGCATCGATCATTATAATCAAAACACATCATATATATTATTCTGAAATGGGCCAATCTGCAGAATGAGTACTTTTACTTTTGGTGCTTGAAGTATTTTTTGATGCCAATACTTTTCTACTTTTACTTGAGTAGTATTTTGTTTGCAGGACCTTTACTTGTAACAGAGTACTTCTACACACTGATACTTCTACTTTTACTTAAGTATAAATCTGAGTATTTACTGCTTGTATCTCTTCCCTTTTGAATACTGCAGGACTGGAGGCATCATCCCGAAAGTGGCACAGCAGCTCCACAGAGAGAACATAGAGCGGGTGGTTCAGGAGGCCCTTGAGAGGAGCCACGTGGCCCCCAGCCGGCTCTCAGCTGTGGCCACCACGGTGAAGCCCGGCCTGGGCCTGAGCCTGGGCATCGGGCTGGACTTCAGTCGGAGGTTTGTGAGGCAGCACAACAAGCCCTTCATCCCCATCCACCACATGGAGGCCCACGCCCTCACCGTCAGGATGCTTCAGCCGGTTCCCTTCCCCTTCCTGGTGCTGCTGGTCTCTGGAGGTCACTCGCTGCTCGCTGTGGCTCGAGGAGTGGATGACTTCCTGCTTTTGGGTCACAGTCTGGATGAAGCTCCAGGCGATACGATGGATAAAGTAAGGTCATAAAGGGATTGGTCAATTCAAAATAAAATAAAAAATGTGTTTCCTCTTACCTGTTCTGCCATTTATCAATCAAGGTCAGGGGTTATTCAACTCTTTGAGGCCAGGGACCCCTTACAGTGGAGACAATGAACAAGTGTTGGAGATGTCTTCCTTCTCTCCACATTTTCTTTTATTGTTCTAACATATTTATTTGATAGGTTTTTATTTTTTTGCATATTTATTGGTTTTGTATTCCTTTATTTTACCAAGAGGGGTCATTATTTATTTTATTGTGTTTTATTTTTTTATTATAATACCTTTTACCTCCTGTGTCCCTTAAACTGTTAAACTGTTGACGCTAAAAGGTTTTAACGTCTGGTCTGATTTGAAATTCTTCATAAATTGTGATTTGTGCCATGTTGTTAAAGCACATTTGAGCTACACCTGCTGTATAAAAGTGCTATACAAATAAAGCTTTATAATGAAACTAGAAGGCACTTGACTTGTGGTTCTCAGAGAGCCCAAAAGTACATTTTTAAAACTCAACAGCAATGTCTTTTACCAGAAATAATTGCCCGGTTTCTCAGGATAATCCGCTGACCTTATAGTGAGCAGTTTCATATAGGAACTATTTTCTTTCCACCAAACTACACCTGCCAAACATCGTCGTGCAGAAGGAAGCATGCATCTTCTCATGGCTGAAAGGGATGTGGCTGCACGAGAATTAAACATTAATGGCTTCCTCCTTGGCTCTGCTGTACCATCAGCAGGCTTGTTGGTGAGTGTAGTTTGGTAGAAAGAAAATAGTTCCTACAAGTAACGGCTAACGACAAGGTCCTTGAATTCCCCCAGTAACCCGGTCGTGATTTCTTGAAAGAGACAATTCTGTTGAAGTTTTCCAAAAAAGAAATGTTGGCACTTTAAGCACCACAAGCCATTGAGTTGCATTATAATCAGAGAGAAAACTAGTTTTATAGAGATGAATAGCACTACATTTAACATGAGAAATATATATTTGATGATTTCAGGGTGAATTCTTCCCTTAACCCCAATATCATTTAGTTTTCATGTTGTTCAATTTGTGTATTTTATCCTAATGTATTTTTTTTTCGGATTCAGGTTGCAAGGCGTTTGTCTCTCATAAAGCACCCACAGTGCTCCACACTGAGTGGAGGACAGGCTCTAGAGCTCCTAGCAAAGGATGGAGACAGGTCAAGGTTCCCGTTCAGGACCCCCATGGGACAAACGTACGACTGCTGCTTTTCATTCGCTGGGCTACGGAATCAAGTTAACATGGCGATAATGAAAAAAGAGGCAGAGGAAGGTATGAAGACACATGGTCTCAGAAAGGAAAACTACAACCACCAGATTCTTTCAGCTTATGTTGCTCAAAACATCAAACAACAACAAACACGACTACTGCACTGAACTGCACTAAACCATGGGATCATACATGTTAATTAATAGTTTCACCTGTGCTTTTCATGCAAATGGAAAGTCAAAGTGTCTGAAATTCAACGCATCTAAGAATTTTGTTTTGTTTTGGAAACTGTAGTACGAACAAAAAACAGAAGTACATGAATAGAGGTTTAAGATCTATTTATACAACTGTTTGGGAAAAATTTTCATTTTTCAAATGCATAATTATAAGCTGTAGCTTCAGCCGTAACATATTGCAAATGGAGCTTTCCTGCTTTTCTCCAGTGTATATCATATGAAAGTGAACATACTTTGGTTTTGGACAAAACAAGACCTTTTTTACCATGTTCTCACCTTTAGAAAAGAATGGGGCAGATTCATTTATATTGACAATAATTCATAAGTTAAGTTAGTAAATTGCAGCCCTAGAATAAACACACTCTTGATAATGTTTGTTTAAAAAAATATACTTACTTGTACCCTCTGCAGGTATAGAGCAGGGGACTCTGCTGTCCTGTGTGAAGGACATTGCAGCTGCCACACAGCACACGGTGGCCTCTCATCTGGCAAAGCGCACGCACCGGGCCATCGTGTTCTGCAAGGAGAACGGCATGCTGCCATCCAGCAATCCCACCCTGGTGAGCGTCACTATTTATTTAATACTCCCATAGACCTTTGAGACAATGTAGCTGATGTTCAACATTTCAGTTATTGATTCTTATTGGAATCTTTTTTTATTCAAATTTTAACAACATCAAATAAAGCCTTTTACATTCATATAATATGCATTTATCACAACAAACAGTTGCTGTATTTACTGACACGAAAAGAAAAAAATGTAAACGTACACAAGGTTCAGGAAAAAAAGGATAATAATTGAGATAATTTATAAATCAAATGGTACTCTGTTATGAAAAGTAAATGTATTGTTAAATATTCAAAATATGACGTGTTTATGACAAAAGATATATAACTCTACAAGCTTGAAGACTTGCGTTACTGCGTTACTGCAATTACTTGCGCATTTGATCGGTTAAATCCAAATAATTAAACCTAAATATAAATAAATACTGTAAATAGCCGCTGAAATTATTCAATAACAAATTAGATGTTTACACACAACGTAGTAAAGAACAACAATGCCCAGCTGTTTTTCAGAAACTATAGAAATACTTCACCCACAAAATGTGTATACTAATAACTCACTCTGTTACCTTAAATTCTCTAATTCTAGCAATGCTTTGTTTTTTCTCACATGCCTTTTCATTTCAACTTTACCATTCAAAACATTTTTCGTATAAACAGTCTGAAGCTAGTGCAGACCAGCGACTCCAAAGTGAAGCAAATCCAAAGAGTTTTTTATTGTATGGTTGTAGCAAAAGTGCATGTGATGGAAAAGTAGTTAATATACAACTGGATAAATTAGACTTTACTGCATCAGTTGTGTGAGAGCTTGTAAACACTTTTTCATATAGTTTTGCTGTTGTAATTTACTTATCTAATCAGGACTTTTTTGATTCTCAGTTGACTTTGAAAGTATGTGAGAGAAACAAAATGTTCTTCAAGAGTTCTACACAGGGTGAGCAGTTAATATACAAATGGTCTTTTTGTGGTTGAAGTATTTCTTAAACAGACAGTATGTGTTCTGAACTAATGAGCTTTCAGTTGAAACCCAAAGATAGTGTACTGGTGTCTGAAAGTATTGAACTAGGGACAAACACATTCTGTTCCTTTCAGGGGATTTATGAGGTGAACACTGTGAATTCTGTTCAGGTGCTGTCTGGAGGAGTAGCCAGCAATGAGTACATCCGCAAGACTCTGAGCATCATCACTGAGACCACAGGACTACATCTGCTCTGCCCCCCTGCCAAATTCTGCACTGACAACGGAGTGATGATTGCATGGTGGGTGTACTGAGGTTCAGTAAAGCTTAAAAATGTATCCGATTGGATGATTTGCCCCACTGTACAGTTCCTTTTTGTCTTTTTATACCAGGAATGGTGTTGAGCGCCTGAGAGAAGGGAAAGGGATACTACCTCCAAATGTGGATGTCTGCTATGAGCCAAAGTAAGTATTTACAATGTCAGTAGATAGCTCCTATTATACCATCAGCTCTAATGCGTGTTGTGTTGCAGGGCGCTGCTGGGTGTGGACATGAGCGCCGAGGTGAGGGCAGCGGCCATCAGGCTGCCGTCAGTCCGGATCAAGATCCACAACTGAGGCTGCTGCTTTTCTTCTGTCACTCCTATAGCCCAGATCAGAGTATATACCGTGTATATACTGTATATGTACCAGCGACGTGCAGTCAGGGGAGGCAGAGCCTCACCTGTCATACTCCAATGTAACGGGAAAAAAACTAAATAATAATAAAATGTCTCCACTGATCTGTGTTGTAAATGTGATTTCTGTATGATTCCAATCGCTTTTTATAGTCAAAATCGGCAAATTTGCCGAGCTCCGCTACAACTACATGGGTGCGATGAGAAGTGAGGCAGGGACGAGCTCTGCCTAACATCACCCCACAGGAACTGGCTGGAGCGCAGGCACTAATTTAGCGCTGGCACTTATTTTGTGAGCGCGCTCCAGCCAGTTACTCTGGGGTAGCAAGGTGAGGCACAGATGAGGTCTGCCTCACCTCAGATGCGTCACCCCACAGAAACTGGCTGGAGCGCGGGCACTAAGCGCATGCCTGTTACCATCTCACTGTAGGTCACAAATGTAATGTTATTACATGTGTCCTCGCCATCCATAGTCTAAATAACTTATTTCACGTATATATGATATTATTTAGGCTCGCTGGTCTCATCATACAACGGCACTGAAAAAGCACCAGGGGAGGCAGCCATAACCTCTGCCGCACTGAAGGGGGCGCACGTGAGCCCACAGGTTCTTGTTGCTACTGTTATTCTACGCAGAGACGGTAGACGCAAACAACAAACTAGACTTTTGAAACTATCTGAGGAAGATAAGGAGGACTTTTACAAAAAAGTAATAGAGATTGTTGTCCAGAAGGATAGTATGGACTTCATCTTCAAGTCAAGGTAAGACCACAATTGTAATGAAAATGGGATCTTACAAAGAAAGAACAATCCAATATTTAGATTTTGGGTATCCTTTTGTTGAACGGTCTGTTTAAATTTAATCGAAACATCAGACTAAAAAAGATTTTGAAAATAATACGAATATTTCGATTAAGGTCAAAATATAGTATTTGTAAATCTGACTCTGAAAGAGTCAGTGCCTCACAAGCCATGAACCTCACTGCACGTCACTGATATGTACAAACACATTACAAATATATTGTTTAATGAATCCCAGTTGAATTTTTTTTAAATATCTGTTTCAAAACTCTCTGAAATACAATTTCCATCACAGTGAAATATGCAGGGTCCTGCATTAAATTCATTAATCTGAATATACAGCCTAAGCTGGAATTGAAATGTTTCAGAATCAGTCTTTCAAACCTCAAATGATCCTTGGCAAATGGACCTATACAATAATACTCAATCAAACTGATAAGATACAGTATAAGGACTGTGATATCCAGCAATTTCTTAAGTATAACAATAAGATTATGACCTGTTTTTAAAAGAAGATAAAAAGTTGTTTGCATGTAAAGAAGTCTGTAAGCCACACATGTAACTTTACATCTGTTTGTTCAAAGTGTCCTTAAGGTGATCCAGACAGGCTGGACCAGAGGAGCAGAGACAGATCTGGACTCCTAACAGCAGAGAACTTCAGCACGGATTCCAAGGTACATATACCTTTTTCATAATTTACAATGAATGCATAAAGTTATTGGTTTTAAAAAATAAAGTAATGACTCTAATACACTGATATACATGCCATTAAACATGACTGAATACTAGATCACCTACACATCAGTGATGTTGAGTGTACTTTCTTAGTAAAAGGTTACATTTACATTTTTACCAAGCAACATAACTTTTTTGTTCAACTTTCACATTTCAATGTATTTAAGGCAAATATTATTGAACATAGTGAGAGCTGCGACCCTTTGTCTCTGCATATTGACTGTAAAAAACATGTTAAAAGTGATTCTTTCAGTGAGACAACCGAAAATAGCAAGCTTCTACAGTTTCACTAAGTTTTGATAAGTTAAATATTATTTTAATAATACATTTATTTCAATGTTGATGAATTTAGAACGGTTTATTCATAACCTGATTATCTTTGTAGTACACTGTTGAATTTAAAAAACACATTCAAATAAAAAAAAAAATCATTATATTTATAGCCCCTAAACAAACAAACACACCTCTTTCTTAAATAACACACTTGCTCTGCAATAATATGTGTCTTGATATTTCTGTTAGGAAAGGACATGCCTGAGAGACAGGACTGCTTCACCATTTTCTCTTTCTCTGAGGGTCCAGAAGAACATCCAAGAGGGAAAGAAAAAGCTGATGTGATGAGATTTAAGAGCAGTACAGGACATTCACTAAGAGACACTTATATTGTAACACAAAGACCTGCACACTGAATAGTTTTGTAGTCTAACAGGAACTTAATTTTTGTGTTGTTTTGTGTTTTACGTTGCACCTCAGAGACAGTGTGATTATTGTCAGGCCTATAAAGTTGGGCAAAAAAAAAAGTCAGCTGATCAAATGCATTTGCCTCACTTTATGAGCTTCACAATACTTGTGCCTTGTACCGCAGAATTTGCAACGTCACAAATAAATGGTGCCAATCTTCAGTCAGATGTGAATGTGTAATTTAACATTTTCAGTAAGAATAACGGACAAAAGGAGTGCAAATACAATTTATTGAAATGTGAACTAAAAGTTATCAAGCATGAACCATCACAATTTGTTTTAATAAAAACGAAATAATATACATAAGTTACACCTTAATGTTAATCTGTTAAATGATTAAGTAAACACATGTTGTCAAATAAAGTGACAGACTAGGCCTGTGCTGGTGGTAACAGCAAGTCCTCTCCCTCAGGCCTGGTCCTCCTCCCTCAGGCCTGGTCCTCCTCGCAGGGAAAGACCCTCAGACCCCTCTGGCCAAACCAACTGACAGGACGTTCATAAAGCTGAGGTTTCCCCCAAAGTCTCTAATCATCCATCCTGTGAATATGAGAGGGGAACAAATAGTGTAATAGATGCTTTGGACAAAAGAAATATAAAGTTAACTGTTGAGTTGCTCAGTTTTTTAGATGATAATGCTACTACTGTATTACTAATATCTCACATCTGAGGGTTTAATAATACAAACAAAAGGAGAGGCACCGTTGTTGCAGCCAATTTGATGTATTTTAATATTTGTATATGAAGGTGCTGTGTTCAGGGGCGTCGTCTGGACCTGGAAACATTCGGGGCTTAGCCCACAGTGGCGGTGTAGGTACCAGAATCTGTTCGGGGTTCGTTACGCTTACCAATGACGTCACGCATTGGCTGCAGCAACCCAAGAGGACATTTTACACGGCCAAATTCCGCAAAGAATAATACAAAATAACATAGACAGTACTGTAAACATATTATGTAAATAACCCAATTTGTGTTCTGTGAAACTGAAAAGGATATTACATTGTTTTTTGTTACTTTCGTTGCAGTTGTATGTCTTAAATGTAATTTAGGTTAACTTCCTGTGCTTTTATTTTGAAGGCGAGTTTAGGCTGTTGACAGGAAGTTGGTGTTGCTATGGAAACACCATGACGGAGAAAAAAGTAATATCGTCTACATATAAAGGCGTAGAAAGTAAAGAATAACGTGGTGGCCTACCAGATCTGTTACAATGAAGGCTCGATAATCAGCTCACGGCATATAGGTGTGTCGTGTGTGTGTAACACAGAGTTATAAAGGTTGGTATAAAATCCTTGTTAAATTGGAGAATTACGCCAGAGGTGGCGATATATGCTCCAAGTGGAAGCGATTCGCCATTAAAGAAAAGAAGAAGAAGAATTACGCCATCTGGTGTCACAAACAAACGTGTGCCTGCATTAGCTTTGTTACGGGTTACGGCAATGGATTGTGGGAAATTCTCATAACGTGAGGATCTCTCGAGGTTAAGGTGCCTGTATTATGTCGGTGGACAAAATGTATGTTTTTATTTTTATAAGGACAATAACGTTCTGTTGTGTTTGTTTAGTTTAATGTTAATCGTTTAATGCTCACACAGCAACATGTTTTTTGTGTTTGGCTATTGGTTTTATATGATTTATCAACGTGATCATCAATAGCTAATCTGAGCTAATAAGCTAATGTGAGAGCGTGCTCCGCCATGATGCCTCGACTACAAAGTCTTCCATGTTTCTACGCTTCTTCTTCTGTGTCACAGTTTCGGGAATATCAATATCATAGACTACATGTGCTTTCTCGTCTTTTCAGTGTGTTCTCAACTGCTGTTTTGTAATTTACTGCCTGCACCAAGTCAATTGTTTCTTTCTGCATCTTCAGAAACTCCGCTGACAGTTTAAAGTTTAAACACTGTCACAGAGGAGACGTACGTTACTGTCAGCCAATAAAACACGTTTATTTCCATGCAATTCTCTGATTGGTCTGGTGGTGTCTTGCCTCTGTTGCATTCACTGAACACGGGAAATTACAAATTCTGCCGTCCTCTAGGTAAAGTACGGTTAATGTATTATATTATTGAGGGAGAATTTGTCCGGGGCTAAAGGCGACGCCCATGGCTGTGATACTACTGAATTGACCTGGGCATAGGCGGGGACTCAGCCAATTTCAGGGTACAGCCTACTATTTGGGGAGGACACAGGTGCACAGCATTAGGGATTGGGAATCACCAGAGGGAAGCCACACAGTTTTTCAACCGTGCGTGTTTTCGCTTATTTTCTGTTTGTTTTGAGTTAATTTCGGTTTATTTCTTTATCACAGTTAGTTGTTTAGTTATCAGTTAAACACCCGGCTCTTGTTTTGCTGTCATCATCTTGCAATCCAAATAAACATCTTAAATGCACTCAAAGAGAAGACCTGATTTGCTGTCAACACCGCGCGTCTGGAAAAGCTTCACACCATATCCCTCACTGGCAAATATTTGTTGTTCGGTTGCCTTTACATTTGTTGAAAAACTTGCTTCCAAAGACGGATGGACACAGGAGGACAGCGCTGTATTCATTGACTTTTCCCGACTTAAATCCACGTTACGCACCAGCAAGAGGAACGGGGACGGACCAAACATCAAAGTCACGGTAGGAGTATTTATGAATGAATAAAAGGTTGCGGAGGAGAGTGGCCTTCACGCAACGGGATACAGGCAAATCCCATAAAGTAATTCTAAACAAAGCCTCCGTGGATTGCTAAATAATGGCCATGAGTAACGAGGAAAATCTGAAGTTACCTACTGTAACTCCAGCTTCTATGAGTATTGGCGTAGCCCTCTAAGGCTATCGCTATTGGGTAATCCCCTGCGCGCCCGCGCAGCACTGAAACACTTGTAGTCCACGCCCACCCGTGAGGTGGGCCCCACCCTCGGGCTCCCTTCCGGTATAAATAGGAAGGAGGCCCGACAATCTGCTCCCACACAAACAACTTTTCTTCAGCCATTCGTGGAGCCAGTGGGGCCCAGAACTTAGAGGGCTACGCCAATACTCATAGAAGCTGGAGTTACAGTAGGTAACTTCAGTTCTATTTCTATTTCCCTCTAAGGCTATCGCTATTGGGTTAAGGGCGAAGCAAGATGTAGTCTGCGCCCCACTGGGTCCCCCCGGTACTAGAAGCACAGACCCACCTGCTCAGATAATAACCCATGCCTATTGCGCCATGCGAATGGCGCATCACAGTCCCTGGAATATAGCATAACATGAATATTTACCATGAGGGGACGAAGGCTGGGTACAATACATACCCGCCGCTGTGATAAGTAGAGACGAAGGTCACACTTTGCCCAGCGACAAAAAGAGGGGGAACACGGGCAACTCTCTGTGTGTAGACAGGCAGGAGAGCGCACAGCTGGATCCCTGACATCACTCACTCTGACAAGACACTCCGTACAAAATGTGTCAGAGGAAACAAGGAAACATCCCTCTCATAAGAGGGGAAAAGGGCCGCTCTTCGTGTGCCGAGAGGCAGGAGAGAGGCGCACAGCTGGATCCCTGACGTCACTGACTCTGACAGGACACTCAGCACAGGGTGTGTCAGAGAGGAATGGGAGACATCCCTCAAATAAAATTGAATAAATGAACAGGGGGAAGACCAAGATGCAGCAGTGGAAATGTCTTCCACTGACATTCCTCCGTGCAAAGCCGTGGAGGAGGAAATTCCTCTGGTGGAGTGCGCACTGATGTTCTCTAGGGGATCCGCCCCAGAGGAGACATATGCCTGTGACACAGCCTCACACAGCCAGTGTGACAGCCGTTGTGCAGACAGAGGCTGCCCGATCGAGCGCTCTCTGTAATGCACAAACAGGCGCTGAGAACGGCGCAAGGCAGCCGTGCGCGCCACATAGCAGGACAGCGTGCGCACAGGACAGAGGAGATGAGACGTGGCTTCTTCCTCCGACCTGTGAGGAGGGGGAAAGAAGCCATCCAGGGTGATCACTCTTGACCTAAAAGAGCTTGTGATGACCTTTGGCATAAAAGCCGGGTTAGGGCGTAAAACAGCTGAACTGCCATCTCCTTGGATCCGGAGGCATGACGGAGCCACAGAGAGAGCAGACAAATCACTCACCCTTTAAGCTGATGTTAGAGCCAAAAGTAGTACTACTTTGGCTGATAACAGTTTAAGGGGAACCTGAGCTAAAGGTTCAAATGGGGCTTTGCTTAGTGCGCGTTACACTAAAGCCAAATCCCACTGAGGCGCCAGTGCGCGTGACACAGGTCTGAGTCTCCATACTCCTCGCAGAAAACGTTTCGTCAGGGGGTGACTAAACACCGTCCCGACCCCGAAACCTACGTGACAAGATGATATGGCAGCAGCATATACCTTGATTGTGCTGAAGGCCAAATTCCTGTCCAGCAACAGCTGGAGGAATGACAGCACGTGAGGCAGGGGGCACGTAATGGGGTCCAGGCTTTTCGCCACACACCAACGCTGGAACGCTGTCCACTTGGCTGTGTAGGACGCTCTGGTAGACGCTGCCCTGGCTCCCTGAATGGTACGTACAACATCTTGAGAGAGGCCCAGCCCCTCTAAATGTTCCCGTTCAGGGGCCATGCCCATAGGTGCTGGCCTATCACAGGGTGACTGTTGATCGCTCCCTCCACCTGCGAGAGAGCGTCCCCGCGCCACGGAATTTTCCACGGAAACCAGGAAGCGCCTGTGCGCTCCGGGGCAATTAGGATCACTGACAGTCGCTCCTCCTGCACTCGGTCCAGGCACCGAGGAGTCAGCGGGACTGGTGGGAACGCGTACAACAGTCCCCTGGGCCACGGTTGTATGTGCAAACGCGTCCACCCCCAGGGGGGGGTGGTCCTGCGCTTTCAGGGAGAACCAGAGGGTGCATTGCGCGTTCCCGCGTGCGGCGAACAGATCCACCTCTGCTCTCCCGAACCGGCTCCATACCTGGGAGACCAGCTCGGGATGGAGGCTCCAGTCCCCCTGGCGAGGACCTCCTCTGGACATGAGGTCTGCCCCTTTGTTCAGTTCGCCGGGAACATACATTGCTCTGATGGAGAGCAAGTGTGCGCGCGCCCAGATCAACAGCGGCCTGGCTGTGTTCAGAAGCTGAGCTGAGCGTCGAATACAAATCGACCTGTGCAAAATTGCCCCCCCGACAGGACATATTCCTACCTAGCCAAATACGTCTGCTTAGCCCCTGCGGTATGTAACAGAAGCATCAAAGATAAGGTCAAAGGCGATCCTTACACTAACAGAGGCAGTACATACTTTTCCAAAGGCGACCCCTATGTGTCTGTCACATACACCTACGGTTGCTCCTGCGAGTCCTGGTCCAATGTCCTAGCAAATTCGGGTCCTGATGACTGGGGATACACGCCATCTTACCGATCGGCGGAAATTGTTAGATCCCTCAAATATAGAATGAACGTGGTCAGGAGAAACCCAGACGTCCTGTGCTCCGCCAGGTTTTGTAATCCTGTGCTCATAACGCTAAAGAAGGTCGTGCTCTCCGACGCTGGACTTTATGTCCTCGCGGTACATGCAGGAAAGGGTTCGCCACAAGGCCTCTTCGAAATTAAAGTTATACCAAAGATAGAGCAAAACCTTCTTCATGGAGCATCTAATGTTAAATACTTGTCTAAAGTCACATGTACGGATAAATGTACGGGGGATTATAGCCAACTTCAACCTCTAGACATCATCCAAATGGCCACAGGATACATAGATGACAATCTATGGCTAAAATGGGTTGTCCGAACAGCCCAAGAACAAATGGCAGGGGATTGCCTAGCCTGTGCTACAGCCCGCCCGCAATTAGTCACTGACCCTGCGCCCCTGTTTTCCACAGATACCTGGGGTTACAACTGTATGTTACAACTGACCAAGATGGCTAGTCCTCCTAACTGCACCACCCTGGCCAATGTTTTCCCTCCAATTGACAATGGTACTAGGACAGGCCCATTCACGCCTAACAGAGGCGCCGGTGGGTACACATGTTTCGCCATGGTCCAAAAATCTCCGCGTTTTGACCTAGGAAATGTCTCTGCGGATTGGTGTAACCACACCGTGTCTAGTACTAGTATAGGACATTGGGCCAGGGCTGGTCTCTACTATTATTGTGGGGGCCACCGCCTGTTCACCCGTATCCCCGAACTATCTGTGGGGTTGTGTGCTATGGTGCGCCTCCATGCACCCCTAATGTTACGAGGCGAAAAACTGGTGCACACGGACCCTAAAGCCTCCCTCAACATCAACCTAATCACTCGACGTAGGGGACACGTGTTGTCCAAGCGCTACGCCCCAGACCCCTTTGATTTATCTGTCAACTCTCCCACTTACATGGACTCCATAGGGGTGCCACGGGGTGTTCCCAATGAGTATAAACTCGCTGATCAAGTTGCCGCAGGTTTTGAGAACATTCCCTTCTTCGCAGCTATCTTCCCCATCACCCCTAACAAGAATGTAGACAGGATCAACTATGTACATTACAATGTGCTCCGTTTAGCTAATCTCACTAGGGACGCTGTAGAAGGACTCGCTGAACAGCTGGGGCCGACTTCCCTTATGGCAGTTCAGAATAGAATGGCCCTTGACATGCTGTTAGCTGAGAAAGGGGGTGTGTGTTCAATGTTTGGTGATATGTGTTGTACTTTCATTCCAAACAATACGGCTCCGGACGGTTCCGTCACAAAGGCTTTAGAAGGCCTTCGCACACTATCCAAAACTATGCATGAACAATCAGGGATACACAACCCCTTGGAGGAATGGTTTACAAACATGTTTGGTCAATGGAAGGTTTAATAATGTCTCTTTTGATTTCTATAGCTACTTTTATTGCCATTTTAGTAACATGTGGTTGTTGTTGTGTGCCTTGTATCCGCTCATTGTGTGTTAGATTCATCAGTTCCACCATTGAAGGAAAAGCTGCCCCTCCCCCTCCGTACCAAATGCCCTTGTTGGCTTATGCGTCGGAGGGAGAGGACAGTATGATGACTCAGCAGACAAGGACGCAGTTTTAACATACTTTGGTCTCCCTCCACTGTCATAAGAGGTTGTTATGGTGGGCTGTTCCCGAAGGTTTAAAGTACTCTAAATCCCAGCTTCTGATGGATTTATATAATGTTGGGGGACAGACGCAGTAGAAAAGAATGACAGTGGTTATGTTTCGAATGCTTTGTGTAAGTTGATCTCTTGAGGTGAGATCAAAAGGGGGATTAAAGTAACCTGTATAACCTGTTTCAATAATTATAACCTTGGCCCGACATATCTTAGGCGCCAATAGTCTGTGTAAAATGTATGCTTATGAAACTGCTTATGAAACTAGGGCAATATCCTTATTGTTGCATTATTTGCTTGCTGTGCTCATTGTGTGTGCCGTGACTTGGGAATGGATGGACCCAGTCGCCCCCCCGGGTTTTAATGGGGTGGACAGGAGCGTGGGGAGGGGTTGCATGGGAAAGTGTTTAAACTTACAACATTGAAAGTAGCAAGGTCATGTGCAGAGACTGTGCAGAGACTTAGAGTATACAAAGACGGTACTGCCAGGTACGAAGATAAAGATTGTTATGATCACCCCATGTTGACCCCATGAATTGTTTACCCCATGGCTGCCATGAAGATGGCCTGGGACTTATCAGCGGGCGCAGTAGATCCAAACCTCCCACGCTCTGTACGGAGTGGAAGACGGTCTCCAGGGCAGCAATGGCTGACTCACTCTGATTCGCTGCCTAGGGCTCGCCCAGGAGTGAATCCACCAGTAGATAACACCTAGGGAGGAGCAACCGACACAACTCCTCCCACACAACTCCTCCCGTTTGTGTGTATAAATATTCTAACTTCCTTATACTCGGGGCCCCTGTTCTGTCTGACTGTCTGATACGTATATCGCACGGTAGTAGAGCCAGGGCCCGAAGTACTTCGTTATATTGTACTGTTGCTTTTACCATTAAATCAGCTTATTGTTAACCTCATATCTCGTGTCTGAGTCCTTCCTCTTATAGCAGACCACTCATCAACGAACGGCGCGGAGCGGGCTCGAACCTTCAACCACTCCAAAGGGTGGCCCTCCAACAGTACTCCGCCCTGGCGATTGATGTAGGCTGCCGCGGCTTTGTTGTCTGTACGAGTCAACACATGCTGATTCCGCAGCAACGGGGCAAAATGCTGGATTACTCTCCGTACGTTGAGCAATTCCAGCACGTTTATGTGGAGGGACATGTGAGCCGGCCACTGTCCCCCCACTGCCTGCGACATACATGTTCCTCCCCACCCTGAGAGAGATGCGTCTGTGAACACCGAGATGTGTGACGTAACTCTGCCCAGGGGCACACCCGCTGACAGCACGTGGGGACTTTTCCAATAGGTTAAGTCTGAACCCACGGAAGGAGGGATGGCCACCATGCGCCTCTTCTGTCGCACGGGGTCGATGCGCAGGTGAATAAACCACCTCTGGAGTATCCTCATGTGAAGGAGACCCAGGGGGATCACCACGTGACCAGCTGCCATCATGCCCAGCAGCTGCATCAAGGAGAGGGCTGTCACCACGCTGCGAGGTGTGACGTGTCGGAGAAGAGCTGTCAGTGCCTCCACTCTCTGCTGTGAGAGTCGCGCTCTCATGCGGGCTGAGTTCAATTCCACACCCAGGTAAACAATACTCTGGGAGGGAAGAGGGCAGCTCTTCTTCCAGTTTATTACGAAACCCAGCTTTGACAGATGTGATACGAGCTGTACCGTCTGTAAAGCAACTTCCTCCCTGGAGCGAGCCAGCAACAGCAGGTCGTCCAGGTAAAATAGTACTCTCATCCCTCCTCTGTGTAGTGGCTGCAGCGCCGTCTCTACACACTTTGAAAAGGTGCGAGGAGCCAGGGAATAACCGAATGGCAGACGGTTGTACTGGTACGATATTCCCTGGAATGAGAAACGCAGGAATTTCCTGTGTTTCGGGATGATGGGTACGTCGTGGAAGTAAGCATCCTTCAGGTCTATAGAGGTGAACCAGTCTCCCTGGTGAACACACTCCAGCACCTGTTTGATCGTCAGCATGTGAAAAGGCCTTTTCATTATTGCCTTTTTGAAAACTGACAGATCGAGGATGGGTCTCATTCCCCCTGTCTTCTTCGGGATAAGAAAATAGCGGGAGTAATACCGCTGATTTTCTTCCCCTTGAAGAACCCTGGAAATAGCCTCTTTCAACAGGAGTTCCCGCAGCTCTGACTGGAGCGCAAGACACTGTTCCTGGGATGACAAGAGTGTTTCCTGTATCCCATTGAACTGTGGGGGGGGAGAGGTGAACTGCAGGGTGTACCCTCTGCTGATCAACCTGCTCATCCATCTGTCCATCAGATGGATGAGCAGGCCCTGGTGGGCGACATACTGGTCCCTGGGGGAGGCCAACGTAGGGGAGAGGTGAACTGCAGGGTGTACCCTCTGCTGATCAACCTGCTCATCCATCTGTCCATCAGATGGGTGGGCGACCCTGGTGCCACTCTGAGAGCGGGCGCACATGCTCGAGATGTGTTGTGGTCGTCATGGCGACGAGCCACGTCAGAGCCCTCGCCGCCGCTCCCTTCCGGTATAAATAGGAAGAAGGCCCGACAATCTGCTCCCTCTTTTTCTTCAGCACCCCGTAAAATACTGAAGCACGAGAGACACTTCGAGTAGCAAACATGAGTGCCAACTGTGTGAGAGATTGTCCCTCATGTGGCTCGGGGTATATCATGAGCTACGACCAGCACACATCATGCGAATCCTGCCTGGGGGCAGAGCACGCGTACGCGGCTCTCAGCCAGCGGGTCGCATGCACCCACTGTGCCCGTCTCCCCTCGGACGACAGGAAGCACAGAGCGGACGCTCTCGCTGCTGCTGCCGAGGAGGACGATTGGCCCGTCCAGGCTTTCGAGCCCGTGGGCGGCAGCCTCATGTCCCTGGAGCCGAGTGCCGGGCAGGAGTCGGACGACTCCTACCCCACCTCCCTCCACGGTTCACCGTGCGGTTCTCCCCTCCCTCCTCTCCCCCGGACGGGGGAGACAGAGTCGGAGCAGGGTGCCGACTGGACGGCCGAGAACGCGGTCCCCTTCTCCGTCATCACGGCGCTGCCGGCGATAGGTGGCATCCTGGGGGAACTGCCGGAGATCATATGCAAGGCGGCCGCCTGCAGAGGTCTCCCCGTTCCCCTAGCTCAGGAGAGGTGTGCTCCGGGCGACATGGCCGGAGTTTTTTCGCAGGTGCAGAAGGTCAGGAGTGATCCGATCTGGCCACGCTTTCCCGCCATCAGCGGGACGGCGGCGAACCCGAGGACCCTGAAGGCTCCGGTGGCCACATTTGTTCCCCTCACCAAGGTGGAGGGGTTCACAGATGCTGGTTTCCCAGCCAACCCTTTCTCTGGAGCCGAGCCTGACGGTGTTTTTTGGGGTGAGGCAGGCCAACATGATCGCCGGACGGCGCCCTACGTTGGCCTCCCCCAGGGACCAGTATGTCGCCCACCAGGCAGACCGGGTGCACCAGTGTGCCTTTCAGGCGTCGGCGGCAGCGAACAACATCGTGCTGCTCTCCAACTCGGTGGCGACGCTGGTGGAGCGGTCCACCACCTTGGCCGCGGAGGACGCGGAGGAGATCAGCAAGGTGGCCAGCACGGCGCTCACACTGTGCGCGCCCGTTGCTGTCTCCCAGGCAAGAATCGCCGCGTGGGTGACGCAGATTCAGCGCCACCTCTGGCTGCAGCAGGCGTCTGTTACGGAGACGGCCAGGAAGGTGCTACTGGACGCTCCAATCAGCCCGGACGGGCTGTTCGGGCCATGGTGGAGTCCATGAAGGCGGCTGCAGAACAGGCGGACGACACCCCGCCAGCACGTTAGCTGGCTCCAGCCTGCGGGGCAGCCACAGCAGCACCAACGCCCGCAGCAGCAGCCGCAGCAGCCGCAACGTCCAACCCGGCCACAGCGGCAGGCGGAGAGACGCACACAGCAACCGCAGCCGCGGCGTCAGGCTCGCCCGTCGGCGGCGGCAGGGGCTCCGCCCCGCGTCGCCGCTCCCCCGCCACCCCAGAGACAGAGGGGTCTTCCGGCGGTGAGTCAACGGGGAGTGAGGCACTCCCGCTCCTGGTCTGCTCCGCGAGAGCCTCCGAGGAAGCAAAGCCGCTTCTGACGTGTTGGGGGGGGTTGTGAGAGAAATAAAATGGGTTCATTTTCCAACTTTTTGTCTGAGGCATCAGTATCAAGTGTTTCTCACATATCCCCCACTCTGCCAGCTGCCTATAACCTATCGGTTAGTAGCCAGCAGGGCTCGTTGAAAAAACCTGCAGTTTTTAATCTATCGGTTAATAAACTGCGGAGTTCGCTAACTAAGCCAGCTGCCACCAATCTGTTGATTAGTAGGCAGCAGGGCTCGCTGCAGAAGTCTGCTGGTTTTAACCTATTGGTTAATAAACCGCAGAGCTCGCGGCATTCCTCTGTCCGAGATACGCCTCCTACACACGGTCATAATAAGCCCATGAGAGCAGTTGTGTGACGCCTCATATGGACGTCACTGCACACATCTCCACTCATCCCCTGAGCGTGTACGCGCCTCATGATGAGAGCCGGAGTGAAACGCAGCGTGTGGAGGCTCCCTCACAGCCCTTTCGCTCCAGGCCCACCTTGGGTTGCCTCACGGGCAGCGGCGGCGAGGGCTCTGACGTGGCTCGTCGCCATGACGACCACAACACATCTCGAGCATGTGCGCCCGCTCTCAGAGTGGCAGCGTGTGTGTCTGATGGACAGATGGATGAGCAGGTTGATCAGCAGAGGGTACACCCTGCAGTTCACCTCTCCCCCCCCACAGTTCAATGGGATACAGGAAACACTCTTGTCATCCCAGGAACAGTGTCTTGCGCTCCAGTCAGAGCTGCGGGAACTCCTGTTGAAAGAGGCTATTTCCAGGGTTCTTCAAGGGGAAGAAAATCAGCGGTATTACTCCCGCTATTTTCTTATCCCGAAGAAGACAGGGGGAATGAGACCCATCCTCGATCTGTCAGTTTTCAAAAAGGCAATAATGAAAAGGCCTTTTCACATGCTGACGATCAAACAGGTGCTGGAGTGTGTTCACCAGGGAGACTGGTTCACCTCTATAGACCTGAAGGATGCTTACTTCCACGGCGTACCCATCATCCCGAAACACAGGAAATTCCTGCGTTTCTCATTCCAGGGAATATCGTACCAGTACAACCGTCTGCCATTCGGTTATTCCCTGGCTCCTCGCACCTTTTCAAAGTGTGTAGAGACGGCGCTGCAGCCACTACACAGAGGAGGGATGAGAGTAGGGTGGGGCCCACCTCGCGGGTGGGCGTGGACTACAAGTGTTTCAGTGCTGCGCGGGCGCGCAGGGGATTACCCAATAGCGATAGTCTTCGAGGGGGCGAAGCCATATACGAAATAGAACAGGAAATGAACGCAGAAATGAACGCTGCTGTCAATCAAACTGAAAAGGAGGATGGGCTTGGTAAAAGGACAGCTAAACTCACATATAAAGCAGCGGAAGCAAAGATATTATCTATGCAAAAGGACAGGAATTCTGGGATAAAGCAATTGTGTAAAATGGCAAAGGAATTGGAACAAATGATGATTTCAAATGGAAATGTTTCTGACATGCAAATCAAACATGAAATGTTGTGGAAACTGTCTGGGGAAACTACAAGGTTGCATGAGTCATTAAAACCTTTGTTGCCTGATGATGAAATGTTTAAACAAACGGAATGGTTTCAAAATCAAATGCACAATGTTAAAGGAGTAATACACAAAATGGAAAAATGGGTCCATGCAAACAGGGAGAAATGCATACAGGTTGTGGATGATGAAATCGATGATGTGACAAATAATGCAAATGAGGTTGTGGATAACAGTGGCTCAAATGAAAATGATGTGTTACATGCAAATGAGGAGCTGGATAATATTGGGCCAAATGACAGTATTTCTAACATTGGTGACAAAACAAGTGTGTCAGGTGGAAGCTCTGGCCATTCAAGGTCCTCAAGGTCAACAACGTGCTCTGCACGTATCAAGGCAGAGGCTGAAAGGCCTGCACTCCTGGCTTTGGAGGCTGCTCTCAAGGAAAAGCATGAGCTGGAAGCTCAAGAGGCTCAAATAGGAAGAAAAGGGAATTGCTTGAAGTGCAAAGTCAGATTGCTGCGCAGACAGCAAAAGTCACAGTACTCAGAAACAGAGGGTCTGACATAGGAGTCACAAATGGAACAAATTCATATGTGTCAAAACACAAATCTGCTCTCAAACCCTCTGCTGTGCCATTTGTTCCACAAACTTCAAGTTGTACCGTCAATCATCCACCAACAGGAGGCAGTAAAACTGCTATGTCAATGAAAGCACAATTATTGGAGCCAAACTGTCAATACAATCATCCACCAACAGGAGGCAGTAAAACTGCAAAACCCACTCAATCACATCAAAATCCATACAACCAGTACAATCCACCAACAGGAGCTGCTAAAGCTGCAATGCCATTACAGTCTCAGCAGCTACAGGATCCATACAACCAGTTCAATACTGCAGCTACAATGCCAAGTGGAACAGAGCCACAATGGGTGGTCACGTCTTATTTCCTGAAGATATTGACGCGGCAGAAAGTGTCATCATTCAGTACTGCCAAATGGACAAGTTTAGTGATGAAATCACTGCTTTGAAAAAGGGAACATCTGCAGTGAAGAAAAGCAGTCACATTTATAAACTTGATCCGGTGCTGAAACAAGGAATCTTGAGAGTGGGAGGTAGGCTTAGCAAAGGAGCAATGCCTGAAGACACAAAACATCCAGTCATTCTTGCTAAGGACCAATACATCACCACTCTAATCTTACGCCACATTCATGAACAGTTAGGACACTGTGGAAGAAATCACCTACTTTCCAGACTTCGTCGACAATACTGGATCACCAGAGCAAATGCTGCTGCTAGAAAGATCCTCTCTTCCTGTGTTGTCTGCAGACGATATAGGGGAAAGCTGGGTGAACAAAAGATGGCAGATTTGCCAAAAGAAAGACTGCAATCTGATCTTCCACCATTCACAAATGTGGGCATTGACTATTTTGGGCCGTTTGAAGTGAAGAGAGGCCGCAGCCTCATCAAACGCTATGGAGTTATCTTCACCTGCATGGCCAGTCGGGCAGTCCATCTGGAAATGGCCTATTCATTGGACACCAGTTCTTGCATCAATGCAATACGCAGATTCATTTCCAGGCGAGGCCAAGTATTACACATCAAATCAGACAACGGAACCAACTTTGTTGGAGCAGAACGTGAGCTGAGAGAAGCTCTATCTCATTTGAACCATCAGAAAATTCAAAACTCACTGCTTCATTCTGGAGTAAAATGGAGTTTCAACACTCCAGCCGCATCCCATCATGGAGGAGTATGGGAAAGAGTCATTCGCATGGTCAGGAAAGTGCTGAACTCTATTCTTCATCAGCAACATTTGGATGATGAAGGACTACAAACACTCCTGTGTGAAGTGGAAGCCATATTGAATGACCGTCCCATTACAAAAACCTCAGAGGATCCAAATGATCTCGAACCCCTGACTCCAAATCACATTCTCTTGTTAAAAGGCAAACCTTCTCTACCACCCGGGCTTTTTGACAAAAATGACTCCTACTCCAAACGACGATGGAGGCAAGTTCAATTCCTTGCCAATCTCTTTTGGCACAGATGGATTCAGGAGTATGTACCACTGTTGCAAGAGAGACAACGGTGGCCAAAGGACAAGAGGAACTTTGTCACAGGAGACATTGTCATCGTAGCGGACTCTAATGCCCCTCGCGGATCCTGGCTGTTGGGCAAGGTACTGCAGACCTTTCCCGACAGACAAGGACTTGTGCGGTCGGTTAAAGTCCGGACGAAGTACAACATCCTGGAGCAACCAATCACGAAGATCTGTCTTCTATTGGAAGCTGAATAAAGACTGAAACCCAACTTCTATTATTGGGGTTACCAACCCTATTGGATTATCTACATGAACAATGAACATTATGGATTGAGAATACTGATATGGACTATTCTATTTGGCTGCAATGTTTTGTATGTTGTTGAATTGTTATGTTATTATACAGTAACAATTAGGAGCCGGTGTGTTGCAGCCAATTTGATGTATTTTAATATTTGTATATGAAGGTGCTGTGATACTACTGAATTGACCTGGGCATAGGCGGGGACTCAGCCAATTTCAGGGTACAGCCTACTATTTGGGGAGGACACAGGTGCACAGCATTAGGGATTGGGAATCACCAGAGGGAAGCCACACAGTTTTTCAACCGTGCGTGTTTTCGCTTATTTTCTGTTTGTTTTGAGTTAATTTCGGTTTATTTCTTTATCACAGTTAGTTGTTTAGTTATCAGTTAAACACCCGGCTCTTGTTTTGCTGTCATCATCTTGCAATCCAAATAAACATCTTAAATGCACTCAAAGAGAAGACCTGATTTGCTGTCAACACCACGCGTCTGGAAAAGCTTCACACCATATCCCTCACTGGCAAATATTTGTTGTTCGGTTGCCTTTACAGGCCATAAGACTATTAAACACCTGAACTTTTAAACAACATCCATAACATTCATCTGGCTGCTACTTAGAAATTATTTGTCAAATATATCATATTCCAATCACTTGTAGACTCTTATTGCACTATTTCACTTTTTACTATTTTTATTTTTGTATTTACTTGCACTATTTTTTCTGTGTATCTGTTTTATTGTGTTGCACTGTTGGAGGAGCCTGTGACCTAAGGGGGGGGGGGGGGTAGGACACGTTCGATTCCTGTTTTGGTTAGTGGGCCGTCGATGGGATTCATTCCATTTCAAAGTGCTCCGTGTAAACTTCGCTCACTGCAACTCCAACATCCAATCACAAAGCTTGAGGACTAATCACGGGGTTTGTGAAGCAAAGCACATGTTGTAGTCCCAAACGAAAGCTGAGGATTCTGGGTAGTGTAGTGTCTTCTGCCATCCTAAACTCCGAAAAAATATTTGCTTCTCCGAATCGAAGGGGAAAAATACAAAAGCATTGTACACAATTTAAACCAATCAATGTTGTGTAATTAACAAGGATAATCTGGTGTTTTTGAAGCCTGTTGTATAACTACCAAAATTCTGCATAGGTAGAATAGGACTGTTAGAAACTGTGAGTGTTGGTGGAATGAAAAGAGGAGGTAATGTAAAATATATGAGACAACTGAAGTGTGGGGGGAGCAAGGGATGTATTTCTGATAAGTGTGCACATGGTTTAGGTGCCCGGGACCCTAAGAAGAATTAAACATTAGAGTTTGGCACCTATGTTAAGAATTGAACATAAACATAAGAGTTTGGTACCTATGTTAAGAATTGAACATAAACATAAGAGTTTGGTACCTATATTAGGTGTTAAAGTGATAAACATAAGAGTTTGGTACCTATGTTAAGAATTGAACATCAACATAAGAGTTTGGCACCTATGTTAATAATTGAACATAAACATAAGGGTTTGGTACCTATGTTAAGAATAAAACATAAGAGTTTGGTACCTATGTTAAGTGTTAAAAAGAATAGGGCAAGTGATTGGATTTAAAGTAAGATATTTATAGTAAGTGAAGACTTTTTACGGAGAGCCCGTCAAGGACAGCATAGGTTTAAAAGGGTGATTAAGTTAAGTGAGTGACGACAGCTTAATTGTCTCATTCCTTCCTATGAACTTACTATATTATCCTAAAAATGGTGGCAGGGACAGCTTAGGGCATTTGAACAGAAATATATAGCATTTGGTTGTTTAAATACTAAGATTTTTACATTTAACACATATTTGTATATTTAAAGCATTACGCAGAAGTACAAAAGGGATTAGTAATGAATCCATAATAATTTAAAGAATCTTTAGAGTGTAAACAGATAGGGGAAAACACATTTTTACACTCAAACAATTTGCATGTCTGGATTAACCTGTTAAGCACTGAGCCTGTTTTTCAGGTCTCAGGCTCGAAAATGACATTCCCAGAACAAATGACCATATCTTCCCTTCTAAAAGGGTTAAATTAATAATCTTTGTTCTCAAAGTAATGATAAACCTGTGAGTTGGATGTAGAAAAGTCAGAATCAATATAGATGTTTTTTATTTTAAAGAAAATTCAGATTGAACATAGTAAAAAACTGTAAATTATAGTGTCCGTCCAAAACGTATTTTTTACTTATAGTGAAAACTACCCTTGGTTGATGGTAAGGTAGACTAAAAGCTTTAGGAATCCAAAGTACAACATATAATAAGTACCCTGTATCAAGATTGATGCAAAACAAGTGACATTTGACCTTTTTAGAGAGGTTTACCAAAAGAAACTCCACTTCTGAGGTGATCTGGGTGGAAATGGCCTTTTTTACCGTTTCTCTGGAACCCATTGGTAGATTTTGGTGATTGACATCTCTTTCTGACCGTTAGAGCCAATAGAATCGAAGGGGAGTTTCCACATACACACCAACGTTACCATTGAGAAATGAAAGCTATGCGCACGCAGTTTTGCATGAGAGTGAACCTATCTCTCGCTCTGACATCTGAAAATGGAAAAGCAGGTTTATTGCTTATGGATTATCAGAAATGATTTCAAAGGGACACAGACACATCGGATTAACCTATGGATTAACCTTCAGCAGCGTTTTTATTGTTTGAATGCCTTGAAGACCACTTTGATCAGACAACGACACAGGTAGGCCATGTTGCCGTTTTTAGCTACCTAGCGCCACATGTTTTGATGTCTGTTCTTGTTAATATCTTCGCGAGTTCTTATCATGGAGTGATAATGTATGTACCTATCGATTCTGTGTCATCTCACGATGCTAGTCGATATGTTGGATCTGCAGTTAAGATAAGTAATAAGGGTGTTATGAGCAGCGACGTGCAGTCAGGGGAGGCAGGGGAGGCAGAGCCTCATCTGTCATACTCCAATGTAACGGAAAAAAAGAATAATAATACAAATAATAATAATAATAAAATGTCTCCACTGATCTGTGTTGTAAATGTGATTTCTGTATGATTCCAATTGCTTTTTATAGTAAAAATCGGCAAATTTGCCGAGCTCCGCTACAACTACGGGGAGCGATGAGATTGAGAAGTGAGGCAGGGACGAGCTCTGCCTCTCGTCGCCCCACATCAACTGGCTGGAACGCGGGCACTAATTTAGCGCGAGCACTTATTTTGTGAGCGCGCTCAAGCCAGTTACTGTGTGGTGAGGTGAGGCACAGATGAGCTCTGCCTCACCTCAGAATGCGTTACCCGACAGAAACGGGCTGGAGCGCGGGCCCTAAGCGCATGCCTGTTACCATCTCACTATATGTCACCTATGTAATGTTTGTAGATCCCTTTATTACATTTATCCTCGCCCTCCATAGTCTCTAAATAACTTATTTCACGTATATATGATATTTAAACTCGCTGGTCTCATCATACAACGGCACTGAAAAAGCGCCAGGGGAGGCAGCCATAACCTCTGCCGCACTGAAGGGGGCGATCTTGAGCTAGCTCTATCAAAAATAAAAACATTGAAAAATGCACTTCGGCTACAACTCCACTTAATTTTTTCGACAACGTTTGGACTAACATTGGATTTGGTGACTTGAAAAATCTACCAAGGAGCCTCAACAAACATGAGAGATCGATTACTCACATTCAAAGCCAAATCGCATTAAAAACTTTCGGCACTTCTCGGATAGATCTGGCCCTCAATGACCAGCAGAGATTAAATGTCAGCATCCACAATGCCAAGGTAAAGGAGAATCGTGAAATCTTAAAAGACCTTATTAATGCTGTCTGCTTCCTAGCTAAACAGGAGTTGGCATTTCGGGGGAATGATGACAGTGCAAAATCTTCTAATCGCGGCAACTATGTCGAGCTATTACATGCCTTCGCTGAAAAAGATGAGAAATTAGCAAGGCATTTGGAAACATCCACAGTATTTTCTGGCCTTTCAAATAGGATACAGAATGATCTCATAGAAGCAGTCAGTGATGTCATTAAAAATGATATCAGGCATGAGATTAATGCAGCCCCATTTGTTATAGATGAGACAACGGATGTCACAAACAAAGCCCAGGTCTCTGTCATTCTGCGTTATGTGGACACAAGTGATGTGAAGGAGGCGTTCTTGGGATTTGATGATGTGAGTGATGACAAGCGGGCACCGGCTATTGCTGATTATGTTTTGGGGGTGCTGGGGAAATACAATTGCGTTGAAAAGCTGGTAGCTCAAACGTATGACGGAGCTGCTGTGATGGCATCAGCTCTTAACGGGGTGCAGGCCAAGATTAAAGAAAAGGTGCCTGAGGCCATGTTCACCCATTGTTATGCACACAAATTGAACCTCGTCCTCTCGCATTCAGCAAAATGTATGCCTGAGTGCAGGATGTTTTTTAAAACAGTTGAGGGACTTACGGCGTTTTTCAACAAATCGACCAAGCGCACCCACCTCCTGGATGAAGTTGTGAAGCGACGTTTGCCAAGAGCAGCACCGACGAGATGGAGCTCAAATTCCAGACTAGTGCACACTATCAGCATGTACCAATCGGATCTGCGTGCTGTGTTCCAGATCATGAGCGAAAATCCCGATGTTTGGGACAATGACACCCTGATGATGGCTGCTGGATATGATCTCTGGCTGTCAAAAGCATCAACCTGCTTCTTCATAATGGCATATGAGGGCATTTTCAGTGAAACCGATGCACTCTTTCGTGTGCTACAGAATAAAGTCATGGACATTGGATTCTGCTGTGCGCGAATCCGCGACACAATGGGAGTTGTGGAACGCCAGAGAAAAGAGTTTGACAGTTTCTATGATGGGTTCGAGCAGAAATGCGTCACACTTGGCCTGACAGACAATGTGCGAAGTAAACATCTGATCAGAGATGAGAGGAAAAGAATGTTTCATTGCATTCTGGAAAATATCAGTGTTCAACTGAAAGCTAGGTTTGATAATTTCGGTGAGCTAGCTTTCCTTGGTTTGGTCGATTGCACAAAATTCAATGAAATGTCACAACATTTTGATGACACCAAACTGCAGAGCCTATCAAAATATGCAAGGCACTTTGACTTTGTTAGACTGAAGACTGACCTTATCGGACTGTATAGCTCACAAACGGTGAGGAATGAATGCAAATCACCTGGACAACTCCTCAGCTTTTTGGACGAGAATGATCTGATGCAGACGGTTCCTGAGGCGACAAAGTTACTCCAGCTGGTACTCACAATACCTGCTACAACAGCGTCTGTCGAAAGGTCGTTCTCTGCTTTGAAACGACTCAAAACATACAGTCGGAATCGGACTGACCAAAGACGACTTTCATCCCTGGCGATCATCTCTATAGAAACAGAGAGACTTTTAAAACTGAAACACAATAAAGAGGACTTCTACAACAAAGTCACGGACATCTTTGTCCAGAAGGATAGGCGAATGGACTTTATTTACAAGTAAAGGTAAAGGCCTGGCCATTTAATATTTTCATTTGTGTTGAATGTATGAATAGCGGTAGTTAGTAAAAAAAAAATTGTAATATACTGTCCGTGCCTCCCCAGGCATTGACCTCACCGCACGTCACTGGTTATGAGTGAGTTTCTGTGCAGGAATCAGTTAGCATTTCTTCGCTCTTGGCTAATTCAGAGGCTGAGCGTTAGCATTGTGGGTTTTTTTGAAAAAAGAAAAAAAAAATCAGTTAGCTGAGTTTCTTCCCGTTACATGGATATAAAACATTCATAGTTTAATAAATATTAAGATGCCCTCAGACGCTGTTTCCTGCAGATGACGCGTTTTTCCCCCCGGTATCGGGGGGGGGGGCGGCGGCGTAGAACAGGTTAATCGCGTTAAAATAATTAGTGGCGTTAATTTTTTTTTGCGTTAACGCGTTAACTTGACAGCCCTAGTTTTTACAAGATCTTTGTAGGGCTTTTAGATCGTTATGGAGTTTTTTAATGTTTTTTTAACACCCTTATCTACCGAGAGCCAGTGCACCACTCCTCCGGAGCCCTACGCTCTTCCATAACCTACCCCTTTTATTTTAAATAGTATAATGTCTGAGTTTTTTTGCCGTCCGCGAGGAAAAGAAATGGGGCTCAGAGCCTCAGAATACTGAAATCTGTATTTTTTAAAATCTTTTTTTCCTTCTAATTTGTTATTATTTGGTGCAGGCACGAAACATACTACCAATAGAAATACATTGCTTCTAAAATCATTCTGTGTCAGAATACTGAAATCTGTATTTTTTTTATCTCTTTTTCCCTCTAATTTGTTATTATTTACATTGCTTTTAAAATCGTTCTGTGTGACACGAAAAAAACGGGGAAATCATGTTGGTGAACACGAATCAATAGATTAATTTCGTGACTATAACACAAAATGCCGTGAGACTGTGTTGGGACACAGGATGACAGGATTTGACCAAACTTGGCTTTCAGAGAGTAAATACTCCTCCTGGCTCTACAAGACAGAACTAGGTAAATAAATAAATGTATAAATATACCAATAAATGAAATACAGAGTACATAAAGAATTAATTGTGTAGGCAACACAAACAGAGGGTTGTGAGAGGAAGCCAGACCCGAGTCTTTCTAGAGTCACCCTGCCAGTCCTACAGAAAGGACAAACTTAATAAACATATGGCATCTGAGCATCACAAAATAGCCTGTCAGCGCCAGTCGGGTTTGACAACAGGTACAAATTATATGCTATTTAAATTATAATTGAAGGTTCGAGCCTCCTCCGTGCCGTTCGTCGATGAGTGGTCTGCTATAAGAGGAAGGACTCAGACACCGAGATATGAGGTTAACAATAAGCTGATTTAATGGTAAAAGCAACAGTACAATATAACGAAGTACTTCGGGCCACGGTTCTACTACCGTGTGATATACGTATCGGGACAGTCAGACGGAATAGGGGCCCCGAGTATAAGGAAGTTACAATATTTATACAAACAAACAGGGAGGAGTTGTGTGGGAGGAGTTGTGCCGGTTGCTCCTCCCTAGGTGTTATCTACTGGTGGATTCACTCCTGGGCGAGCCCTAGGCAGCGAACCAGAGTGAGTCAGCCATTGCTGCCCTGGAGACCGTCTTCCACTCCTGGACAGAGCGTGGGAGATTTGGATCTACCGCGCCCGCTGATAAGTCCAAGGCCGTCTTCATGGCAGCCACGGGGTGAACAATTCATGGGGTGAACATAACAATCTTTATCTTTGCACCTGGCGCTACTCCCTCTTCCTAGGGGTCAACATTGGGTGAACATAACAATCTTTATCTTTGCAAAAGCCGGTGCGATGTGCTGTTCTGACTACCTCTTTGTATTCTCTCAGTCTCTGCACATGACCTTGCTGCTTTCAATGTTGCAAGTTAAACACTTTCCCATGCAACCCCTCCCCACGCTCCTGTCCACCCCATCAAAACCCGGGGGGGGGGGGGCGACTGGGTCCATCCATTCCCAAGTCACGGCACACACAATGAGCACAGCAAGCAAATAATGCAACAATAAGAATATTGCCCTAGTTTCATAAGCAGTTTCACAAGCATACATTTTACACAGACTATTGGCGCCTAAGATATGTCGGGCCAAGGTTATAGTTATTGAAACAGGTTATACAGGTTACTTTAATCCCCCTTTTGATCTCACCTCAAGAGATCAACTTACACAAAGCATTCGAAACATAACCACTGTCATTCTTTTCTACTGTGTCTGTCCCCCAACATTATATAAATCCATTGGAAGCTGGGATTTAGAGTACTTTAAACCTTCGGGAACAGCCCACCATAACAACCTCTTATGACAGTGGAGGGAGACCAAAGTATGTTAAAACTGCGTCCTTGTCTGCTGAGTCATCATACTCGTCCTCTCCCTCCGACGCATAAGCCAACAAGGGCATTTGGTACGGAGGGGGAGGGCCAGCTTTTCCTTCAGTGGTAGAACTGATTAATCTAACACACAATGAGCGGATACAAGGCACACAACAACAACCACATGTTACTAAAATGGCAATAAAAGTAGCTATAGAAATCAAAAGAGACATTATTAAACCTTTCCATTGACCAAACATGTTTGTAAACCATTCCTCCAAGGGGTTGTGTATCCCTGATTGTTCATGCATAGTTTTGGATAGCCTTCTAAAGCCTTTGTGACGGAACCGTCCGGAGCCGTATTGTTTGGAATGAAAGTACAACACATATCACCAAACATTGAACACACACCCCCTTTCTCAGCTAACAGCATGTCAAGGGCCATTCTATTCTGAACTGCCATAAGGGAAGTCGGCCCCAGCTGTTCAGCGAGTCCTTCTACAGCGTCCCTAGTGAGATTAGCTAAACGGAGCACATTGTAATGTACAAAGTTAATTCTGTCTACATTCTTGATAGGGGTCACAGGGAAGAAGGCAGAGATAATTGGCATACTTTCAAATCCTGCAGCTATTTGGTCAGCTAGTTTGTATTCATCAGGGACCCCCCGTGGGATCCCTATGGAATCGATGTAGGTGGGAGAGCTGAGGGATAAATCAAACGTGCCTTTGGTGTCCCTTTTAGCCAGTACATGTCTTTTACGGCGAGTTACTAGGTTGGTGCTACGGGAATTCTTAGGGTCAAGGGGCACTAGCCTATCTCCCAATAACATTAGGGGAGCATGGAGGCGTACCATGGCACATAATCCTATTGATTTTTCAGGGATTCGGGTAAATAGACGATGGCCTCCGCAGTAATAGTAGAGACCGCCTCTTGCCCAATGGCCAATTTTTGTCCCCTCTATGGTGGAATTACACCAATCTGATGAGACGTTTCCTAGGTTGAATTGGGGAGAATTGCTGGTTAAATTAAAACAGGTATATCCTCCAGACCCTTTACTAGGCGTGAAAGGCCCTGTTTTAGTACTATTATCAATGGGTGGAAAAACATTGGCCAAGGTCTTACAGTTAGGGGGGCTAGCCATCTTGGTTAGTTGCAACATACAGTTGTAGCCCCATTGGTCAGAGGGGAACAAAGGGGCGGGGTCAGTAATTAAATGGGGGCGAGCGGTGGCACAAGCTAAACAATCCCCTGCCATTTGTTCTTGGGCTGTTCGGGCAACCCATTTTAACCATAGATTGTCATCTGTGTATCCTGTGGCCATTTGGATGATGTCTAGAGGTTGAAGTTGGCTATAATCCCCCGTACATTTATTCGTACAGGTGACTTTAGACATGTATTTAACATTAGATGCTGCATGAGGAAAGTTTTGCTCTACCTTTGGTGTAACTTTAATTTCGAAGAGGCCTTGTGGCGAACCCCTTCCTGCATGTACCACGAGGACATAAAGTCCAGCGTCGGAGAGCACGACATTCTTTATCGTTATGAGCACCGGATTACAAAACCTGGCGGAGCACGGGGCGTCTGGGATTCTCCTGACCACGTTCATTCTAGATTTGAGGGATTTAACAATTTCCGCCGATCGGTAAGATGGCGTGTATCCCCAGTCATGAGGACCCGAATTTGCTAGGACATTGGACCAGGACTCGCAGGAGCAACCGTAAGTGTATGAGACGAACACGGTTATGTCGCCTTTGTAATAGTTAGCACTGTCTGTTAACCTATCTTTGGTTTTTTTGTTACATACCGTAGGGGCTAGGCAGACATATTTGGCTAGGTTGGTGTAGGTCCTGTCGAGATTTGTACTATTCCATCACTACCTGCTCGGAAAGTGAAGGTTTGTTTAGGAGACATTGTGGTAACTACCCCCTCATTTGGGGCCCGTTTGACCCTAGTTACGGACTCATCTGGCGGGGGGATGGAGTCTGGGTGGTCAATGGAATCACAAAAAATAAAAATAATAGCAACGGTCACAGTTGTGAACAGGGCTAACCCTGCCAACCATTTCCAGTTACCATACATGGTTACAACATTAATACGGACACTTTAATGCAGTACAACTAACACGATTTGATCAATAAGTTGTACAAGATGGAAGGGAATGTACGTATTAGCAACCAGGCGAATAACACAGCTAGTTGCCAGTGTGCCATAGGCGATTTATCCTAGGGGTTATACAAGTCGTACAGGCGGTAGAGCAGATATCCTATTACACCCAACACAGTCAGTAACCAGAAGGAAATCATACAATTTAAGGCCCCTCCTGATAACATATTTACTTTTTACCAGTGGTCGGTGCGATCATACACAGGCTTTCCAGAGTATAAAATCCTCCTCCCAGGGAGATAGAGACCCAAAAATGATAGAAACCCCTAGAATAAGGAGTGTTTACAAATATGCCCCTACCTTCGTTTAAGTGGTGGGTTATAGTAAATGGGCCTATGTGGAAAACATGGTGGGAATTACCCCAGTCTTGATTTGCTAAGGATTTTAAGTCATAGGACTTTACAGGTAAATGTGGGTCTCCGCAAATATCAGTAGTCTTCCACCAACTAATCCAACTTAACTGTGGAGAGGGTGCAAGTCTAGTTTTATTCCCTATATTGCGAAGGTTATTTACCCTTTTCTGAAATTGTTTAGATTTATTGTTACTTAATTGTGAGCTCATTAAATGTATCGCGCCTACAATATTGTCAAAATTGTATTAAGTCCCGCAAATAATGGGTTAATAAACAAAGTCCCTCAAAAAATGGGTTAATAAACAAAGTGCCTCAAAAATGGGTTAATAAACAAAGTCCCTCAAAAAATGGGTTAATAAACAAAGTCCGACACTGGCTATATCAACCTGTTTCAGAGGAAGGTGGAGTCCCCTGTGCCGTCTTGACTTGCCGTGTCTTTGTCCCCCAGCCTGCTGACGGCGGCTTCTGGGCTGCCTGCTGGAGAGATGTCTTCTGGATCCTCCTCCTCCTCCGGCCCGCTGATGGCGGCTTCCGGGTCGACTTCCTCGATGAGAGCCAAGTCCGTCCTGATGTCGCCCAAGGTCCTTGCCGGCGGCTTCCCGACCGCACACTGGCTCCAGTGGTACCAGTTGTCCCCCTTTCCTTCTAGGCGAACTGCGTGGGATGTCCTCTGGGTCACTCGGTATGGTCCTGAGAACCTTGGATTCAGCCACTTTGGCCTGATGACCTTCAACCAGACGAATTCTGCGGTGTTGGCCTCGTGCTTCTTGGGTCCCCCTTTGGCGTCAGCAACCTGTGTGGAGAAGCCTGATACCAAGCCCTTAAGTTGCTGGTAATATGGTTTTGAGCTCATTTCCTCTACTTCTTTCCCTACACTTAGGGCCCCAGGACCCGGAAACTGATGGCCGTGGGTCAGCTCAAATGGGGAGAAACCTGTCCCTCTGTTAAAGGAAGGGTCCACTCATTAGATAATTAATAAAAACTTCAGTATTTAGTGAAACATTATGTTTAAACCATACCCTGAAGAAATCAGCGATATTCCCCGGTAAATAATGATTTTATAGCTCTTTTTTATCAAAACCTGTATATTCCGTCAGGCAGCTGCCATTTTGGCCATTTTCAGTAGTCACATGATCCAAAAAACTAGGTTGTGACGTCATCTATGCGTTCACTTTGTAAACACACAGCTCGTTCGACGAAAACATGGCGGAGTATTTGAGTTCGGACTCGTCAGCCGAGGAAGAAGTTTTGAGCAATATGGAGAGATTGGATGGGGGAATTCAGCCATATAGGTTCGAGCCAAGTGGCCAGAACCGTCAGGAATCCAGTGACGATGAGGATGAACAGCACGGTGATCTTGCTGGAGACGATCCCTTTACTCGTGCAATTGATTTCGGGGGGCGAGTAGGGAGACCTGTACATGACTGGTGTACTTGCAGTCGGTGTGTAGCCATGGACAATCCTCTGATGAACATGTGTTGTCATGAGCTTGAAGAGCTTGAAAATAAACTGGTCACCGACGACTTGGATTGCATATGTTTACACAGGGAATTCGGCACTGTGGTGTTAGAAGAAGCTGTATTGAGAACAGCACTGGTTGCCATGAAGGATGTGAAACGCACCTCTTTGGTTGAACCAATAAATGAAAGGTGGGTCAATTTGACGGGTACAGCCCTTTCTTCTTAGCATTATATACTTTACAATTAAAATTAACATATGCACAATATTTTTAAATTGTAGTGCCGATTGTCAAGCATGTCAAAAATACAATGCCAAAAGAAAAGGCCTGATGATGATGATGATGATGATGATGATGATGATGATGATGATGATGATGATGATGATAAATCAATCGTGAATATTAAATAAGAAAAGCGTTCATTTCAGGCCAAACATCTTATTTGTTTAATTCATCATTAAAAAGTAATAATTTCATACATATTTCCTTAGATATACCGATATTTCACAGTGTAAATAATATACATATATTGCTACCACAGATTAATTATTATGGTGGCATGATGTTGACATTGACTATGAAATTAAATGTATTAACCAAAACACGAGGACGTGTATCAGGCAACATAAATCACTAAAGAGATATATACAGCCAAAAAAATCTGAATAAATATATACATGAAGTGGACATTTTTCTCAATGAACAGGTGAAAACAATCAAAATGCCCTAGAAGCACTCAGCTAGCTGTGAGTATTTTGACAGAACTGAGACTGGCTGTTAAAAAGTCAAAATTAAACTTAGCTTATCTTGAAATATAATTTGTGATAGGAACACCTGTTCATTACGATAAAAAATATATCCTATTTGCAACAAAATACAATGAGGCATATTTCAATGGAATTGTGAGAACAATGGAGAGTAACGAGTCATTTTGTCCAAACGCATAGTTCACGTCACGTCCGGTAAAATAAGTCATGTGACTCGTCAAAATGGCGCCGCCCACAGGGTTGATGTTATTTCGGTAATTAATCAGCTTAAAATCACTGATAACGTCATCAGATTAAAAAAAATAAACAAAGACTGGCAGAGACTGGTCTGTTTTATCGTATGATAATTATTTAAAAATGCGTGTCATGAGCATTGCCTCCCTTTAATGGAGCTTCTGATTGACATGAGAGCTAGAGGTAAGGCGTCTAACCAGTTTATTCCTGTCTCCTCACATGCTTTGCTGAGTTTCTGTTTGATGTTCTGGTTAATTCTTTCTACCTTGCCCTGTGATTGTGGGTGATAAGACTGCTCCAAAACTGTGTCTCAGCCCTAAGGACTGTTCTACAACCCTGAGGTCATGGTTCTTGAAATGGCTGCCATTATCTGACCTTACTTTCCTGGGGAAACCATGGAGTGGGATGTAGTGAGTTACTAGGAACTTGATGACTGAGTCTGCGTCCTCTCTCCTGCATGGCATGGCCTCTGGCCAATATCTACTACAACTAGCAAATACCTGAACCCCCTTACTTTGTCAATCATGTCAGTGTAGTCGATGATGATTTCTTCCCCTGCCATTTTGGGTAATGGGAACTTTCCCTGGTGTGGTTTCACAGTGGCTCTGATGTTATGAGTTAAGCAGATTACACATTCTTCCAAATGGTTAGCTATCATGTCAGGTAGGTAAGGGTGCCACCAATGAGTGAGGTGTCTGTTCATTTGGGTTTTTCCGCAATATGTGGGTCCGTGAGCTTCCTTTAACATGGATCTTATCCACCCTGGGGGCAGGACAGGTCTCCCATCTGGGGAGAACCATATCCCGTTCTTTTTGGTAGCTCCCCTGTCCAACCATACTGATTTATCCTGTGGGGAGCCTGCTTCCTGGGCCTCTTTAAGGGCGTCATCTGTTACGGCGGGTAGTAAGTCAGGGGATTTTATGACGAGCATTTGGAACTGGGATATATACCCTGCTTTAGCTTTGGCAGCCCTAGGCTAAGTAGTTATCTGGCGTGCTGTGGCCTTTACACTTGAGTAAGGCTAGTTTGTTGGGTAACATTACGGCTTCCACAAGTCTCTTGATCTCTTTTTCGTGTTTAATGGGGACGTTGGTAGAGGTTACAAACCCTGCTCTCATCCACTGGCGCATTTCAACGTGAATGACGCCGTGTACATAGGCTGAGTCGGTGTAGATATTTACATCTTTCCCTTTTGATAGTTCTAACGCTGAAATGACTCCCATTACTTCTGCCAACTGCGCTGAGACCTTTCCTGTCACTTTCTCGGCTTTCCTTTCCTCAAACTTTCCCTCTGCTGTTTGTCCTACCACTGCATAGGCTGCTTGGAGCCCGTTCATGGGGTGTCTAAAGCAACAGCCATCTGTAAATAGATTTTCTGCGTGTGGCATGGGCTCATCTCTGAGATCTATTCTTAGTTTCACATCTTGGATGACTCTCTCCTCACACCTATGTGGTTCTCCATTTCCAATGGTGTCTGCACTGTTCACTCCTTCATGTGTGTAGGTGATGTGTGCTTCGGTCAGAGTTTTTTCTAACATAGTCTGTCTGGTAGATGTCATGGTAAATGCACTTGAGTTAACAAATGAGACGATGCTGTGTGTGGTTAGTACTGTCAAAGGGTGTCTCATAACAATGTGTGAAATTTTGTTTAAGATACGCGCTGTTCCGGCTGCATGTCTTGTGCACAGGGGTTCTCTGTTTTCAACTCTGTCCAGTGTGATACTAATATACATCAGTATTGACCTACATCCCCCCTTTTTCTGAAATAGAATGCCGTTGACGGTGTTCTCATTTTCAGAAACATCAAGGAAGAATGGCAGTTCGTATGATGCTGATGCAAGTGACGTTACCTGGGACATGGATTGTTTTAGGGAAATGAATGTAGCCTCTGCGGTTTGTGTCCAGTCTAGTGGTGCAGTTAAGTTACGCATGCCCTTTTCATTGATCAGTGCCCTGAGTTCTGAAGTTCTTGGGTTGTACTCTGGAATGTAGTGTCTGCTGTAGCCAGTAAGGCCCAAAAGTGATAACATGTCTTTGACTGTTACAGGTTTGGGATGGTTCAGTATGTGTTCCCGGTGTGCTGCTGACATGCCTGTACCTGCTGGGGAGATCACCCTGCCCAAAAATGTCACCTCTTTACGGGTGCATTGTAGCTTTTTCTTGGAGACTTTGAACCCTGTGTCATGGAGACGGAGCAGAAGGTTCCTCGTAGCCTCCAGACAAGAGGCTGCAGAGGGGGCTGCAATGAGGAGATCGTCTACATACTGGATCAGTACTACACCCTCTGGTAATGACACTCCCTCTAGCTGTTCCCTGAGTATTTTGTTAAATATCCCTGGAGACAAACTGAAACCCTGTGGTAGCCTAGTGTACTGCAATCTCTCTCCATTAATGGTAAATGAGAAAATGGGTCTCTTCTGCCAGAGGTATACAAAAGAAGGCATTAGCCAGGTCAATGCAGGTAAACCACGTGTGTTCAGGGGTTATGTTACAAATAGCGGTGTAGGGGTTTGGAACAGGTACTAGGGCCGTTGTGGTGATGGCATTAATGGCCCTGAGATCATGGGCCATCCTATAGTCCCCATTGGGTTTGGATACCGGGAGAATGGGAGTGTTCCAATCCCCATGTGCGGGTTCTAACACCCCAGCTCTTTTTAGTCCCTCAACTGCCTGACTGATGCCCCCACGGGCTTGTGGTTTGAACGGGTACTGTGATAGATTGATGGGTCCAGATTGTTGGACCACCGAACTATTTATTTCAAACGTTATGGGCGCCGCCTTGGAACAGAAAACTACGTCATGAGAGTCAAGTGACCACAGGTCCGGGGGGAGGTCACGTATCATGTTGGCAGTAAAAGGATGGTCAGTTTTTTCTCTACCATGATGCCTATCTACCTTGTGTCTTTCCATGAAGACGCATTCCTGAGTATTTTTTTTTAGAGCATATGACTTGTGTGAGGGAGAATAGGTGAGTGCTGCTATCTGAGTTGGTTCCCAATCGTCAGTATCTAACAAAGATTTGACCATAGGACCGAGTTCCTTAGCGTCATATCCCTTTCTGATAGCTAACGAAATGTGTGGCGCGGCCTCAGCTGACATGCGGTACCAATAGAGTTGTTCATCAGTTAGATCGATAGATGCAGCCCCCGAAAACCCTATGACTGCGACTGTATTCGATGAAGTGGATGTGTTGAACAGGGGGGAGTTGATAGTTGAATATCTTGCTCCTGAATCAACAAGGAACGGCAGCATCGAATGTTTTACAGTCATGTTCATGTAGGGATCCGCCAGGCCCGTACATTCAGGGTTCCCTGGGCGACCTCATTGTGGGTAATACTCTTGTTCGTACTGTACGAACTTGCCCGTAGGGGGCCGCCAGGGCATTCGGAGCGACATGGCCCTCTTGGTTAGGAGGTGTTACGGCTACCTCCTGGTGTCCCTGGGAGTACTGCATGTCTGAGCGATTCCCTTGTCCATTCCCTCCCTGTCCCCCTTGTCCCCTCCTCCTCTGAGGAGCAGGTCCTTGAGGGCACTGCCTGTACCAATGGCCGCTTTGTCCGCAGGTATAGCACAGCTTTGGCTGTCCTGGAGTCTGTCCTGGAAAGCCTCCAAACCCTCCTCTACCCCGTGCCCGACCTCCAAATCCGCCCCTCTGCTGTTGAAAACCAGTATTATAGCCATATTGGGGCTGGTTATAGGATGGTGCGGGACCGGGATAACCCCCTTGGGCCTGCCCAAACGACTGCTGCCCCTGTGTAAACCCCGCCTGTGGTTGAGGCGCACTAGGTGATTGCTCTGCTACCGCTACTGGATGAACAATCAATTGTTTGGCACTTTTTTTGTCATTTTGCACTGTTTTCCGGGCTATCTCTAGTTGGGTGCGGAGAAGCTGCACCCTTAGTTCTTCCTCCTCTGTCTTATATTTAGTCAAATTTTAGTTGTATTTGCCTAAATGGTGTGCTAAATGTTTCTCCCATGTGTGTGTAGGGAGGTCCTCAGCCTCGGGGTTATCGTCCATAAGGGTTTTGACGTCCCCTGGTATCGCGGCTAGGATGGCTTTACGAAACATTTGTTTATGTTGGTCGTTATTTTCGGGATTACAATCAGTGGCTGCAGTGTACTGCTGTCGAGACCTAAGCAACATGGTTGCGGCGGCCTCTCCGGGTGTGAATGTAAATGACAGTGAACCGTAACTCCCTCCCGTCTGTGGGAAATGCTGTCTCATTGCGTGGCTAAGTAAGCTGTGAATGTTGCTGGACGTGATGGGTTTGTCATCAGTAAAGGCGCCTGTACCTGCTCGTTGCTCAACTCTTTTTAGTTCATAACTAGATGTCTGTTGGGCTAATATCCTTCGGAAATCTCCTATGCAGATGCTCTGGCCTACAGTTAGGTCGGCAAATTTCCTCATCCAATGTCTCCCTCCCTCAGTAGGTAGTGGCATTTTGTCAACTAGCGCATGTATGTCTCCTAGAGTAAAAGGGTGGTAGACGGCAGCCCCAGTAGGGAGAGCTACCAAAGGGGCCTGTAACACGGGGCTCATAAGAACGTGGGTGCTGGGGTGTTGAGACCGTAATTCCATACGGGGGAGTGCGAGGGCCTGATCTTCGGTGAGATCAGTAATAGTGCCTGACATAGTTATACTCTTGACCGTGCCTCTACATGGTCTGCTGCTCTCCCCTTCTTCTTCTGCTCTTGGGGGCTGGAATGTCTCATACTCACTACTTTTATGCCCTGTATCTCCCCTGTCAGGTGTTTTTATGTCATCCTCGTCTCCAGACGCCCCTCCTTTACTGGCTGAGTGATGGCGTGTTTGTGCCTGTCGACCGTGGAAAGGCGAGTCCCTGCTCTCATCTTTAGGCCCGGCTGTGCTATCGCTATGCCATCCTCTCTCTGTCCTATCGCGACTCATGGTCTGTCTGTCTCCTTACTTCCCCCTTCAGACCTGCTTTCCCACTCACCTTCCACCTCGACTCTCCTCAGTGCTGCTGCTTCTTTCTGATAGGCCCTTTCTTGTCCTTGGCTTCCCTCACTATCGCTACCTCCACTTTTTTGTTCATCTCTTTTTTCGTTAAATCTCCTTTTCTGCTCCTCCTGATATTCTGCGTCCTGTTCGTCTATGAAGCGCAATAACTCGCTTCTTTCAATAGCCCCTAACCAGGACTGTAAGCTTTCGGAGGTCAGTCTTTTGCTGGTTGATTTTACCCTCTCAGAGTCCGAGGCTTCGGACTCTGAGAGGGTAGAGGTCCTGTTCTGACCCAGATACGTCTCCCAGTGTCATTTGTAAATTAGTCATGGGTGGCGCGTTTGGGGGAGAGTAAGGGGGAGGTTGTTTAACTGGATTTAATAGGTCCGGGTAAATGAGGGGGGAAAGGATGGGGACATACGGATCCTCTATAGGTCCTGCCTGAGACCTCTCCTCTGAGCTAGCCTTTTGGACTGCGGGAAGGGGAGTTGGTGGGGTCGGGGTTTGAACCGCGACCATGGCTGGGAGATTCTTGGCTGGGACGGGAGTAATAGCTACTCCGTTCATGGCGAGTGCCGCATTATGACAAATCCTCCGTAATTTGTCTACCGCCTCTTTCTCTTTGTTCAGTTTATTATGGCCTAAGAACCCGGGCTTTTGTTTGTTTAGGTCTCCGAGTTTCTTTACCAGCTGTCGTTCATAAGTATTTAGGGCTAAAGCTAGATTCCCAAATGTCTCGTCGCCCCCTACTCTGTCTTCTGCTATCATTTTATTGCGTAGGAAACGGAGGTCGGCACAGGCCTTCTTCCGGTCTCCTGGTTTGATCCCACTAAGGATCAATCTCTCCGCCTGTCCCCATTGTTCTCGTAGAGTCCCTAGTACTGGGGCGCCTAATTCTTGTTCTTCGTGATCAAATTCTCCATCCATTATGACTTCGTATATCTGTTTCTGACTAAGGTTGTTTCTGTTCACTTGTAATTCGTATTATTATATTTACGAACAAATAGTTTACTTTATTTATATTTAGTTATTTATTTATTATTTATTTTATCTTCGTACTATTTCAAGAATAGTTATTTACTCATACACAGTTTTTATATTCCCCGTACAATCTAGTTGACTTTTATAGTGCGATGTTTATTTCAACAGATGGAGAGACTTCCAAAAGTGCTTCTACACCCCCTTTCGGCGATGTGGCTTTTAGCAAGGAGTCGAAACCCAGTCTACAGAATCTCTTTATCGTCACGTTTAGTCTTCTAGATTAACCCCACAGCAAGAGTTTGCGAGATCCGGTCGTTTCAAATTGATTTTGAAAGTTGCATTTCTCCTCTTGAAATACCCCACATATAACACAACTGCAGCTCCTCTTTGAGACTGGAAAGTGTTATTCTTTATCTAGTTCCGATGGAGTTCCCTTTAAAAAACCATGAACTTTTCAACGAGTTAGCCGTATGGTCCTGAAAGACCTACGGGGCCTTTCAACGTCTTCTTACACACCTCGCTCTTCACTTTTATTTATTCTAACTAACTAGTACTGTATACATATAACACAACTGCAGCTCCTATAAACTTTTCAACGAGTTAGCCGTATGGTCCTGAAAGACCTACGGGGCCTTTCACCGTCTTCTTACACACCTCGTTCTTCACTTTTATTTATTCTAACTAACTAGTACTGTATTTTTTACCGTAAGACTAAAACACTGAAAATGCCCCTGACAACTCTAAAATGTTGTAGTATAGCCAATCACAGATTTTGATAATAACAGGTATCTGCTTACCTTTCAGTTGTAGGGCGCCCTGGTTTAGTTGTCAGAGGTATTCGAGGTGTCTTCCCTGGACCGTTCGTCCGCTGGCTGCCGGTGTTCCTTCTATGAGACCCTACTCATCACGTCGGGGTCACCAGAATTGTTGGAGCACCACCCTTTGGAGTGGTTGAAGGTTCGAGCCTGCTCCGCGCCGTTCGTTGATGAGTGGTCTGCTATAAGAGGAAGGACTCAGACACCGAGATATGAGGTTAACAATAAGCTGATTTAATGGTAAAAGCAACAGTACAATATAACGAAGTACTTCGGGCCCCGGTTCTACTACCGTGCGATATACGTATCGGGACAGTCAGACAGAATAGGGGCCCCGAGTATAAGGAAGTTACAATATGTATACACACAAACGGGGAGGAGTTGTGTGGGAGGAGTTGTGTCGGTTGCTCCTCCCTAGGTGTTATCTACTGGTGGATTCACTCCTGGGCGAGCCCTAGGCAGCGAATCAGAGTGAGTCAGCCATTGCTTCCCTGGAGACCGTCTTCCACTCCTGGACAGAGCGTGGGAGATTTGGATCTACTGCGCCCGCTGATAAGTCCAAGGCCGTCTTCATGGCAGCCATGGGGTGAACAATTCATGGGGTGAACATAACAATCTTTATCTTTGCACCTGGCGCTACTCCCTCTTCCTAGGGGTCAACATTGGGTGAACATAACAATCTTTATCTTTGCAAAAGCCGGTGCGATGTGTTGTTCTGACTACCTCTTTGTATCCTCTCAGTCTCTGCACATGACCTTGCTACTTTCAATGTTGCAAGTTAAACACTTTCCCATGCAACCCCTCCCCACGCTCCTGTCCACCCCATCAAAACCCGGGGGGGGCGACTGGGTCCATCCATTCCCAAGTCACGGCACACACAATGAGCACAGAAAGCAAATAATGCAACAATAAGAATATTGCCCTAGTTTCATAAGCAGTTTCACAAGCATACATTTTACACAGACTATTGGCGCCTAAGATATGTCGGGCCAAGGTTATAGTTATTGAAACAGGTTATACAGGTTACTTTAATACGCGTAAATTACATTACTAGACGTTTTTAAATTAATTAAAAAATCGTTCTTATGTCTGACTTGTTTATTTTCTGCAGATTTGACTCGGATAACGACTGACTTTCATTTTTAAGTTGTGAGTTTAGTGTTTTTTACCCTAACCCTAACTCCTTTCCATCACAAAACAACATGTTTTTTTATTCTCTAGTCATTATTTTGTTGTTTTCTTTCAGATTAGTGGAAAGAAAACCAAAATCCACATTCAGGAGTTTTTTTTACCAACTTTGGCTGTATCCCAATTCAGCGGCCGCATCCTCCTGAGGATGCATTCATATGAACAGGATACACGCCCTGATTTCAGGCTGAGCAGGGAGTCCCTGAACGTGCTGCTGGCTGGACCTCCTGGGTCAGGAACGGAGACACGGCTGGGGTGCCACCATCGAGACCCTGGTGTTCCTGTTCTGGCTGGCAATTGGGACATCCTACAGGGTGGTCTCCAGAGCTTTTGGGATGCCTCGATCCACTGTTCACCGGATTGTCCACAGGTGGGCACTCTACCCTCCTCCAGGGCAGTACATCCTCGCAGACGGGGGGTACCCCTGCCTCCAACATCCACTACCCCTCATCACTCCGTACAAACGGCCGCTGCAAGGTGTGGGACCCCAGCGCTTTAACAGCCATCTCTCCCGGGCACGCTCCATCATCGAGCGTGCCTTCGGGATGATGAAGACACGTTTTAGGAGCATCTTCCTTAAAGCGCTGGAGGTGCACCACACCTTCGTTCTTCAAGTAAGTAATCACTCAACAGGATTTTTTATAATACTGAAGGATTGTTGGATGACGTAACATGACTTATTTTCCAGGGTTATAACATATTGCCACTTTTGCTATTTCAGGTCATTACAGCATGTGCTGTAATGCACAATATCTGCATCGGGGCCGGTGACATCATGGCCCCCGATGCAGATATTGTTGAGGACGTGGCGGAGGATGAGGGGGAGGTTTCTAATGAGGTTTCTAATTTCTGATGAGGTTTCTAATTTCTCTAATTCCCCTCCTCGACTCCTATCCTCGTGTCTTAGTCCCGCCAGATGCGAGCAAAGGAGTCGAGGAGGGGAACCGAGGAGAGAGGAGGGGAAGCAGCAGGCGTTTAGAGAAATGAGAAACCCTCTCCTCTGAGCGGTCATTTTAAAGACGTCCATTAATGATGACAGGAGGCACAGCAGCACTCTTTCTGATGGACAGATGTGTTCATGACGACTTATATATTTACTTTTAAAAGTCACCTATCATGCTACTTTTAGGCAATGTCCTTCAAGGTCAAGTTATAGATATGTTAAAGATTCCATTTACTGACACCCCAGTGTACACTACTACCTTTCATTACCGTAATGGGGTATAATATCATGTTTTTTTTTAAAGTTATTGATTCCAAAATCAATAGAAAAGTAGCTTTCATAGAGCCAGAATGATAGTGAAAATATTTCTTCTGTAGCATTATGCCTGTGCTAACTATTATGCTAGCTAGTGTTATGGTCATTCATTACCGTAATGCTCTGCATTCATTACCATGTCATATAGGAGGCTGTTACGGTAATGAACAAAATTGTTGCGTTAATGAAAAATATTTGTGCAGCTATGTATGGTGAGCTTTAACTATAAAGAAATAATTCATATTTATTATTTGAATATAATCTATTTAATTAATACTGAATCTCTCTTGAAATTAAGGTCAGAAAAGGTGGAAAGGAAAAGGGCAGCTTCCAAGGCGAGGGTGGTGAAGCACAGAGAGAAAGTGTACAGCAACCCAGAGCTGCTGGAAGAGTACAGAAGGAAGGAAATAGAGAGGTTAGAACAGGACATCGTCACATTGTGTGTGAGAGAGAGAGAGAGAGTGAGTGAGAAAGAGGGAGAGACAGAGAAAGAGAGAGACTGGGAAAGAGAGAGACAGAGAGAGAGATTGATTTTTGTATACCTACTGTTTTACAGATATCAAAGGAGAAAGGCAAAGGGGCATTTGAAGCCTATTGCAGCATTAACAGCTAAACAGCAAAAAAAAACAACGAACAAAGTGGAATGAGAATTCAATGAGATACAAAGAAAGAAAAAAAACGCCTCAATGCAATTATGAATGACAGCCCGCCCTCAGACAGCCTGCCCTCAGATACATCTAGCTTGGCAGATGACCTAAGACAACAAAGTATCCTACAGCCCAGAGATCTAAATGTCAGTCAGGACACACCATCAACCTCCAGCCCAACATCAACACCAAGACAGAAAATATCTTTAAACCCCAGAGATCAAAATGTCAGTCAGGACACACCATCAACCTCCAGCCCAACATCAACACCAAGACGGAAAATATCTGTAAACCCCAGAGATCAAAATGTCGTCGAGGGCACACTATCAACCTCCAGCCCAAAGACATCAACACCAAGACGGAAAACATCAGTAAAACTGAGGAAAAAACTTAACAAGACACAGAGGATGCTCAAGACAAAAGAAAAAGAGCTTGACAAACTGCGGAAGAAGGTAAAAAGACTTGAATCAAAGCGGGCTGCGAAAGGTTGCACCAGGGGGCTGCTTGGGACTCAAAACAAGACTCACAAAAAGAGCTGAAAGAGAGTTTGGGAGAAGATCAGGTTGTTGTACATTTTGACTACAGTGAAAATTACAACTGTAAATGGTCTAAAGAAATCAAGGACACACACTTCGGCGGATGTCACAAACAGGTGACCTTACACACAGGAGTTCTGTACTTCAGTGAGGGGCAGTCTGAAGCATTCACCACTGTTTCAAGTTGTCTGCGGCACGATGCAGTGGCTTCATGGGCACACCTGGATCCAGTGTTGGAGCACATAAAAACCAGTCACCCTTCAGCAAAGAATATCCATCTTGTGTCCGATGGGCCAACGTCACAATATCGGAATAAGGTGTCATTCTAGTTGGCATCCACTGTGCCTTTTATGAAGGGATTCAAGTCCGTAACCTGGAATTTTACAGAGGCATCGCATGGAAAAGGGGCTCCGGTTGGTGTTGGGGGAACACTGAAGAATCTAGCTGATAGACTGGTGGCTTATGGAACCGACATACCTGATGCTGAGGCTTTGCTGCACAACCTGTCCAAGCAGTCATCTGTGAAGCTCTTTAAGGTGACAGAAGAGAAGGTTGAAACATATCAGGAGTACGTACCTCCATCTCTTAAAACAGTGCAGGGTACACTAACCCGAGTATTTTTAAAACATAAATCCATGTGTGTCTGAGCCGCAGCGACACGGACTGATTCAGGTGCATTTATTGTCGTCGGATTTTTTTCTACACAATCTGTGAACCGCGAGCTACTGAAAAGCTGCCCGCGAGCTACCGGTAGCTCGCGATCGACGTTTTGGAGACCGCTGATTTAGAGAAATTAGGCGCGCTGAAATCCATTTCCGGGTCACTACCGGAGGATTCGAGGAGTCGAGGAGGGGAAATTAGAGAAATGAGAAACCTTCAATGTGTTGGACGCAGTCAGTGGTGCCCCTTGGCGGGACCAACTGTCTGCAGAGGTGTCTGCCCTGGAGGAGGTTCCCATGGACCATCAATATCTATGAAAGGTATGTAAAACAATTGTAGAGCAGAGACATTTGTTATGGTGAAAATCATTCAGCAAATGTTTCTTTATTCATCTTTTGTTATTCTCTGTTTCTGAAAACATCTTAAGCCTCTTACACACCAACTGACACCAAAGAACACGTCCCGACGGAACGTCGGCTCACGTCGCCTCACGTCTCCTGCATCTTGGCCATGTTTCGCTCTGGAACACACCGCAAAGACTTCAAGTTGAACGTACGAACTGCGCATGCGTGAGTGGCAAATACTCTCCTTACCAGCAGGCGTCGGTAGTGTGTATTCGTCATTCAAAAGAGGCAACAACCGGAAGACAGACTGCGTGATACACCGAGAGAAGAAGAACAGACTGCGTGATAAAAACAAACAACAAATAGCGTGTGCGTTCCATTTTCACTCTACAACGAGAAGCTCATGGGGCTTTCCCGAACCTGTGTCGAGAGCTGGAGTTAAATGAAATCTCAGATTTGCCTTCTTAATAGTTTTTTGGGTCCCTCACTTCCGTTTCGCTTCTCATGCACTGATTCGCTAAGGTGAACAGCCAATCAGAGTGATTTATTTGGCCGACAGCCTACCGATTCCACATGTCGAATCGGCGGCGGAAGGTGTCGGCACGGCCGAAAAGACACAACGGTGCAGTACACACCAATCTGTAGGGCGAGACCACGCTCATCGACGGCCCGACATCTATCGACGCCGAAAATCGGCTCGGTGTGTAAGGACCTTTAGTGACATGGCAGCCGTCAATTGCGTCCGCCCTGCAAACCCACGCAATGGACAATTCGGTGGACAGTGGAGAGAAGTAGCTCTGGAGACCTCCCAAGAGGATGCCCCACAATCAGAGGACACCAGGGTCCTAAGTGTGGCAGCCCATCCAGGTCCACTAGCACCACCTGGGACTCCCTGCTCAGAGAAAATGTATATAGTTCAACTGTTGTGTTTTATGTTGTTGTGTTTATGCTGTTGTGTTTTATGCTGTTGTGATTATGCTGTTGTGTTTATGCTCTTGTGTTTATGCTCTTGTGTTTGTGCTGTAGTGTTTTATGCTGTTGTGTTTGTGCTGTTATGTTATATATATTTACTTAATAAAAAGTAGAAATATATATTTCAGTTGAATACATTATTTATTATTGTGATAAACATTTATTTCCCAAGTATGGAAAACAGCCGGTCCATCCTCTCCCTATTCTCTTGGACTCTCCTCTCCTCTGCCTCTCGTGCCTCTCGTGCCTCATATCTTATTTTATGAGTTCTAGTCAGGGATGCAAACTCATCGGGTATGAAAAAGGTGACAAGGATCCGAGCCCCCGACCCCCCCAGCCCACGGAATATCGGCTTTAAAATTAGGAATAACAGAGGATTTTAGCAGTCAGAACAACTGAAGCAGCAGTGGTAATAATAACAGAAACGCCACTGAGCATTTTGAAAATGTATTTTCATGCCTCTGTGCAAGGCTTAGTCTTTCTATTTGTATAGCCAGTGGTGTAAAGTAACTAAGTTCATAAACTCAAGTATTATACTTGGGTACAATTTTGAGATACTAGCACTTTACTTAAGTATTTAAATGTTTTGCTACTTTGTACTTCTACTACTCTACAGTTCAGAGGTAAATGGTGTACTTTTACTCCACTACATGTATTTAATACCTTTAGTTACTTTACAGATCTGGATGAATGATGTGAAATGTAATCAACTCTTAAATCACACTTTAGTTCCACCTGGAGTAAATTCACAAGCTACCCTGCAGTATACAATGTCATTAAAACTAGCTGCACCTTTATCAGCTTTGATAATGTTGTGTTATTCAATAATACAAGTGAGTTCAACTGTCACAATTACGTGTCTCTTTATTGGTAGCCCACATGCTAAAACACTCCTAGCTCACATGCCCGCTACCATAACCTGTCGTCCCCCTATGACGTCTATGAACCGTGCCCGTAGGGCTTCACTACTATTGGCTAACACACACACAGCCCAATAACACCACATCTCCCTTTTTAGGAATCAATGGGTAGACTGCCATTGACTCCACAGACCTTAGAGGATTATTCTTTCTCTGTAGGGTGGAAGGTCTGTTCCTATCTGAACCAGAGATATAAAATAACAGTTAACTCCAGACCTTCATGAACTGTATGTAACCCTATGATATTTTGTGTATTACACAACATTAATGCACAACATTATTAATAACCAGTTTTTTTTACTCTCTTATAAAACTATATATATATATATATCTCTTAGGCTTCTGGTTTGTTTACAAGTCCAACCTAGCCGGTCTCACCACGGCTCTCCCAGACCTGGTTCTAGGGGTAGGTGGCAGATCTTGAGCACTAGGCTCCGGAGGTTCTGCAATACGCTGCTCTGGAACACCTCCTGAATGCTGCTCAGCTGCATCACCGCCGCTCTGCTCTGACGAGGAGTACATGGGGATGAGATGATGGCGATTACTAGTAACCTGTATAACCTGTTTCAATAATTTAACCTTGGCCCGACATATCTTAGGCGCCAATAGTCTGTGTAAAATGTATGCTTATGAAACTGCTTATGAAACTAGGGCAATATCCTTATTGTTGTATTATTTGCTTGCTGTGCTCATTGTGTGTGCCGTGACTTGGGAATGGATGGACCCAGTCGCCCCCCCGGGTTTTGATGGGGTGGACAGGAGCGTGGGGAGGGGTTGCATGGGAAAGTGTTTAAACTTACAACATTGAAAGTAGCAAGGTCATGTGCAGAGACTGTGCAGAGACTTAGAGTATACAAAGAGGGTACTGCCAGGTACGAAGATCCAAAACTATGCATGAACAATCAGGGATACACAACCCCTTGGAGGAATGGTTTACAAACATGTTTGGTCAATGGAAGGGTTTAATAATGTCTCTTTTGATTTCTATAGCTACTTTTATTGCCATTTTAGTAACATGTGGTTGTTGTTGTGTGCCTTGTATCCGCTCATTGTGTGTTAGATTCATCAGTTCCACCATTGAAGGAAAAGCTGCCCCTCCCCCTCCGTACCAAATGCCCTTGTTGGCTTATGCGTCGGAGGGAGAGGACAGTATGATGACTCAGCAGACAAGGACGCAGTTTTAACATACTTTGGTCTCCCTCCACTGTCATAAGAGGTTGTTATGGTGGGCTGTTCCCGAAGGTTTAAAGTACTCTAAATCCCAGCTTCTGATGGATTTATATAATGTTGGGGGACAGACGCAGTAGAAAAGAATGACAGTGATTATGTTTCGAATGCTTTGTGTAAGTTGATCTCTTGAGGTGAGATCAAAAGGGGGATTAAAGTAACCTGTATAACCTGTTTCAATAATTATAACCTTGGCCCGACATATCTTAGGCGCCAATAGTCTGTGTAAAATGTATGCTTATGAAACTGCTTATGAAACTAGGGCAATATCCTTATTGTTGTATTATTTGCTTGCTGTGCTCATTGTGTGTGCCGTGACTTGGGAATGGATGGACCCAGTCGCCCCCCCGGGTTTTGATGGGGTGGACAGGAGCGTGGGGAGGGGTTGCATGGGAAAGTGTTTAAACTTACAACATTGAAAGTAGCAAAGTCATGTGCAGAGACTGTGCAGAGACTGTGCAGAGACTTAGAGTATACAAAGAGGGTACTGCCAGGTACGAAGATAAAGATTGTTATGATCACCCCATGTTGACCCCATGAATTGTTTACCCCATGGCTGCCATGAAGATGGCCTGGGACTTATCAGCGGGCGCAGTAGATCCAAACCTCCCACGCTCTGTACGGAGTGGAAGACGGTCTCCAGGGCAGCAATGGCTGACTCACTCTGATTCGCTGCCTAGGGCTCGCCCAGGAGTGAATCCACCAGTAGATAACACCTAGGGAGGAGCAACCGACACAACTCCTCCCACACAACTCCTCCTCGTTTGTGTGTATAAATATTCTAACTTCCTTATACTCGGGGCCCCTGTTCTGTCTGACTGTCTGATACGTATATCGCACGGTAGTAGAACCAGGGCCCGAAGTACTTCGTTACATTGTACTGTTGCTTTTACCATTAAATCAGCTTATTGTTAACCTCATATCTCGGTGTCTGAGTCCTTCCTCTTATAGCAGACCACTCATCAACGAACGGCGCGGAGCAGGCTCGAACCTTCAACCACTCCAAAGGGTGGTCCTCCAACACCGTCCACAGGCTTTTCCCTGGCACATGTGTGATTGAGTAGGAATAACGCATCAGGCGCAACCGGAAACGTTGAATCCGTGGGGGAAGCGCATCCAATGCCTGAGACCCCAGGAGACTCAGTAGAGGCTTATGATCTGTTTCCAGCTCAAAGTGTCTGCCGATGAGAAAGTTGCGAAACCTTTCACAAGCCCAGGTTAAGCCTAAAGCTTCCTTTTCTACCTGTGCGTATCTCTGCTCCGTCTGTGTGACAGAACGCGACATATAGGCTACCGGTCTCCAATCCTCTTCCCATTTCTGCAGAAGCACACTCCCCAAGCCGTATGATGATGCATCTGCTGAGACTTTGGTTTCTCAGTTTGTGTCATACATGGCTAGCACTGGTGGAGATATCAGAGACTCTTTCAGATCTTGGAAGGCTCTGGCCTGATCGATGCCCCACAGCCAGCAGTTCTTTTTGGAGAGCAGGTCTCGAAGTGGCTTGTCTCGCTCTGCTAGCTGCGGTATGAACTTCCCCAGCTGGTTGACCATGCCTAGAAAGCTCCTCAGCTTACTCACATTTTTCGGCTCTTCCATTTTCCTTACAGCCTCTGTCTTGCTCGGGTCTGGTCTAATGCCGCTAGCAGTGATCACATGGCCCAAGTATGTCACCTCCTGTTTGGATATGTCACACTTTTCCACATTCAAGGTGATTCCTGCCTTTTGGATCTTCTCCAGCACAGCATACAGACGAGCGTCGTGCTCCTCCTGTGTTTGGCCCCACACCAGTACATCGTCCATGTGACAGACAACCCCCACTAGTCCCTCAGTTACCTCAGTTGTCATCCTGTTTTGGAAATGCTCAGGGGCTGAGGCTATTCCGAAAGGTAGCCGATTGAAGTGATATCGGCCAAAGGGTGTGATGAACGTTGTGTACTTGGCTGAGTCTTTTGTTAGAGGTATTTGCCAAAACCCTATGATTGCATCCAACTTACTGAATATTTTGGCTCCAGCCAGCTTTCCCAGTGTTTCTTCCACTGAAGGTAGAATGTACTTTTCTCGACACACAGACTCATTCAGTTTAGTTAGATCAACACATATGCGAACAGCCTAGGGCTGGGCGATATGGTCTCTAAATTATATCGCGATATTTACTGACTATATCGCGATACACGATATATATCGCGATATATATCGCGATATTCTGAAATTTTTTTTATTTAACCCGTTGATGTTTACAGTCAGGCCAGTATGATGATTCTAGTAGTCCCTGCAACATATGTCTGCATTAAACCATTGTTATTTATACTGTCTTCATTAGTGGTTTCTATTAAAACGATTTTAACCAACACACAAAAAAAATACTTAGAAAAAAGGGAATGTAAAATAATGAGACAAATGTGCGGTAAATCATAAAGTTGAGTTGAACTAAATAGTATTTATTCAATACATATTAAAATAAATGTAGGCCTACATACATACTGTTGCCTATTTCTATGGGCAAAAACAGAGCTCAATGAAAAAGCGCAGAAACCCTTATACATATCAAAACATATTGAAAGTGCAATAATAAAATAATAAAGTGCACTCTTTGTGCATGTCACTGGACATTTTAATGTAACATAAATAAAAGGACTTTTTAGACATTTTAAATCAAAGTGCATCTTTTCTTTTAAATCAACAAACCGGTGCATGATGTCAAACTGGTTTGGTCAAAAACTATATACAAAAAAATAGCTGCATTTTGTGCAAGATTGTGTCATGTCTGCAGTCAGTACTAACTGCTTATCTACAGGTTTTGTGCCAAAAACACAAGTCTATCAACTGTGTCGGGTTTGAGAGATGCTCGATGGCATGTAACTATATTCCCACAGGTACTGAATAATCGTTGAGTAGGTTAATCTACTGACACTAATACAGAAAGAAAAAACCTTTGCAGAGTAATGTTTTTACTAATCAGCCCTAAATCTCAGTCCGATTTTAAATCAACTTAGGCCAAATAGTGTGTGGTTGCATCATGTATATTAATTGCACAAAACGTTATGAAGTATTCTTAGTGTTTACTAGCAGGCTGTTGTAACCATACTTGCCAACCTTGAGACCTCAGAAATCGGGAGCATTTCAAAACCACCGCGGGTTTTTTTTTCTGATTGTCAGAAATGCGGGAGAAATATGACCCCGGGAGGAAACCGGGGGAAGGCAATGAAATCGGGAGTCTCCCGCGAAAACTGGGAGGGTTGACAAGTATGGTTGTAACATCGCTGATATTAAAAAAATAAAACAGGCAGACAGATAGCTTACTAACCAATTGCGAGGTGCAGCCGGTGGCCAAAACATTGCAGTCTTTTCCACTTATTGAGTCTCACAGCTTTGACGATGTTACTCCCGTTATCTGTGGTGTTACACACCTGACGAGCCTCTGGTAAGTTCCATGACAGGAGAGCCTCTTGTAAACCTTGCGCTATTATCTCGCCTGTGTGATCCTCCGGGAAAAAGGACGTTTGGAGGCATGCACTCTTCAACTCCCAGTTGTCGACGTAATGAACGGTCAAGCTGAGATATGGCTCAAAGGTTCTACTGGACCACAAATCTGTAGTCGTAGAGAAGTGGGTCACATTTGTAAGCTGGTTTGTCACTTTTTCTCTCACTTCAACGTACAAGGCTGGCAGAGCTTTCTCCGCAAAATATTTTCGACCAGGCAAGTTATACTTTGGGTCAAGTGTCTTCACGAGTTTTTGAAAACCCGGCTTTTCTACCACACTGACTGGGGCCATGTCTTTGGCAATGTATTGAGTCACTGCAGCCGTGATTTCTATCCATTTTGAACTTTTTTTGTCATACGGGACTGATTTCGAAAAAGAAGAAGCCAGAGTCATTTGTATCTTGGCTGGTTGCTTAGGCGTTTGTGTGGGACCAGATATTGACATTCTGAGTTTAACACACTCTTCATTTTGTAGTGGATGATGGATTTTTCGATGTTGGAACAAATTTGAGGTACTACTACCTTTGGCGGCAACGGATTTGCTGCATATTCTACAGATTACCGTTGTTTGAGAAACTTCATCCTTATGGTAACCAAACCACCGCCAAATTACGGACCCAGTGCTGTTCTTTTTTTGAACAAGTTCGTCAGCCTCGGCACCTCTATCTTCCAGTCGTTCCTTCTTTAAATTAACATGTTGTGCTAAGGTTTAAACTAGCTAACCTTTCTTTCGCTCTCCTCAAAACAAATGCCTCTCTGTCACTGTGCATGTGTGTAATGTTTGTGTGCAAGTTGGGCGGGGCCTGCGTGTGTGCCTGTGTCTATGAGGGAGAAAGGAAAGCTCATTTTGGCCGCGGCGGGAAACTGATTTGACAACATAATACTCGATGTTCACGATGTGGTCATTTACGACATCGCATGTGGTGCAATCCACGATGTATCGTGTAAACTCGATATATCGCCCAGCCCTAGAACAGCCCCTGTCTTTTTAGGCGCGACGACCATGCCAGCGCACCAATCTGTAGGCTCCTCAACTCTGCTGATCACCCCCAGGTCTTCCATGCGGGACAGTTCCTCTTTGACTTTGTCCATCAGTGGCAGTGGAATCCTTCTAGGCTTCTTCAGAGAAAACGGTTGGGCCCCTGGTTTCAGCTTAATGGCATATGGCTGCCGCACCTCTCCAAGACCGCTGCATACTGTTGGGTAATTAGTCTTTAGCGTGTCCATAGTGACGTTGTCTAGTCGTGCCACTAGCTTCAGCGCTACACTGGCAGGCCTCCCGACCAATGCTGTTTGCAAGTGTCAAATGACATACACATACTCCATAAGTTCTCTCTCCCCTTTCTTCAGCAGCATACCAGCAAAGCCCACTACATCTAAAGGATTTTTCCCTGGACCCCAAAGTGGCTTCCTTGGCTTTTGAAGTGCTGGTGGATCTTTGTGCTTATAGACCTCTTTAAACACGGAGTGAGGAATGATTGTAACATCAGCCCCAGTGTCAATTTTGAACTGCACGCTTTTGTTGTTAATGTCAATGTCTGCCATCCACGGATCATTGTCGGCCTCAATGCTGCCTAAGAACAAGCTTTCCTCTTCTTCATTAATCTCATGCACGCTTTTAGCTGTTTTACACACACGCATATAATGTCCCATTTTCCCACATGCATGGCATTTTACATCCTTGGCTGGACACTCAGTCTTTGCATGTGAAGGAGAACAACCACAGTTATAACACTTTGCATCATTACCCTTGTTTTATTGTGGCTTGGCTTGGTAGCTATTAGCAGATTGAGCTTTGTTTTTAGCATATTTGCTACTGCTCTTAAACACTCTGTCCACTGATTTAGCGTCACATGCCTCAGTTCTATTGTCACCTCGCAGAGAAGATTGTTGCCGTTTCACCTCTTCACTCTGCCGAGCCATGGTAATAGCTTTTCCCAAGGTAAGGTCTGAGTCCAGTTGCATCCGTTCAGACAGCCGCTTATCCGTCAATCCGACAACAAGCCTGTCTCGAATGAGTTCATCATGTGGCACGCCGTAGCTACAATGCTCCGCTAGTGCATATAGAGCTGTGACGAACGAGTCCACTGGTTCACCTTCTCCCTGTCTGCGCATATTAAACTTTGCCCGCTCATATATGACATTTTTCTTGACAACGAAGAAGCCTTGAAAGCCCTCCCGCACACCTTGTAAGTGTCTCTCTGAGCCGCTGTGAGAGTCAATCCACGTAAAATATCGCTTCATCTCCCATGCAGTATATTAATGTGTTGACTTGATTCTCTTCTGAGCTACTGTTCAGATTACTTGCCAGGCGAGATCTTTGTGCTTCTACTTTTACTCTAGTACACGATCTGAGTACTTCTAGTTCTACCACCTCTGTTTATAGTCTATGAAAAAAACTATTAGAAAACGAAGGCTCAAGCTAACTTTAGCAGATAGTGACAATGTATGCTAGTTAGCTAGCTCAGCGATTCCTTAAATAATATTGCGACAGAAAAACGTTTCAGTGCACTGTTGTAGTGGCACCCTCAGACGGCCGTCAAGAGGGACGGCCCTACTTCAGCGCGTTAGTTGATGAGAAGAAGAGGTCGTTGAAAGCAGCACAAAAGAAAACTTCAAAATAAAAGGCTATGTTAAATCAACTAGTTTATTAGCAAAACAGACAGTCCAATTCTCACAGAGTACTCTGGACTCCATTCTACCACCGTGGGATACAAGTTATCCGGACAGTCAGTCAGAAGTGAGTGCTACAGTATTGAAATGTTATAGTAGTTATACATCCTGGACGACCTCCAAGCAGTGAGTCAGCTGGTGTTGATTTCATCTGGTCCGTCCCCTCTCTTTACAGTGTGTGTGTGCAAGTATGAACTAAGAGCACGTCCTGTTCTGAGTGAAACAGTCTCTCAAGATAACATTTGATTAGGTCAGCTGAGACCCCCTTGCACTATATATTCAAAAACTCACACACTAAACAGAACAGCAGATAAAAGATAACACCTTATTCTAACTTTATGTTGTTTCAAGTAACATGTAATGTTTCCTCAAACCCTCTTGCAAAAACCTCTGGATTCACATGACTAACAGAGTGAGAGACAATGGTCCTTCTAATTAGGTCAGCTGTCTTCGAGTTTAGAGGAAGTTCAGAGAAGGCTTTAGGCTATAAGAACAGTCAACCTTTGTTAGTTAACTACTCCTAAAGATGTCATGGGATGATGATGTTTAAACATATACAAGTGTAGCTTTCAGAGAGAAAAACATGTGACATTTGTGTGGTAGGCTACATGATAAAATGTGTGTGCGTTATATCAAGAATCCTAAATGTTAATACATTTGATCTCATAATTCCCATAACAGATGTTTCACTATATGATGCACCTATCAGGTATAGTTGATCAATTATTATTTCGTTGTACAACAATCAAACAATAATGAGAAGTTACATCCCCTACTACCCCAGCAGCCTAACAGTAGCAACAATCATACAGCCTATAGGCACTGCACTGAGCACACACACATTTCATCTAAACAGGTTTAAGGCATACACATTCATTTATGGAATCTTTAAATGAATATAGAAAATACGCTGGATTAAACTTTTCTGCTATAACACTATAGCCAAAACTGTGAACACAGGTACATTAGCACATCACGCTCTGCCGCTGCGACAGGGAGCTCTGCTCTGAACACCTGAACTGTTCTAACAGCTGTTCTAACAGCTGTTCTAACAGCTGTTCACCAGCGGTCCAGCCTTTGACACAGTGACTCCGGAGCACACAGTTACTGTTAACGAACGCACCGTAGGTAATGTAGCTGCTGAAGTTAGACCCTCATCGCGGAGCAGCAGAGCCGACAGGAGGACTCGAGCATACAGCTCGCGCTTCATTATAATATATAAAGAAATAACACCATGCGCGTCATGATGGCACATAACAGCTCGCGGCCGCAGATTACTTCGGGTCCCAGGACCCCCCCCCATACCCCAACAATATTTTTATTGCAGATCTACACGAATCACACAAACGACCTATTTTGGATTCAAAACGGCGAATTTCGCCGAAAGGTGACAAGTTTGCATCCCTGTCTAGTAGCTCATCTCTCCCTTTCCTCTTTCTTCCATGTGATGGCCCTGGCTGGCTATCTGCATCCGCCGCCTCCTCGTCCACTTCCTGGTCACCCACTGCTGCACTTGGCTGTGGGTTCCCACTGACTCCCTCTCCTGACCCTGGGTACTTGCAATCCTAAGGCAGAGTAAAACTATCATGGCAGTAAAAGAAATGCAGCAGCTAAACTAATGTCAGCAAATGTGTTTATTAATTTGACACACACACACACACACACACACACACACACACACACACACACACACACACACACACACACACACACACACACACACACACACACACACACACACACACACACTTTTTCTTTAGGTTGTCCCACTTGTTCTTCGCTTGCAGGGGAGTCACCTTCCCCTGCAGGCCCATTTCATCCAAAATGTTCCTACTCACAGAAATAATAGAAGAAAAAAGTAACTATTATGAATAACAATAACTCAAACATGCAAACTTAGGACATTTGGAAAAAGTGACACTGCAGGACACACACAAATAATTAATAAAACATTTACTTAATGCTCAAAAGGCTGAGACATCACTACAGAAAAATACATTGAAGAACATTGGGTATTGCTGCATTTAATTGTTGTTTTATTGGTAGGGGCTTTGTATAAAATGAGGGATGATTGTAGGAATGATACAATTGGTATATTGTGCCTTACCTCCATCCAACGCTGGCCGAATTTTTGGCCCCCGTGAAGAGGGTATCATTTTCCCCCCTCAGCTTTATAAAATGCTCCGTCTGTTCTTTGCTCCCTAAAACAAAACCAATTGTAAGCAGATTAAAAGCTACATTATATGATGATTAATCTGTTCAACCTGTCCCAACATCACACGGATGTTAAAGTTCAACACTATAAAGATATTCAAAGTTGTATTTTGAAAAGCTAAATGTACAGGTTGTTGTTGTTGAGCTGCATAGTACAACAGCTCCAATCAGATAGCTTCGTTACAACCGCCAGACTAACCTCAAGTATTTATCTTATATTTAAATCAAAAACATGCGTGTCTAGCCCCTTTGGGTTTAATTTTTGTGTTGTTAAGTATTTGAGTGGGATGAAACACTTTACTCACATTTAAAAACTAAATCAGTCGCTACTGCCTCAGTTGGGACGGTTGACACCATTTTCTTTGAAAAAACGTAACTCGTCACCAGCGCGCATTGCATCCTGGGATATGGTAGACCACGGAGGATACATCAGATGTATCTTTCAAATCCGGGAAAAGAAGGCCGCATTCAGAGGAGTCTTGTCTTTTTTTTTTATTGGGAAAGCCTTCTTTCGGCGGAAGTGACGTATGCGGTCTACGAATGCAGACTTGGAAGGATGCAGCCCCTGAATTGAGACACGGCCATTATGTGCACATGAACCTTTTGTCTTTGTATATTTTGTTTTTTAATAATTTGCAAAGAAATGCTCATAAGACCAGAAATGAAACGGACCAAAATCCCGATTTCAGGAGCAGAAATACAACTTTTTTATTAATTTCATTGATGGTGGACTCAATCTCAATAGCTCGTTTCACAAACCATATTCCTGTACCCGCGGATCCTTAAAAGTCTTACATTTCTTTTTTGATATTCAAGGTCTAAAAAGTCGAGAGAGAGAGTTGCGAGCCGGGTGAAAGTCATAACGTCTGGAGCAGAAAGCGAATGGACCGATAAACGGGAAAATAAGCTGACAACAGAGACACCGCCGGGTCGTCAGGCCTAATGTTAGATGTGGTTAATGATGGACCCCAAAAGTGAGACCAAGAAGGTGACCTCCCTCCTCCCAGGCGACCCCTCGCCTGAAAGGCAGGAACAGACCCCTCCCAAAGGCCCAGGCTGCAGCTGGCTGGTTCAAGGTCAAGGTTCTTTATTTGTCATACGAACATAGCTACAGTGTAGTTATGCCGATGAAATTCTTAGGTCACAGGCTTCTCCAACAGTGCAACACAAAACACAGATAAACAGAAAAATATAGTGCAAGTAAATAGTAAATATAAAAGAAAAATAGTTTAAAAAAGTGAAATAGTGCAATAAGAGTCTACATGCAAGTTTATTGGAATATGATATATTAGGTAAATAGATAAATAATTTCTAAGTAGTTAAATAATTTTAAAGTAGAGCCAGATGAATATTTTGGATGTTGTTTCAACAGTTCAGGTGTTTAACAGATTTACTTCAACAGTTCAGGTGTTTAACAGTGTTATTGCCTGTGGGATGAAACTGTCCCTGAGTCTGGTGGTTTTAGTCCGGATGCTGCGGTAGCGCCTGCCAGACGGCAGCAGACAGAACAGTTTGTGGCTGGGGTGATGGGGGTCTTTTATAATCCGGAGGGATTTCTTCCTGAGCTGCTGGGAGTAAAGGTCCTCCATGGATGGCAGCTCCGTCCTGGTGATGTTCTGTGCAGTTTTCACCACCCTCTGTAAAGCCTTACGATTGAGGGCGGTGCAGCTGCCGTACGAGGCCGTGATGCAGCCAGTCAGGATACTCTCTATGGTGCACAGGGCCGGACTGGGACAATAAGTCAGGCCGGGAATTATACACCCAGCCAGGCCACTACCAGTTTTATTAGATGGGAATACATTGCAATCAGTTGAAAGCTCTTTGCGTCCGTTTATGAAGCTGAAGGAGACTCGGCGTGTCACAACTGCACACCATAGGACCCTGACCAAGCGTCGCTCCTGGACGTTCAGGGAGTGAGACTGTGTTGCTTGGCAACACGACCTTCCAATTAGCATTCGGCCGGCCTAGTTTTCTGATATCACGTTATTGTTTGCAATGCCTTTGACGAAACCTTTTAACCTAGCAAACTCACCCTTTTCTGAAACGATCGGATAAAAGGTTTCGTCAAAGGCATTGCAAACAATAACGTGATATCAGAAAACTAGAAATGTATAACTCACCTGACACTGTGGCGTATTATTATCTTCAATCGAGTCTGTCATGTCCTGTAAATGTCAACGATGGAATAAGAACGTCAACAGCCTGATGTCAACCGAAAATCTCTGTGCTCAAAAATGATCATGTGCGTACTCAAAAATGTTCACGTGCGCGCTCAATAGCATTTTCTATGCTCAACATGTTTCATTGCGTGCTCAGGATAGAGGCACAAATATAACGCCATATTAATGTAGCGCACCCTCCGCACGAACGCGCAAACGGAGGGGTAGTGTGTAGGGGTAGGGTGTAGGGGGCGGTTTGGGATTGGGCCATAGTCTGACAGGAGAGGACTCTCCTCCACCTTATTGTTGAAACAGCTCCTTATATCCGTTAGCGCAGCTAGCTAGCACCAGATGCTAACAACAACAATACACGAAACCGGTGCGTGCGCTTTCTCTCTCGCTCGCGCCACACATACACCCTCCCGAGCTTGAATGACACACAGAGACCAATCGAGGGCATTAGTGTATGATCTGTATGAAAGTGGCCATGTCGGCAGGCCACATCATGTAGACAGCCGTTCACCCTCTGTGAGGCAGAGTCAGACCCACATTTGCGCAGCGTTCACAATACATACATAAAAAAAAAAATTCTCAGGCTAGCAGGCCACTTAACAGGCCAGGCCATCGGGAAACCTCCCGGTCCTCCCGATGGCCAGTCCGGGCCTGAACAGAGGTATGATCTTGACCCAGCTTGACCTTGTTGTTTTGAATTGTTTGGAACTTCAAAGGCTTTGATAATGTCTCTTTAGCATACAGACATACATGCACTAAGTAAATAAGTGAACACCTGGCTGCAAAGCCAGATCCATAAATATGTGTAGTTTGGCTGGCTGGTCGTTTCATTCCTGTGATACGCAACAAGAGAGTAAGATGAAGAGGCGCTTTCTCTGTGGAAGAAGCTAGGGATATGGTGATGCAGCCGGCAACCTCCAGCGAGCTGCTTGACTCTTCTTCTGAATCAGAAAAAACCTCAGAAGAAGAATCTGAGGTGGAGTTTGTAGTGGAGTCTGATCCTTCTTCTTCTGACCATTCCACTGAAACTGCAGAGGAAACAGAAGATTCTGGCAGTGGGTGGACATCAAAAAATTGTGAAATCTGGTCTCCCTCTAACAACGACATGCTGCGCTACATTCCTGCTGCCAGAGGTTTGGTTCCAGGGCCCACGCGTTATGCCATTACAAGAATTGATGACGTGGAATCCTCCTTCAATTTATTTTTCACTGCTGAGATCATCAGTAGTATTGTCGACATGACAAACTTGCAGGGGGGACGTTCGGTGGCAAACTGGAGTGATGTGGATGCCACAGATATTCGTGCATACATCGGTCTCCTGATTTTGGCTGGAGTGTACAAATTGAAGGGCAAATCCACCCGCAGCCTCTGGGATGACCACAGTGGACGTGCCATCTTCCGTGCCACAATGACCCACACCAAATTCCGGTTGATGAATACCACCCTCCGGTTTGACGACAAGCTGATGAGACCTTCCCGTCACAGAGAGGACAAGCTTGCCCCTATCCGCTCTCTCTGGGAGAAGTGGACACATCACCTTACGATGCTTTTCAACCCTGGTGAAGATGTGTGTGTGGATGAGCAGCTTGTCCCCTTCAGAGGTCGCTGCAAATTCTAGAAATACATACCAAGCAAGCCAGCAAAGTATGGGCTAAAATCTGGGTCACCGCTGACGTTGAAACCTCCTATGCCTAGAAGTGCCAGATTTACACTGGTAAAGCTGCTGGCAGTGCTGCCGAGGTGGGCCAGGGAAAGCGTGTCGTCCTGGAAATGACAGAGGGGCACCATTTTTTCACGTCATATGCACTTGTGCAGGAGCTACTAAAGAGCAAAGTGGCCCTGGTCGGAACCATCCGAAGAAATAAGCCTGAGCTTCCACCCAAACTCCTGCAGGTGAGGCAGAGAGCGGCCCTCTCCTCTCTTTTTGGTTTTAACAAGAACACCGCAGCGGTGAGCTACATTCCCAAACGGGGGAGAAACGTGCTCCTCCTCAGCAGCAAACACAGGGACCCAGCTGTGACAGAGGAGGAGAAAAGGAAACCTGTGATCATTGCAGACTACAACCACTGCAAGGGAGGTGTCGACAACCTAGACAAGGTATGGAGGCATTACCAGTATATAAATAATACATGATACAGTTGTTAATAATTTAAAAGAATATTTGTATTAATTTTGTATTGGTCTTTTGTAGGTTGTGGGCTCCTACAGCTGCAGGAGGATGACCCATCGGTGGCCACAGGTCCTCTTCTACAACATGATAGATGTCTCTGCCTTCAACGCATTTGTGCTTTTTACTGCTGTGGATCCCTCCTGGAAGCAAGCCAAGTCCCTCAGGAGGAGGCTTTTCTTGGAGGAGTTGGGGAGATCTCTGGTGTCTGCAAAAATCATGCGGAGAAAGCATCCACCTCGTACACCGGCTGTTAGCATAGTGGCGGACATACAGGCCTCGGCAGCTGCCCCTGACACCGGCACAACCGCAAGCGGCTCTGCCCCGGACACCGGCACAACCGCAAGCGGCTCCACAAAAAAGAGGGGACTGTGCTGGATGTGCACTGGGAAAAAAAAGAAAAGTACAACCACTTGCATCAGGTGTGAAAAGTTCACCTGCAGAGAGCACCAAATCCCCTGCTGCAGGTTCTGCTGGATGAACTGATCACACACACACACACACACACACACACACACACACACACACACACACACACACACACACACACACACACACACACACACACACACTTGTTATCTCCATCTATCTTACTCCCTCTCTAACACACATACTTGCTCTATCTTCATCCATCTCTCATTTTCTTCAACACACACTCATACATATCATTGTTGTGTTTTGACTGTTTGATTTGTTCATGAATGTTGATTGCAGTTTGCTGTTTGGAAAATAAATGTTGACATTGATACATCTGATGCTGATTTAAAAATGATTTCAGAGAAAGTTGAAAATAGTATTACTTCAGTGTTTTCATAGGTCATATAATTCAATGGTAAAATGTCACATCTGGTGATTTTCATTTTGTTTGTTACCATGGCAACACTTTTTCTGAGTTTCCTGTCTTCTGTTTTTTGTAGAGGTGTGACCAAGCCCCCAGGAAGTGCGCCGGACTCTGAGGAAAATATTTGTTGTGGCCAAACGGCAGTACTACACTTCCGTTAGGTTGCTGGGCCCGGAAACACTTTTTCCCATTGACTTACATTGGGAAAGAGTGGTCTGTAAATCGTTGGATAATTTTTTTTAAACTAAATAAACTACCCAGTATGTACATTTGTATAGCCCTTATTAAAAACATTCGGTCCTCAAGTTGTAAAATGTGCTAATAACGTTATTCTGAGAGTTATTTTCCTCGGCATTATGAACGCGAATCTCACCCACGGGACCGCGCCGCCCGGCACGTTCATGTTACGTGTTCAGTACTACATGCGTTTTACCTTTACCCATGGATGCACAATAAGAGTGGACCCATATCGCCTAACCGTTCGGGTGTTCAGAGCAGAGCTCCCTGTTGGAGCGGCAGAGCGTGATGTGAACAGAATTTTTTTTCTGTCGCAATATTATTTAAGGAATCGTTGAGCTAGCTAACTAGCATACATTGTCACTATCTGCTAACGTTAGCTTTAGCCTTCGTTTTCTAATAGTTTTTTTCATAGGCTATAAACAGAGGTGGTATAAGTATAGATCTTGTACTTGATTAAAAGTAGAAGTACTCAGATCTTGTACTAGAGTAAAAGTAGAAGTACTCAGATCTTGTACTCGAGTAAAAGTAGAAGTACTCAGATCTGGTACTTTAGTAAAAGTAGAAGTACTCAGATATTGTACTTGAGTAAAACAGAAGTACTCAGACATTGTACTTGAGTAGAAGTACTCAGATCTTGTACTTGAGTAAAAGCAGAAGTACTCAGATCTTGTACTAGAGTAAAAGTAGAAGTACCAGAGTGTAGGAATACTCTGTTACAGTAACAGTCCTGCATTCAAAATGTTCCTCAAGTAAAAGTACACAAGTATTATCATCAAAATATAGTTAAAGTAGCAACAGTAAAAGTAGTCATGGTGCAGATTGGTCCATTTCAGAATAATATATATGATATGTTTTATAATGATTGATCATTAACGTGTTCTCAAAGCTGGTAAAGGTGCAGCTAGTTTGAATGACTTTGTATACTGCAGGGTAGCTTGTGAATTTACTCCAGGTGGAACTAAAGTCTGATTTAACACTTGATTATATTTCACATCATTCATCCACATCTGTAAAGTAACTAAATACATGTAGTGGAGTAAAAGTACACCTTTTACCTCTGAATTGTAGAGTAGAAGAACAAAGTAGCAAAACATTGAAATACTTAAATAAAGTACAAGTATCTCAAAATTGTACCCAAGTATAGTACTTGTTGAGTTTATGAACTTAGTTACTTTACACCACTGGCTATACAGATAGAAAGACTAAGCCTTGAACAGAGGCATGAAAATACATTTTCAAAATGCTCAACAGTCCTGCCAAAATTATAAACTGACTGCTACACAATTAAAATAAATGCTTTTATATATTTCTATTAGATGTGACTCTTTGGCGTTTCTGTTATTATGAACACTGCTGCTTTAGTTGATCTGACTGCTAAAGTCCTCTGTTATTCCTCATTTTAAAGCCGATATTATCCACATTTTGATTTCAGAGCACAGGACAGGAGAATGCTGGGCACAACATAAAGCTCAACAGTGAAGCTGGCAATGCTGAACAAAACCATCTAGAGTTATAATATTTATTCAGCTGAAAAAGTCAAAGCTCTACAAAAATGTAATTAAAAATATATTGCACATGGTTGGTATTTAACAAGGGGTGTTATAGTCTGTGTTGTAGTGTGTGATATTGGTATTTATGGAAACATTTTACACCTTTCCTTCAAGTACTATATGTTTTAGTTACTTGTGGGGTACTTAACATGAATAATCACAGTTACTATCCTTTCACTCCATCACATTTCAAAGATAAATAGGCTATTGTTATTTTAACTCCACCACAGTAATCCATCATCAGCTTTACTTTTTAGATAAAGATTTAAATCGCAATTGATCATAACTCAAAATACATATATATTTGTATATTACCAAGTGGTTTCATGTACAACCCACAAAAGTATCATGCTAAATGAAGCTCTGTTGCTTGGATATCACTAGATCCTGTTATCAGCGTAATATAAAAGTACATAACGATTTATGGGAACATTAGCATAATTACTAGCTAGCTGCTAACTGCCGCGGCCGCCTCGTTAATATCAAATCCATCATAACAATCCAGTACCATGCTGTCATGAACGCGCGGTGCTGTTACGTGTACAAATTGACGTACTTGATGTGAACGAGCCTTTGGGGGGCGTGGTTAAAGTTGAGCACGCTCTATGAGCGCATATACGGGTACTTCTCAGGCATGACGGGTAATCTGTGACGTTTCGCTCTTTCAAAAGTTGGGCCATTTTATCAACTCTCATAGGAATGAATGAGGCCCCGCCTCCCACGCTGTATCCAGTTCTTATTATACATCCATGGATGTGACATGCAACGCGGATGTAAAGAGAATGTTGTGTTCATTCTCAGGTATGTTTGTGTTTTGTATTTATAAATAAGATTTTCTTGGTCATTTAATAATTTCTCATTGTATAAATAAGCTAGTATGTATACATAAATACTAGTGACAGTGACGTGAGCAGTTATGTGGAGATGTGACATGCAACGCGGATGTAAAGAGAATGTTGTGTTCATTCTCAGAATAAATGCCAGAAAACACCCCAGATGCTTCGCTGTCGTTTCCTGAATAATAACAGGTCGCTTACGGTTGTGACCCGTTACACAGGCACGAAACATACTACCAATATAAATACATTGCTTCTAAAATCGTTCTGTGTCAGAATACTGAAATCTGTATTTTTTTAAATCTCTTTTTCCTTCAAATTGTTATTATTTACATTGCTTTTAAAATTGTTCTGTGTGACACGAAAAAAATGCGAAAATCGTGTTGGTGAACACGCATCAATAGATTAATTTCGTGACTACAACACGAAATGCCGTGAGACTGTGTTGCATTTTCGAGCCTGAGGCCTGAAAAACAGGCTCGGGGCTCAACTGGTTAATCCAATGTCTCTTAGTCACTTTAGAATTGTTCCTGATAATCTAACATTACATTCATGGCAGCAGAGTAGGTATAAAGTTAAGTAGTCCGGGGCTAATGCTGTCGCACGTGCTGTTTACGCAAATCTTTCCCTCCTTGGCGTAAATGTTTAGTAGGATTTACTAACTGCCCCTCGATTCTATTGGCTCTAAAGTTTCAAAAAAGGTGTCAACCACCAAAATCGACCAATGGGTTCCAGAGATAGGATCTAGAGATGGGTGAGTCCTGATTCATCCGGATCATTGTTGGATGGGGCACCCTTTGGAGTGGTTGAAGGTTCGAGCCCGCTCCGCGCCGTTCGTTTGATGAGTGGTCTGCTATAAAAGGAAGGACTCAGACACAGAGATATGAGGTTAACAATAAGCTGATTTAATGGTAAAAGCAACAGTACAATATAACGAAGTACTTCGGGCCCTGGTTCTGCTACCGTGCGATATACGTATCGGGACAGTCAGACAGAACAGAGGCCCCGAGTGTACAGAACTCACAATATTTATATACACCAACGGGGAGGAGTTGTGTGGGAGGAGTTGTGTCGGTTGCTCCTCCCTAGGTGTTTATCTACTGGTGGATTCACTCCTGGGCGAGCCCTAGGCAGCGAATCAGAGTGAGTCAGCCATAGCGTGGGAGGTTTGGATCTACTGCGCCGCTGATAAGTCCCAGGCCATCTTCATGGCAGCCATGGGGTAAACAATTCATGGGGTGAACATGGGGTGAACGTACCAATCTTTATCTTCGTTTATCTTCGGCACCTGGCAGTACCGTCTCTGTATACCAATCTTTATCTTCGTTTATCTGGCAGTACCGTCTCTGTATACTCTAAGTCTCTGCACAGTCTCTGCATAGTGTCAATGTTGTAAGTTTTAAGCACTTTCCCATGCAACCCCCCCCACGCTCCTGTCCAGCCCATTAAAACCCGGGGGGCGACTGGGTCCTATACATTCCTAAGTCACGCACACACAATGAGCACAGCAAGCAAATAATGCAACAATGAGGATATTTGCCCTAGTTTCATAAGCAGTTTCATAAGCATACATTTTACACAGACTATTGGCGCCTAAGATATGTCGGGCCAAGGTTATAATTATTGAAACAGGTTATACAGGTTACTTCAGGTCATTAACCCGGATCCTAGTAATGAGCTGGTCGTGACGAGTCTCCCCTCTCGATTAACCCGAGTCCTTTGAGTCCTACACCTGGTGACGTACAAATCAGTGTTAATTTCGTCAACGAAAACTGACGAAAAATGTTCGTCAACGACCTTTTTTACATGACTAAGACGAGACGATGATGAGCTAAAAATAGATTCTTGATAACGAAAACTTAATATACATTTCGTTGACGAGACGGGACTAAGGTGTTAATGGTGGACTATCGGACATTCAAAATGCAGGGTATTTTCCCCCAATTGTCCGTCTTGTCTGTCAAAATGCATCTTACGTTTCTAACTTGCAATATCATTATTTCCTCTCTCTTCACTCCAGAAGAGCGATCTCTCTGTGTGCGGGGCCTAACACACGCTGCAAAAGTATAGAGACACTCTACAAGGCTCGATGTGGACAAAGCTCGTTTGCCATTAGTGTTTTCGCGTTAGCGTGTTGACACGAGTAGAGTAGTCTGTCCAAACAGCCGGCCAAAGGGCGTCATATTCAGTCGGAGAAATGCACAATTTTCGACTTCCTTAACTCGTAGCTCTGTTGCCCCAATTACGAGTAACGTTATCACATCAGGTGTGCAGAGGTGGGAGAAGTAGGCCTACTCAGATCTTGTAGTTAAGTAAAAAAAGACCATAGTGTAGGAAGAGTTCCTCAAATAAAAGTATGATCATCAAAATATAGTTAAAGTAGCGACAGTAAAAGTAGTGATTGTGCAGATTGGTCCATTTCAGAATAATATATCTGATATGTTTTATAATGATTGATCATTAAAGTGTTCTCAAAGCTGGTAAAGGTGCAGCTAGTTTGAATGACTTTGTATACTGCAGGGTAGCTTGTGAATTTACTCCAGGTGGAACTAAAGTCTGATTTAACACTTGATTATATTTCACACGTAAGTTTAAGTAACTAAAGGTATTAAATACATGTAGTGGAGTAAAAGTACACCATGTAGCTCTGAATGTAGTGGAGTAGAAGTACACAGTAGCAAAACATTTAAATACTCCAGTAAAGTACAAGTACCTCAACATTTGTTCCATTGATTCCGAATTCAGAAACCTGTATTTGCCTAACTGAATTGGTTTAAAGAGAGAAAACATTTTGACTAAAATGTAATTTTTCATCGACTAAAACTAGACTAAAACGTTTTGAGTTTTCGTCGACTAAAAGTAGACTAAAACTATGAAGGATAGGAATGACTAAAATGTGACTAAAACTAATAACCATTTTCGTCTAAAGACTAAGACTAAATCAAAAACAGCTGCCAAAATTAACACTGGTACAAATTAAAACTATAAATTGCGTCACTCGCTACCCTCCTTATAACATGTAAAATCACATTACAACGTACCCAGGGTTGGGAGGGTTACTTTGTAAATGTAATCAGTTAATGATTACTGAATACATGGCTCTGAAAGTAATCCGAATACAGTTACAGTTACGTGTCTTAAAAACGTAATCAGATTACTTTTAGATTACTTTTGGAATACTTTATTTTTCCATAACAGATGGGTATGTTTTGGTGAACAGGAGACACAAAAAGCAAAAGGAAACTGAACGTGTTTTTACTGTTTTAATGGCTTATCAAGAGCACAACTGAAACATAACATCTGAAACGATGTAACAACATAATAAACTTTTTGGGGATGCAGCTTGGGATGTGAGGAGTGAGGGACACGGCTTAGAACGGGCGTGTCGCCTTCTGTCCTGCCAGTGTGGCAGGACATGAATTAAAATGTCGAAGTCGGACTTCATTTTAAGGACATTTCGGCCAGGGGTGTAGAGCTATATTTGTTTAAGCACCGGATTGGCAAAACAGGAGAGTGTGTGCACCAGTCTGCCTTGATCTATGAATTCATGTCCGTGACACTCACAGTATCTGCTGCCCGCAGCTGTTTTATAGAAGGAAAACCTCCTTCTCTTCATGAAATCTCTGCAGCACCAGGAGGCAGCGGGAGGGTTAACTCAGCCTCTGAGAAGAGGAGCGTGCAGTGCCTTTCACACACCGCCTTTCACACACCGCCTTTCACACACATGCCTTCACTGTGTTTACCTTCAGAATCATTAGAAAGGCTAAAGAGCGACCGCAGGCTGATGTGTTTTAACCACACACACCTCGACACACACACACACGATTTAAACGCAGACTTTTGTTCCTCCATGTTTCGTTGTTATTGTTTCACTGAGCAGACCCGCACATTTTTTTCAAAAGCTCCCTTTTTTGGTCCATCTGCGGCGGTAATAGGTTTTGTGCGCTGTGATGATTTGGCTGTACCTTTAGTAATGAATATTAAATGTTGTGAGGAAATCTTTCCACCAATAATTCCAATAAGTAATCCAAAATGTATTCACTTCAGGTTTACTAAAGTAACTGTAATCAGATTACTCGTTTTTCAAATGTAACGCGAGCTGAATACAGTTACTTGATTTTTGTATTCTGATTACGTAACGCCGTTACATGTATTCCGTTACAACCCAACCCTGAACGTACCCCAGTCCATCTGCCTAGCCTTTAGCAAGTAGGATAGCTGCCAGAAGTTATCGTTTGGCTCAGGGGAGTGGACGCGGATCAGTGAAACTTCCTGCAGACTCGTGCGGACTCAGAGCCGTAACCGTAGCAGATCCAGAGATCCAGAGATCCAGGCAGACTCATCATGGACGAGTCAACAGCAGACTCAGATTCGCAAATCCTGACTCACTGAATCATGGGAACTTCCTTCACTTCCTGCAGACTCGTGGGGACTCAGAGCCGTAACCGTATAGCAGATCCAGAGATCCAGACTCGTCATGCACGAGCATAGCCGCGGGAACTGGGAAGTCATTTTACTTAGGGGGTGCGGACAAAAGTGGGGAGAGATTTCAACAACAGTAACATGAAGTTTTTTAAATGTACACCACTCGCAGCCCCGCCTCCAGCACCCCTACTTCCCGCGGCTATTGTGCACGAGTCAACAGCAGACTCAGAGATTCGTAAATCCTGACTCACTGTGCAAAACATAGCAGACTCGTGCGGACTCAGAGCCGTAACCGTATTGCAGCAGATCCAGAGATCCAGCAGACTCGTCGTCATGCATTAGTCCACTGGTTCTCAAACTTTTTCAGTTTTTTCTTTGGAGAAAAAAAAAAGTCGGGCCCCCCCAACACAAATAGTCAGGCTCAGTGGCGGGCGCCAGAGATTTATTTTGGGGGGTGCTGTGGGGTAGCTTGACGTTTCATAGAGGGTGCTCAAACATGTAGGGTTTCCCATTAATGTACCGGGCGCTACAGTGGAATGTTCTACTGCAACACTCCCCACGCAAATACACAGTACACCCGCGACTGTTACAATGAAGGCTCGATAATCAGCTCACGGCATATAGGTGTAAGCAGGGGTAAAGTGCTATTTTTATATGTGGTGTGTGGACCTCACATAGGGGGGTCCGGGGGCAAGCTCCCCCGGGAAGATTTATTTTTAAATATTGAAGTTAAAAGCATCAATCTGGTGCACTTTGAGAGCAAAATGAAGAGATCTATGGATACATCTCTCAACACCCATTTGAAACAGAAGTGTGAACAGATTTACTTTTTCTTTATGGATATTTTACAAATCACCCTTTTAAACTTTATTCTTTTTTTACTGTCATATGGTATTTCATTTATTCTCTTATTTTTTTATATGTGCCTCGGAAATAATTGTTTACATTAATGGTGACCAAAACGTTTGAGACCCACTGAGATAACTTAGACTAGAGTTAACTATCTAAACACTCAGAGAGTCCTTTAGTTCACTGAGTCTCTCAGTCTGACAGGAGAGGACTCTCCTCCACTTTGTTGTTGAAAAAACTCCTTATATCCGTTAGCGTAGCTCGCTAGCACCAGAAGCTAACAACAACGATCTCCGGTACCGGTGCGCTCTCTCTCTCTCGCTCGTGCACGCACACAAAATGGCTCGTTCCACACACACACAGAGCCGAGCTTTAATGAAACACAGAGACCCAGACGTAATAGTACTGTACCGTATCATATTATTTTCGAATCAATCATTTTTCAAATTATGATTTTTTAGTTTTTTTTAATAACCATTTTCCTCCTGGTCTCTTGCGCCCCCCCCAGTTATGCCTCTGCGCCCCCCACTTTGGGAACCACTGCATTAGTCAACAGCAGACTCAGATTCGCCAAATCACAAAAATAACCCTTTTTTTTTGTGATCAACATTTTTTATTAAAGCAAAAGACACTGTGTAGCGGAAGTTAATGTAACATTAGTTTAATATGCTTGTGAAATGCAACAACTTTCCGGTTTCACCGGTAGGATTTCTACGCTCTTGGTGATGCTGACTCATATGACTCAAAGGACTCGTATGATCCGGATCTCTTCAATGACTGACTCAGAAGACTCTGAGTCTGTAAAAGGATCTGGATTTGCCATCTCTAATAGGATCCTGCGTAGTATAAATGTTGCCAGCTCCAGCAGCTTTACGCATATGACGCAGCAGTACCAGAACCGCAGGACCACAACAGCGAACACAACGACGAACACAGCGAACAGAGAACACAGAGACAACCGAGACGACAGCAGGCAACAGAACATAATATTACAAGGACAAGGACAAGGATTTATTTGCTTTTAGTACTTATTTGAGCAAATAATGGCACCCAGAAAGAGGCTGTATAAGCTTGAAGATGCCGTGGAAATGGTGTTCGCTGACTCTCCGTCAGAAGATGAGGATCTACTCCAGCCACAATCAGACCCTGATTATGAATTTCGGGGAAAGGTATGTACTCTCTCTGTTTGTATCTATTAGTTATGTATTTGGTGTAATATTATACATCTATAGTAATTCCACACTCGCAAAATACAAAATGGACGCCGCTTTGTTGTTCTCGCGTAATCGTTCTGAGACATGATAAAAATGGGAATATCGTGTTGGTGAACATGTATCAATAGATTAATTGTATTTCGTGACTATAACACGTCAGTATATAAATAAAGCTGTATTGTATATCAACCCAGTCTATATATATATATATATATATATATTGTGGTGACACGTTATGGGACATAATTCACCATTGTGATTGTTGTGTTGCAACCCGGACTCGTTAGTGAGGGTACCGGGGTTTGAGGTTAGTGATGCTAGCTTATCAGACAATGCAGCACATGTACTTACCTGAGAGTTATTAATGGATAATAAAGTGTGGAAGTCCATTCTGAATATACCGCCTCCGACTCCCTTTCATCGGCACTACACTGGTGACCCTGACGTTTTCGCGAAAGTTTCCGAAGACTCATTGAACATGGCTGATAGCAATGTTTTTGTAAAGTTGCCGGAGTTTTGGGAGCACGCCGCGGCAGCATGGTTCGCCCACGTGGAAGCACATTTCGCCTGCAGACAAGTCCGTGAGAGGGGGACTTGAAGTACTATCATGTAGTGGCAGCGCTGGGAAGCTCCACTTCATCCAGGTTGGTGGGATTTATCGCTGCTCCCCCGCACCAGGGCAAATATGAGGCGATTAAAGTGCCAGTGAAGTGCATTTTTTTGCGCCAAAATGAAATGGCAGTTTCATTTCTTACATATAATTGTACCTGTTCATGGCTAAAATAATGTTTTAGGAAGTGCGAGGGACGAGATAAACATCGCAAATTTTTCATCCCGTCTGAGCCTACCGCTGCTGCAGACGATAGCGGCTGTGACGTCACAAGATGGGCCCAGTTGTGATTGTAAACATGGCGGAGCCTTCGGAAAGTGATACTGGTGCGAGAGAAATGAGTGATTTTGACAGCTTTTCGGACAGGATAGATGAGGAAAGTGGCCATGGAAGTCAATTTAGTTGAGGACAATATTTTGTCATAGATCTAGAGTAGATCTACACACAGGATTGGCCATCACCTGATCATACATTCATCTGTTCATAGCATGATGCAACATTCATGTTCACATGCAGTGTTGTGCTAGTTACTGAAAACCAGTAACTAGTTACAATTACTAGTTACTTCACTACTTACACCAAAAAGTAATGCGTTACTGTGAAAAGTAACTTTTTAGTTACTTAAAAAAGGGCACCCATTAATGCCCTTATACTGTAGCCTTCATTTCAGTACTGTTATTGCATCGGAGAATAATACAACCTGTTGATCAACTTGACATGCATTTGCATCACTGAACTCTGCTAAGCAATGTGGTCTATACAAACACAAACACAAAGATATGTTTCAAAGTGCCAATCCAGCCGCTGTTGCTTAGGTGGAGGTGGAGTGGCGTCGTCTGGGTCTGTGGTCTTAGCTACTAGCTTCGTCCCAGCATGTTGTTTCTGCAGATGTTTCAACAGATTTTAATTGCTGTTTTGGGCAGTCGATAGGATCTTTGACCCGCCAAGACACGACTTACATTTAACTAAAACGTTCTTTTCTTTGTGCTCGACAAAAGTGAAATAGTGAGAATATCTCCAGGCGGAGAAACTCGACTTGAGCTCTGCCGCCGCCATGATAGTCTTGTTAGTAGACACAAACACAGTGGCCTTTATTTTTCATAAACAATCTACGAATCTACGAAACAATAACACCAGCCACTCACCTTCATCTTTTGGGAACAGAAACATCGCCACTTCGGCAGAATTGACATTACCACAGCCAGCGGCAATGCATCGCTTCCCGTGTGTTTTTCCTCCCTGTCGCCTCCATTGTCAGGTTTCCTCGATTGGCAATCACTTCCAGTCGACTGCGAAACACTTTCCAATAAAATACTCGCTCAAAAACGTTGGTAAATTCCACTTTGAAACAGAGACAAAATGAACGGTGGTGAATGTAAACACTTCGGCTGAGCCCATCTTCTGACGTCACGCAGTAGATCGCAAGCCACGCCCACGAAGGCGGAGGTTTCCCAGCGGAAAATTCCAACTCGTCAAATTCGTTGCTATTCCAACATCTTTGATATGGGTTCCAATGGACAATTTTGGTCATTACTATACTAATTAGCATAACAGATCATGCACCGGCGCACACTTCACTGGGTCTTTAAGACATTTAGCTTATCTGCTAAGGAGAGAGCCCGCCAGATTCTAGACATTCAAGGCCTGGGGGACAGCAGACCGTCTCATCTCATGGAGAAAATGCTAAATCTGCTAGGGGGGGAAGATCCCCAGATTTTGTTCATGGAGATTTTCCTACGCCACTTGCCTTCCCGGGTCCAGACGGCGCTGGCCAACACAACCGTCACGGAGCCCCGTGCCTTGGCTGAGGAAGCGGACCGTTTTTTCCTGGCTACACAACAGCCCGGTGCAGAGGCGTTAGCTGTGACGCTCAGCGGCCCATCTACGGTCAAGACGGCATGGCGGAGGCCGGACGCGGCAATGTCAAGCCGGCGTGGAGACACCGGAGAGTGTTTTTACCACGCACGTTTCGGGACAATGGCGAAGAAGTGCGTCGCTCCATGCAGCTACAAACCTCCGGGAAACGGAGGTGCCGGCGCTCAGTAGTGGCCCTGAGCGTCGGCGGCACGTGCAGGCTTCTCTTTGTCAGCGACAGCATTTCGGGGAGCCTGTTTCTGTGTGACACGGGCGCTCAACGGAGTGTGGTTCCCGCGTCGAGGGAAGACGTCGCTCGGGGAGGGCACGGACCGCGGTTGACGACGGCTAACGGCGGTCCCATTCGCACGTACGGCGTGAGGCCTATGTGTTTGTGCATCGGAGGACAGCGTTTCAGCTGGGATTTTGTGACAGCGGACATTTCTTTTCCCCTCCTCGGGGCAGATTTTTTGTGTGCTCATGGACTCTTAGTGGACGTTAAGAATAAACGCTTGGTTGATGCCTTGACGTTTTCCTCTCTTGTGTGCACACTCGGCAGCGCAGCGTACGACGGGCTGTCGGGCTCGCTGTCGGGGTCGGACATTTTTCTCAGACTGTTGGCCGAGTTTCCAGACCTGTCGCTGCCCACCTTCTCTGCGCTCACCACCAAGCATGGCGTGGAGCACCACGTCACTACCGAAGGTCCCCCTGTCTACGCCAGGGCCCGGCGGTTGAACCCTTCTAAGCTAGCTGTAGCGAGGGCGGAGTTTGCAACCATGGAGCGCCTGGGCATCGTCCGCCGCTCCGACAGTCCTTGGGCCTCTCCTCTGCACGTCGTTCCCAAGCCGAACGGCGGTTTCCGCCCGTGCGGGGATTACCGCCGACTCAACGACGCCACTACGCCTGACCGTTATCCGGTGCCGCACATTCAGGACTTTTCGGCGCATCTGGCCGGTGCGAGGGTGTTTTCTAAAGTGGACCTGGTGCGTGGATACCACCAGGTGCCCATGCACCCCCTGGACATTCCCAAGACAGCAGTGATAACGCCTTTTGGACTTTTTGAGTTCCTGCGGATGCCTTTTGGACTCAAGAATGCCGCTCAGACGTTCCAGCGCCTGATGGATTCGGTGCTGCGGGACCTGCCGTTTGTGTTCGTTTACCTGGACGACATACTCGTCGCCAGCGCTTCAGTGGAGGAGCACCTGTCCCACCTCCGATCCCTTTTCACGCGGCTCGACGAACATGGATTAATTATCAATCCTGCAAAGTGCCAGTTCGGGGTGTCTGACATTGACTTCCTCGGGCACCGCGTCACCAAGGGCGGAGCGGCACCTCTGCCGGCGAAGGTGGAGGCTGTTGCGGCTTTTCCTCGCCCGCTCACAGCCCGGTCGCTCCGGGAGTTCCTGGGGATGGTGACGTTCTACCACCGTTTCATCGCCCGAGCCGCCCACATCATGCGGCCGCTGTATGAGGCTTTGAAAGGCAAGACCCCCGTCCAGGCGATCGACTGGACAGCAGAAGCGGAGGTCGCTTTTACTGAGGTCAAGACCGCGTTGGCTCAAGCGGCTTTGCTGGCACACCCATCGCCCACGGCTCCCATCTCCATTACCACAGACGCATCGGACTACGCCGTTGGTGCGGTGCACGAGCAGTGGGTGGATGGCGCTTGGCAGCCGCTCGCCTTTTTCAGCCGTCAGCTGACGCCCAGGGAACGCAGGTACAGCGCTTTTGACCGAGAGCTCCTTGGACTTTGGCTTGCCGTGCGGCACTTCCGTTTTTTGCTGGAAGGCCGTGAATTCACGGCGTTTGTCGACCACAAGCCGCTCACGTTCGCCATGGCAAAAGTGGCTGAGCCTTGGTCTGCACGCCAGCAGCGGCAGCTGTCTTACATCTCGGAGTTCACCACAGACATTAAGCACGTGGCTGGCAAATCGAACCTGGTCGCAGATTGCCTCTCCAGGGTCGTCATCGGGGCCGTGCAGTTGGGCCTGGACTATACCCGCATGGCGGCGGACCAGGTCACGGACCCCGGCGTACAGGCCCTAAAGGAGGACAGCTTGGGGCTGCGTTTGGAGGACGTGGTTTTCGGTGACGCAGGCGTTACTCTCCTCTGCGACGTCTCCACAGGCCTGCCGCGGCCGGTCGTTCCCGCCGGTTGGAGGCGCTCCGTTTTCGAGGCGGTGCACGACCTGTCCCACCCCGGCGGTAAGCCTTCGGTGCGCTTGGTGGCCGCGAAGTTCGTTTGGCGGGGACTGAAAAAGGACGTGAGGACTTGGGCTGGTGAGTGCGTGGCTTGTCAGCGCGCTAAGGTGCATCGCCACACAAAAGCTCCTTTGGAACGTTTCATGGTGCCGGAGAGGAGGTTTGACCACGTCAACGTCGACCTAGTGGGTCCATTGCCTTCCTCTCAGGGTTTTTCCTACCTCCTCACCATGGTGGACAGGACGACCCGTTGGCCGGAGGCGGTTCCTCTCGCGTCGACGTCGGCGGCTGACATAGCCCGGGCTTTCATTGCGACGTGGGTGTGTCGTTTTGGCACCCCGTCGGACATTTCCTCTGACCGGGGTGCGCAGTTCACGTCTGAGCTCTGGAACGCCGTGGCGTGTGGTCTGGGGGTTAAGCTTCACAGGACAACCGCTTATCACCCTCAGGCTAACGGCCTCTGTGAACGTTTCCATCGCTCCATGAAGGCAGCGCTCAGAGCCGGCCTGAAGGACGGAAATTGGGTCGACAAGCTGCCTTGGGTGATGCTGGGCCTGCGGACCGCGCCCAAGGAAGATCTGCAGTGTTCCACGGGATTTCCTCCCTAACGCATCGGTTCCCTGGTCGGCGTCGGCACAGCGGGTTTGCCTGCGGGACACCGCCGAGACTTTTGCTCCGATTCCTACTGCCCAACATGGTACTCAGGTGTTCCGGGTTCCCGCGGATCTCCGCTCGGCGGAGCACGTTTTCATACGGCACGATGCGCACAGGGGTCCTCTACGGCCTCCTTACGATGGACCTTTCCGTGTTTTGGAGCACGGGGACAAGAGCTTCGTGGTCGACCTGGGTGGTAAGGCCGAGCGCGTTTCTGTAGACCGGTTGAAGGCGGCCCATTTGGATTTGGGCCAGCCGGTGGTGCTGGCACGACCTCCGCGACGGGGGCGTCCCCCGGCCTTGGTCCCTGTCACTGACTTGAGGCCCGTTGTTCCGGTCTCGCCTCTCCCGGAGGCCGCATATGCGGAGGTCGTTTTCCCGACTCCCGTGCTCAGGAGTCGTGGGGATCGACCTGTCGTTCCGCCCCGCCACGCGGATTTTGTTTATGGGTGAATTCTGGGGGGGCTTGTGTGGTGACACGTTATGGGACATAATTCACCATTGTGATTGTTGTGTTGCAACCCGGACTCGTTAGTGAGGGTACCGGGGTTTGAGGTTAGTGATGCTAGCTTATCAGACAATGCAGCACATGTACTTACCTGAGAGTTATTAATGGATAATAAAGTGTGGAAGTCCATTCTGAATATACCGCCTCCGACTCCCTTTCATCGGCACTACAATATACTGTTATTTCACACACGCAAAATGGATGCTGTTTTGTTGTTCTGCAGACATTGTTCTGTGAGACAAGTAAACAATGGGAATATCGTGTTGGTGAACACGTATCAATAGATTAATTGTATTTCGTGACTATAACACGGCAGTATATATATATATATATATATAATATATATACATATTATATATATAATATATATATATATACCTACCCAGTCTCACGGTATTTACACGGCATGCATTGTGAGTGATATACTGTTATTTCACGCACGCAAAATGGATGTTCTGCTGTTGTTTTATAGGAATTATTTCTGATTTGAGTTACATTTGTGAAAGAGTAAGCCAGTAAAGTAATCGATTAGTTTTTTCCACATTTGTTTTCACAGTGATGAATACCAGTATGATATGGCTTCTGGATCACAGCCATCAACATCAGATCTGCATACAGTTACCCCACCTCCAGAGCCATCAACATCGAAGCTACGACGCCGGACGTCGGAAAACAATGAAATGGTACAAGACTTTTTTTTACCATTTTCTGGACAATGCAGTGGTGAACAGCTTCATTCTCCACAAGGAGCTGCACAAGATGAGGGGTGACCCCAGCAGGACGAAGCCACACACCCAGAAGTCCTTCAGGGAGAAGCTGGCTGCAGAAATGATAAGTGAAGTCCCTGCAGCACCACCACCACTCCCCCCATCATCACTCGTATGCTTGCCCAAGTATTATGGGGAAGATGCCACCGTGCTCAGGAGGTACTGCAGGAACTGCTCTAATGCTGGCAACAAAACGGTGAAGACACCTGTGTACTGCACTAAGTGCCAGGTGCCTCTGTGCATTACTGCAAGAAAGAACTGTTTCTTGGCGTGGCACTCCTCCGACTAAACACTGTAACATTCAGGGTTTGTGTAAAGTTTTGCGAGTGTTTATTACCAAAAAAATGCTTTAGTATGGTTTTATTTCGGTTTTAGTGTGGTTTTATTGTATAGTGTGTTATGTTTTAAATAAATCTGCTCCTGTTGGAGACAAATTTATCCTGTTTCCTAATTTTTATTGTGCAAGTAAACCTTCCTAGAAGTGTTAGTCGGGTGATAAACATGTTAGGACTGTGGCAAAGTCCACACACACCATTTACAGATTTTTTTTATTAAAAGATTTTTTTTTTTATAAAAATACTTGTATTTGGATGGAATGAATACCTATAGTGATAATAAAATGATTTTTACAGTATGGTACCTGAAAAAGGTCAAATGGCACTGATGGTATCCAAATGTGCCCAAAGGTTAGACCGCCTGGACTTTTTTTTGCTAAACCTCTCTAAAAAGGTCAAATTTCACTTGTTTTGCCTCAATCTTGATACAGGGTACTTATTATATGTTATACTTTGGATTCCTAAAGCTTTTAGTCTACCATCCCATCATTCAAGGGTGGTTTTCACTATAAGTAATGTTTTTTTTTTAGGCGGAGGTAAGAATTTACCTTTTTTTACTGTTCCATCTGAATTTACTCTGACACAGAAACATCTATATTGATTCTGACACTTCATACATCCAACTCACAGATGTAACCTTGCTTTGATAAAATAAATTATTCATATAACCCTTTTAGAAGTTAAGTTATAGTCATTTGTTTTGGGCATGTCATTTTCGAGCCTGAAACCTGAAAAACAGGCTCAGGGTTTAACAGGTTAAAGAGTGCGGGGCTGCATTGCGTGCATGGCTTCTTTCTGCAGGTAACGGGGAGACAAGCCCTGGCGGCGGTCTCGTTCAGGATACGAAAAATATAATTTAAATATTTTTGCACACTTATTCCTAGTGTGCCACTGGTTACGGTGCCGCGTGCCAATGGTGGCACGCGTGCCAGGGGTTGCCGACCCCTGTTCTAGAGAAATCGAAAGTGAAAGTTTCTAGTGAAACACGAAAACAATGGGAAAATCGTTTTGGTGAACATGAATCAATAGATTAATTGTATTTCGTGACTATAACACGGCAGTATATAAATAAAGCTATATTGTAAATCAGTATATATATATATATATCAGTATACCAGTGACGTGCGGTGAGGTTCATGGCTGGTGAGGCACTGACTCTTTCAGAGTCAGATTTACAAATATTATATTTTGACCTTAATCGAAATATTCGGATATTTTCAAAAGCTTTTTTAGTCTGATGCTTCGATTCATTTTAAACAGACCGTTCAACAAAAGGATACCCAAAATCTAAATATTGGATTGTTCTTTCTTAGAAAGATCCCATTTAATTACAATGGTGGTCTTACCTTGACTTGAAGATGAAGTCCATGCTATCCTTCTGGACAACAATCTCTATTACTTTTTTGTAAAAGTCCTCCTTATTTTCCTGTAGTTTCAAAGTCTAGTTTGTTGTTTGCGTCTACCCTCTCTGCGTAGAATAACAGTAGCAACAAGAACCTGTCGGCTCACGTGCGCCCCCTTCAGTGCGGCAGAGGTTATGGCTGCCTCCCCTGGTGCTTTTCTCATTGCCGTTGTACGATGAGACCAGCGAGCCTAAATATCATATATACGTGAAATAAGTTATTTAGAGACTATGGATGGCGAGGATAAATGTAATAAAGGGATCTACAAACATTACATTGGTGACATACAGTGAGATGGTAACAGGCATGCGCTTAGGGCCCGCGCTCCAGCCAGTTTCTGTGGGGTGACGCATTCTGAGGTGAGGCAGATCTCATCTGTGCCTCACCTTGCTACCCCAGAGTAACTGGCTGGAGCATGCTCACAAAATAAGTGCCCGCGCAAAATTAGTGCCCGCGCTCCAGCCAGTTACTGTGGGCTTACAAGAGGCAGAGCACGTCCCTGCCTCACTTCTCATTGCACCCATGTAGTTGTAGCGGAGCTCGGCAAATTTGCTGATTTTGACTATAAAAAGCGATTGGAATCATACAGAAATCACACTTAAAACACAGATCAGTGGAGACATTTTATTATTATTACTATTTAGTTTTTCTTTAGTTGTTTTTCCGTTACATTGGAGTATGACAGGGGAGAAAGACCTATACCTGGTATATACCCAGTGGTATATACCCAGTCTCACGGTATTTACACGGCATGCATTTTGAGTGATATAGCCTACTGTTATTTCACACATGCAAAATGGATGCATTTTGTTGTTCTGTGAGACAATAAAACAATGGGAAAATCGTGTTGGTGAACATGAATCCATAGATTAATTGTATTTCGTGACTATAACACGGCAGTATATAAATAAAGCTGTATTGTATGTATATATATATATATGTATATATATATATATATATATATATAATATATATATATATATATATTATATATATATAATATATATATGTATATATAATATATATATATATGTATATGTATATATATATATGTATATATATATATATATATATATATATATATATATATATATATATATACATACATATATATATATGTATATATATATATATCAGTATATACCCAGTCTCACGGTATTTACACGGCATGCATTGTGAGTGATATACTGTTATTTCACTCACGCAAAATGGATGTTCTGCTGTTGTTTTAGAGGAATTATTTCTGATTTGAGTTACATTTTTAAAAGAGTAAGCCAGTAAAGTAATCGATTTGTTTTTTCCACATTTGTTTTTTCCACATTTGTTTTCACAGTGATGAAGACCAGTATGATATGGCTTCTGGATCACAACCATCAACATCAGATCTGCATACAGTTACCCCACCCCCAGAGCCATCAACATCGAAGCTACAACGCCGGAGGTCTGCACCAGAACTAACTCAGCCTTCCTCTGCATCTTCTGATTCTGAACCATCATTTGAGCTGCCCAGCAAAAGAAAAGGGAAAGCATCGAAAAAAGCTGTAAAACCCAGAGGAAGAACTCGGGTGGCACAACAAAGAGGAGGATGACCAAACACCAGAGCCACTGAGGTTCATGCCGGCCAGGGTCCCAGGGCCAGCGTGTGACACCACTGCTTCATGGTCTCCCCTTCAGCTTTTCAGACAATTTTTTAGTACTGCCATGGTTCATACAATCATTGCCAACACAAACACAAATGCCCTGAATAGAGTGCAGGGTGGAAAGAAGTATGTTTGGAAAGTGCTGACTTTCAAGGATTTTTATATTTTCCTGGGCATTATCCTTTTCACAGGCCTAGTTAACGTTCACAACCGATCGGACTACTGGAAGACAACATGGCCATATGACTTCAAATTCCCATCTGATACGACAGTGGCGTAGCTGTGGGTGGGCCCGGGCCCACCCACATGCACGTCTGGCCCACCCACAGCCAATCAGCGCGTTATAGCGCAGAGCCGGGAAGCCCAGAAGGAAGTGCCACAAACTGCAGTTCCTCTAGTGGCCAACAGGGGATGGATGCAGAAAGGAGCAATTGACCTTTCGCAAAGCCACGCCCCCCCTTGGTTACTGTTGCTAGTCCGACAGGCTGAGAGCCAGATGCGTTAAACAAAGCCATAATGGAGGGTCTCCGTAACGTCGGAGTCGCCTTAACAGACTCATTTTGGAGCAATAACGCAGCAATATCCTCCAGGTCCCGACAAAAGGGGCTACAATACGCTATGGAGGGTTATATCCACAGTATAAAAATTAGAAAAGAGGGAGGCACAACATCAATAGAGGCACTTGCTTACAGATCGCAGTGCAAGAGTGAAAAACCACATGAGCTGTATGTCAAATTCGACGAGCACAATATTGTGGACCAGGCTTGTTCGTGTACTGCTGGGTATGTTCTGCTTTTGTAATATCGAGTTGTCATTGCTATTGAAATCGTACATCTAGTTATTTTTTAGGGCTAACGTTAATGACAGCTTTAGCTAGCTTGGATGATGTGATCATCCTATCAAGCTAGCTAATGTTTGCAAGTGTAGCTGTACAATAAATGAGTCGAGTGAAACATGAAATAAACATGCCACCAAGCTGATCTTTTAAAATAATTTACAGTATGCCAGGTTACTGTTCACATACTGTGGGCTTGATGCACACACTGGACATTTGGCGTGCAAAAACTGAACAGATCTCCTCCACAAGCCAACCTCAACAATGGCACAAAGCCAGAGGGAAAACAATAACTGGCCAAGCTATTTTCAATGTGGTGGTAGCCAAGGCCAAAGTCGACCGTAAGCGGAAGCCTATAACATCCAACTATACCCACAACAAGTAAGTTATTCCATTCTGTGTACTGCATATTACCATACTTACCATATTTACCATCAGTCATGCTCTTGCTAATAATGCTATTTCTGTGTCTAGGCAAACACTAGGAACAAATAAATACAAGCTCATGAAAGAGATGACAGATGCGCCTATAAGCTACCTTGCAGCAGAAGACACACCTGAGTTAGAAGTTTGCGGCAGGACATATGCTGTGGGATGTGGCCTAAGCCACCAGGTGAGAAACGTATATAATTATGGAATATGATAAGACCCCCCTATATTATACAGCTCTGTACACATACATCTGATTAACACTACACTATTAATTTGTATATTTTGTACCCAGTTTAACCACCTGTACATTGTATATAAATACAATGTACAGGTGGTTAAACTGGGTACAAATATACAAATTAATAGTGTAGTGTTAATCAGATGTATGTGTACAGAGTTGTATTATACAAATAGAGACAGTATGACAACTACAGCATAACTAGTAAGAGGGTAATAGTAGAAATATATAAATATAGGCATTTGAATCTAACAATATGAGAGAAATCAACAGTGTAAACAAGTGTGAGGGTCTGTATGCCCTATTGGTTATATTGATGATGCAAATTAGACAGTTTGACATTAGTTGAATACAGAATAGAAGTACTTTATTACATTTTGGTAGTAAACAAATTAAATACAGAATAGAAGTACTATAAAAAAAAAACTGGATTACACTTACAGCATATTAATGACTGTCATATTAAACATGTCCCACTAAACACAAATGTCACCAAGCCAAACATTTGATAACATCTATCTGTAGCTTTGTTCAATAGATGCAATGTTGTACTTTACTTGAGTATTTCCATTTTTAGAGAACTTACTTGGACTACATTTCAAAGGAAATATTGTACTTTTTAACCCATTACATTTATCTGAACCCTGCAGTTACTAGTCACTTTGATGTACATACATTCTAAAATATACAGTAAAATGTACAGGAAGATATACAAGGATTTATAGAGTCCGGTGCCCTCACTGTTTGAGAATGTGTGTCTGGAAGTTTGAGAGCACGCTCACCACATACCAGATCTGACTTATATTCCCCAACCTAGTATTGGGAATTCGGTCTGACACCATTTTGAATTTATTTATCTTAGCGATGGCCCTTTCAACATGAACACGGTGCTTTGCGATGCGCTTAGTTGTGAGCACATCTCCAGATGGCATTTGCCTCTTAGACCTCGCAAAGGGTGGCAGGTTTAACTGCAGTCCGACAGACTTGATATCGTCCTCTATCAAAAAGCCCTTATCGGCCATTAGGCCATCACTTCTTTGCAGATAGCCAATTTCTATCTGTTTCTCCAGTAGTGGGATGAGACCACTCTCTCTGACTATCTCCTTGTCAGACATAGAGCCTGTGAAAAGTGCAGAAGAGAAGATCACAGCACCACGGGGGTCACAGGCAACTAACGATTTCAGAGTGTTTGTGCTTTTGTAACTCGAATAGCTCTGACTTTGCAACACCAGTGAGGTAGGCCGTTCCATTTTTAGTTCAGTGCAATCCAATATTGCAAATGTTGATGGATAATCCGTTTTGTAGGTGTCTGGCATATTTTCCATAATGACATCTCTGTGAGGCCAAATTGGTATTGCACCCAATACGTCGAACATATAATGAATCCAGGAGTTGAAAAGATTACTTGCACTTTGCACGGTTATGCTGAATCTAAAGGCAAGGTTTTTCAAGTCTTCATTGTTGCGTAGTTTCATTAAAACAAATAACAGCTGGCTACGCAGGGGCATCTCAACAACTTGCCAATCATTCCGCTGGTATTTTAAGGGGACATTTATTTGAGTGGCACATGGATCATTTGGAATGCCAAATATTGTGCACAGGAATTGTGAATCGTTCATATGTGAACCCAGTACTATATGCAAACATTTGGGGGATGGCACTGTTTTGGAGGAGTTCGGGTGTGAGAGTTCCTTTTCTAAGTGTGCCAATGTCTGCTTTCAGCCTTTCTACCTCTGTTTCCTTTAAAGCCAGCATCTCTTTCAGGTTACCATTTTCTAATTCTAATTTCTTCTCTTTTGCTGTGGACTGCTCCTCTTCTGGTCCCCCTTCCAGTTGACCTTGTTCAGAAAAGGAGGGGTGGCTCCACAGTCTCTGGAAAGACACATATTTACATGTTAATGATAGCATTTTGGTCCCATCTTTTCTTTTTTACAGCTTCCCCTATTAAACAAGGGGAGCCCCTTCTGCTGATGCTGAAGCGCCGCCTGTCTGTCAACCAGATGACTTCCCCAGCTTTCCTCTACCATCCCAACCGACAAGTTTATGCACAGTCCTGGATGAAAATGGCATGCGTAGTTACAACAGAGTGACCATTTCCCTACTAAAGTAACCTGTTTCAATAATTATAACCTGTTTTAATAATTATAACTTTGTCTATGTAAAATGTATACTTATGAAACTAGACCAAGTGTTCTTATTTTCCTTTGTTTGCTGTGGTCAATTGTGTGTGCGTTGACTTAGGAATGTAGAGGATCCAGTCGCCCCCCCCCCGGGTTTTTAATGGGCCGGATAGGAGCATGGGGGGGTTGTAGGAGAAAGGTAATAAAACTGACACCATTGAGTCTATGCAGAGATTGTTCTGAGAGAAAGATTGGGATGCGGAGTGGTACGGCCAGGTGCTGAGGATAAACGAAGATAAGGATTGGTACCTCACCCCCGTGCGACCCAGAATTGTTTATTTTATGGCTGCCATAAAAGATGACCTGGGACTGATCGGCGGCGCAGGAGATCCAAAGTTCCCACACTTATGGCTGACTCACTCTGATTCGCTGTTTAGACCTCGTCGATGGCTGACTCACTCTGATTCACTGCCTAGGGCTCGCCCAGGAGTGAGTCCACCAATGGATGAACACCTAGGGAGGAGCAACCGACACAACTCCTCCCATACAACTCTTCTCCGTTTGTGGGAATAAATATTGTGAATTCTGTACACTCGCGGCCTCTGTTCTGTCTGACTGTCTGATACGTACATCGCACGGTGGAAGAGCTGAGGCCCGAAGTACTTCGTTATATAAGTACTTCGTTATATTGTACTGTTGTTTCTACCATTAAATCAGCTTATTGTTTAATCTCATATCTCTGTCTGAGCCGTTCCTTTTTACAGCAGACCACTCATCAAACGAACAGCGCGGAGCGGGCTCGAACCTTCAACAACTAAAGGGTGCTTAAACCCAACACTACCCGAATCTATAGCCCTAGAATGTGACACAAGACAACAAAACACAAACAACCTGTGGTTTAATGCAAGATCTGATCGCTTAACATCAAGCACCTTTAAAAGAATCTGCTCCAGGAGAGCAGACCATGACACACTTGCTGTAAGCCTCAAGTATAAAGGATCAGTACAAACCAAGGCCATGAAAAGGGGTACAGAAAGAGCCCATAGCAGCAACACAATACACAAAGCTAACAGGAAACCAAGTGTATCCATGTGGTTTTGTTGTGAATCCGCAGGCACCACACCTCGGTACATCACCTGACCGTAAGGTCTTAGAAATAGGAGACAGTGAAAATTCAAGCTATGGGCTTTTAGAAATTAAGTGTCCATCCAAGGAGAGCTTCACTGAGTGTGCTTACCTCTTAAAGCAGGCAGATGGCAGCTACAAGCTAAAAGAGTGTCACGATTATCACTACCAGATAACAGGGCAGCTCGGGCTCACTGGTATGTCATGGTGTGATTTCTATGTTCACTGTGCAGAAGACTACCACCTACAAAGAATATACTTTAATGTAGAAAAATGGGAGCAGATGAAGAGCAAGCTTGATGCTTTTTACTTTGATTTTTACAATCCAGCGTAAAATGTAAATGACACTATGTAATAACCCATCATCTACACTCACTGCACACACATCCACATGTACACACTCACTTTAAACAAACACTCACCTTATCACTCACTTTAGACACTTTATATGTATCTATTATTAAAGAGATTTGCACTACATTCATACCTATTTGCACCTTAACTATACAGTACAGTTCTCGGCTATTTGTTTTGTTACAATGACTTGCTTTGTCATTTTGTTTGGAATTTAGTTGGTATGTATGTGACAAATAAACCTCTTGAATCTCATTCACTCTGTAATGTATATAACAACTTGAAACTTGAACTTGAAATGTGGAAAAAAAGCTATGGTTCATTACTCACCATTGAAAATCACACACAGAGTCTCTTCCAGGGTTTCAATGGTGCTGGAGGTGGATGCCTCTTGCAACGTTTTCATGAGTCTGTACAACCATAATTTGTGTTATTTTGGAATAAAACAATACAATCACAAGAGGCATTAAATGTTGTAGTTTGTCTAAAGTTAACTACCGTTTCCTTGGTGGCTTTCTGCATCCACCTTGTTGTTCCTTTGTGGGGGTCGGGGTGCCCACTTGTGCAGCAGGATTAGGGAAGTCGGCAGTAGGCTTTCCATTAACAAAATGCTACAAAGATTAAAGCAAAATATAAATGAATAATTGCCTGTTGGCTTTCTTGTTTGTACTTTGACCACAGGTAGACTAAAGGTCTCTACACACCAACCTGAGACCAAAGAACGCGTACCGAAGGCGTCCCGACTTTTACGTCAGCTACGTCAGGCTTCGTTGGCTTCGTCGGATAAAGCCGCCCGCCTACGAACACACCGCAAATACTTCAGCCGACGAGTGGCAATAACTCTCCTTACCAGCAGGCGGCGGTAGTGTGTATTCGTCATTCAAAAGAGGCAACAACCGGAAGACAGACTGCGTTTTATACACCGAGAGAAGAAGAACAGACTTAGTAATATAAACAAACAAACACAGCCTGATCAGTTGGTCTTCACTTTCTTCATTCCATGCCGTCATGTTAAAAAAGAAACTCTTGCGTCCGGGTGAGATGAAAATGAGGAAGATTAGCCGTCTGTGTGTGCCTTCTTATCGTTTGTTTTGGTCCCTCACTTCCGCTTCACTTCTGATGCACTGATTCGCTAAGCTGAACAGCCAATCAGAGTGATTGATTTGTCCCGACGTTCTTTGGCCTCCCGCGGCCTCCCGCCGCCGATTCAACATGTTGAATCGGCGGCAGGAGGAGGCGGGAGGGTTGAAAATGTGCCGTAAAGAGACGACACACCAACCTGAGTAGTGCGACGCGAATGCCCGACTGCCTCTGACGGCTTCGGACGGCCTCTGACTCCCAAAGTCGGGCCGGTGTGTAGAGGCCTTAATAACGGAGCTCAGCTGTTCAGACATTATTATGCATCAAGTGATATACATGGTCAAAACGACCTAGAAGCACACAGCTTACAGCTGTAGTCGTGTGACTTTAGCTAACGTTAGTTGGTGAAATTAGTTAATTAAATTAGTTAGTTAATTTGTGAATGTAATCTTTGCTAGCTAGCTAGCTAGGTTAGCACGTATTTACCTTGGAGCAAACGTATTTGTGTTTGTTGATATTCGCCATATTCAGCTGGGCATGGGGCCTGCCGCATTTCTTTATCCACTGGCGGCATCTCTCCTCTCGGGTTTTGGGTTTAGGAAACGGGTAAAATATCACCCCCCCCTCTAAGCTTATGGGATATCTGCTATCCGATTTGCAAAGACCATAAGCACAACGCTTCACCATTTTCGCAATAAACTTGAACGCTAAGCTTGTCGGACTTCCACAGGAAGCCGCGCACGTGATCGAATATGATTGGACAATGGGCATTTAGGGGCGTGGCTTTGCGAAAGGTCAATTCCCATAGACCCCCATGTTAAAATGCCCAACTTTACAGCAGAAATAAACATGTTTCTAGCCTGGATCCAATCAAACTTATTCTGGATATAGTTAAATTCCATCTTCATGACAATGGAATAGGGAGTGCATTTTTTTACCGTGAGTAAACGGGTAAAATATAAAAAATAAAAAAAATCAATATATTAGTAAGTAAAGTAAGTTTTGCCGTGAGTGAATGAAAGTCTTATTTCTTCTTGAGGTCTGCAGTGAAGCGTGTACACATTTGCTAAAGACTCTCAGTGTGTGCCCACTGTGCGACTGTCAAGGATAAACAACCTGTGGCCGCCGAGCCAGTCATGTGTAGGGATGGGTACCGAGCCCCGGTATTAAACGGGCCCCGGGACTGAATTATTAAAGACCGTGGTACCATTAAGCTCCGACGTTATCGGTCGGTACTGGAGGAGACATGTAAAAAATATATCTCATATGTATTATTGCTACACAAACATTATATTGCAGTTTTAGTGTCGCCAACTCCGTTTCTCATATGCAAAAAGACAGCAAAATGCGTTTAGATCTTTCCAATCCAGACGAGAGATCTCTCTCCCCCGTCTGTGTGCGAGGGGGCGGGGCAGTTTACACACACGCAGCTGCTACATGCACGCGACACACATACCTCATTCACACCAACGCAACTCCGGTTCAAGCTCCGTGCTAGAGCTTTTCAGGTTCAGAACCGGTTCTTCAGTTTAGCTCCGGCGCTTTTCACACCGCCCAGAGTCCGACTGGTGCTGCGTCATCGTTTGCGTCATGACGTAACCGTTTGCGTGCCTGCTTCATAAAGCCAAACCGCACGGAAACCCCTCACAGCTCACACCGACAACAACAACAATGGCCGATTGTGTTGAAGCGCTACTCGTTTTGGTTTTGCTCTGTCGAAAAGAAATGGAAGAAATGGGACGAGTTTACTACCAACTTTACAGTCGTTACATGCATTCAAAACTGCTTTACAATCGTAATCATCAACTTCAACGAAGATTCCGATTCCGTAGGCCCCTGCTCCCGCCTCGACGTAAGCGTGACGTATGCGGTGCTTTTGCTCTAGCCGGACAATTTTTTGGTGCTTGAAACGAACCGGATTCCGGAGCTAAGAGGCTGCTCCGCTGCGGTGTGAACAGGAAAACCCGGTGCTTTTCAAGCTCCAGCTCCGAACCGGCCCTGAAACACCGTTGGTGTGAATGAGGTAACACACACGGAGGAGATGGCGGAGAGAACGCGCTCCGAGGTGTGGTTAAACTTTACCTGTTCGATGTGGACAATGCTCGTTACCAAAAGTGCAATAAGAGTTTAGCATGTAAGGGCGGTAACACGAGCAATTTGTCTAAACATTTAGCAAAAGTGCACCACATTCTGACGGAGAAATGCACCGGGTTCGACTGTCTTTCTAGTAGCTCTGTAGCCACATCCACGAGTAACTTTTCCACGTCAGGTATTATGTATGCTAGCAGCAACACACGGAGTTAACAAAATGATACAAACATGGGTTAATGATAGTGAAGTAACCTGTATAACCTGTTTCAATGGTATTAAAGTAACCTGTATAACCTGTTTCAATGGTATTAAAGTAACCTGTATAACCTGTTTCAATAGTTGTGGCCTTGGTCCAACATATCTTGGGCGCCAATGGTCTGTGTGGAATGTGTGCTTGTGGGACTGGGGCAGGTGTTCTCTGTGGTGTTGTTTGCTTGCTGTGCTCATTTTGTGTGCGTGGCTTAGGAGTGTATAAGGCCCAGTCGCCCCCCCCCGGGTTTTGGTGGGCTGGACAGGAGCATGGGAAAGTGTTTAGATAAGGATTGGTATACAGAGACGGTACTGCCAGGTGTCGAAGAATAAACAAAGATAAAGATTGGTATGTTCTCCCCATGTTCATCCCATGAATTATTTACCCCATGGCTGCCACAAGGATGGCCTGGGACTTATCAGCGGCACGGTAGATCCAAACCTCCCACGCTATGGCTGACTCACTCTGATTCGCTGCCTAGGGCTCGCCCAGGAGTGAATCCACCAGTAGATAAACACCTAGGGAGGAGCAACCGACACAACTCCTCCCCGTTTGTGTGTATAAATACCGTGAGTTCTGTACACTCGGGGCCTCTGTTCTGTCTGACTGTCTGATACACTCATCGCACGGTAGCAGAGCCAAGGCCCGAAGTACTTAACTTAACCTCATATCTCTGTGTCTGAGTCCTTCCTTTTATAGCAGACCACTCATCAAACGAACGGCGCGGAGCGGGCTCGAAACTTCAACCACTCAAAAGGGTGCCCAATCCAACAATGATTAGAGGTAACTGAGTTATTTATTTTGTTAAAGTTTCAGCTATTCTGTTTACAGTTCTGTCATCAGATTATTTAATACGATTTGTTAAAACATTGTTGTTTCTTTTGATAAATATTATGTATTTAATTAAAATAAAAAGCAATGTTAGTTTTGTTCACAATTTGTTTAGTTAGTTTACCTTATTTTTTTACTCCAAAAAAAACGATAAAAGTACCGTTAAAGCACCGGATCGATAAGCGGTATCGATAAAAGTAGTAGTAGTCCTACCGTTAAAACCTTAACGTTACCCATCCCTAGTCATGTGGATGTCAGTTTTACACACATTCTGAGGCTGCCGTGGCTATGTTTTTGTTTTCACTGCTAGTTTATGCTTATGTTCAATTAGTGCATTAAAAAATCATTAAAATCATTAATGAAGTTTCAGCTCAGACCCCACGCTTAATAAGTCTCCCCCTGGCCCACCTACATTTCTCCAGGCCCACCCACACAATAATTCCTGGCTACGCCACTGTGATACAATGTCCCGGCAACGCTTCGAAGCCATCATGTGGTCATTGCACCTTAGCGACCCTAAAGAAGATGAATAAAAATGATCGCAAAAGGAACACCGCAGAGTACGACAGACTTTTCAAGATAAAGCCCCTGTACACTGAAATCACTGCTGCCTGCAAAGCACATTTCCAGCCCTATCAAAACATTTCAATCGATGAAAGGATGGTCGCCTCCAAAGCCCGCATAAGCATGAAGCAGTACATGAAGGATAAACCAACAAAGTGGGGTTACAAGCTGTTTGTGCTGGCGGATTCCTCCACGGCATACACATGGAACTTCTTTGTGTACACAGGAAAGAGAGCGTTCTTCTCAGGCCAGGGACTCAGCTACAACTTTTACACAAGCCCTGCCCTCTTTGGGGATTTGTTTACAAAAAACATTGGCTGTTGTGGGACCATTCGAAAAAATCGAGTTGGTTTTCCACAGACTGTTGAACGACGTTCCGAAAAAGGCTGAAAGGGGAGATCTGCGTTGGATAAGGAGAAGCAAGCTCCTGTTTGTAAAGTGGATGGACAGCCGTGAAGTGACCATGTGCTCCACAGTGCATGCACCTTCAGTGGACGGACTGTCAGGAGGAAAGTGAAACAGGCTGGTGTGTGGCAGACTAAGACTGTTCCCGTTCCTGACGCTGTGGTGGACTACAACAGAAGCATGGGCGGCGTGGTGGATGTGTCCGATGCTTTGATTGGATACTACAGCGTTCGCCACAAAACAATGAAATGGTACAAGACTTTTTTTTACCATTTTCTGGACATTGCAGTGGTGAACAGCTTCATTCTCCACAAGGAGCTGCACAAGATGGGGGGTGACCCCGGCAGGACGAAGCCACACACCCAGAAGTCCTTCAGGGAGAAGCTGGCTGCAGAAATGATAGGTGAAGTCCCTGCAGCACCACCACCACTCCCCCCATCATCACTCGTATGCTTGCCCAAGTATTATGGGGAAGATGCCACCACGCTCAGGAGGTACTGCAGGAACTGCTCTAATGCTGGCAACAAAACGGTGAAGACACCTGTGTACTGCACTAAGTGCCAGGTGCCTCTGTGCATTACTGCAAGAAATAACTGTTTCTTGGCGTGGCACTCCTCCGACTAAACATTGTAACATTCAGGGTTTGTGTAAAGTTTTGCGAGTGTTTATTAAAAAAAAAATGCTTGTAGTTTTTAGTGTGGTTTTATTTCGGTTTTAGTGTGGTTTTATTGTATAGTGTGTTATGTTTGAAATAAATCTGCTACTGTTGGAGACAAATTTATCCTGTTTCCTAATTTTTATTGTGTAAGTAAACCTTCCTAGAAGTGTTAGTCGGGTGATAAACATGTTAGGACTGTGGCAAAGTCCACACAGACACACACACACACACACCATTTACATTTAAAAAAGAAATGTAATTAAAATATTTTTTTTAGAAAACACCTGTATTTTGATGGAATGAATACCTATAGTGATAATAAAATGATTTTTACAGTATGGTACCTGAAAAAGGTCAAATGGCACTGATGGTATCCAAATGTGCGCAAAGGTTAGTTTTTTTGCTAAATCTCTCTAAAAAGGTCAAATTTCACTTGTTTTGCCTCAATCTTGATACAGGGTACTTATTATATGTTATACTTTGGATTCCTAAAGCTTTTAGTCTACCATCCCATCATTCAAGGGTGGTTTTCACTATAAGTAATGGGGCAAAGCCTGCGAGCTAGTTCAGGCAGTCAACTCGAGCACTTATGCTGCATTCATACATAACGCCCCTTGCCACTCTACAACCAACCAAACAGAGTCTCCTTAATATGCAGCTCTATTTAACCTGCCAGATATCTCTCTATGCATTGCTTGCTGCTGCTATTGCTGCAGCTACCTCTACGTCGCTGCTGCTTGCCTGTACCACCACCACCCCAGCTTCCACCCCAGCTTCCACCTGTAGGCTTGGGGGTTAGTTATTTAATCATCACTCATCGTGCTATGTATATCTATGGAGGGATGATGCCCGAGCCTAGTCGCCAAACTCAACTATATGCTGCTTCTAATAAACATGTTAAAGAAACACGTGAGTTGTCTGACTGAATTGGGTTTTTTTTTGGCGGAGGTAAGAATTTACCTTTTTTTACTATGTTCCATCTGAATTTACTCTGACACAGAAACATCTATATTGATTCTGACACTTCTACATCCAACTCACAGATGTAACCTTGCTTTAATAAAATAAATTATTCATATAACCCTTTTAGAAGTTAAGTTATAGTCATTTGTTTGTTGTTGCTTTAGCGATGAACAGTGATACCGCATACGATGCCTCCAGTGCTTTGGCTGATGTTGTGGAGGCTTTTTGCATAATCTCTTGGGAGGATCTATACTCAGCAAGTTTTCTTTAGAAAAACTCCGGTGGCTTACCAACATGACACTGGTGTTTGGTGCTGAGATGTCTCTGGAGGTGCGCTGGTTTCATTGAGTTGTTGGCTAGTTTTTCCCCACAGAAAAAACACAATGCCTGGGGCGGGTTGCCGTTTGTGGACGTGAATCCCATCAAAGCATACGCCTCCTGATATTGACGGCATTTTGACTCAATTTTGGCTTTCTTTATTTCTCCGTTGTCCACGTTCCCTGGTGTAGTATTGCTACATTTTAACCATGATTCCATTAAAATGTCTATTTGTTATAATACTATTGCAACTGGTTCCGGGCTAGAGCCTGATTTAGCTCTGGTTCTTCCGGTTTCCACCGCAGCGGAGCCGGCTCTAAGTACCGAAAACCGGTTCTAGCTGGCCCCATTCGGCTGCCCGGCAAGTACCAATACTTCACACTTACGTCGGAGGGGGGAGAGATTAACCTGAGCAATAACAGTTAATGGCGAGTAGGCCTATGGCAAATACAAGTTGTACCAAGCATAAGCAAAAAAGCATTTTTTTTTATTAACCTTTTTTATTGTTTTCTCTCGCATACCCCCTGCAGTACCCCCACGTACCCCTAGGGGTCCGCGTACCCCCATTTGAGAATCACTGGGTTAGTAGACTAAAAGCTTTAGGAATCCAAAGTACAACATATAATAAGTACCCTGTATCAAGATTGATGCAAAACAGCTGCGCTAACCTCTGGTGGCTACCATTAGCATCTAATTTTTTTTTCTCCGATTTTTAGCATAAAAATTGAATTATGGATTATCAATAATTTCAAAGAGACAGACACATTATTAACCTATGGATTAACCTTCAGCCGCGTTTTTTCTCGTTTTAATGCCATTGAACACGACTTTTGATCAGAATAACAGCTAAGGTGAGACGATGTCCCGTTTTTTCTCCGTAATGCTCCGTGTTGTGATGTCTGTGTTTGCTTCCCCTGTCGCGAGTTCTGATCGCTCAGTGATGATACTATACCTATATAATCTGTGGAGTCTCAGCTTTAATCGGATATCTTGTATGTGCAGTTACGATAAGTAATAAGGGTATCTTTATCTTGAGTTCTGTGCCAAGTCCGTTAGCTTTTTTTCGCTCGGGTCATTTAGACGCTTCTTATGAGACTTGTGTTTTGTTTTGGTAAAAATGGTTTGTATCGTCAGTTAGCTGAGATTCTTCCCATTAATCTGGTACGACACTTTAATAGGTTTTTAAATGTTAAGAAGCCCTGAACACAGTCTCGAAAAAAAACTTTCACGAGCGCCGATCGGGGGGCGCTCGTCCTTAAGAGGTTAACCATTATCTGAAGTCTGCTGCTCTGAGCATGTCAGTTGGAGTTCTGACATCATTGTGTTCCATGACACAGGTGTTTATATGTGACCTGCTCCATCGAAATCAGTCGCATTGACCCGAAGACACATTTTGAGTTGTATACACTGTTGGAAAGAGGAGATTCCTAGCTTTCAAATGATATCAGGATTGTTTTTGTACTCCAAATATTAAGCAAAATATGTCACATTATATAATGACTGTTACCGAGTCATCATTTTGAGAAAAAGGCCTTTTAAAGTTTCCTCTTCTCTGGAATCCATCGATCTGATTGATTATTAGTGGAGCAAATGATCAGACTACGGAGGGAAGATATTTTCGTTTGGATTACTGGTCTGGGGGAAGCTTGCGAGTGTGTGTATATGTGTGTGTGTGTGTTTGTGTAATTTTGCATTTGTGTGTATTGTGTTTGTTTCCCGGGGAAAACACTCACGAGAAACACCGGCTGTTGTTATGCCTGCTTTGACGTAAAGTTACTCCGTTCTCCGCTTGTAATTATGCCGTTACAAGCTTCAAAGTTGTATTTATCATCTGAATTTGCCGAAACAAGTTTAATATTCTAAAAGCTAAGACTTTGTTTAATTGAAATCAGATGAAAACAAACTGTAACGGACCCTGCCGTGTTATCTATGATTACTATACGCCTTGCATTCATAATGTCAGCCGGAGGGAGGGGAAGCAGGGCTGAGGAACAGCAGAGTGGCGAGTGAGAGCGGTCATCTTCCCTTTACAAGCTTCAAAAATGTATTTATCGTGTGATTTTGGAAATAAAAGTGTCATATTCTGAAAGCCAAGACTTTGTTTATTTAAAATCAAACAAAACACCCGAACCCCAAAAAACTATTTTTTTACACAAATCCACGTTTATTTTGAAATGAGCCGTTGCGACTTCCGACTGATTTCGATAGAGCGGTCACATATTTGAGCTAACGACGTGTCCAGAGATCAAAGGTTTCCATGGTGATCAGTGAGAGGAGAGCATTTTCATTGTTCTGAATGAGAGATAAACCTGTTACATGTGAACATTTTGTTGAAGAACCGTAACAGATATCGGTGAAATTTCAAAGCGTGAAGCATGTCAAGGAACTTGAGCATCTGAAGTGTACTTTTTGTGTACTTTCGGGTTAATAATGTGGCCTTTTTGGCAGATTAACTAAGGTGTGCGGCTGCTGCGTGGGGAAGGTGAGGCTGAACTTACAATGGGTTTTAATGGAGACATGTTGAAAGTTTTTGTCACTTCATGCCCTCAAGAGGCATTTTGTTTAATTTTTTTTCTTAATTTTTTTTTATCTTTCAAGCTACGAGATGTTTTCCTACGTTTGTCATGAAAAATTATATCTCAGGAATGTAGGGTTTGGGAATTATGGCAGGTTTAAAAGAAAATATGAAGGCAAAATTAAATCTGTCCTCCACTCTAGCTGTGACATCACGCACTCTAAAATCTGAAGAAGGCCTCTTTACCAAGGTCTGAACAATGTTTAATATCTCTAAAAGTAAGAATCAGATTTAAAAGTTGTGTTACACGAATAATGTCAGAAAGATGTGTAACATTTTAAAGTTGGAATGAGGTTTCTGAGTGAAAGTATGAAGGAGCAGTTAGCAGTTGAAGAAGGAGCAGTTAGCAGTTGAAGTTGCATGAAGATTGTTGAAGTCTGAAGAGTTTCTCCATTGACTTCCATGTTAAAAATGTGATGTATTATGGGATGTATCTCTGGAATTATGAAAGTTATGAATGATAAAAGTAATAGCCATCGATTCCCGACCGAGCTGAACGTTTTGATGTTTGAACGGAGTTTCTGCGATGTTCAATGTGGGAGGAGAAGTGGCGCAAAATAACCCGGCGGAATAATAAAGAATTTCGTGTGTAGCATAACAGATAGTTGGAATGCTGTGTCAGCATTCCCACTAAATTAACCCTGACACCTCCTTGGATAAAAGCATTAGCTAAATGAAATGTGATGTTCTGTAGTGAATTTCTTACCATCTCGTTGCCTAGGAGATGTGTCCCCTTTATCGTGTTGAGACAAAGCAACTGTAATTAAAACAAAGATAAACATTTTTATTCTACTAGTTTCTGATAAAAACATATCAGTTCTAACAGAGATAGATACTCACTCCCTAGGTCCAAGTCAAGGTCATCTAGAGACTTCCCCTTGTACACTTTGGTGTCCAATTCTATGGCCATAAGGAGTTTACTCATCTTCGCCAGTTGCATAGTGTTTTCAGTTAAGCGGTAGTACTCGCTATGTCGTGTCCCATGAATTTAGCGACCTGATCCATCTCATGATCCTGTAAGTTCATTATCTGAATCAGAGTCGCTATTTGTTTCCTCAGCGGAGGTCAGGGTCTCAGGATGTTTGGCGTCACACAACTGAGCACATTTTCTGAGACAGTCCGAACCTCGGATGTTGGAGTCTGAGTTTGCTCTGGCAAAGACATAGATGTTTGTTTCTAGAATTTCATTTTCTTGCATTCTGTTTTCAAGAAGGAGATCCAGTGACTTGGTCATTTGCTTTGTCAGAAGCACAGGTACCTTTCGACCCCTTTTCCCTCTAATCACAACTCTTGTGAACTCCTTACTCAGGTCTCTTTCCAATTTGGAAAGGCACTGCATCACATCCTCATTCAAATCCTCTGTGTTTTTGCTGTGATAAGTATCAAGCAGCATTTTAGCTGCCTCGCCTTGGCACCGGCGATTGAACAGTATGATTTGTGACAGGATGGTTTCACTCAGCATTCTGTAGGTTTTGGGATCAGGACCTTCGGCGAGTTTCTCGATTGCATCTTCCTCCACGGACTTCAAATATTTCTGAATCTTGAGTACATCCTCAGTGAGAGGAATCATTTATTTTCTGTTCCATTTATTTTCTTCTAAATTAGAGTCCTTGCCCTATGTGAAACATAATGGTTCCACTCTGAGCTGACTAGACCCAGGAAGCTCCTCACCCTGTTGGCAACTGCCTCATCTTCTCCTTTGACGTATTGCCCTATTAATATATCCCCAACTGTCTTCAGAGTGTGTCCATTTTAGAGCAAGAGATGGCCGATCATAACGGAACTTTGCTTTTGTGTAGCCAGAAGCCTTTTTAGCTGCATCAACAGCCAACTTGAACATCGGAGGAACCAAGATATCCTGAAGTGTCACCGATGTGTTAAGTGTCTTTGCAGCTATGACAAACCTTCCCGTTCCTCATTGTTTGACTTACATAGCCATCTTTAGAAGCATCGCTACCATGCTTCTCCAACAATCTGTCCCCATACTCACATATAAGTGGATCAGATTTTACCTCCAGAGACACGTAATCCTGCAGCATTCTGGAAAGTATTTTTGAACATCTCTCTGTTGCATTTCCTTTAACAGGAACGAGACACGAAGCTGCAGGTTGGACTCTGTTCCTTTTCCGCGATTTTTCCTGAGGTAGGCCACATGCTTCCACAGCTCACTTTTTATGAAAAATCCGTAGCAATAGTTGCAGGGCAAGTATCCATGTGGATCCGCTTCTTCTGATGGTTGCCTAGAAGCAGTGGCGGTTCTAGAACATTTTACATGGGGTGGCGAAGGGGGGGCAAGAGGTCATGCCAGGGTGGCATGGGAGGGCGGACAGTACGTGGTATTTTATACTGTATATTTAACCTATTCATTGTTAAATCATGCCCTAACACAAGTGTTCTTAATGCACAAGAGAAACAAGGTGTTCAGACAAACAAACTAAATATTGTATAAAACAGCAGAAAATACTCATGATACCCTAGAATTCTGCTTACTGTAAGTACAGTAAAAGTACTTAGTTCTAATTAAGTACACAAATGACATCACCCATCTCTTCAGAGAGCTAAAGGTGACCTGTGCAGCAACACATTTCAATAAATATTTGTCAATACTAAGAGCCGCTAGATTGTGCTGCTGTAATGGAATATGTAAGCAAGGAAATAAAAACATATAATGTGGTGGAGTCTCATCTGCCTCCTGCCTCTGTCCCTCTTTCTGACACTTCATCTTTATTCCTCACATACATTTCTTCTTCTTCACTAATGTCTTCATCTCCTCCTGGCTTTCTCCTGCTCTGACCCTCCTGGTCTCTTCAGTGAACTCTCTTTTCCTTTTCCTCTTTCTGTTCGTCCTGATCACTTCTAAGATATGTATTTTTGTTGTTGTTGAATCACCCCAGCTACTCTGGCCTGCAAGAGTCTACTTGTGAAAAGCACTGGTACAAATGCTTTTATAACTTTACACGTTAGGGCCAGCTAATAAGTAGCATCAGGGGTGGACTGGGACTACAAATCAGCCCCGAACTCTCGACCGGCCCACTTCGGTACCGCCGGCCCACCTCGGTACCACAAGTAATTACCGCTAGTAAATTGTCGACGAGGGAGGGGGGGGGTGGGTGCTAGTGTTTAGATCCAGTTTGACGGTAAAGGATGTATGGTTTAATTTATCTGGCCTCATTGCTGTGATGTGTAATTTACGTGGATTTAATAGTACCGCATAGTTTAGCAAATAAAGTGATCGATCTCCCAGCTAGCGCTGTCTGCGTAGTATTTTGTAACATAACGTCCCAAACAGCGTCTGTTAAACGCTATCGATTCAAACGGCAGCGTTTTATTCATATTTTGTTTCAAGCTCTCGTCCTTAGTAAAAACAAAACTAGTGGAAGGGGAAATGCTCCCAGGGGAAGCTGATCCGCCTTCAGGTGCTGGGACAGCTCGGTCTCTCTGCAGCGGTGTGAGCCGCGGTCTGTGAACGCCGCTCCGCAGTTTAATGCAGGGCCGTAGCTACGTTTTTAAAGGGCCTAAGATGATATTTAAAATGATTCACTATTAATGAATGAACTGCTTGTTTCGTTGCTTGAGAAGCTTGTGGACATAGTGTAGGTTTGTTTCTAAAGTACAGTTTTAGGGACACAAAAGTTAGGGGGGCAGCTGGGGGGGCAAGGCTCTACAGTGGGGGGGCAGCTGCCCCCCCGTAGATCCGCCCCTGCCTAGAAGTCACCAACTCTCCTTGTCCTGACTGCAAGACAGCTATGTTATGGTTGTAGTCACCCTTATAACGAAGTTGATCCAACAACTGTTATGACCGGCTTGCAGGCCACAACGAAAAGAGATGGAGACGTACAAGGGTTTCCGAAAAAACAACGGCACATTTTTTGTGGCAACTCAGAAAGTGACACTGCAGTGGGTTCTGCGAACGATCTCTAAACGTAAAATGAGAGGCTGGGCGAGGGGAAGGGATCCCGGCGAGAGTTTCCCACGTCAGTCCCGGAGAGAGTTGCGATGGCCCCGGTGACTCCGGGCAGCTGGGCTTAAGTAGAACCTGGGGCGCTGGCCAGGTGTCCCCAGTTAAGCTGATTGGCCTCCTCAGCTCCACCCCCATCACAGGACCTGCAACACAAACGCACACTAACCGGCCAGAGGCTCTGGGGCCGTCACACAACAGACGTTTTTTTTTGGAGGATTTTGGTAAGCATGTTGCTTTTGCAACTTGTTCTTCTCTGTGGTGCTTTCTTTCCAAATTACGTGCAATTTTACTTTGTGGGAGTTTGCAATAGATGCAGTAATACTTTTTGTCCCATTTTCATTTGTCTCCCTTGGTGCAGCTCTTCACTGTTATTTTAGACCCCTTCTCAACATCTTTCTCAACTTTCTGTTCATCAGCATCATTTTGAGGATGGCTGGAGCCAATCTTCTTTACGTGATTTTTAGCCACTATATGATCTGGCGGCTGACTTGGACCCTCACCGTTACTGCAGCCTTCACTGTCCGATGAGCTCTGCCAAGGGACATATTCGCTACATTCACCACCTGAGTCAGAGCCCTCATTGGTACCAACATTCTGTAAAAGAAAAAGTTTGAAACATACTATCAAAATCAGTTGGAAACGTCATAGTAAAAATCTCATCTTTAAAGTGCCCGTGAAGTGCATTTTTTTGCGCCAAAATGAAATGGCAGTTTCATTTCTTACATATCATTGTACCTGTTCATGGCTAAAATAATTTTTTAGGAAGTGCGAGGGACGAGATAAACATCGCAAATTTTTCATCCCGTGAACGGCCGCTGAGCCTACTGCTGCTGCAGACGATAGCGGCTGTGACGTCACAAGATGGGCCCAGTTGTGATTGTAAACATGGCGGAGCCTTCGGAAAGTGATACTGGTGCGAGAGAAATTAGTGATTTTGACAGCTTTTCGGACAGGATAGATGAGGAAAGTGGCCATGGAAGTCAATTTAGTTGAGGACAATATTTTGTCATAGATCTAGAGTAGATCTACACACAGGATTGGCCATCACCTGATCATACATTCATCTGTTCATAGCATGATGCAACATTCATGTTCACATGCAGTGTTGTGCTAGTTACTGAAAACCAGTAACTAGTTACAATTACTAGTTACTTCACTACTTACACCAAAAAGTAATGCGTTACTGTGAAAAGTAACTTTTTAGTTACTTAAAAAAGGGCACCCATTAATGCCCTTATACTGTAGCCTTCATTTCAGTACTGTTATTGCATCGGAGAATAATACAACCTGTTGATCAACTTGACATGCATTTGCATCACTGAACTCTGCTAAGCAATGTGGTCTATACAAACACAAACACAAAGATATGTTTCAAAGTGCCAATCCAGCCGCTGTTGCTTAGGTGGAGGTGGAGTGGCGTCGGATGAGTCTGGGTCTGTGGTCTTAGCTACAGTACTAGCGTCGTCCCAGCATGTTGTTTCTGCAGATGTTTCAACAGATTTTAATTGCTGTTTTGGGCAGTCGATAGGATCTTTGACCCGCCAAGACACAACTTACATTTAACTAAAACGTTCTTTTCTTTGTGCTCGACAAAAGTGAAATAGTGAGAATATCTCCAGGCGGAGAAACTCGACTTGAGCTCTGCCGCCGCCATGATAGTCTTGTTAGTAAACACAAACACAGTGGCCTTTATTTTTCATAAACAATCTACGAATCTACGAAACAATGACACCAGCCACTCACCTTCATCTTTTGGGAACAGAAACATCGCCACTTCGGCAGACTTGACATTACCACAGCCAGCGGCAATGCATCGCTTCCCGTGTGTTTTTCCTCCCTTTTTCTTCACTGTCGCCTCCATTGTCAGGTTTTCTCGATTGGCAATCACTTCCTGCGAAACACTTTCCAATAAAATACTCGCTCAAAAACGTTGGTAAATTCGACTTTGAAACAGAGACAAAATGAACGGTGGTGAATGTAAACACTTCGGCTGGGCCCATCTTCTGACGTCACGCAGTAGATCGCAAGCCACGCCCACGAAGGCGGAGGTCGACTGCGGATTTCCCAGCGGAAAATTCAAACTCGTCAAATTCGTTGCTATTCCAACATCTTTGATATGGGTTCCAATGGACAATTTTGGTCATTACTATACGTATTAGCATAACAGATCATGCACCGGCGCACACTTCACTGGGTCTTTAAAAGCAATACTTTAGTTTTTAAACCCATGATAAAAAACTATAGGTTACTAACGTAACCCCAGTTCTCAGAGTAACATGAAGTGAGATGTCTCACTATGGGATGCGCCTCAACGCGTATGCACCAGAAGCATCAATCTCATTACGCCAATCCTGATTGGCTGGTGATCTTGACGACTACGTCAGGGAATCCACCCACCCTTTAAGTAGCTTGCGCTACGTCGCAGCGTCATTCAAAATAAGCACCTCTTCTCGCTTCGCCTCAGCAAGAAGGGCCGTCTGGTGAGACATCTCACTTCATGTTACTCTGAGAACTGGGGTTACGTTAGTAACCTATAGTTCTCATTCATAACACTCCGTTCGATGTCTCACTATGGGATATTGAGACTCCCGTATTGCTAGACATGCTTATCTCGAAAATCACCAACACAAAACAGTACTTAACAGGTAGAACCCTGTCCCAACACGGGGCCCAGCACTGCGGGCCACACTTGGAGCAGAGACATCTAGCCTGTAAAAGCGGACAAAGTGAGCGGCGAGGACCAGCTCGCTGCTGCACAAATGTCCTGGATGGAAACACCCTTGAACAAAGCCCAGGATGTAGCCAGTCCACGAGTAGAATGAGCACGCAGGCCCGTTGGTGCCTGCAAACCCTGACTCGTATAAGCCAGAGCTATCGCCTCCACAATCCAGTGGGAGAGCCGTTGCCTGGTAACGGGCTTGCCCTTATGAGGGTTAGCCCAGATACAAAGAGTTGGTCATTGCATCGAAACTCTTTTGACCTGTCCATATAAGTGCGCAAAGCACGAACTGGGCACAGCAAATTCGGCCGCTGTTCTTCAGAGGAACATAGCGGTGAAGGAAATGCCTCAAGGTCAATGGGGGTGCATGAGCCAACCACCTTGGGCACAAAGGCCGGGTTGGGCTTCAGCAACTCTCATTTGCCCCGGGGCAAACTGAGTACATGAAGGATGCACAGAGAGCGCGTGAATGTCACTGACTCGTTTGGCAGATGCCAGAGCCAGTAACAACACTGTCTTCAGTGACAGGTGTTTCATGTCAGCGTCTTCCAGGGGTTCAAATGGAGGTCGAGCGAGCCCATCTAAAACCACTGTCAAGTCCCACAGGGGCACCAGTGACCTGGAAACGGGGAGGAGCCTGCGGGCCCCTTTCATAAAACGGCAGACCAAGGGATGTTGGCTAGCCGTCTTTCCCTCAAAGCCCACATGGCATGCGGCAATAGCAGCCAGGTACACTTTGATCGTGGAGAAAGCTCTGTGTTTATCAATCAGATCCTGTAGAAATGATAGAATCACACCGACAGGGCATTGAAAAGAGATGTGTCCCTTTTGAAGGCACCACTCCTCAAACACCCTCCACTTACAGTCATAGAGAGACCTGGTGGAGGAAGCCCTTGCACTCTGAATAGTGTTTATCACCTTCTGAGGGAGCCCCACTGTACTCATTATACCACTCACGGGCCAGGCCCATAGTGCCAGGCGCTCTGGGTGTGGGTGAAAAATCATCCCCCCGCCTGAGATAGTATGTCCCTGCGTAACGGGAGCTGCCACGGCCCGCACAGCAGCTGATATATCTCCGCCAGCCAGTACATTGCAGCCAGTGTGGAGCTATCAGGATCAGTGTGTGGCGATGTTCTCTCACTCTGGCCAGAGTTGGAGGTATTAGAGCCAGGGGTGGGAACGCGTACAGAAGGACCGGGGGCCAAACGTGTGCGAGCGCGTCCACGCCTAACGGTGCGTTTAGATCGCGCATTGAAAAGAACAGCTGACATTGAGCATTTTCTTTTGATGCGAACAGATCTACCGCGGCCCGGCCGTAACGCACCCACAGCTGACTCACAATCGTTGGATGTAGAGTCCAGTCTGCATATAGTGGTGCACCTCTGGACAGCAGATCTGCCCCGAGGTTCATCACTCCCGGTACGTGTGTCGCTCTCAGAGAGAGGAGACGTCCGCAGCTCCATAAGATCAGTTTGCGTGCCAGCATGTGTAACTGGAGAGAACGCAAACCCCCTTGGCGGTTTATATACGATATTGTGGTCGTGTTGTCTGTCCTCACGAGGACATGATGTCCCCTGAGAAAAGGCAGAAAGCGTCTTAGGGTGAGAAACACCGCTAAGAGCTCCAGAGAATTTATGTGTGACCGTTGGAGGTCTCTGCTCCAGAGACCCCTCACAGGTCGACCTGCGTATATACCCCCCCAGCCCGTCAGACATGCGTCCGTGGTGACCACTTTCCGCGATAGGACAGCACCCATAGGCACGCCTCGTACTAGGAAAGTCGGGTGCAGCCAGTGGCGCAGTGCCGTTACGCATTCCAGTGACCATCACTCTCCGCGCGCCATGACGCACGGGGTCTAGTCTGAGGGCAGCTATCCAGTGCTGAAATTCCCTCATGTGTAAGCGGCCCAGTCGTACCACCAGGATGGCTGACGCCATGAGCCCCAGTAACCGCAGACATGATCTGAAGAGAACATATTTGCGTGGCTGGAAATGAGCGATGCAAGCCCTGAAGGCTTTCACTCTCTCAGCTGACAGGCGGGCTGTAAAGGGCACCGAACTCAGACGTAAGCCCAGGAAGAGCACAGACTGGGCTGGGGACAACATGCTCTTTTCTGCGTTTATTACAAAACCCAGGTCGAGTTTCACGAGGGTATTCGTCTGCGTAATAGCCTCCTGCTCCGACTGTGCCAGAAGGAGCCAGTCGTCTAAATAGGTTGCCAGGCGAATATCCTGTTGTCTTAACGGGGCTATTGCTGCCTCCGTACATCGCACAAACACCCGTGGGCTGAGAGACAGACCGAAGGGAAGCACTCTGTACTCGTAACAGACACCCCGAAAAGCGAACCTCAGATATTTCCTGTGTGGATAATATACTGGGATGTGAAAATACGCGTCTTTCAGGTCGATTGATGTGAACCAATCGTCCTGACGCACGAGACGCAGCAGGGATGTGTGAGTGAGCATCCGGAATTTGTATTTTCTGAGATACTTGTTCAGAGCCCTTAAGGCGAGACACTACAGGTGAATAGGGTAATTTTTTTAACTTAAAGATATCAGCTAGAAATTTCTCCAGTTAATTACTTACAATAAGGCAATTGTTTTTTGTATTACAAGTTTTCAGAAATAGCATGTTTAAATATGCAAATTAGCCATAATCTCATTAAATATGCGCATATTTTAACACATTTCAGGAACCGAATTTTTAAAATTGGATAAAGCCAGGTTAAAAATTCTTGTTTCATTTTGTAGTCATATTAGAATTGAAGGCTTTTACAGAAGGGATTTTGGATACCTCTTTTTATCACTAAATAAATCAGAAAATACTGTCAACAGCCCTAAAATATCAATTTTCGCCATGTTTTTAGGTATACAATGTTATATAATTCAGGCTATAAATGATATATGAACAAACCCTTCTGTAAAAGCCTTCATAATATTAATAGGAATATAACTGGAAAGTTTGGTGTATGTAAGTGCTACTGAAGTGGAAATTTCGGACTCAGAGTAGGAGAAAAAACTCATTTTGAGAAAACGACCTTTAAAGATTGCTGTGAGGCGCTAGCTAAACCCTCCTGTTCTTTGGATGACAGCTTGCGCCTCAACGCACTCCGTGAAGGTATTTCATGTTCGGGGTCATTTGTTTTTTGTCTAACATTGCTTCGTGCAAGTTCCAATTGTTGTCGTCTTCTCTGTGAACGTTTTTTTCGCCGTTCTTTTGCCATTTTGAGATTTAAATTTCTAGCGGAAAGCTAACCAGGAAGTGTTTGAGCACACCACGTGACGCATCTGAACGAATCACGTTGTCAGAAATTGACACCAGCCAATGAGATTTCGTTTCTTGGTGTAAGACCCCTTTGTACTTTCACGATTGGTTGCTGATACAAAGGAAATGACCATATTTGGATCCGATGAGATTGTGCAGGAGAAACGGAGCTTTCCAACGATACCTCTGATGACATGGTGCAAACAGCGGTCGCGGTACTTTATGTTACGTTAGAATGCTAACTTTTGGTGAATTTAGGAGAAATCTACAGACGCAAATAGACAAATTATAGTAAAATAAACACTTAAATGTGTATTTTGTACGTTTTCCTTCCAAAAGCCTGAAAGAAAACATGTTATGGAATCAAAATAGCACAAAATCTCAAAATTGACCAGTGCATGAAAAACGATGTTTTTGCCTGCCGTGTCTCGCCTTAAATCCAGGATAGGGCGAATTCCATTCCCTCCCCGTTTGGGAACGAGGAAGTATTTGGAATAGAAGCCGCTCTGACTCTGTCCGGAGGGTACAATGGATATGGCTTTCTTTTCTAGTAGCGAGAGAATCTCCTGCTCTAGAATGTGAGCCGACGCTCGAAGCCGAAGCGGAGCAGTCACCTGACTGTTTATTGTTTTTATTGTTTTCTTTTCATTATTTTTGACTGCGCCCTTGGCTTTAAGCCTGGAAACGACAGTGGAAAATATTTTATTGGAAAACAATGACATGTGTTTGTGCGACTTGAACGAGCAGCAGGAACTGCTGCCTGTTACGTGAAGTCTATCTTCCTTATGGCGCGAACCGGAGGATGACGTTCTGGCATCACTCGAGGCGGCGGGAAGACGGGGGCGTGGTTGCACCCCGGAAACACATGAGCTTTGAATACGTGTGGAACACGGTCCGGGGCTGGAAAACAGGGAGCTTCCAGCCCTTTCACCGAGGAGAGGAGGGAAGGCTGTCAGGCCGCTCTCTTCTCTTTTCCTCACTTGATGGCCGAAGGTCTGGGCCGGCTGTGCCTGTGCGGCTGCTGCCGGAACCGGGGACTTTCTTGGCCAGCTCGTCCTCGCCTCATGTCTGGGCGGGAGACCCGGGGGGGCTGTGGCTTTTGGGGAAGACAAAGCTGGAGAGCCTCATCCTCCTTCTTTTTAGCCTCACACCGCTGCTGCATTGAAGCCAGAGCGGTGCCAAATATGCCCTCGGGGACAATCGGCACGTCCAAGACGTCCTCTTTTCCCCGGTCCGGGAGGTTCGTCAGGTTAAGCCACCTGGCTCTCTCCTGTACCACCATCATCCCCAGCGATTTGCCCGTGGCTTGGACTGCACAGCGCTGCACCCGGAGACAAATGTCCGTGATCGCTGTGATTTCGTCCCATACGGCCGGCTCAGGTTTGTTCGTCATGTCTTCACAGAGCTCCGCCTGGTAAGCGGTTAGCATCGATGAGACATTGAGCGCCCTGACGGACAAAGCTGCCGCTTTGTAAGCCCGTTCGGTCATTGCTGACTGGAACCGGTCCGCTTTTGTCGGCAGTGTGGGGTTACTGCTAGGAGCCGCAGACAGCCGCGGTTGGAGGTGGGCTGCCACAAGCGGCTCCATAGGAGGCATGCGGAACAAGCCGAGCTTCTCCATGCCCTCAAAGTCCAGAGAGGAGGCTCCCTGGATTGGGGCCTTGCTGCTGAAAGGGCGGTCTCTCCACGAGACAGACACCTCGTCTAGCAGCTCTGGAAACACCGGGAGAAGTTGCCTCGTCAGCCTCGCGGCTTGGGGCAAGTTCTTTCCCTCATAGCGAGACCTGGAGGTCTCCTTGGCTACTTCAGGCCAAGGGATGTCCAGTCTGGACGCAGCGCGTTGACACACGGCCTGCAAGTCCATGCTGAGGCGGGGCAGAGATGGCGCGCTTTCGCCTGGGGGAGCGGACACCGCCTCCGGCTTGGCAGCCTGAGCAGACGAGACGAAGATGTCATCTTCGTCCTCGTCCGAGTCGGATAAGAGGAACTCAGAGGTATCCTCTTCATCCTCCTCCATGTAGTCCAGCTCCAGGACAACCTCCGCGGGTGGGACCACGGTAAGGTCCAGTCGGGAGCCCCAGCCTGTCACAGCGCGAGGCTCCCTTCCCGCGGCTGCCGCCGCCGTTGAGCCCCAGCTTGACACAGCGCGGGGCTCAACACCCGTGGCGGTCGCCACCATGCCTCGATCGCCGGTCGGCAAATCGACAGGCATGAAGGGGTCTTGTCCCGACAGGCTAGCTTGGTGCGCTAGCCGTCGGCGGAGGCTCTTGGTGGTGAAACGGGCACAGTGCCCGCACGCACCGGGGGCGTCGATAGCCTCCTGGGCATGTTGCAGCCCGAGGCAGGACGAGCATACCTGGTGTGAGTCCCAGAGCCGAACCTCCGTCTCCTCTGGTGTGAGGGAGAGAAGGGTCCATCCTCGTTAGCCGGGGTGTCGGCGTGGAGGGACAAACCAGCAACAGGTATGTTACTGTTTGCGGGAAAAAATCAAAACCTTACCGTTATTTGTGGAAAAAAACGGCAGGGCAGATTTCGGTATTAACTGGTGTGTTAATATGAAAAATCCCGTGCGAAGCAAAAGTAGCCGGCAAGCGTCCGGCGACCGAAGGTTAGCTTTGTGGTTCAGTCTGTGGACCGTTAAGCTAGCCTGGCTACTGATATTCTTTATTTGAGATGTGCTCCGAAGCGAGAAGAGGTGTTTGAATGACGCTGCGACGTAGCGCAAGCTACTTAAAGGGTGGGTGGATTCCCTGACGTAGTCGTCAAGATCACCAGCCAATCAGGATTGGCGTAATGAGATTGATGCTTCTGGTGCATACGCGTTGAGGCGCATCCCATAGTGAGACATCGAACGGAGTGTTATGAATGAGAACTATATCTATTTTCATGATTCAAAGACAAAAAAAAATGTATTTCACACTAAGTTGCCCAAATGCAAGTGTATATTTAAAGGGGACCTATTATGCAAAATGCACTTTTTGATGTCTTTTATACATAAATATGTGTCCCCGTTGTGTCAGGGAACTCACAAAGTGTCAGAAAACAAAACCCTCTCTCTTTTCCTCCGTACCCACATCTCTAAAAAAAAAAGAAAAGAAAGGGGGGTGCTAACAAGCAGATCCAGAATTTTCGCTCCTATAACGTCATTGGCGACATCCAGCCGACGTGACACGTCCCAACCTATCGTCTCCGGCACATGTGACACGTCCCAACCTATATTCTCCGTATACAGTCGCAGCTGTGTGTCTGTGTATTAAAGTAACCTGTATAACCTGTTTCAATAATTATAACCTTGGCCCGACATATCTTAGGCGCCAATAGTCTGTGTAAAATGTATGCTTATGAAACTAGGGCAAATGTTCTCATGATGGTGTTATTTTGCTTGCTGTGCTCAATTGTGTGTGCGTGACTTAGGAATGTAGAGAACCCAGTCGCCCCCCCCCCAGGTTTTTAATGGACTGGATGGGAGCGTAGGGGGGTTGCATGGGAAAGTACTAAAACTGACAACATTGAGACTATACAGAGATTGTGCAGAGATAAAGATTGGGATACGGAGAGGTACTGCCAGGTGCCGAAGATAAACGAAGATAAAGATTGGTACTTCACCCCACGTTCACCCCAGAATTGTTTACCCCATGGCTGCCATAAAGATGGCCTGGGACTTATCAGCGGCGCAGTAGATCCAAACCTCCCATGCTATGGCTGACTCACTCTGATTCGCTGCCTAGGGCTCGCCCAGGAGTGAATCCACCAGTAGATAAACACCTAGGGAGGAGCAACCGACACAACTCCTCCCACACAACTCCTCCCCGTTTGTGTGGGCATAAATATTGTGAATTCTTATACTCGGGGCCCTGTTCTGTCTGACTGTCTGATACGTACATCGCACGGTAGTAGAACCAGGCCCGAAGTACTTCGTTATATTGTACTGTTGTTTTACCATTAAATCAGCTTATTGTTAACCTCATATCTCTGTGTCTGAGTCCTTCCTTTATAGCAGACCACTCATCAAACGAACGGCGCGGAGCGGGCTCGAACCATCCCAACAATTTGGTGACCCCGACGTGATGAGTAGGGTCTCATAGAAGGAACACCGGCAGCCAGCGGACGAACGGTCCAGGGAAGACACCTCGAATACCTCTGACAACTAAACCAGGGCCCTACAACTGAAAGGTGAGCAGATACCTGTTATCAAAATCTGTGATTGGCTACTATACTACAAAATTTTAGAGTTGTCAGCGGCATTTTCAGTGTTTTAGTCTTACGGTAAAAAAACAGTACTACAGAATAACACTTTCCAGTCTCAAAGAGGAGCTGCAGTTGTGTTATATGTGGGGTATTTCAAGAGGAGAAACGCAACTTTCAAAATCAATTTGAAACGACCGGATCTCGCAAACTCTTGCTGTGGGTTAATCTAGAAGACTAAACGTGACGATAAAGAGATTCTGTAGACTGGGTTTCGACTCCTTGCCAAAAGCCACATCGCCGAAAGGGGTGTTAAGCGCTTTGGAAGTCTCCATCTGTTGAAATAAACATCGCACTATAAAAGTCAACTAGACTGTACGGGGAATATAAAAACTGTGTAACGAGATTTCAGTGGTTATAAATTGGTAAAGGAAGTCCAGCTGAAATACTCAGAGAAATAAGATGACACACAGTAATTCTTAGACGGATTCTGGGGTTGGGGCTCATCGACTAACGTACACAGGCAACCCTTAGACGGATCTGGGGCTACGTTAGGTATATTTATTTTGAGTGTGATTAACTGTGTTGTATATTATAATATTTTCAACATCAATTTGAAAGGACCGTCCCTGAAAGTATTGTAGAATCTTATTTGTATCTGATAGCATATACGTGACGATCAAAGGTTATTGTAGACTGGGTTTCGACTCCGTGCCTTGGGCCGCATCCTCGTAAGAGGGTGTCGAAGCGCTCTTGGAAGTCTCAGTAACTGGTTGAAATACACCTCGCACCGAAAACTATCAGACTGTATACCTGTGGGAATAAAACTACAATATTTAGTAAATTATAGTACGCAGAAGTACCTGGTATTTTTTATAAAAACTAAAACCTTTAGGAGAAGCAGATACGAACGAAGTCAAAATGGAAGGAGAATTTAAACGTGAAGAGAGAGAATTAGGAGTCCCTGTTCCGGGTAGTTTAAGGGAACAGTGGGGACAGGCGGAGAGATTGATCCTTAGTGGGATCAAACCAGGAGACCGGAAGAAGGCCTGTGCCGACCTCCGTTTCCTACGCAATAAAATGATAGCAGAAGACAGAGTAGGGGGCGACGAGACATTTGGGAATCTAGCTTTAGCCCTAAATATTTATGAACGACAGCTTGTAAAGAAACTCGGAGACCTAAACAAACAAAAGCCCGGATTATTAGGCCATAATAAACTGAACAAAGAGAAAGAGGCGGTAGACAAATTACGGAGGATTTGTCATAATGCGGCACTCGCCATGAACGGAGTAGCTATTACTCCCTCCCAGCCAAGAATCTCCCAGCCATGGTCGCGGTTCAAACCCCGACCCGTGGAGGGGAGTTTCAACACTCTAGTTACGTTGGCACTCTCCTGTCCCCTCATGACATTAAAAGAACACCTGTATCAACACATACACCTACAGATGAAGAAATACTTGACTTTGTTGCAAAACGCGTCAAATTTTTTAGGACTATAAAAAAGATGAAACCTCTGCCTCTGACAGAGAAGACACGGCAAGTCAAGACGGCACAGGGGACTCCACCTTCCTCTGAAACAGGTTGATATAGCCGGTGTCGGACTTTGTTTATGAACACATTAACTGAGGGACAGGTTTCTCCCCATTTGAGCTGACCCACGGCCATCAGTTTCCGGGTCCTGGGGCCCTAAGTGTAGGGAAAGAAGTAGAGGAAATGAGCTCAAAACCATATTACCAGCAACTTAAGGGCTTGGTATCAGACTTCTCCACACAGGTTGCTGACGCCAAAGGGGGACCCGAGAAGCACGAGGCTAACACCGCAGAATTCATCTGGCTGAAGGTCATCCGTCCGAAGTGGCTCAACCCAAGGTTCACCGGCCCGCACAGAGTGACTCAGAGGACATCACATGCAGTTCGCCTCGAAGGAAAGGGGGAAACGTGGTATCATTGGAGCCAGTGCGCCGTTGGAAAACCTCCAGCAAGGACGTTAGACGACATCAGAACTGACATCGCTGCAGCAGGACGAGAGAACGACACATCTGACGACGACAGCCCAGCAGAAGCAACGACCCATACAACAGATGACAAGGACAAAGACACAGAGGTAACAACAGGCGATCTTGGAAAGGGGATTACGGCCGGCGAGGAGGCGGACACGAGTCTACGGGACCCCGCCCCCTGAAACACACGACTCCATATAGGACCCGACTTTTTTACTCCCACCTTTAGGGGCACTTTCCAATAAGTAGCAGCATTTTTATGCCCACCTATAGGGCCTCTTTCTAATAAGAGTAGTAGGTTATATATAACGAGAGGTTAGCCCTATAGTTAAAGGGCAGTGAAAGTCTCCCCACTCACCAGACCTTCTACTTAACAGGTTCTGGGAGCACAGTATTTACCATTACAGGGTACTATTTTACACCCTAGTTTTAAAGAATCTCCTTAGGAGATTTTAGCATTGTGTTCAGAGAACCTAATTACAATAACACGGACCACTGATTAAAGGTACTCAATAATGACAGACTGTGGATTACACTTCCTTATTGTTTGTTGGTGTACTCTGCTAGTGGGAATCGTGGTTTACTTGGGACACTGTTTGTATCTTGAACACCATTCTTAGTTATATGGCCCATTAGCGAATAGCCTTATTATTTGATTGGGTGTTAATTCCTTGCGTCCTAGTAAATCTCCTATTATTAATAACAGAAATAATGTGTGTTGTGTTACATTGAAAATAACAACCTAACCATGTATGGGAGTTGGAGATGGTTGCCAGGGCTAGCCCTGGTCACGATCGTCACCCTTGCCTTTATTTTTGTTTTAATGATTCCATTGACCACCCAGACTCCATTCCCCCCCAGAGGAGTCCGTAACTAGGGTCAAACGGGCCAAATATGAGGTAGTAGTTACCAAAATGTCTCCTAAACAAACCTTCACTTTCCAAGCAGGTAGTGATGGAATAATGTAGACAGGATCAACTATGTACATTACAATGTGCTCCGTTTAGCTAATCTCACTAGGGACGCTGTAGAAGGACTCGCTGAACAGCTGGGGCCGACTTCCCTTATGGCTAAATAGAATGGCCCTTGACATGCTGTTAGCTGAGAAAGGGGTGTGTGTTCAATGTTTGGTGATATGTGTTGTACTTTCATTCCAAACAATACGGCTCCGGACGGTTCCGTCACAAAGGCTTTAGAAGGCCTTCGCACACTATCCAAACTATGCATGAACAATCAGGGATACACAACCCCTTGGAGGAATGGTTTACAAACATGTTTGGTCAATGGAAAGGTTTAATAATGTCTCTTTTGATTTCTATAGCTACTTTTATTGCCATTTTAGTAACATGTGGTTGTTGTTGTGTGCCTTGTATCCGCTCATTGTGTGTTAGATTCATCAGTTCCACCATTGAAGGAAAAGCTGCCCCTCCCCCTCCGTACCAAATGCCCTTGTTGGCTTATGCATCGGAGGAGAGGACAGTATGATGACTCAGCAGACAAGGACGCAGTTTTAACATACTTTGGTCTCCCTCCACTGTCATAAGAGGTTGTTATGGTGGGCAGTTCCCGAAGGTTTAAAGTACTCTAAATCCCAGCTTCTGATGGATTTATATAATGTTGGGGGACAGACGCAGTAGAAAAGAATGACAGTGGTTATGTTTCGAATGCTTTGTGTAAGTTGATCTCTTGAGGTGAGATCAAAAGGGGGATTAAAGTAACCTGTATAACCTGTTTCAATAATTATAACCTTGGCCCGACATATCTTAGGCGCCAATAGTCTGTGTAAAATGTATGCTTTGAAACTAGGGCAAATGTTCTCATGATGGTGTTATTTTGCTTGCTGTGCTCAATTGTGTGTGCGTGACTTAGGAATGTAGCGAACCCAGTTGCCCCCCCCGGGTTTTTAATGGACTGGATGGGAGCGTGGGGGGGTTGCATGGGAAAGTACTAAAACTTACAACATTGAGACTATACAGAGATTGTGCAGAGATAAAGATTGGGATACGGAGAGGTACTGCCAGGTGCCGAAGATAAACGAAGGTAAAGATTGGAACTTCACCCCACGTTCACCCCAGAATTGTTTACCCCATGGCTGCCATAAAGATGGCCTGGGACTTATCAGCGGCGCAGTAGATCCAAACCTCCCACGCTATGGCTGACTCACTCTGATTCGCTGCCTAGGGCTCGCCCAGGAGTGAATCCACCAGTAGATAAACACAGAGGGAGGAGCAACCGACACAACTCCTCCCGCACAACTCCTCCCCGTTTGTGGGCATAAATATTGTGAATTCTGTACACTCGGGGCCTCTGTTCTGTCTGACTGTCTGATACGTACATCGCACGGTAGTAGAACCAAGGCCCGAAGTACTTCGTTATATTGTACTGTTGTTTTTACCATTAAATCAGCTTATTGTTAACCACATATCTCTGTGTCTGAGTTCTTCCTTTTATAACAGACCACTCATCAAACGAACGGCGCGGAGCGGGCTCGAACCTTCAACCACTCCAAAAGGTGCCCCATCCCAACAGTATTCAGCAGGATGTCTGCTGGAGGCTTAGAGTAAAGTTGCTATATATATATATATAATACATATAATGGCACTGTTCTAGCGGTAAACACTTAAGAAAGAACATGTCAAGCTATGTGCTGTATCAGAAACAATGCGCGGCGTGTTTTGGGAGTAATATGCTGTGTGTTTACATTAGCAAGCATGCCAACACTCAGAGCTAAACATGGAGCTAACGCTGTAGGCTACTGGAGAGAATATGTGTAACGTAATGTCCTTGTAGTAAAGCCTGCGAGAGAGAAAGGTTTGAGCTCCATACTGTTTCAGAAATAAAGCTTGAAGTGGTTAGGAGCATAACATGGCATTTAATCACCGCAGCTTTTAGTTGAGCTTCTCCCGGTAGAAATTTCTAGCAGGGGAAAGCTTTGTGACGCTACAAAGGGGCGTGGCTAGCAGCAGCGCTTCCATTTAAAGCAGAATCAGCCTGTTTGCAACAGGGCTGCAAAAGAGGGGTATGAGCATACTGCTCATACCCCTCTTTTGCAGCCCTGTTGCAAACAGGCTGATTCTGCTTTAAATGGAAGCATGAGGATGAAGCATGAGGCATGGCTACAATGGGTGATCTGTTTGGTATTTTAAGCAAAAAACTTCACAGACATGTTTTGTATCGGTATGGCCCTACAATATATTTTTCAAATATAGCATAATAGGTCCACTTTAAGCCATCAAACATTTGCACGGTTGGACTGTCTTTTTCAACTGAACGGTATTTTTACAAACATCATGCTCTTATTACAGATGTTGAGGTATAACATACAGAGACATGTATTAGTGATGGGAATTATGGCTCTTTGAAGGGAGCCGGATCTTATGGCGCCGTTCCTTTCAAAGAGCCGTTCAAAAGAGCCGTTTTTTTTTAAAGGGGGCGGTGTTACTAGGTTTATCTGCGAAATAATCACCAGTCATAATGATAATTAAGTGGCAATGGAGATTATTTGTTAACCCTGCTTTAAAGACCCACTGAAGTGTGCGACGGTGCATGATCTTTTATGCTAATACGTATAGTAATGACCAAAATTGTCCATTGGAACCCATATCAAAGATGTTGGAATAGCAACGAATTTGACGAGTTTGAATTTTCCGCTGGGAAATTCGCAGTCGACCTCCGCCTTCGTGGGCGTGGCTTGCGATCTACTGCGTGACGTCAGAAGATGGGCCAAGCCGAAGTGTTTACATTCACCACCATTCATTTTGTCTCTATTTCAAAGTCGAATTTACCAACGTTTTTGAGCGAGTATTTGATTGGAAAGTGTTTCGCAGTCGACTGGAAGTGATTGCCAATCGAGAAAAGCTGACAATGGAGGCGACAGTGACGAAAAAGGGAGGAAAAACACACGGGAAGCGATGCATTGCCGCTGGCTGTGGTAATGTGAAGTCTGCCGAAGTGGCGATGTTTCTGTTCCCAAAAGATGAAGGTGAGTGGCTGGTGTCATTGTTTCGTAGATTCGTAGATTGTTTATGAAAAATAAACGCCACTGTGTTGATGTTTCTGTTCCAAAAAGATGAAGGTGAGTGGCTGGTGTCATTGTTTCGTAGATTCGTAGATTGTTTATGAAAAATAAACGCCACTGTGTTTGTGTTAACTAACAAGACTGTCATGGCGGCGGCAGAGCTCAAGTCGAGTTTCTCCGCCTGGAGATATTCTCACTATTTCACTTTTGTCGAGCACAAAGAAAAGAACGTTTTAGTTAAATGTAAGTTGTGTCTTGGCGGGTCAAAGATCCTATCGACTGCCCAAAACAGCAATTAAAATCTGTTGAAACATCTGCAGAAAAACATGCTGGGACGAAGCTAGTAGCGAAGCTAGTAGCTAAGACCACAGACCCAGACTCATCCGACGCCATTCCACCTCCACCTAAGCAACAGCGGCTGGATTGGCACTTTGAAACATATCTTTGTGTTTGTGTTTGTATAGACCACATTGCTTAGCAGAGTTCAGTGATGCAAATGCATGTCAAGTTGATCAACAGGTTGTATTATTCTCCGATGCAATAACAGTACTGAAATGAAGGCTACAGTATAAGGGCATTAATGGGTGCCCTTTTCTAAGTAACTAAGAAGTTACTTTTCACAGTAACGCATTACTTTTTGGTGTAAGTAGTGAAGTAACTAGTAATTGTAACTACTTACTGGTTTTCAGTAACTAGCACAACACTGCATGTGAACATGAATGTTGCATCATGCTATGAACAGATGAATGTATGATCAGGTGATGGCCAATCCTGTGTGTAGATCTACTCTAGATCTATGACAAAATATTGTCCTCAACTAAATTGACTTCCATGGCCACTTTCCTCATCTATCCTGTCCGAAAAGCTGTCAAAATCACTAATTTCTCTCGCACCAGTATCACTTTCCGAAGGCTCCGCCATGTTTACAATCACAACTGGGCCCATCTTGTGACGTCACAGCCGCTATCGTCTGCAGCAGCGGTAGGCTCAGACTCTGAAAAATTTGCGATGTTTATCTCGTCCCTCGCACTTCCTAAAAAATTATTTTAGCCATGAACAGGTACAATTATATGTAAGAAATGAAACTGCCATTTCACTTTGGCGCAAAAAAATGCACTTCACTGGCACTTTAAAGGATATTTTGCCTTTACAAATGGTGCGCTTTATCACTGCCTGGGTTTTGGTTGAAGTGCATCCAAATGCTGCTGCGTTTTCGCGTTTGGCTCATTTTCCATCCGAAAAACACGTCGTCTACCTGTCCTGTACCACTTGTTATGACTTCTCTCTCTCTCTCGCGTATTCCGTTAAGACCCACCCCATCTCACTCCTCGTGCTGAAACCTACCAATCAGAGTAGGGGCGGGTGTTCACAGAATACGCTTGGGGAACAAAATCAAGCTTTTTAAAAGGAGTGGATTTTGGCAGGCAGTGAGTGCGGACCAATGATTGAACGATTAAAAGAACGGCTCTCACCAAGTACGACTCGGTTCCCCTCGTTCGTACCAAAGAGCCGTTCAAAAGAATCGGCTCGTTCGCGACCGACACATCACTAACATGTATATTGTATGACTCCATGTAATACTGTGTACCATATTGTTTGTGTAATTAGCTGCGACTACTACTGTGTTCATTGGATAGCTGAAGCACATGATGGTGATGTCACTACCTGGGGTATAAGACCGTTGGAGTCACGCCCCTTCTCTCTCTGTCCTTAAGTCTATTGACCTGTGTGCATCTAATAAACAACGCCGTGATGAATGGCTAAACTTGAGCTTCTGAGAATAGTCACCTTTCTGCTGCAGGGAGACAAAAGGTATAAGTCTAAATCTGCTAACAGGTTATGGGCCCAGATACGATGAATTATTCTACAGTTCGAAGCACACGTGCGATAACGAGGCGAGAAGATTGCCTGTTAGCACGGTTAGCATAGGGGTAGCTAGTTAGCCACGTGTTGAGCTAGTTTAGCATCGGGAGAACCGAGGGAAGCTAAACCACGAGGAAGAGCAAGTGGCCCACGTTCGACGGGAAAGCAGAAGAGTATGAGCTCTGGAAAGAGGATGCTGTGTTGCATGCACGGAGTGGGATTGAAGGAGACCATCCTTCGAGCACCCACTGGAGAGCTGACCTGCTCAAGACGACAAGCTCAATGCTGACGCCTATTGTGAGTTATTGCGCTACTCGACAATACCAGTTAAGGCCTGATATTCAGAGACACGAAGGACAAGGGCCGAGAAAGCCTCAGAGTATTACGGGAGCACTATATTGGAAAAGACAGACCCAGGATCGTCACCTTGTATATAACCATGACTGCGCTGAAGAAAGCTGATAATGAGACGGTTACAGAATACATTATCCAAGCTGAGCAGATCATTACGGCACTCAGGAGCGCGGGAGAAGCACCGAGTGAGGGACTAATGATGGCGATGGTTATGCGGGGATTACCCGAAAAATACAAGCCGTTCACACTAATGGTGACACACGGTGACACTGAAGTAACGTTGGGACAGTTCAAGGCGAAGTTGAGGAACTTCGAGGCCTCAGAAGATTCAGCCCCAGCCTCAGACGAGACGAGCGAGAGAGTGCTGAGGGTCCAAGCAGCGACAAAGAGAAAGCCCGCCAAACGATTCATCCCCGATGGCGTCGAAGAACGCGTTGGCACGTGTTGGCGATGCGGAGAGAAAGGCCATCGAAAAGATGACTGCAGAAAGAAAGTGTGGTGTAGCTTTTGTAAAAGCAAAGGGCACGCGCACAAAGAAGGACCGCGGTGATGCCGCTCGGTGTGCGAGCATGCCAGGTGGTACCGGAGAAGCTGCGGGAGGAGTAGACTACACACTCAAAGTGCAAGCTGAAGAGACCAGCCTACAGAGACAACAACTACAGACCCACAGAAAAGGATTGATCGTGGACACGGGAGCGTCGTCCCACATCATCAACGATAAGAACAAATTCAAGATTTTTGACAGCACCTTCAAGCCGGAGAGACACAGCATGGAATTGGCAGACGGGAGGCGTACCTTCGGGGTGGCGCACGGCAGAGGAGAAGCAGAGATGTGTCTGATAGACAGCGAGGGACGACGGTGTAAAGTGACTCTGAAGAACGCACTATACATCCCATCGTACCCCCAAGAACTCTTTTCCGTGAAGTCTGCTACAGCTAACGGCGCCAAGGTGGTCTTCGACGAAGGTAAAGATGTTCTAATGTTACCGGATGGTACCAGGTTTGACATTTATGTATGTAAGAAAATGTACTATTTGCAAACAGAGTGTGATGTTGAAGATAAGTGTCATGTCAGCCATGATATCCAAACGTGGCATGAGATTATGGGTCACTGTAATTATGAGGATGTTTTAAAGTTGTAGGATGTAACTGTAGGTATGCATATTAAGGGTACAAAGCGTAAACCTGATAAAGATTGTACAGTATGCATTGAGGGAAAGTTTACCCAAACGAGAAACAGAGATCCGACCGATAAAGCAAACACACCACTTGAGTTGGTGAACACTGATCTAGCTGGTCCAGTTAACAACGAGTCCATAAATGGCTTCAGGTATATGCAGTCATTTACAGATGTGTGTACAGGGGCAGTGTTTGTTTATTTCCTGAAAGCGAAGAGTGACGCAGTTCAAGCCACTGAGAAGTATCTGGAAGATGTAGCTCCCTATGGGACTCTGAAATGCATTAGATCAGATAACGGGACTGAGTTCACTAGACACTATTGAGAAAGAACAAGATCAGACATGAGACGTCTTGTCCGTATTCCCCACATCAAAACGGGACAGCTGAAAGAGAAGGGCGCACTCTTTTTGAAATGGCCAGGTGTATGTTTATTGACAGTGATCTACCTAAAAACCTTTGGCACTATGCCATTCAGGAAGCAGCACATACCAGAAACCGGTGTTTTAATAAGCACACGGGCAATACGCTGTACTGAGCACAGATGTACAGACTAACAGTCCACAGTCAGCACCAGAGGATGATGGCGAACAGCACCCTAGGGTGGTGTCACATGCCTCAGACAGTGGGAGATATCCCAATAGGGAGCGCAAACCCCCAGAGTACTTGAGAGATTATACTCAGGCAGATAGTGATGAAGATGATAAAACACTCACTAGTGTAGATTATTGTTACAGTGCAGTTTGCGGTGTACCTTTGACCTTTAAAGAGGCCATGACATCGACTGAGTCAGAAAACTGGTAAAAAAAAGGGTGGATGAGGAAATTAAGTCTCTAGAAGACAATCAGACTTTTACCCTGACAAAATTGCCTGTGGGCAGGTAAACAGTGGGAGGTAAATGGGTCTATTCAGTTAAGGGAGACGTTGACGGACCTGACAAGTACAAAGCTAGGTTCGTAGCGAAAGGATACAGTCAGAGGGCGGGGATAGATTATGGGGAAACGTTCTCACCAACAGCCAACCTGACAAGTGTACGTGTATTAATGCAGAAGGCAGCCCAAGAAGATTTGGTTTTACACCAGATGGATGTAAAGACGGCCTACCTGCATGCACCCATCGATCACGACATTTACATGGAACAACCTGAGGGTTATGTAAAGGAGGGAGGAAAGCTAGTGTGTAAACTAGAGAAGTCAATTTACGGCCTGAAGCAGTCAGGGCGAAATTGGAATACGATGTTGCATGAATGCTTAACAGATGACAATTTCACACAGAACCCGGCAGACCACTGTGTGTACTCCAAGGAGTCTAAAGAGGGGAAAGTAATAATTGCTATCTGGGTCGATGATCTTATCATCGCAGCCAGCAACACCAAGATTTTAGTGAAAGTGAAGAACATGCTTACCACAAAATTTAAAATGTTTTTGACATGCAGGAGTGTAGGGTAAGAGAGACACCTTGTGACCAAAAGTTAGACTACACTGAAGATGCACCTAAAATGGTGGATGTGAAGAAATACAGAGAGGCTGTTGGCAGTCTTATTTATTTGACTACCTGTACACGTCCAGACCTATGTTTCGTGGTAAGCAAGTTATCACAATATTTTGCTGAACCGACAGATGAACATTGGGTTACAGTAAAACACGTTTTGCGTTATCTCAGGGGTACTGCAGAAAAACAGCTTTGTTTCAGAAAAAGCAACGAGAAACTAGGCCTACGGGGCATATAGTGACGCTGATTGGGCTGCAGACAAGACTGATAGACGCAGTATGACAGGGTATTGTGTGAGCATGAGTAAGGACAGCTCACTAGTCTCTTGGAAAACCAAGAAACAGCCTACAGTAGCGCTTTCCACATGTGAAGCTGCACTGAAACAAATAAGTCGTTGGATCTAACCCCTAGATTCCTACGGGAGCGTCTGCGCTGCGTTACGGCCACGCCACGGCGTTTTTAGCGATCGCGGCCACTCTAGTCAATGGGTGCTATTCCACCAGACCCGCTGCGCCACGCTGCACCACGCTGCACCGCGGCTTGAAGCGTCCCAGAAGCGCCTCGGCGCAAGGAATTTCTAAAATATAGGATGAATCCTATTTTTGACACGGCGCAGCGCGGCGCAGCCGTAGCGCAGGCAGGAAGTGGAACGTTCATCCGGCCAGGCCCATCCCCCAAATAAATGTCCAGGAAATATGCCCAAATCAACAACAACTGCGAGCCTGCACACACGACGCTCCGCTTCCGCAACGTTTTGAAACGCGCCCGGTGGGTTATGACGCAGGAGGAGGTCGCAGCGTGGCGTAGCGTAGCCGTAATGCAGCGCAGACGCTCCCGGTGGAATCTAGGGGTAAGTGATTGAATAGTGGACATTGGTTGCACATTAATCGTTTGCTTTGGCAGCACTCGATCCAGTTGTCTAGATTAAACACATAAATATTAACTTAACCTAATGTAATTGAACAAAGTTATTCATACATGTTTCAATCACGTTCTGGCAACATGATTCAGTCATGTTATTTTAACATCATTCCATTGATTTATAAATGTTTAAATCACGTTCTGGCAACATGATTCAGTCACGTTCTGGCAACATGATTCAGTCATGTTCTGGCAACATGATTCAGTCATGTTCTGGCAACATGATTCAGTCATGTTATTTTAACTTCATTCCATTGATTTATAAATGTTATAATCATGTTCTGGCAACCTTATTCAGTCATGTTCATTATTCTAGATACATGATATGATCATATTAGTCCAACACAATTCAAACAGTGCAAATACATTTTATTTCAAATGCAGGGGAATACAGTAAAGTGCATTATGTAAAGTATCAATGTATCAAACATATTTTATGTAAAACACTGCATCAAATAAACATTTTGAATACCTTCGTGTAAAACACTTGAGCAAAATTGCTTTATAAACAACAATATAAACATGTTAACATTCTTTTTTTAATACATTTTAGCTAATTTTAGACACCCGCCTGTTAGTTTACATATATGTATTCTTCTTTTACATTAGATTTTTTTTGTCTTCCCCATTAGTCACATTCAGAGAGAGATTCACAGTTTGAGAGAGATTCAGTTTGAGAGTGGTTTTCTCTTGTATTCAAAAAGAGGCAAAATTGTTAAAATGCATTTCTTCAAAGTCCAGGACTAATTCAGTTCGAACATATGGAACAAGATGCATGGTATTTTCTAATGTGAATAGTGGTTAGAATATTTATATATATTTATACATTTCTATACTTATTTGGGCCGTGAGTGAGAACGGACATAAGGCACATAAAAACATCAAACCCATTAAAACCGGGAAAGTGCCATTTTAGATTTGAACCACTTTAACTAACACTATTCATACTAACTATTATGTTAAACTTTGGCCATTATTAGTATAAAACATGACATGTTTTGGTCAACTTTAAGATATTAAATAGGCAAACAAGAGTCTGTGAGATTCTTTGACACAGTCTTCTTCAAGACTGGTAGAATGTGTGAGTACCCCCCCCCCTCCCTTCACCCCCCACCAGTGAGCATTACTCACACTGGTGTAGCTTGGTCTTCAAGCTTTGTGCTTTGTAGGAGAGGACCCCACCATCCAACTCCATTATGATCTTCTGCAGTACCTCAAATGTGCAGCTGAGCTTTTTTGGGTAACTCAGGTTCAGAGAGTAAATCAGTCCCAACAACATGGCGGATGCAAAAGCCACAGTCTCCAGATCTTGTATGACTGTGACCCCCTCCAGGACAATTCTGACATCGTCCTCACTGGCGGTGTTTTTTAGGGTGAAGATCCCCATGGCGGTCTTCTCAATCGCACCTTCAAAGATCGTCTCATCCACATCCTAGTGTTCACAAAAAGGATTATTAGTTAAGAAAAAGCATTCATGAGACCAGCATTCAACACAGGAATCTCAATCATGAGTCAAGACTGTAATATAGCTCTGATTAGCTTGTGAATTCCATTTATCTGTAGTTAATGAGATGCACTATGCTTTGAGGCTGTGTCACTTTAGCTTCTTTCTCATAACTATACAGAGTGGTTTGATCAAGTCTGATTTCACTTGGTTGTCTGGCACCGAAATCTACAACCTCACAACGTGTTGTGAGCTTGTAGATCAGCTATTTTCGGTGAGACACTGGTGTGCAACTAAGTCATGTGTAAAGTATGACCATCATGAGAGATGAAGCAATCATTAGTAGCCTATGTTTCTCAGCCAACAGTTTAGTCGTTAGTTAAATAATCAGCAATCATGCAGAGTCACTAAAGGAGTGATAGAATAATTAGTCAGTGCTTTTAGTAGTATTTAGCATTTTAGTATGTGTTTAAGTCACAACTATGTAATTCAACTACAGTACAGTTAATTTGAGTAGCATCACACTTGAGCAGAGTTAACAGAACACTGCCGTCTGAGTGCTCAGCTAAAAAAGACCTAATGACAGAGAATGTTCTCTGGTTCTTAATCTAAGATGTACACATGTATACACTTTACAATTAGTCACTTACTATGAACTCCTGCACAAGGTCTCCAGGATCCTCGTTGAGGTAGAGGCAGAGTCCTTTAATTAGGAGGTCCCTTCCCGCATCAATGTCATCCTGAAAGATGAGTGACAGAAGAACAGAATACACACTTAAAACTCAAATACACAAATACATAAGGTCCTTGCAGCACATGATTGGCAATACATTTTAAAAAAAATGGTGCTGTGCATGCACTATCATCATCAACACAAATCCTGCTCCAATGGCAACCTTTCCCTTTTAGAACATTCTATTTATGACCAGGACCACAACAAAGTTCCATACTTTATAGCCACCCACCCCACACCTCCCCCTGAACTCTCAAAGGAAAGCAATGGGTGGAACAATGACAAGCCAGAGTGACTCTTTTCTAAAAAATAATAACCACGGTCCACAGGTTAAACTTGGGCTAGACACCTAGCTTAACCCAGTAAGACCTGAGGCCGATTCTAAAACCGTTTCCTGACAAAATTATGTTGCTATATTTCAGTGTTGCTCAAACCTTTTCATGTCAAGGACGCCCAAAACAATAATGGCTATCTACACGTTATAAAACTTGATATGGTGAACCAGATCAAGTTGATGGATGAGGAGTCTGGCGACTAACGAGACTTAAGTATCTGAGAGGAGAAAGCCGGGGTGTCCCCACACGGTCCCACCCAGAGGATTCCATAGGCTGACATTACTGTACTCTGACCTGTGTTTAGCCTCACTTCCTGCTTCATGTCTAGCGACATCCTTTCACTTGCCCACCAAAACATCTACTAAAGTATCAGATAACTTACTGTGTCCATGTTGTTAGTCAACGCTTTCAGTTTTTTCCCTTTCTGCCCAGTTGTGCTTTCAAACATCTTCAGCAGGTTTGCAGAGTACAGGTCGAGCTGTGATAGGAACTTAGACTGCAGAGGAATTGTGGTGATCGGTTTGAACTCAGCATTAATCTGAAAGCACACATATGGCTTTATGAGACAATTTTCATTAATATGGCACAGCGTTTACACAATAAGTCACATACACGGTCACTAGTTCATACTAACCTCAGTCACATCAAAGAGAGCTGGCCATCTCATTGTGAAGTCGCTGATCATGGGATCACAACCAATGACTTTGTGTCTTCTTAAAGCGAATGTTCTCTGCATTTTCATCTTAACAGTCTCTCTGTTGTTACGCTTCTTGATATCAGACAGAAGTTCAACTCTGATGTTTTCCAGTGAATCGTCATCTTCTTCACTCGGAAAGGAGGGGCAGTAAGCCACTTCACCTCTCTTTGGCTTCTTAACAGCAAAGGCAGGACTGCGTCTGCCATCTGGTTTGTGCTTCAAGGCATTTACAGTCACTTCGCGACATCCCATCTTCCGGAGAATTGTGCGATAATTGGACAGCTTATTTTTAATACTCCTTACCCATCCAGAATATCCAGTCTCAGAGGCTACCTCTGTTAAGCAAGGATGTTTCTGGATGAGCGCTTGTGCGATTTTCTCAGCATCCATGTCTGCGAAATAGACTTTGTATTGGACTATCTCCTGGTTCAAACCCTGAAGTATGTCAGACCTCAGCTTTGGATCAGGGATCAGCCGCGTCCCTTCTTCTCTGTAGACTTGGTTGGCCTGCTCAAGCTACAGCTCTGCATCATAAGTAAAACGAGGAATGTGGAAGACCTCTGGCCAAGAAGACCTAGGGGAAACGGACTCTTGAGATGAGAGCATCACAGTAGTGTCAGCAGGTGAAACGGATGAGGGTTCACCAGCGTGATTAGGAACGTGTGTCGGAGTTAATGGGCCATTGTCACAGCTCCCAGCAACAACAGGTCTGAGGGACAGCACTTTGACTGTAGCTCTGTCTTGTATTTCGTCCATGGAAGTCAAGTCCTGGAAGATGTTTCCAGAAAGTTCATCCATGAACTGCAGTCGAAACAGGTCCTGAAGTTGACACTGCCTCCTTATCTCATTCTCCAGTTCAGTCACGGTATCTGGAAGGACCACTCTCTGGCTGCTGTTCTCCCCCAGGATGACTCTGAGAACTGCCGAGGTTGCCATGGTCCACCTTCTTTGTCTAAGGAGAAAGAAAAGCACACTCATGATACAAGTTGTAGTCAATTCAAGAGTCAACTTTGTTCAAAGTTGAATTAACCTGAAAAAAGCACTAGTATTAATAACAGTATCTTCACAGGCATGTTTTCACCACACAGGACTGTGGCTATATTGAAAAATCACACCTTTTGGGTTAAAATGTCAAGTTATACCTCTAAAATGTGAAATTAGTGATAGAAATCATAGCTATAGTGTTGTTCACTAATAGGGGTCTACGCGTCTCTCCAGCTCTAATAAACTAAAATACATTTTCAGGTTGGTAGCTAATTTGAACTCATCAGCAAAGAGTAACCATTTATCAGCTTGTTTTATAGTGTTCCAGTTCCATTTTGTCTGCTCATTTCTTTATGTCATCACTTCCAATTTCACTCATTTATCCTGTATGAGTCCTTCCTCCTGATTGGATTAAATTGGTACAGCAACCTGACATTTCTTTTTGTGTATTAAGAGCTGGAGAGACAGGAAGACCCATACAATACACATTTAATTTGTTACCTTATCACAGACATATTGACCTTTTCAAGGTCACCATCCGTACATTTCCAACCCGATAGTCAGCCAGGGGGTAACCATCGGCAAGTTCATTTACTTCTACAAGATTCAGTCCTCGTGTAGGAGCTGGAGTCAGCTCATAGGCTCTATAGTGCTCATTATACCATCCACACAGCTCTTTCAAAATGAAACACAATCTCTGATCCAAAATGCATATTTGACTAATTTCCCCAAATTCAGGTAGGCCACCTTCAGACCCATGGGGAACTACCATCCCTACTCTGTAGTTTATACCCTTGCTCCAAACATTTTTAGCCAGATGGATTTCAGATAGGTCAGGGTATCTTTGCTTAACAGCTTGAGCTATCTCCTCCTTCAAGATATCTAATGGGACTGTAGATACACTTGACACATCTAGCGTTGGTTTATCAAGACTTGGAGATGACAAGTGGTACCCCATCATGAATTGATGTTTCACAGCCAGTGACAGCGGCACATTTTTAAAGCAACTGGTATGTTTAATAACCTTCTTAAAAAAACTGTGCTTTGCCTCAAATCTTAAAGTCCAAAGTCCCACAAGAGGTCCAAACAACCTAATCAATTTGGGGTAATGTTCCAAGTAGTGGTATTTAGGCAGCAGTCTATTTTCAGGAAAAAGCTCTTGATATCTTTGTCTATGCTCTGAGATTTTGCAATCAAGGTAAGCAATGGACTCATCATTGTGGACTGGCGCAGCAACAAGCTCCATAATCTCTTTTAAATCCATCAGAACCAGCCATGCTGGCTCGCCCTCAGGAATCTTAGTCCCTATTAGAAACGGGAGCAATCTTAACAGGCACCCGTTTTCATGTGCATTACCACCTATGGATTTCCTGCTTGAAAGATTTTGTGGCACAATATGAGGCTTATTAGTTTTATCAGTCCACTTATAGGGGAAGTTCAGAATGGCATTATTTATGTCCTCCAAAGTAATATACTTCTTGGATATCAATAATTTGAGACACAGTGCAAGTTCAACAGGTACAACGCCCTCAAAGATATCATGAGCAATGTCAGGAGGGTACCCAGTGAGGACATGGAAATGAGAAAGAGCTTTAGTCAAAGGACAAGCTTGTTTTACTCCAAAACTGCTAGTGCCACTCTCTTCAGCTGACCTTACATGAGCCTCATGTTGCTCTTTACTTCTGAGGCTGAATTGTCCTGCTCCCACTTCTTGTGATTGGAAGTCTGCGTTACTTGCAATGCAAAAACGGCAACAATAATGAGCTGTGAAACATTCAATGAAGCCTGCAAGTGAGTGAGCTCCCAAATTGTCTGCTGCAACAGTTTGAACTGTACCTTTCAGAGTTGTTCCCAACTCCGAAACAAATATGCCTTCTTCTTCCAAAGCCCTGAGATCTTTTAGCAGTGGCTCTAAAACTTCCAAGCGATGTTTCTTTAGATCATCTGTTTTGCATAAAATGGCTAAGTAAATGGAGGACAAAGAGGAATTGGATTCTGGGGGTAGGTTACTGAGCACCCAGTATACACCACAAAGTTTGTGTTTCTTACGGGAGCTGCCCAGAGGATTACAGACTTCAAAGTCATCCGCATACAATCCAATAGATATTCTTAACTCGTCACCTGAGAAGAAATCATTTTTCTTAAAATGTTGGCCATCCCTGAAAGACCTATACAGATTCTGATTTTCTGCCTCTGCTTGTGGTCTGTGATTACCAACTACAAGGTCCAAAACATCTTTCCTATTCAAGAGCACTTGCAGGGATTCCAGAATGGGAACATATTGAAAGGTTTTCTTTTTTCTAATATCCAGAAAATATTCAATTGGCTCAACAACTTTGAAGTTAGCCTTATAGTATTGCTTACGTTGATATGCAGAACACAGAGTGCTACCTTTCTGTATAGCTTTAGTTATAGGGTTAACTGTGCACAAAGTACTGGCTATTTCCTTTATGATAGATCTGTCAACTTGGAGATTGTGCTTCTGAAAAACTTGACCCAAAACATTATCAGTAATGGGAATATACAGAGAGCTAGTTATGCGGTGAAGCTCTTGTAAGAATTCATTGATTGTTTTACTTGGTACATGAGAAAAATGTTCAAGTTTCAACAAAGCTGCAGCAAAGGAGTGCTCTATTACTTGTGGAAGGTCCTCTGTTGCATCAATATTACTATCTGGTTGTACATCAGAGCATGCCTCACCTACTATATCATCATCATCATCATCATCGTCATCATCATTTTCTACAGCTTCTTGGTCAACTGTTGCGGTAGTTGTCACAATATCTGGTTTAAAATCTAATAAAGAATAAGAATGATGTGTTCTGCTCCTGTGAGATTTAAACGTGCCACAGATATTTGTTTGATAGTTGCAACCCAAAAACATGCAAGTCACTAGGGGTTTCACAACTACCATTATTTACTAGTCGACAAGTTTTTCAAAATAGTAGTCGACTAGTCGACCAGTCGTTACGTCATAATAAAGACACACAAAGAGGTGTAAAACTGTATTTTGTATTGCAATGCATAGTTACGTTAAACACTGTAACAAAGCAGCATTTTAATTTGTGTTACATGCTGTTACATGGCTGATTAAATAAAAAACAGTAACTGGACTCACCAAATCTACTGCAAAAACTCTGTTAAGAACATAAATGCAACGTAAATCCAGTGCGCATTGCGCAACACTTTACTCGCTGTCACTGTCCTCCTCGATAAGGATGTCCACCCTTCCAGGTTTTTTGGTTTGCGTTAAGGAAGACCAAAGCATCAACATGTGAGGGAAGGAGGCTTGACCGCTGTCGGGTGACAGTGGTGCCTGCCAGGGAAAACATCCGTTCACTTGGGGTGCTGGTGTAGCCAGGTAGCTCCTGGAAAGCTTGGCTAAACGGGGGAAGCGGTTCGCATTTTGTGCCCACCACTTCAGAGGGTTATCCATTGTGGGCATATGGGGTGTCTGCTGGCAGTAATCCCGTAGCTCATCCGCGCCACTGTTGACCCGTGTTTTCTTGTTGCTCTCGAAATGAGGTCCAAACAGCTGTTCAAAGGGGGGGTGCTAGTGGAGCACGCTCGTGAACTTTTAGCGCCGGAGCTAAAACTGAAACTGTAGAGCGCATAGGTGCGGCGCATTTGCGCATAAAATGAGGACCCCTGAATGTCGGGCGTGTTTTGCTGGAGCATTTTGCAGCACCTCAGCGCCAATGTCGGCATCCTCATCTCCCACGTTTGCCTCCATTTTGTTCACGACTAGTCGACTAGGGCCTACAGCGCCGACTAGTGGTAGAGGTAGTCGACTAGTCGACTAGTCGAGTAGTTGGTGAAACCCCTACAAGTCACTACTTCCTCTTTCTTCAGGTGTGCATTAATGTGAGCCCAATAATCTCTTTCAGAGGCAAGATCTTTACACGGGCATAGATGGCAGCTAAATGTACAACCAGCTGAACGATTGTGACTGGTAACGGTCACGTGACATCTGTTTAAATGAATTTGAAGAGCATTCCAAGTTCTAAAAGTACAAGGGCAGCTTGTATATATACACATAAAACGACTATTTGTCCCATCAATTGTATGTTTCTCTCTGTAATGTTTTAAAAGTTGGGACCTACTAGATACTGCTACAGCACAAACCTTACACAGCCACATTCACAGCAACAGTCACTGAAAAAGAAGAGAATGTTGCAATTAGTGATCATCAATAAATCCAATGGATGTTGTTGCCGTCTGGCAGAAACCTTGCATCTCCACATTTAATCTTTGATTATTTTAATACATGAATGCCCCATTTTATACTTCATCAAGGCAGTGTCACAAGTAGGGAAACTCACAGCTTGATGCATCAGGTCGTGAGATTGGCGGTTACAGCAACAAACAAAATGTGAATATATTTTGAAAATCTTCACCTATAATAAAATGCAAAATAGGGTTGCCAGATTGAGTAGTTAGGTGCGTATGTCGATTATATGAATATTTAACCAATGAAAGTATTAACAATAACTTGTGACTGAACAACTACGTTCATTCAATGTTCTGGACATGCAAGGTTTCTGCCCAACAGCGATGATATTAAGCAGATCATTTGATCTCCGCTAAGTTCAGCAACACACTTACTTGGTTTCTACTGCTAAAAGCTATTAAAATATTCAGCTTTTTCTGCATTTTCGGCTAAGTTCAGCAACAGATGTACGCAGTTTACAGCATTCGCACGCATTTTCAGCAGGAAATGCATTTTCTAGTTAAGCTTGGAATACTTAAGTGTATATGCAAATTTAAAACAGAAAAGTGATTTTTTTTTTTTTACATCTTTAGCTTGTTTTCTACTTCCTCATGCACATATATGCACAACCTTGTATGCTTTTAGAGTGCTATATAAAGGAAATACACTAAGATCTCTACAACCCCTCCAGCAGGGGCCAGGGGGCAGCATCACTGCATTGAAGAAACACAAGCCTGTCACTTCAGAGCTCCTCATGCCTCTTTCACACCAACGCGGTTCCAGGGCCGGTTCGGAGCCAGAGCCTGATAAGCACCGTTTTTTCCTGTTCACACCGCAGCTCCGGAGCCGGCTCTTTTCCCCGAAAACCGGTTCTTACCAAGCTCCAAAAAATTGTCGGTCTAGAAGCAAGAACCGCATACGTCACGCTTACGTCGGAGGCGGGGGCAGGGGCAGGGGCGGGATCAACCTGGGCAATAACAGTTTATGGCGAGTACGGCAAATAAAAGTTAGTCACGCAGTAGCGCTGAGCAAAGTGACTAGAACGCATCCACACACTTATAAAAAAAAACACACTTTATAAAGTCAGGCAACACTAACCAGGCTTAGTGTGATTCTGTTTATTTGTACCTTTGACCATCCGTTCGCTGTCATTGATCATTGTGGAGAGCAGGCAGACGTTTTGTTTTGTATTATAGCAGCTATCGTATGGAATCAATACATGACTATCACAAGTAGTCAAGATAGTCAGTTTAGCTTCGATTGCTATGCTAACATCATCACCCATTTTATACCAGAGAAACTTTCATAACAGCGTTGTGATGCCAAACAGCGGGCAGCACTGCAGCAGTCGGTAAATGCCGCTGAAACACATTAATAAACAATGAACCATGGCACTCTGGAGAAAAGTATAAGGGTTGAGAAGTAGTTATTTAATTTAATCTGGCTTCGTATGATTAAAAGCAACACGATCATCGACAGGGCCGGACTGGGACAATAAGTCAGGCTGGGAATTATACACCCAGCCAGGCCACTAACAGTTTTTTTTGTGCCATTTTGCTGGATTTATTTGTGAATATTTACAGCGTTGCTGCCCATAGTGATATAGTTTAAATCTATTACCCGAGTCAATATCACCATATGGTGCATTTGAGACTTCCCCATTTCCAAAAAAAGCATAACAGATCATGCACCGGCGCACACTTCACTGGGTCTTTAAGTAGACGTTTTGCTGTTAGAAATGGATGTTGGTCAAGCTCCCACACTTTTTATAAATTAACTGCAAGTAATGCAAACAGCAAAATGTATCCACCCTGTCATGGACAAAATTCAAAGAGTAAATACATTGTAATTACCTAGTGATTATAAAATGTACATTTTCAGATAAAGTGTACTGTTTAACAAATATATTTCGAATTTCTGAAAGTTTTTATATGAATTACATTACATGTCACTTGTTAGACGCTTTTATCCAATGCGACTTACGTATGACATTAAATACTGTGGGCAATCCCCACAGGAGCAATTTGGGGTGAAGTGTCTTGCCCAGGGACACAACGACATGCTGACTGCAGTGGGACTCGAACTTGCTATCCCCCTGATTCAAAGTTCAGTGCACTAAGTTCAGCACACCATTCCACTGAGCCACAGCCTCCCCTAATTGACATTTCACTATGACAGAGTGGAAATGTTAAGCTTGACAACATCCAACTACACACATAATATGATTAAAATGTCGAAATATAAGTTTAAAAACTTACTTTGCAACTAGCCAATGTCTCAGCCTCCATTGAGGAAAGACAAAATGGTGGTAGTAATGTCACTGAAAACATCAGAGGGTTTTTTATTGGGCAGTTACCCCTTATTGACAGGGTGGAGAGCAAATGTCAGGGACACATGAAAAATGTTCAATATTATTATGAAAATAGAATATACACGATCAAAATGACTCGTTTTTATCAAATAACTCGTTGTGGACAATAAAACCATATATATATTTTTTAAATGTAGTATAATTTAACAACTTATTACACACACTGTAGTTAGCAGAGTAGTGTGTGGGACATGCCAAAATCACGTACATCCAATGACAAAATAAGGTATAAAATGAAGGAAACACATTTCAAGAGACTTATCATTGTACTGATATGTGTGTCCGGGGCATGCCCCCCCGGTAAGATTTATTTTTTTAATTTTGGAGTTAAATGCATCAATCTGGTGCATTTTGAGGGGAAAATAAAGAGAATAGATCTATGGAGAAACCCATATGAAACAGAACTGTATACATTTAAATAATCATAAAATCATAAGAACATGGCCATAACCAATAACATACCATATCCAATATAAAAAAAAATTGAAAGTTGTTTATTTATTTATTTTTGGTTCATTTATAGTTGTGAGTGTGTCTGGGCCCCTGAATCAGCCTCACCTGTCTCCCTCCTCTCCCCCTGCTCCTCTTTGAGGCAGCAGCAAAGACTAGTTTTAGCTCTCAACAAGTTTTAAAAGTTTATCTTACCTTTTTTCACGTATTTAATTTTTTTTTCTTTTTATTCATGCATATTTTACTAATCACTCCCCCCTCAAATGGAAATTATGTGTTTACATGAATGGTGACCAAACCGTTTGAGACCCACTGAGATAACTTAGACTAATGGCGCTTTTCCACTGCAGGGCCTCGCTCGGCTTAGTACAGTATGGCTAGGCCTCGTTAGGCCAGGCTCACTTTATGCTACGTTTCCTTTACAGTTTAGGAACTGGGGTAGTAACTATAGTAACGCAGTGTAGGCGGAGCCGTGACGTCATCTTCTATGCGAAACACAAAACCAACATCAGCCGTTAGCTGTGAGCCCTCAGAGCTCACAGCTCCTCATATCTGTTCAGAAACTAGACAAAAGTTAAACAAGTACAAACCACAGACTGTCTGTGTAATGGCGAATACAGTCGCTGGTTTATTTATGTCTGTGTAGGCCGTTGTTGTGAGTGTGGACGGTCGGAGCATATACTGCGTTAGCTTAGCCAATATCCATTCAGAAAACACGCATTTTAAAAGGTTTCTCGTCTATGGGCTCAGAACAGTCTAATAATACACACATGCACACAAAAGGATTCACACTTGTATTTCATGATCCGCAAAAGGATTCACACTTGTATTTCATGATCCGCAAAAGGATTCACACTTGTATTTCCGGATCCACACTTGTGTTTTTCAATGCACACACAAATGTGATCCGTTTCATATACATGTAAATAAAATCCAAATACAGAAAAAAGTTTTACATATGTATTTTTGATCCTCACATATTTGTTTTCCGTTTAAAACGTCTGAACCTGCAAACACAAACCGCTTTCTGTGCATGGATCGCTGTGCATTCGTGTGTGGGTTTTTTGAGACTCCCCTGACGGTCACCCGATTCGTACTTGTAATTTGTTCTATCTATAGCCAATCAGATGTCTCCTCAATTCTAAGCCAATCACATGAGCGCGCCCCCACGAGGGTATGATTTCTTGCGTTCATGACGTAGCGCTTCATGTACGCATTTTGCGCTGTCCGGAGCTGACAGGTCCATGGAGCCGGCTTGCAGGCGCTAATCTCAGGAAACCTCCACCCTCAGTACATTGCCACTTTCCGAACAGGAAATGCACGCAAATACAAGCTTTTATATTATTAAGGTACAGCGCCACTTTCCGTGGGTGCTAGACAGTGAACTGTCAACGGGGGGGAGCCTAGCTGCGGGGAAACGGTGGACCTCTGTCGCCTGTCAAAGCAACTTCAGATGGCCAGTCCGCCCCTGCCGGTACCGAAGTGGGCAGATCGGAGTGGCCCAACCGGCCCACTTCGGTACGTCCCGATGGCCAGTCCGCCACTGCTTCGGCATACAGTATAAGTGTTGCACGGCCAGATACGGCTCGAGAAGCTGACTCAGATGAATGACGCGAGTAAACACAGCTGAAAGCCGGCAAGAAACTCGAGCGATTATTCGCATCGCGTCCGGTGTGAACGCACCATTATTACAACTATTATATCATTATATAATTACAAAAATAAAATCGCCACTCTCAGTACAGCGCCACTTTCTGAACAGGTAATGCACGCAAATAAAATATTTTATATTATTATTAATAATAATATATATATAAATAAAAACATCTTGTGTTTTAGTCATATACAGTCTATGGTTTTAGTTACACCCGCTATTGATTAATTTTGTAAACATTGGACCTTGATACCGTCCACATAGCTATAGTGAAATAATATAATCGAAAACATTAAGCCTCTTTGATTTAATAATCGGAGCTGAAACCTCTCTGCCGTCTCATAACACACACTTCCTTATTTATCTTTGAATAATAATACCGTAAAAATAAAGACGACTATACTACGGTCCTTCGGTACTGAGATTAGCGCCTGCAGGCCGGTGTTGTGCCGCAGGTTGAGGCTTGCCGTAGATTGAAGCCCTGTTCGCGGGGACCCGCAAAGGTGACGTCATCGCCTGTATTGAGCGTTCGCCTAGTTTTCTAAGCTTTTTTCTCTCTTTTGAATGATATATTTCCCATCAGATTAAACAGCAAACGGCTGAATAAATAATGTGCATACAATTGCGAGGTGGCTCGTTTTAAGGACACAATCTTCGTATTGGAACAAACTTCCGTTTTTAAGTAGTCCCACTCTGTTATGTTCCTCCTTCCTACAGAACAGACAATGAAAGGATAAGATGTCATATGTCAGTATAGTCCTATTTCTTAAAACCTTCTCTGTTGTTTAAGTGTCTGATACTTGATAACCACGAATAGTAAGCAATGATATAACAGCAATGATATCACATATATGATAATGTCAGACACTGTGTTATTTTCAATCAAGCCTAAAAGATCATTTGTTCAAACTGGCTTCACTCGCTTTAATTGCTCCTTTGAATTTCATTTTCCTCTGTGGTTTCCTACTCAACACATTTTTGTTTTGTAATGCCACTCATATTTTATTTTTTATTTTATTTTAAGGTGACATTGAATGTTTTGAAAGGTGCCCTAAAATAAAGTGTATTATTGATCTTATATCTGTGCCTATATCACACTATTAATGTTCCTTATTTTAGACTAGGTTTTTCCTGGTGTCAATAGGGAAGATCTGCACTGTTCTCTACATAACATGTTCAGCAGAGCAGGTATTTCTCCTGCCAGATATGGCACCCCCCCTACAACTTTGTCCAGGACAGTCACACCGTCACCAAAATCACACTGGTGTTGCCTGATCCCCTCTAGTGTGTGCTCACAAAAGCATTTTACTCTGGGCCCAGCAGGTAAAAAACTAAAGAGGGGCTTCCATATCCGGCAGAGCAGGTGCTGCCAGATTTGGAACCCCCACTATATCTTTGTCCAGGATAGTCACAACTTCACCAAAATCATACTGGTATTTGCTGTTCCCCTCTAGTTTGTGCTCACAAAAGCATGTTACTCTGGACCCAGCAGGTAAAAAACTAAAGAGGGGCTTCCATATCCGGCAGAGCAGGTGTTGTAGCTGCCGGATTTGGAAGCCCCCCTATATCTTTGTGCAGGTGATTTTGGTGACGGTGTGACTGTCCTGGACAAATTGTAGGGGGGTGCCTGGCACGGAGAAATACCTGCTCTGCTGAACATGTTATGTAGAGAACAGTGCAGATCTTCCCTATTGACACCAGGAAAAACCAAGTCTAAAATAAGGAACATTAATAGTGTGATATAGGCACAGATATAAGATCAATAATACACTTTATTTTAGGGCACCTTTCAAAACATTCAATGTCACCTTAAAATAAAATTAAAAATAAAATATGAGTGGCATTACAATACAAAAATGTGTTGAGTAGGAAACCACAGAGGAAAATTAGATTTAAAGGAGCAATTAAAGCGAGTGAAGCTAGTTTGAACAAATGATCTTTTAGGCCTGATTGAAAATAACACAGTGTCTGACATTATCATATATGTTATTGTTATGCCCCTAATATGGGGAAAATATAAGACAAAGGAAACAGAGACGATGTTAGCTTACTTCAAGTCTTATGTATTATCCCGACATTCTAATCCACAATATTATGCCTACATGTCAGCAACATCTATAACATTTATTAAACACATACCACACTCACTGTTCAGTCTGGCAAAAGTGCACACACTCAATTTACACATTTAAGCCCTTGGCTTAGTAGAAAGTCCATCATTGTATGACAAACATATGTTCACAAGTTCTCCGTTTGTTTTTGTTTTTTACAGTCCCTGAATGTATGTTGTGTGTGTGAGTGCTCTACTTCTTGCTGCATATGTGGCCAGAAGAAACGGTCTCGAATATGCATTATTTCAGGCTAAACATGTTTAGTACATTTACCTATAAAGTGCAATGTTACAGTCTGGAACTCTTTTCATACATTTGTTTTTGACCTCCTTTGTCACACATAGTTTCAACATAGTCCGTTGCTACCTTGTTAACAGTTCTGCCTGTGCAGCATGTCCAAGTGAACTACACACCTTTAAAACAGGTGAGTGAGATATGATTGACTGCAACAGTGTCATGTAATGATATATTGTGTGAAAACACAGCCCATAAATGTATCTCATGTCAACAATCACTTTGAATGTGAACTCTGCCGTCCATTTTCCTTTTTATGTGTTCTTTGAGTGTAATGTATGTGCATTTACTCAGTTCAATGGTGTGCAATGTCACTACCCTCATATCCATAGTACTGCTGAAAGTGGTATGGCGGTACAGTGTGTGTCCATGGCACCTTTAAGTTTGTATGCAGAGGTGGTGCTTTTATGTTGTAGCAGGCTGGTGAGCCAAGCCTATCATATGTGAAGACCTTTGGTCGTCTGCATTGTCGTCGATGCCCTTGAAGCCCTTACTACTGGGTCACTTTGAGCAGGTGATGGCACAGCATTCTCCACAGGTAGATCCTCAACGTAGCTGTCATTCTCCACAGGTAGATCCTCAACGCAGCTGTTTTCAACGTAGCTGTCATTCTCCACAGATAGATCCTCAACGTAGCTGTCATTCTCCACAGGTAGATCCTCAACGCAGCTGTTTTCAACGTAGCTGTCATTCTCCACAGATAGATCCTCAACGTAGCTGTCCTCAACGTAGCTGTCCTCCCCCTCCGGCAAGTACCCAACTTCGTGTGCCATTTCTTGTTCTTTCTCTGGCTCAGCTGACAGGTTTTCCTCAGAGTGTGTGCATTCAAGCTCCACAGGTGTACTAGTGCACGCAGGATTCACTGTCTCAGGTGGGCATGGATTTGATTGCTGCTTAAGTGGTGCTAGATAATACTCATCATCCTCTTCCTCCTCCTCTGTTTGCTCCGCTTCCTCATTTCTCTCCACACTCTTTCTCTTTGCACGTGGCTGTACTTGAGTTTCCAGCGGCAGGTTGTCACATGGGAGGAGAAGATTACGATGTAAAACCCTTGATCTCCCTGTCCCTCTCTCAGGTCTGAGTTCATAAACAGGGATATCTTGACTCACTTGACGCACAACTGTGTGAATAGCATCTTCCCAGTGATTTCTCAGTTTGCCAGGACCACCGCGAGGTGTCATGTTCCTGATTAATACACGATCACCAGGCTGTAATACTGAGCTTCTCACCTTACTGTCATAATGTGTCTTGCTTCTCATAGCAGCTTTGTGAGCATTTTCTCTTGTGATCTCGTATGCCTCCTCCATGCCCTGCCTCCACTTTTCCATGTAACGATGATGATTACTGTCCCCTTGCTCTACGGTCAAGTCGAACAGCATATCAACTGGCAACCGTGGAGAGCGTCCATACAACAGGTTGAAGGGTGAGAAACCTGTTACATCACTACGAGTACAGTTGTAGGAGTAAATCAGTTTATTTAGTGAGTCTTTCCATTAGTCTTTTGTCTCTCTGTGAGGGTCTTTAACATCTGGAGTAATGTTCGGTTAAACCGCTCGACCTGTCCGTTTCCTTGTGGGTGGTAGGGAGTGGTTCTCGACCCAGCAACTCCACAGTACTTTTTCAATTGTGTGAACAATTGGTTTTCAAATTCACCACCCTGATCATGGTGTATTCTTGTCGGAAAGCCGAATCTCAGCACATAGTCGTTAAAGATTTTTTCTGCAACTGTTTTTCCTGATTTGGAAGTCGTGGCGTAGGCCTGGGCAAAACGTGTAAAGTGGTCAACAATTACAAGAATATATTCATAACCACCCTTACATTTGTCAAGGTGCAAGAAATCAATTGAGACAAGCTCAAACGGTTGAGTGGTGACAATGTTCGTCAGTGGCGCTCTTGTCTGACGGCTTGGTTTCTTGTGCTTGAGGCACACACATCTCCTCATGACATAATCTTCGATTTCTCGTTGCATGTAGGGCCAGTAAAACCGGTCCCGTACCAAAGATGTAGTCCTGTCTGCACCTTGATGGCCCATTTCATCATGGAGCTCCTTTAATACTGTACTTTTGTGCTTTTCTGGAAGCACAAGCTGTGTTCTGTTTGCAGTTTTCCTGTACAACACTCCACTCTCATTAATCTCCAACTTGTCCCACTCTCTTAGCAGACATAAGATTTGTGAACTGAGTTGTTTGAGTTCTGAGCCTGATGGCTTCTTTTCTGCCAGCTTGTACTGAATCACTGCTCCAACATTGGGATCATTTCTTTGGTCATGTTTGATCTGTCCTATTGTCAATGGAATGATGGATGCGTCTACAGTTATTGCTGCACAACTTAATGAGACACCCATGGACCATGACACACTGGATTCATCCTGGTTCTCCACTGCTTGTGTAGCTGCTCCAATCACATCATATGACATTTCCTCTGTACACTCATCCATGAATACTTCCACGTCCAAAGGCATTCTGGACAGACTGTCGGCATCAATGTTTTCCTTACCAGGACGGTATTTAATTATGAAATGGAAGTCTGCCAGTTCTGCTACCCATCGACAACCTGTTGCATTCAGTTTGGCAGTGGACAGTACATATGTAAGTGGGTTATTGTCACTGTAGACGGTGAAGAATGGTGCATAGTATAGGTAATCACGGAATTTTTCTGTGATTGCCCATTTGAGGGCAAGAAACTCTAATTTGCCTGAGTGTAGATTGTAATTTTTCTCTGCTGTTGTTAAAGTACGTGAACCATAAGCAATCACACGAAGCTTTCCATTTTGCTTTTGGTACAATACTGCCCCCAATCCCTGGTTGGAAGCATCGGTATGGAGGACAAATGGCTGTGAAAACTCTGGGAAACCTAGAACAGGAGGCTGCGAGAGACAGTCTATCAACTGTTCCAATATTAACTGATGCATGTCAGTCCATTTGATGGGTGTGTTGGATGAAACTCCTCTACTGTTTCTTTTTGTTTTCCACTTATTTTTGTTTTTCAGCATTTCAGTTTCTGTAGGTGCTTTAAGCAGGTCATACAAGGGACAGGCAATACGTGAAAAATCTTTGATATACTGCCTGTAATAACTTAATAGTCCCATTATTGCTCTTAACTCACCGATAGTTCCTGGGTGTTTGTTTTTCAGGGCCGTTACTGCAGCAGTATCGGCAGGGTCCACTCTATTTCCCTCAGCAGACACAATTCTTCCAAGGTAACGTACTTGTGTTTTAAACAGGTCACACTTTCTGGGCTTTAGTTTTATCCCATGCTCCCTCAGCCGTTGCAGCACCCTTCTGACAGCATTGATATGATCCTCAAATGTCCTGCTAAACACAAGAACATCATCAAGATATGGCACACATATTTCATCCCTTAAGCCCTCCAAGCACTCTTCCATGCAGCGCTGGAATGCTGCAGGGGCATTCATGAGTCCAAACGGGATTCGTACCCACTCATAAAGGCCCCAGGGGGTCACAAAGGCTGTTAGGTGTCTACTGTCTTTGGCCATGAAACCCTGGTGGTATGCCTTACCCTGGTCCAGCAGTGAAAAGAGTGTGTTTCCTCCCAGGTTATCCATAATGTCCTGTACTCTGGGGATGGGATGGCGATCTGAGTGGGTTTTCCTGTTGAGCTCCCTGTAGTCAATACATAAACGTAGAGTTCCGTCCTTTTTTCTTACGCAGACGATTGGAGAGGAGTAGGAAGACATGGACTTTTCAACCCACCCTTGTGCTATCAAGTCCAGTAAGTAATCTTTCATCTCCTTGTATAAGGGTTTTGGAACAGAGCGGTAGGCTCTTGACACTGGCTCAGCATCTTGTAGTGAAATCTTCATTTGCAAGTTTTCCACACAGCCTATGTCGTCATCAGACTTGGAAAATGAGTCTGATTCTTCTCTTAGCATCTGACTGACTATTTGTCTCTGGTGTTCATCAAGGTGAGTCAAATCCACAGGAGGATCCCACTGCTCATGCACAGGGGGGCTTTCACTGGAGATCTGGGCGTTGACATGGTGGATTGATGCAGCAGGTTTTTGGTCTGTTTTAAATATGTTTGCAGGATATACTGATCTGACTGACTGTACAGTTCCAATAATAGTTCTTGCTGCCATCGTAATGTCATGATTTGTTGTGTTTTGCACACTAACAATAATTCTTGGGACTGTATCTGCCTTCACGGACACAAGAGTATCACAAAACTCTAATCCTTCAGGCCATTGTGGGTTCTCATTTGGCTCAAAAACCAGAGTTTTATCCTCTTTGAAAAATGGAGCCTGTACTCGACACTCGAGTTGAATGGAGCTACGTTTAGGCACACTAACTCTCTCATTTGCTGTTCTTACGTTATAGTCACATGTCTGTCCTACACTCACAGCATTAATAAAGGCTTTTGCTTTGTTTTTTCGAAGATGAGGAAAGGCAATTTTTACTGCCTGTACAAGCTTCTCTTTATCCCCATGTCTTTTCTGGCCTGGCTGACTGGCTATCACAAGGTGCTCAATGACATTAAAGCCAATAATGGGACACTGCTGTTGGTTACCTTTTAGCACTAGCATGGGTATTAGCAACTCGGTATCACTTGCAGTAAGTTTAAAGGACACTTCAAGCCAACCAACATATGGCATTTCTGTACCATTGGCCGCTTCAATTTGTAAAGAGTCTATAGGGTCAATTAGCTCTGCTACATCTCTTAGCGGTACATCAGTTAGATGGCTTTCTTTCCATACCTCATCTATAGCACAAATTTGTGAGCCTGTATCCCAGAGGGCCTGAGTTTTCTGTTCGTGTAGGAAACACCTGATGAGGCACTTTTTCCCTACTAACTCTCTCACAGTAGCTGTTTTTTCTTTTGCAATATTTTGTTTGTGCTTGGATTTGTCATGTGACTGTGTTGCTTTCTTAATACCTGAACATGTGTATGTCTTACAATGCCTTTTGTGTGCAGGCCAATGGTTCTCCTGACATTCTTTAGAACAATACAGTGTAATTTTGCAAGTTGAACAGTATTGTAGTTCCCTACTCTTTTTCTCTTCATTGCAATTTGCACAAGATTGGGACTTATCTGTGTGGCCGGTTGCTGCATGTCCCATGGGAGCAACCCCTCTTAGTTTAAAGGGCTCCGCCTAGTGGGTCCCTCTACCCTCTGTGCCTTACAACCTGCTCTGAAATGTTCACTGCTTCCACACCTAAAGCAATGCTGACAGTACTCTTCGCCTGCATGAGTACAGGAAACACACCTAGGTCGGGGGCGTGGTGCTGGGTAGTATCGCTGCGGTGCATACCCTTGTTGAAACTGAGCCGTTTCTCTTACTCGTGCAGGGTGGAATGCCGGTCGGTACTCCTGCACTGCTGCTGGTGGCTGCTGGTGGTACACGCTGTTGGCATTGAATTCAGCCCTATAGGGAGAGGGTTGTTGGGGTGAAAACACAGGATAAGGGGCGGACATATTAGCTGGTTCTCTGCTTGGTGAGGGATGCTGTGGGGGTGCAGATGTGGCCGTTTGGATCGTTTCTCTGATTTGGGAGACCTCAGCTCTCAGGGCTTGCAACAGCACCATGTCAGAGCGCATTCCTTTGATTTCTGACAGCAGATCAGTGGGCAGAGTAACTGTGTTTTGCTGGCTGGTGCTTTTCATTTCCACCGGAACTTCAGTGGACTTGACTGTATTCACATTTGTTACTCGTGATGGGGCAGCAAGTTTCTTTTTATCCTGTCTCTCTTTTTCATTGGTGTACGCAATGTTCACTTTCTCCAGCAGCAGCTCATCCGAAGTACTTATCTGCATGAGGAGAGGCTGCAGGTCACTTTTAATATTGTCATTCTGTAGACCAGTCAGGACAGTATGCATGAAGAGACTCTGGACTAGTGCTGGGTCATATTTTAGGTTTGACTCGGCTTCTTGAGAAGCAAACAGGATTTTCTGTCTCATGTCCATAGTTCTAATCAGGAAGTTTTGAGGCGTTTCTTTACTACTCTGAACCTCAGAGGTGAGTTGTTTGTATAACTCTGTGGCACCTTTCTCCTGGTAATGAGACCTGAGAATTCGGCGAAGGGCAGGCAGTGTAAGGTTTTCCTTCCCTTCAAGGTAACTCCGTAACTGCAGGCCTGGTGTGATGGCACGGATTACAGCATCAATGATCTCTGACTCTGGGTAGCCCTTACTAAACCCATTTTCAATTTGTCTGGCCAGACTAGAAAATGTGAGCCTATCTTTTTGTCCTGGCTCGCCTATTTGGCCTGCGATCTTAAGATCTTTGCGCCACATAGAGCTACTGGGGAGTGCTTGGGCCAGATTTCTTTCTGGGGTGCTGAACCCGGCAGGGTGGTTCATGCTTGTGTTCATTAGGTCATGCATTGCATTTTCTTTTTCTTGTAATGACAACCTTAGCGCCTCTACCTCCTTCTGGAGATCTTCCCTTTTGACACTGTCATGTACATTTGTTGTAATTTGGGCTTTGTCTATGATATCCTGCACATTAAGAAGTTCGGACATGCCTTCATCCTCTAGCTCGGCCATTTCTTCACGTTCATTATGCTTTGTGACATGAGAAATTAATTGACTGTGAGATTTAGCAGTCACATGCTCATTATCCGGTCCTGAAATCTCCAGTTCATTGCACACTTTAATCAGTTGTTCTACAGTCAGTGTATACAATGCACCTGTAATGTCCAGCTGCAGCTTCTCCAATTCAGCCTCCATTGTATCAGAGGAGTGGGCAGAAATAGCAAATGAGGGTTTATCTGACTTAATTAGGTTTTTTGCTGCTCCCTAGTGGTGACTTTTCGCACTTCAGGATGCAGGTTACCAACGTTGTCTGAAGACGACCTCGACTGCCTTTCCAAGCTCCTTTCTCCGATGACTGGGTTGTTTAAGGGGATGATTGATCAGAGGATTCCACTAACAACTCAGGGATGGTCCTCAAATCAAATCTCCCAGCAGCGCCTCCAAATGTTATGCCCCTAATATGGGGAAAATATAAGACAAAGGAAACAGACGATGTTAGCTTGCTTCAAGTCTTATGTATTATGCACCCGCGGCAAGCAACAAGCGCCCTCTGCTGGACGGACCCGGAAGGTCATCAACCATGACTTATATCTATTACATTATATCATTACTGTTATATCATTGCTTTCTATTCGTGGTTATCAAGTATCAGACACTTAAACAACAGAGAAGGTTTTAAGAAATAGGACTATACTGACATATGACATCTTATCCTTTCATTGTCTGTTCTGTAGGAAGGAGGAACATAACAGAGTGGGACTACTTAAAAACGGAAGTTTGTTCCAATACGAAGATTGTGTCCTTAAAACGAGCCACCTCGCAATTGTATGCACATTATTTATTCAGCCGTTTGCTGTTTAATCTGATGGGAAATATATCATTCAAAAGAGAGAAAAAAGCTTAGAAAACTAGGCGAACGCTCAATACAGGCGATGACGTCACCTTTGCGCGTCCCCGCGAACAGGGCTTCAATCTACGGCAAGCCTTCAAGTTACGCTACGCGCTATGTCATGAACGCAAGAAATCATACCCTCGTGGGGGCGCGCTCATGTGATTGGCTTAGAATTGAGGAGACATCTGATTGGCTATAGATAGAACAAATTACAAGTACGAATCGGGTGACCGTCAGGGGAGTCTCAAAAATCCCACACACGAATGCACAGCGATCCATGCACAGAAAGCGGTTTGTGTTTGAAGGTTCAGAGGTTTCAAACGGAAAACAAATATGTGAGGATCAAAAATACATATGTAAAACTTTTTTCTGTATTTGGATTTTATTTACATGTATATGAAACGGAACACATTTGTGTGTGCATTGAAAAACAGTGTGAAACCTTTTGCGGATCATGAAATACAAGTGTGAATCCTTCTGTGTGCATGTGTGTATTATGAGACTGTTCTGAGCCCATACTCGTCTGCCGTCTTGTCTGCACACTTGTCAAAGCATTAATTCATGGTTTTTACTAACCGGTATCAGTATGTTGTTACTTCGGCATCATTTTTAAACGTGTATTACAATTAAATCACGGTAAAATATGTTCATTTTGTTGTAGTTGCCAGTGATTCTCTCACTAGTTTAGCAAACTCAGCCCGTTTGTTGGCCCGGAAAGAACCTCGATTTTGGAGAGCCAGAAAACTGTGAAAAAGTACCCGCTAGCCGGAACTACGCCTAGTGGAAACGCAACCACGCTTAAACCACGCTCCGCGCTGTAATGGAAATGCGCCATAAATTAACAATCTAAACACTCAGAGTCCACTCCTTAACCTCACCTGAGCTGTAGTTATCTCTCTCAGTCTCAAGAACATGTTTTTATGAACCACACAGCTTCCGGTCTTCCAAGACCTGACCGGACAAAAAGATGTGTTGCAGGCACGAAACACACTACCAATAGAAATACATTGCTTTTAATCGTTCTGTGTGACACGAAAGAAAGGTGAAAATCGTGTTGGTGAACACGAGTCAATAGATTAAATGTCGTGACTATAACACGAAATGCCGTGAGACTGGGTTGGATTTTGTGTGTATGTGTCTCATTCACTGTCCCTCAGGTTGTGGCATGTGTATACATATTGGGCAGCAAGGTGTGCCTTGTCTCCTTCTCTTTAGGAGTACTCTCAATCTTGAGAGGTCATTAACCTCCTTGAAACCTGGGATTACAGAGTTCAACTTGTTACAGTAAATGCTCCTTACTTCGTTGAATGTTTGGCACTTTAGGAGGAAGTGCATCTCTGTCTCAGTCTCACCTGTCGTACAGTGACCACATATTCTGTTTTCTTTTGGTTGCCAGGATCTTTTGAGTCTTCCTGTTTCGATTGCCAGTTTGTGGTCACTGAGCCTGTACTTGGTTAGGATCTGTCTCTGCTTTCTATCTCTGACAGTAGAGAGATATTCTGCCAGCTCATAATATCTGTTTAGAGCCAGGTAACATTCTAATCTACTTTGGCTTTTAGTTTCTTCTTTCCAATGTTGTAAATAGTTGTCTTTACATTGTGTTATAATGCGTTTGACTGTGATTGGTGTTTGGAGAGCAGTGTTGTTGAGAGACTGGTCAGAGTGGCTCTGAGAGGGGATAGTTAGCCTCAGCACCAACTGACATAGGGGACTCTTTTCTGGGGTTAGCTCTTGGCTTTGGAGGGCTTTGGAGTGGAGGGTGTCTCGGGGGCTGGATCTAAGGTGGTTAAAGAATGTTAGTGCTCTCTTTTGAGTGTTAATTATCAGAGGGTATCTGCCTCATTCTGCTCTACATGCATTTGTTGGTGTTTTTCTCTGAACACATAAAATGTATCTGCAGAATTCTGCATGTAAAGACTCTGTTGGATGTTTGTCCCAGCGGGTATAGCTCTGGTGACTGAGTGGACCCCATACTTCCCTACCGTACAGCGCAATGGGCTGGATCACACTATCAAATATTTTGAGCACGATTTTAATTGGAATTTGGACATTATAAAATGTTCTCTTAATTGCATTTAGAGCTCTTCTGGCTTTTTCTTTTAGTGCATTCACTGCCATGTTGAAACTTCCTGATGCTGTTATGGTTAAACCAAGGTAGGTATAACTCATACTATGTTCAATGATATGATTGTTTATGGTAAACTGGTATTTGTTCTCCTGACATCTGGGGCGTTTTTGGAAAACCATGACATTAGTTTTCTTCATATTGACTGCCAGGGCCCAGTTCTTACAGTACTGGTCTACTATGTCCAGCTGTTGTTGTAGTCCTTGTTCAGTAGGAGACAGCAGAACAAGGTCATCAGCATAAAGCAGACACTTCACCTCTCTATCTAGGAGGGAGAGGCCAGGAGCAGCACATTGATCCAACTGAACAGCAAGTTCATTTATATATATATTAAATAAAGTGGGACTTAAATTGCAACCCTGACGAACACCTCTTCTCTGGGTGAAGAATTCAGTTTGTTTGTCTCCAATTTTAACAGCACACTTATTTTCCAAATACATTGATTTAACCAGATCATACATTGTGCCCCCTATACCATAATGTAGAAGTCTATAATAGAGCCTTTCATGCCAAATAGAGTCGAACGCTTTCTTGAAATCGATGAAACAAGTGAATATCTTACCATTCTTTGTTTGGTGTACATGTTTGTTAATTAAAGTGTGAAGGGTATATACATGGTCGGTGGTGCGGTGTTTTGGAAGGAAGCCAATTTGATTCTTACTCAAGATGGAGTGTTGGTTAAGGAAATCTTGTATTCTTTTATTTAGAATACTACAGAATAATGTTCCCAGACAGCTGCTGACACAGATGCCACGGTAGTTATTAGGGTCTGATTTGTCTCCATTCTTACGAATGGGGGAAATGAGCCCTTTGCACCAGATTTCAGGAAAACATCCTGACTGCAATATGATATTGAACAGCTTTAACACTGTACCCTGCATCTCTGGGGTGCTGCGTCTGAGCATTTCATTTTTAATGTTGTCTGGGCCACAAGCTTTCCTTGGCCGGAGAGATTGTGTCTGTGTGGTCAATTCTTCCCAAGTCATTGGGAAATCAAGGGGGTTTTGGTGGTCTTTAATAGTTTCTTCTAATGTTTGGAGTTTTTCTTTTGTAATACATTGATCTGAATTCATTAGATTTATTGGTATGTCTTTGTACAAACTTTCAAAATGTTCTCTCCAGATGTCACCGTTTTGGATGGGTAATGCTTGTGGTTGTTTTGTGTTGAAGTTGTTCCACAGATCCCAGAATTGATTTTGATCAATATCTTCAAGTTTCATGTGGGTATAATTTTGTTTTTTGTTCCTTATTGTACATTTATATTTGTTTAAAACGTCATTGTATCTAATGCGTAAGGCTGGGTTGTTTGGTTGCCGATGTTCTCTCTCTCTCTCTCTCTCTCTCTCTCTCTCTCTCTCTCTCTCTCTCTCTCTCTCTCTCTCTCTCTCTCTCTCTCTCTCGCGCCACACATACACACACCCTCCCGAGCTTGAATGACACACAGAGACCAATCGAGGGCTTTGATTTATGATCGGTATGGAAGTGGCCATGTCGGCAGGCCACATCATGTAGACCAGGGATGGGCAACTTGGATGGTGGTGGGGGCCACATAATGTATGTACTGGCCACCAGGGGGCCGCAGATTCACTTGGAACACACACACACACAAATTCCATGTATTGTATGTAATTATTAAAAAATATACTAAGTCTGACATCTTCATTGACATTTTACAATCTTTCAGGGAACATCCTCTAATAAGCTCACTAAACAAATATCAGTTCACAGAAATGTTATTTAATGTTTACAAGTGGCATGTTTGTATTGAACAGGTTATTTAACAGTGGAATAAAACTATTTTAAACTATTGGAAAGCACGGAAAATGTGTGTGCATCAAGATTAAACATTAAGATGACATAAACATGAAGTCATGAACACTAACCCGGACATTAGTTGTCTAACTTGAACCTAAGACACTTGTAGCCTGTCTCTGCTGACGCACAATAAGGGGAGTGTCAACACAGACATCTGTCAACCCGCACTCTGCTGTTCCTCAGCGCCGCTCCCCCTCCCTCCCCCTGAAATTATGAATGAAAGGCGTATAGTAATCATAGATAACACGGCAGGGTCCGTGACAGTTTGTTTTCATCTGATTTCAAATAAACAAAGTCTTGGTTTTTAGAATATTAAACTTGTTTCGACAAATTCAGATGATAAATACAACTTTTAATAATAATAATAATAGCTTGGATTTATATAGCGCCTTTCATGAGACCCAAGGTCGCTTTACAGAGACTTGTAAAGGCATAACTACAAGCGGTAACTTAACGTCACAGCAGGCATAACAACAGCCAGTGTTTCTTGTGAGTGTTTCCCCGGGAAACACTCACAAGAAACACAAGCGCGTCACAGATTATTTTGCGGTATTTGGCTGCCGAACAAAATCATGTACGCAGCTTGCGACGTAACTAGGAGTCTAGTGGACGGTATCAGTACTACAAGTAAAAAATCGGTCCTCCCGATGGCCAGTCCGGGCCTGATCATCGACCTGACGCAGTCCCTCATTGTTGTTGTTGTGAGCACCGTTGGGGAGAAAATCAGCAACGTAAACGGTGACGTCATGACGCAGCCGCGGCAGCACCAGTCGGGCTCTGGGCGGTATGAACAAAACGGGGGCTGAAAAGAAAAATCGATTCCGAACCAGAAGAGCGCAAGCACGGAGCTAGAACGGGAACCGCGTTCAGACTCAGGGTTCCTGCTCTGACACTGATCTCAGGTCGGTGGTTTGGTGCATCCTGTGAGACTGGACATCATCTATAAGAGCTCTCCTGGAGTCTTTCAGGACAGATGGACACACCAATTGATTTAAAAGAAAATAGACATTTCCTTTCAAACTGTCTCAGACCAAATCATTCATTTATTGGGTTAAGAGTTTTGTGTCTGCTGATAAATATTCAATACCTTCTAGTTTTGAGTAACACCAATAAAAGAAAACATGAAAACACAAAGGTAAAGGTGTGAGTAAGAGGGTTAATGTGATGTAACTAAGTACATGTACTGAAGTACTTCAGTAAAAATGTGTTACTTGTGTATTTTTACTTTATTCTACTTTATACTTTTACTTCAGTGCATTTATTTTACACCTTTAGTTACAAACTACTTTGCAGATGTAGGTTATTAAAACTAAATAAAAATCAACTAATAAATGATGATATCTTATAACAGGTTAAACTAGCTGTATATAAAGTTATCAAAAACCCCACCTTTAACAAGTGCAACATCGAAGTGATGAACACAATAATGCATCAACTATTATAATAAAAAAGAAATAATATACATTGAAAGATTAAGACTGAATATTTATATCATTTTAAAATCGTCCAATCTGTGTAATAAATAATTCTGGTATTTTAAGGAAATTACTGCAAATACTTGTGGACCTTTACTGGAATAAGATTTTTATTGGAGGTCTTTTACTTGTAACTGAGTATATTTACACTGCAGTATCGCTTATTTACTTAAGTTAAAGTAGCAATACTACAACACTGTGTGTATACACCAATATAAAGTCCATGAATCCATTTTACAATACTTAAACAAATCTGAAGCACACATAACATACTGTTGTTTTCCACATTCATTGTGGTTTCTTTATTGTGTTACAAAATACAAAAACTGTTCATCTGGATACAACAATATCATTATTTTGGACCACATTAAAGATGTAAACAAACTTGTAAATGTGTCTGACACACCGCAACATTCATCTGTGTGCATTTTGATCACAAACTCTATTCAAACTTCTCAATCACAGCTGATGCAATGTGAAATGGAAGTCTCTCCTGTTAATGACTTAAGAACAGCTCCCTTTTTCCCTTTTGGATCAAGTAGGTCAAATGTTTTGTCAGGTTCATATTTCTTTGTTTTTTAAATCGGTGAATAGGTGAAAAGCAAACATGTTGGTAGGTGATTTTATTTTTGGCAATGTTTGTTGTTGTAATATTAATTCCGGCCACAAGAAGCTAAAATACGGTACAACATGTCGGTTTTCGATAGGAACGAAGGCATTCATAATTACTTTGGAAAACGTTGTCTTTGCAAATCCTTTTTTCCCACATGTTCTTATTTCATAAATCAGGAAAGAAAAACTATTTAGATCAGGCTTAGAAAATGTTTTTGTCATTTGCTTCTAAGGGCTTCTATATATATCGCGCGCTGGTGTGATGTTGCAGATTGGAGGGCAGGAATTTCACAGGAAGACAAATTAGGATCTTTCTCTTGTGGCGGGTAAACCAACATGTCATATGACAGTCATGTTACAGTTTCAAAGCCACAACTTTGTGCAATACTGTGGGCTTTTCTTCTGCAAATTGAATCACCAAAAGACACAACTTAAAGACAGAAATAAAACACATTAAATCATAAAATGTAGTGGTTTTTCATCAACACATTTCCAGGTGTTATATTTTTGTATAAAAAATTGAGTGGCTACTATTTGGCTTGGAAATACGTTATATGGAAAGTACATATAGGGAACTCCAAATACCTCAACATGATTACTTCCTGTTTTCTTTTTGAAGGAAAAATGCCGCCCCAAAACAAGATTTAAATACCATTTAGGGGTTTGAAGTGTTGGCTAACATTGTCAATCTTGTGTGTCATTGTAATATGCACCACTACAATATTCTCATAGTAAAAAGAACATCTGCATTTAACAGAAAACAATGTAAAAGGGTGAAATATGTGAAAAAACAGAGATTATCAAATTAAAGAAAAAAAAAACTCTTGGATAATCAGAGGTTTCCTAAAGGAATATCTCCATCTTTTTTTTACCTAGAATGTCCCTTGATACCGTTGCATCATTGTAAGCATATGTGAACATGGCTTTTATTCCCGAACCATTCATGTTTTCTCTCTAATTGCATAACCTAAATCCGCAGGATCTCTAGAGCTCATCATGTCCATAAATGTTATACTCCTTGGCACTGATGTGGCCGTTGCTGTCCTGATCACTCTTGCGGAAAATATCCGCCATAATCTTCTCATAGAAAGCGGCGTTGCGTGGCTTCCCACCCTTTTCATACTCCAGCTGCAAGTATTGCTTTACCTGAAGAGAAAAAAAATCCTTCAGTATAAATAACAGACATTTATTGTACTATTACAACACTGCTTTTACATAACACACCCCTGTTATGATCTAAAGCAGGGATGGGCAACTTTGATGGTGGTGGGGGCCACATAATTGATGTACTGGCCACCAGGGGGCCGCAGATTCACTTGGAACACACACACACACAAATTCCATGTGTTTTATTAATTATTAACAAATATACTAAGTCTGACATCTTCATTGATATTTTACAATCTTTCAGGGAACATCCTCTAATAAGCTCACTAAACAAATATCAGTTCACAGAAATGTTGTTTAATTTTTACAAGTGGCATGTTTGTATTGAACAGGTTATTTAACAGTGGAATAAAACTATTTTAAACTATTGGAAAGCACAGAAAATGTGTGTGCATTGAGATTAACCATTAAGATGACATAAACATGAAGTCATGAACACTAACCCAGACATTAGTTGTCTAACTTGAACCTAAGACACTTGTAGCCGGTCTCTGCTGACGCACAATAAGGGGAGTGTCAACACAGACACCTGTCAACCCGCACTCTGCTGTTCCTCAGCGCCCCCCCCCCCACCCTCCCGCTGACATTATGAATGAAAAGCGTATAGTAGGCTAATCATAGATAACACGGCAGGGTCCGTGACAGTTTGCTTTCATCTGATTTCAAATAAACAAAGTCTTGGTTTTTAGAATATTAAACTTGTTTCGCCAAATTCAGATGATAAATACAACTTTGAAGCTTGTAAAGGCATAATTACAAGCGGCAACTTAACGTCACAGCAGCATAACAACAGCCGGTGTTTCTTGTGAGTGTTTCCCCGGGAAACAAACACAATACACACAAACGCGTCACAGATTATTTCGCGGTATTTGAAATCATGTACGCAGCTCGCGACGTAACTAGGAGTCTAGTGGACGGTATCAGTACTACAAGTAAAACTATTTAAAAAATATATATATATTTTCTTTTTTAATTAATTACGTTGTTTATAAATTAATCTGAGGGCCGCAAAAAGAGGAGGTGGGGGCCGCCATTTGCCCATCCCTGATCTAAAGTAACACACTTATATAGGTGATAAATAAAACTGTAAATGGTATCAACAGCAGGTCGTCCTCTTCTTCTTCAATGTGCAATAAACAACCCAGATAACATCTTGACTGTTATGGATGTAAAGAATCTTATTTATATGCCAGCAGGCTATTATAATGTTGATAAAGTAAATTCTGGTCTTCTTGTAAGCATGTGCTTTGGGGTCGAGCTACATTTTTGATCTCTTTAAAATATCATATTTCCTGGTGGTTTGTAGTACTGACATTGTCATTATATTTTGCTTTTACAATGCTGTTTTAAAGAGAGCAAATGCAGTAAATAAATTAAATGTAGTATTTATAGCCTGACAATAATCAATGTCTTTTTTTATGATGTGAGATAATAAGAGGACAAAGAAAAATGTAGCCTTTATTCTTTATGAGGCAACTAAGCGAGGTGACTTAAGGTTGGATGTTTCATAACCTTATGCAAAGCCTGTTAATAACATTTTTTTTTAAAAACATTTTTTTGAAATTTAATTTGGAGCAACTTCCACAAAACCCAATTCCCCCCCGGGATAAATAAAGTATTCTGACTCTCATTTGAAGTGGCATCTATTTCAGATGAGGTCTAACCATGAAAGGAGAACATTCTTATAGATAAATCTCGTCACAAGCCAGTTATTACCCAGACTCCTGAGCTGGTTAATCCCACCATGGTTGGTTATTAGAACCTTTTCAGTCTGAGCTACTTCCATGATAATCACCAGCTTGTGAATTATAGTCACCTCTTCCTTTGAGAGACTTCTGTCTTTATCCAGGTCCATCATTGTGAAGGCCTCCATGGTGCGGGGCCCCCTGGATACAGAGTACACCTCCACCTCAAAGACCACCGTGGCATTGGGCGGCACCGGGTCTATTTGATCAGGAGGAGGAAACAGCACACGGAGAATTAGGAAGGAGGAATGAAGCCATAATTATCACTCAGAATAACTGATCATCATTGAGTGGGATTGGGAATTTCAGGAAGAATGGGAGCCGGTGGTTCTGTACATTTTCAGACTTTGTGATGAATTTAACAGAAATCTTACCAACTAAATAAATGATAAATGGATAACATCGTATTGATTTGTTTCAAAGAGCTACAAAATGTAAAGACCCATAAGAGATGTGGCGTTGATCCAGCAAGAGAGGAAAATAATGTTACTAGAACAACATGCAGTTAAAGCTGTTATAATTTAATAAGAAAAAGACAAGAACATGAAGCCCCCCCACAGCTGTTTTCAGCCTTGGATAGGTTTACATGTAATGTTGATGCAGAACCATTGAAAACAAACACAGAAAACGAATTTTTCCATAGCCAAAAAGTTAAATCAAGTGATAGTAGAATCCCAGAAAGCGGAACCAGATTAAACCAGAGGGCATTTATGAATACTAACATTTGTAGGAAATGAACTAGGTAAAACACACTGATAAGCTGTTGTGATGCATGCAAGACAGAGCGAGAGGAAGTAGAGACCCTTAAACCTTGGTGCATGCTTACAGTAACATGCCATGTGGGGATGAGTAGCAAACACTGAGAGGGATGTGATGCCCTTTCAACTAAAGAGCTGTAAAAAAGACAAGACAGAATGAAGGCAGCTCATCCAGCACAAACATAACCACAGAGATCCGTTTGAAGGACTGTGTTGGGGCTATATATTCATTTATTTACGAGTTAAAAATGTATTCTCTGTTTATTGTAAATGTACCTTTTTATTCATTGTAATTTAGGAGTAGTTGTTTTATTTTGAAAGTAGTTTTGGACACCTGGTGATTGTGTACTGTATAAATTGGAGAAAGGTGGTGGTGGGATAAGCGCACCAGTATATGCACATGTTTTTTTTACCAGGGTGAAACAAGCATGCCATAGGATAGCTACAGGACAATAAAGGTGAAACCATAGTTTAATGTACTTTTTTACATCTTGCCTGGACTTGGATAATTTCCCCTGCTTTTTAACAATGTTTTAGTGGAAACAACAATATTTACATAGTGTTTTTTCTTTAAGCTTTATTCCTTTGTTCGACAATGTATAGAGGATTTTGTTTTCTTTGTAGTATCTTAATGGTACAACATACTGATATTGGTCTAGGTATTGTATCGAAGTTAGAAATTCCAGTATCATCACAACACTGTTATCTGGAAACACGTTGTTGTTGTTGGGAAGTGTTGTTAAGATTCTGAACTTTACTAGGGACTAAAAACCCCTGCATATGTACTGTATTTTTATGTCATTTTGAGTAAATCTACGGTTTAGCAGTGGTTAATATAAACCCTCTGCTGATCCTTGGTTTAATCACTGTGTGCTGCATTCACTCACCTTTGCCTTTCTCTCCAAAGGCCAGGCCGGGTGGGACAGTTATTTTTCGTTTCTCTCCAGGACACATATCTTCCATCCCTAGGTCCAGGCCCTTAATGACCTGTCCCACACCCAGGACGAACCACTGGGGGTGCCCGGTTTTGTCTGACCGACTAAAGGAGAAAGAGTACGAAAAGAAACAACATCCTGTCAATCAATCAGCCTTCACATCAATCCAATGTGCATGAACAGATCTGAACGCACATGAACAGATTTTCATATCGGTTTGGGACCTGACATTGACATGGGACCTGACATTGAATACGTGACATTTTTTGTTGTTGTAAATAAGTAAGATTAAGCCCCCTCCCTGCCCTAATATTTGTCATACTGTAACACTCCAGGTGATGACTGCGGCCCTAAAGCAGGACTACACAATTAACAATTAAATAAATGGCATACAATTTTACAACACACATACAATAGATCTAGAATAGTGCATGCAATGTGAAACCTGTATGGAGCAATCACCACCCCCTTTTAGACAATTTGAAGCTACACAATGTATAATTATCTATAATACAGTAATAAGGTGCCTGTTGATGTGCATGTTGACTTTCAAAGCATCCAATAGGCTTGTACAGACAATATCTATCAACTGTAAAGTTTTCCTCTAACCACCAACCTGCAGTAGAACTGAGAACCATCTTTGGCGAGGAAGCCATCGTAGTGGACGTTTATCAGATCTCCTCTTTTGCTCTTCTGAGTGCACTCCTCGGGTTTGTACACTACTTCTATCTTCACTTCTCCATCCAGCTCAGCTGCTGAGGCCCAAACACACCATAAAGATAGCTGAGCTGAGACCAAGAGGCACAGTGTGCAGCTTACTAACCTCCACATCATGCCGCTGTCTCTGTATTCGTGGCAACTTGTGAAAGTGACGCTTGAACACAAAGTGGGACGTGGAGAGCTGCTGCACACTTTATGGGAGTTTTCTGCCCTGAACTTTAACTGTCAGGGATTTCTGCTTCCTGGCTCGTTAAATCCTGCCTTATTCACTGTAACTGGCCCAGGCCCAATGTCGGGACCACAGTCAGTATGGCCGGGCCCTCCTTTGGCTTTCGCGGATTGGAGAGGCTGGCTGGGGGAGTGGGGGAGTTACACCACCTGAGTGTAAACCTGAGTTTACTGCCTTAAAGACTGTACTGAGGGCCATAAAACACAAGCCTCTCAATATTATTCCCATATATACTACAGTTATATTATTGTTTAATGCAACAAAAGATGAATAGTAATCACTATAGGAAGGACAAATTAATAATTCATTAACACTTACTTTTAACATTCAGTATTTGGCAATACCTTTGCGATGATCAAATCTTGTAACAATATTATGATAAAAAAGTAAAGAAAAAAATGATTTTATTATAAAATACACAAATTGAACTGAAAAGACAATTTAATATCTGCCTGTTTCATAAAGTTATGTCTGATAGTATTTTCTATTTGAATACTTTCATCTGTATATGGAATCTATAACATCTTACTTTGTATGCGTCATTGGCCCATTTGCCATTTATTTCTATTAATTTGTTTACCATATCTTAAAAGGACATATCTGTGAGCAGAGCGACTTGAATCGAAGAAGCTGCAGGAGACCGACTACGTCTAATGCTGCACGTTTTGGGAGCTTGTCTAAGGAGAATGCAGGATGAGCAAAGCAAGTGAATTACAGAGATCACCATCTATTCTACAGGTCTGTATTTATTTTTGCTATACTTATCTGACTCTGGATGCACTATAATTCAGCCCCCACAAATGGCAATTATCTGCCAATCTATAGAGGTGAGTCGACATGACACCATTGGACCACACAAGGGGTCCTCAGGTCACAGACAACAACAGAGGACATACCTGCATTACATACGAAGTGCACATTATCTTAACTTTTAAGAAAGACTATAACTATTTTCTTCCAGCTAGAATAGTCAGTCCTGGAGACTGTGTGATATGTGCCCTCTCACCTAAGTAAAACAAGATGCCAGAGTGAGCCACAGTGCTGTTTAACCTTAATATCTAAGGGGAATAAAATAAGAATCCTACCATGTGTTGCTTGAATAAGGGGAGCACATCAATAATTCCCTTAAACATTCCATGACGTTTATAATCAGAGGGAAATGTGCAAAGCGATTCAATCATCCTACTGTAAAAAAAAAAAGAGAAAAAAAGAGAAATTGATAGACACGAGGACACTCCAATAATGAGCGTCAAATCTTCATTTATTATCTCAGGGCGTAGACATCGTGTCATTTCAACCAATAGGAGCCAAGGGGGCGTGAACGTGTCCTTGTATTTATTTTTGGACGCCGGTGTTTCTGAGTCATCGCCCCTCAGACAGTCATCGTGGTTGGAGACATTTCTCAACGACTACTCAATTGCTACCGGATATACATTAGGAACCACGACTTTCTCTCTAATTGTCTGACAGGATTGAAATGTTACATTTTAGGTGTTCGACAGTGCTGAAGGAGTTCTTTGAAGTCACCCTCAAGCGTCCCCTGTCCGGTTCCAGACAGAAGAGCTGGTTACCGACCCGCTACTCCGGCACCGCCTCCGTTGATGCTTCACTTCGACTGAAGGTCCTCCATGCCGCTCCGCACCGCCCTGGGCTCCGCACCGCGCCCTGCGCCGCCCCGTTCCGCTCATACTGCACGAAAACTGAAGGTACCGTAGAGCCGGACGAACAGCTAAAGAAGGATGGTGTCAGCAGAGAAGCAGCCATTGACAAGTAGGTTTCAAGTACTTCTTTGCTGAATAAACTGTCTGACACCATGGTAGCGTTTCATGACGCAGAAAGGCTCGAGCGGATGTTAACGCTAAGTCACAAACGCTGTATTAAAAACCATTTAATTAGCGCCCAAAAACGTACTTACTAAAATATAAGATATAGGCGTTGAGCTCACACAAAGCAGGACACAAAAAACCTTCACACGTGTATGTATAATATATTATAGCCAGCCAGCTAACTGTAACGGCCTCACAGCAGCAGCTTTCGAGCCATGTGAGACTTGAATACCGGCAGCAGCCTCCTCAGGCTTTGTGCCAAGCAGCTATATACGAATCCTTCAAATACCGACACTGCAACTTAGCCTAAAGTTAATTAGCTTGTATTTAGCCTTGGCCGGCTTGTCTTTAACGTTGGGTTAGTTATCTGTTCCCGTGAAGGTAACACGATGCACTGTGCGGCAGGTTTTGAAAGTGAAACAGCATTAGCTCTGTTACAGTCAGAGATGAAGTGGGGGATAAGAAAATCCACATTCTAGTGCATTCTTGAAAACACACATGTACACTGTATTCAACAATACAACAACGACCTTCACATGTAAACCATGACCTTAAAATTACATTTATTGCGACTCAACCCCTCTTAAGAATATACATTTACTTTGCTTTGTTCACTGTTTATAATGACTGCTGGCTGTGTGAACCGGTTTGGTAGCTTCTGGTTATTTATGCTGTGAACTCCTACTGTCAGTCAAGTGGCAGCTGGCGGGCTCCAAACTGACGGTATCTGCATCTGTACTGAACAGCATGACTGTGGGTTGTTTGAAAGTGGAACAATTGAGTGGCTCTAACTGCTTCATGTGACAGTAATGCACAACAAACATATTAATACATGTAATGTTAACATTTCTCAATTCTAAGTTGTTTCCATGTAGCAAATTGCATGCAAACCATTTGCATATTTGCAGTTCTTATCATTCCCTGACATATTTTGTTATTTTTATTGTCTGGAGAAGTACTGTAGGCATAACTCCTAAGACCTCTTGCTTTGTAAGTCACTACCCTGTGTCCAAACTGTATTCTTTTCCTAGTCTTTGTGGTCATGTCTCACTATTAATCAGTTATTTTAGTCCTAACTGCATTTGCCCTTTGTATTTACAGATTAACAGTCAAGTATAAGGTAAAGATAATTATTAAGCTCAAAGCTATTTCTATGGAATAAACAATGACAAATATTAAGAGCAACACTTTTCAAAATATACATTATATCTACAAAATACACAGACTTTTTACCATATTATCATATGTATCTATTAATACAACAACACATGTTTTCATGGTATTTGCAGAGCTGTATGGTTGAACAGTGAGGTGCACTCTGCCATGACACAACTGTAAAACTTGTTCTCAGCTCGAAGCCCATTACTGTCAGCTTTCCATGTTGTAGCGATTTCAGGAACAAACAAAGTCGCTGAGAGGCTGAGGTCAGGCCTGGTTGCCTATTCAGACACGCTATCAAAAATGAATGCTGAGAAACAAAAATGCGTAGAACAAAATCTTACTTTAAATCAACTTATTATAACTTGCGGAAACATATATTTTCCGAATAATCCAGCTATGAAAAGTACAGCAACCCTCTCACCCTCTCTTCCACACACATCTCACACAGGTGAACAGGTGATTATATTTACTATAAGTGCAGCCCATACCCATGTGACCCAACTAATCCAACCCATAATTGATTACCAAATAATAAGTCATAATATTATAAACAAAGACCAATGCCAAAATATAAACAATATAAAAACATTTTATACAACAGAAATCCTGGCTCCTCCTATAAAAAAGTGAAATCTATATCAAGGTGAATTCTTGTCATTGTGTATTAGTTTGGCAAAGCTCTTCATTCAGATTAATAGTGTACTTTTTGATCCAATTCTGTTTTGTTAACATTTTTGGAATATAGAAGCCTTTATTGTCAGTATACAAGTACAACAAGAAGAATAAAGCTACTCATTTTATGGTGCCATCAAAACATTCATAATAGACAACATACAACAAAGACACGCAGCATTCCTACATACATAAAATAAAGTGCAGGAAATAATCAAATTAGTATAGCATAATACATTATGTTTGTGTTTGTATAATATTGCACATATATGGGTTATTGCACAGGGAGGAAGACTAAGCGTTATTAGTGCAAGAGTTCAATGCCATGATTGCTTTGGGGACGAAACTGTCTTTGAGTCTGTTTGTTAGTCTGTTTTTTAAATTGCCACATTGTTCAATATTCCTTATTTTGTGCATTTAATATCTAGTGTTCTTGTTGTTCTCATCTACTTCACATTTGGAGTTGTACACTTGCAGCCAACTGGCTCTCTGTACAGTGATTGCAGTCAATGTGTTTCCCTTTAAAACTAGGCAGTTTTTATGAGCCAGCTCAGTGTTGCCAAAATGACTAGGATATTTACTGACCCAGGAAGGAGGCTACACAAGTACATTTTTAGGGCGGTATCATCACTAAGATACGGACTGTGGTGTTTGATATGCTCTGCCAATACTCCCAAAACTGCTTTTGCATAACCTCACTCCCGTCAGGAGCCTTCTCTCAAAGCCCTTTCCCATTTCAGAACATTGTGAAACGTTGCACAATGTGTAGTTCCCCAAACTCTAAAGCGAGTTCCTGAAGTAAATTTGCAAATTTCTAGAGAGGTGACGCCAAATTCAAGTCCTGGGGGCTTTTAGGGTTGTCGAGTTGTATCACTTGTTATTGGTCAAGCAGATGTGTTTTCACATGACAAAAAGGACAACAAAAACAAATCTTTCATTTTACTATGAACTGCAACTTGTTGACGAGGACAACTATAGTATTTAAGTATTTAGGGAACTGAAGCCATTAAGAATTAGCTTGATAACTGTCAAATACAGCAGAAACCCAAGGGAGAAGCCTAGGTTTTATATTACAGCTTGGTAAGTGCAGTAGAAAAAATAAATGGCCAGGGTAAGAAAGTTAGTGTCCTTATGAAACCGAATTGAGGCATCTGAATCTGTGCACATGTTCAGATGCTCAGGACGTCGTGTCCTTGGTAACTGACCCGATATTTTAGTCTTTGATTCATATTTTTGTGGTCAGCAGCAGCACAAAAAGGCTTGTTGATGCACGTGATGGTGACCCCGTGTGGATTACACATTAATCATGATGACTCACAAGATAAACTTCTGAAACAAAAAGCTAGTCATGACTCACATTCCATTCAGTGCACTGAGAAACAATCCCAGCTCTACTGTGATTTCTCTATTTTCAAATGGACAAAATGAGAACAGAGCTTTAGGTTAGCAGTAAATGAATGAGGAAAAGTCAAACCATTGAAGCTGTTGTCTGGTATAACTGACACTGCTACTTTACCTTACCTTATTAAAGTGCCCGTGAAGTGCATTTTTTTGCGCCAAAATGAAATGGCAGTTTCATTTCTTACATATCATTGTACCTGTTCATGGCTAAAATAATTTTTTAGGAAGTGCGAGGGACGAGATAAACATCGCAAATGTTTCATCCCGTGAACGGCCGTCTGAGCCTACCGCTGCTGCAGACGATAGCGGCTGTGACGTCACAAGATGGGCCCAGTTGTGATTGTAAACATGGCGGAGACTTCGGAAAGTGATACTGGTGCGAGAGAAATTAGTGATTTTGACAGCTTTTCGGACAGGATAGATGAGGAAAGTGGCACAGAAGATGGAATGCGTTACTGTGAAAAGTAACTTTTTAGTTACTTAAAAAAGGGCACCCATTAATGCCCTTATACTGTAGCCTTCATTTCAGTACTGTTATTGCATCGGAGAATAATACAACCTGTTGATCAACTTGACATGCATTTGCATCACTGAACTCTGCTAAGCAATGTGGTCTATACAAACACAAACACAAAGATATGTTTCAAAGTGCCAATCCAGCCGCTGTTGCTTAGGTGGAGGTGGAGTGGCGTCGGATGAGTCTGGGTCTGTGGTCTTAGCTACTAGCTTCGTCCCAGCATGTTGTTTCTGCAGATGTTTCAACAGATTTTAATTGCTGTTTTGGGCAGTCGATAGGATCTTTGACCCGCCAAGACACAACTTACATTTAACTAAAACGTTCTTTTCTTTGTGCTCGACAAAAGAGAAATAGTGAGAATATCTCCAGGCGGAGAAACTCGACTTGAGCTCTGCCGCCGCCATGATAGTCTTGTTAGTAAACACAAACACAGTGGCCTTTATTTTTCATAAACAATCTACGAATCTACGAAACAATGACACCAGCCACTCACCTTCATCTTTTGGGAACAGAAACATCGCCACTTCGGCAGACTTGACATTACCACAGCCAGCGGCAATGCATCGCTTCCCGTGTGTTTTTCCTCCCTTTTTCTTCACTTTCGCCTCCATTGTCAGGTTTCCTCGATTGGCAATCACTTCCAGTCGACTGCGAAACACTTTCCAATAAAATACTCGCTCAAAAACGTTGGTAAATTCGACTTTGAAACAGAGACAAAACGAACGGTGGTGAATGTAAACACTTCGGCTGGGCCCATCTTCTGACGTCACGCAGTAGATCGCAAGCCACGCCCACTAAGGCGGAGGTCGACTGCGGATTTCCCAGCGGAAAAATCAAAACTCGTCAAATCGTTGCTATTCCAACATCTTTGATATGGGTTCCAATGGACAATTTTGGTCATTACTATACGTATTAGCATAACAGATCATGCACCGGCGCACACTTCACTGGGTCTTTAAGGCCTTATGTTGTACAGTAACCGCATCCTTGGCACACTGCCAATTCTCTGACTACTTTATGGGATTGGTTACAGTTTAAGTGGGTGGATGTGGATAGGATTAAAAGATATCAAAAATGACAAATGACTGATGTGATGTGAAACACATGACAGAAACTGAAAGACATATTTGGCACTGCTTATGGAAACGTGTTGGGTCACTGATATGACCCTGTTTAGGATATGCTCTCCAGTCAGATAATTGAATGTTACAGCCAGATGTATATGCATCTTTAACATTGAGTTCAGGACATCTCCATTTCATTTTTCATATCACATCATTTTCCCAAAAAAAAACAACTACTGTTCAGGATTTATATCTAGTGGCGAATGACCCTCATCCGGACAACTGATCTGTAGATCTTCAGGAATTAAGACTCTAATGTCTAATATTGTAAGTCAGTGCTGTTAATTGAATTATGGAATTGTGTTTAACCAAACTGAAAAGCCTTCAGAGCATAAAGACTTTTCAAAATCACAACGTAATCTTTACGTGGTATCCAGGAAACTGTGAAAGTGTCCTGCTTACACCAATGAGCAGTCATCCAGACGCAAATGTCCTGAGCCATCTGCCTGTGAAGAGGAAGAGGATTTTTAAATGTACCAATATAGAGAAACTGGTTGTTTTTATACCTGATTTGTGTTTGCGCAGTTCAAACAGCCTTTGGCTTTGAACATGTAGTTCAGTTCATGTCGGCTAACAAACACACGCTCTATGTGATATGAAAACGTGCTCCCTCTTGTTGAAGTAAGCTGGCAGTCAATATTTATGGCATTTTTAGAAACATGTTTCATATTAGATTCTCTGCTTGGCTAAATATCAGAGCTAACATTAACAAAGCTGGAGTGAGGGTCCATTGAGATACATTATGATGCATTCAAGCTCTAGGCCAGGGGTCTCAGACTCCATTTACCTGGGGGCCGCTGGACGTAGAGTCTGGGCAAGTCTGGGCCGCTTCAAGTATTCCACAAAAAATGTATTAAAAATACAACATTAACAGTTCTTCAACATCTTCTTAACATGAACGGTTCTTCACAACATAACTATTCACAGTTGCTCTTGCCTACTCCTTGCTGGTAGAGACCTGGCAGCGCTTCCTCTCACACAGCTGAGCCACATTTGGTTTGAGGGAGGAAGCAGTTGAAACCCTTAGTATGGCTTGAAGATGTTCATCAGTAAGTCTGGACCTGTACTTTGACTTATTGAAGTTCATGGTGGAGAAGAGCTGTTCACACATATATGTGCTCCCAAAAAGGCACATGGTCCGCTTGAACATCCTGGAAAGCTCAGGGAAGGAGGGGGGCAATTCTCTCATGAACTGTCCAAGCTTGTCTGCTTTCCCATTCACTTCCCTGAACTTGGCTTTGAGCTCAGAATTGCACTGCAGGTCAATGAGCTCCATTTGAAGCACACCAGGGGCATTTTCCACATCAAAGGAGAAGGGGTCTGCAAACATTTGGAAAGTGGCTCTGTGTGTCTTGAAGTCTGCAAACCGCTGATCAAATTCCTCCTGTAGCTTCACAATGGCATCAACATACTTCTCACCACTGAATGCTGTGCCCCTGTCCATGAGAGCCTTGCATGCTGGGAAATGGCAGAGGTTTTTCTGAGGGAGCTGGGCTTTCCATAACACCAGTTTTGTAGAGAATGCTTTGACATTGTCATATGCTGCACTGACAAGCTGGCCCTGGCCCTGGCCCTGCAACTTCTTATTCAGTGCATTCAGCTCCTGCGTGATGTCAACAAGTCAGAAATGCGCTCTGCCACTGTGTTAGCTGACAGGCTGATGTTGTTAAACTGACCCTTCTTTTCTGGACAGACTATACTTGCAGCCTGCAACATGCACTTTTTTACAAACTCGCCTTCCGTAAACGGCTTTTCCGCCTTAGCAATCATCTCACTCACCACATAGCTAGCTTCGACTGCTAAATCAGCCTCATTGCTTCCTTTCTTGAAGAGATTTTGTTGCTTCCATAGACATCTTTTTAGCTCTGTGACTCTTTTCTCTCTCTCGTCTCCCAGGTATTTTGCATACTTTGCATGTTTAGTTGAGTAGTGACGTTTGACGTTATACTCCTTGTATACAGCGATTTTCTCTGTGCATATAAGGCACGTTGCGTTTCCCCTGTACTCGACAAAAAAATATTCAGTCTCCCACTTCTCCTGAAATTTTCTGTGGTCATCATCGACTTTTCTTTTCCCTGAAAGTTTTGATGAAGACATGACTGGGCGATATATTTTCCTTCCACTCTGTGTCACTTTTGGATCACTCTGTGATTGATTCCGCTGCGCACATTTGATTGACGTGTGGCAGAGTTCCCTCGGAGGGGGGAGGCAGGGAACTGCGCACAGCAGTTCCCTGCCAGCAGCGGGATCAATCCAAAAATAAAATTAAAAGCGCAAACGTAAACGCGCGGGCCAGATTAACACTATTACGTGATATCAACAACCGGGCCATGAGAAACTGTCTCGCGGGCCGCGTCTGGCCCGCTGGCCTGGAGTCTGAGACACCTGCTCTAGGCAGTTCAGTACAAAGATCAGCTGTAATGTTATCATGAACTGTTCAAATGTAGTCCTGTAAAATCAACATTTTGGCGGGAAACTTGAATAAACATGTTGTTTGCACGAGATCTAATGACAGCAATAAAATAGATATTTGAGGGAAAAAAAACATGATGCAAATTGTACTAAAGAAGTGTATGTCAACACTCGGTGATACATTGACATTTATTTTTCAAATTTTATCTTGTTAGCTAATAGTTATGGAACATCAATGAATTTCACCAACAACATCCCTACCTCATAGCTAGGTTTGGTAAGCTTATAAGCGCAGGCTTTTTTTTCACGAAACTGTGTCTCAGGGCTTCTTAACATTTAACAACCTATTAATGTGTCATACCCACTTAACAGGAAGAAAACCAGCTAACTGACAATATGAACAATTTTTAGCTAAACGAAACTCAAGGGTAATACCAAGCCTCTGAATTAGCAGGCTCAGGGCTTAACAGGTTAAGAAGAAGAAAAAGCTAGCAAGAGTACAGTATATTTTAAAGCTTAAACAACTACCCAGTGTTGTCAACATTTTTCAATTGACATAAGCTAGCAGCAGTAGCTTCAAAAGTCGCTAAATCTAACAAGAAAGTTGCCAAGCCGGCAACACTTGCATCCGTCCCTTTTCACGATTCCTTCCAGAGCCACTGCCCCAAAATGATCATTTTCATCGTAATGAACACAAATAACGATTATGGCTATTGTTAGTACTCATAGCCGTCAAGCTAGCAGCTGTAGTACCTAGGCAGGCCGCCATCTAGTTTAAAATTTGGGCTGTCAATTTGTATCGATCTAGAAAACAGTGAATCATACATTCGTATAACGCTATAACAGCACCATTTTCATTAGACTCTCCTATGCTTGGTACTGTTAAGGCCATGATTTTTACTCCTTTGTTTCTGTGAATAATGAGTTATTCCCTAGTCCAAGCTGAGAAACTGTGATGACAAAACACACATAGTTAACAAAGCTCCCCTAGAGCCCCAGTAGCCTTTTTAATCATCCACATACTTCCTTATTTGCCCATATGTTTTCTGCAGTCGCTGCACAAAGTGCCACTTGCCCCTTTCACGTTTCACAGTAGAATGTGCACACTGTAGAAACACATACGCTCTCCCCCTGCTAAACAGTGTGTTGCTGTTTCTCAGTCCCACTTGCAACAGCAAACACTCAAGTATGGTTGCACTACAGCTCGTTTGTAAAATTCAGGGAAACCATCCTTGCACTCGTGCACACCAGTTTTCCTTGTGACTGCACTGCACCTGTTGACTGCTGTATAGAAAGGCTATTGGCGAGATAGATGTGAGCTCAATAACACTCCCTTTGAATTAAGCATGCCTGACAGACAGCATTTTAGTGCTCTTGGTTTGTTTGCACTTTTCAGACGCAGTTACTGTGGCTGTATGTGGAGTGTTTACTCAGTGGAGACTAGAGGGTATGCTAAAAGGAGAAGAAATGATGGCAGGGAGGAGGAGGAGCAGATGTGGCCGATATGCTGCACAGCTACACTTTCACTGTTGGATCAGAAGCATTGGCTTTTAATGAAAAATGACTTGCGCTCAAGGTTGTATTGAACAGCATTATGATTTCTTTAATGGGATGCCCAATATTTTGAAACAGGATGTCCGAGTGGGACTGTAGACCATACAGAATCAAGCTGAAGAGCTGCTGCAAGTTATCCAGAGACAATGATTTTATACTGATACTTGAAAACACTGATTCTGTACAAAGCTGCTCATGTGATTTAAAAAAAAAAGTTGTATTTATTGAAAAAGTATTAAAATACATAGCAGACATGTACACATCATCGTGGTTTATACAAACGGGAATATGAATTATCTAAATAAATACCAAAAGTAGAATTGGGAAGAATAAACTCATTACTTTTATGTTCATAGTTATATACAATTATATAAAAAGTCAATCTTCTTTAAAGAGTTAACCGTTCAGTTGAAAGTTGTATTACATTTTCTATGTGTTTATAAGTTAAAAAAAAAAGTAATAAAGTTGGGGGTAACTTGTTATGATCTATTTATATATTTTTACAAAATATATAACCTATTCTTTAATTTAAATCGAAAATGAATTGAGGTAATGAATGGTAACATAAATGTGTTAAACGCACTGCTCTAAGTGAGCTCCACTGCAGACCCTGCTGCTGTGTCATGGCCAGCATGTGAACGGGCCACAATGTTGGCTTTATTAATCCAAGAGCCACAGAGGGCTGGGCGGAGCTAAAGAATGGAGAATTCCTGGAATTTTGGCCTGCTATAACACTGATTCAGACGCTACGTGAGGCAGTTCACACTTAACTGCATTATGTTTGTATAATCAACATATTAAAGATACAGCAAAGAACTGCATACCTGATGGTAGGTTTCAGTGTTGAGTACTGTCTACATTGAAACTATTTTCTTAACAAATGGATGTTTTAACCACTCACACACTGTATTTCTATAACCCACTGTTCATTGATACATCTTTTCTTTTGTAAATCTGCTTATGACTAATATCCACACATTTTAGGAAACATTACTACAGTATATACATTTGGTTTATCTTATTATATCTTACATATGATGTGTTTCTTATTCCTGCAAATACTACTTGCATCATTATGTCTACTGCACTATTTTATTGCATGTCTTATTGTATGTTGCATTGTTAGAGGGACCCTAGACTATACATACAAAAAACAAATGTGTATGCTTTTTATTATTATCTTTTTTTGTTAAATGTACTACCTGCAGGTGCAAAAGCTTTTGGCATTGCATTCTAACACTGTTATGAGCGAGTGAACGTAATAGTGAGGTAAACAAATGTATAAAAACAAATAGTTTAAATTAGTTATACATACCCTCACCTCATGGTGTGCGTCCAGTAAACAGGTGCTTTGGGTGAAGGAGAGGTTGCTGTGACATCTTGCTTGTTGACACACCTCTAAAGTGTGTTAGTTGAAAACAGCAGGCTGCAGCTGAGAGCATGCATTCCATTATCATGCCGAAACGCACCTGCAGGGACATACACCTGACATTCCTCTTCATTAACAATATGCAAAACAGCACATAGCCCTGTAAACATCTGATTGGAAACCAATGCAGAAGAGCTGAGAAGCAAGCTGTATTACTGAGTGCAAAGCTCTGTAGCCTTCATGCATGTTGTTTCCTGTTGACTGTTTAAATGCAGGACTGTTTTTTCTTAGAGGAAAATGTAGATTATGTGGAACAGTAGCTCATCTCAGACATCCCAGATTTCATTCTGTGATGTGAGCCAAATGAACAAGTGAAATGTGAGTGTTTTGATACTTGACATCTAAGATGTCCCACCTTTACACATTCTTTTGGAATATGATCATTGGATTTTGGGTTTAACACTACACTGAGAAGCCCATTGTTGAAGCGCAACAATGAAAGAGTCAGTTTTGGGACTTGTTATTTACTATATTCAATATTACACAACTCTTTTCAGGATCACTCTTATTTATGGAGCCAGTCAAGCTTTCGCTCTGTCGTATTATCCTGATTTCCAGCTTTGATACCTTGTGTTATTCGTAAGGGATCACTGGTAACATGAAACCTTCAGTAGTGTTCTGCTGCACAATTAAGACTTTGATCTCTATGCTCTAACAACAGACACACACGCCTGTGTGGCTATTGCTGACACTTGGATAGCATTATTCCAGTATATAGCGCTCAAATCCCTCACTAATGTGATAAGACTGTATATCAACAGCCTCAAATGGGAACAGGCTCTGTGGCGCAGTGGACTAGTGCGTTGGTGTTCGGATCAGGGGAGCACAGGTTCAAACCCCACTGCAGTCAGCATGTCGTTGTGTCCCTGGGCAAGACACTATACCCCAAATTGCTCCTGTTGCCCACAGTATTGAGTATGTAAGTCGCTTTGGATAAAAGCGTCTAACATGTAATGTATATGGTCTGTGCTTAAAGGCAGTCCTGCTGCATATCAACCTAGCTGCCACAGCAGTGCTGTTCTTTTAACTTGCATATAAAACAAATGCCCATGTTAATCCTCTCTTTTCAGCTATATCCTATGTATTTTACTACGGGGTTGATGCTAACATTGAGTACTTTCACATTGCTTGAAGTCTTATACATGTGTGTTTTTTTTTCTGTCTTCTTAGGAGAAGAAATGCTGGCATTCTCCCTAGTTTGGAGGACTTGCTCTTCTACACAGTCGCAGAAGGTCAAGAGACAATTCCTGCTCATAAATTTCTCACAGTAAGTCCTTCAAATTCAGTTCAATGTGATGCTGGGAGCTAAAGTTGAGTGTAATATTGAGTGTATGTAAATCGCTTTGGGTAAAAGCATCTAATAAGTAACAATGCAATGTCCCAGCATTGACAAGTGCATTACAAAGTTATCTCTGTACTTGTGATTGCTTCCTGTACATTCTTTCTATTCAAAAGCGTTTCTAATTCCTCCATTTTAGGCACTTAAAACGACTGGGCTCCGATCTGGGGATCCCAGACTGAAGGAATGCATGGACACTCTGAAAGAAACTCTGAGGAACTCATCAGACGGCGTTACGCTCGACAGGCACCAGTTTAAGAAGTAAGGCGTTGTTGTGTCTTGTCCTGTGTTTAATCCCCATCATGTACATCTACAATAGTGGCACTTTTTATCGCCTTTCCCAATAACTTTTTACTATTCTTGGAACAAAAAAGGCGTTGTATGTTGATATTTTTATTTAGCACATTCAAACATGCTTAATTGTTTACATTTGCATATTGCCTACATGCAAAAATGTAACAATTACTGTTTTTGTGTGAATTGTGCACCTCCATTACAATCAATTATATAAATGAGCTCTTTCTGTTTCATAATACAAGAAGAATGATATCAATGTATTTAATGTAAGGTTATGCAACATTGCATTTATTGGTGGTTTGTTAAAGATATTTAAATAAGATCCAAATACATGTTATACCCCACGTGGGACATGAAGAGCCTTACGTCCTAATAACAAAGAATTTAAGATACTGTAGTCCACTAGCAGGCTTTTGGTGTCTATGGTACAAAAAAAACTAGCTCTCTTCACCACTCTAAAGTTTACAGAAAGGTGTACCTGGTTAAGACCTCCTAGAGTAACGGTTTGGGGAAAAACAACCAGCATAACTGTATGCCTATTAGGGCTGCACGATATATCGTGTTGTGACGATAATCGCGATATGCGCATGCGCGATATTCACATCGTGTGGACGTGCGATTTTTTTAGTTTTTTAGGACTTGCGATATTAAGTAGGCAAATTAACTCAAACACGTCATGTTACAATTATTTTGCTGCTTGCTACAAAAGGAAAACTTGCGCGGCTCTCATGTCAGGGGTACTTGAGTGAGTGACATGCAGGCTCTGCATGCACAGCAAACCACCAATCACAATCAAATCTCCAAAGCAAACGGACCCGGTGATTAAAGGTAAAAACACTGAATAAAGTAGTTTCATGTGTTTCTCCAGGGCAGTTCGGCGCTGCTAACCGAGCTAGCTCAGCTTGTTGCTCTGATAACTTAAGATCCAGACGTCCGTGACTAAAATCCTTCATCCGGTTAAATATAGTTAGAAAAATACCAATTGTATAGCATTAAAGTTCAAGAAAGGATGGTTTGCGGAAAAAAAAACAGTCTTTTCTTCAATTCCTGTATGTTTTCATATCGCAATATATATCGCAGGGGGGAAAAAAATCGCAATGTCAGTTTTTTCCAATATCGTGCAGCCCTAATGCCTATATAATCATAAAATGCCCTATACTGGGGTTTTCCATTAGATACTTCGTCAAATAAATCTATTGACAGCAGGCAGTGGGAAACTCCCAATGTCCTTCCTTTTTCACAGCAGAAATGATTCTGTTTATGAAATGTTAAGCTCTCAGTATTTACTTTCCCTTCTTCAAGTATACATTTAAGTGCAAGGCTGGCAAATTATTGTTTAATGAGTAACACATTTAGGCTTAAGGAGAAGTTTGTTTAAATGTGAGCATCAAAACGTCCCTGAAACCTTCTGATAATGTCACTACACTATGATGGTTTCCTACAGTCTGTGGATTGATCATTGATATAGTGATCATTAATCACTATATTAAAAATGTAACTGATCAATATGTTATGTTGAAACTTCTTCATCAGCCACTTTGCATAGAAGTTTGTCACACTTCAGGTTGCAAACTTGGTTGACAAACTTTTCCTCCGATTGCATGCAGTCACTGTGTTTGAGCATGCTATCTGTGGTTTATTTATCAGGTGTGTCCAGAGCAACATTGTCCTGCTCACTCAGGCCTTCCGCAAGAAGTTCGTCATTCCAGACTTCCAGTCCTTCACCTCCCATATTGATGAGCTGTATGAGAGTGCCAAACCTCTCAATGAAGGACAGGTGTGTCCTTTCATCTATGACTCTTTATTTTCTTTTTTGTTTCTGCCAGAGCATCATAATACAGATTCATTTCTTCCTGGGTTCAGTCTGCATTCAGCTGGTATTAAAGGTATCAGATGTGTAATCAGTCCTTGATTATACATCCGCAGCACTCTGATCTGATTTAAAACCACTGTGATGGCACACTTTCATCTTACACCTGCAGGAAAAAGCCACCTCAGAACATGTTAAAAGGATGATAGTTGTGTTCCCACCTGCACTGAACTACCTGCTATTTTCACCAGTGGTGCTTGGTTGTTTTTGTCACCACTTTTTTGTGTGTTGTCAAGTTATTCTAAGTGCTAGTTTCGAAAAGGTTTAGATATTTAAAAACACAGTTCTCAGTTAGAAAGCATCTGTTGTCTTCATAAATATTTTGGTGCACCAGTTAATTTTGTAATTTACTCACGGCTTTCATGCTTTGACAAGTCAAAAGAAAATCGTCTACTGGCAAATAACTATACTGTACCAACATGCACATTAACCTGGCGGATTCAGACCCATAGTTTTTAATAATATTTGATTTGTCACAGTTAATCATAATGTGTGATCAACTTGGTGAAGGCTGCAGAGGTTTTTTCTCAGCGTTCAAGAATAGTTTTGAGTTCAAGAATAAAAAACCGGCAGCTTAGTGTGGAGCAGTGTCAATAATAAGGGGAACATTGTCCTTTTTCGTAGCGTTGAAACACTTCTCTGGGGTTTGTCAAAAGGCTTCCTGGAAAAAGGCGGAAAAGTTGTTGCTATAGTGGTAATTTAAGAACATAAAAGACAAAAGTAAACAAACTATGTAATTTCCTGTTAATATGAGCCTCCCAGGGTGGAATTCTCTTGTCAACACATGGGGATTTGTGCTGTCAGTCGTTATTGGTGTTAGGTTTCCATTGAAACCTGAACTCCAGTAGACGTCAGAGGTGGAAGGTGAGCCTCTGCTGCGTCGACACTCTTTCATCTTCCTTCCCGCTCTTTCAGGTTGCAGACTACATTCCTCAGCTCGCCAAATTCAGCCCTGACCTGTGGGCCGTCTCCCTGTGCACAGTGGACGGACAGAGGTGAGACACGAGTCCTGAGCGGGGACAAGTATTAAAGGGACACCGTCATGTTTCTCAAATGTTTATCAGTCATCATCATAATGGCAGCTCTGTGCTCTGAGTGAAATCACTGACTCCATTTTACTGATAATAACCAACTGGTATCCAGTAAGGAATGCAAACAAGCACCTTCTGATTTTAGTTTTACTGCAGTTTCAGAACCATTCCTTAGTTTCTAACTGTAAAATAAAACCCCCCTTGAGTTTATAAAAGTGTTTCAAGTGCCACTTATTGCTCATTAATGAGGTTGGGTGAAATAAAAAATAAAATCCTCTTTCTTGAAGGCAGTGTAATAAATATTCTTAGTAAAGCCCAATATCTGTTCGTTGATTCAAGTCAATACAGTACGATATATTTTATAGTCCATACAGGTCATTTGTTTTGGACACAGTTCCACAAAAGACAACAATAATAGTGAAAGATAAAATACTTTAACATGTTAACACATGACTTGTGTACAAATACACAGCTTGCACATACACAAATCACAGACACACCTACTGACAAAAGCGACCTATTGCACAACCGTCATGGCTCACAATACTTGTGAGTGTTGAGAAGCTTAATGAAATGTATGGTTTGATTTATTGCAGGACATTTCATTATATTGTACAGGTGTGTGTTTAACAGTAAAAACAAAGCCAGTATAAGGAAATGTACCAAAGAGTAGTATAATGATATCAGCAGGTGTTTTGATCCGTTCTGCAGTTGTAAAATTCCATAGGTGTGTATATTAGTTGTGATTTTGTAAGCGAGGAAGTCATTAAGATAACATGGCACTGAACAGATTGCGTTATCATGCTGTCACTGAAGGTTATGGTTTTCCCCGAACGGCATTCTATGAAATGATATCTTCTTAATAAGAACATTTTTCTTTTGATTGTGTAGTCTGTTCATGGTTCTCTAAAAATGTTGTTTTCTATTCACTGACATTGCAGCTGTTTTGCACGCTTAGATAACTTTTATCTTCTGTCTTGTAGACACACAGTAGGAGACACTAAGGTCCCCTTCTGTCTGCAGTCCTGTGTCAAGCCCCTGAAGTACGCCATCGCTGTCCACGACCACGGCACCGAGTACGTGCACAGTTTTATTGGGAAGGAGCCCAGTGGCCTGCGCTTTAATAAACTCTTCCTCGATGATGATGGTGAGACGATACACTTTTCCTTTTTCTCTAGTTCGTTCCTTCAGTTCATGGTATATTTTTCCTTTCCTACACACTATTGTAAAAATGTTGCAGTGTTACTCTTCTATTACCCTGATAGAAGAGTGTACAAATGTAGCCTCTATTCTGCCAGGGCATGACGCACAAGTGAGAAAATGGAGATGCTGCACTTAAATGCTTTTAGAGCTCTAAGGGGGCTCAGACTTTGTCATCTTGTCATTACATTTGCACAGCATGATTAGAACTAAAGAGGAAGAGAGCTCATTACATAGAGCAGTTTATGGAAATAGACTAAACTAATTCTTAGTTTTACTCTCAGAAGTCACCTGACCTCCAGCTGACGAATGATTAACACGAGAGCAAGACTTTCTATATCCTAATTTTCTTTTTACATTAAAACATTTTTAATTATTTGATTTAAATAAATGTCTTCAGTTAAACAGTAGTCGATTAGCTTTGACTCATTGTTGCTTAGTGGCATCTATCCAGCTCCACTCACAGTTGAAACATGACACTTCATCATCGCAGCTCTATTTATATTATTCAAACATGAACCCATCTTCATAGATCATAGATCATCACAGATGTGTTAAAATGCTAAATCTGTATTTCAATTAATCATGCTTTTAAACATGATATTATTATTTAAATATGTGTTATTTATTGTAGTACAAATATTAATTAAAATATTTATTATTCAAAGTATATTGTAATGCAATGCACATGTTTCTTCATAGTTTAAATAAGAGCAGCTTTCCACACAGACTTTGTCAGTGTGTGCCAAAATCCACAATCTCATGTCATAAAAACTTGGCTACATGCCAAAGTAACATTTGAAAACATTTGTTCACATCATTCTGCTGCTATTTTGTATATACTCCTTAAAACATATATTTATTTTTAGTATCTTCAGTCAATGTGTGCTCTACATGTATTTGATTCTCAGTGTTTGTTTTGTCTATATACAGAGCCCTCAGGGGAGTGTTTACACTTTGATCCTCTGCAGCATGCTAACTGAGCTTTTTTTCATTTTTTGCAGATAAGCCCCACAACCCCATGGTGAACGCTGGCGCTATTGTTTGTACTTCACTGATAGAGGTAAACGCAGAAACACTTTTCCGCTCCTTCATTTGTGTTTTCATGTTCAGTCTGTGTCATTTCCACTTTAACCTTAGATATACAATTCTGTGTATGGTGGGTGTATCAGTGAGCTGCTTATCAAGCTAATACAATGAGGATAACACAGTTAATATTAGCAGATAATATTGACTGTTTAACAATGAGCTGAGTAACCTATCTTTAATTTAAAACAATGCTAGGAAGACTCACAGTAATGCAGTTTTTAGCTGATTCAACACCTAGTTCATTTCTTATCACGTTTTAAGATTATGGTGTTCTTAGTTAAGACCCAAATGCATTGAAAACAATAAAAAACAAAAAACCGCTCCTTATTTGACATGCACCAATTGATGCTCCTATTGCATACAGTCATCACATGTACATGACATTTGTTATTTTAACCAGTGAAACTTGAAACTACACTTTTGTTATTAATATAACTAAAGAACACGCTCTGGGGAAGAATACTAGCTTTTGTTCCTTTTTAGCTCTCTACAAAAGTAACAGTAACACTGCTGTGTCGCTCCTCTAGTGCGTGTTCAGCTATTAAAAACAATGGGCGTATCTCAATGCACGTCACATTCAGTTCATTTTTACCTTTACTCGGTGCAAACACCCAGTTTGCTCAGATATTTATGACTTTTGACTCGGCTGGAATCATTTCTAGGTCACCACCTTAGTCCACTGCCATGTGTCCTGTTGTGGTAATTAAGTCTTGTGTAGATCCTTCCGGAAGGCACTCAGCCAGCCCCAGCACACAAACATACTCTGTTATCGTACCTACTGAAAATAACCTGGAAGTGGAGCTAGTCAAGTGCAGTGCACGCAAACCAGCCTCAATCTGCACATGATGAGACAGGAAGTGAGTCAATACTTACCTGTCACAGAGCCTCTATCTTTTCACCACAGTTTAGTGTGACCCTGTCAGGATTTCTCTGCAGTGTGAAGACAGATAACTGACAGTGACTTCAGAAATGAATCGCTTGTCATATGAGCTGCAGCTCACAGTTTCACACATAACAAAGGAGAGATGAAACATGGCTTTAACACCAGCTTTTTCCATATGTTTTTAAGCTCTTTTTTCGGGTTTGACTTTTAATTATTTTACTTCACAGGGGCTCTTTACATAATTGAGCTGGTGCTGCATAATTAGCACTTGCACAGACACATTCAGAAAAGAGCTTTCTATAAATAGCTGCAAGACTAAATCACAGATGTTTTCTTTTTAATATCTTGAAATGAGCTGCACAACACATTCTCTGCTATTTGCTACAAAATGCTCAATGTCAAAGATATTTGACTGTAGGTTTTTCTGGAGAGGACCTTATGTTGGGCCAATCTTTTGTCCCAAACAATTAGACTTGGAACTGAATTTGTGTTAACTAATAATATGAATATTTGTTGTTGATGTTGTAAGAAACAATATGATACCAAAGCTTGGAAATCTGATTATTAGTGGGGTTTTTTTTACTTGAGAGGAAGCAATATATAAAGGGAATGGAATGAAATAAAATCACCACCTATGTATGAACAAGCATGCTGAAGCATGTGGCCTGTTTGATTTTCATTTGGTTTTAGACCTCTTGTACTCTTTGTCAGAAGTCTCAGGGTCTGGAACCTGTTTGTTTTCCGTTTCCACATGTTCAAAACACATTCCCATTTCAAAATTCACCTGTGCTTGGTGTTTATTATCAGTTTACAAATATAATCCCATTTTACTGAAATACATCACATTCTTGCATATGTCACTCGAAGTTGAGACAATGGTAGTATTATCAAACATGTAGCTGTATTTTACAGTGTATATCTGACCATGGCCCAAGATATACATTTGTAGTTTATTGTGCAATAAAAGCAAAGTTGACAACATAATTGTCATAGTTAGTCATTTTACAATGGCATGTTTATGAATTTGGTGCCATAAAGTAAATGTTTAAACCGAGTAGTACTGTTTCTTAACATTTATACTTTCGGGGCAAAATAACAATGAATATTTATTTGAAGACCAGTTAAAGTACACTGAAGAAAATTATTACATTTGTTGTGTTAAAACTTTAATTGAACACAAAGGCTGCTTGAGGAAACATTGGACCTTAATTTCTAACTTGTCAGCAGTATTTATGAATTAGATCTGATCTGTAACAGCAATGTTTAAATGCTTACTTTTCCTTTTTATTGTTTAACATAATGAACAAACGTAAGACACAACAGATACCATTAAAACACCTTTCCATTTGTGTGACTGTTGTGTCGTTACAGTCGTCGAACCGAAGTAGAATTTAGATTAAAATGGTAATCTAAAATACAAAGGAAATATCTTTCACAGCGATGGGTAACTTGGCTTTTAGTAGTTTCAATAGTTCAGCATTTTCTTCTCTGAGAGGAAGATGATATGAAAGCCAATAACCTAAAGCTATTTAGCATTAGTTCATAGAAACCAAAAACAGCTGAAAGAATACTAAGTTGAAATTCCATGTTTTTTTACTTCTTTTTTTAAACTGTTGGGTTAACTGATTTTACCGCCGGCACCAAGTGGCTAAAACATGAATAAATGCATCTACTGTACTAAGCAATTAACTAAGTACGAATCTGAAAGCTTAAAATAGCTAGCTTAGAAAAAAGACTTAAGGGAAACGTCTAACCAGGAATGTAGTAGTATTTGGAAGTGCTTCAGTGTTGTTTTTAGTGGAAGATGTATGATATTGTGAGCACAGGTTATGATATTGGTATCTAAGAACAACTAACAGCAGCAGACCCGACAGCCTCTCTGAGATAACCAGACTCGGAGAATTAGCTGTTGTTTGCCCAAAGATAATTCCCCAGAAATAGTGCCAAAAATGCAAAACAAATTCTGTTCATATTAATTAACAAATGTATGTAAATGAGTGAGATTTAGTGTTGGTTGGTGTGCTTTTGAACACGCCAAGCTAGGCGTTTACCTGTTTCTGTCTTCATGCTAAACTGGATAAACACGTCCATGACATTATTTTGGTGATCTATTCATCTCACTCTCCAAAGGAAAGGGCTTAAATGTTGAAATAACTCTAAACATTTCCAACAGTGGTGTAAGCAGATAAATACTTGGCTAAGTTGAAACTTTAGAAGAGCACCAACTGTACTTTTTAATCTACTATTAGATTAAATCTGTTCGTTCTGTTCTTTTTCTTCCAAGTAAGGTCCTTTGTAATATTATTACCGTCTCTGTACTCCTCATTATTCAAGCAAATCAACCAGTCAAAACACCTTCCTCATTTAGATTTTATAATGCACGTTATATAAATCGTTTTAGTTTAATAGATTGATGTTCAGATACAGCTTTCATTACACAGCAGACCTGTTGGACATACTAAATGACTAAAGACACTTCGCAGGAATGCTCCAAACACATCTCCTCACATTTTTCTGAGACGATCATGAGTGTCAGTGTCCATCTGCTCACCATTGTTTCAGTGTTATTTGTTTTTCTATACTGAGACTCAAATGTCTCAAATGCCAGGTCAGGTCGCCCAATTAGCTTTAAGCTTGGGGGGAAAACTGTTGGATGGTTGAAGTGGCAGAACTGTTGTTACATGGTGCTTGAAGGCTACATGTTGTTGCTGTTTTTACAGACATAGGAACTGTG